>JASDDO010000022.1:686747288-689147288 GCA_030015575.1 Agapanthus africanus | reverse complement strand
ATAGTGCCCTCAGAGTCAATTATTGGATCACAGGCACGTGATTACAATGATTGATGGAGGACCTATCCCGATAGGACAGTCTTACTCGAGATGATAGTATGATATCTGGTTTATCTTTATCATCGTGTACTGCTTTAGGTGACCTGACAGGTCGCTATTACACGGTGGTAGAGCCCCTAGGATTCTTGCTTGACTGCCAGCAGTATGAGGGCGATCATATACGTGGGAGCTGGTAGTCTATAAGCACATCCTTAAAAGGTCCCTAGTCGTGGGAGTTTCGAGACAGGGCATCGATACTCCAGAGTAGACTAGTGTATACAGTCGAGACCCCGACGAGGGGCGGTGGCCGGTCTCACAAGCCACTGGTGTCAGTTGGTTCACCTAAGATGTATACAGGTGCTCATTGGGTTATGAGTACACCGGACAGGACTCGCCGGGAACATGCTAGTTGGTCTTATACCTGACGTCAGATAGCAGTTCCCTGGTGACATGTGTACAGGTTAGTTCATCGACCTGAGGATCGTCATTTGTCTCGTGTGAGTTCCCACTGTACTTTGATTACTACCCTACCACGCTCAAAGGAGACGTGCAAACAGGTTTTAGTTGGGTACAGTCCCGAGCCACATGGAGGCAGTGAGCGGATCTTCAGGGGTTCGTCTCTCCCGGTATTGGGGGTGAGGTCGCGCTGTGTCTAGGAGAGCCATTACACGAAGCCCTCGGACGAGGCAAGGAGATTTACTGGTAGGTATTCCAGTAGTATCTCAGGGTGTTCTGGGCTACACTCCGACACGACTTGTACCGCTTTTGGGGGTCTGACTTTTACCACCCCCCTAGGCCCGCCATGCGATGCTCATAGACGAACGGACCGGACTGTACGGATATTGTCACTGACAGGCTCAGTAGGGTTGTCAGGCTGAGTTCGCTCACAGACGTCCCTTTTAGTCAATACCCGGTAGTCCGTTACGTATTGGCTTATACCTCTGACGTGCTTGTGGTTAAATCCACAACCAAGGTGTTGACGAGTCTTTAGAGTCCCCCACATTCAGTTACTCAAGCTTTCGGGCGAAAAGCTGTAGAGGCCGTATGGAGATATGGCAAGGTCCGATCAGATACGTGCGGTATTGCACGGATCAGGATCGGACAGTTTGTACTATAGGCCGTATGGATATATGGCAGGGTTCGATCAGATACGTGCTGTATTGCACGGATCAGGATCGAACGGATATTACTAGCCGGCTTTGGTTTAAGCCGGATCCTAGTATAGTACAGTGTAGATTTTGTCTCATTGCATTTGTATTTCGGTCGGAATACAAATGCGGGTGTGTATGCACAGTATCGGGGTTTTCCTGTAATTTATTACGGGACCAGTTTTCTGGAGTTGCCAGTTTGCTTTCCGTTTCGGCCAATTTCCTTTGTATCGTTCATTGGCCGAAGATTGGTGGAGGAGGGCTTATTTGCATTTGTGCAAATAAGCTTTTGTGGAGGGAGTCTTTGCATATTCTTGTGTTATGATGGTTGCACCATACTTTGACCTTGACTTCTTCTTCTATCATTGCTTGACTTTGTGAGGTGATAGTTGTGGTGGAGTGTTGGTTATAGTTTGTCATCATGGTTGTTGATGATGAGGTTGTTGGAGTGTTAGTTTAGGCTTGTGATCATTTCTTTTGATGATGGCCTTTTCTTCCTCTCACTTGGATTACTCTCTCATTCACTCTCCCCTCTCACTCACTCACCCTCTTGCCAAGAAGAGGCCGGCCACTTCACTATGGGGGGCTGTCCAAAATTTTTGAGGGTGGGTATTTGGTTCATTTCATGCTCCCAAATATCACCAAGTTCCTCCACATAATTCTTGTATCATCCCTCCACCAAAATGGCACCTCCATGAATCCCAAAATGAGACATAGCCTCTACACTATATTCTACAGCAAATCTTGGGCACGTCGACTAGCCAGCTTCGTGCCCGAGTTGCCTCACTATTGAGGTGGGAGCCCGTAAAAGATGCAGACGATGTGGTGCCCTTCCGGCGAGGAGGCGACGACCGGAGATTCCGCGAGAGATCGGGACGATGACGAGAAGACCGGAGGACTCGGATCAGTCGGTATATCTCTATTCCCTATCTTGTAGTTAGCTAGAACTAGTTAATGGTTCGATCCGGGTTTAGTGCGCGGTGGTGCCGGTTTGCTAAGTTCGCAAAATTAAAGTTTATCACCGTTTCCGCATTTTGGCCTCGGGATAGAGGCCGGGGAGCCGTCGTGCACTTACATTTAAGGATACGTTAGCCGTGTTTGGGGCTAAGATCAACTTAAACGGGACCGTTTAGATCCGGCAAAAGAGCACTTGGAGGCTCTATTGTTCCAGTTTAGGGACGTAGTGGTCCATGTTCCAGTTTAAGGACGTGGTGGTCTATATTCCAGTTTAAAGACGTGGTGGTCCGTATTCCAGTTTAGGGACGTGGTGGTCCGTATTCCAGTTTAAGGACGTGGTGGTCCGTATGCCAGTTTAAGGACGTGGTGGTCCGACATTAGTTTAAGGACGTTTCGGTCCAATATTAGTTTAAGGACGTTTCGGTCCACGAGTTTAAGGACCCCGCAGTCCATATTGACGTATGTGGTCGTCGGGACCCGTCACCTCTCTGACGTCGTTGAAGGATTACAACGATAAGTGTCAGAGGAGCTCGGAGATGTACCCTCGAACCGGATATAAATTGATTTAAGAGAACAGTTGTGCTCAGTCAATTTAATTTAAGGACTTACGGCCAAAATTGGGCTAAGTCCAGTTGAAGAATGTTCAACGTTTTTATTTATCTTTGGCCTATTAGGCCTTTACTAGGGCTTTGCCCCTGCACTGCATTTTATTTTGGCCTGTAAGGCCTATTTGATTTGGGTTCTGTCCCTTTATTTTTATGATGCAGAGCATCTGTTTTGGTCTGACAGACCTTTGTTTGGGATCTGTCCTTTTTTAAAATAATGCATGGCATTTTATTAGGCCTGTTAGGCCTTTTTAATTGGGCTCGGCCCTTCTTTTCAATAATGCAGTGCATTAATTATCTGACAGTGGTCATGTGGCCTGTCAGGCGCTTTGCGCTAATTAATGAGCGCAAGCGCATGTGGAGGTGACACGTGTCACGCTCTGGTGAGCGCAAGCGCAGTTAGCGCAGTGTGCTGCGCTGCTGCGCTGCTGACACGTGGCGCGCTCTGGTGAGTTGCACCAATTTCAGAGAGCACTGCTATATTTTAAAAGCGCATAGCGTAAGTTGTTCTGGAGCTGACACGTGGCGCTCTCTGGTGGCTTGCGCCAACCCAAGAGCGCAACAGTGCAGATTTATAAGTGGAAGGCACTATTATTTTGAGAATCTTTTAGATTCCAGAACCAATGGTTCATAACAGAAGTGCAAAGCACTATTTGTTTTCTTGATCTAATTTAGATCAAAGAAAACAAGTTCCTCTTGTTTTTCTTATCTCAGGGAACCAATGGTTCATAAGTGCAAAGCACTATTTTTATTTTTGTTTTTTTATTAAAGATCATTGATCTTGTTCTTAGATAAATGACCTGTTCATAAGAGAACTTTCTCTTTTTCTAAAGGTTTTTACCTTTTTTGTTCTTGAGGAGTTCCGAAAATGTTTATATCTTTGAATTGAGGTCTAAGGCCCTTTTTATAGTGCCCATAAATTAGTTAAATTTGTTAAAGTGATCTTTCTCTGAGTGATTTGGGGAATTTTCCCCACCGTTGGATCTTTGATCCTAGGGCTCCAGTTTTATAGAAGAAAATCTTCTTGTTTTAACAAGAACAGAAAAGATTTCTTTAAAATTTCAATTCTGTTTTGCGCAACGCCCCAGCGCATGACACGTGTCGCGCAGCGCAGCGCTTGCGCAGCTGTGCTTGCGCAACTGCGCAGACACGTGTCGTGCAGGGCAGCGCTTGCGCAGTTGTGCTTGCGCAACTGCGCAGACACGTGTCGTGCAGCGCAGCGCTTGCGCAACTGTGCTTGCGCAGTTGTGCTTGCGCAAGCAGTGCAGCGCTTGCGCTACTGTGCTTGCGCAGTTGTGCTTGCGCAGTTATGCCGACACGTGTCGCGCAGTGCAGCGCTTGCGCAGCTGTGCTTGCGCAACTGCGCAGACACGTGTCACGCAGCGCAGCGTTTGCGCAACTGAAACGTTGCTTCCTTTACTTTTTTGTTTTAAACAGAGCTTCGCTCTGATTGGGTGCGCTGCCTCGGGCGCTGTGCTGACGCATCAACTTCTGACACGTGGCGCATTGCGCGCAGCGCACGGGATTTGAAGCGTTGCTTCAAAATTTTGAATTTTTGAAATTCAAACAGAGCCTTGCTCTAATTGGGGGAAACAGCCCCAGCAGTTAATTACACTACCGCATTGCGGTAACAACTTTCTCCTTCTCCAGATGATCACTTCGTGTCGTGTGTGTTTGATTCGTGTTCGGTTGCCCGTGGATTGTATACGGAGACTGAGTTATGTCGTCGCCGGTAGGGCGTGGACTAGTCCAAATCCGTATTATCTTAGATTTGGGTTTGGGGGTTGTGTTTAAGGATACGTTAGCCTCGTTTGAGACTAAGATCGACTTAAACGTTTGTTAAGGATACGTTAGTCTAGTTTTAGACTAAGATCAACTTAACGGGATCGTTTAGATCCGACGAGAGAGCGATTAGGGGAGCCCTATTGTTTTGTTTAGTGATATTGCGGTCAATAGGTAGTTTAAGGACATTGCGGTCCATTGTTAGTTTTAAGACGTTGCGGTCAAGGTTAAGGACGTCGTAGTCCGTGGATTTAAGGACTCCACAGTCCGATGTTAGTTTTAAGACATCACGGTCAAGGTTAAGGACCTCATAGTCCGTTGTTAGTTTTAAGACATTTCGGTCAAGGTTAAGGACCTCATAGTCCGTGGGTTTAAGGACCCCACAGTCCGGCGTTTAGTTTTAAGACATTACGGTCAAGGTTAAGGACCTCATAGTCCATGAGTTTAAGGACCCCACAGTCTGTATCAATGTGTGGTCATCGGGACCCGCCACCTCTTTGAAGACGTTGAGGAATTACAACGCCGAGTATCAAAGGAGTGGAGAGATGTACCCTTAAATCAAGGTAGATTAAGTGATCTGTAGTCCAATTTGGATACTAAGATCAATTATTATATTATGAGCCCATTGGCCCAGTTAAGTTTGAATTGAGGACTTATGGCCAGCTTGGGCAAAGTCCAATCATGTTTGGGATATTGGCCCTCTGTTGGTTCATTGAAGGAGAGGTTTTGCCTCTGGAAACTTAGCCAATTGGGCTAAAGCTAGTGTTAAACACTAGAGACCAACAGTGTTGAACACTGGGAATAAGATTAACAAGTTAGTGTTAAACACTAAAAGATAATCAGTGTTGAACACTAGGAACAGAGTTTTCAAATTAGTGTTAAACACTAAGCAAATCAGTGTTAAACACTGAGGACAAAATCTCCAGACTAGTGTTCAACACTAAGGAGAGAGGGGTCACGTGCGGACACGTAAGAGCGCCCTGGTTCTCCTTATTTTATTCAGTCAAAAGTCTTGAATACTTTGAAGTATCACGTGCTATCACGTGATGGGAATTTAGGCGTTTATCCGTTAGAGCTTCAGCCAAGGGGTCACGTGGTAGCACGTGAGAGCGCCCTGCTTCCCTTTATTTTGTTTTACAGATAAGTGTTTAACACTTTTGATTCTGAAAGCCATCACGTGTGGGCACGTGATGAGGGCTTATGCTTTGATCTGTTAGAATGTTCATTAGGGGTCACGTGTCGACACATGAGGGCGCCCTAGAGCTCTTTTCTGTTTCCTTTTGCCTTTTTCTCTGTGTGCTTTAGAGATCACGTGGGGCACGTGGGGCATTGCCTCAAAGTTCTTTTTTATGGATCTTTGCAGGAGTCACGTGGTAACACGTGAGGTGTTTGCTTCAAAGTTCTTTTCTGTGTATCTTTGCAGGGGTCACGTGATAGCACGTGACTCTGGTTCTTTGCATGTTTTAAAGATCTGTTCATCTTTTAAGAATTAAATTCTTCATAGGGTTAAAACCCTAACAACAAACTTTAGAGGAATTAAATTCCTGTTTTCTTCTGAAGAATTATATTCTTAAATAGGGTTAAACCCTAATTTCTTTTCTTAAGGGAATTAAATTCCTGTGAGTTTGAGAGAATTATGTTCTCAATTAGGGTTAAACCCTAGTTCTGTTCATTCTGAAGGAATTAAATTCCCATAACATAGGGTTAAACCCTAATTTTATCTCAAAGGAATTGAATTCCTATCATTTTGTGTGAATTAAATTCTCAAAACTCAGTTCCTCCTCTGTGTTTTAGATCTGCATGGCAGGATCTCGACCCAATGAGAATTAAATTCTCAATTCATGGGGAGATGTGCACTTTGCAGATCCTCCACCAGAGAAAGAACTAAGTTTTTTTCTTTATATATGAATTAAACTCTTTTGAGAATTAAATTCTCTTTTGAAGCCTCCCTTTTCTTTTCTTACCTAAGGTTTTCCTTTTGCAGAGAATCAAAGGCTCTATATCTCTCTGTGTGTGTATCAAAAGAAAAGGTCCAAAGGTCTCTCCTCTTCTTTTCTTGGCTCATATTTATAGGAGAAGGAAAAGAATCAATCTGTTTAGTAAATCTCTCATTGAGAGATTTGATTTATATTTATCATTAATCTGGGCCTTTAAATTGTTGGGTGAATTTTATTCACCATTGGATTTTAAATCCAAAGATATCTCTTTGTTATTTCGGTTAGATTTAGGGGGAAATCTTTCCAAGTCCAAGATTTTTCCATAAATTGGTGATATTTAATCGCCTTTAGATTTTTAATCCAACGGTTTTAGATAATCCTTCTTCATTTTGGAAAGATTTGAAAGATTTATCCTCAGAATTTAATTCTGTTAAAGAATAAGGCTCTTAAAGCTGGTCACGTGTGGCCACGTGACCCCTGGTCACGTGTAGGCACGTGACCCCTGGAATGGGCTTCTCTTCTTCTGCGCTCTGTTCTCTGGCCACTGCTTAACCATCACGTGCCAACACGTGACCACTGGTCACGTGTGAGCACGTGATGCCTGTTCTGAAGCTTCCTCTTGACTTTTAATTAGAGAACAAATATGCTTTGTGCCGCTGCTTGACCATCACGTGCCAACACGTGACCACTAGTCACGTGTGAGCACGTGATGCCTCTTCTGAATCTTCTTCTTGAGTTTTAATTAGAGAACAAATATGCTTTGTGCCGCTGCTTGACTATCGCGTGCCAACACGTGACCACTGGTCACGTGTGAGCACGTGATGCCTCTTTTGAATCTTTTCCTGATTTTTAATCGGGGAACAAATGCCCCCACGGCGTTGTTCTCACGTGTATGCACGTGAGTGCAACGCTGTCACTTTTGTGACCGTCGGATCTGCTTTGGGAGTAGGGTAGATGAAACGTTTTCCATCCCATCCTATAAATGCCCATGTCTTTTCAGAAGATCCTCCACTTTGCTCATCTTCCTCCTTTGAGAACTTCCTTCTTTTGAGAATTTAATTCTCTTTTTCCAGAGCTTAGTTCTCTGCCTTGAAAAATTTTCAGAGTTTAACTCTGTTCAAGAAAGACTTTTCCTTTCAGGTAATGATGTTGAACGATCGAAGAACCTTTATTTAAAAAAAACTCTCTGGATTTTAAATCCACATCAAGGGTTTCACCCCTTTTAACATGAACCCATTTTTTCTTCAAGTTCATCAACAAGAACAGAGACCCATATAATTTTCAAACTGTAGATCTCTTAGGGCTTTTTTAATCTTTAAGGAAAGCGATAATGTCGGTTGTTTTCCATGGAATTTAATTCCATCCCAAGGAGCTCTGGCTCTGAAACAAAATTTCTAGGAATTTAATTCCCTTTTTCATAAAGGAATTCAATTCCTCTGAAGAAATAAGTTCTTCCTAGAGAACTTCATGGGTTTTCTTACCTTGAGTCATCCTCATCACAATTCAGAAGAAAAGGTTTGTAATAGATTCTAATGATCTTTATTTCAGGTATCATGGATGCCCATATGTACGATCTTGACGAAATCATTTCTTACGGGAATATTCGTGCACTGGGCCGTAGCCAGAACCAGGAGTTCACCAACGCTCAATGTGCTGAGATCATGAGCCGCTTCGATGAGTACAACGGTCGGCTACTCCCTCGTCGCTCTTCTTTTCTGAGACTCATCGTGCTAGCGATCTGGGAGGCTCTCCCTCTCTTTTGCACCGGCGTGCCGCTCAGGGCATTGGACACCGTCGAGGATAAGGTACATTCGGTGTACCTGATGAGCCTAATCTCGAAGAGGAGGCGAGACAACCTCATTGATCTCTTGCACCAGGCTTTTCAGCAGTCGGCCATACTTGCTGCCTATCGGAGGGTAGAAGACATTCGTGAAGACCCCGATGCTTGTGACCGCGAGAGAAAACATACTCGGATGGTTCGAAATGCTTGGAGGATCTTGGACAAAGCCAAGTTTGAGTTTCTCAATCCGTGCCTCGCGTCTGAGGTCTTGCCGTTGTAATCGTTTTTTCCCCCTTTTTTTATTTTGTATGAACTTTTTAAAGTATGAATGATAAGTTTTATCGTGCCCTTCTGTGTTTGCATGCCCTTTTGTAGGATTTTGTCATTTTGCTATTGTTGCTGTTGATGTTTTTAACGTGCAGGGCACTATTCCACTTTTCAGTACACACCAAGCATGGTGCTCACATGCTCCACACGTGGGGCCTTTTTAAGGGATTATTTAATTCTTCGTGCCATATTTTCTGTGTATGGCATTAGATGCAGGAAAAGAGCCTTGGAAATAGTCCCATCTCCTTGATTTCCAATGCCTTCCCTTTTTTGGGCCTTGGAAATAGTTCCACCATGCAATATTCTCCGTGCGCAGCATTTAATGCTCCTCTTTATAACCTAAGGCCGCAGCCTTCTCTTTCTCTTCACAGAGAAATCTATTCTCAATTTAGTGTGGTTTATCTTGGGGACACAACTGAGTGCTATGGCCTGCAACCGCCCCCATGCTCGTCGACAGCCGTGGGAAGTGCCTATCGAGGAACTGATTCCTCGCTTTGCTGCGCGATTGGTGGATCCCCTTCTTACCGATGACGAATGTGATTCAGCGACATATGAACTCTCGATCTGTAGGGGGTCCCCTCTTCCAATGAGATCCCTTTGGCTCCGGATGATTCTTGCTGACGTGCTTGCTAACATCCCTCCTCACCCAGCGGAGATGACCCTGGCGATGCTTGACGCAGCTGAAGACAAGCTTGAGTGTTTTCACGAAGCGTGTCTGGTCACTCAGGCTCTTGAAGATTGCTTGGTTCACTTGTTGGGCCAAATAAAAGCCCGGCGGGCTATTATGTCTGCTTTTGCAGACGAACATGGCGCCGATCGGTAGGGAGCCACTCCTCGTGAAAATCGTCGCTTCGATGTGCTGGAGAAGGCGGCGAGGTAGTTAGAAAATTTTGAATACTGTTTTGTTCACCCTTGTGCCACTGATCCCTTGTTTGGCGATCTTTTCCCGGTAGTGTAGTATGCTTAAATCGATGTACTTTTTTTTTTGTCATTGGCTGTTTGTATGCTTTTCTGTTGAATTTTCATGTTCGTCGGGTACTCGTATGTGCGTCTTGCTGGCGTAAATGAGCTTCATATTTCTCCATGGAAATTTTCTTTAATTTCTAGCACTATCGTTATGTCGCATGCACATTAGAGCTTTGGGTATCATTTCCTTTCGAATATTCATATAGTTGTAAATGCATGCTCGGTAGGATATGCATCGGAGATTTTCCTTGTTTCCTCCCATATCAGGTGATTTGTGCGTGTTCTAGATCGAGTATCGTCGTCGAATGGAGGCTTGTTTATACAATGCTCGGGTGTACCCGTCTTTCCTCGGAGGTTGTGGCTGCGAAAGCGGGCTTGCGAGGTTTGATTGAGCGGTGCGCGGCGAACATGGTGTCGTGCGAGAAGAGGCTCGGCCGTCAGTTTTCGGAGAGGGAACTGGCTTCCAAGGCGCTGAACGAGCTTCAAGCCAATATTACCGCCAAGGACAACAATGCGTATGAACTCTGGCGAGTGCTTAAAGAGGCCATCAAGGAGGTAGTGGCCGTTGACAAGGCCGCCGAGTTTACTCGCGAAAGAGTCGAGGCCCACAAAGCTACCGAGAAGGAGCTCGAAGGTCGGCTTGTCTTATATCAACCCAACAAGCTCAGGCAGAGGCCCGTCTTCTGGCAATATTGGATCACGAAGGCGAGGCCCGGCAAAAGAAGGATGAGCTGACCAAGCTGCTAAATCGCCCGCCGGCCTGAAGACTTGTATCTTTTACTTTCTTCTTGTACATACTCCTGAATGAGAGTATCTTCTTTTTGTTCTTTCCTGAATTGTACTTTGTACCCATTTCGGTTTATGAATAAAGACATATTTTTCCTCTCAATGGTGTGTCTTCTTTTTATTGAATGTGTTATGCGGACAATTTATCTAGGTTTCCTTGCAGGGCAGCGATGGCTTCGGATTCAGGGTTAAGATCTGCCTCCTAAGACTTTTGAGCTTTATGAGCCGTGAGGGTCTCATAAAGAGTTTTTCTCCATACAGGTCGAGAGGATCCCGTAGGTGTAAGTTCTTCTTAAGAATCGTGAGGATTCTTAAGCGGGTTTTCCCTTGGGAGTCGTAAGGATCTCACAAGAGAGTTTTCTTCCTTGCAGGTCGTGAGGACCCGCAAGTGCTGGGTGCGGTCACCCTTATCCGTATTTCACGGGGTCAGGGGTTGCTTTGGGATGTTCTCCAGGGTACCGTAGTTTAAAGACATCACGGTCAAGGTTAAGGACCTCATAGTCCGTGGATTTAAGGACTCCACAGTCCGATGTTGGTTTTAAGACATCACGGTCAAGGTTAAGGACGTCACAGTCCGTGGATTTAAGGACTCCACAGTCCGATGTTAGTTTTAAGACATCACGGTCAAGTTTAAGGACCTCATAGTCCATGGATTTAAGGACTCCACAGTCCGATGTTAGTTTTAAGACGTCACGGTCAAGGTTAAGGACCTCATAGTCCGTGGATTTAAGGACTCCACAGTCCGCGAAATGTGTGGTTACTGGGACCCGTCACCTCTTTGAAGATGTTGAGGAATTACAACGCCAAATATCAAAGGAGTGAAGAGATATACCCTTTAACCAAGGTAAAATCAGTCTAGAATTATCCTGGTTGATCGTTAGTTTTAAGACATTACGGTCGAGGTTAAGGACATCATAGTTCGTGGATTTTAAGGACTCCACGGTCCGGTGTTTGCTCTGGATGCTTCACACGGGTTCACTGCCGTGCTTGACGAGGACCAGGCTCCGCTCTGGGCATTTTCCGTGGGGTCAAAGAGTGATGTTATCCGCGTTCCACGTGACCAGGAATTTTGCACTAGATGCTTCACACGGGTTCACTGCCGTGTTCGGCGAGGACTAGGCTCCGCTCAGGATGCTTCACACGGGTTAACTGCCGTGCTCTGCGAGGACCAGGATCCGCTCTGGACGTTTTCCACGGGGTCAAAGAGTGACGTTATCCGCATTCCACGTAACCAGGAATTTTGCTCTGGATGCTTCCCACGGGTTCACTGCCGTGTTCTGCGAGGACCAGGCTCCGCTCTGGACGTTTTCCACGGGGTCAAAGAGTGACGTTATCCGCGTTACACATAACCAGGAATTTTGCTCTGGATGCTTCCCACGGGTTCACTGCCGTGTTTTGCGAGGACCAGGCTCCGCTCTGGACATTTTCCACAGGGTCACAGAGTGACGTTATCCGCGTTCCACGTAACCAGGAATTTTGCTCTGGATGCTTCCCACGGGTTCACTGTCGTGTTCTGCGAGGACCAGGCTCCGCTCTGGACGTTTTCCACGGGGTCAAAGAGTGACGTTATCCGCGTTCCACGTAACCAGGAATTTTGCTCTAGATGCTTCACACGGGTTCACTGACGTGCTCGGCGAGGACTAGGCTCCGCTCTGGATGCTTCACACGGGTTCACTACCGTACTCTGCGAGGACCAGGATCCGCTCTGGACGTTTCCCATGGGGTCAAAGAGTGACGTTATCCGCGTTCCACGTGACCAGGAATTTTGCTCTGGATGCTTTCCACGGGTTCACTACCGTGTTCTGCGAGGACCAGGCTCCGCTCTAGATGCTTCACACGGGTTCACTGCCGTGCTCTGCGAGAACCAGGATCCGCTCTGGACGTTTCCCACGGGGTCAAAGAGTGACGTTATCCGCGTTCCACGTGACCAGGAATTTTGCTCTGGATTCTTTCCACGGGTTCACTGCCGTGTTCTGCGAGGACCAGGCTCCGCTCTGGATGCTTCACACGGGTTCACAGCCGTGCTTTGCGAGGACCAGGATCCATCTGGACGTTTTCCACGGGGTCAAAGAGTGACGTTATCCGCGTTCCACGAGACCAGGAATTTTTCTCTATATGCTTCACAGGGTTCACTACCGTGCTCAGCTAGGACTAGGCTCCGCTCTGGATGCTTCATACGGGTTCACTGCCGTGCGCTGCGAGGACCAGGATCCGCTCTGGACGTTTTCCACGGGGTCAAAGAGTGACGTTATCCGCGTTCCACGAGACCAGGAATTTTGTTGATTATATCCGCATTTCACGGAGTTGGGATTTGACTCTCAGTGGGAGCGCATCATCGAGCCATGGAACTGGGAGTTGTCGTTGTTCCGCTTTGCTTGATGTTGTGTCCGCTGCAACGAGACGAATGTCGAGATGATCTCTAGGCTATCTGCGACTCATCGAGATTTGGCCTCTTCTTCTGATGAAACCTAGGCGAGGAGGAGTATGATCTCTTCTTTGTTTGCGCCCCTGGATTGTATACAGGGATAGATGTAACATCACCTGTAGGGCGTAAATTTCATTTTTATTTTATTTCTTTTTCACGATGCTCTATCATTTCAGCTTTATATCACGAAGGTCGCGATTGCCCAATCATTTCGGCTATTTTTTGTGGTGCCCAATCATTTCGGCTATCTATTTTATTTTTACTCGCTGCTTTTTATTGCGAGTTGCCCAATCATTTCGGCTATTTTTCATGCATACATTTTTACTTGCTACTTTTTATTGCAAGTTGCCCCATCATTTCGGCTATTTCGTATGCATGTGTGGCTCGCTAGCCTTTTCGCTGCAAGCTTGGATTTTAGACACCGATTTCGGCATCAGCACCGCTACAACTGGGATGTTGCCAGGAGCGAATCATCATTTGCCTCTGTCGATGTTGAACAAAGGTGGCTTAGTAAGCAGGGTTAAGGGTCCTGTCGACTAAGGCTTTTGACTTCATGAGCCGTAAGGGTCTCATAAAGGTATTTCTCCCTACAAGTCGTGAGGATCTTGCAGGTGTGTTTTCTCCTTGGGAATCGTGAGGATTCCTAAGTGCATGTCCTCTTACAATTCGTAAGGATCTTACAAAAGGGTTTTCTCCTTATAAGTCGAGAGGACCTACAAGGGTTGTTCGCCATACGAACATATCCCTAGTCACGGATGGGACTTGGTTAGGGAAATGTTTATTCGCGCCCGTGGATTGTATACAAGGGTCAGTATTGAGCCACTTGTAGGGCATAAATTGAAGGTTGTGGGTGTTGCTTAAGCACAGGTTTAGGTCTCTGTAACTTAAGACTTGATCAGTCGAAAATACTGCATCTTTAAACCGGCATTTTCCCTATCATTTGCACTCATCTAGAAGTGTTCGGCATTCATATAACACATATTAGCAAAACATCCCTAAAATACCAGCTTGCATGTGTTAGACTTTAAAACCGGCACTATAAGGGAAATTGACTGTATTTCATAGCATGGCATCATTCTTGCATATCGCAACTTGTGTTTCGAAGTCTGTGCAGGAAATCCCAGAAGATCGGTCAAAAATTACATAACAAAGACTGCTAAAAAATACGCCAACTCAAGGAATTGGAATCTGGCAATGATCTAGAATGAATTCAGAGATTCAACATATCAGGAAATACATCAAAGTACAGAAGAAGCCAACACATGAAGTATGAAGCCCCAAGCCAGCAACATGGCCGCGGAACCACGGCCGGAGCCGCCTTGCGCCGCGGTTCCGCGGCGGCACTACCACGTCAGCCCTCCCTCTCTGCTGCAGCCCTCTTATCTCAGCTTCCACACTTTAGAAAGACACTACATTCTCTAGATTACTCCAGAACATTCTGCCAGATCAGCAAGCCCTAGGGTTCTTAACTAAACACCCCAAGCTTCCACAACAAGCTTCACCTAAACTCCATTAAGGACCTAGAACCTTCTCCCTAACCTCCTAGCTTAAGGTAGAAGCTAAGCCCTAACTAACTACTTCTAGAAGCCTCTCCCTACAACAAACTTTTGGAGGGAAATTCAAAATTCAAAATCCTAGACCTAGGGTTTGGGAAACCTATAAAAAGACCCTAAGGCTCACTAGAAATGGTTTCTAATTGTTGTTCAAAAATTATGATTGAAAGCTAATCAATCTCTAATCTCCCCCATTCTTCTTCATCAACTCAACTCCTACCACCTCAAAACCCTAACCCTAATCCAATCAAAGATTAAGAATTCAAGATCCTTTGAGTGCAAGCAAAGCAAGTCAACAATGATCCTTTAGAAGCGGAACCGGACTTCAACGGAGCACGAGATCCAAGCGATCCAAGACTTAAGGAGCCGAGTGACGCAAGAATCGACGATCAAAGTTCCATCCTCTTGTAGTTCTTGAGAGTTGTAACAAATTGTTGATATAATAAAGGTGAAGATTCTTTAAACTTGCTTATTTTCAATTCGAGCATCATGATCCGTATTCAATTCTTGAATGTATTCTTCGTGATGATGTTTGAGTAAAACTCCGCTCGTGGAGGAATCAAAACGATTGTAGAATGATGATGTTGATGAATCTTTAAACGTTTTCTTAAGTCTTAAAACAATTGTAAATTCTTAAAAATCGATTGATCGATGATCTAGATCGATGCGAATGCGTTCTTGATTCCTTTCGCACGATCTAAAGATCAAAAATTGATCATTCGATTTCCTAGAAGCTATCTAGTGAATGTGATTCATCGAAAGGACAAAGGATAGGATGAGGAACCCTAATTCTTCGCAAGATCCTCGATCCTCGATGAATCTACATCGATTTAGCATCAATTTGTTAATGGATAAGAAATCGTAATTTCGAATCTTCATCACATCTACGATCGAATCGATTCCTACGAGCTTTACTTCAAATCTTGAAACCTAAATTGATTGGAATTCTATCGATACTTGATTCTTGATGTTTATCGTTTTATTGATTCTTGATTAGAATAGTTGATTCTTGAACTTCATCGATAAAAATCTTGAATCATTTTTGCTTTTCTTTTTCTACTAAATTTTTGATTCAAACAAAACAAAATACGAACGAATCGCGTAATCCCTGTGGACGATCCGCACTTACTAACGCGCTACAATCCGACACCGTTATTGATTGCGGTCAAATATTTTTGGTTGTGATTTCATACAAGTTTCTAAATACCGACACATCCGGAAAAGGATCAATCAAATGGCGCCGTTGCCGGGGATCGCGCGCTAATTCGTTCTATATTGAAATTTGAATTGAAAGATTTATTCCATTATAATTTTGTGATCAAAATTCGCGCAAAATCTAAACGATTTGTTGTGGTGTATTGCAAGGAAAATCTGGAGCTTGCTGTGCAATTAAATTTTTTTTTTGAAATTTCCAGAGAGCTGGAGGAATTAACAGCAACTTGCTGTTGAAATTTGGCGCAGGGAGCAGTACCTACGACCGCGTACCCGCGGCATTAGCCTCCTCCTGCGGCGGTTCCGCGCGTCTGTGAAGGGATCGCTGTGAAAAATTTTCACAGTAAGCCTCTATCTTTCTTATCTCCTTCCTAAATCTGCTCCAAATAACATTTTTCTGCAGGTTTCTTTGCAAAAATCGCAGCGCCGCACAAAAAGCAAAATTAAATTGTGCTTGTTTTGATTTTGTAGTTGTTTGCATAATTAATATGGACATTAAGGGGCAAAGACCAAATCCAGATTAGGTGGAGAGTTCATTACCCTTCCTAAGCCCCAAAATCGCAAAATTTGCATCCGCATTGACCCTCATTAACTAAAAGAAATCTAGAGATGACTCTAAGGACCGTCGCGCTCACTTAGGACAGAAGAAGGCCGTGGGTAATTCATTGCTTATCCGCGTTTTTCTTGTGGTGTCTAAGGCAAGTGTGTCGAAGGCTAGTGGTTACTTAATTAGGCCCACTACTTACGTAGTGGAGAACCTCCCACTTACCTGGCACTTACCTGGCCACAGGAGAGACAAAGAGGCAGTGGAGGATACATCCTGTGACTTGTCTTTTGGCAGTTAGAAGCGGTCTAGAGATTTGACCTAGGTGACCCCTAGAATTAGGGTTTTGTGTGTTGCATTTGTTGTGCTTGCATCATTTTTTCAAATATCCGTACCATTTTTCAAAACAAACCCCGCATTCATTCATTCATTACCCCTAATTATAAGTCAACGCTGCCACTTGTACTAACCCTTTTTAGTGCAAGATAGGCTGGAAACGGGATTCTGGTGCCCGTTTAGTCCGCGTACCCTTTATCGACTCCGAAGTCGGTATTTCTCCATTTACTTCTTCTTTACCCACCACCACACCCACATCGATGGATCCGTCTCCATCAAATTTCTTTACCACTAATCTGCCGTCGTCCGTTGGTGCGCAGAATCCACCCCGCATCTCTCTCCAAGAGAGGTGCTATCCATTGCGAGGTCCTCTTTCGACCTGCTTATCCATTCCACCAGCCAACGGGGATAATTTTGAAATTAAACCCCAATACATCAACCTTTTACCCAAATTCCACGGACTCGAGACTTAAGACGCTTACGTTTTCATCACCAAATTTGAAAACGTATGCGCAATGATGGGTACGTCACAACTTTCAATGGATGCTATGCGTCTACGACTTGTTCCATTTACTTTGTGCGATATGGCCGAGAAGTGGCTATATAACACTGCCGCACATTCTATTACGAATTGGGAAGAATTCATCGCGGCATTCTTTAAGAAATTTTACCCTATGCAAAAGACAGCTCGAATCCATAGCGAACTGAATCAATTTACCCAGCTTCCTACTGAACCATTCTCAAAATGCTTTGAACGTTTCAAGGATCTTTTGGTTCAATGTCCTCATCACGGCATCCCGAGATGGGATCTTTGCCGAATCATTTATGAGGGCATTAACCCAAACACTAAACAGAACCTTGAAAATATGTGTCAAGGCACCTTTATGACCAAGGATGATGGGGAAGCTTGGAAATTTTTAGAAGAGTTCGCTGAAAAATCACTACAGTGGGAGAGTAGAACCCAATCATTGAATAGGGGTGGCGTACACCAAATATATGTGTCCATAGGTGTTCGAGCTGAGATGGCAGCAATGCAAAAGAAGCTCGAAATTATGGAACACAAATTTTCAGCAGCCTCCCTAAACCCAATGTCGCTCCCCAAAACTGTATGTGGCTGCTGTTCTGATCCGTCTCACTTAACGGAAGAATGTCCATTAAACTCTCAGTTTCAAGGTCACGAGCATACTAATGCCGCATTTCAAAGACCTAGAAACGATCCATATTCTTCCACATACAATCAGGGTTGGAGGAATCACCCGAATTTTGCTTGGAACCAACAACAACAATCTCAAAACACGGTTCCAAGCCAAAATAATTTCCAAAGGGCTCTTCCACCACAACAGCAACCACTTCAACTCACTCAGCACCCCTACCAGTCACAAAATTTCCAAAATCAGGGCAACACTCCTGCACAGTCCAATCCTATGCAGTTGTCATCATCTGACGAATTCTCTCAATTCACTCAAACCATGAAATCACTTTTGTCAAATTTCATAGAGGTTTCGGCTGAGGTTAGATCTTCCGTCAGTGAGATAAAGAAAAACTCAGCGTCCCAAGCTGAGAGTATCAGATCGATGGAAGCTGAAATTGCACGACTTAAAGCCGAAATGAGTGCGAGAGAAAAAGGGAAACTTCCTTCTCAACCCCTACCGAATCCTGGGCATTACAATGTAAATGCCGTCACAATGTTGAGATCGGGAAGAGTGCTGAATAACCATGTCGGGAAAGGAATTGATGATATTGAAAATCCTATCAATAACACCCCGGCTGAGACCTTTCCTCACACATACACTTCTACTTCTGATCCTTGTTCTTCTACCCCACCGCCTTCTCGCGAGCCTATTCTCCATTTCCCACTAGGCTCGACACCTCAGTATAGCTCTTCTAGTTCTCCACAGACGGTCCCCACTCCTCTTTTGGGATTTCGTCTACCCCCACTTCCTTCTCCTATGATAGACCCGGCACTTATTGCTAAAGCTCCTTACCCTAACCGGTTAAGGGGTAACAGATCGAGTCCACATATGGAGAAAATTATGGAAATGTTCAAACAGGTTAACATCAACATCCCTCTCCTAGATGCAATTCAACAAGTCCCCGCTTATGCGAAAATTCTTAAGGACTTGTGCACTAGGAAGAGGAAGACTCAAGTGCCGAAGAAGGTTTTCATGTCTAATAATATTAGCACTGCTTTTATCCCCCAGCTACCAAAGAAACGTAAGGACCCAGGATGTCCTACGATATCGATTTCTATTGGGGGTAAAAACATAAATCGTGCTCTTTTAGACCTTGGAGCAAGTGTTAACCTACTTCCATATTCTGTCTATGAGCAGCTAGGGATTGGAGAGTTGAAACCAGATCACTGCACTCTCCAAATGGCAGACCGTTCAATCACCAAACCAAGGGGTGAACTAGAGGATGTGTTGATAAAGGTCGGGGAATTTGTATTCCCTGTAGACTTCATTGTACTCGATACACAGCCTGTAGCAAACCCCCGGGGCCAAATTCCGGTGATTTTGGGTCGACCTTTCCTTGCCACTTCCAACGCTGTTATTAACTGTAGAAATGGTTCAATGAACTTATCATTTGGAAATATGACCATTGAACTAAACATCTAGAAAGTTGGAAGTCAGCCATCAGAACCCTCTGCTCATATTCTAGATGTGTGCTCTGTCCACGAGATCGCTCCCGAAAGTTGCGGAGCTGAGGAACTTTGCTTTACAGATCTCGACGACACTACCACATCTCTGTTTGATCTTACACATGATCTTAGTGAGGACACTTTTTCCACACTTGAGTCCGACACTCCTGACCTATCACCACCCGAGTCTGTATCTTTCACAGGCTCTGAGCTTCTTTGTAATTCCAAAAACCACTCGATGATCCCACCTTCTATCATTTCTCCGCCCGTATTAGATCTCAAAATTTTACCTTCTCATCTTAAATATGCTTATTTAGGTGAGAATGAGTCTTTACCGGTTATCATATCCGCTTCTCTAGCATCAGAGCAAGAGAATGCACTTTTATCGGTATTGAGATCTAATAGAGAGGCGTTTAGTTAGACTATGGCGGACATCAAAGGGATTAGTCCCTTGGTTGTTGAACATCATATACATGTGATGGATGATGCCAGACCAACCCGAGAACCACAGAGACGGTTGAATCCCGTCATGAAAGAAGCGGTGATGAAAGAGATCGTCAAATGCCTTGATAGTGGTATTATATACCCAATCTCCGATAGCCAATGGGTGAGTCCTATACATGTCGTCCCTAAGAAATCCGGCATCACTGTTATTACCAATGAGGCAAATGAGTTGATTCAGACACGCGCCCAAACTGGGTGGCGTGTATGTATTGATTATAGAAAACTCAATGCCGCCACGAGGAAAGACCACTTTCCTCTACCATTCATTGATCAAATGCTGGAACGCTTAGCTGAAAGAGAGTATTATTGCTTTATGGACGGATACTCTGGATATAATCAGGTCCCCATCGCCAAAAAGGATCAAGATAAAACTACTTTTACTTGTCCTTTTGGTACCTTTGCTTACAGTCGCATGCCCTTTGGGTTATGCAATGCTCCCGCTACTTTTCAGCGGTGTATGATGGGGATATTCTCTGATATGGTAGAGAATTTTCTGGAGATCTTTATGGACGATTTCTCAATTTTTGGAGACTCTTTTTCTGATTGCCTTTCGAATCTTGACGCTGTTCTTACTCGTTGCAAAGAGAAGAACTTAACTTTGAACTGGGAAAAATGCCATTTCATGGTCCAAGAAGGAATTGTTCTTGGACACGTTATTTCACAGAAAGGCATTGAGGTTGACAGAGCTAAGATAGATGTCATTCAAAACCTCCCTCATCCCAAAAGCGTCAAAGATATTCGATCATTCCTTGGCCATGCGGGCTTTTATAGGAGATTCATTAAGGATTTTAGCAAAATTGCTAGACCTTTAACACTTCTCTTGGCCAAGGATACGACCTTCCACTTTGACTCGGATTGTGAGGCAGCTTTCGACTCACTTAAACACTCCCTCACTACAGCCCCCGTTCTATCGTCTCCAAATTGGGACTACCCCTTTGAGCTGATGTGTGATGCATCCGACTTTGCAGTAGGTGCTGTCTTAGGACGGCACATTGAAAAGATGCCACACGTGATCTATTATGCGAGTAAGACCCTGAATGATGCACAAATCAACTATACAACTACCGAAAAAGAACTTTTGGCTGTTGTATTTGCATTAGAAAAATTCAGGCCTTACTTAATTGGCACTCCTATAGTTGTGTACACTGACCATTCCGCCTTAAAACACCTTCTGGCGAAGAAAGATGCAAAAGGTCGGCTAATACGTTGGATCCTTTTGTTACAAGAATTTGATCTTGTTATCAAAGATAAGAAAGGATGTGAAAACGTAGTAGCCAACCATCTTTCACGCATCTCTTCTTCCCCTGTGACCCTGCCGATCAATGATTCGTTTCCTGACGAACAACTCTTGAGCATATCCAATGAACCTTGGTTCAGGGATATTGTGAACTATCTTGTCACGGGACTTATACCCAGCGATTGGTCAAAACAGGACAAATACCGTTTTATATCCCAAGTAAAACACTTTTACTGGGATGATCCATACCTGTTTAAGTATTGTCCTGATCAGATCATTCGCCGGTGCGTCCCGAAAGAAGAGTTCAAAAGTGTTCTTTCTTTTTGTCATGATCAGGCCTGCGGGGGTCACTTCGGTCCTAAAAAGACGGCGGAGAAGGTTTTGCAATGTGGTTTTTATTGGCCGACCTTATTCAAGGACGCATTTGAGCATTGCAAAACCTGTACACAATGTCAGTACACGGGTAGATTTTCCCGAAGAAATGAAATGCTTCAGCAACCCATCTTAGTTGTTGAAATTTTCGATGTTTGGGGCATTGATTTTATGGGTCCCTTTCCCAACTCCTTTGGGAATCTGTACATACTGCCGGTTGATTATGTCTCAAAGTGGGTTGAAGCCATTCCATGTCGCACTAATGACAGGAAAGTTGTCATTAAGTTCTTAAAAGAGAATATCTTTTCGCGATTTGGACACCCACGCGCTTTTATTAGTGATAATGGGACACATTTCTGCAACAGGTCTTTCGAAACTGTGATGCGGAAATACGCAATCAACCACCGACTTTCTACACCCTATCATCCCCAAACGAGCGGGCAGGCTGAGATTTCAAATAGACAGATCAAACTAATCATGGAGAAGACTGTTGCTAAGAATAGAAAAGATTGGTCGACCAAATTGACGGATGCTCTTTGGGCATTCTGAACTGCATTTAAAACCGACCTAGGGATGTCTCCATATAAGATAGTGTTTGGGAAGGCATGTCACTTACCCGTCGAGATTGAGCATAAAGCATTGTGGGCTATTAAGGAAATTAATTTTGACCTCAACCAAGCCTGCAGCTTTCAGAAGCTGCAACTAAATGAGCTAAGCGAACTCCGCGATGAAGCTTATGATAACGATGTAATCGTAAAGAATAGGACTAAGGTTTTTCATGATAAAAACATTTTGAGGAAAACATTTTCACCTGGTCAACAAGTCCTTCTTTATGATTCACGACTACACCTTCACGCGGGTAAGCTTCGATCTCGGTGGAAGGGACCTTTTGTTGTGCGGTCTGTATACCCGCACGGGGCAGTAGAAGTAGAAAATGTTAAAAACGGCACATTTTTCAAAGTGAATGGACATAGACTAAAGCCGTATTTTTCCACTGACCCCACGGAGGAGCTCCTGTTCTTACAGGAGCCAGTTTATTTGGATTAAAATTCCTCCGTCTCACCTTCATGTCATGTATATCATTGCATCATCTTTTGAATGGAGGTGAGTGAAAAGAGTAAGTTTGGGGGAGGATCTTCACTTATATATTTTGCCCCCACTAATAAATTCCTCCCAGGCTTATAGGTTTTGTAGATATAACGGTTGGCAATAGTGAGGGGAGGTTTGTGCTTATTTTTGCATCATTTGCATATCATTTGCATAAGCACAAAACATTTCTTTAAAAACCCATAAAAATTTAAAATTTTCAAAATCCATAAAAATTTAAAATTTTCAAATATAAAAATATTTTTATATTTAAACATTTTTTGTATATAAATAAGATAATAAAAGTTTTAGATAGTGAAAAATTACATCCATGAGATTAGAAAAATTTAAGAAAACCAAGAAAATTAGAAGTTTTCTTATACGAACTAGTAATAAGTAGTTATGAGCCGTTGTCCCAAGGGTTAGTAAGATGAAGGACGTCACTAATCTGAGAATAAAAATAAGTCTGAAAAATAGTTCCTATTCTGGAAGCCAAACATTTTGAACGTTGATACCCTGCTATTCGCACTTACACACGTCTTGAAGCCCGGGATAGTAGAGGATACCTTGAAATGCTCTTGTCTTAAAGCCAAAAGTATGAAGGAAATAAAAAATGAAGAAAATATAAAGTGGTGAGAAAAAAATGGACATTGGTTTTGTTATCGCCAAGGCAACAATAAAAAAAATATAGCAAGGGTGCCTCTTCACCTAGTGCCCTAAGGCCAACTGGTCTGGGAGTCACTGCTAAGCCTTAGGTGGTGCAAGACGAGGAAAATACACCAAATAAGCAAGCACATGAGTAATCGGTCGGTTAGTACCTCAAGAAGTATTAACGGTCGCATGAAAGTGTGTGAAGCAATCTCATCTAAATATTCATTAATTAAAAAGTACTGAGGCTGATGGACAAGAGTATGATAGCTTGAATTGAATTCTCCGGGTGTAGGGATGTCTTTACACACACGCAGGGTTATATGATCGATGTTTGGAAGAAAGATAGGAATGAAGAATAAGACAATGTTTTATTGAGGGAGGACGTGATTTCTGACATCTTTTCATGACTATTAAGATAGGGCCCATGACAACCGAAAAACTAGCTTAGTTGGAAACCCTAATTTTCAAAGTCTTTCTTTTACAATTCTTTTCTTTAAATGTGATATTCATGATCTTTCTTTTATTATTGGATTTTGTGGGTGCAATCCGCTGAAAACCCTCAGGAGACAACACTCCTCCTACTAGGGACACCTAGAGGTTTAAAGGCTTGTTGCACGTGCTCAGTGCAATCGTGTTGCCTACGAAAGTGTGCTAGTTGGTTTTTCTCTTTCTTTATTTTCTCCTTCTCTTTTTAATAAAACAGTTCGCTCGAGACGACCGAAAATAAGTTTGGGGGAATTTGATCAGTCGAAAATACTGCATCTTTAAACCGGCATTTTCCCTATCATTTGCACTCATCTAGAAGTGTTCGGCATTCATATAACACATATTAGCAAAACATCCCTAAAATACCAGATTGCATGTGTTAGACTTTAAAACCGGCACTATAAGGGAAATTGACTGTATTTCATAGCATGGCATCATTCTTGCATATCGCAACTTGTGTTTCGAAGTCTGTGCAGGAAATCCTAGAAGATCGGTCAAAAATTACATAACAAAGACTGCTAAAAAATATGCCAACTCAAGGAATTGGAATCTGGCAATGATCTAGAATGAATTCAGAGATTCAACATATCAGGAAATACATCAAAGTACAGAAGAAGCCAACACATGAAGTATGAAGCCCCAAGCCAGCAATATGGCCGCGGAACCGCGGCCGGAGCCGCCTTGCGCCGCGGTTCCGCGGCAGCGCTACCACGTCAGCCCTCCCTCTCTGCTGCAGCCCTCTTATCTCAGCTTCCACACTTCAGAAAGACACTACATTCTCTAGATTACTCCAGAACATTCTGCCAGATCAGCAAGCCCTAGGGTTCCTAACTAAACACCCCAAGCTTCCACAACAAGCTTCACCTAAACTCCATTAAGGACCTAGAACCTTCTCCCTAACCTCCTAGCTTAAGGTAGAAGCTAAGCCCTAACTAACTACTTCTAGAAGCCTCTCCCTACAACAAACTTTTGGAGGGAAATTCAAAATTCAAAATCCTAGACCTAGGATTTGGGAAACCTATAAAAAGACCCCAAGGCTCACTAGAAATGGTTGCTAATTGTTGTTCAAAAATTAGGATTGAAAGCTAATCAATCTCTAATCTCCCTCATTCTTCTTCATCAACTCAACTCCTACCACCTCAAAACCCTAACCCTAATCCAATCAAAGATCAAGAATTCAAGATCCTTTGAGTGCAAGCAAAGCAAGTCAACAACGATCCTTTAGAAGCGGAACCGGACTTCAACGGAGCACGAGATCCAAGCGATCCAAGACTCAAGGAGCCGAGCGACGCAAGAATCGACGATCAAAGTTCCATCCTCTTGTAGTTCTTGAGAGTTGTAACTAATTGTTGATATAATAAAGGTGAAGATTCTTTAAACTTGCTTATTTTCAATTCGAGCATCATGATCCGTATTCAATTCTTGAATGTATTCTTCGTGATGATGTTTGAGTAAAACTTCGCTCGTGGAGGAATCGAAACGATTGTAGAATGATGATGTTGATGAATCTTTAAACGTTTTCTTAAGTCTTAAAACAATTGTAAATTCTTGAAAATCGATTGATCGATGATCTAGATCAATGCGAATGCGTTCTTGATTCCTTTCGCACGATCTACAGATCAAAAATTGATCATTCGATTTCCTAGAAGCTATCTAGTGAATGTGATTCATCGAAAGGACAAAGGATAGGATGAGGAACCCTAATTCTTCGCAAGATCCTCGATCCTCGATGAATCTACATCGATTTAGCATCAATTTGTTAATGGATAAGAAATCGTAATTTCGAATCTTCATCACATCTACGATCGAATCGATTCCTACGAGCTTTACTTCAAATCTTGAAACCTAAATTGATTGGAATTCTATCGATACTTGATTCTTGATGTTTATCGTTTTATTGATTCTTGATTAGAATAGTTGATTCTTGAACTTCATCGATAAAAATCTTGAATCATTTTTGCTTTTCTTTTTCTACTAAATTTTCGATTCAAACAAAACAAAATACGAACGAATCGCGCAATCCCTGTGGACGATCCGCACTTACTAACGCGCTACAATCCGACACCGTTATTGATTGCGGTCAAATATTTTTGGTTGTGATTTCATACAAGTTTCTAAATACCGACACATCCGGAAAAGGATCAATCAAGACTTTCAAGTCTTATGAGCCGTGAGGGTCCCATAAGAGAGTTCTCCTTACGAGTCGTGAGGATCTCGCAAGTGTAGTTTCTCCTTAGGAATCGTGGGGACTCCTAAGTGTGTTTCTCCCTTGTGAGTCGTAAGGATCTCACGCGGGGGGTTTCTCCTTACAAGGTCGTGAGGACCCTGCAAGTGTCCTTTAACGAGGTTGCGCCCTTTTGGGTTTTCACAAACACTCGCCGGTAGCCCTGCTGTTTTTACTCACGGAGCCCTTTCGGGTTTTCATCCGTGCCCATTTTGCTTATGGACATACCGTTTTTATTTTTTTTCTTTTTTTATTTTTTTATTTCGGCTTTGAGATACTGTAATCCACCGTAGTTTATCGATATCTCGGTCAACAGCCAGATTTAGGACATAGTGGTCCATTGTTAGTTTAAGGACGTTTCGGTCCGCTGTTAGTTTAAGGACGTTTCGGTCCGCTGTTAGTTTAAGGATGTTTCGGTCCGTTGTTAAGGATGCTGGTTACTACTTAGTGTTCGGGCTTAGGAAGATAGCAAGCGGACATAGTCGTCGTCATCTATCATTGACCTAGGCCTTGACCCGTTAAGTGTAGTATCTCTTCAGGAAGCGACCGTTCACTGGCCTGAAAGGTCTTTCACCGTGCATATCCATGAGTAGATACGCTCCACCCTGGTAGACCTTGTCTATGATGTACGGGCCTTCATAGTTTGGCTCGAATTTTCCCCGTTTAGCGCGATTGGGGATCATAGGTCTTTTGACCATTAGCACGAGTTCGCCTTGGCGGAACGTCCTCGGCCTGGTCAATCTTTCGTATGAGCGTGTCATCTTTGCTTTGTAAGCCTCCAGATTTTGTTGCGCTATAAGCCGGGTCTCATCAAGGGCATCAAGCTCCTCAAGCCGAAGGTGAGCATTTTCTTCGTCCGTCAGCTCGTAGTTGACCGCCACTCGTAGAGAGGGTAACTCTATCTCGAGGGGAGTACTGCTTCTGTACCGAATACCAACGCATATGGCGTTGTGTTCGTGGCCGTTTTGAACGTAGTTCGATATGCCCAGAGAGCTTCTTGCAGTCTCTCGTGCCAGTCTTTTTTGTTTCGGGACACCGTCTTCTTCATGATCTTTGTCAAGGTTTTGTTGAAAGCCTCAGCTAGACCGTTAGCCCGTGGATTATAAACTGAGGAATATTTCCAGTCTATGTTGTGTTGCTGCGTGAAGCGACTAATCTTGTGGCTTCTGTAGGCTTGCCCGTTATCGGAAATGATCCGTCGCGGAGTTCCAAACCGATAGATGACGTGCGTCTTGAAGAAATGGAGAATATTTTCCGTCTTCACTTCCCTTAACGGTACTGCTTCTGCCCATTTGGAGAAGTAATCAGTCGTCACCAGGATGAAACAATGTCCCCTGAATGATGCTGGTTCGATGGGACGACTGATTACTTCTCCAAATGGGCCAGCTAGTCCATCAGTCCCCCACATCCATCAGTCCCCCACATTTCGAACGACCAGCTAGCCACCGTTGGATGTAGTGGATTTGGATGCTGATGGATGAAGTCCCCATGGATCTGGCACGAGTGGCATTGCTTCGCATACTCGAGGCAGTCCTGGATCATTATGGGCCAATAATAACCCATTTGTTTGATCTTCAGCTTCATCTTCGGGCCTGCTTGGTGAGAGCCGCAGAGTCCGTCGTGAACTTCCTGAACGACTCTTTTCGCTTCGTCAGGTCCCAGGCATCTCAACCATAGAGAGTCAAATGACCTCTTGTACAGAGTATTATTGACGAAGGCGAAGGACAGAGCTCGTTTCATAAGCTGATGTCTTGAGGACGCATCTTCAGGCGTCCGACGGGATTTGAAGTAGTCTATGAAGACTTCTCTCCAATCTTCAACCTTCTCTTGGTCATTTATTTGCAGGGCCGTCTGCTCAGTTGCTCCCCTTTCTTCGGGTGACTCCGGAGATATTTCTGCAGTGGCAAGTACTCGACGGCTTTGTACCACGATTCTTACGTCATCGAGGTTCTCATCAGCCAGTTCTTTAGCGAGCTTGGCTAATGCATCCGCTTTGCTATTTTCGGCACGCGGTATGCTTTCCAAGGTGTAGGAGGGGATTTGAGTCAGTAGTCGCTGTACTCTCTCGCCATACTTTACCAGCTTTGGCTTGCATGTTTGGTAATCGTCGTTTACTTGATTGATGACCAGTTGGGAATCTCCGTATATAAGGAGGTTTTCAATTCCCATGTCGATGGCGATCTCGAGGCCTGCTATCAAAGCTTCGTATTCAGCCTCGTTGTTCGTCCTCGGCTCTGTCAAGGAGAAAGCAAAGTGCATTATCCCTCCTTGTGGAGTTACGAAGATGAGGCCTACCCCTGATTTGATTATAGGGGTGCTTTGTTTGCGCTTCTTCACGGAAGATGCTCCATCGAAATAAAGCTCCCATCAGATATTACCACCGTCGATCGCATCAAACGCGTGTTCGTCTGGCAGTTCGCAATTCAGAGGGGAATCGGCCGGTATCGGATGCTCAGCTAGGAAGTCGGCGATGGCCTGGCCTTTCACTGCCTTGAGAGGCTGATATGTTATCGAGAATTCCATCAAGAGCAGGGCCCATTTAGCGAGTCGACCTGTCAGTATGGCCTTCGACATTAAATACTTAAGGGGGTCCACCTTCGATATGAGATGGACTTCATGCGCCAACGCATAGTGCCTGAGCTTGGTTGTCGCAAAGATCAACGCCAGGCAGTGTTTTTCAATGGGGGAGTAGTTGCTTTCTGCCCCCAGTAGAACTCGACTTAAATAATAGAGTGCTCTTTCTTTCCCTTGATCATTCTCTTGCGCCCATAATGCGCCTAAGGAACCTTCGAAGGCGGTTGTATAAAGAATGAGGGGCTTTCTCTTGACCAGAGCAGCCAACACTGGCGGGTTCTGCAGGTATTGCTTGATCTCGTCTAGCGCACTTTGGCATTTTTGGTCCCAGACGAACGGGGTTCCCTTCTTCATTAGGTGATTGTAAGGGCGGCACTTGCCTGAAAGGTTGGCTATAAATCGCCGGATGTATGCGATCTTTCCCTGGAGAGACCGCAATTGTTTGAGAGTCCTTGGCGGTGGCATTTCCATGATCGCCTTGATCTTCGACGGATCTATCTCGATACCCCGGTGCCGGACAATGAACCCTAGGAACTTGCCTGAGGATATCCCGAACGCGCATTTGAGGGGGCTCATCTTCAAGTTGTATTGCCGAAGGCGTTGAAATACGGTCTTCAGATGCTCGAGATGTTCCTCGTATGATTTGCTTTTCACGACGAGGTCGTCGATATAGAATTCGACGATTTCATGTATGAGGTCATCAAAGATCTTCGTCATGGCCTTTTGATGGGTGGCACCGGCGTTCTTTAGACCGAAGGGCATCACCTTGTAGCAGAATATTCCCAGAGGGTTCCGAAAAGCGGTATGCTTCGGGTCTTCAGGGTGCATCTTTATCTGATTGTACCCTGATGAGCCGTCCATGAAAGAGAAAACCTCATGAGCGGACGTGTTATCTATCATCAGCTCGGTTACCGGTACTGGGAAATCGTCCTTCGGGCAAGCTTTATTGAGATCCCGGAAATCCACGCATATGCGCACTGTCCCATTTTTCTTCATTACCGGGACGATGTTGGCGATCCAGTCAGGATATTGAACTTCTTGGATAAACCCAGAATCGATCGGCTTCTTGACTTCGGCGTTGATGCTCATCTCAAGCTCGAGCCGCATTCTTCTCGGCTCCTGTTTGACTGGTTTGACGTCCGGGGATATTGCCAATTTATGCACAGCAATTTCTGGATCTAGTCCTGGCATTTCAGAATAGTTCCATGTGAAGCAATCTCTATGCTGCATAAGCACATCTTTTAACGCAGCCACCCTTTCTTCAGATAGCAACTCGCTGACGAATGTCAGTCGCGGGTCGTTCGTCGTTCCCAGCTCAATTTTCCTGAGGTTATCTGCAGTAGTATGTATGCCATCTTCCAGTTCTTTCGGCGCTGGCGGAAATTCCGAGATTAGCTCGTCATCGCTGTTTTCGAAGCACCAGAGAAAGTCATCCATATTCTCGGGCTCTTCTTTTGATACTGTTATCATACGACAGGTACGAGCTCGCTTCCAAGACCGATGTGGATCTGGTTCTGCTCTTGTGGCTTTGGGTTCGTGCTTTTGTGGCGGCGTTACCCTCCAGCTGTCGGATAGAGCAAATCTGCCTTGCTGGTATTGGTCTTCGACCCAGTTCTTGAAGGTGAAGCAGTCTTCGATAGGGTGTCCTGTGGCTCGGTGATAAGAGAAATAGCCCGGATGAGAGACCTCGTTAGCTTGCTCAGGGTGTTTAGACTTCGGAAGTGTAATCATTTGATGTTTTAAAGAGAGGTCAAGTATCTTCCGTGTTTTATTCTGAGGAAAAGAGTATGCCTGACTCATCTTTTTCATAAGGGACAAATCTGGACCGCTCAATTTCCGATCGCGTGACTTCTCGGTCCCGCTTTGTCGCTGTCGAACGCATTTTCTGCTTTTTGACTTGTTTCTACCTCTGCGTCGGGCTTTTTGCACAAGAGGTTGACAGGGAGGAGTATTTTCGTCTTTGGCAGCCTGTTGAAGAAGACGTTGCATCCTGGCTTTCTCATAAATGGCCATCTCGCGATTATGGTCGTCCCGAGCTTTTTGACCCGCTTTCCTGATAAGCTTGTCCATTCGTTCTTCAAACGACGGACTGGGCACTTCGATCGCGGGATCTAGTTTTGATGAGGGGTTGGCATTTCCTGACAGGGCGTCCTCTTCTTCATCGAAGTTATATATGGCGTAGCTACCGTGGACCCGTTCCCGTTTCCCGGCTCTCACGTATCCAAGCCCAAGTGTTTCCATTCTCCCATTGGGCAATTTGCGCTGAGTCCCAGGGACATCCCAAATCCTATTATAGAATCGAGCTTATCGAGTAGTCTGTTTTAAGGGTACCCCTTGGCGCTTCAATAGCCTTTTCAATCCGTTTGTGTAATATCTGGGCAAACGGATGGGTTGAAGCTTGTCAAGTGTAGAATCCATGCCATGCCAGATCTCTTTCTCCACTCTTGTTTCCGAGGATCAATAGAATAGGATCGCCTTTTCGCTTGGGAGGGACGTAAAACGTCTGCAGGTCTTGCACGTTGTGAGCTTCAAGCGCGTCAAGATCTTTGTAGTGCCCCCGCGGAATCATGGTGATTTGCAAACTCTGATCATCACCAAGGAATTCTTGTATTGGCGGCCGACTGGAGAACACAACATTAACCTCATCTTCCGAGTCACTTCCGAAGATCAATATGGGGGCGGATGGCCCCGGGTCGTTGCGTCGAGACGGCCCAGAGTAAACTATCTCTTCTTCTTCTTCGATATCACTCCCGAAAACAGGAATGGTGGCAGCGGCTTTGTTCTCCGGTTTGCGACATCTTTCTGTATCCTTGAAATCTGGTAAAAAGTACTTTGCGTCTTCGTATTTGCGGACTTCGTTCACGGAGAATGGGTTTAGCTCACCTGTTACGATATACTCGAGACCATCCTTGAAATACTTCATACACTGATGTTGCGTAGAAGGGATGATGTTGTACTCGTGTAACCAAGGTCGGCCGAGTAGAGCATTGTAGCATGTCTTGGCATCTATGACGTGAAACTTAATGTCCGTGACGAGTAGCCTAAAGCGTAGCGTCAATATCACAGACCCAAGAGTTCTCGATGATTGGGAGTCGAACCTGGAGATGGTGATCTTGTCCCGAGAAAGGTGCTGGACGCTCATACAAATTTCCTTTAACACCCGCACGTTGAGGAGATTAACGGGAGACCCATTGTCAACCAAGATTTTGCCTATCTTTATATCATGGAAATATCCAGAGACGTATAGGGGACGGTTGTGGTCGCACGTCCCAAGGAGCAGGTCTTCGTCACCGAAAGTGATATCGGCCGTGTGCACTTCTTCCAGTTCATCCTTCATCCTTTCTTCGGCGAGGAAGGCTTGGAATTGTTCGGGCTCTTGTAGTGCCTTGATTAATGAATCTCTCGCTTCTTTTGATAACAGGAGGGCGTCGAGAATGCTGAGCTGCGAGGGTAGCTTCCTCAGGTGCGCTAGGATGTTGTAGTCTACCCTACTCTTCTTAGGCGGGTCCTTGGCAGTCAGCTCTTTCATAACTTGGTCATCTAAGGTGATATCCTCAGCGACCTTTTCCTTTCCCTTATCTTTTCTAGTTGCGGGTCCGAGATTCTTTTCCGGAAGCGTGCGATTGCGCAGCTGAATGTTTTTGCAGGCTTCTGGTTCTTCCTCTTTTCCTGAGGTGGACTCTTTAAAGAGGGGGCTAAGAGCCATTTCCTCGTCAGAATCGCTCCCGAATGTAAGCACTTGCGATCCCCCGGCGTTGACCGTGTAACAGTTACCGGTAGTTCTTTTGTGTCCTTCGGTCATACTTCTCTGCTCCCGACGAGTTCTGCGTTTCATTCGCTTAAAATGTTGCTGATGAGCAACATATCCCTGCCACCATGTCTTAAAAGCGTCGCACTCCTCAGTGGGGTGTGAAATCTTCCGATGATATGAGCAGTAATTAAGGTGCCTCTCCGCCCCCATCGAGCGTGTTTTCTTCCGAGGGTGGTAGTTTCATTCCCATTGGCATGGCTCTGGCAAACCTTTTCCTCGTCTTGAATATGTTTTTATCCACGTCGGGTGCCTTTCGATCTGCGGGAGTACCTCAACTCTTTCGTTTAATCGCCTGCGTTTGGTTCCTTCTGATGCGGCCATCTCACGCTCCTGGTCGGCTTTACTTTTCAAACGAATCTCGTCTAGAAAGGCGTCGATCATTTCGTCTGTTAGCCACACAAGCTCCGGTTCAGGCTCTGTCCCCAGTTTCTTAGTGCCAGGAGTTTTTTCATCGTCCGTAAACGAGTGGGAGATCACATGATAACTCGCCACATATCCCTCAGATTCATCCGACGAACTCTCCCCCTCATCTTCCTCTTGAAAGACGTGGTTGAGGAACTCTTGGAGTGTGATGGGAGTCCGCGCCTTTTGATTGTACTCCTCCAGCGCGTCGATCTGTTTCTGTAAGTTTGTGCGCTTGTTGCCAGACTTCACGGGCTTCTTATCTTTCTTCTTCTTTTTCTTTGAAGATTTCGACGGCTGGTTGTGAGTGCTCGGGCCATCACCACTGATTTTCGGAGTTGGGCGCGGCTTTCAGCATCCCTTCAATGATCTGGGGTTCCAGTGGGTTCTTCCACCTGATCGCCGGGCATGTTTTAAGATCGTTCAGCATCATCTTGGTTTTGCTGAAAGCACGATTTCCCATGGAGCTTCTTCAATGAAAGAACAAGTTGCCCCCGGTGTGTCCGTCTTCTTAGCAGTGTGAGGTTGTGGCGGGTTCACCCTCCACTTCTCGGACAGCGCAAACTTGCCCTGTAGGTATTGATCTTCAATCCATCCTTTGAAGACGAAGCAATCCTCAATCAGATGGCTTACCGTTTGATGGTAAGGGCAGTAGTTGGGGTTATTCACCTCACTGGGTTGCGGCGGTCGCCTTGGGTTTGGCAAGTTGATAAGCCTGTTGCGTATTGCCAGCTCGAATAGCCTCTTCGTCTTATCCCGCGGGAATGAGTAGGGGTGCTTCATTTTCTCATTGTAATACCGTCGTCTTTCTTCCAGCTGATCCGCCAGCTTTGGGGCACTGGGTTGCTGCTGAGCGTTTGCAACGAAGGTTGCCTTCCCTTTACCCTTGTCATTCCGAGGTTCTGGCTTCGGGGGGGACGGTCTGTGACCCATCTGGTCCATCTGGGCCAACTTGTCGATCAAAGCCTGGAACGTGGTTGGCTTAAAAAAACATCATGAACTGTGAGATAATTGCATGAGGATCTAGGGTACCCACGAACATGCCCACCGCGGGCGCCTCCTCAATGTGTTGTTCGCATTTCGACCACAAGTTTCGCCAGCGTATAGCGTACTGGACCCACGTCTCACCCGGTTTCACCCTGGCATTAATCAATGTCGTTATCGGGGTACATTCGCTGGCGCTCGCGAATCGCTGAGTGAATAGCAACTCCATTTCAGCGAACGTTTTGACGGAATCGTTCGGGAGCTCAGAATACCATTCGAAAGCTGTTTCTGACAAGCTGCCGACGAGTTGGCGAAGCAAGAGCCTATCATCGCCGCCAATGTTGCCACAAAGCGCCCTGAACTGGGCCACATGCTGGTGGGGATTGCCCGTCCCCTTATAGACATGAAATTTCGGTATTGTATAGCCGGGCGGGTACTTGATCTGGTCATACCAGGTCGGATATGGTCTCCCCGTCCTGACAACTTGACTGGCTTCCTCAGTTGCCTGGTGAACTCGTATCTGTTGGGCTATGTATTCGTCCAGGTCAGCCTTGGAAATTGTCTCCTCTCTGGCCGTTGAAAGAGTCGGTGTAGGATTTGACGTTTCTCCCCTGTCGTCTTCAAGAACGATTGGAGGATCTTCAGCAGGAGAATCTTGTTGGATCATCATTCCCACCATGTCCTGGAACAGGAGGGCCATTCGTTGTATATTGGCTGCTTGTTCGGCAGCCTCTTTATCCTTCTTCTCCAATATCCTACGAAGGAATTCAGGGTCAGTTTCTTGCTCCTGGCATTGATCAGATGACGCTTCGAGGCTTTCTTTCGGCCCAGTGAGTGCGGCCATCGCGTTCATCATTTCCTGGAGCTTCTGCTGTTGCTCCTGATCTTTGGTCACTGACCGTGTAAGCGGTCTATGACCCGTGGATGCACGTCTGTCCTCTTTTCCCAGCGCCATGTATACCGTATGCACCATCATGCCCCCAGACTTAGGGCGTTTAGGCTTATTGTCCTTCACATTTGCTGCAGGAGTGGGGACTCTACCCGGCCTTCTTCTCTTTTGAGTAGTCGACGTGGAGGGAGCCGTTGCAGCGGGCACCCAAGCAGTTGTCGTCCTTTGTTGTTTGACGTGACGGTTCTTTTCTTCCTGCACCTTCGCTCTTTTCTATTGACGAGAGTGATCTTGGTCAATTACCGAGTCTTGAACCTTCCGCCAGACTTTATAAATTTTGGAGGACAGCCGTTGAGGAGGCTGCTCCGGCTTTGTCTCTATAACATTCTTCGCAGGTGGAGGGGATCTTTTGAGAACCACAGTTGGCGAATTTCTGCGTACCCTGTTTAATAGCTCGAAGCTGTTCCCGGTTAGAACAGCAGCCTCAATTTCCACCGTTGGAGCTGGTGGAGTTAGTCCGGAGGGGGAGTTGCCCCCAGTCTTCCTTATCCGGCGCCAGTGGCGACGTCGGGCATGATGGGTTGTTGGGATTGGTTCAGCGACGGCTTCGTCTTGCCCCCTGTTCTGGGGAGGGGCTGCTGCCGGTGTCAGCCTCTTGAAGACCGACGTCTTTTGAGTGGCGGTATCCAATCTGTCAAAGACAGACCTTCGAACCGGAGCGGGAGCTGGGACAGCCAGTCTTGCAAAGACCGACTCTTTGGCAGTAGAAGCCGCCTTGACGACTTCGGGAGCAACTGTCTTCTTTGGGATGGCCTTCTCAGGTATCGTGGGCTTTTTGGTAGGCCCTTTGGAGTTCAGGCTCAGTCTGGTGAAGACCGAGGAGTTGGACGACCCGCTGAGAGGGGCCGTGGGAGTAGCAAGTCGATCAAAGACCGACTTCTTTGATGCTTCCGGTACGGGCATTAGGATGTTAATGTTCACCGGCGGGAGCATGGTCCCAAAGAATAGACCGGTGGTAGCTTGAGTCACTTGCTCCACAGGCATAGTGAATAGGGAAGCAGCCTGCGGTCCATATGCTACACCTCCAGGTGAGGCGGAGCGTCGGTTGCATTTGCAGTTCGAGCAGTTGCCAGCCATTGATCCTTTTGCTTTCTGCAGCAAACGAAACACCAAGTCTTAGTACTTCAAAACCCAAGGGCAACCATTAGCAAACCGCGATTGGTTCGCGAATCACGACACACGAAGTATGGAGTGGAAAGAGGAAAAGGTCCCACCGGGCGTGCCAGAATCTGTTCCCCTCCGAATGGCGGCCAAGACATGGACGTCTTGCCTGAGATTCGGGGCAGATGCTAATTGGTGCTATCCGTCTACCTCTCCGAAGATGCCAAGTTGATTTATGACACCGTGTATCGAAGTTTTAAACGGCTGCGTCCGATGTAGCAGACTTCGTCGGATTCCCCTCGCTTGAGGGGTTTTTGATTGTGGGGACGCTCTTCCCTGCAGGCGCAAGCCCCTGTAGTTAATTACGCTACCGCATTGCGGTAACAACTTTCTCCTTCTCCAGATGATCACTTCGCGTCGTGTGTGTTTGATTCGCGTTCGGTTGCCCGTGGATTGTATACGGAGACTGAGTTATGTCGTCGCTCATAGGGCGTGGACTAGTCCAAATCCGTATTATCTTAGATTTGGGTTTAGGGGTTGTGTTTAAGGATACGTTAGCCTCGTTTGAGACTAAGATCAACTTAAACGTTTGTTAAGGATACGTTAGTTTAGTTTTAGACTAAGATCAACTTAACGGGATCGTTTAGATCCGACAAGAGAGCGATTAGGGGAGCCATGTTGTTTAGTTTAGTGGCATTGCGGTCAATAGGTAGTTTAAGGACATTGCGGTCCATTGTTAGTTTTAAGACGTTGCGGTCAAGGTTAAGGATGTCGTAGTCCGTGGATTTAAGGACTCCACAGTCCGATGTTAGTTTTAAGACATCACGGTCAAGGTTAAGGACGTCATAGTCCGTTGTTAGTTTTAAGACATTTCGGTCAAGGTTAAGGACCTCATGGTCCATGGGTTTAAGGACCCCACAGTCCGGCGTTTAGTTTTAAGACATTACGGTCAAGGTTAAGGACCTCATAGTCCATGAGTTTAAGGACCCCACAGTCCGTATCAATGTGTGGTCATCGGGACCCGCCACCTCTTTGAAGACGTTGAGGAATTACAATGCCGAGTATCAAAGGAGTGATGAGATGTACCCTTAAACCAAGGTAGATTAAGTGATCTGTAGTCCAATTTGGATACTAAGATCAATTATTATATTATGAGCCCATTGGCCCAGTTAAGTTTGAATTGAGGACTTATGGCTAGCTTGGGCTAAGTCCAATCATGTTTGGGATATTGGCCCTCTGTTGGTTCATTGAAGGAGAGGTTTTGCCTCTGGAAACTTAGCCAATTGGGCTAAAGCTAATGTTAAACACTAGAGACCAACAGTGTTGAACACTGGGAATAAGATTAACAAGTTAGTGTTAAACACTAAAAGATAATCAGTGTTGAACACTGGGAACAGAGTTTTCAAATTAGTGTTAAACACTAAGCAAATCAGTGTTAAACACTGGGGACAAAATCTCCAGACTAGTGTTCAACACTAAGGAGAGAGGGGTCACGTGCGGACACATGAGAGCGCCCTGATTCCCCTTATTTTATTCAGTCAAAAGTCTTGAATACTTTGAAGTATCATGTGCTATCACGTGATTGGAATTTAGGCGTTTATCCGTTAGAGCTTCAGCCAAGGGGTCACGTGGTAGCATGTAAGAGCGCCCTGCTTCCCTTTATTTTGTTCTACAGATAAGTGTTTAACACTTTTGATTCTGAAAGCCATCACGTGTGGGCACGTGATGGGGGCTTATGCTTTGATCTGTTAGAATGTTCATTAGGGGTCACGTGTCGACACGTGAGGGCGCCCTAGAGCTCTTTTCTGTTTCCTTTTGCCTTTTTCTCTGTGTGCTTTAGAGATCACGTGGGGCACGTGAGGCATTGCCTCAAAGTTCTTTTTTATGGATCTTTGCAGGAGTCACGTGGTAACACGTGAGGTGTTTGCTTCAAAGTTCTTTTCTGTGTATCTTTGCAGGGGTCACGTGATAGCACGTGACTCTGGTTCTTTGCATGTTTTAAAGATCTGTTCATCTTTTAAGAATTAAATTCTTCATAGGGTTAAAACCCTAACAACAAACTTTAGAGGAATTAAATTCCTGTTTTCTTCTGAAGAATTATATTCTTAAATAGGGTTAAACCCTAATTTCTTTTCTTAAGGGAATTAAATTCCTGTGAGTTTGAGAGAATTATGTTCTCAATTAGGGTTAAACCCTAGTTCTGTTCATTCTGAAGGAATTAAATTCCCATAACATAGGGTTAAACCCTAATTTTATCTCAAAGGAATTGAATTCCTATCATTTTGTGAGAATTGAATTCTCAAAACTCAGTTCCTCCTCTGTGTTTTAGATCTGCATGGCAGGATCTCGACCCAATGAGAATTAAATTCTCAATTCATGGGGAGATGTGCACTTTGCAGATCCTCCACCAGAGAAAGAACTAAGTTCTTTTCTTTATATGAGAGTTAAACTCTTTTGAGAATTAAATTCTCTTTTGAAGCCTCCCTTTTCTTTTCTTACCTAAGGTTTTCCTTTTGCAGAGAATCAAAGGCTCTATATCTCTCTCTCTGTGTATCAAAAGAAAATGTTCAAAGGTCTCTCCTCTTCTTTTCTTGGCTCCTATTTATAAGAGAAGGAAAAGAATCAATCTGTTTAGTAAATCTCTCATTGAGAGATTTGATTTATATTTATCATTAATCTGGGACTTTAGATTGTTGGGTGAATTTTATTCACCATTGGATTTTAAATCCAAAGATATCTCTTTGTTATTTCGGTTAGATTTAGGGGGAAATCTTTCCAAGTCCAAGATTTTTCCATAAATTGGTGATATTTAATCGCCTTTAGATTTTTAATCCAACGGTTTTAGATAATCCTTCTTCATTTTGGAAAGATTTGAAAGATTTATCCTCAGAATTTAATTCTGTAAAGAATAAGGCTCTTAAAGTTGGTCACGTGTGGCCACGTGATCCCTGGTCACGTGTAGGCACGTGACCCCTGGAATGGGCTTCTCTTCTTCTGCGCTCTGTTCTCTGGCCGCTGCTTAATCATCACGTGCCAACACGTGACCACTGGTCACGTGTGAGCACGTGATGCCTATTCTGAAGCTTCCTCTTGACTTTTAATTAGAGAACAAATATGCTTTGTGTCGCTGCTTGACCATCATGTGCCAACACGTGACCACTGGTCACGTGTGAGCACGTGATGCCTCTTCTGAATCTTCTTCTTGACTTTTAATTAGAGAACAAATATGCTCTGTGCCGCTGCTTGACTATCACGTGCCAACACGTGACCACTGGTCACGTGTGAGCACGTGATGCCTCTTCTGAATCTTTTCCTGATTTTTAATCAGGGAACACTCCCCAGGATCGATTGATACTTTCTCACTACAGCTAGTGAGAATCCTAATCATCCAAATAGATCTATCTCATAGATCCATAACCCAGGATTTATGAGGTATCACCTTGATCCTATATGGAGAATCCTTGTGATAAGAGGAGTTTGACCAAGCGTAACATAGGAAACTCCTTTCCTATCAAGAGTATGTCATCCACGTATAATACGAGGATCACCACCATACTCCCTACTACCTTTTTGTATAAACAAGGTTCATCTACCATTTTGACGAAGTCAAACTCTTTGACTACCACATCAAAATAGACGTTCCAACTCCGCGATGCCTGCTTTAACTCATAAAGCAACTTGCACACGTTTCCGCTGCTCCTATTGTCTACGAAGCCCTCTAGCTGTGTACTTATAGACTCTCTTTTCTAAATCACTATTTAGAAAAGCAGTCATGACACCCAACCGCCAGAAATCATAGTCATGGTATGTAGCAATGACAAGTAGGATATGGATGGACTTAAGCATAGCTTTGAAAGTAATCTTCTCAAGATATTCTTGCTCCTGATGGGGATTTAACCCTTCAGATAAAGCAACCAAAGTCCATACTTTGTTAATGTATAAGGATTCCATCTCAGATCACTTAGCATCCAGCTATTCTTACAGAGTCCCTACTCCTGATGGCCTGCTCAAAACTAGTTGGGTCATCATCTCATGATGCAATCCTTGCTCCCACTGTCATAGAGAAAACCGAAGTATCTCTCAGGCGGATGAGGAACCCTACTAGATCGGCGGAGAGGCTGTGGTTCGTCGGGAACTATTGAATCCTCCGGTCCTACCAAATCATCAGCTGTAGTTTGTATAGCTGGAACTCCTTCCAGTTCTACCTCATGACCACCAAAAAGGTGGCATGACGAGAAACAAAACACTTTTTGTTCCTCAGTGTGGTAGATGATATTCCCTTGCGAATGCTTGGGATATCCAACAAACCTCCACAGAACTGACCTTGCCTCGACCTTATCCGGATTTTGCTTTAGACATAGGCCGGACAACCCCAAATTTTAACATCCTTAAGAGATGGGCTCTTCCCATACCATATCACATATAGAGTGGTAGGCATCTGATTTGGATAGAACCCTATTCAATAGGTATGCAGCTTCTTAAGTGCATAAGCCCCAAAAGGAAATAGGTAACTCGGTAGTACTCATCATAGAGCACACCATATCTCATAGGGTGCGATTGCTCCGTCCCGATATACCAACGTGCTGTGGTGGATACGGAGGAGTAATGCTGAGAGAGAATCTCATTCTCCTTTAGAATAGTCCAGGAATTCCGTGCTCAAGTATTCTTCTCCCTGATCTCATCAAAGGACATAATACTTATACCCGTTTTGGTTCTCTATTTCTAACTTATATTCTTTGAATATCTCAAAAGGTTCAGACTAGTGTTTCAACAGGAACACATGTCCGAATCTTGAGAGATAATCAGTGAATGTAATGAAGTACAAATAACCGGTCCTGGCATGTGTAGACATGGGACTTTCATACATCAGCATGTATCAATCCCAAGAGTTCACTAACTCTTTCTCTGTTTCCAATAAATGGAGCTATGGTCATCTTATCTTTGTGACATGACTGGCAAGTTTCACAAGATGTAAATTCAAACAGATGCATCTAAATGTAACTTAGGCGGTCAGGTCGCATTGATATGACCTAGTCTACAATGCCTCAAGAAGGATTCGTTCATTTCTGAACTCTTCCTCTTGTGTGTGTTCTGTTCGTTAAGAACTGTAGTTTGATTTAGAACGTATATGCTTTTAGATAACGTGCCTGAATCGATCAACTCTTGATATAGGAAATGTTCAAAACATTATCCAACAATACAAAATTATATCATTCTTTACTAATAAAGAGACTGATATGATGTTGTATATCAGGTTCGGTATCTAATAACATTCGTTCAGAATCAATGTATTCTAATAATACAGGGTGATAACTGCCAACAAACTTGGCTGCAACACTTACACCATTTCCAACTCTTGAAACTTATCACCCATTCTCAGTTCTCTACCTATCTGTAGCCCATGTAACATATTACATATATGGGATCCTGATCCGGTATCACATACCTAGGACGTAAAGGATACTGAGAAACAGTTTTCTGTAATGAACACACCCGAAGAAGATGCATCATCATGCACTTTCTTCGTTTGGGCGGTACGGGAATCCTGGCAATCCCCAATTTCCTGCTCGGTTTTATAACAATTATAAGTTGGAACGGGACCAACATTCCCCTAGCTCAGTATAACAAGCGGGTTCGGTCAATACATCCGTATTATTATCTTGATTAAGGCGTGATATGGTCGCTACCTGGAGAGAGAGAAGAAAACACTTTGTGTGCGCTTTTGCAAGATTAGATTGGTTATTAATATATCTAATCAGGATGGCTCCCACTGTTTTTATCAAATCTTCTTTCAAACCCTAAAAGGAAAGACTAGCCGGGATTAATTACACCCTACAAGTTCGCCAATCTTTCAACTAGGCCAGTGCCGGTACTTTGAGGGAGGTTTCCCGTGTTTTCGCACGAACCTAATTAGAATAAACCTCGTTTTCCCAGGGGCGTAACCCCGTTGACATCTTTCTAAACACCTACTTGATCGGCTTATTGTAATGTGTAAAACTCTCCCAGGAGTAATTCTTACTCACAGTGGGTATCGGGATCCAACTATCTCATAGAAGGTATGCAATCTCATTGCAAGTTTCAACACTTGAAACTCCTGATAATTGTTTTTACCCCTAGTACTTATGACCTTAACTATGGTCAACATATCATAAGCACTAGTCAAGTTCTACCCGTCATTTGATGATTAATTAGACCCACCCACATGACCCTCAACTATGGTCGACATAATCACATGACTGTCCTAATTAATCTCATCATATGCTGTGTTGGAAGTCATCACTTAGCTACCGTACACTACACCTCAACTATAGTCGACATACGCAGCACGAATACTAAGTACTCTACTTCCTAAAATGACGGGGGGCTACGCAAGTTTTAAGAAAACCTTTTGCGTAATGAACTTGATTTCGCCGTAGAATCGAGTGATTTTAAATGGAGTGTTTTTGAGGCTTTTACCAGTTTTGCTAAAGAGGTCACCCCCGGTGAAGGGATCGTCGGCTCTTTTCTTATCGAATAAGGTGCAGGATATTTCACAAATACCACTATACAAAGCAAGAACTATAAAAGCAATTAAAAGACAAACCGAATTTGTAGCATCTGCTAGTTTTGCTAAAGAGGTCACTCCCGGTGAAGGGATCTCGGCTCTTTCCTTATCGAATAAGGTGTTGGATATTCTGCAAGGAATACCGCTATGTAAAGCAAAAACTAGAGCTACCAGTTTTTAAAACAAGTTTCTACAACATCTTTAGGTTTCTTTTATTTCATTAATCCCATTAATGAAGTCCCATTTATTATGCTTCACAAGCATCACATTTGAAACGAAATCAACAATATATAATATATATCTCATATATATAATATAAACATTCGTCTCAGGCAGTAATATGATCTCATCACAGAGCATTGCAGCAGAAGAACAACATATGAAATATTGGATATACTAGGATTTCCATGTTTTATTTTAAGCCAATATAAAACACGGATTCCACGGTCGTGATGAATAGCCAATCCCACACCCCTAGACCCCTACGAGAGCGGCAAGCAACCCTACCAATTCTAGAGTTAGGAGACCCGGTCTCAACCCCTCGAGATGGTCTCCCACTGGAATCCAGAACCCGGTTACTTGTGCTCCCCGCCTTGGGTCTATCCTAATGCGGAAAAGTAAATAATAGACAATGGTGACATCATCCTCAACCCGGAAGTGCTCCAATAAAAGAATATTACATACAATGAATTTTACATGAATGAAAATGAAAAACTCTCATCTCACATAAAACCCCCGGCTATTCAAACACGACGATCCAATATAACATATCACAGCAACACATAACATCACATGTCATCAACGTAAGTAAATATGCGTATTCCAATTGTTGTTGACATATAGCACCGAAACCGGCGATACACCACATATTACTCTTACGGTCGCAGAAAAGAAAGTGAAAAACTACAATAGTTGGAATCCGCAGCCTCCTTAGACATCGCATGCCTAACTAAATGAATTCCTTAGATATCGCATGCCTAACAATTATAAACCCCGCATTTTTGTCTCGATACCGAAAACACTTTTCAATAACATGTCGGGTAATTCAACAAGATTCCCGACATCCTGATCGAATGCTCGTCGGAAACATTAGTAGACGGTCGCACCCCCGATGCCGTCGACGAAGTGCACTAAGGCGGAACACCGCTGCCGCGAGCACCCGAACGGATGCTTTTGGCGACGGGGTTCTCCTACAGTCACTTGGTCGGGGCTATGGGACGTGGCTATCTATTAAGTTTACCCGGCGAGTATCCGCATACACTACGTGATTGCGACGGACTTTTGATCTCATCAAAATCTCATGGCAACCGATTATTAGAGACTAAAGTGCTAGATTTATAACATTCAAATTAGTTATCTCATAACTACTTGTGGATTCCAAATATTGTATCCCATCACATAATATCCGTACGACGATAAACTTTTCGATCGATTCATCAAAGTCCCACAATTTCCCGACAGTTCAACACTTGAGCACAGTTTTAGTAATACCCAGAAGATGCCACAGTACCTATGAACCAGCCGTAGAAGGGTCAAACCAACGCCTCACATGTGAAACTCTAAACTATCACAAACCCTAGGGTTCAAATGATGGTTTTGATGACCACATAATCGAGTTAAGGTTTACGTTCTCCTAGAGGGTCCAAAGAATCACTTTCATGTTTTTCCGAGTACGTTAAACTTGAAAAAATGGGTTTTTAACATTCGATCGAACTTTTTAGCATTGTCTAGACAATATGTGAAACACCCGAAACATTGTTAAAACTACGAATACGAAACACTCTGACTTGCTTATAGTGTAAGATTACATCACATGCAAAATTAGCTAAAATAAACAACACCTGAAAACCCAAAACCAAGTCACTGGAACACACCACAAAACTCAACCCCATTCCTCACCTGGAGGCCGAGGTCGCCGGACCTGGTACTTGTTTCGCTGGCCATGGTCCGAGCTATGGGCTTGGGTTTTGTTGTGTGTTCATGTGGTATCACATACTACATTCTGCACTTGTTTAAATAATTTTTTGAACTCTTTTCAAAATCGACAGAAACTTGGGTTTTCCGTTTCAAGTTTCGGAGTTGTTTCAGTTTCGTGATTCTAACAAAATCCGTATTTATTTCTAGCATGGCTTTGATACCACTGTAGGGTTACCTAGCACGGAAGCAAGGTTTCGGGAGACATCATCCATGCCAAGTTCAAAAATTTACCGTTCTAGCTAACCCTAACCTTGAATCGTTAACTAGAAATATACGGTAAACATATGCAAACACTTTGCAATAACTAGTGAGCAAGGAATACAACCTTTGTAGACCGGTCCTTCACTTCAAATAGCTCCATGTAGTAGTCCCCTTCGCTGCGATCGTAAACTACGGACTCTAGAGAAGCTCTATGAAGAAACGAACGTGCTTGCTTCGATGACTTCGAGCCCGAAGATGATCTACGCTGTCACGCCCCGCTTCCCATAGTACGCTAAAATGGGCACATGACATAGCCAACCATGCTACCTGTGGGTAGGAAGTATCCATCCACAGTCACATTACGGCTGTAGAGATATCAAGAACAAAATAAAACCATCTAAACATGTCCATAATCCAAGATAAATCATGAGTCAAGAATAATAAAATGCGGAAGCGAAAGATCCTTTACAAACAACTGGAATGTATGTCCCATAATGCGGGCTCACAACAGGAATAAAAATGCAGGAAAGAAAAATAACTACTGCTAACACTCACAGCTCAGCCTGTCGGCTGAAGTACTCCTGCTCGGACTGCGACAGCGGTACAGAATCTGGGTCATGCAAAACCCAGACGTCAGCGCGTTAAGTCATCAAGTAAAAACATAATAAACAGGCAATGCGAATATAAACATGAATAAAGCAAGGGTAACAATAATATGAATCAGAGCAGTGCAGGGTAGTGTGCAGTGGGTAAACTGGACTGTTCTATCAGGTTCTCTGTTCTAAAGTCTTTGAAACCAAATTGATGAATCATCGATGTAACTCAATAGTATCCCGTACATACCCGGGACCATGGCCTCAATATTCTCGGGCTGAAACCGAGACATGCCGCTAGGCACCAAACAGGAATGTGTACACTCAATAGTATCCCGTACATACCCGGGACCACGGCTTCAATATTCTCGGGCTGAAACCGAGACATGCCGCTAGGCACTAAACAGGAATGTGTACACTCAATAGTATCCCGTACATACCCGGGACCACGGCCTCAATATTCTCGGGCTGAAGCCGAGACATGCCGCTGGGCACCAAACAGGAATGTGTACAGATGAATGATGTCAGCATCATCATTCCAAGGCTGGCCTAGCCTAAAACTGATCAGAACAAGTAGTGAACTGTTGAGTTACAGGTCAGGTTTCACCTTTGATTTCCCCATACCCCCAAGTTATATGTGTAAGTCAAGTCAGGTATCCCGAAATCAAGAAACTAATGCCAACACAGAATCAGGTAAACAGGTTTGTCTGGATAGACAACAGGAACGGTCCATGAGGGCTACATGTCAGGTTTGTCGTCATTAGACACAAGATCAGGTAACGGGTCAGGTCATGGTACATCATGTCAAGTCAAGCAGTATACGGTACCATGTCGGGTCAAGCACTATGTATGTAGCAAGTCAGGTCAAGATGTAAACGATAACATAGGTGTGCTCACAATCAGTTATATAATCAAGCATGGTTATCAACACATGATATAAGCAATGAATTAAGCAATAGGCAGATTCACTCAATTTGCAGTACAGTTATCAGTTGTGTCACAGAGATGATTTCAACATTATAAGAATGCAATAAGACAATTATAGCCATTTAATCACGTTAACAAGTTTAAGACTTCATGGATGCAATGTTATATGTGTATATAGGTTCCACGAATGAAATCACAGTCTAAGCAGGTTAAATGTGTACGAGTGTCCGAATGAAGTAAAACGGTAGAAAAGGTGCCATAGGCTACATCATCAGTGAAAGTGTAATTAAAACATGTAAATGTGATTATTAGGTTCCAAAACACTAATTGTAACAGGTAGGTTACAAGTTTGAAAGATAAAAATGATATATATCAATCTTAAACACGAAAAATGGGAAATTATAATACCAAAGTTAAATTGCAGGTTTTAGGGTGTCATCAAGTATATGTAAATATTGTTTAGCATGTAGCAAGGAGTACTTGCCTCGACAGGTCGCGGATCGGGAAAACGGAACGTAAAACGTCGGCGGGGAAAACTCGCGACGGGCGCACGGCTCACGGAATGAACCCAAACGACGAACAGTGAAGCCACACGGGTCGGGGTAACGCGCTGGAACGTCGGGACACGTCGCCGGCATCACCGGATTCCGGCGAACCCAAAAACAGCGAAGTCAAGAATCGCAACAAGGAAAGAAAAGAAAGCAAAGAAGAAGGGAAGGAGGATGGAGAAGGGAATGCTCATGAGGATCTGTGGGACAGGTGGTGACGGTCGACCACGTCAATGGAGCTCCGGCGGTGGCCTACGACGACAGCGAAAGAAACCAGTCGATCAAGAAAATATTAACAGAGAAGAAAAGAAGAAAGGAAGAGAGGAGGGGATGCTAGCTCACCGAGGGGTGCGCGCGAGGGCCGGGGACACGGGGACGAGGTCACCGGCGGCGACTCACGGCGGCGCAAAACGCGTGCAGGGGGTGCAGGTGGCCGCGGTGAAGGTGCAGGGTGCACGGGAGGAAGGGAAAAGGAGGAGGGAGGTGCGGTGGATCGGTCGAGGGCGAGGAGGCGACGATGCTGGTGATGGTGGTGTCGGCGTTGGGGCTGCGGCAGCGAGGGAGACGGTGGCTAGGGTTTACGTGAGGGTGGGTTTCTCTGCAGGGAAGAAAATATATACGTGGGAGAGAGAGATATATATATAGGGAAGAGAGAGAGAGAGATACGGGAGGGGGGAGAGAGAGAGAGAGAGGAGAGAGAGAGAGAGAGACGGGGGGAGAGAGAGGAGAGAGATAGAGAGAGGTAAGGGGGCCCACGGGGGTTAAAGGAGAGGTTGTGATTGGTTGGGGGTAAATATTAGAAAGATTTATAAATATAAGAAAAATATTATAAGGTTAATATATATATATATATACACACACACACACGGTAGTTAAAAATATAATAGAAAATGGGATTTTGGCGCAAAGTAAAACATTTCCAAATTGTGCCCGGGTCGGGTCCAAAAATTTGAAATTGAAATAATAAAATTTTAGGCGGGATCCAAAATTTAAAATGAAGTGTTTTAAGATCAAAAATCATACCCCCAAAACGGACACACGTACGTGCGCGTAGCCGTCCAAACTCGCCCGTTTCACTGAACGGGACGAGAACACGATACACGGACGCTACAACGGGGTTAGGTGTGTCAAGCAGGCCAAGATGAATATTTTTAATTCTATTTTAGATGCCATAAATTGTTATATGCAGAAATGAATTGTCGGGATAAAATTACAATAAGTAACAATCAAGCAAGATAAATGAAATAAGTGCCATACTACGTTCAAACGGTAACTGAAATTAGTAGCATTGGGCTCGGGTGTTACATACGTCGATGAGACACTAACTCAAGCTATTCCTTCACTAGGTCATAAACTTTGTGAAGAGAACACACTCTACTACATGGCAAGTGGTAGAGGATGAAGAAGTAGGAGGTGGGCTCACTTTAGAATTGATTTTCTCACATTATTTCTCATACCTCCATTGAAGCTAGAAAGCTTTTCATGGAGCTTGAAGAAGAAGAAGAAGAACTCGTGAATAATTCATCCAAATGAATTATTGCACCCATGGTTGAGTTAAACCTATCATGCTTAACTCATGTAGAGAATAAACTCAAGGCTATGGTTAAGGGTTGGGTTTGATAAATATCTTAAACTAGACAAAAGGGTTGACTTTGTCAAAGCTTATCCAAAAGCTTTTGTGCAAGCTTTACCATGACAAAAATCAATCTCTTTTGAATTATCATAACATAAATAGAAACCCTAACTTAACCCTAGCATGGTATTAATCTCATACACCCATCAAGTATGTATCATCAAACATGACACAATACATGTATACAAACATACATATCACATATATATAATGTGCACATCAAGTGAGAAAAGAAATCATTAGTGAGCTAAATATTAGTTAATGTAATATAATATATCAAATATATAATTATACATTAAATTATCAAATTAACTCTTGATTTAATAATCCGGCTATATCACATATAACCGACTAATATCAAATGCAACATTTTATCGAATCAACGCTTGATCCGATAACTCGGCTATATCACATATAACCGACCAATGCCATGAATCGCAAGAATACAATACAGTATCTCATATCGTATCAATCTCGGTCCCGCACATATCAAATATGTGCTCCTACTCCGTTTCGCTTGAGCCAGGAAACCTCTGTGTAGGACTCTAAAGACTCGTCAATACGCCGGCAGTAGGTGATGATCATATCAAACACCCACAAGCCGCAAGCGGTCTGCTAAACGTAACGGCCACCCGGGTATTGAGCGATCAGAAAATCAACAAGCAAGTCTATTCGTACTCCTGCGAATCCAATCAGTAACACTACCGTACAGTCCGGTCTCTTTGTCTGATATGTCGCATATCACAGCCTGGGGGTGGTATAACGTCAGACCCCAATAGCCTGATAAGTCATGCCGATGCAAGGTCTATAACGGTCCGAGAAACTACTGATAATACTTACTGTAACACCCAAGCCCAATACTACTATTTTCTGTTACTGGTTGAGCGTTAGATATTACTCGTTTCATTTAGCTTGCCTGTTTGACACTTGCCGTGAAATTTTATCTGGCTAAGTCATTTCTGCATATAACAAATTTTAGCACCTAAAATAAAATTAAAAATATCTATCTTGGCCTACTCGACACCCCTAGCCGCGTGGTAGCGTCCGTGCATCGAGTTCTCGTCCCATTCAGTGAAACAGGCGAGTTTGGACGGCTACGCGCGTGTATAGGTGTCCGACTTGGGGGTATGCTTTTTAATCATAAAACATTTCATTTTAAAATTTGGAACCTGCTTAAAATCCTATTATTTAAATTTCAAATTTTTGGACCCAACCCGGGCGCGATTTGGAAATGTTTCATTTAGCGCCAAAATCCCAAATTAATAAAATATTCGAAACCATATAAAATTTTCGTTTATAATATAATCTTACTCTTACTTTATAATCTATTAAATCTTTTTATTATTTCTTTCAACCTTTCCTCAGCCAATCACGGGGTTCTTAACCCCGTGGGCCCCGTCCTTATCCCTCTCTCTCTCTAACGACTTTCTCTCTCTCCACCTTTCTCTATCTCTCTCTCTCTCTAACCCTCTCTCTCTCTCTTCCATATATATATACTCTCCCCCCCTTCACATTTTTTTTCCAGAACGAAAAAAAGAACCCATCGCGAACCCTAACCCTAGCCACCTTCACCGTCGCCGCCGCAGCTCCGACGCCGGCGCCAGCGCCACCGTCGCCCTCGCCTCCGCCTCCCTCGCCTCCGCCTTCCCAACCGACCCTGTTCCTCTCTCCCGAGCACCTTGCGCAGCCGCGGCCACCTGCGAATCTCCCTGCAGTCACCAAGTCGCCGCCGGCAACCACCTGCGCCGCCGACCATCACCTCGCTTGTTCTCCTCACCACGAGACCTCCTCCCTCTCTTCTTTCCGGCACACCCTGCACCTTCCCGACGCCAACCCACAACCCATCGCCTGCAACCTCACCCTCGCCGGAAAACCCGTCACCACCGACCACCCGTCGTCTCCTCGCCTCCCAGCAAACCCCCTGAACGCCAGCACCACCTCTACCGACAGATTCTGCACCTTCCCGATCACCTCTACCGAAACCCTTCACGTTGTCGTCACCGTCGCGGCTTGAACCGCCGGTGATCTTGTCGGCACCGATCGCCTCGCTGCCGGGTTGTCGAGGGAGCATCCATCTCTGTTCAGATCATCCCGAGCCCTTGCTGTTATCGTGTCGCGTGGGTTCGCGCCTCCGTTCTCGTGTTCGTCTTCGTCGAGGCAAGTATTCGATACTTTCTACATGCTATTGCTACTTTATAACTTGCCTTAATATTCATGTGTAGTTTAATGATATATTATTTAGTAAATCACCTTACATACCTTGCTTCATGTTTAACCCTAGTAGCATGTCAAATAAATTATTTCCTGATAAACCCGTACATGATAGATTGCATTTGATTCACTGCTATGATGCTTTATTTCCAGTTTAGTTTAACAAATATGCATAACCGGCTAAATTACAATTGCATTCTTTAAACAGATTATACTTGTCGTGGCATTCTTGGAATACTCAATATATATATTTAACCTGACTACAGCAGTTACGTTCACCGTCCTGTATTCACATGATATTGACACTATCTATTTAACACAATTGAAAATTGTACAGCTAGATAATAAATCAGATTGTTGTTTAACGTGTTGATTTGAACATGATGCTGCTTATATATCTGTTTGTGAGCACACCCACGATATCGTTACATCTTGATTAACATTGTCACACATGGTATTGTACCGTTTACTATTGACTTGACCTGATGTACCATGACCTGACCTGTTAGCTGATCTCGTGCCTAATGCCAACAAATATAACATGTAGTCCTCATGGACCGTTCCTGTTGTCTATCCAGACAAACCTGCTTTTACCTGATCCTGTGTTGGCATTAGTTCTTGATTACTGAATACCTGACTCGACATACATAACTTGGGGGTATGGGGAAATCAAAGGTGAAACCGACTTGTAACTCAACAGTTCGATACCTGTTCTGATCAGTCTTACGGGCTAGGCCAGCCCCGGAGTGATGATGCTGACATCACTCACCCCTCCTGCTACTTGTTACTGCCTAGCGGCACGTCTCGGATTCAGCCCCGAGAATCTTGACCGTGGTCCCGGGCACGCACGGGATACTATTGAGTTACATCGACGATTCATCAATTGATTTCAAAGACTTTAGAAAAGAAAACCTGATAGAACAGTTTAGTTACCCACTGCACACTACCCTGCACTGCTTGATTCACATTATTTGCTACTCTCGTTTTATTCATGTTTATTTTGCATTGCCTGTTACGTTGTTCATATTATATTACTTGATGACATGACGCGCTGACGTCTGGGTTTTGCATGGCCCAGATTCTGTACCGCTGTCGCAGTCCGAGCAGGAGTACTTCAGCCAGCAAGCTGAGCTGTGAGGTGTTAGTATTAGTTAGTTTTTATTTCCTGCATTTATTTCCTGATGTGAGCCCGCATTATGGGACATACTTTCAGTTATTTGTATTGGATCATTTGCTTCCGCATTTATTTATTATTGACTCCTGTTATTCTGAATTATGGACATGTTTTAGAAAATTTTATCTTGTTCTTGATATCTCTACAGCCGTAATGTGACTGTGGATGGATACTTCCTACCCACAGGTAGCATGGTTAGCTATGTCACGTGCCCAATCTAGCGTACTCTAGGAAGCGGGGCGTGACATGGTTCTTTTGGTATCAGAGACATAGGTTAGTTGGGTTGATTCTTTTGTAGTTGGGTATTGTACCCAATACACGAATCAGAATACCCGTGTTTAGGAAACATGTCCTGCCACTTTGCCATTTACCATTCTTGAATCGCATTCTTCCTGATTATATCTTTTACGACGTGCAAACTTACTTTGCATGTCGACTCGAAAACCTGATCTCTTGTTATTCCTAGGACTTAGGCGACTTGGGTGGAGTTAAGTAATTGTGGCTATGATACCGCGGCATAGTTACAATGCGGTACTCTATTTAAGTATCTTGGAGTTCTAGCCTTGATCTATATATCAAATCTATCATCATGCTAATGTTGGGTGTTTTTTTTTTGATTTCAGGAATATGGCAGGTAAGAATTTGAAGACGTACCAGAGGCGTGTGGACGAAGCCGCCATGCTTGGAGTGATAAGGGGAATGCTAGAGAATCAAAAGAGGCAGACCGAGCTGATCCAGCAGCAAGCAGACTCGTTTCAGGAAGGTTTGCAGATCGTTCAGCAGTCTGTAAACAACGTTGGAGCTAAACCAGTTGACCGAGTAGGGACCGTGCAGATTTCAGACGTTTGGGTCCGTCTACATTTACTGGTTTGGAGGAGCCGTTGCCAGCCGAGCAGTGGCTAGTTGACACGGAGAATTTGTTGATTGCGGCACAGATTCCAGATGACAAAAGAGTGGATGTGGTACGCATTCAGTTAGTGGACTACGCCCGAGAATGGTGGCTTGTGGAGGAGACCCGCTTGCCCAAGCCGATCAAATGGGCGGATTTTTCTAAGAGTTTCCTGGAGAAGTTCTTCCCGCGAACTGCACGGGAGAAAATGGAAGAGAAGTTTATTGGGCTAAGGCAGAATGGAGCACCCGTGGATGTGCATGCAGCAGAATGGACGAGACTCAGCAGATTCGCTGGACCTTTAGTTGCCAATGATGCAGACAGGGCACGGAGGTTCATGCGCAGCTTGGATGTAGACATCCAGAGGCAGATTGTCTCCCTGGGTTTGACCACTTTCTTACAGGTTCTTACGGCAGCTCGGGAACAGCAGAGTTTATCTGGGATGAAAGGAAGCTTGCAGCAGACAGCAGTTGCGGCAAGGAAGCCCGCATTTGTACCTAACAGAGCTCATGGTCGCAGAGGTATTCCAGTAGACCGTCGAGGTGTAGCACCCATGAAAAAGCCTGTGATCGTTGATCGAATAAAGAGCGTGATTTGTGACTACTGCCGTTTACCTGGGCACGTGCAGAAGGATTGTCGAAGGAGGCTGGGACTTTGTTTGGTTTATGGAGCGGCTGATCACGCAGTTGGTGCCTGTCCGTCGAAGCTTCGTACGAGGGATGATTTTCAGAAGCCTCCGCAGAAACCGTTCCAAAGGCAGAAACAGCTGACTCAAGGACCTAATCAGGCTCGAGCTTTTACCTTGACAGCTGAGGAAGCTAAGGCATCAGGAGAGGTGGTTTCAGGTATTCTACTCGTTCATGGTTTTCCCGCAGTGGCATTATTTGATTCTGGTGCATCCCATTGTTTTATGTCATCCAAGTTTATAACTACACACTCGATTGCCTGCACGACCCTGTCTAGTTTTTGGGACATACACACTGGGAATGGGAAAATTGTATCTAGTAGGGAATGTAAAGACTGTACAGTTGTTGTGTGCGGACGGGAGCTTTGTGCAGATTTCTTGGTGATTGATACGGGCAGCTACGAGGTCGTCTTGGGAATGGACTTTCTTGGCACTTTCCACGCTCACATTGACTGTAGGGCAAGGAAAGTAATTTTACAGGTTCCCGGACATCCTGAGTTTACCTTCACTGGAGGAAGCAGTTCGGTCGGGCCAGTCGAGTTTAGGGCTAGGCCGACAAATGTTATTCTTGCAGCAATGGAAGTTGATAGTAGTGAAGAGCCGGCGGTTGTTCGCGATTTTATGGATGTGTTTGAAGATATATCAGGTTTACCGCCGAAACGAGACGTGGAGTTCGCAATTGATCTTATTCCTGGTGCAGCGCCAGTATCCAAAGCATATTATCCAATGGCACCAGTAGAGTTGGAAGAAGTCAAGAAACAGGTTGCTGAATTGCTTGAGAAGGGTTGGATTCGAAGCAGCAACTCGCCTTGGGGAGCTCCAGTCCTTCTAGTAAAGAAGAAGGATGGCACGAGAAGGATGTGCATCGACTATCGAGAATTAAACCGGGTGACTATTAAGAACAAGTACCCGATCCCTCGCATTGGAGAACTTTTTGAGCAGCTTAGTGGCGCGAGGGTATTCTCGAAGCTGGATTTGCGATCCGGATATCATCAGGTCCGAGTGAAAGCTGAAGATATTTGCAAGACGGCGTTCCGAACTCGGTATGGGCATTACGAGTACTTAGTGATGCCCTTCGGAGTAACGAATGCGCCGGCAATATTCATGGATTTGATGAACCGAATCTTTTTACCGTTCTTGGACCAGTTTATTGTGGTATTCATTGATGATATTCTGGTTTACTCGAGGAGTTTTGAGGAGCATGCTGAGCATTTGAAGATCGCACTGCAGACATTGAGACAGGAGAAGCTTTATGCGAAGATGAGTAAGTGCGAGTTTTGGCTGGAGGAAGTGAAGTTTTTGGGGCATGTTGTGTCGGGCGATGGAATCGCCGTCGATCCCGAAAAGATTGCAGCAGTTCGAGATTGGCCGATTCCAAAGAATGTAGCCGAGATAAGAAGTTTCCTTGGATTAGCCGGATATTACAGGAGATTTGTGGAGAACTTCGCTCGTCTGGCAGAACCGTTGACCAAGCTTACGCGCAAGGAGGTACCTTTTGTATGGACGGATAATTGTGCGTTAGCTTTTGAGACGTTGAAGCAGAAGTTGATAACCGCCCCTATTTTGACCGTGCCAGACAATTCCGGAGGATTGGTTATTCACAGCGACGCATCTGGGAAAGGATTGGGATGTGTTTTGATGCAGCATGGGAAGGTGGTAGCATACGCATCAAGACAACTGAAGACCCATGAGAAGAATTATCCAACTCATGACTTAGAGCTTGCGGCTGTGATCTTCGCTTTGAAGATTTGGAGACACTACCTTTTGGGCGAGAGAGTCGAAGTTTTTACGGATCACAAGAGTTTGAAGTATGTGTTCACTCAGAAGGAGTTGAATATGAGGCAGCGTAGATGGTTGGAGCTGATGGCCGACTACGACCTTGATCTTAAGTACCATCCGGGAAAGGTTAACGTCGTGCCGGATGCACTTAGTCGGTTACCAGCAATTCAGGTGTTAACTACGCAAAGGGAGATCATTGCAGATTTTCGAAGATTTGACTTGGAAGTTGTACTACCGCGTGCTACGGGACAGTTGATGCAATTGCAAGTACAGTTGTCTTTGATTGAGAAAATTAAAGCAGCACAATCGCAGGATCCTAGACTGCAAAAGTTTCGAGAGCAAGTTGAAGCCGGACTACGAACAGATTTACTGGTCCACGAAGATGGTTCGTTGAGGTATGGTAGCCGTTTGTGTGTGCCAAAGGGGGATGTTCGTGAAGAGCTTATGAAGGAGGCACACAGTTCAGCTTATTCTATACATCCAGGAGGCACAAAGATGTACCGTGATATTCGACAGCATTTCTGGTGGGAAGGCATGAAACGGGAGATTGCTCGCTTCGTGGCTAAGTGCTTGGTGTGTCAGCAAGTCAAGGCTGAACACCAAAGGGTTGCTGGTTTGTTGCAACCACTTCCGATTCCCCAGTGGAAGTGGGAACATATAACCATGGATTTCGTGACGGCTTTACCGCGGAGTCCAAAGGGCAACAATGCAGTATGGGTGATTGTTGATCGGTTGACCAAGGCAGCTCACTTTATTCCTTTCCGGGTTGGTCAATCAACGGAGACTTTGGCAGAATGGTACATGCAGGAGATTGTAAGATTGCATGGAGTACCGGTAAGCATCGTGTCCGATCGGGACACTCGGTTCTTATCACACTTCTGGAGGAGTTTACAGGAAAGTTTGGGGACTCGATTGAAGTTTAGCACAGCTTATCATCCTCAAACTGATGGTCAGTCGGAGAGAACGATCCAAACTCTTGAAAACATGTTGAGAGCATGCATGTTGGACTTTAAGGGTTCGTGGGAGGATCATCTACACTTGGTGGAGTTTTCTTACAACAATAGTTTCCAAGCAACTATTCAGATGGCTCCGTTTGAAGCTTTGTATGGTCGTAAGTGCCGTTCACCTGTTTGTTGGGATGATGTTGGTGAACGGAGATTATTGGGACCAGATTTAGTAGTGCAGACAGTTGAGAAGGTTAACACTATCAGAAAGCATATGAAGGCAGCTCAAGATAGACAGAAGAGTTGGGCTGACACGTCAAGAAGACCTCTAGAGTTCGCCGTGGGTGATTTGGTATTCTTGAAGATATCACCGACTAGAGGGGTGATTCGCTTCGGGAGTCGAGGAAAGCTTAGTCCTCGATTTGTTGGACCCTTTGAGGTATTGGAGCGCGTTGGAGAGGTAGCGTACCGTTTGGCGTTACCGCAGTCCTTGGCGGGTGTGCACGATGTGTTTCACGTATCTCAACTACGAAGGTATGTTCGAGATGAAACACACGTCTTGGATCATTCGGAGTTAACAGTACGGGAAGACCTGACTTTTGAGGAGCGACCGGTTGAAATCATGGATCGAAGGGAAAAGGTTCTTAAGAACAAGGTTATTCCCCTTGTGCTCGTTTCTTGGGGTAATCGATCACATGGAGAGTCCACTTGGGAGCGAGAAGATGAGATCCGGCAGAAGTTTCCTCACCTTTTTCTGTAGTTTCTATCTTGTATTCTTGGAATTTCGAGGACGAAATTCTTTTTGTAGTTGGGTATAATGTAACACCCGAGCCCAATACTACTATTTTCTGTTACTGGTTGAGCGTTAGATATTACTCATTTCATTTAGTTTGCCTGTTTGACACTTGCCGTGAAATTTTATCTGGCTAAGTCATTTCTGCATATAACAAATTTTAGCACCTAAAATAAAATTAAAAATATCTATCTTGGCCTACTCGACACCCCTAACCGCGTGGTAGCGTCCGTGCATCGAGTTCTCGTCCCATTCAGTGAAACGGGCGAGTTTGGACGGCTACGCGCATGTATAGGTGTCCGACTTGGGGGTATACTTTTTAATCATAAAACATTTCATTTTAAAATTTGGAACCAGCTTAAAATCATATTATTTAAATTTCAAATTTTTGGACCCAACCCGGGCGCGATTTGGAAATGTTTCATTTAGCGCCAAAATCCCAAATTAATAAAATATTCGAAACCATATAAAATTTTCGTTTATAATATAATTTTACTGTTACTTTATAATCTATTAAATCTTTTTATTATTTCTTTCAACCTTTCCTCAGCCAATCACGGGGTTCTTAACCCCGTGGGCCCCGTCCTTATCCCTCTCTCTCTCTAACGACTTTCTCTCTCTCCACCTTTCTCTATCTCTCTCTCTCTCTAACCCCCCCTCTCTCTCTTCCATATATATATACTCTCCCCCCCTTCACATTTTTTTTCCAGAACGAAAAAAAGAACCCATCGCGAACCCTAACCCTAGCCACCTTCACCGTCGCCGCTGCAGCTCCGACGCCGGCGCCAGCGCCACCATCGCCCTCGCCTTCCCAACCGACCCTGTTCCTCTCTCCCGAGCACCTTGCGCAGCCGCGGCCACCTGCGAATCTCCCTGCAGTCACCAAGTCGCCGCCGGCAACCACCTGCGCCGCCGACCATCACCTCGCCTGTTCTCCTCACCCCGAGACCTCCTCCCTCTCTTCTTTCCGGCACACCCTGCACCTTCCCGACGCCAACCCATAACCCATCGCCTGCAACCTCACCCTCGCCGGAAAACCCGTCACCACCGACCACCCGTCGTCTCCTCGCCTCCCAGCAAACCCCCTGAACGCCAGCACCATCTCTACCGACCGATTCTGCACCTTCCCGATCACCTCTACCGAAACCCTTCACGTTGTCGTCACCGTCGCGGCTTGAACCGCCGGTGATCTTGTCGGCACCGATCGCCTCGCTGCCGGGGTGTCGAGGGAGCATCCATCTCTGTTCAGATCATCCCGAGCCCTTGCTGTTATCGTGTCGCGTGGGTTCGCGCCTCCGTTCTCGTGTTCGTCGTTTCGTCGAGGCAAGTATTCGATACTTGCTACATGCTATTGCTACTTTATAACTTGCCTTAATATTCATGTGTAGTTTAATGATATATTATTTAGTAAATCACCTTACATACCTTGCTTCATGTTTAACCCTAGTAGCATGTCAAATAAATTATTTCCTGATAAACCCGTACATGATAGATTGCATTTGATTCACTGCTATGATGCTTTATTTCCAGTTTAGTTTAACAAATATGCATAACCGGCTAAATTACAATTGCATTCTTTAAACAGATTATACTTGTCGTGGCATTCTTGGAATACTCAATATATATATTTAACCTGACTACAGCAGTTACGTTCACCGTCCTGTATTCACATGATATTGACACTATCTATTTAACACAATTGAAAATTGTACAGCTAGATAATAAATCAGATTGTTGTTTAACGTGTTGATTTGAACATGATGCTGCTTATATATCTGTTTGTGAGCACACCCACGATATCGTTACATCTTGATTAACATTGTCACACATGGTATTGTACCGTTTACTATTGACTTGACCTGATGTACCATGACCTGACCTGTTAGCTGATCTCGTGCCTAATGCCAACAAATATAACATGTAGTCCTCATGGACCGTTCCTGTTGTCTATCCAGACAAACCTGCTTTTACCTGATCCTGTGTTGGCATTAGTTCTTGATTACTGAATACCTGACTCGACATACATAACTTGGGGATATGAGGAAATCAAAGGTGAAACCGACTTGTAACTCAACAGTTCGATACCTGTTCTGATCAGTCTTACGGGCTAGGCCAGCCCCGGAGTGATGATGCTGACATCACTCACCCCTCCTGCTACTTGTTACTGCCTAGCGGCACGTCTCGGATTCAGCCCCGAGAATCTTGACCGTGGTCCCGGGCACGCACAGGATACTATTGAGTTACATCGACGATTCATCAATTGATTTCAAAGACTTTAGAATAGAAAACCTGATAGAACAGTTTAGTTACCCGCTGCACACTACCCTGCACTGCTTGATTCACATTATTTGCTACTCTCGTTTTATTCATGTTTATTTTGCATTGCCTGTTACGTTGTTCATGTTATATTACTTGATGACATGACGCGCTGACGTCTGGGTTTTGCATGGCCCAGATTCTGTACCGCTGTCGCAGTCCGAGCAGGAGTACTTCAGCTAGCAGGCTGAGCTGTGAGGTGTTAGTATTAGTTAGTTTTTATTTCCTGCATTTATTTCCTGATGTGAGCCCGCATTATGGGACATACTTTCAGTTATTTGTATTGGATCATTTGCTTCCGCATTTATTTATTATTGATTCCTGTTATTCTGCATTATGGACATGTTTTAGAAAATTTTATCTTGTTCTTGATATCTCTACAGCCGTAATGTGACTGTGGATGGATACTTCCTACCCACAGGTGTTTCCCCCAATCAGAGCAAGGCTCTACTGAATTTTGAAAATTCAAAATTCGAAGCAACGCTTCGGTTCCCGTGCGCAGCGCGCAATTTGCCACTTGGCGGAAGTTGATGCGTCCAATCAGAGCAAGGCTCTTCAGAAAACATAATTAAGACTTAAACTGCGCAAACGCATGGCAGCGTGACACGTGTCTGCGCAGTTGCGCAATCGAAACTGCGCAAGCGCACGGATGCGCGACACGTGTCTGCGCAGTTGCGCAATCGCAACTGCGCAAGCGCACGGATGCGCGACACTTGTCTGCGCAGTTGCGCAGTCGCAACTGCGCAAGCGCACGACAGCGCGACACGTGTCTGCGCAGTTGCGCAGTCGCAACTGCGTAAGCGCACAGACGCGCGACACGTAACTGCGCAATCGCAACTGCGCAAGCGCTCGGATGCGCGACACGTGTCACGCGCTGGTGAGTTGCGCAGCAACTGAATAAAGATTTAGATAAATCTTTTCTGTTCTCCTGTAAAACAGGAACCCTTGGATCAAAGATCCAATGGTGGGAAAATTCCCAAAATTATTCAGGAAAGATTTTGTTAACAAATCCAACAAATTTGTGAGCACTATAAATAAGACCCCAAGCCTCATTCAAAAGAAAAAATCAATCATCAAGAGAAGGATAAACTTCTGAAAAAAAAAGCTCTTGAAGATTAATCAAGAACAAAAGAGAAGGTAAAATTTCTGAAGGGAAAAATCAAAGAAAATAAAAAATAGTGCCTTGCACTTGATATGAACCCCTGGTTCTGAAAAATCAAAGAAAATAATAAATAGTGCCTTGCACTTGATATGAACCTTTGGTTCTCTGATATAAGAAAAATAAGAAGAATTTGTTTTTTCTTAGATCTAAATAAAAATAGTGCCTTGCACTTGTTATGAACCTTTGGTTCTCTAAGATAAGAAAAACAAGAAAAACTTGTTTTTTCTTAGATCTAAAAAATAGTGCCTTGCACTTGTTTTATGAACCATCGGTTCTTGAACCTAAAAGGTTCTTAAATTAATAGTGCTTTGCACTTTTATGAACCTTTGGTTCTTGAAATAGAAAGGAAAAAACTTGTTATTCTTTGATCTAAATTAGATCAAGAAATCAAATAGTGCTTTGCACTTCTTTTATGAACCATTGGTTCTTGAATCTAAAAGATTCTCAAATTAATAGTGCTTTGCACTTATAAATTTGCACTGTTGTGCTTTTTGATTGGCGCAAAGCGCTTGATAAATGCAATGCATTTTCTAAAGGGCTAGGCCCAAACCAAAATGACCTGACAGGCCAAAATAAATTGCAAGGCAATAAATGGGCAGAGCCCAAATAAATTGATGCTTTGCATCCTTTATACAAGGGCAGAGCCCAAATAAAATTGATGCCTTGCATCATTCCTAAAAGGGCAGAGCCCAAAACAAATTGATGCTCTGCATCCTTTCTGGGCAAGGCCCAAATAAAAATCAAAAAAGAAATGCAATGCAAAAGCAAATAAAATGTTGAACATTTCAACTGGACTTAGCCCAATTTTGGCCATAAGTCCTTAAATTAAATTGACTGAGCAAAATTGCTCTTCTAAATCAATTTACATCCGGTTCGAGGGTACATCTCCGAACTCCTTTGACATCCGTCGTTGTAATTCCTCAACGACGTCAAAGAGGTGACGGGTCCCAACGACCACACATCGATATGGACTGCGGGGTCTTTAAACTCGTGGACCGAAATGTCCATAAACTAACATCGGACCGGAACGTCCCTAAACTAACATCGGACCGGAACGTCCCTAAGCTAACATCGGACCGGAACGTCCCTAAACTAATATTGGACCACCATGTCCCTAAACTGGCGATGGACCACCACGTCCCTAAACTGGAAAGTGGACCACTACGTCCCTAAACTGGAACAATAGAGCTTCCAAATGCTCTTTTGCCGGATCTAAACGGTCCCGTTTAAGTTGATCTTAGCCCCAAACACGGCTAGCGCATCCTTAGACATTTAAATGAATGATAAAACCCCAAATCAACTCTGGTTCAAGGGTACATCTCTGAACTCCTCTGACACCTATCGTTGTAATTCTTCAACGACGTCAGAGAGGTGACGGGTCCCGACGGCCATAAATGCTATGGACCACCACGTCCCTAAACTGGCACAATAGAGCCCAAATGCTCTTTTGTCGGATCTAAACGGTCCCGTTAAGTTGATCTTAGTCTCAAACTGGACTAACGTATCCTTAACAAACGTTTGAGTCGATCTTAGCCTCAAAAATGGCTAACGTATCCTCCAAACAGACTTTAGTCCCAAATTGGACTATGAATCTCCCAAACTGGAACAATAGAGCCCAAACGCTCTTTTGTCGGATCTAAACGATCACGTTAAGTTGATTTTAGTCTCAAACAGGACTAACGTATCCTTAACGAATGTTTAAGTTGATCTTAGCCGCAACGCGACTAACGTATCCTTAAACTAAAAACACCAAACCCAAATCTAAGTAAATACGGATTTGGACTAATCCACGTCCTACGGGCCACGGCATTACTCAGTCTCCGTATACAATCCACGGGCAACCACAAACAAAACAAACACACACGACACGAAGTGAAATTCTGGAGAAGGAGAAAGTTGTTACCGCGATGCGGTAGCGTAATTAACTGCAGGGGCTTGCGCCTGCAGGGAAGAGCGTCCCCACAATCAAAAAAACCCCTCACCCTGAGAGGGAATCTGACGAAGTCTGCTACATCGGCCGCATCCGTCTAAACCTCCGATACACGATGCCATAAATCAACTTGGCATCTTTGGAGAGATAGACGGATAAAACCAAATAGCATCTGCCCCGAACCTCAGACACGTAGACGTCCCAACGTCTCGGCCGCCGTTCGGAGGGGAACAGATTCTGGCACGCCCGGTGGGACCTCTTCCTCTTTCCACTCCACACTTCGTGTGTCGTGTTCGCGAACAAATCGCGGTTTGCTGTGATTGCCTGTGGATTCAAGATACTTAGATTTGGTGTCTTGCTCCGTGCAGAAAACAGAAGATCAATGGCTTCGAACTGCATCTCCTGCAGCAACAACTCTCGCTCCGTCATTGCTGGAGGAGTGACTTATGGGCCCCAAGCGGCCTCCCTTTTCAAAATGCCGGTGGAGCAGGTGGCTCAAGCCACGACTGGACTATTTTTTGGGACTATGCTCCCACCAATGAGCTTCAACGCCCCAATGACATTGCAAGAAGCTCCAAAGAAGTCGGTCTTCGATCGACTCACCACTGCCGCGACCCCTCTCAACGGGTCATCCAACTCCACTGCTTCAGGTTTTAATGGATTAGGCCAGAGCTCCATCGGGCCCATGAAGAAGCCTGCCATACCAGAAGGCGTTATCCCGAAACGGATAGCTATCCCAGCTCCCGTTCTTGGCAAAATCACCAAGATTGCTTCCCATGTTCAGAAGTCCGCTTCTGACAAGTTGGCCGTCCCCGTTCAACGGACGTCGATCTTTAAAAAGCTGGTACCGGTATATTCTGACCAACACAGGGGGCATGAGAAGGTCACCCCTATAGCTGAAACAACTCCATCAGCACGACATGCCCGACGTCGTTACTGGCGCCGAGTGAGGAAGGCTGGGGGCAACTCCCCCTCTGGACTTACTCCTCCAACTCCGATGGTGAGGATCGATGCTGCTGTTCCAACCAAGAACAGCTTTGAACTGCTCAACAAGGTGCGCAGAAACTCTCCTACTGCGATGTTGAAACGAACTCCTTCACCTGTGGAGAATACTCCAAAGAAGAAGTTAGAGCAGCCCCCTCAACGGCTGTCCTCTAAAATTTACAAAGTCTGGCGACAGGTCCAAGAGTCGGTGATCGATCGAGACTGCCTCCGACGACAGAAAAAGATGAAGGTTCGGCAGGGGAAGGATTACTCTGTCAAACCACAAGAAGCAAAAGCTACTCGGGTGCCCACTACAACGGTTCCCTTAACTCCAATCACTCAAAAAAGGAGGCCGCAAAAAGCCCCTGTGTCTTCGGCAAATCGCAAAGACACCGAACACAAACGCCCCAAGTCTGGGGGCATGGTGGTGCATACTGTTTATATGGCTTCTGGAAAGGAGGAAAGCCGCACTTCTACGGGCCACCGACCGCTCACCCGATCCGTGACGAAAGCCCAGGAGCAACAACAAAAGCTTCAGGAAATGATGACTACAATGGCTGCACTCACTGAGCCAAAAGAAAGCTCTGAAACGTCTTCGGATGAGCGTCAAGAACAAGAAACCGACGCTGACTTTTTACGCAGAGTCCTCGAAAAGAGGGACAAAGAAGCTGCAGAGCAAGCGGCTAACATAAAACAGATGGCGGTCCTCTTCCAAGATATGGTAGGGATGATGTTACAGCCGACCCTCCTGCTGAAGATCCTCCGATCGTCCTTGAAGACGACAGAGGAGAAACGTCAAATCCTCCGCTGGCTCTATCAACAGCCAAGGAGGAGGCAATCTCCAAAGTCGACCTAGACGAATATATAGCTCAGCAGATCCGGGTTCATCAGGCGAATGAAGCGGCTGGGCAAACTGTTAGAACCGGACGACCGTATCCGAGCTGGTATGACCAAATTAATTACCCGCCAGGATATACGATCCCTAAATTCCACGTATATAAAGGGACAGGGAATCCGCATCAGCATGTCGCTCAATTTAGGGCCTTATGCGGCAATACTGGAGGCGATGACAAATTGTTGCTACGTCAATTCGTCGGCAGCTTAGCAGAAACAGCCTTTGAATGGTATTCGGAGCTGCCTAACGACTCTATCAAAACATTTGCAGAGATGGAGCTGCTGTTTACACAAAGATTCGCGAGTGCTAGTGAACGCACTCCGATAACAGCACTGATAAATGCCAGGATAAGGCCAAGCGAAACGTGGGTCCAATACGTAACACGATGGCGGAACCTATGGTCGAAATGCGAACAACGCATAGAAGAGGCACCTACGGTAGGCATGTTTGTGGGCACTCTCGATCCGCAGGCGACCATCTCGCAATTCATGATGTTCTTTAGGCCGACCACCTTCCAGGCCTTGATCGACAAATTAGCCCAAATGGACCAGATGGGCCATAGACCGTCTCCTCCAAGACCCGATCCCCGAAATGAGAAAGGAAAAGCGATCATCGTCGCCAACGCTCAGCAACAGTCGAGCAACTCAAAGCCGGTCGCTCGCCAAAACAACGTGCGTCCACGCCCATCCCTCGAAGAGAGGCTAGGACGTCCTTACTCGTTTCCTCAGGATAAAACGAGAAGACTGTTTGAGCTGGCAGTGCACAACAGACTTATTAATCTGCCGAGTCCAAAGCGTCTGTCGCAGCCAGGCGATCTTAATAATCCCAATTATTGCCCTTACCACCAAACGGTAAGTCACCCAATTGAAGATTGTTTCGTCTTTAAGGGATGGATCGAGGATCAATACCTGCAAGGCAAGTTTGCGCTGTCTGAAAGCTGGAAGGTAAACCCCCCACAGCCGCACTCTCCAAAGAAGACGGACACGCCGGGGGCAACTTGTTCTTTCGTCGAGGATGAAAACGATGGAGAAAACTTATCGAATGAATCCGAAGACTACGTAGCGACTTGTCATGTGATTTCTCATTCACTGACGGATGATGAGGAGGACCCTTGCGCTGAGAAATCAATGGCGGACCCTGAAACAGGAATTCCGCGGCCGTCAGACAAGTTGATCGATGCCGTCCTAAATGAAATTCGTCTGAAAGCAAAAGCCAATCAAGAGCATAAAATGGCCATACTGGAAAGAACCAAGGTATTCCCGTCAAATCAAAAGCCATACACTGCGGGTAAAAACAAATTCAAGACGAGGAAACGGTTCGCCAAAGCTCTATCAGTAGGAATGAAGCTACCGCCCTCCGAAGAAAATCCTTTCTCTGAGGTAGAGATGCACCCTAACTTCTGTTTATATCATCAGAAGATCATACATCCTACCGAAGACTGCGAATCCTTTAACTGTTGGTGGCAAGGGTATGTCGCTCAAAAGCGACACTTCGACAGGATAAAGTGTGAAGCTTGTGGACATCGGAAAAATGCGATAGATGAGCGCAAAAGAGCCACCGCCGACTGTCATATAGCCGACTTCAAGGGATCACAAATTATCACCTTTGGAAGCGACTCTGACGAAGAAGCTACCCCCAACTCTTCCATCGGGGAATCTATTTCAAAAATAAAGGAATTGAGAAGCTGCGAGAACGTTCAGCCGTGCAATCGCATGCTACTCGGAAAAAATCCCGGCCCCGTAAACAAAGGATCGAACAAAAAGGATAAAGGAAAAAGAAAAACGGTCCTCGTCGCCAGCACTCACCAACAATCAGGTGACCCTAGATCGGTTGCTTGCCAAAGCAACAAGCGGCAATCCCTCCAGGAAAAGTTGAAACGTCCTTACTCGTTTCCGCAAGATAAAACAAGGGGACTGTTCGAGCTGGCAATGCGCAACAGACTCATTAATCTGCCGAATCCAAAACGTCCGTTGCAGCCAGGCGACGTTAATAATCCTAATTATTGCCCTTACCACCAAACGGTAGGTCATTTGATCGAGGATTGCTACGTCTTCAAGAACTGGGTTGAAGACCAATACCAACAGGGCAAGTTCGCGTTGTCCGAAATTTGGAAGGTGAACCCGCCACAACCGCATGCTCCGAAAAATATGGACACGCCGGGGGCATCATGCTCATTCATAGAGAAAGCCTAACGGACCACTACGTCCTAAAACTGGATAACGGACCGAAACGTCCTTAAACTAATAAAGGACCGAGATGTCCTTAAACTAATGATGGACCGCAATGTCCTAAAAACTTGCAAATGACCGAAACGTCGTTAAACTACTCCCAACCCGCAGCATCTTCAGGCTGACGTTAAAAAAAAAAATAAAATAAAATAATAATAACGGTATGTCCACAAGCAAAATGGGCACGGATGAAAACCCGAAAGGGCTCCGTGAGTAAAAACAGCAGGGCTACCGGCGAGTGTTCGTGAAAACCCGAAATGGCGCGACCTTGTAAAAAAAAAAATAAATAAAAGAAAAATAAAAAGAATAAAAAAAAACGGTATGTCCATAAGCAAAATGGGCACGGATGAAAACCCGAAAGGGCTCCGTGAGTAAAAACAGCAGGACTACCGGCGAGTGTTTGTGAAAACCCGAAAGGGCGCAACCTCGTTGAGAAACACTTATAGGGTCCTCTCGACCCTGTAAGGAGAAACCACCTGCGTGAGATCCTTACGACTCACAAAGGAACAACACACTTAGGGATCCCCACGATTCCTAAGGAGAAAATACACTTGCGAGATCCTCACGACTCGTAAGGAGAACTCTCTTGTGGGACCCTTACGGCTCATAAGATTTGAAAGTCTTAAGTTACAGAGGCCTAAATCTGTGCTTAAGCAACCCCCACAACTTTCGACATTGCCCTACAAGCGTCTCATATTGACCCTTGTATACAATCCACGGGCATGAATAAATATTTTCCTAACAAAGTCTCATCCGTGACTAGGAATATGCTTGTACAGCAAACAACACTTGTAAGTCCTCTTGACTTATAAGGAGAAAACCCTTTTGTAAGATCCTTATGACTTACAAGAGAACATGCACTTAGGAATCCTCACGATTCCCAAGGAGAAAACACACCTACAAGATCCTCACGACTTGTAGGGAGAAATACCTTTGTGAGACCCTTACGGCTCATGAAGTCAAAAGCCTTAGCCGACAGGACCCTTAACCCTGTTTACTAAGCCACCTTTGTTCAACATCGACAGAGGCAAATGATGATTCGCTCCTGGCAATATTCCAGTTGTAGCGATGCTGATGCCTAAATCGGTATTAAATTCCAAGTCCTTTCATGGCAAATGATGATTCGCTCCTGGCAATATCCCAGTTGCAGCGATACTGATGCCTAAACCGGTATCAAATTCCAAGTCCTTTCACGGCAAATGATGATTCGCTCGTGGCAATATTCCAGTCGCAGCGATGCTGATGCCAAGATTGGTATCAGATCCCAAATCCCCTACTCATAAAAAAAATGCATACGAAATAGCTGAAATGATGGGGCAACTTGCAAACAAAATCAGCAAGTAAAAATGTATGCACGAGTAAAAAGAAAAATAGCCGAAATGATTGGGCAACTCGCAATAAAAAAAAACAGCGAGTAAAAATAAAATAAACAGTCGAAATGATTGGGCAACTCGCAATAAAAAGTAGCGAGTAAAAATAAAGTAAATAGCCGAAATGATTGGGCACCGCGAAAAATAGCCGAAATGATTGGGCAATCGCGACCTTCGCGATATAAAAGCTGAAATGATAGAGCATCGCGGAAAGAATAAAAAAAATGAAAGAATGAAACTTTTTGCCCTACAGGTGAAATCACATCGATCCCTGTGTACAATCCAGGGGCACAAATAAAAAGGGAACAATACCTTCCCAACAGGCTCTACCAGAAAACGAAGCCAAATCTCGACGGTTCATAGATAACCTAGAGACCTTCTCGACATTTGTCGCAATATTACAGACACGATGTCAACAAATGAAGCAAATGAAGATCCCGAGCTTCAGGGTCTCGACGTCAACGTCTACAGCCTAGAGACCAACAACGGTGTGCCTCCTCATTCCAACAGGACACAGATGTTACACCATCAAGCGGAGCGATGGCAAAATCCCAGCTTCACCTCAGCATTCGTCTCGATACAGTAGACGCAATGTCAACAACAACGTTCCTCCGCAGTCCAGCTGGAGGCAGATGCAACGTCAACAAAAGACCTCACGGTCGAAACAAAGCGGAGTGATGGCAAAATCCCAGCTCCACCTCAGCATTCGTCTCAATACACCAGACGCAGTGTAAGCAAATGAAGCGAAGGACACATTCCTAGCTTCAACGTCTTTACGGTAACTTACATAAAACCGGAAAGACAATCGGAGACCATCTCACATGAAGTGGTCACCTCCTTGACGTTCGTCTCGATACAGTAGACGAAATGTCAACCTCAGCGTTCTTCCTCCAGCAGGGATTCAAACATGATAAAGCAAATGAAGCGAAGGCCACATTCCTAGCTTCAACGTCTTTACGGTAACTTATATAAAATCAGAAAGACAACCGGAGATCATCTCGCACCAGCACAGAGTGGTCACCACCTCGACGTCCGTCTCGATACAGCAGACGAGATGTCGACCCCAGCGTTTTTCCAGCAGGGATTCAGACATGACAAGGCAAATGAAGCGAAGGCCACATTCCTAGCTTCAACGTCTTTACGGTAACTCACATAAAACCGTAAAGGAAATCGGAGATCATCTCGCATCAGCACAGAGTGGTCACCACCTTGACGTTCGTCTCGATACAGCAGACGAAATGTTAACCCCAGCGTTCGTCCTCCAACAGGATTTGGACACACCAAAGAAAACGAAGCGAAGGCCACATCCCTAGCTTCGACGTCTTGACGGTAACTCATATAAAACCGGAAAGACTACCGGAGATCATCTTGCACCAGCACAGAGTGGTCACCACCTCGACGTCCGTCTCGATACAGCAGATGAGATGTCGCCCCAACGTTCGTCTCGACACAGCAGACGCAACGTCATCAAACAAATGGAGCCACGGCAAAATCCCTAGTTCCCACCATGACATTCGTCTCGATACAGAGGACGCAATGCCAGCAAACGAAGCAAAGGCCAAATTCCTAGCTTCAGGGTCTTAACGGCAAGTCATATAAAGCCTGAAAGACTATCGGAGATCATCCCACACCAGCACGGAGTGGTTATGACTCATCGGGGCTCTCCAAAATGAGCCTAACCTCAAGTAAAAAGCGGCATGGCAAATTCCTAGCGCTTGCTCTTCCGACGGTCAAACTGCCAAGGAGGATTGCTTGAAGACGTCTTGTCCAGCCCCCGAAGGGATCAGAGACACGGCAGTCGCGGGGCTACTCGAACAGCACGATTGCCTATCGAGGACTATATCAGCTTATGCGACGGTACGATGGCCAAAACCCTAAGTACCACCGACCTTAACGGGCTTCTGTCGTAAAGAGCAGAGGTTAAATGCGACGTTAAGATGTTCTTGCGAGAAACGTTCGATTCGTCTCGACTTGTGAAAAATTGTCGAGGCGGCTCGACTCGTGAGATAAAGTCTTAGACAGCAAGGATTGAAAAGCTTGCTTTTTGAGCAATGGGGCCCTGCAAGTCAATCCAAACTGGTCTCTTGCATACTATTCACGGGTCTCACTCTCCGAAGTCGAATTTCGACGAGGAGGGAAACAACCACTTACGAATCCTCTCGATTCGTAAGAGGGAAAATTCTCTTATAAGATCCTTACGACTTATAAGAGAAAACCACACTTAGGAATCCTCACGATTCCTAAGGAGAAAATCCACCTATGAGATCCTCTCGATCCGTAGGGAGAAAAGCCTCTATGAGACCCTCACGGCTCATAGAATTGAAAAGTCTTAGGCATTAGACCTGAACCTGCGGCCTAAGCCATCGCTATTTCCTGAGGAAGTCAGAATACTCGTTTTAGACATCCATCAACCATGGTTATTAAGACAGCCTGCTGACTTTAAAAGAAAGAAGATGACAGAGAGAATATCCGGTCTACATTTGATCTGGCATGCGTGACGCATTCATTTATGCATGGACAGAAAACTCAGGACGGGAAATAAGAGAAGCTGAAGTAAAAAGTTTCCATTCATATTGGCAAAAATTCTTACAATTTTGAAAAGCGGTAAAAGGAAAACATTATTACAATGGAATAACTTCAGATCCGGGGCAGGGATTGAGGAATTCAAAAGTAAGGCCGTCCAAACTTCTTTTGGCCTTTCTAATTATTCTTATGCGCAGCCTCTCGCGCTCCTCGGTGTCAATATCATCGGCAAGCCCCTCCGGCCTTCGATAAGCAGCAACGATTGTCGTCTGCTGAAAGATTTGATGTAGGATGTCAACGAGGTTGTTTCGTCGTTTCTTCGAAATCAGCCCCGTCAGGTACACTGAATGCACCTTGTCTTCGGCATCATCTAGCGCATTGAGCGGTAAGGCCTCGTGAAGACCTGGGAGTGCTCTCCATATTGACCCCAGCACGACTTTCAAAAGGGCCGAACGACGAGGTAGCAGCCAGCCACCGCTGGCATTCAGGCGACCCATGACCTCTGCACATTGAGCGTCCGTAAACTCCTGGTTCTGTTGACGGCCCTGTACACGAATATCCTCATAAGTGATGAACTCGTGCAAGCTGTATAGACGCACCGCCATAATACCTGAAGAAAACAATACAGGGATATCAACAAACAAGAAAATACAGAAAGTTAAAAGTTAAACTCCTCGAGAGCAATGCTCTGCAGACAGGAGCGACACCAGTCAAAATCAGTTATGAGGAGAATTTGAGGAAAATTCCCTGAAAATATTGAGAGCTCCGCTCTGAAAAAAAATGATATAATAATAATAATATTCTCAAGTGCCATATAAGTTGGGAGGAGCAAAGCTCCATTAATTAAGATGATATAAGAAAAATCTTTTATAGAGCAAAGCTCTATTAATGGAACCCTAACAGGATTCTCCTGAGTTCTCTTTGGACCTCTTTAGAGCAAAGCTCTGCTAAATGAAACCCTAAATAGGTTTTCTTTAGATCAGGGATCTATGGAGAGCAAGGCTCTATTAATCAGCTTTAATTTAATTTAATTTTTACCTATGATGGTTATGAACTCTGGAGTTCTTGGAAAAAAATCAAGAGCAAGGCTCTGAAAATTCTTAAGCAAGAGCAAGGCTCTGAGTCAAAATTCTTAAAGTGGTAAAAAAAATTTCGAGGACCAAAGGTCCTATTTATAGGCATCAAGTGCCCTTTCAGCTTCCAAAAGATAGCGCGACGGTTCGGAGTCCGCCACCGCTGCGCTCACGTTAGGAGGCCACGTAAGCGCAACGGTGGGGGGGCATCTGTTTCCCCCAATCAGAGCAAGGCTCTACTGAATTTTGAAAATTCAAAATTCGAAGCAACGCTTCGGTTCCCGTGCGCAGCGCGCAATTTGCCACTTGGCGGAAGTTGATGCGTCCAATCAGAGCAAGGCTCTTCAGAAAACATAATTAAGACTTAAACTGCGCAAACGCATGGCAGCGCGACACGTGTCTGCGCAGTTGCGCAATCGCAACTGCGCAAGCGCACGGATGCGCGACACGTGTCTGCGCAGTTGCGCAGTCGCAACTGCGCAAGCGCAGCGCAATCGCAACTGCGCAAGCGCTCGGATGCGCGACACGTGTCCGCGCAGTTGCGCAAGCGCAACTGCGCAAGCGCTCGGATGCGCAACACGTGTCACGCGCTGGTGAGTTGCGCAGCAACTGAATAAAGATTTAGATAAATCTTTTCTGTTCTCCTGTAAAACAGGAACCCTTGGATCAAAGATCCAATGGTGGGAAAATTCCCAAAATTATTCAGGAAAGATTTTGTTAACAAATCCAACAAATTTGTGGGCACTATAAATAAGACCCCAAGCCTCATTCAAAAGAAAAAATCAATCATCAAGAGAAGGATAAACTTCTGAAAAAAAAAAGCTCTTGAAGATTAATCAAGAACAAAAGAGAAGGTAAAATTTCTGAAGGGAAAAATCAAAGAAAATAAAAAATAGTGCCTTGCACTTGATATGAACCCCTGGTTCTGAAAAATCAAAGAAAATAATAAATAGTGCCTTGCACTTGATATGAACCTTTGGTTCTCTGATATAAGAAAAATAAGAAGAATTTGTTTTTTCTTAGATCTAAATAAAAATAGTGTCTTGCACTTGTTATGAACCTTTGGTTCTCTAAGATAAGAAAAACAAGAAAAACTTGTTTTTTCTTAGATCTAAAAAATAGTGCCTTGCACTTGTTTTATGAACCATCGGTTCTTGAACCTAAAAGGTTCTTAAATTAATAGTGCTTTGCACTTTTATGAACCTTTGGTTCTTGAAATAAAAAGGAAAAAACTTGTTATTCTTTGATCTAAATTAGATCAAGAAATCAAATAGTGCTTTGCACTTCTTTTATGAACCATTGGTTCTTGAATCTAAAAGATTCTCAAATTAATAGTGCTTTGCACTTATAAATTTGCACTGTTGTGCTTTTTGATTGGCGCAAAGCGCTTGATAAATGCAATGCATTTTCTAAAGGGCTAGGCCCAAACCAAAATGACCTGACAGGCCAAAATAAATTGCAAGGCAATAAATGGGCAGAGCCCAAATAAATTGATGCTTTGCATCCTTTATACAAGGGCAGAGCCCAAATAAAATTGATGCCTTGCATCATTCCTAAAAGGGCAGAGCCCAAAACAAATTGATGCTCTGCATCCTTTCTGGGCAAGGCCCAAATAAAAATCAAAAAAGAAATGCAATGCAAAAGCAAATAAAATGTTGAACATTTCAACTGGACTTAGCCCAATTTTGGCCATAAGTCCTTAAATTAAATTGACTGAGCAAAATTGCTCTTCTAAATCAATTTACATCCGGTTCGAGGGTACATCTCCGAACTCCTTTGACATCCGTCGTTGTAATTCCTCAACGACGTCAAAGAGGTGACGGGTCCCAACGACCACACATCGATATGGACTGCGGGGTCTTTAAACTCGTGGACCGAAATGTCCATAAACTAACATCGGACCGGAACGTCCCTAAACTAACATCGGACCGGAACGTCCCTAAACTAATATTGGACCACTATGTCCCTAAACTGGCGATGGACCACCACGTCCCTAAACTGGAAAGTGGACCACTACGTCCCTAAACTGGAACAATAGAGCCTCCAAATGCTCTTTTGCCTGATCTAAACGGTCCCGTTTAAGTTGATCTTAGCCCCAAACACGGCTAGCGCATCCTTAGACATTTAAATGAATGATAAAACCCCAAATCAACTCTGGTTCAAGGGTACATCTCTGAACTCCTCTGACACCTATCGTTGTAATTCTTCAACGACGTCAGAGAGGTGACGGGTCCCGATGGCCATAAATGCTATGGACCACCACGTCCCTAAACTGGCACAATAGAGCCCAAATGCTCTTTTGTCGGATCTAAACGGTCCCGTTAAGTTGATCTTAGTCTCAAACTGGACTAACGTATCCTTAACAAACGTTTGAGTCGATCTTAGCCTCAAAAATGGCTAACGTATCCTCCAAATAGACTTTAGTCCCAAATTGGACTATGAATCTCCCAAACTGGAACAATAGAGCCCAAACGCTCTTTTGTCGGATCTAAACGATCACGTTAAGTTGATTTTAGTCTCAAACAGGACTAACGTATCCTTAACGAATGTTTAAGTTGATCTTAGCCGCAACGCGACTAACGTATCCTTAAACTAAAAACACCAAACCCAAATCTAAGTAAATACGGATTTGGACTAATCCACGTCCTACGGGCGACGGCATTACTCAGTCTCCGTATACAATCCACGGGCAACCACAAACAAAACAAACACACACGACACGAAGTGAAATTCTGGAGAAGGAGAAAGTTGTTACCGCGATGCGGTAGCGTAATTAACTGCAGGGGCTTGCGCCTGCAGGGAAGAGCGTCCCCACAATCAAAAAAACCCCTCACCCTGAGGGGGAATCTGACGAAGTCTGCTACATCGGCCGCATCCGTCTAAACCTCCGATACACGGTGCCATAAATCAACTTGGCATCTTTGGAGAGATAGACGGATAAAACCAAATAGCATCTGCCCCGAACCTCAGGCACGTAGACGTCCCAACGTCTCGGCCGCCGTTCGGAGGGGAACAACAGGTAGCATGGTTGGCTATGTCACGTGCCCAATCTAGCGTACTCTGGAAAGCGGGGCGTGACACTTACCAGTAGATCTCAGCAACCCTGGCCAAGGATTTTATGTTATGGCCAATCGAGCATAGCGCAACATCAACTCCCTATACCGGGAGAGACGAAACCCCTCCTATCGCTTATTGCCTCCATGTGACTCAGGACTGTACCCAAAAGCCACCGTTTTGCATGTTCTCTTGAACGTGGTTAGGTGGAAATCAAAGCACAGTGGGAATCACACAAGACTCTATGACGATCCCGGGTCTACAGACTAACCTGTACCAGTATCACCAGAGAACTGCTATCCGACGATAGGTAAAATACCATCTAGAAGTTCTCGGTGAGTCCGTCCAGTGTACCCAGTCTCCACTGAGCACCCGCATACATTCTCTGATGTCAAACACCAATGGATATGGGATCATCCATCGCCCATCATATGGGTCGAGAAGCGTATACGCTAGTCTACTCGGGTACATCGATGCCATGTCTCGATACACCCTCGACTAGGAACATTTGAAGGATGTACTTAACGACTACCCTGTCCCCACTAGTATGATCTGCATCATAGTCCTGGTAGTCAAGTACTCATCCTAAGGGCTTTATTAACATGTATTATAGAGACTATCAGAGTACATGTTAAGATAAAGTGCTACAAGATAGCATACTATCATGTCGAGCAAGAAAGTCCTCCCTATATATGTCCAAGCATCCACTACAATATACATCGTATGTACACTAATGGCCTCTAGGGCATACATATTACTAATAAAAGTATATTGACGCGCTGGAGGAGTACAACCAGAACGCGCGGAAACCGATCACGCTTGAAGAGTTCCTCAAGCATATTCTTGAGAATGAAGATAGTGACAACGATGAGGAAAATGACCCATCAGAAGAAACCGAAGACTATATAGCAAGTTGCCACATGGTCTCCCACTCGTTGTTAAATGACGAAAAAAACCCTCAGCATCATAAAGCAACACAGAGGAACTGGGGGTAGAATCGGCGCTAAAATCCTCAGAACTGCCAGAAAACCCGATCGATAGGCTATTAAACGAAACCTTTCGAAAAAGTAAAGCTGACCGAGAACGCGAAACAACCATATACGAAAAATCTAAGCGTCAGCGTCAGGATGAAGAAGCTGCGGCAAGATGGAGTCATAAAGTACTCCAACCAAACATATGCATACCTGCGACAAATAAGAGCAGGATTAAGACAAAGAAACGGTTCGCCAAAGCCCTACCAATGGGAATGAAGCTGCCACCTCTCATAGGAAACACTCCCGAGGTCATATGCCTCGACGGAGAGGATTCACATCTAAACTACTGTCTATATCATCGGAGGGGTTTCTCCAAAATAAGAGCAGGGTTTTCGCCAAAGCCCTGTCCCCTATTTTTATATATGGGTTCAAATCTATTTACCGTTAGGAGAAAGAGAAGGTTTTCTCCAAAATTTTTAAAGAAGAACCTGAGGACACAGAGAGAGAGAGAGAGAGAGGGCGTGGCTCAAAACCTCTAGGATGATTGAAGGAATGAAAACTGTCCTTAATTTTTTTTATATGTTTGCTTTATATAGACTTAAAACTTTACACGTAGCCCCTTGGGCTTTACAAAATTGTTTTTTTGCCAATTATTTCTACATTATTCATACTTATTATATATTATTGCACTTTCTCTCTTTTCTCGGCTTGGGGGCCGGTCCCATGCTTGAGCTTGGATTAGTTTGAGCTTGGGCCTACCTGTTTGGACTTGCTTTCAGGCGTAGGCCCAGTTGCTAGGGGTGTTGATTTTAACCTGTTGATTTTTTTATCTCGACTGTGGGGTGTAATTTTTGACCCCAACATATATAATATATATTTTCAGATTTGAATCCATTTCAATTTATATGATCTGCAAATAATTCAGGTTATACCACTCATTTTCATCTTGCCTGATATCAAATTAACTCTGAAAAAGAAAAAAACTCCATTTGGATTAGGGAACTGCACGGATCAGATATAGAATAAATATAGATATGTTACCATATCCAGTAACCATTGAAGGATAAGAAAATGGATACAGAGCTGAGTCGGATCATTCTTGTAGGTTTACATCCTTGAGCATTTGGGATAGTGAATGACTACTCAAATTGGACCCAAAGCAACAACGTGGGCCTTAACTATGTGTGCACATTAACTCCAGATCCACAGATCAAGAAAGCTAAACAAAGAGGAAAGAGCGCTAATCTCGGTGGTTAATGAACGAGTGGCCAAAGCGTGTGTGTGGAGAGAAATGTGAAAGAGGACCAGCTTCTTTTCTTTAGTTTTTTTTGTAAGAAATTAATTTTCAACAAATCTTTTGATATAACGAACAGCAGAATCGATCGAATCGAATCCGTAGATGATTGTGTGCAGCGATCATTACTTGTTAAATCTGGCAAATATTGGGGGATTGAGGGCTCGAAAACAAGGGATCTCGAGGGAGGGCGACGACGAAGAGGAGTGCAGGCCTTGGCGCCGCCGCCTGCTCTCATCAATGGCCGTTTCTTGGGCGTCTCTCTTCAGGCTCTCCTTCTTCCTCCTCCTGATCGCCTCCATCGTCACCGCTCTCTACACCCTCCCAGTCGAAAAGGTGCTTCCTTTCTAGATCTATTTCCATTTCTGTTTGTGCCTCAATTTTTTGATCAAATGTTGACTGTGATTTGATTAGGGCTAGGAAAATAACATTGGGGGTTGTTTTTGTGGCCGTGGATTGTAGCTATGGTTGTTGATTGCTTCGTATTGTCAGTTTGCGGAAACCCTAGCTAAGGGGAGGTAGATAAGTGCAGAGTTCCTAAATCCTAAATGATAGATTTTTTCCCAAATATTCATTATAGAAAGTGCTATCGGAGCCTGGTTAGGGAATTGGTAGTTTATCAAAGCCTTTTCTTTTATTGCTAAAACAAAGGCAAAAAGCCCCTGCATTCCATTAAATGATAAATTTAACGAAACTAGTAGAAGCATGTTAAAAGTAGATAGGAGAGGGGGGGGGGGGAGGAAAAGAGTCTGGAGAACAAACCCTGAATACACCACAAATGATATAATTCAGTGCAAAGGGATAAAAACCCTGTTTACATCAAGCAAACTAGAACAACATATCACCATCTAAATGATCCAGCTAACAGCCAGAAGGAAATGCCAGCGTTTATCCCTCTCTCAGACGCTAGAATCTTAGCTTGTCCAACTACTTTTCTCGTCTTGTCTTGACTAATCCTCTACAGCCCAAGCTTCCCGTCCATATAGCCATATCCTTTAGTGCTCTCCAACAGTACCAGTCTAACCCATCTTTTAACCCTTGAAGTTGCCGCCACTGTCCAGAATAAAGTCGTTGCATCAATCCAATTGATTGTGAATGCAATTGACTTTGCAAAATTCTTAAAGACACTTATTTTGTTCCTTCTGAAATGAAGTGGAAGACTGCACCAAATAGTCCTAAAGGGGGTGAATATGACTAAGCTAAAGATATGCCCAAATTAAAAACCTACATTACACTTGCAAGATAACACAATAGAGTAGCTTAGCAAACAATGTAAATCAATATGATAAGTGACTAAGCAACACTACAAATGTGGGGAACTAAGCATATAACAATCAAGCAAGTATGACAATGATCAATTAGAGCATATAGTGAAACAAGCAAGCAATTTAGCAATTTCTAACTAATGAGCAAATAGAGATAAGAAATGGCAAACTCAAGACAATCGCAAACACAATCTCTTTTAGAGAGATTCAGCCACCGATAACGTTTCGGTTCCTAGTCCTATTTCTTTAGGCCCTCGAGCCCCTTCCCGTTATCTTCACGTCTTCTCCTAAGACTACACGTCTCCATCGAGACTTCAAGACTCTTCTCTCTACAAAGATGATTTTCTCTTTTCTTATCAAGGCACCCTTGCACTCAAGAGTTCTCACACAAAGAAAAGAAAAGGAAATTACAAGCCCAAATACTCTTTCAAAAGAGTTTCACTCAAAGCTCACAACTAATACTCAATGGGTATAGAATAATCAAATTAAGATTTTTTATGTTTTGATTGTGTGAGAAATAAATAATCAAAATCAAGATTTTGCTCTTACAAGAGATTGAGAAAATACTTTAGAACGTTTCAGAATATTTTTGCAAGTCTTGGTGTCTCAAAAACCAAAGCAGATCTCAATAAATACCACTCAAACAAAACTAGCCGTTATAAGTCAAAACAGTCAAAAATAGCCGTTACCTGATGTCTGAACTTATATGCGACTAACGTCTGAAGAAGAAAAATCGGGTGTTTTGACCTTCAGACGTTAGTGTATCATGCCTTCAGACGTCTGCCGTGGTTTTGAAGAAAGAAAACTTAAAAACAACCCGGCAACAAACGTTTGAATAAGCATAAGACTAACGTCTGAATAAGGAAACCTTTTCCAGAATAATGTGCTTCGGGCGTTTGTCTAAGTACCCTTCGGACGTTTGCCAAAAATTTTCAAAGAATAAAAGATTAAGTGAAAAGATGCAACCGACGTCTTAAGTAGGCATACTAACGTCTGAACAAGAATTTTTTTTCAACCAAAATGAGCTTCAGACGTTTGTCAGATAAGATGCAGACGTCAGTCGATAAAAATCAAATAAGTTCGTTTGAAGACATTGAAGAACAGTTTGAAGAAGAACAAAACTGACATCCGAAGAAGAAAATATTTCCATCCAAAATGACCTTAAGACGTTTGTCTAAAGTGCCTTTTAGACGTTTGCCTTAAAATTTAGAAGTTAGAAAACTTAAGTCCAAGAAGGTAACTAACGTCTGAAGAAGTCTAATATCGACGTCTGTTTTCAATCAGAGAATTCAGCCTTAATGTCTGTTTTTCATGACAGACGTTTGTTTTGTTTTCAGACGTTTGTACAAAATAACTTCAGACGTTTGTTCTGAACTATGTCAGAAAATGTGCATGTTTTGAAAGCAAAAACCGACGCTTGAAGAACATTAGGACTGATGTCTGAAGAAGAATTTCTTAGAAAACTTTGAACTGGATTTTGAAAAACTTTTTCATCGAAAATCAACGCAAGTTTTAACCAAGTGTTTCTAAAACCATGCAAAGAGTGCGTGTAAGAGCTTAAGGTGATGTTTTCCATAACCATTGAATACTTACATTGTTTCCTGTGTCGATATCGTTACTTTGCCGAATCTTGAATATTTCGATATCTCTACACGAGCTCTTGACTTCGATTTCTTCGATATCTTGAATTCTTTAAACTTGGACTTTTGGCTCTTTAGCTTCTTGAAACTTGAATATGAACTTTAAGGAGCTCTAGTCTATTATCCTCCAATCTCTAATAGATTTCCCGTTTTAACTCAATTCCCTCCATCCTCTATCATACGCTTGTGTTATTTGATATCGTGAAATCTTTCTCAAACACAACCAAACTCATATACAGTGTTAAGAAATAAGCAATAGTGAACACATGTATATATCTATTAAAATTGTATAACATCATCAAAACTAAATAATAGGATTATAGAAATCCATAAGTCATCAATCTCCCCTTTTTTGATATCAAAATATTAATAGATGAAGTATATCAATATATTAAAGAAACGTTTGAAACTTCAATATATTGATATTAAGATCTATTATTCTCCTTCTTTTTGACATAATCAAAAAGGGTGTCATAAGGAGTTAAACGTTTGAATAGTTCTCCCTAAACACATGTGTACATCTAAAATTAAGTTAAACGTTTCAATAACTCCCCCTAAATGTATGCATAGAAGACTAATATGAGTTGATATGAGTGAGAGTTAAAGTTAAACGTTTGAACAACTTTCAAAGTAAGTATTTGGCTCATATCAACAAGCATGTATAAAAGATAAGCAAAAGCAAGTGATACATACGACACAAACCATATGCCAGAGTTAGATATACCTTTGGTCTTCTCAAGCACATTCCAAGTTGTGCAAAATACCCATTAATCTTGTATGTGGCTCCACAAAATTCCTACACTCATACTCTTTAAGATATAATAAACATTTTAAGCATAATTGTATGAGATATATGATTATAATTGTTTATAAGCCACGTTGAATACAATCTTGCGCAAAAATACCATAAATATGTACAAACTATCTCAAAGAGCACAATTTTGTGCACACATGTCAATGAAAACATTTTAGAAGAAAAACTTGATTGAGTTTTGAACAAAACCAAGGCACATAGAAATATAACTCATATCACAAGAAAGAATTGCAACCAAGATTCATAACGAAAATCCCATAATATCCATAGAGAATAAAAACTAAAAAGTTTATTACATCAACTACAAAACTATCTATTCGTAATCAAAATCTTTTTAGAACCGACATCTCTTTTCATCAAGAGGAATCAAAAGGCTAAAAACCACAAACTAAGAGCTAGTCAAACCAGCATAAAACCATGTTCACTTTTAATCCAAAACAAACCATAAACTAAGCAAAACGAAACAAAACAAAGATCTCATCTCTCGTCTCTTCACCAAGCATCACCAGCATCACCATCTTCATCATCATCACTATCCCAACCAATATCTTCATCACCATTGCCACTTTTACCACCTCCTTTACCACCACTAGACTTTCCGAGACTCGCATCGATATTACCAAACTGTACGCCCAAGTATCTCATCATAAGCCCATAGGAATCATGATTTTCTTTCCTCATCGCATTCACATTTTCAGCTAGGTTCTTTTGATTGGCTCTCACATATCACACTTCTTGCTCTAAATGATCGAAACGTTCAAAGATGGCGGAATAATTAGGATCGAACTCCGGTTGTTGTTCTATAGCCCCCTCAACAGGCGCAGCTTCTTCTTGTTGTTCACCTTCCTCTTCTACATCTTCATCAACATCACGTCTTGCAGCACGCTCGGCCACGGATATCGTCAGATTAATGGTTTTAGTGTCAAGCAGTGCGTCCACGGTGCCCAATCCTTACCCTCTAAAGGAACTTTGAAATGCTTGAAGATAAGAGTGAAGATCATACCATAGGGTAGGATTTTTATAGGGCCGAAATTGGCAGCTAAAGCGATAACTTCTAAAAGGAGATTCGGAAGATTGATTTTGACCTTATGCAAGAAGAGGAACGTCAATAACTGTAACACCCTAGTCCGATCGTACGTTTCTTTTTCTTGGATATATTGGGTTTTGTTTTACTATTATTATAATTTGGAGTTTAATACTTTTAATTAAGATATATGCATATAATTATGGTTTTTCAAGTTTGTTAAATATGCATATTATTAGTTTTTAAATATATTTTTGTCTAACACTATTTTATAACCATATTTATATTTTAGTATCATAATTTAAACAAAAGATATTTTATTTGGTATTTCTTTAAACAATACATATACATAAGATTTTACCCATTTTTAAATTCTATTTATAAGATATTTTGTCTTACGATATTTATTTGGTTAGAATATTTAATTTTGAAAAGTCATGAGAGCCCCTGTTAAATCTTTTAACCATATAAATATTTTTACTAAACTAACAACTCAATTTTCTCTCTCCAATCACCATATATGTCTCACCTGATAACTTGATTCTTTTTAAAACAAATATTTTCTCTCTCCAAACTAAATAATTTTACCAAACCAAATATATTTTTAAATCTTTTATTAATCCTTGTCCTAACAATCGCTCATCTAATCTCTCTCAGCAGATTCTCTTTCTCAAATCTACTCTTTTTAATTATTTTTTTCTACAAATCTATATACATACATACATATATATAATTGAAGATATTTTGTTATGATAGTTTAACTGAAAATATATTTTAGTTGTTTGATATCATAAAATCTTATATATATAACTAATTGTACTTATTTTTATTTACCCATAACTATATACATATCTACATATATTTTCACTATATACTAATATGTATATATACATATACTTTTCTATTATTCTAACTATATACAAACTAATATGTATATATACAACTTTTCTAATATCTTATAGAAGTATATAACAACCCATCATATCTCTTTTATAAAATCAAATCCAAATCTCATCTCATCAGAATATTTCTCTCTCCAATTATAATAATCTCTCCAATCTTTAAACAATCTCTCTCTTTCCTATAAATAACAACCTAATTATTATCATCTCTCCCCTTCTCATATAAATCAACCTTCTCCTTTTTCAATCACAATATTTTCTTCTTCTTCAAAATTAGCCGAGCAATCAAACCTTGGAGTTGTTCTTCGTGTCGTCGTGTTTATCTGTCTCCGAGGCAAGTACTCTTACTCTTTTATTTTTTTTAGTCAATGCAACATCGGGAATCCTCTAAATAAATTATTAACTTACAATATTTAAATAAAATTGTAATATTTTGCCGCTTTATTAATATATCTTATAATACTTGTACATATGATGAAAACCCCAAGATCTAGAATACCTATTAATCTTTTCATCAAGTGAACAACTGTAAAAGTGCAAGCGTAATAAAATAACTTTTAAAATGTAAATGTGGTTTACTATATAAAAAGCTTTATAAGTAATTGTATGTTTCTGTTGCAACAATATTGGTATACACTAGCATGCAAAATGTCAACACTTATATCCTAATCTAAAACATAAAAATATACCATTATTACTGCTAATCAATAAACGCTTTGGGCTTAATATTTTATATATATAAATTAAACTTTCTACATTATCACTCATCATAATATCGCTGCACTCTATGTGCCCTAATGATATAAATTATTTTGATACTATAATTTGTATTAATATTTTCTATTATCACATGATTATAAAACTTATTATTAGCACTTACACGATAACTAGTCAATCTGTCATTTATTTTATCTTACCTACTATTATCTCGTAATTATACTATTACCACCACCCGCTTTACGCATCTGTAATTTGTCATTCTCATTTAACTATATTAACCCTTTAAAACCATATTTTAATTTATTATTCTTTTCAATAAATAAAATCGGATGTTAAATACAGATGCTTGCATATTTATGTTGAGTGTTTTACATTTTTGACATTATCATATTCTATCGTCTATATTTAACATTTTACTTGAGACTATCATTGTCGGCATGCTTGAGAAACCTTAACATGCTATTCTTGTTTATGGACACTATCATTTTATAACTATTGTATTTGACATGCCTATTCATGATCCTTGTTATTTTATATTAAAATGAAATCATTAATTTGAATGCTGGACTACATGCCATGACACCACTATTCACCAGTTTTATTTCCATACAATTACCATACTACAAGTTCCTGTCTTTTCAGCATTCTTAATTAGTGATATTAATCTTTACCATAGTAGTTATAAATACGTGGGTGTTGGGGTAGTTTGAGTGTGCGTTGTACAACAGGATCTCAGGAGTCCCATGCCGGCAGCTCGTACCGGGCTATAGCGGTCACATGATTACAGCTCGTACCGGGCTATAGCGGTCATATGATTACAGCTCGTACCGGGCTATAGCGGTCACATGTTTACAGCTCGTACCGGGCTATAGCGGTCTCTTGTTCATTCCACAGTTGGGCCCGTGTTTCCTAGCCCCTGGGGCACCACTCTTGGGTTAGAAATACTCCTGCAGAGGTTGACGCACACACTCAAGCTTACGATAGGATAGTTTACCTTTTAGTGGCCAATTAGGTTATGACCTGATCCCTTACATACATGTTTCATAGTGTTAGTGCATTTAATTACTTATATACATGTTTTCTTGCGTACCGGGCTTCACTTTTATATATTCTTGTTATTATGCTACACACATTTTATACGTTGAGTACTTGCTGGGGTATTCTGACATCCCTGAGATTTGCCATCTCAGGTTTAGAGACAGGTTTTTAGGCTGAGCGGGATCAGAGCGGCTACCAGGACTTTGTTGAAGATCAGTAATCGTAGGTTTATTTTCCTTTACTTTTAGCCTTTAGCATGTGCGCCCTTATGGGACATTAGGACTTTTGTATCTCTTTGGGATCTTATTTTATTCCGAATCTTTTGTTTTGGATCTTTAATTGCATCAATTATCTAGTGGACCCATTTTTAGGATTTCTTGTGGTTTCATTGCAGCATGATTATCAGTATTATTTCTTTTGGTATTGGATTTTATTTTTGACAGGTTAATCTAGACAGCCTTATGTGACTATGGAAAGACTTTTCCTTACCGTAGGTAGCACGGCTGGCCTTCGTCGCTTCCCGTATTCCACATTTTGGGAAGCGGGGCGTGACAATAACTTACGGCAACCCCTCCACGCACCTCGATCTTCCGATTTGCAAAGTAACACTTTTCCAAGTGCATTCCCACCTACCTTAACCTCAAATTTTAAAAACGTTGGGGAGAAGTCACGGAGATGAGCCGTCTTGACATGAAGAAAATTTGATGCACTCACGGCATTCCATCCACCGGTGTAGTTGGGATAGGTCTCAAAGATGAAGGGATGGACGATTGCGCCACTAGCGGGAACACCAAGGAGTTTGCTTAAAAGAGCTTCATCAACGGCAATTTTCTTTCCAAGGACAAAGGAGTGAAACACAATACCATTAGTCCGTGAAATGGTGAGATTGGTGAAGAAGTATCTCGCAAGATTTGGAAAGGAAAGCTCATCCAATAACATAAAAATGCTCCATCCTTAAGAGCTAAAGAGACGGGTAGATATGCACTATACTCAAGCAAATATATCCCAAAACCCGAAATTACCTTTTGGGCTTGAATTCTATTGAACATCTCTCCGGATGCACTAAGGAAGAGATTTTGATCAAAAGTGGCACGAGAAGACGATCTCGCTCATCTTGTTCTCTTCTTTGAAATATCTCCGCGGGTTGAGAGCCATTGAAAATGGGGAAAAGCCTTGATAATAGGAAATCTAGGGTTAGAGATGTGGAGAGGTCGAGTTGGGGCTTTGATTTACAACAGGAATCCTTGATTTTGATGGGTTTCTCCTTGAATAGCAGCTGGTAAGGAGTTGGGGTTTCGGCTAGGGTTTTGGAGATGGAGGCTCGGCTGAGAGAGAAGAGAGAGAGAAAACCTCTAAAACAATTCATATATAAATACCGAGAAAATCCCGAGTGTGACATTTTTCTAAATCATGTTCAGACGTTTGTCGACGACTGACATCTGAACGAGACTTGAGCAAACGTCTGGGAAGGTTCAAACAGCCCAGAAATTTCAGTTTTCCAATAAAATTTTGTTTTTCAAAATAAAACCAAATCAACTCAAATAAGAAAAAAAATCTTATTGAATTAAAAAAAACACTTAAGCCAAATTAGAGAATATTCATGAACACATGTGCAAGATGAACGAAACACAACAAGATAGGTTGTTAAGAAAAGTGATTCCGATTTAACCAAAAAAAACTAATGAAATCATAAAACCATAAAACTGTACAAGGTCATAACAATCAAGAGTTGATAATAAGAGGTAAATGCATATTTGTTACCCCACATATTGATGAGCCAAGCAAATTTCTCTTTTTGTTGCGCTCTTGCTCATCGTCATTTCAAATCCTTAAGTCAAAGCTTTATCCATACCTATAAAGCAAGGCATGGAGTCGGATTTTGGTATCCAAGTCTTATTGGATCCACTAGGGTTAGTTTTTGGAACCCACATCATATTCGTGTTAGATAAATTTATTCCTTTTAAAGGATACGAATAAACAAAGTGATCAAAACCATCACAATAAAGACATGAGTATGTATGTGAGTGCAAGGTGCTAGATGTGTCACCATATACAAGAGATGAAGCATGGGTAGGATGTATATGTTTTTCAAAAGCTTTTCTAGTGCTAAAATGATATAGATATGCATGTGTGTGAGTATATGATTTAGCATCAAAGCGTTCTTGGTAACACGAGTAGAAAGAGATTTTTGAAAGTGTGACCTTTTGAAAACATCTCTATTCAAGTCTTCTTTTTGCATGCGAAGTTTTAAATCGACAATATCCTTTTATTTTGAAGTCTTAGTATGAAATTCACTTAAAACCAAATTCTGTTTTTTGGGAATAACACAAATCAACTTCTTGATTGAAATCCAAGATCATATCATGGTTTTCTTTTTTAACAACTCACGAGAGACGATCAAATTTTCATTCTCATTTTTCAAAGCATCGACGATATCGTTTTGAGAAGTAAGCTTTGAAATCAATTCCTTTATTTTCCAAATCTAATTTTCAAGAGATGCTATATGAGAATCATGAGTGCTAGATAATGCATTATATTTAGCAATGAAATGAACATTCAAGAATTCCGAGGTTTCACAACATAAAGCTAACTCAGAAACTTCATTTTCAAGTATATTGTTCTTTGATGCGAGCAAGTTATAATCTTTTTGAAGATTTTGAAAAGCATAAGCAATTGATCATGAGTAAGATTGCGGAAATCATAAGAGGGGACACTTACAATCTCATGATCAACAATCTCTATTTCCGACTCCATAAAGTTGGATGAACTCGTTTGATTCGTTTTTGATTGAGTTTCATCCAAAGTCGCAATGGATGTCGTTCTCTTGGTTTTCTCTTCGTTATCGTAAACAACTTGCTCTCCATAAATATTCTCTAAGGAACACCACAAATCATGAGCCGTCTTGTAGGAAGAGACATTGTTAAGAGTATCACTATATAAAGCACAATACATATATTTAAGAGCTTTGATGTTCGAAACAAAAAAAATCTTTTTCATGAGTAGTCCACATAGATTTACTACTAATAGGAAACGAATGCTCACGATCAACAGCTAACCACATATTTCTATCAAGAGATTCAAGAAAAAATTGCATTTTTATTTTCCAAATACTGAAATTCTTTCCGTCGAAATGAGGAGGATCAAAAGTAGAATTACTTTCGACGAGAGGGCAATTTTGCGAAGAAGACGCCATTAAGATCACTCTAGGGTGTAAAGCTTATAAAGATGAGTCCCAAGCTCTGATACCAATTGAAATAAAGCGGAAGACTACACCAAATATTCCTAGAGGGGGCGAATAGGACTAAGCTAAAGGTATGCCCAAATTAAAAACCCACACTACACTTGCAAGATAACACAATAGAGTAGCTTAGCAAACAATGTAAATCAATATGATAAATGACTAAGCAACACTACAAATGTGGGGAACTAAGCATATAGCAATCAAGCAAGTATGCTAATGATCAATTAGAGCATATAGAGAAACAAGCACGCAATTTAGCAATTTCTAACTAATGAGCAAATAGAGATAAGCAATGGCAATCTCAAGACAATCGCAAACACAATCTCTTTTAGAGAGTTTCGGCCACCGATAACGTTTCGGTTTCTATTCCTATTTTTTTAGGCCTTCGAGCCCGTTCTTTTTAACTTCACGTATTCTTCTAAGACTACATGTCTCCACCGAGATTTCAACACGTCACTCGACACACGAGTGACTCTTCTCTTTACAAGATGATCTTCTCTCTTCTTACCAAGGCACCCTTGCATTCAAGAGTCCTCACACAAAGAAAAGAAAAGGAAATTACAAGCCCAAATACTCTTTTAAAAGAGTTTCACTCAAAGCTCACAACTAATTCTCAATGAGTAAAATAATCAAATTAAGCTCTTTTATGTTTTGATTGTGTGAGAGAAATAGATAATCAAAATTAAGATTTTGCTCTCACGGGAGAAGAGAATACTTTGGGACGTTTCAGAATATTTTTGCAAGTCTCGGTGTCTCAAAAACCAAAGCAGATCTCAATAAATACCCACTCAAACAAAACTAGCCGTTATAAGTCAAAACAGTCAAAAATAGCCATTACCTGACGTCTGAACTTATATGCGACTAACGTTTGAAGAAGAAAAGTTATTCAGGTGTTTTGATCATCAGACGTTAGTGTATCAAGCCTTCAGACGTTTGCCGTGGTTTTGAAGAAAGAAAATTTAAGAACAACCAGGCAACAAACGTTTGAATAAGCATAAGACTAATGTCTGAATAAGGAAACTTTTTCTAGAAAAATGTGCTTAAGGCGTTTGTCTAAGTACCCTTCGGAAGTTTGCCAAAACTTTTCAAAGAGTAAAAGGTTAAGTGAAAAAATGCAACTGACGTCTTAAGTAGGCATACTAATGTCTGAAGAAAGTTTTTTCAACCAAAATGAGCTTCAGACGTTTGTCAGATATGCAGACGCCAGTCGATAAAAATCAAATAAGTTAGCTTGAAGACATTGAAGAACAGTTTGAAGAAGAACAAAACCGACGTCTGAAGAAGAAAATATTTCCATCCAAAATGACCTTAAGACGTTTGTCTAAAGTGTCTTCAGACGTTTGCCTTAAAATTTAGAAGTTAGAAAACTTAAGTCCAAGAAGGTAACTAACGTCTGAAGAAGTTTATTACTGACGTCTGTTTTCAATCAGAGAATTCAGCCTTGACGTCTTTTTTTCATGACAGACGTTTGTTCTGTTTTCAGACGTTTGTACAAAATAACTTCAGACGTTTGTTCTGAAGTATGTCAGAAAATGTGCATGTTTTGAAAGCAAAAACCTACGCCTGAAGAACATTAGGACTGATGTCTGGAGAAGAATTTCTCAGAAAACTTTGAACTGGATTTTGAAGAAAAAAATCATCGAAAATCAACTCAAGTTTTAACCAAGTGTTTCTAAAACCATGCAAAGAGTGCGTGCAAGAGCTTAAAGTGATGTTTTCCATAACCATTGAATACTTGCATTGTTTCCTGTGTCGATATCCTTACTTTGCCGAATAATGAATATTCCGATATCTCTACACGGGCTCTTGACTTTCTTCGATTTCTTCGATATCTTGAATTCTTTAAGCTTGGACTTTTGGCTTCTTGAAGCTTGAATATGAACTTTGAGAAGTTTTAGTCCATTATACTCCAATCTCTAATAGATTTGCCGTTTTAGCTCAATTTCCTCCGTACTCCATCATACGCTTATATCGTTTGATATCCGGAAATCTTTCTTAAACACAACCAAGCTCATATACAGTGTTATGAAATAAGCAATGGTAAACACATGTATATATCTATTAAAATTGTATACCATCATCAAAACTAAATAATAGGGTTATTGAAACCAATAAGTCATCACCTTCCATATCAGCCATACATGAGAACCATTATATCCCATAAAGGTAAAGTAAGTCTTTTTGAATATTCATTGTCCTCTAGGCTCCCCGAATTTCTTTGGAAGACAGTAGGCAGTTTTTTAAAAGCGGAAAAGAAAAGCAGAGCGGTTGAGAAATCAAAACGCTTAAGCGCCGTTTAAGCCGGCCACTCAGAAATCAGGATAGCGGTGTTTCATCAATATTCATTTTCTTGTCAATAAATAATGATTCTCATTACATTCTAACTATTTTTATGTTGCTTTTGTACTAGCAAATGCCTAAATTTAATCCAAAATTTAACAAATTTACTTGGACAATATATTATTTGTTATATAATTCAATGCAAAATTGAAATTTTCTTAGAATTTATTAGTTTATATGGTGCTTATAAGATTTTCAATGCCCAACATCAAGCATCATAACTCAAATCAGTAAAAATACCAACCAAATTATTAAAAAAATATCTAAAAGATTGTAGCTCGAAACCAGATGGAGTCAAAATCAAATTGGAATTTCATGATCGAAATTCAGAAATCACTCGAAATCGAAATAGAAAACTTAAGGACTGCTCGAAATCGATTTAGATCTCGACTTCTTAAAGTTGATAAACCTAAAATTTTGGAGTTTTGAAACCCAAATCATGAAGTGTCTCAAAGTCGGCGCGACAACCGTGGGATTCATTGAGTTGAGCACGAAAGATAGAAACGTGGAAAAAGAGAAAAAGAAAAGATGGGATGTTTTATTAATTGGAATTTGTGTATTTTTACTCCAATAACAATACTTATATACCTTTTATAACACTTATGAGATGTATACATCAATAAAATAGATTATGCAATATCACCTGCTTAAGCGACATAAAGCGGAACGGCGAAACCCGCTCGGCCGCTTAACGCTTAAGCGGCCGCTTTTTAAAACACTGACGGTAGGGTGTGACTTAATGTGAAATCTATCACAAAACCTATCCCAGCCCTGACTACTTGTAGGGCAGAAAAGGAATAGGTGATCAATGGACTCATTACCCACCCCCACACCCCCTAAAAATAAAAATAAATAAATAAAATAAAAAATAGAAGCAAAAAAAAACACAACACATTCAGAGGCCGCATTTAAACAGACCAACGCATTTCCTGCTAGCAAGGTTAACTATAGTGAAATTACGGTTTCTATGTGCTAGCCAAACAACGATCTTAACCTATAAAGGTAGCTAGACCTTACAAATAATATTTGCAAATTCCATTTAACACCGGTACTCCGCCATAATTAAGTATTCCTATAAAATGATTTGACCAAGAAATTCTTATGCTTGCTCCACCCTAGTTAACCCTATCTTTCGACATATCATCAGTATTAGGGTAAGCATTTTGTGGATTTTTTTAGTCAAGCTGTTTGGCTCATTTAAATACCATAGTAGTAGTGTCAATGCAACTAGCTCCAAAAGTGCCGGGGAAAAAGAAAACATCGAACGATAAAATTTTGCAAGAATGAACAATTACCTCCCTGTAAATATGAGATACTCTTGAAGAACTGTATTTATAAGAGCTTCAAAACATCAATGCCAATGGATAAATCAATGAGGTTGGTTTTGTAAGAAAACATGGATAACAACTAACGTATTTGTGGAATTGACACTTGCGCCCAATTCCTACTGTTAGGGTTATTAACAATTATTAGGTTTGGATTGGGCTTCCTATTAACATAATTGTAGTTATGGTTGTTGGATCTTTATTTATTTTCTCTTTGTGAAAATTACTAAGATACGAAGGCAGATTGACTGCTTTGACCACATGCTGTCTTATCACTAGTGGAATCTTCTTTCTGATTAATAGTTCCTCATATTTGGGAAGCAAACAATTTGATGTAAAAAATGTTCTCTATTTTGAGTTATTATTAACTGTTCACACCTACTTAATTTTGTGAAGGAGTGGACTCTTGGTTGCTTTGGTCTTCTTTATACCTGAATGATGTATGTCTTGCCAACAGATTTTAAAGGATTTCTTGGTGTGGATCAAGCAGAATCTTGGACCATGGGGTCCTCTTGTACTGTAAGTGTCAACTGAATTTAGTTAATCCTTTAACTACATTCTTTACTTCATAATCTTCTCTCTATCTTGCCTTTCTAGATCTTGTAAGCAGTGTTAACATAAGTGCACACCTTCTCCACTTAAATTAGTAACTTACCCTTTTAATTCTCTGTGAAGCAGTCTTGGACTTCCCTTGTTGTCAATAACTATGTGAAAGTAGCTTGTTTTTTATTGTTTGATATGTAATGAAACATCACTGAAAATCAATACTTGCTTGCATCTATAATTAATTTAATGTTTCTTACTGGTTCAAGCTAACCCATAGTAAGACTCATATGACCTTCAAAGTGCTCTTTTTCATTAAATGTGTTATCCCAAAAAGAGGAGAAAATAATAATACCATGTTTATTTTCATACATTGCTTTACCTCCACCTCAAACTCATTGTACCCATCTGACATTTACTGTACAGGCAATTAGTTTCCCTTGTAACCAACTGAGAAATTTAACCTTGTAAATAGTTAGGGTTAAGTGTATTCGTTTGTTCTTCCTGTTGGATAAATTGCTCAGAAGGTATAAAAATTTGATCTGCTGACTGACCAAATTTCATTTGTATCAGGGCGCTTTCATATATTCCTTTGACTGTGTTGGCAGTTCCAGCCTCGATCCTTACGGTAAGCATGTATTCGGGTTCCTCGTCTTTTTTGTCAGTCGACTAATATGCTTGCAACTTTGAAGTTCTGTGTTAAGCACTTGTCATGTAAACTTCCAAACCTATGACTCAACTGTAGATTTCTTTTTATCCCACTAAAATTCACTCCTCTTTATCCCATAAATGTTGCTCCTCCTTGTCTCAGAGAATTCACTCCTTGAATTGTCTAAGTTGTGTAAATATGTCCAGTTATAATTTCCTGGTGTTTATTTCAATGTTACCTGGAACGCGGAACGTTTCGGTTCGGGGAAAGTAAACGAGAACGCGGAACGGCACATTTTATGGAATGTGGTACGACTGGGGTAGTCTTCTTTGACGCTTATACGGAACGGAAAACATTACTCTAGAATGTGGAATATTTTTGGATCGTTTGTATGTGTGTGTAGCATAATATATAATTTAATTTCTTTTGCTATCTATATTTAAATTCTCGAAAAATAATTAAATATTCATTATAATCTACCACAAACCTGAGTTTATTCTCATTTAATTAAAGTTTTTAATGGGCTAACTCTTGCAACCTACATTGGAACAGTGATTCTTCTGATCCGGATCACTATTGTTCCCGGCTGCGAACTATCATTCCAAATCGCAACTTGCTAATGGTTTTGCGATTTATGGTAACACGGGTTTATCCAGGAGGTTCAATCTAAACAGAACAATTTTGATTTTGGTTCTGATATATTGGTTCGCTTTTGATAACCGTTTTTGTGATCACGTAAGAGTTTGAGCCAACTTAATGCTCTGACTGCCCTGATTCAATTTTTTTTTAACCCCAATTAAAAAATGAGATAAAAGGTATCTTTTGTTTTATTTTTTTATAGTTTCAGTTCCTTCATGTTCTATATCGCTCGCCAGATAATAGAGTGATGTTTTGCACTTATGCGGCATGCCAGAGACCTGAGCAAAATTGGACTCTTGGCAAATTCCCTAGTGCAAGACTTGTATCATTAGATGATACCATGTGAATCATGAGAAACATGTGAAGTGTATGGCCAACCCAATAATGAAATTTTCGTAAGGGGATTCGAGCAGGCTACCATGAGAAGACAGATCTTTTCAAATTGGTGTTTTTATATAGTTGCTAGCATAGTGCAAATATCATCCTTTTATTTTTCTCAGTTTATTTGTTTCTTTATCTGTTAGCTAAATATTTCGCAATTGAACTCGTCCTTGTTATAAATTTTCTTCCTGTCTATATGAGTTTGTATTGATGAAATAACATATTAATATATTATACACTACATGCATCTCATCGATTTTGACCCATGTTTTCGATGCTGCAGCTAGGAGGTGGATATCTCTTTGGGCTACCTTTGGGGTTTGTTGCTGACTCTATTGGAGCTACAATTGGCGCAACCGCTGCATTCTTGCTTGGAAGAACGGTATAAATTCACAAGTTTCTTTTGATTGACTTTCAACTACACATTATCACCATAACCATCTAACCCGGGTCCACTATAAAGTTAGGCCCCACAAAAGATTTGACCAAGTTTACAACTGCCATCACCCTTTATTTAATTAGTTCCAAATTTGTGGTCGAGGAAAACATGGACAAGAGTGGAGCTTGCTTACGATCAGCTGGTGTCTGCCAAATTCTCTTAAACTATGGGAAGGTCTAGAAGATATGGAATGATGATAAATTTGCTATAGGGAGTTAATGTTCGACCCAGCCATATAAAATTCAAACAAAAAGTTTAACTAAAAAGAAGAATCCAAACCATGTAAGTTACTTTGATCCTTGCCTTAATGGCTAAATTTTTTAATATCTAAAACGGAATCCTATAGATTTAAAACTAATATGCAGTTGAAGTTAAATTCAGACTCTAGGTAGACCAATGCAGAATTTAATTTAAACTGTTCTTAATTATAATCCTTATGCTCTGTGACTTCCTAAACTTAGAATATTAGTTAAAATAAGGCTTGTTCATACTGACTGCTGATTAACCTTTTATATTATCTATATTTCTATAGCAGAAGAGTGAACCTCATCTTTTATAAGTGAGAATTTCCAGTATTATGCAATGTGGCATAGCTTAGGATGTCAACTGAAGTATTGTGGAAGATGTTCATATTATATCTTAGAGGTTTTACCCTATAATTTGTTAAGCTCTATTGTTATTTTTGTGCAGATTGGAAGGCCTTATGTTATTTCCAAGTTGAAGGATTATCCCAAATTTCAAGCCGTTGCTATTGCAATTCAGAGATCTGGTTTTAAGGTTTGACACTTGATATCTATGCTTCTATACACATTCTTATACATTTAAGTGAGAAAACGAGAATTTTTCAATGCATTTAAACAAGCTGATCAATATAATGAGAAATGGAGAGATGTGCAAAGTGACGTGTGTGCAAAATCTGTTGTATAAAATATAATCACTACAACACCTGAAGTATCAATTTGTCAGAATAACCATCAACTCAGAATACAATTTTAGTTCATTATCAGATGATCTCGTGTTATATTATTTAACTGTATTGCATACACATGCACAAAAATTTCAAGCTTGTTCACCACAGATGTTTACAATATTGTTAGTGTTAGAAACCTGGATCAGTGACAGTTTCTATAATAAACTTTTCTCTTGTTTTGCAGATTGTTTTGCTACTCCGGCTTGTGCCGTTGCTTCCATTTAACATGCTAAATTACCTTTTGTCAGTTACTCCTGTTGGCATTGGTGAATATATGTTAGCATCCTGGCTAGGCATGATGGTATGTTATGAAACGTAATTTCTTATTTCTGGTGTTTAGGTACTTTCTGGGCATGCAAACTTATATTGATAGGCAGATGTATTTATTTCCTCCATTGCCAAGCCAATGCATTCCTACTATAGATTATATCGATTTTAAGGTCTTTAAAGTCATGCACATGTGCTTCATCTCTTCTATCTGAGGGGATATTGTGACTTATTTCTTATTCTAATAACTTCTTAAAAATGGAATGCTAGTCTGGTACATGGATGTGATCCATCTGCTGGCTTAGTAAATTTATTTTGCAGTCTTTTTCAATCTACCAAGTCTAGTGTCTCGCTTCTCTTGTTGAACACTACAATGTGGGGTTTTTTGGGAAATCTTATTGAATATTTTTTCTTAAAATATTTTTTATTTTTAGGCCTTAAAGTTTATTGAAGATCCAGATTTTACAGCACAAGTCTAGTTCATGCAGTTGATTTTCGTAGCTTGTGTCTTGTGAATATGCATTATTATGTCTATGTATGCACTTTCATGTTACATTGTCTTTCTCTTTGCTTGGTTTTGTATGGGTGCTAACTTGGGTGAATATGCATCATTATGGTTGTTAATATGCATTGTTATGTTTGTTTATGCACTTTCATGTTACACTGTTTTTGCGTCGGTGCTGACTTGCATGCCAAAAGGTGAATATATGTCACTATGCTTGTGCTCTATTTGACATTGAATGTACTTTTCCTTCTTTTTCTGTTTCTTTGTTTGTGTGGTGATGCGACACAGGTGTTATCATTACGCCAAGTCTATTGATTGTAATAGATAAATGATTCGTTCAAAAATTGATTGAGGTGTTTCTTTGCCTAACAGCCTATTACTCTTGCACTCGTATATGTTGGAACAACCCTTAAAGATCTTGCTGATGTGACACATGGATGGAGCGAGGTTTCAACTTCTCATTGGGTAAGCAATGCTGCCTTTTCATTGTCAAAAAGATACTTAGGTTTTATGCACGAGCTTTCACCTTCTTTATTTTGGAGAAGTTCATCAGTGATTCAGTTTCTATCAGTAGTTCAATAAAATAAGAAGGGTTTCGAAAAATTTAGAAATGCAATTGGAGAAATGCACATCTCAATGGAAAGTGGAGACGATGCCTATGCTCAACATGTACTGTTTTGCCCTGCTGGTGAAGTTATATTGGGGACCTGCTTATATTTTATTGGCTTTGTTTTTGAGTAAAGGAGTCAAAGAAACTTGACTGATCTTGATAGGAATCTATGATCGAGTAAGATCTGTCAAACAACTTAATAAATGGTGTATAAGCTTTGATATGCTTATGTTTACATGCAAACTCTGAATATGTAAGCTATTTCTTGGCTGCGGCTCTTCATTATATTCTTGCTTATGATCTCAGAATTAACTAACCAAGCAAGATTGTCATCTGGTTTCTTTGATGATTAGAAATATTTCAAATAACTAGTTTTGGTGTTCTCTCCATGTGAAATTTTTGTGGAAAGGTTGGACCTAAAATTTTAGAACATAAAACAGGATGCAACTGCAAGCACTGCACAAATGCCTAGAATCCTGAACAATAACTTGCTTTTATGTTTTATTTTAATGGCATGCCTCCTTACCAAATTTTTAAAACATTTTTTTTTTGAATTCTTTGGACACATGATATTTCTGTCAGAATTGTTTACTAGCATTTAAATTATTAAAATTCCAATGTTCAACTCCACTCATTGAATCATCTATTGATACTTGTTTGGATTATTGCGGATGCAGGTGTTTATTATTTCAGGGTTTGTAGTATCTGGTAAGTCTTTTTTACATAGCTGTAAGATTTTTCATCTTATCATTGTTTATAGTCTTGTATTAAGTATCATCACAAGTCATATTGATCGAAAGAAATTGACGACTTAACTACAATTCACATAGACGCGTCACAAACCATTTTCTAAGCATTTCCCCCATGAAAATGGGGTCAATTATGGAGCATGATTTAAGGGTGAGAAGCCATTCAAGGAGATGATCAAGTATAACATTATGCTTTGTAATATTTTCTGCGGTACACCTTGAGTCGTTACCTGATACCTGATATGCTTTTCTTTGGATGGCAGCAATTCTCATGGTATGTGTTACAAAAGTAGCAAAGTCGTCTTTGGAGAAAGCACTGGCTGAAAATCCAGAGGTCGAGAGCATTCTAGTCGCACCTCAATTGCCAGTTGTTTCTAGCCCCTCCTCAGATCTGCACCAGACACTTGTTATTAAAATCGATTCTTTGAGCGATGATCATGAAAAGTGATACCTAGTCATTCTACTTTTTCCATTGTAAATACTTTTTTGCATCCATTTCTTCAGTGTCATATATGTATGCTAATGCTAGAATCAAGCTTCAGTGTCATATGCAATATTGAAAATATATAAATGTTACAGCAGTTGCCTAGATAAATCTTAGCGATGCTTGTGTTCATAGCATCTTACAAGTAAATCCATCATGCACGAGCTTGTTTATTGCATCTCTAAGCCTGTAATAGTCACCCACCACATTATAAACCTGATGAGATATTCTCACATACGCCGTCACATAACTGCTCTCACAACTTGCAGCATCATCATCTTTTGTTGGCTCATTGTGAAGGAAATGAATGTGAACCTCAACTTTGAATTCCTCTCTCAGATACTTCCGCAGCTTGAAAGCATCGTCTTCGCTTGAGATCCCCAAACAGTTTGGCAACCCAACCATGACCATGCTTGAGCAGATCTCTGGCGGTGAGCCAAGGCTCGTGCTCCATGATTTAGCGAGCATTTTACCCATCTCTATGACTCTCCCACGGTTCATCTTCTGTATTCCTTGTATCCCGCCTTCAAACCTGTTCAAAAAATATTTAATGAAATTGGTATGTTCATGACCAAAACTTCGAAGCTATGAGAATGGTTCAGGTAATATATCTAATATCTAATAGAACCTCTCGACAAACTCGATGATCGATGGAAGAACAAGTTGTGCGCTATAATCTCGGGTCCCTATCCAACCACATTCTAAGGCGAGGCCCTTTTGATGCTCGTGAGAAACTATAGGATGGTGAAGATCAGGAGATCGTCGGCAGTGCAAAAAGGCGGCAGCTGGCGGGCAAAAGAACCACTTGTGGAGATTACTTGTGTAGTAGTCTGCTCCGATATCCTCAACATCAATATCTATATTACCGATAGCGTGGGCCCCGTCCACGAAAACATGGTCAACGTCATGATCACGACATATTTTGGTCAACTCCTTGACCGGGATCACCATGGATGGCATGGATGTGACATGATCGATAACAGCCAGCCTGATCTTTGATTTGATGGACGATAAGGAATTTTGGAAAATTTTAATGACTTCTTCGTTAGATGTAACAGGGAACGGTACAGGGATCTCGATTACAGTACCGCCAGAACGGGAGATGTATGCGTCGAGGGATTTTTTGACGGCAGGGTATCCGTGCTGGAGGATGATGACCGCTTCGCCTCTTTCGGATGTTTTTTCACTGAAAGCCCATGATATGTGTTGAAAGACAATGGCTGCAGCAGTGGTAACATTATCGACAATACATATTTGATCAACACTGGTTGCCTTGATGACTTCCTTAATTATTGATCGTGAGCGAAGAATAGAAGGTTGGAGAATGTTGAAGTAGAAGTCATCGGGTTGGCGGAGATATAGGAGTTGATAGTGAGATTGAGCGGCGAGGACGGAAGCTGGGCAGCATCCGAAGCTTCCGTTGTTGATACGAGCGACGTTGGGGTCATGGTGAGAAAACTCATCCCGGATATCTGAGATAGAGATGGAACTATTACTGCCGGCATTCCTCGCTTGAACTGAAGAGCGGTGACCTTTTGAGGTACCACAGAGGATGAGCCTTGATCTGATGGGCAAAAAAGCTCTACACAGGAACAGCTGGAAACCCATAGCGAAATCAGACGGCTTTGTTAACAGACCGCTCTACCATTGAACTTACTAGAGAAGAACAAGAGAATCGACCTCGAACCTATCAACATCATGAATTTGAATTGCTTCTTCAAATTGTAGACTAAAACGATAGTGATGGCCTATGGTTTTCAAGTTAATCAATAAAAGATCATTTTTCCTACATAGAAAAAACTTCACGGCCGGCCAACATGACCCACTCATCGCGAGCATCCACCTGTGCATGACTGGATATTCTGTCTCTACATGTCCAAGAACATTCAACAGGTTCTTTGACAAACATATCTGATCAAATTATGAGTATGGTTATAAACTGGGGATTCTTCGATCGAGTGCACATAACATTCAGCAATCCAGAATTCTACTATCTACTGAAGCAAAATACGAAACTGAACACTTGCGAGTGAATAAAAAGAGGCACATGCAACTTTACAGGAAAAGTAAATTCAGAGAAAAATGATCTCACAAGCACTTGAACATCATAAACCAACACAAAAAATTCTATATATTTTCAACTGCATCCAGCAATACAAAAAAAATTCTCAGCAAAGTGGTCCAGTGGGGAGTAACTCAATATTACCCACCCAACAAAATTCTACATGTTTTATGTTGACCCATTAATATATTTTCCAAACAACCTTGTGATTACTTGGCAAACCATGAAATTAATCTAATGCTCAAACATCAGAGACTTTGAGGGTGCAACCTCATAAGTATTCTTTAGAAGGGTATACGCAAAATCCTTAGGCAAGATCGTAAGCCCTTTGCTCTCTAAAAGCTCATTTGCAGCCTGCCGATCCTTCTCGTAAAGCTCGCCTATAATATCTTCTAACGGCTCGTTGCTTACCCTTTGATGGAGCAAGTAGTGTCCATAACCCTGCAACAAACGCAGCAGTTATTTCAGTTACAATTCTGGGACACAAAAACTGGAATTTTAAATATCGTTATAAAATGCTAGCTGAAAATTAAAGGGTAACTTGAGATTCTACGATACTGATATAGTCCTTTAATATTTCTCCGTTTATGAAATTTGAACTAATGCATCCTGAGGGCAACCCTCAAAAGTTTCTAGCAAAATAAACAAATAAAGAACATTGCAACTTCATATAAAGGGAATTTGCACATCTAACAGAACTGCATGATTTATAATCATCAAGGACCAAATCTGTATTCAGACTGACTTTTATAGATGCAAAAGGATAAAACTGCAAACTTCATGCCCATTTTTATTTATCGTGAATTCTGAATTCAGAAGTGGATATTATGTCATTACCTCAAGATGGACGAATGGGAAAGGTGCAAATTCACCACCCAGCCGGCTCTGGCTTAAGAGCTGCCATTCCAAGAATATCAGATTACAAATTGAGTAAACATAGTATTTAGTAATTAGATACTAATACAAAAAGAAAAGTCGTCAAAGTCCTTAAATAAATTTTACGCAGTGCTAGAATATTATTAGATGCCTTCTTTCAACAGTGTTGCAGTTATGGATTTTACATAGGGTCCTGCAGCTACCTTCATTTTGGAAAGTGGTTTGAGCTTTTGATTTACTCGGTTGAGTTTTTGTTGAGTTCTACACAAGACATCTTAAAACAGACTGAAGTCATTGCAATATGAACAGTACATAACAGAGGCTGAGTCTACCAAAGAGCCACCAATAGGACAGAAAAGAGAAATCACAAAAAAAATAACATCCTGAAAATATAAAAGACTCCAGATGTAATCCACATAAATCTTCTCTACTTGTAAATGCATGATATATTACCTTTAACTGAAGCTTCAGATACTTGATATAGTCGATGGCATCATCCAGCACATCGGCGCCATCACCCTACATGTAGATATATGAAAAGAGAAATGGAAACATGAGTATGATTATAATTAGGTAATAATAAATTAATGATCAATGCTCCTTATCTTGTACAATTGTAAGTTCTTTGTATGATCATTATGAGAGATTGATGATGATTTTAGGTAGCTAAGATTTCGATTGAGAAGGCCTGCAAAACGAACCCTTCTATGTACAATATTTTTCATTGAAGTATAAGTGAATATTTCCATGCACGATGCTATGAATAATTGAGCAGAAGCACTGATGGACTTAGTCTTGGTAATATGCAGTAGGGAAAAATGTTCATGCATGTTAACCTAACCACCGATTGCAGTAAGGTAAAACCACGAATGTGTTGTGCAAAGTTGAATTGATGTTTGTTTAAACCAAATATAGCAGCCAAGTAACTCACGTCATGATTCACGGCATGCTTGAAAGATATTACAGAAGACAACGAATGATTCAGGAACGCTAAGATCAACATCAGTTACTAATAAATTAGAAACATGTATTCCAGAGAAAAATGCTCTTATCCTATTAAATCAACCAGAAAAGAAAGAAGATACACAGTGCAGATGTAAACACTACATGCTGTCCTCTATATAATTTCAAACCAGATTTTTTCCCCCTAATGCTTCTTTCCCATTTCGATATGTACATACTCAAATAAACATATTATGAAGGCATAAGCATGAATTCAAGAAAGAGCATATGCATGCATTCTCGCAAACATAAACACGCAGACAAGCACATGCATGTCACTAAGAAAACCAGTGAAGGTCAAAGTAGCAAAAGTGTTGGATATAACCCATACCCATTTTGCCATTTTGACTTAAATTGCGATTATCTAGGCTTAGCTATCAAATTTACCCTTTATGCAGTAAGACTAAGACCCACATATGACAAGTAAAATGCTATCATTGTATTTTGAAGGACTTGATCAAACTTTCGTTAATCGTGGCCTCAGTGCAAATTTATTGTCCAATTAATTATACGTTACCGTGATTGAGTTTTAGCTAAGAATTCCCTGATACAATACAGGTAGATAAATTAAGATAGATGAACTTTGCAGTTGTTTGTATTGCATTCATACAGTTACATCAAACCTTATCAGAAGTTCCCGAACACGGCACACTGTTTTTCAACACTTTGATTCCTTCCTTAATCTTGTCTCTTCGCAGCTAACGGACAAAATGGTTTGAGTAAGTTCATCAAGAAACAAATGAAACAAAACACAGAAAAATAGAAGCAGTAACTCTATATCAAAAGGCTAAAATAAAAAATAATGTCCAACACTCAAGCCACAGAATTTTATCTACTCTCTGATCGACAATGTGAAAATGATAGCATAAGATACAGGACCACATCACTGCTGAATTTTTAAAGAAAATTGATCACATCTTACTTTATCTGTTACAGACCGAGCATTGGCTTCTCTTTTTTTAAGCCTCGCTTTAGAGCAAGCTTCCGTAACATCAGCAAGATTCTGCTGAAAGATGTAACGGGTGTGTCACTATTGCTTGATATAATGTACAAGTACGACACAACAAGAAGTTGCAAAAATCTAAGAAAAGGGATGAAAATATACTTGTGTACGTAGTATCCTTTTGCCATTCTTAACTATATTAGCCGATTCTCCCTCGGTACAGGGCGCTGAATAACCAACCTGTAAATATACAGCCTTTCAAATGTTTGCTCTCAATTATGTGCACAATGTTAAATCATTTACGACACACAGTAGAAAGCGAGGCAATTTACCATGCAAGCTAAGTCATGCTCCATATATCGATCATGTTCGACGGGGCACAGAACCATTTGCAAATCACTCACAGCCTCCGAATAACTATCACTACTTCCATTCGCAACATCTGATTGCGGACAAGAGCTCTGTTTCCTAGGATCAAATCTCATCGTCGGTAAAATAAACCCCTCCGGGGCTTTTCCCGCAGGAATAACATGGAGTGGAATGGGCATGATTAATTTGGTCGAAAAAGGATTGCTAAAACTATGTTGAGAGACCGGAGACTTTCCTTTCCCCGGGTATGACGCATTATTTCCTACATTAAACCTCTTGGAGAGCCTAGGTACTGCGACACCGTTTCCTCCTCTCATATCAAGGTTTCTATACACATCAAAAGATTGCTCACTTAGAACTTTAAAGCAATCGCTAATCTAAATATTGAGACGGGAATAATCCGATGCATTACCAAAATATTCAAAGATAAACTAGATGAGCAACCAACAAGATGGTAAATCCCAGGCACAATCTTTTTATCTCAAAATTTATAAATGCAGAACAAATTAAACACCAAAAATCATAAATAAATGAGGATTAATACAACGAATTTGATTGCAGATGAGTAAATAAGAGCTTAAAAAACTTCAAAAAAAAACAAATAAATTGAATCATGGGAGTTGCCATTAAGAAGAACATGATAGAAATTTAAAGGCGCAGATGATAATAAAAAGGAGAAAAATCACGCATTTGAACAATTAAAAACGTGATGAATCTAAAATAAAAGAATTCGATTGAAACGAGTGCTAGGGTTTCACACAAATATTGATTTTTTTTTTAAAATTTATTTATTTATTTACCTCGGATTTTCCTTTTTGTAAACTGGGGGAGAAATAATGCAGGCGCATCCGTCGCCATTTTTATAGCACTCCAGTGAGTGTACGGAGCTGAAAAGCAAATGACAAAACTACCCTGAAGATTTAATCTAATGACAAGATTGCCACAAGAAACGCGTGTAGTGGATCCGGTTACTAGTGGACATGGGCTAGGGCCTGCTTTTTCATATTATGGGCCGAAAACAGACAATGTTGTTGTGAGCCCAATTCCGACTTCGTCTTCTTTATGGTTTAAATTCATTTGCCCTTTGTTTGTCTCCTTCGATCGATGTCGCAGTATCTATTGAGGTAACCTGTTTTAATTTTTTCCTTGTTTATTTTTTATTATTGATTGGTTGTTTTTAAGCTTAAAATTAGGGAGATTTGATGAACATTAAGATTCTTACTGTCAACTTTAGATTAGTCTGTGATGCATTAGGGTTTTGTAGTTTCAAGAAATTTCTACTATGATTCTGGTAATTTAATCGGATACATGCAAGAAATTATGTACTGTTTTTTGACTACCTGCAAACAATTTCAAATAGCTCTCATTCTTCCAAATTTGCTATGGGGAATTCTGTTCAACTGTAAGGCGCAAATAAAGCCAAGAGCGAAATAAAACAGATTCCATAACAGATACAATTCCGTGTGGAAATTAATTTCGTTTTGTGTGAGAGGTTTATTAGAGATAGCTTTAACTGATGAGAAGCTGAGGTGTACGTAATCTTTGAGATATGTTGCTCATTGTGTCTCACGCTGCGCCTTGCGCATTGGCTATTCTGGTTAAAGCATGTCGTGAGGGAATTCTATAGTAGAAAGGTGTGAAAAGTTCTAAATTTTAAGAATTTAGAAATTAGTTGGAAAAAACATGCTATTAGATAGAGTCAAGACATTATCAAAGGTAGAGAAGACAATAAGGGATAGTTCATATTGAGGGCTGAGAATTATCAAACTTTTTTAGTTTTTCCTACTTGGGAGCCTGCGTGTGAGATTTAGTTCGGATATTGGTCATACGATGAAGATGTATAGAGGAGAGGTGAGGAGTACTATGCAATTTTAAAATGACCATGAAGATTAAGGAAGAAATATATATAAGGCATCTATACAACCAGTTATACTTGGTATTTTTACATGGACAATTTCAACATTTTAAACAAAATAAAATAAGGAATTAAGCTGAAATGAGAATGTTGAGCGTCGATACAATTTAGGGTAAGAAATGTGATGCGTTTACAAGGCGGTAGAGGTACTTTTTAACTGATGAGAAGCTGAGGTGCTTTCTTTGAGATATGTTGCTCATATGCAGGGGAAACCAATAAGTGTTAAGATTTGGGACTAGGGATAGTCCTTAACTTTGTTGACTTTTGTGTGCAATACCCTTTTTCCCTTACTCCCATATTGAGCCTTTATCTACTAATTTCCCCACGAATGAATCAAACTTAATTTCTCCCTTGAGTGTGTGCATCTGTACACATCGACGACGCTCCCTTCTAACAAAGTTTTTGGGTCAAAGGTCAATCGGCCTTCAGGTTCCTTATTAACCTTCCTATTATCTGAGCAAACGATCGCTCAAATTCATTGAATTACAGACTTGTTCCCATAAGTTTTCTATACCGAGTTATGCCAGTGCCCTATCTGGGGCTAGTATTGCTAGTTGTGCACATATTTCTAGTGCTGAGTCTATCCAAGCTAAGAAGCAAATATAGTGCGCTTAATGAAAAAAGCTATGATTGACAAGAAATTTGTGGACTTGTAGACTCGGCACAAAAGTGGAAATTGAATGATTAGAATAATACTGATTATATGGGAAAATAGTGAAAATTGTTTGTCTGAAGCTCGGGGCCTGCAATATTTCCTTGTTGGCATATGTGGAGAAGAAATGCAAGTGTTTCTTTAGGTTTGCTAACACAAAAGCAAAGAATAGCCTTCGCCTTCTCTGACAATTAAGAGTTTTTAGCATTATTACTGTGTATTATCTTATTTCTCATTATTAGCATATCCTCAGTTTATCTGTTCCTTTTTGCAGTGAATGTGCAAAAGCGTCAAGGCTTCAATCAAATAATGGACATTAATGTGAACATGGTATGCTCATTTCTGTTTATTTTTGTCACCACGTGTGTATTTCTATTATGATGGTTTATACTGTATAGTTTGATATTAATATCAAAATATAGAGATTATTGCTTTACGCTGATGAAGTGGAATGTGTTGTTTCTGTGTATGATGACTGCTTATAATTGTTCATGTATTTGCGTCCGTTACTTCTCTTATTTGCTTGCGTAATCTCTGCTATCAAGTCAAGTGTACCAATAATGTCCTGTTTATCCTTCGAATTATCCCCTTATGATGCCTCATCATACGCGAATTTTCAATTGACATGAGATAACACACCCCAAAATTTCATTATTGGATTCTTCAATGATGGATCTCCTGTTCATTGTTTTCAAGGGAAAGTAAAGTTTGGTCCTGCCTACCAAAAAGCTGCTTCAGATGCACATGATCAAATCAATAGAGGAATAATTAGAGCTTATATGTCATGTAGTTTCTCAGTTAAATTCCTAGGCAATTAAACTTTAGTCATATTGCTTATATTTCTCAGTTAAATTCCTAGACAATCGATAGAGGAATAATTAACTTTGCTCATATTGCTTATATGTCATGCTAAAGGAAGCAGGTTAATTTTTCATATTGCTTATATTTTGAACTTTGCTCATCAGGCTAAAAGTATTGCATTCTTGTTTTAGACGATGCAGTGAATGATATATCATTAGAACTCTCGAACCGCGTCTGAATTCAAATTCCAGCATTTGGACTCTTTATCACTTACTTCCTTTAGAATCCTCCATATAATCATCAAATGCATGTGGTAATACCTGCCCAAAAAATGAGTGTGGTTGAATGTGGATGGATGGTAAAACACTAAAAGATTGGATAAAAAACGAGTGTATTCGTAACAAGTTAAAGGTAACTCCTATAGACGATAAGATGAGAAAGAACCGATTGAGATGGTTTGCTCATGTGCAACAGAGACCAATTGACAGATGTGTACGGTGGTTCACTCAGAGCCGTGGAAGGTCCAATCAATGTCCCGGTTTAAAGAGATGACAAAATTGTAGTTAATGACACAATTAGGGATAAGGGTAGACCTAAACGAACATGGATAGTTCTTAACCGAGCATATGGTATTTATCAATTTCAATAAGCATCCCCTCCCCACACACGTACATACCAAGCCCCCCCCCCCCCCCCCCCAAATTAACTTGACTAACTGAGAATTCAGCTATTATGTGCATATGTTATAGCATGGAGTTGAGTTATGTTTTTTTGGCAAGGAATACAGCATTGAGTTTTGAGAAATGAATAAGTTGAATTCTTGGCTATATACCCCGCGTAAACATTTTTCACTACTTGATATGGCGGTTGGTTTCATTCTATCCATTTTGTGTATATAGTAAAGTAGAAGTGGTGCACCTTCAATCCGCTTCTTCTATCGGTATTATCAAAATTCGTGAACCAGCTAGGCTCTTCTGCATTTTGCAACTTAAAGAAAATTTCTTTCCTATATTACATATGTTTCGATGCTAATAATTATCTGTACATAGGCCATAATCTTACAGGGCAATCGACGTTTTATCCAACACTTTGGGCATTTTGAGAATCTGCATTTTGATTGTGCGCGCCAACAGAACCCAAGTAAGTTATACAGGGTTATTGTACTATTCACTACAGCTAAGAAGAAGAATTGTTATGTTAGTTTAATCTTGTTTTTAGTGAGATTTTCACTAATATTTATTTATCTTAAGTGTGCTACCAAGCATAAATTTTCGGTATTGTATGGAAAAAATAAACTGTTTGGGCTTGATATGAAGATGGGCCCAAAATGTGAACTGGGTGACTTAATTTTTTAGGGGTTTCAAAGTAAAAATAAAAGGATAAATTGCCAAAAAGCCTGCGGCCCGCTTGGGAGTTGTATAAAACCCCCTGATATTTTCAAAATTGTTGGGAAAGGTCTAAAGTTCAAAATCTTTGTGAAAATCGACTGGGCGGTATTTCATTTAGGCCTTGAATCCCCTTCAACTGCTTGAATATTACAAGCAACCGGTATAAATGGGGTTTTAATTGAGCCCAGGGTTTTTTAGCAAGAGCAAAAGGCACAGGGGTTTTTTGACAGGAGGAAATTGACCGAGGGCTTTTTGACAATTTACCCAAAATAAAATCTTCACGCACAGAGTTCCCATTATGACAGCACTTTACAAATTGAGGAACAAAGAAGCAAAAAGGATAGAAAAAATAAAAAAGGATCATTGAGATGAGGACTTGGGGACTTTGCTGTTATTCTCTACTATTTCAATGTTGTTATAGCATCCTAACCACACATCTCAGATAAAAAAACATCAAACTTATGCGTCCTTCTGTTCTACCCACTCATCCTGTGACGATTTGATAGCAAACAATTGCAGGGAGGATATAATAGCAGGGATCCAAATCCGATAGGGACAGTGGCAGTGGGGGGGAGGGGGGCTTGACAAATAATTAAAGAAAAGAGAGAGAAGAATCCCTGTTTTCAGCTGCCGCTATCACTATGTCTCCCTTACTCGTAGCAGCAAGGATGGCTTCATAAGTGAAATTCTTTATAAATACATTCATGTCTGCTCGGTTGTTTTATTGGTTTCAAACATATGTTAGTGGAAATTTTATGTTGTGAAAATTTTCATTTGCAAGACTTATAAAATTGGATCCATTTCGACTTTGATTCCTGATGCTATCGTATCATCTACTGAAGGCTAAGACAGATTTGTCGACGGCCTGCTGGCAATGATTGTTGTGTTACCTAACCAGCAGTGTTTATGAGTTGCGAGTTTTACATGCCTTAACCTCGGTTCAACTCAAGTTTAGAGTCAAGAGAATTTTGAGTCGATTTTCTATTCTTTTCTTTTTTCCTGAATAATAGGTCTTAACACGATACAAATAGCATTTAAACACATAGGCCTCTTATTTAACTGCAAAGAGGGTTTACCTTAATTCTAATTAAGGTGGTTGATTTATTTGACTTGTCTAGTATGAGTTTAATTAAATTGAACTCAAAACTGAGATATTTGTAGTACTTTTAATTCCGTGGCAGCATATATTATTTAATGATTTTTGGACATGCACCCTCTGAAACTTGGCTAATTGTAAAGCTAATGGTAAAAAAGCCCTTGAAAAAGCAGTAATGTTAAAAACACCTCCTGAAACTATGCTGTTAATGATAAATGCTCTTCCGTCAAGTCACCTCGTGTTTGACTCGAGTTAACTTGACCAGAGGTCAATTTTTACTCGAGTTAACTTGACCAGAGGTCAATTTTTTATAACGTTGACCATAAAGCCCCCAATATCTTGCATGAATGCTGATGATATGAAGCTCCAACAACAGCATTTTGCAAACTCCAATTACGAATTCTTCAGAGGAGGAGGAGCAGGGTCGGAGGTGAAGTCCTATGTGGAGTCGGGGAAGCCGGAGAGGAAGTTGTTGATGGACTCAAGAGCCCGGACGTAAGTTGACGGGGTTCAGCACCACGAAGAAGATGTTGTGATTCATATTGATGAGCATCATGGCGGCGGCGGCGGACGGTTTCAATGGAGGTTTTAACGGAGGAGGGGAAGATGTGGGAGAGGAAAGCATGTGATGATGCTGATGGGGTAAATTGGTAATTTGTGACCCCCGGCATTTGACACCGTTAGCCTAAAATCTACCCAAAGGTTTTTCTATTAAGTTATGATTTTGGGGGGGGGGCGTTTTGACAATCACGATATTTTTATGGACTTTTTTACGATTAGCTAAGTTTTAAGGGGTGTATACGAAAAAACCTTGTGTCGATTTTCTCCGCAATCATTCCTTAAATATGTGCATGTCAATTTTTATTTGAATTGGCCACTGCACATCCTTGACCCGTACCGACCGTCCAAAAAATATATTAAAAAAAATTACAAAGAACCAAATAGCAGGGGAGCACTGAGTGTGAAGGCATGAATGATGCAGCTGAGAATGCGGGGCATTTAAAACATCATCCGTAATTTTGCGACGTGGGGCCCGCCATTTTGCCATCATTATGTTTAGAGAGAGAGAGAGTCAAAAGTTTTGACCAAGAAAGGAAAAATAAAAAGAAATGGTATTGAGTTTTGTGTCATGACGAAGCACAAAGAGAAAAAGAGAGACAAAGACAAAGCTGCTGCTTCTGCTGCAAATAATTTAATTGCTCAAAGACAAGAACCCCAGAAAATAAAATTACTGCATGGATTCCTGCATTCGCACATGTTATTTACCGTTCTACACATGTACAAGAAAACTTCTAATTTTGCGGTGAATGGCTTTAAACGTTCGTTTGTATGTCAAGGTGTCTAACGGGGCCGGCCAAATTCAAAATTTAAATTTGTCCAAGGTCTTTTTTTGGAGTGGGAACGGTCAAATTCTTAGGATGGGATATTTTTTGGATGGGGTGTGTGTTTTTTAATAAAGGGGGAAATTTGAATTAAAGTGAAGTTTGTAAAATTATCTAAAATCCTCAACTCAAAATTATATATTTCTACACCCCTAATCCAAAACTCTATAAATACCTATCTATATTTCTCATTTTTCTCACAATCCACAACAACAAATTTTTTAATCTCCCAATCACTCTTTTTAATTTCCGAAAAGTTTACAGTTGAAATTGGAATCACGCAATATTCATTTCCGCAATCTCAATTTTCACTTCAGTTTCACTACTAATTTGATTCTGTTTTTTGGAATTAGGTTTTTTTTATTGATTATATATTTTCTTCGTATATTTTTTATTATCTCTCTTTCTCTTTTACTAATACTTTTAATTAAGAATGTTAGGCTCATCTTCATAAGTTAACGGGGATGTTTCATCTTCACGGAGACGTTCATTTCAAATCGATATGGACTTACAAGGGAGAGATAGAGATTAACCAATATATTACAAATTAATTTTGATTCTTATTCTCCTAAGTATGAATTTTCTAATTATGAGATCACTGCTACTTCACAAAGCAATGTCCCTGAAGAAGTTCCTGCTCCAACCGTTTTTGAAGCAAGAACTTCTGTCTCTAAAGATAAAAGAGCTAAAACTTCTGATATTTGGAAACATTTTATGGTACAAACAGTTGCAGGTAAAGACGAGCGGGCAGTTTGTACTCATTGCCAAGCATATTTTACTTGTGTCACTTTAGGTGGAACTATCCATCTAAAAAGACATTTAATCAAACACGAAAAAGCCGATTCTCGGCAGACGGCTCTAAGTACGTCGTCTAACCCTTTAACTAGTTTTTCTTATTCGCAAGATGCTAATAGAAGAGAACTTGCAATGTATGTCATACATGCTGAACAAACATTTGGTTTTGCAGAAAACGAAAAATTTGATAGATTGGTAAATAAATACATATAGTCCAGCATTTCAAAGTGTACCCAGAACAACACTTAGAAGTGATATTTTAAAAAAAAATCATGATGATAAAGCCAATTCGATTGATATTTTTGCAAATCGTTAGAGTAAAATTGCATTAACCTCTAATTTTGATTCTTATTCTCCTAAGTATGAATTTTCTAATTATGAGATCACTGCTGCTTCACAGAGCAATGTCCCTGAAGAAGTTCCTGCTCCAACCGTTTTTGAAGCAAGAACTTCTGTCTCTAAAGATAAAAGAGCTAAAACTTCTGATATTTGGAAACATTTTATGGTACAAACAGTTGCAGGTAAAGACGAGCGAGCAGTTTGTACTCATTGCCAAGCAGATTTTACTTGTGTCACTTTAGGTGGAACTATCCATCTAAAAGACATTTAATCAAACACGAAAAAGCCGATTCTCGGCAGACGGCTCTAAGTACGTCGTCGAACCCTTTAACTGGTTTTTCTTATTCGCAAGATGCTAATAGAAGAGAACTTGCAATGTATGTCATACATGCTGAACAAACATTTGGTTTTGCAGAAAACGAAAAATTTGATAGATTGGTAAATAAATACATATAGTCCAGCATTTCAAAGTGTACCCAGAACAACACTTAGAAGTGATATTTTAAAAAAAAATCATGATGATAAAGCCAATTCGATTGATATTTTTGCAAATCGTTAGAGTAAAATTGCATTAACCTCTAATCTTTGGACTACAAAAGGGGGTATGAGTTATATTTGTGTTACTGCACATTTTATTAATAATGATTAGTTTTTACATAAAAGAATTATTGGTTTTTCAAAAGTGGAGAATCCACATAGTGGAAATAATATAAGTAATTATATTTTGACTACTGTACGTGAATATAATATTCAAAATAAAATATTTTCTATTAGTTTTGATAATACTACTAATAATAATTCTGCTATAGCAATTTTAGAAAATAATTTAAATTCAGTTTTGAATGGAGAATTATTTTATCAAAGATATGCATAAAAGTGTTAAATTTAATTGTGCATGATGGTCTTACTATAATTGATCATCATTTAGCGAAACTTTAAAATGCAATGATATTTATTGAAACTTCTGGACCTCGAAAACAGATTTCTAAGCAAAGATGTACCCAATTAAATTTAAAATTTAGATTTTTCAAATTCAACATTCCAATTAGATGGAATTCCACTTATGAGATGTTGAAATGTGTTTTAAAATATCGGGAGCCCGTTACTTTATTTTATGAGGAACAAATGCCCAAAAAAATTTAGAGGATTATGATTGGTTTGTTTGGGAATATGTTTTGAAATTTTTAGAAATATTTTACAATGCAACTAAAGGAAAGATGACAAAAACTCCGTTCACTGGACACGGAGTAAGAGCGGGTGAGCTCTTGGGCCTCATACACAGCGACGTGTGTGGTCCAATGTCTACACATGCAAGAAATGATTGTTCATATTTCATTACTTTTACGGATGATTTCTCTGGGTATGGACATGTCTTCTTGATGAAACATAAATCCGAGTCCTTTGAGAAATTTCGAGAATATAAGAATAAAGTGGAAAAACAAACCGGCAAAAGTATCAAGATACTAAGATCTGATCGAGATGGTGAATACTTGAGTACCGAGTTCCTGGATCACCTAAAAGAGAATGGAATTCTCTCTCAGCTTACTCCTCCATACACGCCACAACACAACGGTGTATCGGAAAGACGGAACCGAACCTTATTGGATATGGTACGTTCCATGATGAGTAACGCTGAGTTACCGCGATCATTCTGGGGCTATGCACTAGAATCGGCTGCATATCTTTTGAACAAGGTTCCTACCAAGACCGTGTCTACCACACCATATCAGATGTGGAGTGGGAAGAAACCCTATCTTCAGTATCTGAAGATATGGGGATGTCCGGCTTTTGTCAAAAAGCAGCATGCGGACAAACTCGAGGCACGCTCAGTACTGTGTAAGTTTGTGGGATATCCAAAGAACTCCAGGGTGTATCTTTTCTATTACGCAGAGGAACAAAAGGTTTTTGTTTCTCGTCATGTCCACTTTTTGGAACATCAATTTTTAGAAAAAGAAACTAGTGGGAGCGCAATAGAACTGGAAGAAATTCCAGAACCACAAGCTATTACTGAAAGCTTCATGGAGCCAGAAGTTCCAAAAGAACAGGACATTCCCGCGCCACTCCGCAGGAATAGTAGGCTGTATCATCCGCCCGAGAGATACTATGGTTTTCTCGTAGACGGGGATAAAGAGAATTGCATCATTGATAATGATGAGCCAACTAACTTTCAGCGAGCCGTTCAGAGCACAGACTCGGTAAAATGGCTGGATGCAATGCGGACCGAGATGGAGTCCATGTACACCAACAAAGTATGGACTTTGGACATCGCTCCAAAAAGGGTAAAACCCGTAGGCTGCAAATGGATCTTCAAAAAGAAGATTGGTGTAGATGGACTGGTTGAAACCTATAAGGCTAGACTTGTTGCAAAATGATTTCGTCAAAGATCTAGTTTGGACTATGATGAAACCTTTTCTCCAGTGGCTATGCTCAAATCCATTCGGATCCTTCTTGCTATTGCTGCCTTCCACGATTATGAAATTTGACAGATGGACGTAAAGACCGCTTTTCTAAATAGACATTTGGAAGAGTGCGTCTATATGGACCAGCCAGAGAGTTTCATTCAGAGTGGGAGCAGCGGAAAGTGTGCAAGTTTCTTAAGTCCATTTATGGACTAAAGCAGGCATCGCGGAGTTGGAACATCTGTTTTGATGAGACGGTAAAAAAATTTGACTTTATCAAAAATCCAGATGAGCCGTGCATTTATAGTAAGATTGTAGCAAGAACTGTAGTATTTCTCGTCTTGTACATGGATGATATTCTCTTGATAGGAAATGACATTCCTATGCTACAATCTGTCAAAGGATTCTTGTCACAAAGGTTCTTCATGAAAGACGTGGGTGATGCCTCTTACATTCTGGGGATCCAGATCTATCGTGATAGATCTAAGAGGATGTTGGGACTTTCACAGTTCAGGTACATCGACACCATACTGAAAAGATTCGGTATGGAAGATTCTAAGCGCGGTAATTTACCGGCTTGTCATGGAATCACCCTCTCCAAAGAGATGTTTCCCAAGACTGATTTGGAAAGGGATCGCATGTCTATTATACCCTACGCTTCTGCGGCATGCTCTATAATGTATGCGATGTTGCGTACCACACCAGATGTTGCTTACGCATTGAGTGTGGTAAGCCGGTATCAGTCGAACCCTGGGGAGAAGCACTGGATAGCAGTAAAGAACATTCTCAAGTACCTGAGAAGGACTAAGGAAATGTTCTTGGTGTACGGCGGAAAAGACCTCCAGATCGAGGCCTTTGCTGACTCCAGCTTCCGGAGTGACAAGGATGACTCCAAGTCCATGTCGGGTTATGTCTTTACCCTCAATGGAGGGGCGGTATGTTGGAAGAGTTCCAAGCAAGACATCATTGCTGACTCGACGATGGAAGCGGAGTATATCGCAGCTTCTGATGCCGCAAAAGAAACAGTCTAGATGAGGACGTTCTTAACAGAACTTCAGGTGGTTCCGTCCATTGTTGATCCAATACCTCTGTATTGTGACAATAACGGGGCTATAACTTTAGCAAAGGAACCCAGGTCCCATCAAAAGTCCAGTCACATCTTGAGGCGGTATCACCTGATCAGGGAGATCGTGGATCGCCGGGAGATCGAAGTGCGGAGAGTTGCTACAGAGGACAACACTGCAGATCCATTCACAAAGGCCATCTCTCAGACACAGTTCGAGAGGCTATTCGAGATGATAGGTCTGCGATATGCCAGCACATGGCCTTAGTGCAAGTGGGAGATTGTTAGTGTAATATGCCCTAGAGGCCATTATTGTATAGTACCAGTTTGTATATTATATTTTGGAAGCTTGGGATATATACACGGATTTATAACAGTCTTGCTCAATATGGTAGTATGCTACTTGGTTTGTATCTATCTAAATATGTGTATATGTTTCTTTCGACTATCGCTAATACATATTGATAGAGCCCTTAGGATCTTTGCTTGACTACCAGCGTTGTGATGGCAGTCACACTAGTGGGGGCTGGGTAGTCTATAAACACATAATTCTACTGGTCCCTAGTCGTAGGATTATCGAGATAGGGCATCGATACTCCAGAGTAGACTAGTGTATACGCTTCTCATCCCAGCATGGGAGATGGTATGTCCCACAGCCATCAGTACGTTGTATTGGAGATAGTATGCAGGTGCTCATTGGGTTATGAGTTACACTGGACGGACTCATAGGGTATTGCTGGTTGGTACTATACCTATCATCAGGTATCAGTTCCCAGGTGACATGAGTACAGCTTAGTCCGTTGACTTAACACTGCTATTTCGCCTCAAGTGTGTTCCCACTATTCCTAAATTGCTACCCTACCACGGCTCTATTGAGTCGTACAAACATGTAGTAGTTGGGTGCAGTCCCGAAGCACTTAGAGGAAGTGGCGGTTAGATAGGATTCGTCTCTCTCGGTATTGGGGGTTGATGACGAGCCATGTTCGGAAAGCCATTACACAAAGTTTCTGGCCAGGGCAAGCGAGATTTACTGGTAGGTACTCCAGTAGTTTCTCAGGGTGTTTTGCGCTATACTCCGACACGATTTATTATGCTATTAGGGGTCTGACGTTTACCACCCCCTAGGCCCGATATGCGATACTCTTAGACGAACAGACCGGACTGTACGGAGATTGCCACGGACAGGCTCAGTAGGAGTTTGGATGAGCTTGCTCGCCGGCCTTCTTATCGACAGATACCTGAGTAGCCGTTACGTGCAGCTAGTACCGCTGACGTGCTTGTGGTTAAACCCACTGCCAGCGTACTGTCGAGTCTTTAGAGTCCCACACAGAGGGTATCCCTGCTTTGGGCGAAACGATGTAGAGGTCGTATGGTTTTACGACAGGGTTTGTTCACATACGTGTACTTGTGTGTGTGTGATGTTCGAGCGGACAATACTAGTGGGCTTTGGTTTAAGCCGGATCCTAGTATTTGATTGTTGGATTAGTTTCGTCTCTTTGTATTCGTGTTTCTCGGAACACGGATGCGGGTATGTATATACGGATGAGAGGGGTACAGAAGGAGACACCTCATTAGGGTTTTGACCATTGACTTGATTAAAACAATTATGAGGTGGAGAAAATTATTTGTTTTTTTTGCAAATGATAATTGTGGCATGTCTACTTGTTTTTGACTTCTTGACTTGGTTTGACCACTTGACTTCGTTTGACTATTTGACTTTAGATATTTTTGTGACCTAGATATTTTGATGAGATATTTTTCCATGCCATGCTTGTGGTCATGTCAAGCTAGCCATCTCATTTTCTATTATCATTATCAAAAATCATTTCGCTTTCTTCAAGTTCACTCTCTCCTTCTTCCTCTCAAAACCCTAGTGTCTCATGAGTTGAGAATCAAGGGTTAGTGAGACTTAACCACCCAAAATCACACTCTACTCATTCTAGGTTAGCACACCAAGTGATCTAGTTGCCTCAATTTGGAGGTTAAGCTCAAGGTAGGAACTCTCGGGTGGATCTTTTTCGACTTCGAGAAGCCGATGATGAGGTGCTATCCATTTCCACTCCAAGGAGCTCGTTGTTTCCCCCAATCAGAGCAAAGATCTGTTCAAAATTCAAATTTTGAAAATGAAGCAACGCTTCATAATAGTGCCAAGTGCGTTGCGCCCTAAGTAGCGCACCACGTGCAAAGTACGTGTGCGCTAGCGCTAAGTGTGCCGCGCTTTAAGCAGCGCACCACGTGCAAAGCACGGGTGCGCTAGCACTGGAACTAAAAGCTCCCCACCGTCAGATCAAAGATTCAATAAAGATGATAAATTATCAATTAATTAGAACTAAATTCTGTTAAGGAAAGATTCCTCAAAATCTTTCCAGACAACAAGATTGTGCTCTGTAAATCAGAGCACCGTTGGATCAATGATCTAATGGTGATTAAAAATCACCAAAAACACAGAATAAATTCTGTATGGAAAAGATTTCCCAATCTTGTTAAAAACAAGAAGATTGCCTTCTGTAAATCAGAAGCCCTTGGATCAAAAATCCAATGATGGGAAAATCCCCAAATCAATTGGAGAAAAGATCTCCTTAACTGATTGAACAAATCAGCTCACCCTATATAAAGGCCTCAAGACTTCAAGTCTCATGGATAGAGAAGCATACGGAGGAACCCCCCTATACACTTTGAGAAATCTCAGAAAGAAGAGCTAAGCTCTCGGTAAAAGAAGAAGATTTTCTTCAAGGTAAAAATAAACAGATAGACAAAATCGTCTCATATAAAAAGAAGAATTCACTTCTTTCTTTAAGATCATAGATCTACAAGACCAAGGTCTTTTACAAAGAGATTAAAGGATCTCATCAAAGAATAATAAGAAGAACATGATCCTTCTCACAGATCGTAGATCTATAAGACTAAGGTCTTTTATACAAAGAGATCATGAACATCTCATTATAAATAAAGGGGGAGAGAATAAGTCAATTCTCTTGGGATCACAGATCCATCAAGGCAATACCTTTCATCAATATAAGAGATTGAAACATCTCCTACAAAATAAGAACTTTGTTCTTAGAACCTTGAGACAAAGTCTCTTCTGAACGAGAATTTATTTCTCAGATCATAAAGTTGATCAGATAGCGCTTTGCGCTCATAAAATAGCGCTTTGCACTCTTTGGACTGGCGCAAAGCGCCAAGCGCACCACGTGTCCCTCACGTGTGCGCCACTTAATAGTTAGCGCTCTGCGCTCTTGGACTAGCGCTTTGCGCTCATGGATTGGCGCTCAGCGCCAAGTGCACCACGTGCTCCTCACGTATGCGCCACTGAACAATAGCGCTTTGCGCTCATAAACTGGCGCAATGCGTCCATTATCTGGCACTTAGCGCCACGCGCTCCTCATATGTGCACTGCTCAGCAGAAGCGCTCTGCGCTCTTTGACTGGCGCCAAGCGCACCACGTGCTCCTCACGTGTGCGCTAAAAATAACATAAATTGTTCTATAAATAAAGCCCAGAGTTATGATGGATGCTCAACATTCAATAAAAGACAAAAATATTGTCAGAACTCAAATCAATGCTCAGCATTGTCAAATGTTTAACATTTTAACTGAGTGGGCCGAGCCCAAATTGGCTATAAACCCCCCATTCAGATTAATTGAGCCCATATGCTCATAAATCTTTGATCTTAGTCTCAATTGGACTACAAATCTTCCCAACCAAAATTGGTTTAAGGGTACATCTCTTCACTCCTTTGATATTTGTCATTGTAATCCTTCAACGTCTTCAGAGAGGTGACGGGTCCCAGACAACCATACATTCCATAGACTATGACCTCTTTAAACTGGACTGTGGGGTCCTTAAACCCATGGACTATGATGTCCTTAACCTTGGACTGTGGGGTCCTTAAACCCATGGATTATGATGTCCTTAACCTTGGACTGTGGGGTCCTTAAGCCCATGGACTATGATGTCCTTAACCTTGGACCGTAATGTCCTTAAACTAATCGACCGCAATGTCCCTAAACTAAACAATAGAGCCCAAATGCTCTTTTGTTGGATCTAAATGATCCCGTTGAGTACATCTTAGTCTAAAATTAGACTAACGTATCCTCAACAAACGTTTAAGTTGATATTAGTCTCAAATGAGATTAATGTATCCTTAAACCCAACCCCAAATCCAAATCTAAAAAAATACGGATTTGGACTAATCCACGCCCTACGGGCGACAACATAAATTAGTCTCCGTATACAATCCACGGGCAACCAAAAACAAAACGAATACACATGACACGAAGTGACCATCTGATGAAGGAGAAAGTTGTTTCCGCGATGCGGAAGCGTAATTAACTGCAGGGGCTTACGTCTGCAGGGAAGAGCGTCCCCACAATAAAAAACCCCTCAACGAGGGGGAATCTGACGAAGTCCGCTACATCGGCCGCATCCGTTTAAACCTTCGATACACGGTGTCATAAATCAACTTGGCATCTTCGGAGAGGTGGACGGATAGCACCAATTATCATCTGCCCTCGAAATTCAGGCAAGACAGACCTACGCGGTCTCGTCCCCGTGTTTGGTGGAGAACAGATTCTGGCACGCCCGATGGGACCTTTTCCTCTTTCCACTCCATACTTCGTGTGTCGTGTTCGCGAAAGAATCGCGGTCTAATATGGTTGCCCTTGGATTCGAGATACTAAGATTTGGTTTTGCTCCCGTGCAGAAAAAAGAACATCAATGGCCTCTTACTGCTCCAACTGCAACAACAACTCCCGTTCCGCCTCATCTGGAGGAGTAACCTACGGTCCCCAAGCGGCCTCCCTTTTCACAATGCCAGTGGAGCAGGTGACTCAGGCCACTACTGGGCTGTTCTTCGGGACCATGCTCCCACCGATGAACATCAGCGCCCCTGTACCATTGCAAGAAGCTCAGAAGAAGTCGGTCTTTGATCGGCTTGCAACTACTTTGGCCCCTCTCAACGGTCACCTAAATCCAGTGCCTCGGTTTTCGATAGACTGGGACAAAGCTCCAACGGGCCCGTGAAGAAGCCCGCAATACCAGAAGGCGTTGTCCCGAAAGCGGATAGCCATTCCTACTTCTGAAGTCACCAAGGCGGCTTCTCCTGCTAAGGGGTCGGTCTTCATAAGACCGGCCGTTTCAGCTCCCCATCCAAGCGAAGCCGCTAAGGCTGCTTCCCCCGCTCGAAAGTCTGCCTTCGACAGGCTGGCAATTCCCTCTCAACGGGCATCAGTCTTCAAGAGGCTCGCACCGGAAATAACCCTTCACCAAGACATGGGGCGTGATGAAACCACCCCATAGCTGAGCCAGTCCCGGCCGCACGACATGCTCGACGTCGCCACTGGCGCCGAGTGAGGAAAGCTGGGGGTAATTCCCCTTCCGGATTGACTCCGCCGGCTCCAATGGTGGAAGTCGACGCTGCTGTTCCAACTGGGAGAAGCTTTGAACCACTGAGGAGGGTCCGCAAGAACTCTCCGACTGCTGTGCTGAAAAGATCTCCTTTACCTATAGGGAATGCCGCAAAGGCGAAGCTGGAGCAGCCCCCTCAATGGCTGTCCTCTAAGATTTACAAAGTCTGACGTCAAGTCCAGGACTCCGTGGTAGATCAAAACTATCCCCGCCGACAGAAAAAGATGAAGGTTCGGCAAGAAGAGGATCGCCCTGTCAAACCACAGAAAGTGAATGCTACTTGGGTGCCCACTGCAACGGCCCCCTCAACTTCGACCGCCCACAAGAGGAGAAAGCTGGAGAAAATCCCGATGTCTGCGACAAATCGCAAGAACACTGAATTTAAACGCCACAAGTCTGGGGGCATGGTGGTACACACCATTTATATGGCATCCGGAAAAGAGGATAGCCGTATCGCCACAGGTTATTGACCTCTTACGCGATCAGTGACTAAGGCTCATGAGCAACAACAACAAAAGCTCCAAGAAATGCTAACAGCTATGGCCGCGCTTACGGGACCAAAAGCAAGCCCGGAGACATCTTCGGAGCAACGCCGTGAGCAGGAAACTGATACTGAATTCCTTCGGAGAATGCTTGAGAAGAAGGACAAAGAGGCCGCGGAACAAGCAGCCAATATAAAACAAATGGTCGTTTTGTTCCAAGATATGGTGGGCATGATGATCCAGCCGGACCCTCCAGCCGAAGACCCTCCAGTAATAATTGAAGATGATAGAGGAGAGACATCAAACCCTCTGCCAGCTCTGTCAACAGCCAAGGAGGAAACAATCTCCAAACCTGCCTTGGATGATTACATCGCTTAGAAGATACGAGTTCACCAGGCGAATGAAGCGACTGGGCAAATTGTTAAAACTGGACGACCCTATCCGGGTTGGTACGACCAGATAAAGTACCCACCGGGATACACGATCCCCAAATTCCACGTATATAAGGGGACGGGAAATCCGCATCAGCACGTCGCTCAGTTTAGGGCCTTGTGCGGCAACACCGGAGGTGTCAATAAGCTACTGCTTCGCCAATTCGTTGGCAGCTTGTCAGAGACAGCATTCGAGTGGTATTCCGAACTCCCAAATGACTTTTTCAAGACATTTGCAGAGATGGAGTTGCTATTCACCCAGCGTTTCACAAGTGCTAGCGAACGCACCCCAATCACGGCATTGATCAATGCCAGGGTGAAGCCTGGAGAAACATGGGTTCAGTATGCAATACGATGGCGGAATCTATGGTCGAAGTGCGAGCAGCGCATAGAAGAAGCGCCTGCGGTAGGCATGTTCGTGGGTACTCTTGACCCTCAAGCGACTATTTCCCAATTTATGATGTTTTTCAAGCCGACCACTTTCCAGGCCTTGATTGACAAGCTGGCCCAAATGGACCAGATGGGCCACATGCCTTCCTCTTCGAAGCCGGAGCTACGGAATGAAAAAGGGAAAGGGAAAGCGACCTTCGTCGCCAATGCTCAACAACAGCCCAGTGGCCTAAAAATAACTGATCGCCTAGACGAGAGACGACGATTCTTTAATGAGAAAATGAAGCGTCCTTATTCGTTTCCCCGGAACAAAACAAGGAGAATGTTTGAACTAGCGGTGCGCAACAGGCTCATTAATTTGCCGAATCCAAAACGCCCATTGCAACCCGGTGAGGCTAATAATCCCAATTATTGCCCCTATCACCAAGCGATAGGCCATCCAATTGAAGATTGCTTCGTCTTTAAAGGCTGGATTGAAGACCAATACCAACATGGCAAATTCGCATTGTCCGAGAATTAGAAAGTAAGCCCGCCTCAACCACACGCTCTTTAAAGGGGGGACACACCGAGGGCATCGTGCTCTTTTGTCGAAGAAGCTCCATGGGAGGTCGCTCTTTCAGCCAAAACGAAAAGAATGCCGAAGGATCTTTAAACATGTCCGGTGGTCAAATGGAAAAGTCCGCTGGAACCCGTAATCATCGAGGGAATGCTGAAGCCGCGTCCAACTCTAAAAATTGGCGGTGATAGTCAAAGCGCCTACACCCAGCCGTCGAATTCTTCGAAGAAGAAGAAGACCAAAAAGCCCGTGAAGCCTGGTGACAAGCGCACGGACCTGCAAAAGCATATCGACGCGCTGGAAGGATATAACCAGAAGGCGCGGACCCCAGTCACACTTCAAGAATTTATCAGCCACGTCTTTGAGGACGGAGATGATGACAATGGAGAAGACTCGTCGGATGAACCTGGGGATTATGTGGCAAGCTGCCATTTGATCTCTCACTCATCGATAGACGGTGAAGAAGCTCTTGGTGCAGAGAAACCGGGGGCAGATCCTGAGCCGGAACTTTTAGGACGATCGGACGAAATGATTGATGCATTCCTGAACGAAGCTCTTTTGAAAAGCAAAGCTGATTGGGAGCGCGAGATGGCCATATTTGAAAAGGCCAAACGCCGACGACTGGACGAAAGGGTTGAAACACTCCCACCAGATCAAAGTACATCTGCCGCAGACAAGAGCAGGCTTAAAACGAAGAAAATGTTCGCTAAAGCCATATCGATGGGAATGAAGCTGCCCTCGTTCAGAGGAAATTCTCCTGGCGGTATATATCTTGATGAAGCGGACATACATCCTAACTTCTGCTTCTATCATCAGAAGATTGCACACTTTACTGAGGAATTCAATGCCTTTAAAAATTGGTGGTAAGGCTATGTCTCTCACAGGTAGCACTTCAAGAGGATGAAGCGTGAAGCTCATCGACAGCAGAAAAATGCAACAGACGAACGAGGAAGAGCTGCCGGCAACTGTCACATGGTTGATAGCAGGGGATCGTAAGTTCTCACCTTCGGGAGTGATTCTGAAGAAGAAATGACTCTCGACCCTCTCTTCAAAGAATCCACCTCAGGAAAAGAGGAAGAACCGAAGAGCTGTGAGAACATTCAGCTGCGCAATCGTACATTACCTGAAAATAATCTTGGACCCGTAAACAAGGGGTCGAACAAAAAAGATAAGGGAAAAGAAAAGATCCCTAAGGATATCCCACTCGATGACCAAGCCGTCGAAGAGCTGACAGCCAAGGATCCGCCCAAGAAAAACAAGGTGGATTACAATGTTCTGGCACACCTGATGAAGATACCCTGACAGCTAAGCATTCTCGACGCCCTTCTGCTATCCAAAGAGGCGAGAGATTCTTTGATCAAGGCACTACAAGAGCCCGAGCAGTTCCAAGCCTTCCTCGCCGAAGAAAAGATGAAGGACGAGCTGGAAGAAGTGCACACAGCCGATATTACTTTCGGCGATGAAGATCTCCTCCTCGGGACGTGCGAGCATAACCATCCCCTTTATGTCTCCGGATACTGTCATGATATCAAGATAGGCAAAATCCTGATTGACAATGGGTCGTCTGTCAATCTCCTCAATGTAAGAGTGTTGAAGGAAATCTGCATGAGCGTTCAGCACCTCGCTCGTGATAAAATCACCATCTCCGGGTTTGACTCCCAGTCATTAAGGACGCTCGGGTCTGTGATACTAACGTTACGCTTTGGGCTGCTTGTCACGGACATTAAATTTCACTTCATTGACGCCAAGACATGCTACAATGCTTTGCTCGGCAGGCCTTGGCTACACGAGTATAACATCATCCCTTGTACACAATATCAGTGTATGAAGTATTTCAAGGATGGTCTCGAATATACCGTGACAGAGGAATTGAACCCATTCTCCGTGAATGAAGTCAAAAAATACGAAGACGCAAAATACTTCTTAACAGATTTCGAAGGCACGGAAAGATGCCACAAACCGAAGAACAAAGCTATCACTACCATTCCGGTCTTTGGGAGTGATACCGAGGAGGAAGAAGAGATAGTCTATTCAGGGCCGCCCCAATGCAACAAACCGAGACCGTCCACCCCTATATTGATCTTCGGCAGCGACTCGGAAGATGAGGTCAATGCCGTATTCTTTGCTCGGCCATCGATACAAGCTTTCGCTGACGATGATCGGAGCTTGCAGATCGTCATGGTTCTGCAAGAGCATTACAAAGAGCTCGATGCGCTTGGTACCTATAGTGTGCAAGAACTGCAGACATTCTACGTCACTCCCAGGAGAAAAGATGAAAATGCGATCCTTTTTTATTGATCCACGGAAACCAAAGTGGAGAAAGAAGTCTGGCGTGGTGCCGACTCGATACTTGACCGACTTCAGCCCATCCGTCTGCCCAGATACTACACAGAAGGATTGAAGAGGCTGTTGAGGCGCCAAGGCGTACCCCTTAAGCAGACTGCTCGATAAGCTCAGTTCTACAACAGGATCTGGAACGTCCCCGGAACTCAGCGAAAATTGCCCAACGGGAGAATGGAAATGATCGGGCTTGGATATATCCGATCCAAGAAACGGGAGCAATTCCCTGGTTGCTATGTCATACATGATTTTGATGAAGAAGGAGATGGTCTGTGGGAAGATGCTAACCCTGAACCAAAATGAGGTCCCGCCGTGAAAATGCCAAGTCCGTTGTTCGAAGAACAGATGGACAAGCTAATAAGGGAAGCGGGTCAAAAGGTCCGGGATGATCATAGCCGCGAAATGGCCATCTATGAGAAAACCAAGACGCAGCGCCTCCTTCAGCAGGCTACGGAAAATGACAATGCTCTTCATCGCTAACCCGTCATACAAAAGACTCGGTGCAGAGGCAAAAATAAACCAAAGAACGGAAAAAACGTTCGACAGCAGCGTAGCGGGTCTGAAAAGCCACGTGAGCGAGAATCGAGCAGCCGAGAACCGTCTCTTATAAAGAAGATAGGTCGAGCATACTCTTTTCCCCAAGACAAGACACAGAAGATATTCGATCTTGTCATAAAATATCAGATGATGACACTTCCGGAGTCCAAGCACCCCGAGCAAGCAGACGGGTTCTCTCACCCAGACTATTGCTCCTATCACCGAGCAACAGGACATCCTCTCAAAGACTGCTTCATCTTGAAGAACTGGGTTGAATACCGGTATCAACTCGGCGGATTCGCTCTATCCAACAGTTGGAGGGTAAGTCCGCCACGGAAACATGAAGCAAAAGCCACTTATGCAATGAGAGTAGAACCAGACCAACATCGGTCTTAGAAGCGATCCCGTACCTGTCACGTGATAACGATGTCAGAAGAAGAACCTGAGAATATGAATGACCTATCTTGGTGCTTCGAAAATGATGATGACGAGGTGATCTTAGAGTTTCCACCGGCGCCAAAAGAGCTGGAAGATGGGATACATACTACTGCAGATAACCTCAAGAAAATTGACTTAGGGACAGCAAATGACCAACGGCCGACGTTCGTCAGTGAGCTTTTGTCTGAAGAAAGGGTGGCTACGCTAAAAGACGTGCTCATGCAGTATAAAGACTGTTTTGCGTGGAACTATTCCGAGATGCCCGGATTGGATCCAGAAATAGCCGTCCACAAATTGGCGATATCTCCGGACGTCAAGCCGATCAAACAAGCACCGAGAAGAATGCGGCTCGAGCTTGAGATGAGCATCAATGCTGAGGTCAAGAAGCTAATCGACTCCGGCTTTATCCAAGAGGTTCAGTATCCTGACTGGATCACCAACATCGTCCCAGTGATGAATAAAAATGAGACGGTGCGCATATGTGTGGACTTTCGGGATCTCAACAAAGCTTGCCCGAAGAATGACTTTCCAGTACCGGTCACCGAGCTGATGATAGATAATACGTCCACTCACGAAGTTTTCTCCTTCATGGACGGCTCATCAGGATACAATCATATAAAGATGCATCCCGAAGACCAGAAGCATACCGCTTTCCAGACCCCTTTGGGCATATTCTGCTACAAGGTGATGCCTTTCGGTCTAAAGAACGCCGGTGCCACCTATCAGAGGGCCATGACGAAGATTTTCGATGACCTCATACATGAAATTGTCGAATGCTATATTGACGACCTTATAGTAAAAAGCAAATCATACGAGAAACATTTAGAACATCTGAAAATCATATTTCAGCGCCTTCGGAAATACAACTTGAAGATGAACCCTCTCAAATGCGCATTCGGAGTTTCCTCAGGCAAGTTCCTTGGATTCATCATCCGACACCGAGGCATCGAGATAGACCCGTCGAAGATCAAGGCGATTATGGAAATGCCTCCACAAAGGACTCTTAAGCAACTGCGGTCTCTCGCGTATATCCGACGGTTCATAGCTAACCTCTCTGGCAAGTGTCGCCCCTACAGTCACCTGATGAAGAAGGGAATCCCGTTCGTTTGGGATCGCAAATGCCAAAGCGCGCTGGACGAAATCAAGCAATACCTACAGAATCCGCCGGTGCTAACTGCTCCGGTCAAAGGAAAGCCTCTCATTCTGTATACAACCGCCCTTGAGGGTTCTCTAGACGCATTATGGGCACAAGAAAACGACCAAGGGAAGGAGAGAGCCCTTTACTATTTGAGTCGAGTTCTGCTGGGAGCAGAAAACAATTACTCTCCCATTGAAAAACACTGCCTGGCGTTGATCTTCGCGATAACGAAGCTCAGACATTATGCGTTGGCACATGAAGTCCATCTCATATCAAAGGTGGATCCCCTCAAATATTTGATGTCAAGAGCCATACTAACAAGACGGCTCGCTAAATGGGCCCTACTTTTGATGGAGTTCTCGATAACATACCGACCCCTCAAGGCAGTGAAAGGCCAGGCCATCGCCGATTTCCTCGCTGAGCATCCTATACCCGCCGACTCTCTCTTGAACTGCGAATTGCCAGGCGAGTACGCGTTTGACACGATCGAAGGGGAGAGAAGAGAGAATGACACCCGATGGGAACTCTACTTCGATGGAGCATCTTCCATGAAGAAGCGCAAACAAAGCACCCCCGTAATCAAATCCGGGGTGGGCCTCATCTTCGTGACTCCACAAGGAGGGATAATACGCTTTGCCTTCTCCTTAACAGAGCCGAGGACGAATAATGAAGCCGAATATGAAGCTTTAATAGCATGTCTTGAGATCGCTGTCGACATGGGAATTGAAAACCTCCTCATATACGGAGACTCTCAACTGGCCGTTAGCCAAGTAAACGACAACTATCAAACGTGCAAGCCAGAGTTGGTAAAGTACGGCGAAAGGGTACAACAATTGCTGACTCAAATCCCTGCCTATGACCTGGAAAGCATACCGCGTGCGGAAAATAGTAAGGCGGATGCATTAGCCAAGCTCGCTAAAGAACTGGCCAACGAGGACCTCGATGACTTGAGGATCGTTGTGCAAAGCCGTCGGGTTCTTGCACCGGCAGAAATATCTCCAGAGTCGTCCGAAGAAAAGGGAACGGCAGAGCAAGCAACCCTACAAATAAAAGACCAGGAAAAGGCTAAGGATTGGAGAGAATTCTTTATAGACTACTTCAAATCCCGTCGAACACCTGAAGATGCGTCGTCAAGACATCAGCTCATGAAACGAGCACTATCTTTTGCCTTCGTCAATGATACTCTGTATAAGAGATCATTTGATTCTCTGTGGCTAAGATGCCTGGGACCTGAAGAACCAAAGAGATTTGTCCAAGAAACTCACGACGGACTCTGCGGTTCTCACCAAGCCGGGCCGAAGATGAAACTAAAGATCAAAAGGATGGGCTACTATTGGCCCACGATGATCCAAGACTGCCTAGAATACGCAAAGCAGTGCCACTCATGCCAAATTCACAAGGATTTTATCCACCAGCATCCAAATCCACTACATCCTATGGTGGCTAGCTGGCCGTTCGAAATGTGGGGAACTGATATAATCGGCCCCATCGAACCAGCATCGTCTAGAGGACATCGGTTCATACTGGAAACAACCGATTACTTCTCCAAGTGGGCAGAAGCAGTACCACTAAGAGAAGTGAAGACGGAGAATATCCTCCATTTCTTCAAGACACACGTCATTTATCGGTTCGGTACTCCGCGACGGATTATCTCTGATAACGGGCCAGCCTATAGAAGACACAAGATCAGCCGCTTCGCACAACATCATAACATATACTGGAGATACTCTTCGGTCTATAATCCCCGAGCTAACGGTCTAGCTGAGGCTTTCAACAAGACCTTGACGAAGATCATGAAAAAGATGGTGTCTTGAAATAAGAAGGACTGGCACGAGAGATTGCATGAAGTTCTCTGGGCGTATCGAACTACGTTCAAAACGGCCACAAACACAACGCCGTATGCATTGGTATTCGGCACAGAAGTGGTACTCCCTTTAGAGATAGAGTTACCCTCCTTATGAGTGGCAGTTCATTACGAGCTAACAGACGAAGAAAATGCTCACCTTCGGCTTGAAGAGCTCGATGCCCTTGATGAAACCCGGCTCATGGCACAACAAAACCTGGAGGCTTACAAAGCAAAAATGGCGCGCTCATACGAGAGGTTGACTAGGCCGAGAACATTCCGCCAAGGCGAACTCGTGCTAGTGGTCAAAAGACCTATGATCCCCAATCATGCCAAGTGCGGGAAATTCGAGCCAAACTATGAAGGCCCGTACATCATAGATAAAGTTTACCAGGGTGGAGCCTACCTACTCAAGGACATGCATGGTGAAAGACCTTTCAGGCCAATAAACGGTCGCTTCCTGAAAAAATACTACGCCTGACGAGTCATGGCCTAGGTCAACGATAGATGAGGATGCCTATGTCCGCTCGCTATCTTCCTAAGCCCAAACTCTATAAGTAGTAGCCGGCTAACGGACCGAAACGTCCTTAAACTAACAACGGACTGAAATGTCCTTAAACTAACGATGGACCACTATGTCCTAAAACTGGTTGTTGACCGAGACGTCTATAAACTACTACTGACTGCAGCATCCCAAGGCTGACAAAAAAAAATGGTATGTCCATAAGCGAGATGGGCACGGATGAAAACCCAAAAGGACTCCGTGAGTAAAAATAGCAGGACTACCGGCGAGTTTTGTGAAAACCCGAAAGGGCGCAATCTCGTTAAAAGACACTTGCAAGGTCCTCTCGACCCTGTAAGGAGAAACCACCTGCGTGAGATCCTAACGACTCACAAAGGAGAAACACACTTAAGGATCCCCACGATTCCTAAGGAGAAAACGCACTTACGAGATCCTCACGACTTGTAAGGAGAACCCTCTTATGAAATCCTCACGGCTCATAAGATTCAAAAGCTTTAAGCTACAGGGATCTGAACCTGTTCTTAAGCAGTCATACCTCCTGATTTTGCCCTACAAGCGGTTCAATACTGACCCTTGTATACAATCCACGGGCGCGAATAAACATTTTCCTAACAAAGTCCCACCCATGACTAGGGATATGTTCACACAATGGACAACCCTTGTAAGTCCTCTCGACTTATAAGGAGAAAACACTCTTGTAAGATCCTGACGACTTATAAGAGACCATACACTCAGGAATCCTCACGATCCCTAAGGAGAAAACACACTTACGAGATCCTCACGACTTGTAGGGAGAAATACCTTCACGAGACCCTTGCGGCTCATGAAGTTAAAAGCCTTAGTCGACAGGATCCTAACCCTGTTCGCTAAGCCACCTTTGTTCGACATCGACAGAGGCAAATGATGATTCACTCATGGCAATATCCCAGTTGTAGCGGTGCTGATGCTTAAATCGGTATCAAATCCCAAATTCGCAACAAAAAGCTAACAATCCATAAATGCATATGAAATAGCCGAAATGATGGGGCAACTTGCAGCAAAATCAGCAAGTAAAAATTGTATGCATACAAAATAGCAGAAATGGTTGGGCAACTCGCAATAAAAAACAGTGAGTAAATAAAACAAATAGCCGAAATGATTGGACACCGTGAAAAATAGCCGAAATAATTGGGCAATCGCGACTTTCGCGATATAAATGCTGAAATGGTAGAGCATCACGGAAAGAAAAATATATAAATGAAACTTTTTGCTCTACAGGTGAGATCACATCGATCCCTGTATACAATCCAGGGGCACAAACAAAGAAGGAACCATACCTTCCCACCAGGCTCCATCAGAAAAAGAAGCCAAATCTCGATGGTTCACAGGCATCCTGGAGATCATCTCAACATTCCTCTCATTACAACAGACGCAACATCAGCAAATTGGAGCCGCAGCAAAGTTCTCAGTTCCATGACTCGGCGATGCACAGACAACCGAGAGTCAACCCCCGACTCCATGAAATGCGGATAAAGTCAACCCCTCTTGGTCTCATGGAACACGGCTAATGTCAATCCTGACCCCGTGGGAAGCATCCGGAGCGGATCCTGGTCCTGTAGAACACGGCTAATGTTAATCCTAATCCCGTGGGAAGCGTCCAGAGCAAATTCTGGTCTAGTGGAACACGGCTAATGACAATCCTGATCCCGTGGGAAGCGTCCAGAGCAGATCCTGGTCCTGTGGAACACGGCTAATGTCAATCCTGACCCCGTGGGAAGCGTCCGGAGCAAATCCTGGACCTGTGGAACATGGCTAATATCAATCATGACCCCGTGGGAAGCGTCCAGAGCAAATCCTGGCCTCGTGGAACACGGCTAATGTGAATACTGACCCCGTGGGAAGCGTCCAGAGTGGATCCTGGTCCTGTGGAACACGGCTAATGTTAATCCTGACCCCGTGGAAAGCGTCCAGAGCAGCTCCTCGTCTAGTGGAACACGGCTAATGTCAATCCTGAACCCGTGCGAAGCGTCCAGAGCGGATCCTGGTCCCATGGAATACGGCTAATGTCAATCCTGACCCCGTGGGAAGCGTCCAGAGCAAATCCTAGTCTAGTGGAACACGGCTAATGTCAATCCTGACCCCTTGGGAAGCGTCCAGAGCGGATCCTGGTCCTGTGGAACACGGCTAATGTCAATCCTGACCCCGTGGGAAGCATCCAGAGCAAATCCTGGTCTAGTGGAACACGAATAATGTCAATCCTGACCCCGTGGGAAGCATCCAGAGCAGATCCTGGTCCTGTGGAACACGGCTAATGTCAATCCTGACCCCATGGGAAGCGTCTAGAGCAAATCCTCGTCTAGTGGAACATGGCTAATGTTAATCCTGACCCTGTGGGAAGCGTCCAGAGCGGATCCTGGTCCCGTGGAACACGGCTAATGTCAATCCTGACCCCGTGGGAGCGTCCAGAGCGAATCCTGGTCTAGTGGAACACGGCTAATGTCAATCCTGACCCCGTGGGAAGCATCCAGAGTGGATCCTGGTCCTGTAGAACACGGCTAATGTTAATCATGATCCCGTGGGAAGCGTCCAGAGCAAATTCTGGTCTAGTGAAACACGGCTAATGACAATCCTGATCCCGTGGGAAGCGTCCAGAGCGGATCCTGGTCCTGTGGAACACGGCTAATGTCAATCCTGACCCCGTGGGAAGCGTCCAGAGCAAATCCTGGACCTGTGGAACATGGCTAATGTCAATCATGACCCGTGGGAAGCGTCCAGAGCAAATCCTGGTCTCGTGGAACACGGCTAATGTCAATCCTGACCCCGTGGGAAGCGTCTAGAGCGGATCCTGGTCCTGTGGAACATGGTTAATGTCAATCCTGACCCCGTGGGAAGCGTCCAGAGCGGATCCTGGTCCTGTGGAATACGGCTAATGTCAATCCTGACCCCGTGGGAAGCGTCCAGAGCAAATCCTGGTCTCGGGGAACACGGCTAAAGTCAATCCTTACCCCGTGGGAAACAGCCAGAGCGAATCCTAGTTCCTTGGAATATGGCTAAAGTCAATCCTGACCCCGTGGGAAACGCCCAGAGCAACCCCTGACTCCTTGAAATGCGGATAATGTCAACCCCATCAATCACTTACGGGTCCTTTCGACTCATAAGGAAGAAAACTTTCTTGTGAGATCCTTATGACTCTCAAAGAGAAAACACACTTAGGAATCCTCACGATTCTTAAAGAGAAAATACATACACGAGATCCTTTCGACTCGTAGGGAGAAAAGTCTTTATGAGACCCCCACGGCTTATAAAGTTGAAAAGCATTAGGTAGCAGATCTGAACCTGCTTCCTAAGCCATCACTACCTCTCGAAGAGTCCAAGATGGAATGCTCTCTATCATCTACAGGCTACGCTTACTAAAGTAACATACCGGCAACAAAGAAAAGAGAAGAAAGCAAGAGATGACACAAGATAGTACGAAAGAAGTTTATCTTTTATTTATAAGTTCAATTGGGTACAAGATACATCATATAAAAAAATAAAATATGGATACATGTTATTCAAAAATTACAAATGTTAATTGATACAAAAACAACTATTGAGAGGGAGACGTTTTCAATAAACCAATCAGTTGCTCGCGCACTCCCCTCAGCCCCTTTTCACGGTCAGTTGCCGTGGCCAACTCCGCTTCAACCTGAGCCCGTTGCTGCAGATAAGATGAAAGTTGCTCATCAATGACCCGCTGAGCTGCCTCACGACTTTACGCATCTCCTTCGATGAGGTCGAGCTTCTGCCTCAGCGTTAGCCCGTCGGAAATACATCGTAGAAGGCCCTCAAAGATAGTTTTCAGCTGTACAACATTTGTGTCAACCTGAGCGTGCAGCCGGGCAGATTCGCTTGAAGTCTCTTCGCGCTCCTTACGCTTTAAGGCCGCTTCTTGTTCAAGATGGTGGAAGTAGGGAGTGCTCTGCTCGACCCACACAGCCCGTTGGGAGTTCACAGCCAGGACTTCGGGAGCAGGACGTCCGAGCTCAAGCTCATGTAGACACGCCTCAATTTTCCTGCAGTGATTAACCCAAGACTCAACGACGCCCTCGCTATGGAAGTTCACGAGAGTCGCCAGCATGGGATTAACCTCGGCAGCAAAATATGCAGTGAGGGCAGGGGCCTCCGCATCAAGCTCTTCAATGGATTCACTCAACATACGAAGGCTGGTCGCAGCGCCCTTAGAAGATGGACGTCTAGAAAATGGTCCTGCTGGCATTAATATACAAGATTCAAAGGGAGAAGGGACCGGTGCGACTGCTGCAAAATGAATTACGGTTAAAAGCTAACTCGCAAAATAGATCACATGAGTGATGAAGTATACTATACCGGCTGCGGCAGGTGGCAGGGCCGGGAGTACCGGTGGCGCAACTATTCTTTCATCCCCTCCTTCAATCTGTAGTGCTGCAGTCAAAACAAAGAAGAATTAGCAACGACTTGGCTGCCCATAAAAGAAAAGAGAAGATACTAGCTAGAGACTGTACTCACCAACGCCACTAGATGAAGCAATCTCCAACTGGAAGCAGAAATGTGGGTGCAGCACCTGATACAGATGATCAAAAAGGACTCCTGCAAGGGTGTAATAATGCAATGTCAGTACATAAAGTATATAGCCTACAACGAAACCGATAAGTCACAAATCCGTACCTTCCAGCATTTGGGAGGACACGAGAGAAGGCAAAGGATCGGAAACCGTCAAAGCGGCAACTGGTGGTGCTTCCTCGGGTGGCACAACCTCAACGCTCGACACACCTGCATTAGAAACGAGAGAAATACTGTCAGAAAAGATTGAAAGGGATTGCAGAATGAAAAGGAAAGCGATGCCCGAAATCTACCTGGTGAGTCGCCGGTCAAAACCGCGACAAGGGCGTCCCTGGGTGCAGCGACTACTTCACCCTCTTCCATCGGAATGGTTTCGCCGCCCGTAGGTTCATCCCCCGACTCCATGAGAGCCGTCATGATACTCGCAGCGCCCGGCAACGGAAAGAAACCTCAAGGGGAAAGAGTGGCAATCGGGACAGTCCCAGACTTTTGAGAAAGAGTGGCCACTTCAGGTTCAGTGGTTGCCGCCATTTCACCGACCACTTCCTCATCAAGACTCGGCCCTGCAGGATAGGATATATGAGAATCTGAAGATTAAAACTTTGACAAAAGGACTCAGTGGTACGTTATCTTGGGTCGGCTTTTCAATTGCTTCTCGAGCCGTACGTGCCGCCTGTGTATGAGCGGTAGACAGGGTGACAGGAGCACCCTCTGAAGAAGCAGGGACAGGGGTAGCAGCACTCGAGCCTGCACCTACGGCCAAGGCGGCGTTACGTTCTCTTGCCGCACGCCTCATGCGCTTCCTTTCCGCCTGGACCGTGAGAGCCGATCTTCTTAGGACCTCCGTCAAGGAGACGTCATCGTCCACGCCAGGAGTTACCTCTGGAGCCGTTGAAGCGTCCGTCATCAGTTGCTTAAGTAAAGCCTCTTTTGGCAATGCTGAGGAGGTCGGGGCTTCGATAGCTGGCCCTAGAAGCATCTCCGCATCACCCTGCGGGATTGGCACTGTACTGGGGATGACCTTAGTCGAGGTAGTCCCTGCGATAAGATAAAAAAGGGGTCAGATTACCCATAAGAAAGGGGAATGAAGACACGGTGAGCCGAAATATACCAAGACCCAACGAAGCACGAACCCTCTCTTCCTCCTCAAAAGTCTTGAGGGAAGCCGTGAGAGCCTCTTCAGTGGAAATTCCTGTTAAAGAAGGAGTGTCAGTCAAAACATGATAACAAAAACATAACAACAAAAAGATACGGTTGAAGCTTACTTGATTGTGCGAGAATGATCAGTCCTGCTTTGTGTCTAGCGAGTCGCTCGGAAGCTGCAATGTCAGCCTCCAGATCAGTATCATCTGGCGCCATGAATAGACCCTCGTTGGTCCCATATTCGCTCAGGCCCTCGCTATAAGGAGCATGAGGCTCCTGACCGAGTACAACGTCTGCAGAAAGAATCGACTTCTTTTTCTTCTTCTGCGAGCGAGCACCGGTCGCCACTAGCACAAGCTTACGCTTGGTGGGCACCTTAGGACGACGAGTCCCGATATCTGAACCCACGCCAGACTCGGTAGACGCTACAGTCACCTCTTTCACGGGAGCACGGGGTATCGATAACTCAGGCCTATCACTCGGGACCACGACCGTAGCAACCTCTCTGAAAGGAGGACGAACGATGGTCCGTTGCTTCAAAAGGATGGCTGGACAACCAGCAGGGGCTGCACCCTTACGATCGATCAACAACTTCTTTTCCTCCCTGATGACGGTACCCATCGCGTGTTGATACCACGTCACGTATACATTCAGGGCTTTCGGCACACAACTCGGCTCACTAATGAAGAAATTGGACCCTGTGTTTAGGCGCATGAAATGGTGCAAAGTGCTCTGGATACCCTCTTCAGTATAAACCGGTTCTGCCAAGAATGCCTCGAGCAGGACGCCCTGATTATAACTTGATTGCTGGGCAAAATGGTGGGGGTTATATCTCATAAACAAAGCTGAGTTGTTCTGCCTAAACACCAAGTATCCCGTCCTGATCGAGTACAAATGGAGAATCTCCCGAGCTTTCAAGGTAGAAACTCCGTCCTTAAAGGTGTCCCGCAACGGCTGCACCATCTTAGCAGATTCCTTACCAATAGTCATAACTTTATCAACAAAGGTCATGCTGTCCCCGACGGTACGTGGGCGAAGAATTACACCCCGAGCCTCTCGCTGACTTGGTTCCACAATGGAAGCATTGACCAACCGCATAATCCGTGAAAAATTGCAAGTTTCATAGAAATGAGGCCGCTTATGCATTCCAAAAGCACCGAGCACATGCAGTTCAAGCCATGAGGTAAAATAATGCATCGGGAAGTTTACGGGTTGCACCCCCGGTTGAGTAGTGTTGGCCGCCAAACTAAGGCCGTGATATAAATGAGCCAGCCCGGCAATCCCAACAGCAACTTGTCTCTCTTCAACCATCCGATGAGCTGGGTAGAAGACAGACGGCCTCATGTAGCGAGGGTGCATGGGAAGCGCGAACCAGCTTAACCACAAACCGAGGAACCCTAGAAAGAACGCTTCCTTATCGATGCCCGGAGCGGCAATTTCTGAAAAGGGGACGATCGCGACGTTTGGAAGAAAGAAACTCTTTTGATCGACTTCCAATATTGGCCGGCGAGCCAAGCCAAAGCCGAAAGGATCACCAAGTTTGGAAAACTTTTCACCTTGTTGCGATAAAACTTCTGGGCGAAGAAAACGGGCGATGAAGTCCGCAAAGCTAACCCCTTGGCTTCCAGACTCAAGAAATAGGCCCTCGTAAATGTTTAGCACCTTGATCAAGCTGGGGAATTAGTGCTGAATGGCATTCTCTGGGTTTAGACCCGTCATCACCAGTCGGGTAGCGAAAGTATACTCATCAGGGGGCAAGATCTCCTCATAATGCTCCCCTCTGACAGGCAAGCCAGAGATATCCGCAAACACTTCCAAAGAGATGGAAACTTCCCGATCTAGCATAAGGAAGGTATGAGTTGGAATGTTCCACTGTTCCAAAAAGGCTTTGACCCATCAGGCTGGAGGTGGGGAATATTGAAACAGGGAAGCGTAGATCGCGGGGTATAACCTGAGCCTCAGCAACTCTGACTTCTTTGCCGATAGGATGTATCGGGCCCACTGCAGATATCCAGCTCGGTGACGGGGAGTCAGGCTATGTTGTATGGCTGTCCCCAAGGGCGTGAATCACCCTGGCATATACGACGCCCTAGAATGTCCAAAGCCATCGGCGGTTGTACAGATATTGCAGCCATAGAGGGCTGAAGACAACCCTCTGAAGTCCAATTAATCACCTCCACGACATAGTTCACTGGGGGTACGTCAGCATAATGAATCGCTGAGATGGCCTCTGAAGGTGTTGCGCAAGAGAAGCTGTGCCGACCCATGATGATCCGCAAATGAAGATTCTTGTGCTCCGGGTCATAGTCTTTGATCAGCGCAAGAACCTCTCGGTCTACGGGCGCTTCGGGGAATCCGCCTTCTGAGCGGACGAACGAGAAGGAAGTGTCGAAAGACATAGTACCTGTGTGGAAAAGAACAAATTTTCAGCCGCCAATGCTACAGTTTAAGTTCTGTCACTAGGTACTTTAAATCTGTACCACACTGCAATGCAGTAAAAAGGGACCAAAGGGGACCCACATAATCCAGATGATATTGCATCATTAATAAAACAGCCTCATCATTTGATGAGACTGTCATTAAAATGAGGAAATTCTTAATTGATTCTCATTCAATGAGAACCCCTCGGGCTAAGGAGTAAATCTCCCCTTGAGAGCAGTGCTCTGTGACAGAGTGACATCTGTCAAACTCCAATGATGAAGGAATAAAAATTCCTCAAGAGCCTTGCTCTGTAAAAATGATAGAATAACCCATCAGAAAAATTGAAATAAATTTTTTTAATTAAAATTCTGAGATCTTCAAGATCCATGAACAAACTCTTAAGAGTTCTTCATAAGAGATTAACAAATCTCCACTATTCAAGAGAGCAAAGCTCTGTTAATGGGTTAAGAAACCTAAAGAAATATCTCTTTAGATTTATGAGAGTAAAGCTCTGTTAGAGAAACCCTAAAAAGGTTTTCTTTAGATCTAAGATCTATGAAGAGCAAAGCGCTGTTAATGGGTAAAACCCTAAAAACATTTTGAGATCCATGATCTGAGGAAGTGCAAAGCTCTATTGATAAAGTTCAAATCTTACTAAAAATTTGGCAGAGTTTTGATTCTTGAAGGTTCTTAAAATGAAGAGCTATGCTCTGAAGGAGAATAAAAATTCTCAGAAAGAAAAAAGATGAACAGAAATCATCTCAAGGACCAAGGGTCCCGTTTATAGACGCTGAGAGCCGTTTCAACTTCTGAGTTAATTCAAGGGCCGAGATGCTGCCACCGCTGCACTCACGTGTGGGCCACGTAAGCGCAACGGTGGGGGGGCATTTTTTTCCCCCAATCAGAGCAAAACTCTGTTCGAAATTCAAATTTTGAAAATGAAGCAACGCTTCATAGCAGCGCCAAGTGCGCCGCGCCCTAAGTAGAGCACCACGTGCAAAGCACGTGTGCGCTAGCGCTAAGTGTGCTGCGCTTTAAGCAGCGCACCACGTGCAAAACATGGGTGCGCTAGCGTTGGAACTAAAAGCTCCCCACCGTCAGATCAAAAATCCAATAAAGATGATAAATCATCAATTAATCAAAACTAAATTCTGTTAAGGAAAGATTCCTCAAAATCTTTCCAGACAACAAGATTGTGCTCTGTAAATCAGAGCACCGTTGAATCAATGATCCAATGGTGATTAAAAATCACCAAAAACGCAAAATAAATTCTGTATGGAAAAGATTTCTCAATCTTGTTAAAAACAAGAAGATTTCCTTCTGTAAATCAGAAGCCCTTGGATCAAAAGATCCAACGATGGGAAAATCTCCAAATCAATTGGAGAAAAGATCTACTTAACCGATTGAACAAATCAGCTAACCCTATATAAAGGCCTCAAGACTTTAAGTCTCATGGATAGAGAAGCATACAGAGGAACCCCCCCCCCAAACTTTGAGAAATCTCAGAAAGAAGAGCCAAGCTCTCGGTAAAAGAAGAAGATTTTCTTTAAGGTAAAAATAAACAAAGAGACGAAATCGTCTCATATAAAAAGAAGAATTCACTTCTTTTTTTAAGATCATAGATCTACAAGACCAAGGTCTTTCACAAAGAGATTTAAGGATCTCATCAAAGAATAAGAAGAAGAACATAATCCTTCTCACAGATCGTAGATCTATAAGACTAAGGTCTTTTATACAAAGAGATCATGAACATCTCATTATAAATAAAGGGGGAGAGAATAAGTCAATTCTCTTGGGATCACATATCCATAAAGGCAATGCCTTTCATCAACATAAGAGATTGAAATATCTCCTACAAAATAAGAACTTTGTTCTTAGAACCTTGAGACAGTCTCTTCTGAACGAGAATTTATTTCTCAGATCATAAAGTTGATCAGATAGCGCTTTGCGCTAATAAAATAGCGCTTTGCGCTCTTTGGACTCGCGCAAAGCGCCAAGCGCACCACGTGTCCCTCACGTGTGCGCCACTTAACAGTTAGCGCTCTGCGCTCTTGGACTAGCGCTTTGCGCTCATGGATTGGGGCTCAGCGCCAAGCGCACCACGTGCTCTTCACGTGTACGCCACTGAACAATAGCGCTTTGCGCTCATAAACTGGCGCAATGCGCCCATTATCTGGCGCTTAGCGCCAAGCGCGCTACGCGCTCCTCACGTGTGCGCTGCTCAGCAGAAGCGCTCTTTGACTGGCGCAAAGCACCAAGTGCACCACGTGCTCCTCACGTGTGCGCTAAAAAGAACATAAATTGTTCTATAAATAAAACCCAGAGCTATGATGAATGCTCTGCATTCAATAAAAGACAAAAATATTGTCAGAACTCAAATCAATGCTCAGCATTGTCAAATGTTTAACATTTTAACTGAGTGGGCCGAGCCCAAATTGGTTATAAACCCCCCATTCAGATTAATTAAGCCCATATGCTCATAAATCTTTGATCTTAGTCTCAATTGGACTACAGATCTCCCCAACCAAAATTGGTTCAAGGGTACATCTCTTCACTCCTTTGATATTTGTCGTTGTAATCTTTCAACGTCTTCAGAGAGGTGACGGGTCCCGACAACCATACATTCCATAGACTATGACGTCTTTGTAGGGTTCCTAGCGACAGCGGCGAGGTTTCGGGAGGCATCGTCTATGCCATTTTAAAATTTTGGCGTTAAAATGAACTCTAAACATGATCGTTAACTAGAATACAATACGGAAAAAAAATAAACCATTTACTATCTAAGTGAAAAAGGAAATACAACCTTTGTAGATCGGTCCTTCACTTGATAAGCTCCTTGTAGTAGTCCCTTCGCTGCGATCGTCGAGCTCCCGGACTCTTGCATGGCTTCGCGTAGAGAAATGGGCGACCTTGCTTGAAATCTTTGAGGCCGAAAATGATCTACGTCGAGTGGATGCCAACTCAAGCTACTACTTCACTAACTAAAGGATTAGTGAAGCAAACACCCTATACTAAAGTGCTAATTTAGTAGAGGATGGAGAAATAGGAATTGGGCTCACTTTAGAATTTCTTTTCTCACTATACTTTCTTACTTAATCAAAACCCTAGCAAGCTTTTTGAGCTTGAGGAAGAAGATGAACTAAAATGAGATGAGAATAATGATCAAATGAGTGAGTGAACCATGGTGAGTGAGTATCATATACTAACTCATGTAGAGACATAACCATGGCTAATCCAAATGGTTAGTTTAACAAATATCTAAAGTAAAAACAAAGTTAGCGGACTTTGTCAAAGCAAAACAAGCTTCTACAAGCTTCATGCTCTTTCCAAATATCGACTAATTTTCTAATTACCTTAAATAATTATAACCCACCATTATAAATAGAATGGTGTGTATCTCATACACCCATGTATGATGTATCAACAACCATGATACAAAAAGAAAACACAAATAAATATATATCACATATATATTAAGTTGTGCACAAGTGAGGAAAGACCCTTAAGTGAGCAAATGTTAGTTAATGTAAATTAGTATATCAAATATTCAATTATACACTAAATTATTAAATCAACACTTGACTTAATAATCCGGTTATATCACATATAACCGACTAACATCCAATGTACCGACTTATCGAATCAACACTTGATTCGATAGCCCGGCTATATCATATATAACTGACCGATACAATAAGTCGCGAGAATAGAATACGGTATCACATACACGCATTATTCTCGGTCCCGCACATATCACATATGCGCTCCTATTTCGTTTTGCCTGAGTCAGTAAAACCTCTATGTAGGACTCTAAAGACTCGTCAATACGCCGGTAGTAGGTGATGATCACATCAAGCACCCACAAGCTGTCAGCGGTACTAGCTGGACGTAACGGCTACCCGGGTATTGAGCGATCAGAAGATCAGTAAGCAAGCCCGCTCTAACTCCTGCAAAAGTCTGACGGTAACACTTGCCGTACAGTCCGGTCTCATCGTCTGATATGTCGTATATCAAGTCTAGGGGTGGTAAACGTCAGACCCCAATAACCGATAAGTCATGCCGATGTGAGGCTCATAACGGGTCGAGAAACTACTGGTAACACTTACCAGTAAATCTCTAAAACAGCCCTGGCCAGGGACTTCCCTGTTATGGCCAATCGAGCACAGCGCAACATCAACTCCCAATATCGGGAGAGACGAAACCCCTCCTATCGCTCATTGCCTCCATGTGACTCGGGACTGTACCCAAAAACCACCGTTTTGCACGCCCTCTTGGATGTGGTAAGGTAGAAATCAAAGCACAGTGGGAATCACACAAGACTCTATGACGATCTCGGGTCTACAGACTAACCGGTACAAGTGTCACCAGAGAACTGCCATCTGACGTGAGGTATAATACCATCTGGGAGTTCTCGGTGAGTCCGTCCCGTGTACCCAGTCTCCACTGAGCACCCGTATACCATCTCTGATGTCAAACACCAATGGATATGGGATCATCCATCGCCCATCTCATGGGTCGAGAAGCGTATACGCTGGTCTACTCTGGTATATCGATGCCCTGTCTCGATACACCCACGACTAGGGACATTAAAAGATGTACTTATGGACTACCATGGCCCCACTAGTATGATCTCTATCATAGTCCTGGTAGTCAAGTACACATCCTAAGGGCTTTACCAACATGTAACCATAAGACAATATCAAGAGACAAGTATACATGTTAAGATAAAGAGCAACCAGATAGCATACTATCATATCGAGCAAGAAAGTCCTCTGTATATATGTCCAAGCATCCAATATAATATACATCATATGTACAATACTGGCCTCTAGGGCATACATACAACTAACAATCTCCCACTTGCACTAGGGCCAGCTGTTGTAATATCGCATACCGAGCATCCCGAAGAGTCTCTCGAACTGTATCTGGGGAATGGCCTTCGTGAGTGGATTCGCTGTGTTGTTCTTCGTGTCAACCCTCCTGATCTCGATCTCCCGGCGATCAACTATCTTCCGGATCAGGTGATACCGCCTCAGAATATGCCTGGATCGCTGATGGAACCTGGGTTCCTTGGCCAAAGCCACCACTCCATTGTTATCATAATACAAAGGTAGTGGATCCTTAATGGATGGAACCACTCCAAGTTCAGTTATGAACTTCTTGATCTAGACAGCCTCTTTGGCAGCATCGTTGGCAGCGATGTATTCAGCCTCCATCGTCGAGTCTGCCACAGTTTCCTGCTTGGAACTCTTCCAGCTTAACGCCCCTCCGTAAAGGGTGAAGATAAATCCCGAGTGCGACTTAGAGTCGTCCTTGTCACTCTGGAAGCTCGAATCGGTAAAGGACTCCACTTGGAGTTCTCCGTTACCATACACCAAGAGAATCTCTTTAGTCCTTCGTAAGTACTTGAGAATGCTCTTCACAGCTGTCCAGTGACTCTCTCCAGGATCTGCTTGATACCTACTCACTACACTTAGCGAGTGTGCTACATCGGGTCCGGTACATAGCATCACATACATGATAGAGCCTACAGCTGAAGCATAGGGTATCCCTTGCATGCGAGCACTCTCCAAATCAGTCTTGGGAGACATCTCTTTGGAGAGAGTGAGCCCTGAGATCGTGGGTAAAAACCCACGCTTGGACTCTTCCATACTAAACCTCTTTAGTATGGTGTCAATATACCTGGATTGGGACAATCCCAGTAACCGTTTAGATCTATTTTTATAGATCTTAATCCCCAAGATGTAGGAGGCATCCCCTAGATCTTTCATTGAGAATCGTTGTGATAAGAAAAACTTGACCGATTGCAGCATAGGAATGTCATTTCCTATCAAAAGTATGTCGTCCACGTACAATACGAGGAAGACAACCTTACTCTCTGCCACCTTCTTGTATATAAGGTTCATTTACGTTTTGACGAAATCAAACTCTTTGATAACGACATCAAAGCAGATGTTCCAACTCCGCGATGCTTGCTTTAATCCATATATGGATTTAAGTAGCTTGCACACCTTCCCGCTGCTCCCACTAGCTATGAAGCCCTCCGGCTGAGTCATGTACACGCTCTCTTCTAAATCACCGTTTAGAAAGGCGGTATTAACATCCATTTGCCATATTTCGTAGTCATGGTATGCGGCGATGACAAGCATGATCCGGATGGATTTAAGCATAGCCACTTGAGAAAAGGTTTCGTCATAATCCACACCTGGTCGTTGACGAAAACCCTTTGCAACAAGTCTAGCTTTGAAAGTCTTCACTTTCCCATCTACCCCAAGTTTTTTCTTGAAGATCCACTTGCTCCCAATGGGTTTTACCCCTTCAGGAGCATCTTCCAAAGTCCATACTTTGTTGGTGTACATGGATTCCATCTCGGACCGCATTGCATCTAGCCATTTCACTGAGTCACCACTCGTGATGGCCTGCTCGAAGCTATTTGGGTCATCATCCTCCATGATGCAATCCTCGCTCCCACCATCCATGAGAAAACCGTAGTATCTCTCAGGTGGGTGAGGAACCCTACTAGATCGGCGGAGTGGCTGGGGTTCATCGGGAACTACCGAATCCTCCGGTTCTACCAAATCTTCTGTCGTAGTCTGTATTGCTGGAACCTCTTCCAGTTCTACCTCCTTGCCACTAATCTCTTTTTCAAGAAATTCCTTTTCTAAAAAGGTGGCATGTCGAGAAACAAACACCTTTTGTTCCTCGGTGTGGTAGAAGATATACCCGCGCGAATGTTTGGGATATCCAATAAACTTACACAGAATGGACCTTGCCCCGAGTTTGTCCGGATTTTGCGTTTTTACGTATGCTGGACAACCCCATATCTTAACATAATTAAGATATGGTCTCTTTCTTTTCCATATCTCATATGGAGTGGTTGGCACAGATTTGGTGGGAACCATATTCAATAGGTCTGCAGCTGTTTCCAGTGCATGCCCCCAGAAGGAAATAGGTAACTCAGCTGTGCTCATCATAGAGCGCACCATATCTAATAGGTTGCGGTTCCTCCGTTCCGATACACCGTTGTGCTGTGGTGTATATGGACGAGTTAGCTGAGAGAGAATCCCATTCTCTTTTAGGAAATCCAGGAATTCATTGCTTAAGTATTCACCTCCTCGATCAGATCGAAGGATTTTAATACTGTTCCCGGTTTGGTTCTCGACTTCTTGTTTATATTCTCTAAATTTCTCAAAAGCTTCTGATTTGTGTTTCATCAAGAACACATATCCGAATCTAGAGAGATCGTCAGTGAATGTAATGAAGTACGTAGAACCATTCCTGGCATGTGTAGACATTGGACCGCATACATCACTATATACCAGTCCCAAGAGTTCCGTAACTCTTTCTCTGTGTCCCGTAAATGGAGTTTTGGTCATCTTGCCTTTGAGACATGACTGGAAAGTGTCATAAGATGAAAGTTCGAAAGGATTCAAATATCCATCCTTATGCAACTTAGCTAGCCGTGTCGCATTAATATGACCAAGTCTACAATACCACAAGAAGGATTCGTTCATTTCTGAACTCATCCTTTTGTGTGTGTTTGTTATGCTCAGAACTGTTGATTGATTTAGAACATAAATGCCATTGCACAACGTGCCTGATCCAACCAACTTTTGGTTCAGGAAAATGTTCATAACATTATCCTGTAATACAAAATTATATCCTTCTTTGCTCAACAAAGAAACCGATATAATATTGCATATCATGTTCGGCATGTAATAGCATTCGTTCAGAATCAATGTATTACCAGTTGGTAATACAAGGTGATATTCCCCGACGGTTTTAGCTGCAACAATTGCACCATTTCCAACCCTTATGTCTTTATCACCTTCTCCAAGTTCTCTACATTTTCTCAGCCCATGTAACTGATTACATATATGGGATCCTGACCCGGTATCTAATACCCAGGACGTAGAGCAAATAGAGAAACAGTTCTCTGTAACGAACACACCCGAAGAAAATGCATCAACATGTACTTTCTTCATTCGGGTGGCATGGGAATCCTGGTATTCCCCTATATCCTGTTCAATTTTATAACTTTTATAAGAAAGAACGGAACCAACGTTTCCCAGCACAGTATAACATGCGGGTTTGGTCAATACATCTATATTATTATCTTGATTAAGGCATGATATGGTCGCTACCTGGAGAGAGAGAGAAGAAAACACTTTAGCGTATGCTCTTGAAAGATCAGATTGGTTATTATTTTATCTAATCAGGATGGCTCCCGCTGTTTTTATCAAATCTTCCTTCAAACCCTAAAAGGAAAGACTGGCCGGGATTAATTGCACCCTACAATTTCGCCAACTTTTCAGCCAGGCCAGTGTCGGTACTTTGAGGGAGGTTCCCCGTGCTTTCGCACGGACCTAATTAAAATAAACCTCGTTTTCCCAGAGGCATAACCCCGTTGACACCTTTCTAGACACCTACTTGATTGGCTAATTGTCCTGTGTAAAACTCTCCCAGGAGTAACAATTACTCGCAGTGGGTATCGGGATCCAACTATCTCATAGAAGGTATGCAATCTCATTGCAAATTTCAACACTTAAAATTCCCGATAATATTTTGCCCCTAGCGTCCCATGACCTTGACGCAGGCCAACAAACCATAGTGCGCTAGTCAAGTTCAACCCGTCATTTCTTGATTGAATTAAACCCACCCGCACGACCCTTGACGCAGGCCAACAAAGTCGCACGACTACCCTAATCCAATCTGCATCATATGCATAAGCAGATAAATACTAGTTAGCTACCGCACACTACGCCTTGACACAGGCCAACAAACATAGCACGAATACTAAGTATGACTTATCTGAAATGACGGAGGGCTACGACAGGTTTTTCTGAAAACCTATTGCGTAATGAACTTGATATTATTGTAGAACCAAGTGAATTTAGAAAAGGAGTGTTTTTTAGGCTTTTACTAGTTTTGCTAAAGAGGTCATTCCCGGTGAAGGAATCTCGGCTCTTTCCTCATCGAATAAGGTGTGGGATATATCATATATATCACTATGCAAATCAAAACTCCAAAAGCAATCAAAAGACAAACCGGGTGTTGTAGCATCTGTCAGTTTTGCTAAAGAGGTCATTCCCAGTGAAGGGATCTCGGCACTTTCCTCATCGAATAAGGTGCGGGATATATCATATATATCACTATGCAAAGCAAAAAACTGTTGCTACCCTTTTTGAAAAATTTGATTCTACAATATCTTTGAGGTTTCTTTTCTTTCATTAATCACATTAATGAGGTCCCGTCATTTAAATCACCTAAACATCACAGATAAATACGACGTACACTTATGCCATCCGCGTTCGCCTCGATGTCCCGTCATGCACCGTTAGGTTAGGTAACTAACGGCAGAGCGGGGCAGGGCTAGCTCGGGTGTAAAACATAAGTAACGTATATATAATATATCGTATATACTATATACAGTATCCATCTCAACATATCAAATGATCACATCACAGATATCGCAGCAGAAGAAACATATGAAATATTGGATATACTAGGAGGTCCGTGTTTTATTTTGAGCCTCTATAAAACACGGATTCCACGATCGCGATGAATAGCCAAACCCACACCCTTAGACCCCTACGAGAGCGACAAGCAACCCTACAAATTCTAGAGTTAGGAGACCCGGACTCGACTCCTCGAGTTGGTCTCCCACTGGACTCTAGAACCCGGTTACTTGTGCTCTCCTCCTTGGGTCTATTCTAATGCGAAAAAGTAAATAATATACAATGGTGACATCATCCTCAACCCGGAAGTGTCCCAATAAAAGAATATTACATACATCTAATTTTACATGAATGAAAATAAAAACTCTCATCTCACATAAAACCCCCGGCTATTCAAAACGCGACGATCCAATATAACATATCCAGCAGTACATAACATCACACGTCATCACAGCACAGAAAAACTAGACGATGTTAAACATTCCAATCGAATCATCGAACACCCAAAATTACCCAAAAAGCTCAACACTTGAGCGTAGTTTAAAGTTATTCAGCACACGCTACAGTACCAATGAACCAGCCGTAGAAGGGCCAAACCAACGCTTCACATGTGGCACCGCTGAACCACCACAAACCCGAGGGGTCAGTGGCAGTTTTGACGGTCACATAATCGAGTTAAAATTTTGTTCTTCTAGAGGGTCCATCGCATAACTTGCATGATCTTTGAAAGCTTTTTAACTACGGGAAAAATCCAACGCTTAGAAAATTTCCCGGTAAGGAAAAAATGGGTATTTGACATCCGATTGAACTTTTTAATATCGTCTAAATTATCCCAAAAATAATTAAAATCCGACTACGAAACACTCCGAATTGTTATTATAGTAAATAAACATCATATGACAATTTATCAAAAATAAACAACACCTGAAGCACCAAAACCCATGTAACAGAACACTGTAAAAATCTGGAGGGGGCTCGGAATTGGCCGGTGAGGGGGGGTGCGTCGCCGGCCCAATCATCACAGAATGCCTCCAGATTTCTTCAATGTTCATTGTATCATACATATATGATTCTGTACTTGTTTAAAAAAAATTTAGGGCTCATTTTAAAATCGACAGAAACATGGATTTTAGGGTTTCAAGTTCGGAGTTTGTTTCGTGTTCGTAATCTAACAATATCCGTATTATTTTCTAGTTAGGCTCTGATACCACTATAGGGTTCCTATCGACGACAGCGAGGTTTCGGGAGGTATCGTCCATGCCATTTTAAAATTTTGCCGTTAAAAGGAACTCTAAACATGATCGTTAACTAGAATACAATACGGAAACAAAGTAAACCATTTACTATCTAAGTGAAAAAGGAAATACAACCTTTGTAGATCGGTCCTTCACTTCATAAGCTCCTTGTAGTAGTCCCTTCGCTGCGATTGTCGAGCTCCCGGACTCTTGGATGGCTTCGCGTAGAGAAATGGGCGACCTTGCTTGAAGTCTTCGAGGCCGAAGATGATCTACGTCGAGGGGATGACAACTCAAGCTACTACTTCACTAACTAAAGGATTAGTGAAGCAAACACCCTATACTAAAGTGCTAATCTAGTAGAGGAAGGAGAAATAGGAAGTGGGCTCACTTTAGAATTTTTTTTCTCACATACTTTCTCACTTAATCAAAACCCTAGCAAGCTTTTTGAGCTTGAGGAAGAAGATGAACTAAAATGAGATGAGAATAATGATCAAGTGAGAGAGTGAACCATGGTGAGTGAGTATCATATACTAACTCATGTAGAGACATAACCATGGCTAATCTAAATGGTTAGGTTAACAAATATCTAAAGTAAAAACAAAGTTAGCGGACTTTGTCAAAGCAAAACAAGCTTCTACAAGCTTCATGCTCTTTCCAACTATCCACTAATTTTCTAATTACCTTAAATAATTATAACCCACCATTATAAATAGAATGGTGTGTGTCTCATACACCCATGTATGATGTGTCAACAACCATGATACAAAAAGAAAACACAAATAAATATATATCACATATATATTAAGTTGTGCACAAGTGAGAAAAACCCTTAAGTGAGCAAATGTTAGTTAATGTAAATTAGTATATCAAATATACAATTATACACTAAATTATTAAATCAACACTTGACTTAATAATCCGGTTATATCACATATAACCGACTAACATCCAATGTACCGACTTATCGAATCAATACTTGATTCGATAGCCCGGCTATATCACATATAACCGACCGATACAATAAGTCGCGAGAATAGAATACGGTATCACATACACACATTATTCTCGGTCCCGCACATATCACATATGCGCTCCTATTTCGTTTTGCCTGAGCCAGTAAAACCTCTATGTAGGACTCTAAAGACTCGTCAATACGCCGGCAGTAGGTGATGATCACATCAAGCACCCACAAGCCGTCAGCAGTACTAGCTGGACGTAACGGCTACCCGGGTATTGAGCGATCAGAAGATCAGCAAGCAAGCCCGCTCTAACTCCTGCAAAAGCCTGACGGTAACACTTGCTGTACAGTCCGGTCTCCTCGTCTGATATGTGGCATATCAAGTCTAGGGGTGGTAAACGTCAAACCCCAATAACCAATAAGTCATGTCGATGTGAGGCTCATAACGGGTCGAGAAACTACTGGTAACACTTACCAGTAAATCTCTAAAACAGCTCTGGCCAGGGACTTCCCTGTTATAGCCAATCGAGCACAGCGCAACATCAACTCCCAATACAGGGAGAGACGAAACCCCTCCTATCGCTCATTGCCTCCATGTGACTCGTGACTGTACCCAAAAACCACCGTTTTGCACGCCCTCTTGGATGTGGTAAGGTAGAAATCAAAGCACAGTGGGAATCACACAAGACTCTATGACGATCTCGGGTCTACAGACTAACCGGTACAAGTGTCACCAGAGAACTGCCATCTGACGTGAGGTATAATACCATCTGGGAGTTCTCGGTGAGTCCGTCCAGTGTACCCAGTCTCCACTGAGCACCCGTATACCATCTCTGATGTCAAACACCAATGGATATGGGATCATCCATCGCCCATCTCATGGGTCGAGAAGCGTATACGCTAGTCTACTCTGGTATATCGATGCCCTGTCTCGATACACCCACGACTAGAGACATTAAAGGATGTACTTATGGATTACCCTGGCCCCACTAGTATGATCTCTATCATAGTCCTGGTAGTCAAGTACACATCCTAAGGGCTTTACCAACATGTAACCATAAGACAGTATCAAGAGACAAGTATACATGTTAAGATAAAGAGCAACCAGATAGCATACTATCATATCGAGTAAGAAAGTCCTCTCTATATACGTCCAAGCATCCAATATAATATACATCATATGTACAATACTGGCCTCTAGGGCATACATACAACTAACAGTCTTTAAACTGGACTGTGGGGTCCTTAATCCCATGGACTATGATGTCCTTAACCTTGAACTGTGGGGTCCTTAAACTCATGGACTATGATGTCCTTAACCTTGGACTGTGGGGTCCTTAAACCCATGTACTATGATGTCCTTAACCTTGGACTGTGAGGTCCTTAAGCCCATGGACTATGATGTCCTTAACCTTGGACCGTAATGTCCTTAAACTAATCGACCACAATATCCCTAAACTAAACAATATAGCCCAAATGCTCTTTTGTTGGATCTAAATGATCCTGTTGAGTAGATCTTAGTCTAAAATTAGACTAACGTATCCTCAACAAACGTTTAAGTTGATCTTAGTCTCAAATGAGACTAACGTATCCTTAAACCCAACCCCAAACCCAAATCTAAAAAAATACGGATTTGGACTAATCCACGCCCTACGGACGACAACATAAATTAGTCTCCGTATACAATCCACAGGCAACCAAAAACAAAATGAATACACACGACACGAAGTGACCATCTGGAAAAGGAGAAAGTTGTTACCGCGGTGCGGTAGCGTAATTAACTGCAGGGGCTTGCGCCTGCAGGGAAGAGCGTCCCCTCAATCAAAAACACCTCAACGAGGGGGAATCTGACGAAGTCTGCCGCATCCGTTTAAACCTTCGATACACGGTGTCATAAATCAACTTGGTATCTTCGGAGAGGTGGACAGATAACACCAATTAGCATCTGCCTTCGAAATTCAGGCAAGACGGACCTACGCGGTTCCGTCCCTGTTTTCGGCGGAGAACACTCGCGAGGTGAACGAGGACAGCGAGAAGACAAGAAGGACACGATACTACGAGGTATAACATTCATCCGAGTAGTTAAATCTCATATAGTTAGCTAGCTAGGGTTTTATGTTCGATCCAAAGCCCGTAAATATCATTTTTTGCTAATTCCGCCTCCCCGCGAACACGTGGGGTGCGCAACATCGACTAACAGCTTGATGCCGCTAAGACCCCATGGCAGTGCTGGGGTAGACTTTCATGGTATCAGAGCCAATCTAGAACATTTGGGTAGGTCTTTTCGATGTTAAAGTGTTCGATCGGTTTAGAAACCCGCAAAATTTTGATGTTTCTGTCGAATTTTTCAAACGTTGGAATTTTTGTGATTAAAAATATTCAGAAAATCATGCAGGCTTTTTAATGGAGCCTCCTGAAATTTGAGCACCCAATTCCATCAAATGGCTGTAGAAGCGCGGCCAAACCCTATGTTTGGTCGCAGTTCCGCGGCAGGTTTGTAGGTTTGTGGTCTCTTCTTCAGGTGCTGCTCCATGGTTAAGTCCTGAACTCTCTGAATGTTTTTAATGTTTCTCAAGTTGTTGAGATCTCTGGATTTTGTCGGTGTTTGCTAAACTGATCGAAAAGTTTAACGTTGTATAGATCTTGATGATATGTAATACAATATTTGGAATCCAAATAATTAGTTTTGTGAAAACTAGTTAGTATATTATAAATCTAGTGTATTAGTCTCGGTTAATCGGTTGCCACGGAGTTTTGATTTGGATAAAAACTCCGTCATAATCACGTATTGTATGTGAACCCTCGCCGGGTAACTCTAATAGATAGCCATGCCCTATAGCAGCGACCAAGTGACTGTAGGAGAACCCCGTTGCCAAAAGCACCCACTCGGGTGCTTGCGGCCATGGTGTTCCGCCTTAGTGCACTTCATCGACGGTATCGGGGGTGCGACCATCTGCTAAAGTTTCTGACGAGTATTCGATAATGTAGTCGGAAATCTTGTTGAATTACCCGACTAAAGTGATTGAAAAGTGTTTTCAATTTGAGACTAAAATACAATGTTCATAGGTTAGGCATGAAATCCGGAATATGAGATATTCCAGATTTATGATGTCTAAGAATATACGAATTCTAATTATTGTAGTTTTCCATTTCTTTTCTGCGACCGTAAGTGTAATATGTGGGGTATCCCGATCTCGTTGCTATATGTCAACGAACTTTCGGAATACGCATATTTATTTACGTTGATGACATGTGATGTTACGTGTTGCTGTTGATATGATTCATTAGATCATCGTGAATGAATAGCTGGGGGTTTTATGTGAGATGAGAGTTTTTATTTTCATTCATGTAAAATGTGTATGTAATATTCTTTTATTGGGGCACATCCGGATCGAGGATGATGTCACCACTGTTGTATATTATTTACTTTTCCGCATTAGGATAAACCCAAGGTGGGAAGCACAAGTAACCGGGTTCTAGAGTTTAGTGGGAGACCATCTCAAGGAGTTGAGACCGGGTTTCCTAACTCTAGAATTAGTAGAGTTACTTGCCGCTCTCGTAGGGGTCTAGGGATGTGGGTTTGGCTATTCTTCACGACCATGGAATCCGTGTTTTACATTATTGGCTAAATTTAAAACACGGAAATCCTAGTATATCTAATATTTCATATGTTGCTTCTGCTACTTGGTTCTGTGATGTGATCATATAACTGCGTGAGACGAATGTTATATTATATATATGACATATAATAAACGTTGCTTATGTTTTGCACCCGCGCTAGTCCAGCCCCCGCTCTGCCGGTAGTTAAGTAACCTAACGGTGCATGACGGAGCCCAGTGGCGAATACGGATGGCATAAGCGTACGTTCTATTTTCGTTTCACTTTTCTGTAATGTTTAGGAAACATTAAATGATGGGACTTCATTAATGAGATTAATGAAAAGAAAGAAACATAAAGATGTTGTAGAATTAAATTTTCAAAAAGGGTAGCTCTAGTTTTTGCTTTGCATAGTGGTATTCCTTGATAAATATCCAGCACCTCATTCGATGAGGAAAGAGCCGAGATTCCTTCACCGGGACTGACCTCTTTAGCGAAACTAGCAAATGTTACAACTCACTCGGTTTTATTTTTGATTGCTTCTCTAGTTCTTACTTTGCATAGTGGTATTCCTGAATATCCTGCACCGCTTTCGATGAGGAAAGAGCCGAGATTCCTTCACTGGGAGTGACCTCTTTAGCGAAACTAGCAAAAACCTAAAAAACACTCATTTTCAAAATCACTAGATTCTACAACGATATCAAGTTCATTACGCTCATGGTTTTCTTATAAACCTGCGTAGCCCTTATTCCCCTCCGAACGGCGGCCCGGACTTCGCGTCCATTGCCTGAGGTTCGGGGCAGATGCTATTTGGTTTTATCCGTCCACCTCTCCGAAGATGCCAAGTTGATTTATGACACCGTGTATCGGAGGTTTAGACGGATACGGCCGATGTAGCAGACTTCGTCAGATTCCCCCTCAGGATGAGGGGTTTTTGATTGTGGGGACGCTCTTCCCTGCAGGCGCAAGCCCCTGCAGTTAATTACGCTACCGCGTCGCGGTAACAACTTTCTCCTTCTCCAGAATTTCACTTCGTGTCGTGTGTGTTTGTTTTGTTTGTGGTTGCCCGTGGATTGTATACGGAGACTGAGTAATGCCGTCGCCCGTAGGACGTGGATTAGTCCAAATCCGTGTTTACTTAGATTTGGGTTTGGTGTTTTTAGTTTAAGGATGCATTAGTCGCGTTGCGGCTAAGATCGACTTGAACGCTCATTAAGAATACGTTAGTCCTGTTTTAGACTAAGATCAACTTAACGTAGTGATTAATTTAATGTATGGCCATCGGGACTCGTCACCTCTCTGACGTCGTTGAAGGATTACAACGACAGATGTCAGAGGAGCTCGGAGATGTACCCTCGAACCAGAGTTGATTGGAAGTTTTATAATCCATTTGAATGTTTAAGGATACGTTAGCTGTGTTTGGGGCTAAGATCAACTTAAACGGGACCGTTTAGATCCGGCAAAAGAGCGTTTGGAGGCTCTATTATTCCAGTTTAAGGACGTGGTGGTCTGTCGCCAGTTTAAGGACGTGGTGGTCCATCGCCAGTTTAGGGACGTGGTGGTCCATTATTAGTTTAGGGACGTCTCGGTCCGATATTAGTTTAGGGACGTTTCGGTCCAACATTAGTTTAGGGACGTTTCGGTCCAATATTAGTTTAGGGACGTCTCGGTCCGATAGTAGTTTAGGGACGTCTCGGTCCGATAGTAGTTTAAGGACGTTTCGGTCCAACATTAGTTTAGGGACGTTTCGGTCCGATATTAATTTAAGAACGTTTCGGTCCGATATTAGTTTAAGGACGTCTCGGTCCACGAGTTTAAGGACCCCGCAGTCCATATGGATGTGTGGTCGTTGGGACCCGTCACCTCTTTGACGTCGTTGAGGAATTACAACGATGGATGTCAAAGGAGTTCGGAGATGTACCCTCGAACCGGACGTAAATTGATTTAGGAGAGCCATTTTGCTCGGTCAATTTAATTTAAGGACTTATGGCCACGATTGGGCTAAGTCCAGTAGAAAATATTCAACATTTTATTTGCTTTTGCATTGCATTTTATATTTAGGCTCTACCCACAAAAGATACAGAGTATCAATTTATTTTGGGCTCTGCCCATTTGCAGATGATGCAAAGTATCTACCTTGTTTGGGCTCTGCCCCTTTAAAAATGCATAGCATTCCTAATATTTTGTTTGGGCTCTGCCCATTTATAAATGATGCAGAGCATCTGTTTTGGTTTGGGCTTTGCCTCTTAAAATAATGCATTGCATTTTATTAAGCCTGTTAGGCCTTCTTTTAATTGGGCTTGGCCCTTTTGTAAGCAATACAATGCATTTGCGCTTTGCGCTAAGTAATGAGCGCAAGCTCGTATGGTGATGACACGTGTCGTGCTCTGGTGAGCGCAAGCGCACTAGCGCAGTGCGCTGCGCTGTTGCGCTGCGCTATTACGCTGCTGACACGTGGCGCGCTCTCAGCGAGTTGCGCCAATTCCAGAGAGCAAAGCTCTATCTTAAGGGCGCTTAGCGCAAGTGGTTCTATAACCGACACGTGGCGCTCTCTTAAGAGCGCAACAGCGCAGTTTGGAAGTGCAAAGCACTAAGAATCTTTTAGATTCAAGAAGGGAAGTGCAAAGCACTGTTTAATTTCTTGATCCAAATTAGATCAAAGAAAAAATAAATTTTTCTTTATTTGAAGAACCAGAGGTTCATAAAAGTGCAAAGCACTATTTAATTTCTTGATCTGAAATATATCAAAGAAAAATAAATTTTTCTTTGTTTGAAGAACCAGAGGTTCATAAAAGTGCAAAGCACTATTATTATTATTATTATTATTTTTATTGTTTTTAAAGAACCAAGGGTTCACAAGAAGTGCAAAGCACTGTTTATTATGTAAAGATCATTGATCTTGTTTTTAGACCAATGATCTATTAGAAGGAATTTCTTCTAATCCATGAAGGTTCTTTACCTTTTTCTTGAAATCTTCTCAGAGTTCTCTCTGTTTAAAGTTCTTGAGTTCTCCAGAAAAATGTTGATGCCTTTTGAATTGAGGTCTAAGGCCCTTTTTATCGTGCCCATGAATTAGTTAAAATTGTTAAAGAGATCATTCTCTGAGTGATTTGGGGAATTTTCCCCACCGTTGGATCTTTGATCCAAGGGCCTCTGCTTTGCAGAAGAAAATCTTCTTGTTTTAACAAGAACAGAAAAGATTTCTTAAAATCTTAATTTAGTTTGGCGCAGATGCCCCAGCGCGCGACACGTGTCGCGCATCGCACAGCGCAGCGCAACTGCGCTAGCGCACCTGCGCTGACACGTGTCGCGCAGCGCAGGGCGCAGCGCAACTGCGCTAGCGCATCTGCGCTGACACGTGTCGCGCAGCGCAGAGCGCAGCGCCACTGAAGCGTTGCTTCAGGCAAATAGAGCTCTGCTCTGATTGGGCGCGCCTTCTTGGGCGTTGCGCTGACGCGTCTGCGCCTGACACGTGGCGCGTTGCGCCCAGCACAAAGAATCTGAAGCGTTGCTTCAGTTATTAAAGCTTAGATTTTCAAGGTAGAGCTTTGCTCTGATTGGGGGAATCGGAAGCGTTGCTTCACCTGAGATATCTTTTCATCTCCTTTTTTCACGTCAAACTTGTATTCCCAAGATTTTGATTTCCCGGGTCTTGGAAATAATTCCATTGTGCACAGAATCTTTTGTGCTTGGGTCTATATATAATTCAAGGCCGAGCCTTTTCTTCTCTCATCTTCAGAGAACTTCTTCAATCATGGCTTGCAATCGCCCTCATTCTCGCCGACAACCATGGGAGGTGCCGATTCGGGACATTGTTCCCCGCTTTGCTGCGCGCTTGGTAGACTCCTCTCTTTCAGACGAGCAGTGCGATGCCGCCATTTACGAGCTTTCGACTCGTGTGGGGTCTCCTCTTCCTCCGAATTCCATTTGGCTTCGGATGATCCTTGCCTCGGTGCTCCCCGACATTCCCCTTCCTCCGGCGGAGATGTCCTCGGCAATACTTGATATGGCCGAAGATAAGATCGAGAGCTTTTTCGAAGCGCTCTTGATCACCAAAGCCCTGAGGGACTTCTCCTTTTACTTACTGAGCCAGATACGGGCTCGTCGGGTCGTTATCGCCACTTTTTCCCAGGAGTGCGGCGTCGACCGTTGGATGGCTACCCCTCAGGAAGATCGCCGCTTCGACGTGATGGAGAAGGCGGAGAGGGAGCTGAATAATCTTCTTTTTCTTTTTGTGAACCCTTGTCTCTCTGATCCCGTATTCGGTGATCTTTTTTTAATGTAATAACAATAAGAATAAATAAGTATTTTTTTTTTTTTTTAAATCAAGTACTTCATTGTTTGTTAAGGGTTCTTTCATTTTAGCTCTCTGTTGTGTTTGTGCATCGTATGATTTTAATTCGTTATTATCAAGTGTACGTAACTTTGCATGGATAAATTGCCTTTGGTATTTAAACCCTTTCTTCTGCGCTAGCGCATCTGTGCTGACACGTGTCGCGCAGCGCACAGCGCAGCGTGACTGCGCTAGCGTATCTGCGCTGACACGTGTCGCGCAGCGCGACTGCGCTAGCGCACTAGTGCATCTGCGCTGACACGTGTCGTGCAGCGCAGAGCGCAGCGCAACTGTGCTAGCGCATCTGCGCTGACACGTGTCGCGCAGCGCAGCGCATGCGCAACTGAAGCGTTGCTTCCTTTAAACAGGGCTTCGCTCTGATTGTGCGCGCTGCCTTGGGCGCAGCGTTGATGCGGCTGCGCCAGACACGTGGCGCATTGCGCTCAGCGCAGAGGATCTGAAGCGTTGCTTCATTTATTGAAGTTTAAAATTTCAAAGCAAAGCTTTGTTTCCGATTGGGGAGTTGCTTCATCTTCCACCTCGGAATTTGATCGGAGCTTTGCTCCGATTGGGGTAAACAAGTGCCCCCCACCGTTGCGCTTACGTGGCCCTAAAACGTGAGCGCAACGGTGACAGAATTCCAACCGTTGCAGTAACTTTTGGAAGTTGAAGAGGCGTTCGATGCCTATAAATAGGACCTTTGGTCCCCCCACAGATGCTTATCATCTTTAAGATTTTGTTTTCAAAAGACTCCAGAGTTTTGCTCTTACTTAAGAACTTTTAGAGCCCTGCTCTTATTTCTTTTTTAGGAACTTTCAAAGTTCAGAACCCAGCACCCCTTTTAGGTAAAATTTTAAATTAAATCAAATTTAGTTTAATGGATAGAGCCTTGCTCTCATAGATCTTTTGATCTACAGAAAATCCTTTTGGGGTTTCGTCAAATAGAGCTTCGCTCTCAGGAATCTGTTTCAGGGTTTCTCAACCCATGAACAGAAACTTGCATCTTTGGCAAAACATAGATCCCTTTGATTTAAAAGAATTCTTAAGAGTGTTTAATTGATCTTAGAGTTTGAAGATGGCATTTTATTCTTCAGTGCATTATATTTTTTTGCTTAATCAATCTTTCTTATAATTCTGTTGATTCTCTTTCACAGGAACCATGAACGCCCACATGTATGCCCTTAACGAGATCATCTCGTATGGGGACATCCGCCGACTTGGCCACTCTCAAAATCGGGAGTTCACAAACGAGGAGTGCGCTGAAATAATGAGTCGCTTTGACGCGTATAATGGTCCACTGCTCCCCCGACGTTCCTCCCTCCTTAAGCTTATCGTGGGAGCCATCTGGGAAGCGCTTCCCCTCTTCTGTTCCGGCATGCCGCTTAGGGCTTTGGACGCTGCTGAGGACAAGGTGCACTCGGTGTACCTGTTGAACTTTATCTCGAAGAGACGACGAGACAGTCTTATCGATCTCTTGCACGAGGCCTTTCAACAGTCCGCCATACTCGCTGCTTATCGGAGGGTGGAAGACATCAGGGGGGACCCTGACGCTTGTGCTCGCGAGAGAAAGCATATTAGGATGGTCCGCGAGGCCTGGAAAGTCATAGATAGGGTTGCTTTCGAGTTCCTCAATCCATGTCCTGGGTTCGAGGTTATTCCCTTGTAATGATGTTTCTTCGTTTATCGCTTTTATGATTGTAAGAACCATTGGCCATATTAATGGAAAATTTTTATCCCAGCTTGTCTTTATTTTTTTTGTTCCGAGTCTTTTGCTTGCGCATGAATGAGTGTGTTTCGAATGCTCAATCAAACGTAAATCGGATGTTCCTTCCGTAGCTTTCTTCTTTCTCTTACTATCGGTATGCTATCTTGATAAACATGGTTAACAGATAATAGAGCACGCATCTTGACTTTCTTAAGAAATAGCGATGGCTTAGGCCGCAGGTTCAGATCTGCTGCCTAAGACTTTCCAACTCCATGAGCCGTGAGGGTCTCATAGAGAATTTTCTCCCTACGGATCGAGAGGATCTCGTAGGTGGGTTTTCTCCTTAGGAATCGTGAGGATTCCCAAGTGTGGTTTTCTCTCATAAGTCGAAAGGATCCTATAAGAGAATTTCTCCCTCTTACGAGTCGAGAGGGCTCGTAAGTGGTTGTTTCCCTCTTTGTCGAGAATCGACTTCAGAGAGTGAGACCCGTGAATAGTATGCAAGAGACCATTTAGGATTGACTTGCAGGGTCCCATTGTTCAGGAAGCAAGTTTTTGAATCCGTACTGCCCGAGATGTGAGTCAAAGAGGCTCTCGTCACGGAGTGTTTGTATCCGTGAGTTGAGAAGTTTTGCGAGGGATTATTTGTTTTCCAAGCGCCAAGGATTATTTGTGTCCTTGGGGTTTGAAACGAGTTGATGGTTCCCACGGAGGCGCTGGTGGCTCTGCGAGTCGACGCGGATCAGGAGGCTCTCATCAAGGAGTGTTTGTATCCGTGAGTCGAGGATTTTGCTAGGGATTATTTGTTTCCCAAGCGCCAAGGATTATTTGTGTCCTTGGGGTTTGAAACGAGTCGAGGGTTCCCACGGAGGCGCTGGTGGCTCTGCGAGTCAACGCGGATCAGAAGGCTCTCGTCAAGGAGTGTTTGTATCCGTGAGTCGAGGATTTTGCTAGGGATTATTTGTTTCCCGAGCGCCAAGGATTATTTGTGTCCTTGGGGTTTGAAACGAGTCGAGGGTTCCCACGGAGGCGCTGGTGGTTCTGCGGGTCGACGCGGGTCAGAAGGCTCTCGTCAAGGAGTGTTTGTATCCGTGAGTTGAGAAATTTTGCGAGGGATTATTTGTTTCCCAAGCGCCAAGGATTATTTGTGTCCTTGGGGTTTGAAACGAGTCGAGGGTTCCCACGGAGGCGCTGGTGGCTCTGCGAGTCGACGCGGATCAGGAGGCTCTCATCAAGGAGTGTTTGTATCCGTGAGTCGAGGAATTTTTTTTTTTGCGAGGGATTATTTGTTTCCCAAGCGCCAAGGATTATTTGTGTCCTTGGGGTTTGAAACGAGTCGAGGGTTCCCACGGAGGCGCTGGTGGCTCTGCGAGTCGACGCGGATCAGGAGGCTCTCATCAAGGAGTGTTTGTATCCGTGAGTCGAGGAATTTTTTTGTTGAAGTCACTGGCTTCCTCGGTTGAAATGAACCGTTGAGGTTTGGCTTCGTCGTTTGACGGAATCCGCTGGGGAAGTATGGTTCCTTCTTTGTTTACGCCCTTGGATTGTATACAGGGATCGATGTGATCTTAACTGTAGGGCCAAAGTTTTATCCTTTCTTCTTTTTATTTTATTTTATTTCCGCGATGCTCTATCATTTCAGCTTTTATATCGCGAAGGTCGCGATTGCCCAAACATTTCGGCTATTTTTCGCGGTGCCCAATCATTTCGGCTATTTATTTTTATTTTTACTCGCTGCTTTTTATTGCGAGCTGCCCAATCATTTCGGCTATTTTTCTATGCATATATTTTTACTTGCTGCTTTTTATTGCAAGACGCCCCATCATTTCGGCTATTTCGTATGAATGTGTGGCCTACTGCCTTTTCGCTGTAAACCTGAAATTGGACACCGATTTCGGCATCAGCACCGCTACAACTGGGATATTGCCAGGAGCGAATCATCATTTGCCTCTGTCGTTGTCGAACAAAGGAGGCTTAGCGACCAGGGTTAGGGTCCTGTCGGCTAAGGCTTTTGACTTCATGAGCCGTAAGGGTCTCGTGAAGGTATTTCTCCCTACGAGTCGTGGGGATCTCTAAGTGTGTTGCTCCTTTGTGAGTCGTAAGGATCTCACGCAGATGGTTTCTCCTTACAAGGTCGAAAGGACTCTATAAGGGTTCTCTAACGAAGTTGCGCCCTTTCGGGTTTTCACAAACATTCGCCGGTAGTCCTGCTGTTTTTACTCACGGAGCCCTTTCGGGTTTTCATCCGTGCCCACTTTGCTTATGGACATACCGTTTTTTTTTGTTTTTTTATTTTATTTTATTTTATTTTATTTTTCTCTTCTTTTTTTTTTTACGAGGTCGCGCCCTTTCGGGTTTTTCACGAACACTCGCCGGCAGCCCTGCTGTTTTTACTCACGGAGCCCTTTCAAGTTTTCATCCGTGCCCATTTTGCTTATGGACATACCATTTTCCTTTTATTTTATTTTTATATGTTTTTTTTCCCTTCTTGTCAGCCTAAGGATGCCGCGGTGTTAGTTTCAAGACGTTTCGGTCTGATATTAGTTTAAGGACATTTCGGTCCACTATTAGTTTAAGGACATTTCGGTCCACTATAAGTTTAAGGACATTTCGGTCCGATATTAGTTTAAGGACATTTCGGTCCATCGCTGAGAAGGACGGCTACTTTTATAAAGCTTGAGCTTAGGAAGATAGCGAGCGGACATAGTCGTCGTCATCTATCATTGATCTAAACTATGGCTCATTAAGCGTAGTATTTCTTTAGGAAGCGACCGTTTATCGGCCTGAAAGGCCTTTCACCATGCATGTCCATGAGTAGATAGGCCCCGCCCTGGTAGACCTTATCAATGATGTACGGGCCTTCATAGTTTGGCTCAAATTTTCCCCGCTTAGCGCGATTGGGGATCATGGGCCTTTTGACCACTAGCACAAGTTCGCCTTGACGAAATGTCCTCGGTCGGGTCAATCTTTCGTATGAGCGCGTCATCTTTGCTTTATAAGCTTCCAGATTTTGCTGTGCTATGAGCCGGGTTTCATCAAGGGCGTCAAGCTCCTCAAACCGGAGGTGAGCATTTTCTTCATCCGTCAGCTTGTAGTGGACTGCCACTCGTAGAGAGGGTAATTCTATCTCGAGAGGGAGTACTGCTTCCGTCCCAAATACCAACGCGTATGGCGTTGTGTTTGTGGTCGTTTTAAACGTAGTTCGATACGCCCAAAGAGCTTCTTGCAATCTTTCGTGCCAATCTTTCTTATTTCGTGACACTGTTTTCTTCATGATCTTCGTCAAGGTCTTGTTGAAGGCCTCGGCTAGACCGTTAGCTCGCGGATTATAAACTGAGGAATATCTCCAGTCTATATTGTGCTGTTGTGCGAAGCGGCTAATTTTATGACTTCGGTAGGCTGGCCCATTATCAGAGATGATCCTTCTTGGGGTTCCAAACCGGTATATGACATGCGTTTTGAAGAAATGGAGGATGTTCTCCGTTTTTACTTCCCTTAACGGTACCGCCTCTGCCCATTTGGAGAAGTAATCAGTCGTCGCCAAGATGAAACGATGTCCCTTGGACGATGCTGGTTCGATGGGGCCGACTATGTCAGTTCCCCACATTTCGAATGGCCAACTAGCCACTGTTGGATGCAGTGGGTTGGGATGCTGATGGATGAAGTCCCCATGAATTTGGCATGAATGACATTGCCTCGCGTATTCCAGGCAATCCTGCATCATCGTGGGCCAGTAGTAGCCCATCCGTTTTATCTTCAACTTCATCTTAGGGCCTGCTTGGTGGGAACCGCAGAGTCCGTCGTGAACTTCTTGGACGACCCTTCTCGCTTCGTCAGGTCTTAGGCATCTCAGCCACAGAGAATCGAATGTCCTCTTGTATAGAGTATCGTTGACGAAGGCGAAAGACAAAGCTCGTTTCACGAGCTGATGTCTTATGGACGCTTCTTCAGGCATTTGGTGGAACTTGAAGTAATCTATGAAGACTTCTTTCCAATCTTCGGTCTTCTCATGGTCTTTTATTTGTAGGGTCGCCTGCTCAGTTGCTCCCTTTTCTTTATATGATTCTGGATGTATTTCTGCTGGGGCGAGCACTCGACGGCTTTGTATCACGATTCTAACGTCATCGAGGTTCTCGTCAGCCAATTCTTTAGCAACTTTGGCCAGTGCGTCCGCTTTGCTGTTTTCCGCGCGCGGTATACTTTCCAACGTGTAGGAGGGAATTTGGGTTAGCAGTTGCTGCACTTTTTCACCGTATTTTACCAATTCCGGTTTGCATGTTTGGTAATCGCCGTTCACTTGACTGACGACCAGTTGGGAGTCCCCATATATGAGGAGGCTTTCAATTCCCATATCAATGGCGATCTCGAGGCCTGCTATCAAAGCTTCATATTCAGCTTCATTATTCGTTCTCGGCTCTGTTAAGGAGAAGGCGAAGCGCATTATTCCTCCTTGTGGTGTCACAAAGATGAGTCCTACCCCCGATTTGATCATAGGCGTACTTTGTTTGTGCTTTTTCATGGAAGATGCTCCATCGAAATAAAGCTCCCACCGGGTATCACCACTGTCGATTGCGTCAAACGCATGTCTGTCTGGCAAATCGCAATTTAATGGAGAATCGGCAGGTATGGGATGCTCAGCAAGGAAGTCGGCGATGGCCTGGCCTTTTACTGCCCTGAGAGGTTGATATGTTATCGAAAATTCCATCAAGAGCAGGGCCCATTTAGCGAGTCGCCCTGTCAATATGGCTTTTGACATTAGATATTTGAGAGGGTCCACTTTTGAAATAAGACGGACCTCGTGCGCCAACGCATAGTGCCTAAGCTTTGTTATTGCGAAGATCAACGCCAGGCAGTGTTTTTCAATGGGAGAGTAGTTGCTTTCTGCCCCCAGCAGAACTCGACTTAAGTAGTAGGGTGCTCTTTCTTTCCCTTGATCGTTCTCTTGTGCCCATAATGCGCCTAAGGAACCTTTGAGGGCGGTTGTATAAAGAATGAGAGGCTTCTCCTTAACCGGAGCAGCCAACACCGGCGGGTTCTGCAGGTATTGCTTGATCTCATCCAGTGCGCCTTGGCATTTTTGATCCCAAACGAATGGGGTTCCCTTCTTCATCAGGTGGCTATAAGGGCGGCACTTTCCTGAAAGGTTGGCTATAAATCGCCGTATGTATGCGAGTTTTCCTTGGAGAGACCGCAGCTGTTTGAGAGTCCTCGGCGGAGGCATTTCCATGATCGCTTTAATCTTTGACGGATCTATTTCGATACCTCGGTGTCGAACAACAAATCCCAGGAATTTGCCCGAGGAAACCCCGAACGCACATTTAAGAGGATTCATCTTCAAGTTGTATTGCCGAAGGCGTTGAAATACGGTCTTCAGATGCTCGAGATGTTCCTCGTACGATTTGCTTTTAACCACGAGGTCGTCGATATAGCATTCAACGATTTCGTGTATAAGGTCGTCGAAGATCTTCGTCATGGCCCTCTGGTAGGTGGCACCGGCGTTCTTCAAACCGAAGGGCATCACCTTGTAACAGAATATCCCCAAAGGAGTCCGGAAAGCCGTATGCTTCTGATCTTCAGGATGCATTTTTATTTGATTATACCCCGATGAGCCGTCCATGAAGGAGAAAACCTCATGAGTGGACGTATTGTCTATCATCAGTTCGGTGACTGGCACTGGGAAGTCGTCCTTCGGGCAGGCTTTATTGAGATCCCGGAAGTCCACGCATATGCGCACTGTCCCATTTTTCTTCATCACCGGGACAATGTTGGCGATCCATTCAGGGTATTGAACTTCCTGGATGAAGCCAGAGTCGATTAACTTTTTGACTTCGGTATTGATGCTCATTTCAAGCTCGAGCCGCATTCTTCTCGGCGCCTGTTTGACTGGCTTGACGTCCGGGGATATCGCCAATTTGTGCACAGCAATTTCTGGATCTAGTCCCGACATTTCGGAATAGTTCCATGCGAAGCAATCTTTATGCTGCACAAGGACGTCTTTTAATGCAGCCACCCTTTCTTCAGACAGCAACTCGCTGACGAATGTCGGTCGCGGATCATTTATTATCCCCAACTTAATTTTCTTGAGGTTATCTGCAGTAGTATGGATTCCATCCTCCAGTTCTTTCGGAGCTGGGGGAAATTCTGAGATTACCTCATCGCTGCCGTTTTCAAAGCACCAATGAAGGCTGTTCATGTCCTCGGACCCTTCTTTTAATATTGTTACCACGTGGCAAGTGCGAATTTTCTGCCAATCCCAATGCGGAGTTGGTTCTATCCTTGTGTTTTCGGGTTCGTGCTTTTGCGGCGGCGCTACCCTCCAGTTGTCAGACAACGCGAATCTGCCTAGCTGATACTGATCTTCAATCCAATTCTTGAAGGTGAAGCAATCTTCAAGAGGGTGTCCCATTGCTCGATGGTAAAAGCAATAATTTGGGTTGGAGACTTCGCCTGCTTGCTCAGGGTGTTTAGACTCTGGCAGCGTAAGCATTTGATGTTTTAGAGCAAGATCAAGTATTTTCCTTGTTTTGTTCCGAGGAAATGAGTATGCTCGACCCATTTTCTTCATAAGGGCTAGGTCAATAACGCTCGACTCTCGGATGCGTGGCTTCTTAGCTCTGCTTTGTGGTTGTCGGGCGCCTTTCTTGCCTTTCAACTTGTTTTTGCTTTCGCGTCGAACCTTTTTTGTAGTAGGTTGACAAGGAGCGGCATTTTCATCTTTCACCGCCTGTTGGAGGAGACGCTGTGTCTTGGCTTTCTCATAGATTGCCATTTCACGATCGTGATCATCTCGGGCTTTTTGACTCGCATCCCTTATAAGTTTGCTCATCTGGTCTTCAAACGATGGACTGGGAGGTTTTGTATCAGGAACTTTTGCTGGCTCAGGATTAGCATCCTCCCATTGAGCGTCCGTCTCTTCATCGAAGTCATACATAACATAACAGCTGTTTACTAGCTCCCGTTTCTTTGACCGGATGTACCCAAGCCCTTTTGTTTCTACTCTCCCATTAGGCAGTTTGCATTGAGTCCCGGGAATGTTCCAGACCTTGTCATAGAATTTGGCTTTTCTAACGGTCTGTGTGAAGGACATCCCCTGGCGTTTCAGCAGTTTCTTCAAACCTTCGGTATAATATCTGGGAAGACGGATAGGCTGAACCCTGTCGAGCGTGGGATCCGCGCCATGCCAAATTTCTTTTTCCACCTTGTTTTCTTCAGAACGGTAGAATAAGATTGCCTTCTCGCCTTTTTGTCCGGGAGGGATATAGAATGTCTGCAATTCTTCTACGCTGTTGGTGTCGAGTGCATCCAGTTCTTTGTAATGTTCAAGCGGCACCATGGTTATCTGCAGACTTCGCTCTTCATCAGCGGAAACCCGTATTGAAGGCCGAGCAGGGAATACAGCATGAACTTCATCCTCTGAATCACTACCGAAGATCAATGAAGGAACGGATGGTCCTGGCCTGGTGGATTGGGATGGACCTGAATAAATTATATCCTCCTCCTCCTCGGTGTCACTGCCGAAGACAGGGATGGTGGCGTTAATTTTGTTCTCCGGTTTGTGACACCTTTCCGTGTCTTCGAAACTTGGTAAGAAGTATTTGGCATCTTCATATTTGCGAACTTCGTTTACGGAAAACGGATTCAACTCTCCCGCCACTGTGTACTCGAGGCCATCCCTAGAATACTTCATGCACCGATGCTGTGTAGAAGGGATGATATTGTACTCGTGTAGCCATGGTCGGCCGAGCAGAGCATTGTAGCACGTCTTGGCGTCTATAACATGGAATTTGATATCTGTGACGTGCAACCCGAAGCGTAGCGTCAATATCACGGATCCAAGAGTCTTTGAGGATTGGGAGTCGAAACCGGAGATAGTGATTTTGTCTCGGGCGAGGTGTTGGACACTCATGCAAATCTCCTTTAACACTCGCACATTGAGTAAATTGACAGACGATCCGTTATCGACCAAGATTTTACCTATTTTTATGTCATGGCAATATCCTGAGATATAAAGGGGGCGATTGTGTTCACACGTCCCGAGGAGAAGGTCTTCATCACCAAAAGCAACGTCGGCTGTGTGCACTTCTTCTAATTCGTCTTTCATCTTTTCTTCGGCTAAGAAGGCTTGGAACTGGTCCGGATCTTGTAGCGCCTTAATCAAAGAGTCTCTGGCTTCCTTTGATAGTAACAAGGCATCAAGGACGCTGAGCTGAGAGGGCAGTTTCCTCAGATGTGCCAGAACGTTGTAATCCACCTTACTTCTCTTCGGCGGGTTTTTGGCGTTTAGCTCTTCCAGAACTTGGTCATCTAAGACGATGTCTTCAGAGACCTTTTCTTTCCCTTTATCTTTTCTATTCGAGGGTCCGAGGTTCTTTTCAGGCAGTGTCCGATTCCGCAGCCGGATATTTTCGCAAACCACTGGCTCCTCTTCTTTTCCCGAAGTTGACTCTCTAAAGAGAGGGGCAAGCTCTAGCTCCTCATCAGAGTCGCTCCCAAATGTAGGCACTTGTGATCTGGTAGTGTTAACCATGTGACAATTGCCGGCAGTTCTTTCAAACCCTTTGGTCGTGTTTCTTTGCTCCCGACGAATTTTACGTTTTTCCCGTTTAAATCGTTGTCGATTAGCGACGTATCCTTGCCACCATCCATTGAAAGCTTTGCAATCCTGGGTGGAATGCGAGATCTTCTGATGATATAAGCAATAAGAGGGGTGCATTTCTACCATGCCAGTAACTTTTTCTTCAGAGGGTGGTAGCTTCATGCCCATCGATATGGCCTTAGCAAACTTCCTTTTTATCTTGAATTGGCTTTTGTCAGCGGTGGAGGCATTTTCCTCCAGCGGGATCATCTCAGCTCTTTCCTCAAGTTGCTGGCGCTTGGCTCTTTCGAATATAGCTGTCTCGCGTTCTCGATCAGCTTTACTTTTCAATCGAGCTTCACTAAGAAACGCGTCAATCATTTCGATTGATAATTCCGGAACCCTTGACTCAGTATTTGCCCCCGGCGTTTTAGTGCCGGAAGTCCCTTCATCGTTCGAGGTCGAGTGGGAGATCATATGACAGCTCGCCACATATTCCTCGGATTCATCCGATGAACTTTCCCCCTCATCTTCTTTTTGAAAGACGTGATCAAGAAAATCTTGGAGCGTAATGGGAGTCCACGCCTTTTGGTTGTACTCATCCAGTGCGTCGATTTGCTTTTGTAAGTCCGTGCGCTTGTCGCCAGGCTTCACGGGCTTCTTAGATTTCTTCTTCTTCTTTTTCGAAGATTTTGACGGCTGGCTATGAACGCTTGAACTACCACCATCGGTTTTCAGAGTTTGTCGTGGCTTCAACATCCCCTCAATAACCTGCGGTTTCAAGGGGTTCTCCCACTTGACCGCTGGACAGGTCTGAAGATCATTTAGCATTCTCCTCGTTTTGGCTGATAATACAACCTCCCAAGGAGCTTCTTCAATGACGGAGCATGTTGCCCCCGGCGCGTTCGTCCCCTTAGAGGTGTGGGGCTGCGGGGGATTCACCTTCCATTTGTCAGATAGCGCAAATTTGCCCTGGCGGTACTGATTCTCAAGCCAATTCTTGAAAACGTAGCAATCCTCGATGGGATGGCCTAGCACTCGATGGTAAGGGCAGTAGTTGGGCTCGTTGACGTCGCTTGGTTGCGACGGGCGTTTTGGATCTGGCAGATTTATGAGTCTGTTGCGCAATGCCAGCTCGAATAGCCTCCTTGTTTTATCGCGGGGGAAGGAGTAAGGACGTCCCATCCTGTCCTCAAGGGGTACGTATGGGCGTGTATTGTTTGGACGAGCAACCGGCTTCGAGTCGCTCGGTTGTTGTTGGGCATTGGCGACAATGATCGCTTTTCCCTTCCCTTTATCGTTTCGGGAGTCCGGCTTCGGGAGAGGGGGTTTATGGCCCATCTGGTCCATCTGCGCTAATTTGTCGATCAAAGCCTGGAAGGAAGTCGGCTTGAAGAACATCATAAACTGTGAGATGGTTGCTTGTGGATCAAGGGTTCCAACAAACATTCCCACCGCAGGGGCTTCTTCTATGCGCTGCTCACACTTCGACCATAGATTACGCCACCGTATAGCGTACTGAACCCATATCTCGCCGGGTTTTACCCTGGCGTTAATCAGCACCGTCATCGGGGTACGCTCGCTGGCACTTGCAAAACGTTGGGTGAAGAGCAGCTCCATCTCCGCGAAGGTTTTAATAGAGTCATTGGGGAGCTCAGAATACCATTCGAAGGCCGTATCTGATAAGCTTCCAACAAACTGGCGAAGCAAAAGCTTGTCGTCGCCGCCGGTGTTACCGCAAAGCGCCCTGAACTGGGCAACATGTTGATGGGGATTGCCGGTCCCTTTGTAGACATGAAACTTGGGGATTGTATAACCTGGCGGGTACTTGATTTGGTCATACCAGCCTGGATACGGTCGCCCCGTTTTTACGAAGTGGCTGGCTGCTTCGGCCGCGTGATGAACCTTTATTTGCTGGGCTATATATTCGTCCAGATCAGTTTTAGAGATTGTGTCCTCTTTAGCCGTTGATAGAACGGGCTGAGGGTTTGATGTCTCTCCCCTATCATCCCCAAGGACAATCGGGGGTTCTTCAGTCGGGGGATCTTGTTGTATCATCATCCCTATCATGTCCTGGAAGAGGAGGCTCATACGCTGTATATTGGCTGCTTGTTCAGCAGCCTCTTTGTCTCTCTTTTCCAGTACTCGGCGGAGGAACTCGGCGTCGGTCTCTTCCTCTTGACGTTCATCTAAGGACGTCTCAGGATTCTCTTTTGGCCCAGTGAGTGCAGCCATTGTAGTCATCATCTCCTGGAGCTTTTGTTGCTGCTCCTGGGCTTTCGTCACGGATCGGGTGAGCGGTCGATGACCCGTAAAAGTACGACTTTCTTCCTTTCTAGAAGCCATATAAACCGTATGAACTGTTATGCCCCCTGACTTAGGGCGTTTAGGTTCACCGCTTTTAAACTTTGTCAGTGTCACGGAGGCTTTCTCCGGCCTTTTTCTTTTGTGGACCATTGAGGTTGAAGGAGCCGTTGAAGTGGGCATCCTAGCATTTGTTGCCCCCTGCTGTTTAATGGGGCGGTTCTTGTCCTTTTCCACCTTTGCCTTTTTCTGGCGACGAAAGTGGTCTGAGTCAATCACGGAGTCTTGAACCCTCCGCCAAACTTTATAAATTTTTGACGACAGCCGTTGAGAGGGTTGTTCCTGCTTTGTCTCCGGAGCTTTTTCCATAGGCGGAGGAGACCTTTTCAATGCAGCAATTGGGGAGTTCTTTCTCACCTTCCTCAGCAATTCAAAGTTGTTCCCGGTTGGAACAACAGCGTTGACCTCCACCACTGGAGCAGGTGGGGTTAGCCCTGAGGGGGAGTTGCCCCCTGCTTTCCTTACTTGCTGCCAATGGCGACATCGCGCACGACGAGCCGTTGGGACTGGCTCGGAAATCGAGATGGTTTCTTGCTGCCCCCTGCTTGAGTGTGGGGTAACTGCTGATGTCAGCCTATTGAAGACTGATGCCTTTTGACCGGCTGGGGGAGGAGTGGGAACCGTCAATCTTGTGAAGACCGACTCTCTGATGGGAGAAGCCGTTTTAACGACTTCCAAAGCAGCGGCCGTTGCCCTCTTTGGGACAGCCACTTTATAGTTCTGACCTAGCCTGGTGAAAACAGAGGCTGTCGGCTTAGTAGCGGGCGACCCGTTGACAGGGGTCGTGATAGTAGTGAGCCGGTTGAATACCGACTTCTTGTTCGCTTCCGGTGCGGATATCGGCATAGAGAAGTTTGTAGGTGGGACCATGGTCCCGAAAAACAGGCCGGTGGTAGCCTGGGTCACCTGTTCAACCGGCAGAGCGAGGAAATAGGCCGCTTGGGGCCCATATGTTACACCTCTTGGTGAGGTGGAGCGCCCGTTGCAGTGGCATTTCGAGCAGTTGGTGCAGTTGGTGGCCATTGAATCTTGAATTCTGCGCCAGGTAAAAGACCAAATCTTAGCAACTTGAAATCCGAAGACAACCATTTAACAAACCGCGATTGGTTCGCGAAGACGACACACGAAGTGTGGAGTGGAAAGAGGAAGAGGTCCCACCGGGCGTGCCAGAATCTGTTCCCCTCCGAACGGCGGCCCGGACTTCGCGTCCGTTGCCTGAGGTTCGGGGCAGATGCTATTTGGTTTTATCCGTCCACCTCTCCGAAGATGCCAAGTTGATTTATGACACCGTGTATCGGAGGTTTAGACGGATGCGGCCGATGTAGCAGACTTCGTCAGATTCCCCCTCAGGGTGAGGGGTTTTTGATTGTGGGGACGCTCTTCCCTGCAGGCGCAAGCCCCTGCAGTTAATTACGCTACCGCGTCGCGGTAACAACTTTCTCCTTCTCCAGAATTTCACTTCGTGTCGTGTGTGTTTGTTTTGTTTGTGGTTGCCCGTGGATTGTATACGGAGACTGAGTAATGCCGTCGCCCGTAGGACGTGGATTAGTCCAAATCCGTGTTTACTTAGATTTGGGTTTGGTGTTTTTAGTTTAAGGATGCATTAGTCGCATTGCGGCTAAGATCGACTTGAACGCTCGTTAAGGATACGTTAGTCCTGTTTTAGACTAAGATCAACTTAACGTAGTGATTAATTTAATGTATGGCCATCGGGACTCGTCACCTCTCTGACGTCGTTGAAGGATTACAACGACAGATGTCAGAGGAGCTCGGAGATGTACCCTCGAACCAGAATTGATTGGGAGTTTTATAATCCATTTGAATGTTTAAGGATACGTTAGCCGTGTTTGGGGCTAAGATCAACTTAAACGGGACCGTTTAGATCCGGCAAAAGAACGTTTGGAGGCTCTATTATTCCAGTTTAAGGACGTGGTTGTCTATCGCCAGTTTAGGGACGTGGTGGTCCGATATTAGTTTAGGGACGTCTCGGTCCGATATTAGTTTAGGGACGTCTCGGTCCGATATTGGTTTAGGGACGTCTCGGTCCGATATTGGTTTAAGGACGTCTCGGTCCGATAGTAGTTTAGGGACGTTTCGGTCCAACATTAGTTTAGGGACGTCTCGGTCCGATATTAGTTTAGGGACGTCTCGGTCCGATATTAGTTTAAGGACGTCTCGGTCCGATATTAGTTTAGGGACGTCTCGGTCCGATATTAGTTTAGGGACGTTTCGGTCCAATATTAGTTTAAGGACGTCTCGGTCCGATAGTAGTTTAGGGACGTTTCGGTCCAACATTAGTTTAAGGACGTTTCGGTCTAATATTAGTTTAGGGACGTTTCGGTCCGATATTAGTTTAAGGACGTCTCGGTCCACGAGTTTAAGGACCCCGCAGTCCATATGGATGTGTGGTCATTGGGACCCGTCACCTCTTTGACGTCGTTGAGGAATTACAACGATGGATGTCAAAGGAGTTCGGAGATGTACCCTCGAACCGGACGTAGATTGATTTAGGAGAGCCATTTTGCTCGGTCAATTTAATTTAAGGACTTATGGCCACGATTGGGCTAAGTCCAGTTGAAAATATTCAACATTTTATTTGCTTTTGCATTGCATTTTATATTTAGGCTCTACCCACAAAAGATACAGAGTATCAATTTATTTTGGGCTCTGCCCATTTGCAGATGATGCAAAGTATCTACCTTGTTTGGGCTCTGCCCCTTTAAAAATGCATAGCATTCCTAATATTTTGTTTGGGCTCTGCCCATTTATAAATGATGCAGAGCATCTGTTTTGGTTTGGGCTCTGCCTCTTAAAATAATGCATTGCATTTTATTAAGCCTGTTAGGACTTCTTTTAATTGGGCTTGGCCCTTTTGTAAGCAATACAATGCATTTGCGCTTTGCGCTAAGTAATGAGCGCAAGCTCGTATGGTGATGACACGTGTCGTGCTCTGGTGAGCGCAAGCGCACTAGCGCAGTGCGCTGCGCTGTTGCGCTGCACTATTGCGCTGCTGACACGTGGAGCGCTCTCAGCGAGTTGCGCCAATTCCAGAGAGCAAAGCTCTATCTTAAGGGCGCTTAGCGCAAGTGGTTCTATAGCCGACACGTGGCGCTCTCTTAAGAGCGCAACAGCGCAGTTTGGAAGTGCAAAGCACTAAGAATCTTTTAGATTCAAGAAGGGAAGTGCAAAGCACTGTTTAATTTCTTGATCCAAATTAGATCAAAGAAAAAATAAATTTTTCTTTATTTGAATAACCAGAGGTTCATAAAAGTGCAAAGCACTATTTAATTTCTTGATCTGAAATATATCAAAGAAAAATAAATTTTTCTTTGTTTGAAGAACCAGAGGTTCATAAAAGTGCAAAGCACTATTATTATTATTATTATTATTTTTTTTATTGTTTTTAAAGAACCAAGGGTTCACAAGAAGTGCAAAGCACTGTTTATTATGTAAAGATCATTGATCTTGTTTTTAGACCAATGATCTATTAGAAGGAATTTCTTCTAATCCATGAAGCTTCTTTACCTTTTTCTTGAAATCTTCTCAGAGTTCTCTCTGTTTAAAGTTCTTGAGTTCTCCAGAAAAATGTTGATGCCTTTTGAATTGAGGTCTAAGGCCCTTTTTATAGTGCCCATGAATTAGTTAAAATTGTTAAAGAGATCATTCTCTGAGTGATTTGGGGAATTTTCCCCACCGTTGGATCTTTGATCCGAGGGCCTCTGCTTTGCAAAAGAAAATCTTCTTGTTTTAACAAGAACAGAAAAGATTTCTTAAAATCTTAATTTAGTTTGGCGCAGATGCCCCAGCGCGCGACACGTGTCGCGCATCGCACAGCGCAGCGCAACTGCGCTAGCGCACCTGCGCTGACACGTGTCGCGCAGCGCAGGGCGCAGCGCAACTGCGCTAGCGCACCTGCGCTGACACGTGTCGCGCAGCGCAGAGCGCAGCGCAACTGAAGCGTTGCTTCAGGCAAATAGAGCTCTGCTCTGATTGGGCGCGCCTTCTTGGGCGTTGCGCTGACACGTGGCGCGTTGCGCCCAGCACAAAGAATCTGAAGCGTTGCTTCAGTTATTAAAGCTTAGATTTTCAAGGTAGAGCTTTGCTCTGATTGGGGGAATCGGAAGCGTTGCTTCACCTGAGATATCTTTTCATCTCCTTTTTTCATGTCAAACTTGTATTCCCAAGATTTTGATTTCCCGGGTCTTGGAAATAATTCCATTGTGCACAGAATCTTTTGTGCTTGGGTCTATATATAATTCAAGTCCGAGCCTTTTCTTCTCTCATCTTCAGAGAACTTCTTCAATCATGGCTTGCAATCACCCTCATTCTCGCCGACAACCATGGGAGGTGCCGATTCGGGACATTGTTCCCCGCTTTGCTGCGCGCTTGGTAGACTCCTCTCTTTCAGACGAGCAGTGCGATGCCGCCATTTACGAGCTTTCGACTCGTGTGGGGTCTCCTCTTCCTCCGAATTCCATTTGGCTTCGGATGATCCTTGCCTCGGTGCTCGCCGACATTCCCCTTCCTCCGGCGGAGATGTCCTCGGCAATACTTGATGTGGCCGAAGATAAGATCGAGAGCTTTTTCGAAGCGCTCTTGATCACCAAAGCCCTGAGGGACTTCTCCTTTTACTTACTGAGCCAGATACGGGCTCGTCGGGTCGTTATCGCCACTTTTTCCCAGGAGTGCGGTGTCGACCGTTGGATGGCTACCCCTCAGGAAGGTCGCCGCTTCGACGTAATGGAGAAGGCGGAGAGGGAGCTGAATAATCTTCTTTTTCTTTTTGTGAACCCTTGTCTCTCTGATCCCGTATTCGGTGATCTTTTTTTAATGTAATAACAATAAGAATAAATAAGTATTTTTTTTTTAAAAATCAAGTACTTCATTGTCTGTTAAGGGTTCTTTCATTTTAGCTCTCTGTTGTGTTTGTGCATCGTATGATTTTAATTCGTTATTATCAAGTGTACGTAACTTTGCATAGATAAATTGCCTTTGGTATTTAAACCCTTTCTTCTGCGCTAGCGCATCTGCGCTGACACGTGTCGAGCAGCGCACAGCGCAGCGCGACTGTGCCAGCGCATCTGCGCTGACACGTGTCACGCAGCGCAGCGCATGAGCAACTGAAGCGTTGCTTCCTTTAAACAGGGCTTCGCTCTGATTGTGCGCGCTGCCTTGGGCGCAGCGTTGATGCGGCTGCGCCAGACACGTGGCGCCTTGCGCTCAGCGCAGAGGATCTGAAGCGTTGCTTCATTTATTGAACTTTAAATTTTCAAAGCAAAGCTTTGTTTCCGATTGGGGAGTTGCTTCATCTTCCACCTCGGAATTTGATCGGAGCTTTGCTCCGATTGGGGTAAACAGCCCTTCGTCATTTCAGATAAGCATTATTTAGTATTCGTGCTACGTTTATTGACCATAGACAAGGCGTAGTGTGTGGTAGCTAATTAGTGCTTGTCTGCAGCATGTGACGCAATTAGATTAGGGTAGTCGTGCGGCTTTGTTGACCTTAGCCAAGGGCCGCACGGATGGATTTAATTCAATCAAGAAATGACGGGTTGAACTTGGCTAGCACTTATGATTTGTTAACCATAGTCAAGGTCATAAGTTGCTAGGAGTAAAAACCATTATCGGGAATTTCAAGTGTTGAAATTTGCAATGAGATTGCATACCTTCTATATAATAGTTGGATCCCGATACCCACTGTGAATAAGAGTTAATCCTGCGAGAGTTTTGCACTTTGCAATTAGCTAATCCAGTAGATGTCTAGAAATGTGTCAACGGGTTATGCCTATAGGAAAAAAAGGTTCATTTTAATTAGGTCCATACAAAAGCACGGGGAACCTCCCTTGGAGTACCGATACATGCCTGGCCGAACGATTGGCGAACCTGTAGGATGTAATTAATCCCGGCTAGTCTTACCTTTTAAGGTTTGAAGGAAGATTTGATAAAAACAGTGGGAGCCTTCTGTAACATTTCAGAAAATATAAAATATTATTTTTGGAATTTAATATTAAAATAATATATTTCGCGAAAACTACCCGATTTGCGAAATTGGGGTTTTCATAAAATGGTATAAATATATACCAATATTTGTGAAATAATTGGAGATTAAAATGATTTATTCATTTAAAAATATATTTATTGGATTTGGCATTTTTATAATTAGTATGTGGTTTAAATAAAAACTTGATTAGTGCACTACTAATCGCGATTATGCCAAATCCATGTTTCTACATTTTCCATGGTTAGTGCACAATGACATGTTACATATTGTTTCATTTGCATTTGTGATATTTGGTTTTATTATTGTGAGAAGAAAAGAGAAAAGGAAAGAAAAGTGAATTATTGAGGAGAGAGAGGGGGGACCACATCATGATTGAGAGGGTGAGAATAAAAGAGAGTGAGGGTAGGAGAGAGAGAGGGGCTGCCTCATTCATTTTCCTCCACCACTTGTTGCTTCATCTTCTTCCTCCTCTCCACCTCCACCTCCATTTCTCATCTCAAAAACCTTGCTAAAACCCTATACTCCCTTCACAAAAGTTGATCCCCACCTTATCCTCAACACATTGGATCAAGTAAAGTTCGATTTTGAAGACTTTGGGAAGTTAGGGGTTTTCTTGAGTTGCCCAAATGAGGTATAATTCCTTTCATTTAGTTTAGTTTTAAGTTTCCTAGCATCCTAGTTTAGTTTAGAGTTAAACTTGTTAGATTAGTGATGTTTGGAAAATCCCAATAGGGGGTTTGGGTGATTGTGTGGATCTGTGATGTTTAAGGGCTGTTACAAGACCTTACTGTGGATTTTACTGGCTAAGACCTGGATTAGGAACCAATACACGGACTTAGAATTTCCCGATGTCGGATTTATGACAGATTTTGATGGTATATAGAAATCTGGGATGACCTGAGACCACCATAAAATAAGTTCCCTTCACTGTGAGACGAGTAGGCAACCTAGAAACACAACCTGAAACCCGAGCCCAATAGCCCATAATCTGGCCACAGATTAATGTGATTTGGCCGCAAATTGCGTCCAAGTTGTGGTTAAATGTGTTGAATCTTGGACCATAGCTTGGTTATGTTATATCTAGAGCAACCCTGTATGCAAACTTCTCTAGTTTGGCCCAGGGTGAAATCTGGAAGTGATTTCCTTCGTTGCTGAATTTGGTTTTCCGATTTCTGAACTTGGGTTTTGGGTATTTGATATTGTTTTGGGTATTTTGATGTCTGTACGTCAACGATGAGGGTTTTTGGTTGTTTTGCATACGTAGGTGTCACGACCCAAATGTGGCACATGACCGACACTTAAAACACGTGACATCTAAAGACATCGACGCAATCTAAGTAAGCCGAAACCCGGAATCTAAACCCTTTTTGAAAATATTGGAGGTGAGGTTTAAATAATCATCCGATAAAATCAATTTAAAATAACATCTAGAATTAACTTAGTATGTTGAAAAGCATTTATGACGTTTTGAAACTTGACATTACCTCCTTTACATTTTTATAAAAACCCGATACAACATAATAAAATAGCATCCCAACGGAAGCTAGTCTCCACGTCCAAACGATGGAGCAACCAATAATATAAATCAGCAATCGACTCCAAAGAGTGCGACATCACCACACATAAACTCTAAGTCTTGCTTCTAAGTCCATAATATATCACTTCTAATTTGATGGAGTTTCCACTAGATACAAGAATACATGGATAATCAAGAGTGAGTATAACACAATAATAACCCACTTACTAATCAATTCCCGAAAAGAATGTGTGCCCAAGCCGCTGATAATCCAAGCGGTAAAACCTGCAAGAAACTGTGGCACAACGGGGATGAGTTGCCAACACAGTGAATAAAAGTACATCTAAAAGTACAAATCGAAATGCATGGCGATACCTAGGTCATAAGTATAGTCCTATCATAATCTGTACCAATATACTATATGATCTGCATATGTGCAATACTAACTATCATGCAATCTCAAGTATAATATCTCCATGTCATATGAGTCAAAATCATGAATCTATATTTCTTGTTGGAATTCCATTTTGTATATGAATGTCTGTACAATTATATGCAGGCACTGTCCTCCGGATCAGTCCTGGTTGAATCCACTAATAATATCTAACTGTGTACCTCATGACAATGATCATATCAATATATATAGAGATGTCCAGTATCGACATCGAAATCCGAAATCTCTCGTGTCCATCATCGACACGTAAATGCAGATACCATCGACACCATCTCAACAGATGATCGCCAACCGATATCCTGGCTACGATCAGTATCCCCTGGATATCCGCCGTGCCCAATCGAACCCCGGTCAGTATCCCCTGGATATCTGCCGTGCTCATTTCTATCTCCGGTCAGTATCCCCTGGATATCTGTCGTGCTCATTTCTATCTCCGGAATCGAGTATTCTCGTTAGGCTCCCCGCTTATAATGCGGCTATCCTGCCCCTCGGTCTCGACCGGGTCCACCATGTATCCCACTGTATGCCCACCAACTCAGTCTGGATAACTTGTAAATCCGTAACCGTATGACCCCCAACTCGGTTCGGAATGAAATCAGAAAACCCAAATCTCATGGTGGACGTTTAACTCATCATATCAAAATATCAGGTAAGGAATAAGAATACTTGCATAGATTATATTGATGATATATTATATATATACATATATAGCAGTGTCCCATACCACCGATATATATCATCATGAGTAAAATACCCAGAAATCCATAAGAATCAAATACAACATCTATAGTACTAATATTCGTAATTTATAACAGGAATAAAGAAGACTACGTAATTATATCACATATACGTAGATTTCAGTTCTACTGTGACATGGTACTACTAATGATGTGTAGTGTAGCATATGTGTCTGTGCTCGTGCAACATGGCAATCATTAGTATTTGTGCAAGTGTTCTACGGTGTAACAACCTATTTATTTTAATACATATATACCAGTACGGTTCTACAGTGATATGGCAGTACCAATGAGGTGTAGTGTAACATACATTCACGTGCTTGTGCTGCATAGTACTCATTGGTATTTGTGCAGTGTTCTATTAGAGTGTGCGTAACGCAGAAACATATAATATAGATAATATAATGCAAATATGTAAAGTAATCTAAACGTACTTATTGTAATTACTTGCTATGAGCTATACCATTTTCTTTAGAAATGATCGAAACGTTAAGTTTGAAATATGGAAGCTGCCATAGATTTAAAATAGATATCCATTTTAGAAACTGGCACGCATCCTAGTATTTTTATTTAAAAGACAACGAATCGTAGTTTTTAAAAGAATATAGCCCACACAAGTATTACATCCTAAAACAGAATATAACCTAACTCTACGAGTCAAAGGATAAATTGGTCGTTATTCGGCATACAAAGTTCATCATTTCCAATATGTATAAATCCTTGTATTATATCTCATCATATCACTGTATATGTATCATCTCAAGTCTAGCGTGATCCCTCGTACAAATCATCAAACCATATCCATATCGTATCACTGTATCTGTATCATCACAAGTATGGCATGATCTCTCGTACAAATCTACCCAACCATATCCATATCGTATCACTGTATCTCATCTATAACTTTGCATGAAACTGTATAAGATTGAAAGGCATACTAGATGCGATACTATATAAATATCTTGAATAAATACTAAACTAACTGGATATCATAATACTATTTGTAAGGTTGCGAGGGTGCTATACGCCATCGACCCGACTTCCCCAGTAGATGTAAATTTACTCACCAACTTAGAAGCTCGCTGAATCCACGCTGCTACATTGCCCACTCCGTCTCGGAATTCTCGAATCGTACCTATTTTCGTATTTAAGTCGCATAGAAGTAAATATCATATTAAAAACCAAAACAACAAGCTAAACGTCCGTAGGTTAGAACCTACAGTACACTTAACCCAAACACGACAACAAAGCTCTGTCATTAACGTATAAACGTCAACGGTTCAGCTGAAACATCAAAATAAGAAAACTCCGTATCGTAAATATCTCAAATTTGATAAACCATTTCTAAAACGTTCCCAGATTTTACTGTGTAAATATTTAGACAACACAAACAATACAGAGACTTGTAAAATACCAACTCAAACCTACAGAAGAAGAATCGACACCAAAAGCCATAGGATGGCCGGCGTCGCCGGAATTTTAGGGTGGGTCGCCGGATTTTGTGGTGAGTTTGGGGCTCAGGTTTTAAGTGTAGTCTTCTAGTTTACTCATTATATTTTTGATCTTGCTAGTTTTTCTGGTGATTATACCTATTAGTTCTAGATTCACTTTCTGTAGTTAAATTATCAAAAACACTAAACATGCTACATGTCGTATATATAATTTTACCCCAATCTGATATTAGCTTACAGATTTAACCTACTGAATAATTAACTTATTTAAACAATACCAAACACATTAATCCACACCCATAGACCTACCCTAAAAACCACATAAGCCAACTCTCCAAGAAATCCGGCAAGACCGGATTTTATGTGTTGATTGCCGGCCAAAATCTGAGCACTGGGCTTCATTTTCTTATGGTTAATCCTAGGTCTAGATTATAAGGTCGAGGTACTGTTTGATCAATTTATTTATCATTTAAACTAAATCAGATTCAAACAGAGGCTAAACTTATCAAAATACGATATTCGATTTCTAACAAAAACTGAATTGAACTAAAATGGTAAGGTTGAACTTATACCTATTGAATGATTCACAAGAGAACACCAGCTCCAGAATCTTATGATGGAATTCTCTAAGGGTTGTAGTGTATTGAGTTTGATGAAAGGCACAATTGATGAAGGAAGCCATTGCTCTCTCTTTCTCTTTTAGTATGAACACTTAGGAATTTCCTGGTTTGGGCTGAAGAAGTGTAGTGTTCAGTTGAGAGGCTAAGGAATTTACTAGGTATTGTGTGGTGTAGAGAATGCATGAGGTGGAGATTAAGAGATGGAGATGGTATGAGAGGAAGGAGGAGGTGTGAGTATGAAAGGGGTGGTATTTTCATGCAAGAAGGAGGTGAACATATGAAGTGTCATCTAGGATATGCTATGCCATGGTTACAACTTAAGCTTAACATGATCCTTACCCTTTTTGCATAACAACCCTTAACAAATTCTACTTTGCATAAAGAAACTAACATTTTCACATAACTCCCCATACTATATCATATTACACATGAAGCTAATCTTTTCATTAAAACCCTTGTAATTCATTAATATTACAACTAAACTTTCAATTTAATTGGTTTCACATACCACTTATGAAATATCCTATTTTGTTTCAATAACTTTTTAAATTAACATTTTATTATTTAATAAACTAAATTAATTTATCAACTAAATTTTCGAACTGTTACAATATTCCCCCCTGAAGAAAATTCGGTCCCCGAATTTAAATTAAACTCTTTCTTATAACATTTTCATAACCCTATTTATTATTTTAAAACAATTTCCCGGGGTCAAATTTTAAAACATGAAATTTGCTCGATGTCACAAGACTCCAAAGTCCCATATGAGCTAAAATGCATCACAACGCAACCGTGTGCGTGAAAACTCGAAAGGTATAATCTTTCATAACTGTAACTCTAGCGTTTGCTATGAGAATTACTCCAGTTATGACAAAAAATTTGCCGAATACGAAAACCGTTGTGTATCCTAAGTGCACAAAATCAATGCCATGATCGTAGTGCAATATTAGTGCACCCGACCAAGCGAAAAATTCTTTTATATAAATCAAATCTATAACATATCTTATCAAGTGCAAAGCACGAAAACAAAATCAACCCTAATGGGTTTGCATGTAAGTCTCAAACCACACTTCACGGTGTGCACGAAAACAAAACAGCGCTAAGTGCAACAGGCGTGCACGAAACTATATCCACTGCATCCGCTGTGCATGGAATAAAAGTATACAAAATAATACCAAGTGCTTCGGGGTGCACAAAATCAACCCAAATATACCTAGAATATATATATAAATTCTTAACCATATGCATCTGATGTGCACAGAAAATCAGTGTAGTGCATCCGGTGTACACATACTCCAATCGAATGCAGTCACCTCGCATTAAAATCTCAACAAGTGCACCTGATGTGCACAAAGCATAAGTCAAAGTTAAATTACTGTACATAGAAATCTCATCTAGTGCACCTGGTGTGCACAAAACATAAGTTGATCCTCGAATCCTTAAAATACAAAATTCACAGATATCGAGTTGTCCTTTCTCCAACGTTTGAAAATGAATGTTTTAGAGTATAAAAACGTAACTCGAACTTAAAGGACGTTGAAGTATATTCTATTCAATGTCGGAAGGTGTTTATACCACCAGAATTGGCATACAAAGAATTACTACTTGCCGTCTGCCACGTTCTAACGTCCTCTGTCTCTGAATTCTGGTTCTTCTCACAGATCTCTAATACAATGGCTTCTTTTTGCGACCGTCCGTGAGGAGCAATGCCACCATTCGTCTTATTGCGAATACATCCCATCACACCTTCTTGATCGGCAGTTCAGTCTCTTGTACGCAAATAATTAATCCAAATCAAATCTTATTTGTTATAACTCCTGGAAGAGAATCCATCAAGTCTTATGCTAAAATCATTCATCTAGCCTGCCCGGAACTAGTACTCATTACTGAATCCACTTTTCCTTTGGTAACCACTGTCATCCCTTTTTAATTTCCTCCTGAAAGTGTAGTCGTATGTGTCATCAAATCTTCGATATCAACTGTGAAGAACAACTGCCCTCTAAACTTCGCACCAATTTCATATCCTATAAATTCCGTATATCAAACACTTAAGGAGTGTATCTGCATAGTCACGCGAATTTGCAAGTCATACTTGGTTATCGGAGTCTTACAAACTCGAAAGCATGAATCCGTCATCTCTGATACTCTGTAGAAGAATCTAGCTAATCTCACCTTCGAAGACTCGTCCCAAATTCGTCGGAGAAAAACTTACTGCACGATCTATGTCTCGAACGACTTGCATCTGGCAAGATCCATATGTAGAAGTACATCACTTTCACCGATCTCGTATCGAAGCTCCACCATGGATTAAAAGTCTTAACCACCCCACACTTGAATGGCTATGAATCCTCCTGATCCATATATACTGGTAACATCATCAACTTTTTAATTTACGAACTTTGGAAGCAACTTCTCTATAATCTCAGCAATGATTGGTACCGCTGCCTGAACAGTACACAACACCATGATCTTCGAAGAGGGGAAAACATCATGTCTCAAGTCCAACTGATCTCTAGAAATGACTCTACCATCTGGTGCAGATCCCGAAAAAACTCGCTTTACTATTAAAACTCGATCAAATAAGAATAAACGACGTGTCTCTATATCATCGGAAAGTCACCCCGGTCAGTCCTTGTCCCGGACAAGTCTGCTCTGACCGTATCTCTAACTGCAGCCCTCTCGGCTCCCATAAACATGGTGACCGAAACAATCAACATGCATTGACGAAGGTAGATCAATGGAATGAATAGAAGGAAAATCTCAAGATATAAATCCTAAGGTATCTTAGGCGGAGTATCATATCGTAAATATGTCGCGGAACATATGTACGGTACGTCACTCTACTTAGTACCTACTCCATCAACAAAGGTCAATCCTATTTAACGAAAGTTCGGGTATAAGACCCCCAAAGTCAAGTCTAAGTCCTATAAGGTCAAGATCAGGTAACAAAATGTATTTCCAGACTCCATATAGCCAACCTAGACTCGAACAAAGCTTAAACCAACCGCTCTGATACCAACTTTGTCACGACCCAAATGTGGCACGTGACCGGCACTTAAAACACGTGACATCTAAAGATATCGACGCAATCTAAGTAAGCCGAAACCCGGAATCTAAACCCTTTTTGAAAATATTGGAGGTGAGGTTTGAATAATCATCCGATAAAATCAATTTAAAATAACATCTAGAATTAACTTAGTATGTTGAAAAGCATTTATGACGTTTTGAAACTTGACATTACCTCCTTTACATTTTTATAAAAACCCGATACAACATAATAAAATAGCATCCCAACGGAAGCTAGTCTCCACGTCCAAACGACGGAGCAACCAACAATCTAAATCAGCAATCGACTCCAAAGAGTGCGACATCACCACACATAAACTCTAAGTCTTGCTTCTAAGTCCATAATATACCACTTCTAAGTTGATGGAGTTTCCACTAGATACAAGAATATATGGATAATCAAGAGTGAGTATAACACAATAATAACCCACTTACCAGTCAATTCCCGAAAAGAATGTGTGCCCAAACCGCTGATAATCCAAGCGGTAAAACCTGCAAGAAAATGTGGCACAACGGGGATGAGTTGCCAACACAGTGAATAAAAGTACATCTAAAGGTAGAAATCGAAATGCATGACGATATCTAGGTCATAAGTATAGTCCTATCATAATCTGTACCAATATACTATATGATCTGCATATGTGCAATACTAACTATCATGCAATCTCAAGTATAATATCTCTATGTCATATGAGTCAAAATCATGAATCTATATTTTTTGTTGGAATTCCATTTTGTATATGAATGTCTGTACAATTATTGTTAGTTATGTATATGCCCTAGAGGCCATTGTTGTACATTTGATGTATATTATGATGGATGCTTAGATATATACAGAGAGGACTTTCTTGCTCGTCATGATAGTATGCTATTTGGTTTCACTTTATCTTAACATGTTGACTTGTATTGGTTTACTGTCTTTCTCTCACATGTTGATAAAGCCCTTAGGATCTGTACTCGACTACTGGGATTATGATGAGATCATACTAGTGGGGCCACGGTAGTCGATGAGTACTTCCTATAAATGTTCCTAGTCGAGGGTATATCGAGACAGGGCATCGATACACCAGAGTAGACTAGCGTATACGCATCTTGACCCATATGATGGGCGATGGATGATCCCATATCCATCGGTGTTTAACATCAAGGATGATGTACGGGTGCTCAGTGGAGACTGGGTACACAGGAAGGACTCGCCGAGAACTCCCAGTTGGTGATATACCACACGTCAGATGGCAGTTCTCCGGTGACACTGGTACAGGGTAGTCTGTAGACCCGAGATCGTCATAGAGTCTTGTGTGATTCCCACTGTGCTTTGATTTCCACCTTACCACGTCCAAGAGGGCGTGCAAAACGGTGGCTTTTGGGTACAGTCCCGAATCACAAGGAGGCAATGAGCGATAGGAGGGGATTCGTCTCTCCCAGTATAGGGAGTTGATTTTGTGCTGTGTTCGATTGGCTATAACTGGAAGTCCCTGGCCATGGCTGATATAGAAATTTACTGGTAAGTGTTACTAGTATTTTCTCGACCTGTTATGAGCCTCACATCGACACGACTTATCGGTTACTGAGGTCTGACGTTTATCACCCCTAGACTTGATATGCGACATATCAGACGAACAGACCGGACTGTACGGGAGTGTTACTGATTGGATTCACAGGAGAATGCACATGCTAGCTTGTTGATCTTCTGATCGCTCAATATCTGGGTGGCTGTTACGTTTAGCTGACCGCTTGCAGCTTGTGGGTGTTTGATATGATCATCACCTGCTACCGGCGTATTGACGATTCTTTAGAGTCCTACACAGAGGTTTCTTGGCTCAGGCGAAACGGAGTCGAGGCACATATGTGATATGTGTAGGACCGAGGATAATGCGATATGAGATACCGTATTATATTCTCGAGATATTTTGATATGAATCGGGACATCGGATCAAGTGTTGATTCGATGAATCGGTACATTGATACATTAGCCGGTTATATTCGATATAGCCGGATCGTTGGATCAAGTGTTGATTCGATGATTTAATGTATAATAATATATATGATATATTGTATTACATTATCTAATATTGGCTCACTTTATTATTTCAGATTCTCACTGGATTAATACATTGATATATATGCGATATATGTTAAATGTATTATATTCTATTGTTTCAAATATATAATATATATGTGATATATATTATTGTGACATAATATGATTTATTATTAAACATGTTTAAGGATGATTAAATGGGATTAGGGTTTGATTAGGGTTAGCTTCTTCTTGCACATTCTAGAAGCTTTTCCTTTTGTCTTGGTTAAGATATTATGGTTGATACTTATCCTTAACCTAACCAAACCCTAACTCTAGTTTATTCTCTACAACTTCTTAGCCACTCATCCTTGACCATGGTTGATATATCAATCATATAGATTTCTTTTCTATTCATCACAAAAGGATTATCTTTTCCATTATCATCTTCTTCTCTCTTGAGTTCTAAAAGAAAATGCTTACTAGTTAATTCTTGTGTGATGAATTCTTGTGAGAAAGTGAATAAAAAGAAAGCATAATTACTACTCCCTCATCCTCATCTAATCTAGCCCATTAGATTAGGGTGTTCATCTCTATAGAGTGAGAAAGCTTGGGTTTTTGCAAGTTCGACGTAGATCATCGGAGATTCGGAACACTTCAAGCTAGCATGGATCGTTCGAGTCGTGGAGCCTCTCTTGAGTCTGGGAGATCGTGGATCGCGGCAAAGGGACTTTTACTCGGAGCTTGTGAAGCGAAGGAGCAGACTACAAAGGTTGTAATCCCTCACACTTAGATAAAAAGTTGTTATCTTGCATGCTAAACCCTAATAATCTAGCAAAGATCCCGTCTTTGGGTTGTTCGGCACATGTAGAATTTTATTCGGGCATATTTGATGCTCTATGAACCTTCACTAGTGTGCCTAGGAACTCTACAGTGGTATCAGAGCCTAGCTAGAGCATTAGGCGATGTGTTAACGAAGTTAAAACTCCGATCGAACCCGAACCGACGAAAATAACCCCCTCTCTGGAAATTTTTTAAAATCTGGATTTTTTCTGCATTAAAAATACCTAAAAAATACAGCAGAGAAAAATAAGAATTACTGTGAAATTCGAGCCATTGATCCGTACAAACGACCGCGGAATCGCGGCCATTCCCTGCTTGGGCCGCGGTTCCGCGGCAGTACTGTTCGATTTGACATTTTTGTTTTTACAGTAATTCTTTATTTGTGCTTATTTAGTTTCTGGTATTTTTATTTTGACTCAAAGGTTGAGTGATCTGGGGTTTGTTTTGTAATAGTTGATTCGATCGGAATATTTAAATTCGTTTTTATTTCCGGATATTTAGAAACTGTTAAAATATTTGAACGAATATCATTAACCCACTTTATCCCGGAACGGCGAACTTTCAAGTGTTGAATTTTTATTGGGTTTAAATCTTTCGGAAAAATTGTACAAGTTAATCGGTGGACCCTCTAGAAGACAACAAACCTTAACTCGATTATGTGACCGTCTTGAACTGCCTTTTGAACCTTCGGCTTTGGGGCAGTACGGCGTGCCACATGTGAGGCGTTGGCTTGACCCTTCTACGGCTGGATCACTGGTACTATGACATATTCTGGGATTATTTGAACTCCGCTCAAGTGTTGAGTACTTTGGGAAATTTTAGGTATTTGATTATCTGTTCGAAAAGTTTAATACTGTCTATTTATCTGGAATGTGTTACAATATGTGGAATTCATAGAGTTAGGCATGAAATGCGAAGTATGTGATATTTCGAATTTACGATGTCTAAAGTGATTGTGGATTCCAAATATTGTAGTTTTACAATTTCTTTTCTGTGACCGTAAGTGTAGTATGTAGTTTTATTGCCGGTTGTCGTTGCTATACATCGACGACGATCGGTGTATGCATACTTACTTACGTTGATGATATGAGATATTATGTGTTGCTGAGATATGATGTGCAGGATTGTCGCGATTGAATAGCCGGGGGTTTTATGTGAGATGAGAGTTTTATATTTTCATTCATGTAAATTCAAATGTAATGTAATATTCTTTTATTTGGGGCACTTCCAGGTTGAGGTTGATGCCACCAGTGTTGTATATTATTTACTTTTCCGCATTAGGATGGACCCAAGGAGGGGAGCACAGGTGACCGGGTTATGGGGTTTAGTGGGAGGCCATCTCAAGGAATCGAGACCGGGTCTCCTAAACTCCAGAATTGGTAGGGTGGCTTGCCGCTCTCGTAGGGGTCCAGGGTGTGGGCTTGGCTATTCATCGCGACTGTGGAATCCGTATTTTCTATTGTTGGCTAAATACTAAATACGGACGTCCTAGTATATCCCACATTATATCTATGTTTCTGCTGCGATAACTGTGATGTGATCATTTGATATGTTCTGATGGATACAGTATATAGTATATATGATATATTATATAGATGTTACTTATGTTTTACACCCGCACTAGCCCTGCCCTGCTCTGTCGTTAGTTACCTAACCTAACGGTGCACGAGGGAACATCGAGGCGAATGCGGATGGCATAAGTGTACGTCGTATTTATCTGTGATGCTTAGGAAGCATAAGCTGATGGGATTTTATTAATGAGATTAATAAAAAGAAAAGAAACCTAAAGATGTTGTAGAATCAAAACTTTATAAAAAGGGTAGCTACAGTTTTTGCTTTGCACAGTGATATATATGATATATCCTGCACCTTATTCGATGGGGAAAGAGCCGAGATCCCTTCACCGGGAGTGGCCTCTTTAGCGAAACTGGCAGATGCTACAAAACGCGGTTTGTCTTTTGAATGCTTTTAGTGTTTTGCTTTATACAGCGGTATATATGATATATCCTGCACCTTATTCGATGAGGAAAGGGCCGACGATCCCTTCACCAGGAGTGACCCCTTTAGCGAAACTAAGAAAAGCCTCAAAAACACTCCTTTTCAAAAACACTTGATTCTACGACGATATCAAGTTCATTACGCTCAGGGTTTTCTGAAAAACCTACGTAGCCCTCCGTCATTTCAGATAGAGACTAGTTAGTATTCATGCTGCGTTTGTTGACCTTAGCCAAGGCGTGGTGTACGGTAGCTAATTAGTATTTATCTCCTAATACATGAGATGTGATTGAGTTAGGGTAGTCGTGCGACTTTGTTGACCTTAGCCAAGGGTCGTACGGGTGGGTTTAATTCAATCAGGAAATGACGGGTTGAACTTGACTAGCGCTTATGATTTGTTGACCTTAGCCAAGGTCATAAGTTGCTAGGGGTAAAAACATTATCGGGAATTTCAAGTGTTGAAATTTGCAATGAGATTGCATACCTTCTATGAGATAGTTGGATCCCGATACCCACTGCGAGTAAGAGTTACTCCTGGGAGAGTTTTACACAGGACAATTAGTCGATCAAGTAGGTGTCTAGAAAAGTGTTAACGGGGTTACGCCTCTGGGAAAACGAGGTTTACTTTAATTAGGTCCGTGCGAAAGCACGGGAAACCTCCCTCAAAGTACCGACACTGATCTGGCTGAAAGATTGACGAAATTGTAGGGTGTAATTAATCCCGGCTAATCTTACCTTTTAGGGTTTGAAGGTAGATTTGATAAAAACAGTGGGAGACATCCTGATTAGATAAGATAATAACCAATCTAATCTTGCAAGAGCATACGCTAAAGTGTTTTCTTCTCTCTCTCTCTCCAGGTAGCGACCATGTCAGGCCATAATCAAGATAATAATATGGATGTATTGACTGAACCCGCTTATTATACTGAGCAGGGGAACGTTGGACCCGTTCTTTCTTATAAGAGTTATAAGACTGAACAGGGAATAGAAGAATATCTAGATTCTCAAGCCGCCCAAAAGAACATGCATGTTGATGCATCTTCTTCAGGTGTGTTAGTTATTGAGAACTGTTTTTCAGTTCATCCTACGTCCTGGGTATTAGATACCGGATCAGGATCCCACATATGTAAATTGTTACATAGGCTAAGTAAAGGTAGAGAACCGGGAAAAGGTGATCATTCCGTTCAAGTAGGGAACGGTTCAAGTATTGCAGCCAAAGCAGTTGGCGAATATCACCTTGTATTGCCAAGTCGTAATACACTGATTCTAAATGAGTGCTATTATATACCGAACATGATGTGCAACATTATATCAGTTTCTTTATTAAGTAAAGAAGGATATAATTTTGTAGTAAAGGATAATGTTATGAACATATTCCTAGATCAAAAGTTGATTGCATCAGGCTCGTTACATAATGGCATATTCATTCTAAATCAGAATATAGTCCTCAATATACAAAGCACACACAAGAGGAAAAGTTCAGAAATGAACGAATCCTTCTTGTGGCATTGTAGACTTGGTCATATCAATGCGACACGACTGGCTAAGTTACATAAATATGGTTATTTGAATCTGTTCGAATTATCATCTTATGATACTTGCCATTTATGTCTCAAAGGAAAAATGACCAAAGCTCCGTTTAGTGGACACGGAGAAAGAGTTACCGAACTCTTAGGACTGGTACATAGTGATGTATGCGGTCCCATGTCTACGCATGCCAGGAACGGTTCTTCCTACTTCATTACATTCACTGACGATCTCTCAAGATTCGGATATGTGTTCCTGATGAAACACAAGTCTGAAGCTTTTGAGAAATTCAGAGAATATAAGCACGAAGTAGAGAATCAAACGGGCAAAAGTATTAAGATTCTTCGATCTGATCGAGGAGGTGAATACTTAAGCAATGAGTTCCTAAATTATCTAAAAGAGAATGGGATTCTCTCTCAGCTTACTCCTCCTTATACACCACAGCACAACGGTGTATCGGAGCGGAGGAATCGCACCCTATTAGATATGGTGCGCTCTATGATGAGTACAGCTGAGTTATCTATTTCCTTCTGGGGGTATGCGCTGGAGACAGCCATATACCTATTGAATAGAGTTCCAACTAAATCTGTGCCTACCACTCCATATGAGATATGGAATGGAAAGAGACCATCTCTTAAAAGAGTTAAGATATGGGGTTGTCCGGCTTATGTTAAAAAGCAAAATCCGGACAAACTCGAGGCACGATCAGTTCTTTGTAAGTTTGTAGGATATCTAAGCAATTCGTATGGATATCTATTCTACCACAGTGAACAACAAAAGGTGTTTGTTGCTCAACATGCCACCTTTTTATAAAAGGAATTCCTTACAAAAGAAATTAGTGGCGATGAGGTAGAGCTGGAAGAAGTTCTAGCAACACAAACTACAACTGAAGATTTAGTGGAACCAGAGGATTCAGTAGTACCCGACGAACCCCAGCCTCTCCGCCGATCTAGCAGGGTTTCTCATCCGCCTGAGAGATACTACGGTTTTCTCATTGATGGTGGAAGCGAGGATTGCATCATGGAAGATGATGACCCGACTAGTTTCGAGCAGGCCATCACGAGTGGTGACTCTGTGAAATGGCTGGATGCAATGCGATCTGAGATGGAATCCATGTACACCAATAAAGTATGGATTTTGGAAAATGCTCCTGAAGGGGTAAAATCTATTGGGAGCAAGTGGATTTTTAAAAAGAAATTTGGTGTAGATGGAAAAGTTGAGACTTTCAAAGCTAGACTTGTAGCAAAGGGATTTCGTCAACGACCAGGTGTGGATTATGACGAAACCTTTTCTCCAGTGGCTATGCTTAAGTCCATCCGGATCTTACTTGCCATTGCTGCATACCATGACTATGAAATCTGGCAAATGGATGTTAAGACCGCCTTTCTAAATGGTGATTTAGAAGAGTGCGTGTACATGACTCAGCCAGAGAGCTTCGTAGATAGTGGGAGCAGCGGAAAGGTATGCAAATTGCTTAAATCCATTTATGGGTTAAAGCAAGCATCGCGGAGTTGGAATATCTGTTTTGATGTAGTAGTCAAAGAGTTTGACTTCATCAAAAATATAGATGAACCTTGTATCTATAAGAAGGTGGCAGAGAGTAAAGTTGTCGTCCTCGTATTGTACGTAGATGACATACTCTTGATAGGAAATGATATTCCTATGCTGCAATCAATCAAGCTCTTCTTATCACAAAGATTCCCAATGAAAGATCTAGGTGATGCCTCATGCATATTGGGGATTAGGATCTATAGAGATAGATCCAAACGGATACTGGGATTGTCCCAATCCAGGTACATTGACACCATCCTAAAGAGGTTTAGTATGGAAGAATCCAAGCGTGGGAACCAACCCACGATCTCTGGACTCACTCTCTCCAAAGAGATGTCTTCCAAGACTGATTTGGAGAGAGCTCGCATGCAAGGGATACCCTATGCTTCGGCAGTAGGCTCTATCATGTATGCGATGCTATGTACCAGACCCGATGTAGCATACTCACTAAGTGTAGTGAGTCGGTATCAAGCAGATCCTGGAGAGAGTCACTGGACAGCTGTGAAGAACATTCTCAAGTACTTGCGAAGGACTAAAGACATGTTCTTGGTGTATGGTAACGGAGAACTCCGGGTGGAGTCCTTTACCGATTCCGGCTTCCAAAGTGATAAGGACGACTCTAAGTCACATTCGGGTTTTGTCTTTACCCTCAATGGAGGGACGGTATGTTGGAAGAGTTCCAAACAGGATACCGTTGCAGACTCGACGATGGAGGCTGAATACATCGCTGCCAACGATGCTGCCAAAGAGGCTGTCTGGATGAAGAAGTTCATTAGTGAACTTGGTGTGGTTCCATCCATTGAACATCCAATACCTCTGTATTGCGATAACAATGGAGCTGTGGCTTTGGCCAAGGAACCCAGATCCCATCAGAAATCCAGACATATTCTGAGACGGTATCACCTGATCAGGGAGATAGTTGATCGCCGGGAGATCGAGGTCAGGAGAGTAGATACGAAGGACAACACTGCGGATCCACTCACGAAGGCCATTCCCCAGATACAGTTTGAGAGATTATTCGGGATGCTAGGTATGAGATACTACAGCAGCTGGCCTTAGTGCAAGTAGGAGATTGTTAGTTATGTATATGCCCTAGAGGCCATTGTTGTACATTTGATGTATATTATGATGGATGCTTAGATATATACAGAGAGGACTTTCTTGCTCGTCATGATAGTATGCTATTTGGTTTCACTTTATCTTAAAATGTTGACTTGTATTGGTTTACTGTCTTTCTCTCACATGTTGATAAAGCCCTTAGGATCTGTACTCGACTACTGGGATTATGATGAGATCATACTAGTGGGGCCACGGTAGTCGATGAGTACATCCTATAAATGTTCCTAGTCGAGGGTATATCGAGACAGGGCATCGATACACCAGAGTATACTAGCGTATACGCATCTTGACCCATATGATGGGCGATGGATGATCCCATATCCATCGGTGTTTGACATCAAGGATGATGTACGGGTGCTCAGTAGAGACTGGGTACACTGGACGGACCCACCGAGAACTCCCAGTTAGTGATATACCACACGTCAGATGACAGTTCTCCGGTGACACTGGTACAGGGTAGTCTGTAGACCCGAGATCGTCATAGAGTCTTGTGTGATTCCCACTGTGCTTTGAATTCCACCTTATCACGTCCAAGAGGGCGTGCAAAACGGTGGCTTTTGGGTACAATCCCGAATCACATGGAGGCAATGAGCGATAGGAGGGGATTCGTCTCTCCCGGTATAGGGAGTTGATTTTGTGCTGTGTTCGATTGGCTATAACTGGAAGTCCCTGGCCAGGGCTGATATAGAGATTTACTGGTAAGTGTTACTAGTATTTTCTCGACCTGTTATGAGCCTCACATCGACACGACTTATCGGTTACTGGGGTCTGACGTTTACCACCCCTAGACTTGATATGCGACATATCAGATGAACAGACCGGACTGTATGGGAGTGTTACTGATTGGATTCACAGGAGAACGCACAGGCTAGCTTGTTGATCTTCTGATCGCTCAATACCTGGGTGGCTGTTACGTTTAGCTGACCGCTTGCAGCTTGTGGGTGTTTGATATGATCATCACCTGCTACCGGCGTATTGATGATTCTTTAGAGTCCTACACAGAGGTTTCTTGGCTCAGGCGAAACGGAGTAGGGGCACATATGTGATATGTGCAGGACCGAGGATAATGCGATATGAGATACCGTATTATATTCTCGAGATATTTTGATATGAATCGGGACATCGGATCAAGTGTTGATTCGATGAATCGGTACATTGATACATTAGCCGGTTATATTCGATATAGCCGGATCGTTGGATCAAGTGTTGATTCGATGATTTAATGTATAATAATATATATGATATATTGTATTACATTATCTAATATTGGATCACTTTATTATTTCAATTATATGCAGGTACTGTCCTCCGGATCAGTCCTGGTTGAATCTACTAATAATATCTAACTGTGTACCTCATGACAATGATCATATCAATATATATAGAGATGTCCAACATCGACATTGAAATCCGAAATCTCTCGTGTCCATCATCGACACGTAAATATAGATACCGTCGACACCATCTCAACAGATGATCGCCAACCGATATTCTGGCTATGATCAGTATCCCCTGGATATCCGCCGTGCCCAATCGAACCCCGGTCAGTATCCCCTGGATATCTGCCGTGCTCATTTCTATCTCCGGTCAGTATCCCCTGGATATCTGCCGTGCTCATTTCTATCTCCGGAATCGAGTATCCTCGTTAGGTTCCCCGCCTATAATGCGGCTATCCTGCCCCTCGGTCTCGACCGGATCCACCATGTATCCCACTGTATGCCCACCAACTCAGTCTGGATAACTTGTAAATCCGTAACCGTATGACCCCCAACTCGGTTCGGAATGAAATCAGAAAACATAAATCTCATGGTGGACGTTTAACTCATCATATCAAAATATCAGGTAAGGAATAAGAATACTTGCATAGATTATATTGATGATATATTATATATATACATATATAACAGTGTCCTATACCACCGATATATATCATCATGAGTAAAATACCCAGAAATTCATAAGAATCAAATACAGCATCTATAGTACTAATATTCATAATTTATAACAGGAATAAAGAAGACCACGTAATTATATCACATATACGTAGATTTCAGTTCTACTGTGACATGGTACTACTAATAATGTGTTGTGTAGTATATGCGTCTGTGCTCGTGCAACATGGCAATCATTAGTATTTGTGCAAGTGTTCTACGGTGTAACAGCCTATTTATTTTAATACATATATAGAAGTACGGTTCTGAAGTGACATGGAAGTACCAATGAGGTGTAGTGTACCATACATTCACGTGCTTGTGCAGCATAGTACTCATTGGTATTTGTGCAGTGTTCTATCAGAGTGTGCGTAACGCAGAAACATATAATATAGATAATATAATGCAAACATGTAAATTAATCTAAACGTACTTATTGTAATTACTTGCTATGAGCTATACCATTTTCTTTAGAAATGATCGAAACGTTAAGTTTGAAATATGGAAGCTGCCCTAAATTTAAAATAGATATCCATTTTAGAAACTAGCACGCATCCTAGTATTTTTATTTAAAAGACAACGAATCGTAGTTTTTAAAAGAATATAGCCCACACAAGTATTACATCCTAAAACAGAATATAACCTAACTCTACGAGTCAAAGGATAAATTGGCCGTTATTCGGCATACAAAGTTCATCATTTCCAATATGTATAAATCCTTGTATTATATCTCATCATATCACTGTATATGTATCATCTCAAGTCTAGCGTGATCCCTCATACAAATCATCAAACCATATCCATATCGTATCACTGTATCTGTATCATCACAAGTATGGCATGATCCCTCGTACAAATCCACCCAACCATATCCATATCGTATCACTGTATCTCATCTATAACTATGCATGAAACTGTATAAAATTGAAGGACATACTAGATGCGATACTATATAAATATCTTGAATAAATACTAAACTAACTAGATATCATAATACTATTTGTAAGATTGCGGGGGTGCTATACGTCATCCACCCGACTTCCCCAGATATAAATCTACTTACCAACTTAGAAGCTCGCTGAATCCACGCTGCTACATTGCCCACTCCGTCTCGGAATTCTCGAATCGTACCTATTTTCGTATTTAAATCGCATAGAAGTAAATATCATATCAAAAACCAAAACAACAAGCTAAACGACCGTAGGTTAGAACCTACAGTACACTTAACCCAAACACGACAATAAAGCTCTGTCGTTAACGTATAAACATCAACGGTTCAGCTGAAACATCAAAATAAGAAAACTCCGTATCGTAAATATCTGAAATTTGATAAACCATTTCTAAAACGTTCCCATATTTTACTGTGTAAATATTTAGACAACACAAACAATACAGGAACTTGTAAAATACCAACTCAAAGCTACAGAAGAAGAATCAACACCAAAAGCCATAGGGTGGCCGGCGTCGCCGGAATTTTAGGGTGGGTCGCCGGATTTTATGGTGAGTTTGGGGCTCAGGTTTTAAGTGTAGTCTTCTAGTTTACTCATTATACTTTTGATCTTACTAGTTTTTCTAGTGATTATACCTATTAGTTCCAGATTCACTTTCTATAGTTAAATTATCACAAACACTAAACATGCTACATGTCGTATATATAATTTTACCCCAATCTGATATTAGCTTACAGATTTAACCTACTGAATAATTAACTTATTTAAACAATACCAAACACATTAATCCACACCCATAGACCTACCCTAAAAACCACATAAGCCAACTCTCCAAGAAATCCGGCGAGATCGGATTTTATGTGTTGGTCGCTGGCCAAAATCCGAACACTGGGCTTTGTTTTCTTATGGTTAATCCTAGGTCTAGATTATAAGGTCCAGGTACTGTTTGATCAATTTATTTATCATTTAAACTAAAGCATATTCAAACAGAGGCTAAACTTACCAAAATACGATATTCGATTTTCTAACAAAAACTGAATTGAACTAAAATGGTAAGGTTGAACTTATACCTATTGAATGATTCATAAGAAAACACCAGCTCCAGAATCTTATGATGGAATCCTCTAAGGGTTGTAGTGTATTGAGTTTGATGAAAGGTACAATTGATGAAGGAAGCCATTGCTCTCTCTTTCTCTTTTAGTATGAACACTTAGGAATTTCTTGGTTTGGGCTGAAGAAGTGTAGTGTTCAGTTGAGAGGCTAAGGAATTTACTAGGTATTATATGGTGTAGAGAATGCATAAGGTGGAGGTTAAGAGATGGAGGTGGTATGAGAGGAAGGAGGAGGTGTGAGCATGAAAGGGGTGGTATTTTCATGCAAGAAGGAGGTGGATATATGAAGTGTCATCTAGGATATGCTATACCTTGGTTACAACTTAAGCTTAACATAATCCTTACCCTTTTTGCATAACAACCCTTAACAAATTCTACTTTGCATAAAGAAACTAACATTTTCACATAACCTATATCATATTACACATGAAGCTAATCTTTTCACTAAAACCCTTGTAATTCATTAATATTACAACTAAACTTTCAATTTAATTGGTTTCACATACCACTTATGAAATATCCTATTTTGTTTCAATAACTTTTTAAATTAACATTTTATTATTTAATTAACTAAATTAATTTATCAACTAAATTTTCGAACTGTTACAGTAGGCTATAGGTTCTAACCTATGAGCGCACCATATGCCGTAGTTTTTCCGACTTGATTTTAATAGTATTGCGACTGTGTATTTATTGTAGGTACTTTCGCGTGGATTTCGAGACGACGAAGCGCATCGACTACGGCTGAACAAGGATTTCCGCAGGGGAGTAGATCTATATCTACGGGGGAAGTCGGGTGGATGGCGTATAGCACCCCCACAAGTTTTTAATGGAAACCGATATATAGAATATGGTTAAGAAAACCTAGATTAGAAAACTAAGAATAGGGTTAAAAAGATAGTTAGAGATGATATGAGTGATTGAATATATATATTGAGATATGAGATGAAAGCTTTAGGGATATAAAAAGTGAATGTGAATCACGACTTATAGATATGTAGTTGCACTAGAATAAGTATGAGTTTTAGAGTAGCATGACATTTGATGTATAAGATAGAATGTATATATAAGATGACTTGATGTGAGTTATTAATGTGATGAAAAGAGTATACGATGTGATATGATGACTTGGTGTGATATGTCGGTATACGGATGCGAGTCGATATGAGATAATTGATACCTTTGCCGGTCCCCTGATTTAAGATTAATACGGATGTGACCTGGGATATAGGTATATAGAAATATATAATGTTGTGAATCATGAGCGATATGCCGTACGAGATGTTAGGTCCGTACCCTCATTGTCATATAGGTTGATAGAATCCCTAATTGTTAATGTCGTCGTACGATGATTTACCGTACGTGATGAGTTTATCTGATGATTGATCCGTACCCTTGACTAGAGGATGCCGTATGATGGATTATAACGTACGTGATGTTGTGAGGCTGGATGCCGATATACAGATTCATCGACTCGGATATATTGTAGATACGTATACCTGTTAGCATTTCGCGTACGATGTACCTTATGCCACGTTCATGTCATTCTCATTGCATTACATATACATGTGCTAGTACACCTACACCATTATCGATGATGCGTATGTTACGCTTACACAGATTGGCCGGCTCACACACTTCGTCATCGATAATTGCTATGTCACCCACACAGTAGAATTGCTACATCATGCTATCATATTGCTATGCTCACATGATGATGATATGCCCATGCTCACATCATTGTTCCATGTTGCATGAGATACGGATATGCTTACATTCTGTTATATGTCGCATACATCATGCTTTACGATTATACGCATTTAGATATGTTGTTTTCATGAGATTTCTGGATTTGAGAACCGTGGTTATTTCAAAAGAAAGTATGTATTTTTTTATAAACCCGGTTTCTCTTGATATGATATTTCGAGACGTCCACCATACGTTTTCTCAGTTCTGAGACGTGTGTATGTGAAACCCGATTCGAGGAGGTGGATGATCCGTTTGCGGGTTCATGGTGGACCCGGTATGGTATCCCGGGGCGAGAGAGAGATTTCGTGGGGATGACGATGAGCCTGACAGGGAGAGCACTGATACCGACCGGAGTCGAGAGATGGATATGGGCCGATCCGTACTGCCGAAGCCCGAGGGCCGATCCCACAGACGGAGCCCGTGGGCCGATCCGGACTGACGGAGCCCGAGATATGAGAATTTACGTGTCGATGTTGGACACGGGTTTCATGATGTTTCGAGTGTCGATGTTGGACTTTCAGGTTCCATGATTTTGATGTGTCGTTGATAGACACACGGATTGATATCCTCATATTTTCATGCATATGCTTTTATGATATTTACATGCATGATATTGTTGTGTTATTGATGGACACGTAAATGTTATCTACATGCAAATAGGTATTTGATTATTGTTGGCACATATGCAGATACGGTTACCCTAGATATCATAGTATTACCTTTATGATATAGTTGACCTAGGAAATCGTTATTTTATTCGATTTCTACCTGATAATGTTTTCTACTCACGAGTTGGAAACTCACCCCCGTTGTGCCACAGTTCTTACAGGCTGACCGTATGAATCAGTAGCGGCATCGCTGGCACATAGCTGCATTTGGGTGTTTTGCTTTGGTAGGTGGTACATGTTGGATCGTACCCCTCTTGTATTTATTATTCCTGTTGTATCTAGTTAGCTCCATCAAATCAGAAACTAGTATTTGTATAATTAGAAAGACTTAGCAAGACTTGTAGTTGCGAGACTTTGAGCAATGGGTTATATGTTCGCTTGTGGGTTGATGTCTTTCTTTATTCATTATCTTTTGTGTTGATTTTCGCCGTTGGGCGTCGTATACATGTTTATAACTTGCGTGGTTTTGATTCCGCCGTTTGGCGAAGAGCTAGCTCCCGCTTGGGGATGCCTTTATTGTTGTTATGTATTTGTGGTTTTGGATCAAAATATACAAAGGAGGTGCTGCCCAAATTTTTAAAAGACAGACCATATTTTTCAACTAATAATCCACTTGTATTTTCTTGTCCCATTATCTATGTATTTAAGAAAACATTTGATTTTATCATTCCTTTATTTCAAAACTTCACCTCTCTATTTTCTTTAAAAGGTTTTAGATTTCCGGGCTTCGGCTTACTTGATTTACGTTACGCCTTTAGACGTGGCGTGAGTTAAGTGCCGGTCACGAACTATTTTCCGGGTTGTGACACCATCCTGATTAGATAAAAACCAATCTAATATTGCAAAGAGCGCACGCAAAGTAATTATCCTTCTCTCTCTCTCCCGGTAGCGACCAATGAAATGCCTTAATCAAGATAATAATATGGATTTTTTGACCGAACCTACTTATCATACTGGGCTACGTTCCTCTATCTTATGATTGTCATAAGTCTGAGCAAGGAATAGGGGAATATTGGATTCCCACGCCACCGAAATGAAGAATAAGTATGTTGATCCATTGTCTTCAGGTGTGTTCGTAACTAAGAACTGTTTCTCAGTTAGCTCTGCGTCCTGGGTATTGGATACCGGATCATGATCCCATATATGTAATTTGTTATATGGGCTATAGAGAGGTAGAGAACTGAGAAATGGTGATAAATCTCTAACAGTAGGGAATGGTGCAATTGTTGCAGCCAAAGCAGTTGGCAGATATCACCTGGTGTTACCAACTGGTAATACAATGATTCAAAACGACTGTTATTACGTACCCTCGATGATGTGCAATATCATATTCATCTCTTTATTTGGATAAAGAAAGATATAACTTTGCATTAGAGAAAAATGTTATGATCATTTTCCTAAATCAAGTGTTGATTGGGTTTGGTACGTTATGTAATGGTATATACGTTCTGAATCAAAATACAGTTCCAAGTTTACAGAACACACACAAGAGGAACAGTTCAAAAATGAACGAAGTCTTCTTATGGCATTGTAGACTAGGTCATATCGATGAAACAAGACTAGCTAAAGTTCCATAAGGATGCATATTTGAATCCGTTTGAATTTACATCTTATGAAACTTGTCAGTCATGTCTCAAAGGCTAGGTGACCAACTCTCAGTTTACTGGAAATGGAGAAAGAGCTAATGAACTCTTGGACAGATACATAGTAATGTATGCGGTCCTTTGTCTACACATGCCAGGGATGGTTCCGCGTACTTTATTACATTCACCGATATTCTCTCAAGATACGGACATGCGTTCTTGTTGAAACACAAATCTGAATCTTTTGAGAATTTCAAGGAATATAAGTACGAAGTTGAGAACCAGATGGGTAAAAGTATTCAAATCCTTCGATATGATCGGGGAGGAGAATACTTGAGCAATTTAAAAGAGAATGAGATTCTCTCTCAGTTTACTCCTCCGAATACACCACAGCACAACGGTATATTGGGGTGGAGGAATCGCACCCTTTTAGATATGGTGTGCTCTATGATGAGTACTGCTGAGTTACCTATTTCCTTTTGGGGATATGGACTTGAGATAGCTGCATACCTGTTGAATAAAGTTCCGACCAAATCCGTTGCCTACCACTCCATATGAGATATAGAATGGGAAGAGACCATATCTTAAACGAGTTAAGATATGAGGTTGTCCGGCCTATGTTGAAAAGCAAAATCCGGACAAGCTCAAGGCAAGATCAGTTCTATGCCTAGTTTGTAGGATATCCCAAACATTCGCGAGGGTATATCTTCTACCACACTGATGAACAAAAGGTGTTTGTTTCTCGACATGCCACCTTTTTAGAAAAGAAATTTCTTATGAAAGAAATTAGTGGCAAAGAGGTAGAACTGGAAGAAGTTCCAGCAACGCAAACTATAACTGACAATTTGGTGGGACCGGAGGATTCAATAGTCTCCGACGAACCACAGCCACTCCGCAGATCTAGTAGGGTTCCTCATCCACCTGAGAGATACTACGGTTTTCTCATAGACGGTGGGAGCGAGGATTGGATCATGGAGATGATGACCCAACTGGTTTCGTACAGGCCATCATGAGCGGGGACTCTGTGAAATGGCTAGATGCTATGCGATCTGAGATAGAATTCATATACACCAACAAAGTGTTGACTTTGGATGTTGCTCCTGAAGGGGTAAAACCCATCGGGAGCAAGAGAATCTTTGAGAAAGATAATTTGGTGTAGATGGAAAAGTTGTGACTTTCAAAGCTAGACTTACAGCAAAAGCTTTTTGTCTACGACCTGGTGTCGACTATGATGAAACCTTTTCTCCTGTCGCTATGCTTAAGTCCATCAGGATCCTACTTACCATTACTGCATACCACAACTACGAAATCTGGCAGACTGCACGTCAAAACCGCTTTTCTAAATGGTGATTTAGAAGAGAGCGTGTACATGACACCGCCAGAAGGCTTCATAGACAGTAGGAGCAGTGGAAGCATGTGCAAGCTGCTTGAATCCATCTACGGATTAAAGCAGATATCTCGGAGATGGAACATCTGTTTTGATGAAGCTGTCAAAGAGTTCGACTTCATCAAAAAGGTAAATGGACCATGTATATATAAGAAGGTTGTAGAGAGTATGGTTGTCTTCCTCGTATTGTACACGGATGACATACTCTTGATAGGAAATGATGTTCCTATGCTATACTCGGTCAAGCTCCTCTTATCACAAGTTCTCTATGAAAGATCTAACTGATGCCTTCTACTTCCTGGGGACATACATCTATAGAGATAGATCTAAATGGATTTGGGATTGTCCCAATCCAGGTACATAGACACCATACTAAAGGGGTTTAGTATGGAAGATTCTAAGCGTGGAAATGTACCCGCTTGTTCAGGAATCACTCTCTTCAAAGAGATGTCTCCCAAGACTGATTTGGAGAGGGCTCACATATAAGAGGTACCCTATGTTTCGGCAATCGGGTTAATCATGTATGCGATGTTGTGTACCAGACCGGATGTAGCTTGCTCATTAGGTGTAGTGAGTAAGTATCGAAAAGATCTTGGGGAAAAGCACTGGACAGCTATGAAGAACATTCTTAAGTATTTGAGAAGCACTAAAGAGATGTTCTTGGTGTATGGTAACGGTGAACTCCAGATCGAGTCCTTTATCGATTCGAGCTTCCAGAGTGATAAGGACGACTGAAAGTCAGTCTCGGGTTTTAACTTCACCCTCAGTAGAGAGACGGTATGTTGGAAGGGTTCCAAGCTATATATCTTAGCAGACTCGTTGATAGAGGCTGATTACATCGCTATCAACGATCCTGCCAAAGAGGCTGTCTGGATGAACAAAGTTCATAAGATGAACTTGGTTCCTACCATTGGGCATCCAGTACCTGTGTATTATGATGACAATGGAGCTGTGGCTTTGGCCTAGGAACACCGATCCCGTCAGCGATCCAGACATATTCTTAGACAGCATCACCTAATCAGGTAAATAGTTGATCTCTGGGAGATCTAGGTCAGGAGAGTTGACACAGATGATAACACAGCGGATCCGCTCACCAAGGCCATCCCCCAGATGCTATTCGAGAGACTTTTGGGACGTTAGGTATGAGATACTACAACAACCGGTCTTAGTGCAAGTGGGAGATTGTTAGGAATATATATGCCCTAGAGGCCATTATTGTTGATATAGTGGATGCTTGGACATATATATAAAGGACTTTCTTCCTCGACATGATAGTATGCTATCTGGTCACCTTTATCTTAATATGTAGACTGGTATTTTTATACTGCATATCTCTTACATGTTGATAAAGCGCTTAGGATATGTACTTGACTATCAGGATTATAATATGATCATATTAGTGGGGCCAGAATGGTCTAAAAGTACATCATTTAATTGTTCCTAGTCGAGGGGATATCGAGACAAGGGCATCGATATTCCAGAGTAGACTAGTGTGTACGTTTCTTATCCCTTAGAAGACGATGGTTGATCCCACAACCATTGGTGTGCGACATCAAAAATTGTACACAGGTGCTCATTGGAGAATGGATACACCGAACAGACTCTCCTAGGACTCCTAGTTGGTATTATACCTTTCTTCAGATAGCAGTTCTCTGATGACACTGGTATAGGTTAGTCTGTAGATCCGAGATCGTCATAGAGTCTTATGTGGTTCCCACCGTGCTTTGATTTCCTCCCTACCACGCTCAAGAAGAGTTGTGCAAACAAGTGGATTTTGGGTACAGTCCTGAGTCACATGGAGGCAATGAGCGATAGGAGGGGTTTCATCTCTCCCGGTATTGGGGGTCGATGTTGCGCTATGCTCGATTGGCTATAACTGGAAGTCCCTGGCCAGGTCTGCTGCTGAGATTTACTGATAAGAGTTATCAGTAGTTTCTCGAACCATTATAGACCAGACATCGGCATGACTTATCACGTTACTGGGGTCTGACGTTTACCACCCCTAGACATGATATGCGACATATCAGACGAAGAGACCGGACTGTACAGTAGTGTTACTGATAGGCTTCATGGAGAGTATGGACAAGCTTGCTTGTTGATCTTCATATCGCTCAATACCCGGGTAGCCGTTACGTCCAGCTAGTATCGCTGGCGGCTTGTAGATGACTGATGTGATCATCACCTACTGCTGGCATATTGACGAGTCTTTAGAGTCCCACACAGAAGTTCCTTGGTTCAGGTGAAACGAAGTAGGACACACATGCGATATGTGTGTGGACCTGATTAAATACGTGTATGTGATACCGTATTGTAATCTGGCAGTTATCTGTTTTCAGTTAGGTTATATGAGATATAACCATATTATCGAATCAAGTGTTGATTTGATAATGTGATGCACAGATAAACGATATCAGTCGATCATATGTGATATAACCGGATTATTAAATCAAGTGTTGATTGAATAATGTGATATATATGATATGTGATATAATTATAGCTTAACTAATATCATTAGCTCACTAATTATTCTTCATAATATATATATATATATGAAGCCTGGCTTATTTTCTATTTTTGAGAAAAATAGAATTGAGGTGGAAATTAGGAGCATGGTGAGGCATGGCATTTTCCATTTATTTATTCATCTTGACTCACTATTCAAGCATGGTTGCTATTTTCCATGCTTGAATGAGTGGGGGTGTTCCCCTCCGAAAGGCGGCGCACAGGACTGCGATGTCCTGACGCTGAGATTCGGGGCAGATGCTATTTGGTTTTATCCGTCCACCTCTTCGAAGATGCCAAGTTGATTTATGGCACCGTGTATCGGAGGTTTAGACGGATGCGGCTGATGTAGCAGACTTCGTCAGATTCCCCCTCGCTTGAGGGGTTTTTGATTGTGGGGATGCTCTTCCCTGCAGGCGCAAGCCCCTGCAGTTAATTACGCTACCGCATCGCGGTAACAACTTTCTCCTTCTCCAGAATTTCACTTCGTGTCGTGTATGTTTGTTTTGTTTGTGGTTGCCCGTGGATTGTATACGGAGACTGAGTAATGCCGTCGCCCGTAGGACGTGGATTAGTCCAAATCCGTATTTACTTAGATTTGGGTTTGGTGTTTTTAGTTTAAGGATGCATTAGTCGCGTTGCGGCTAAGATCAACTTAAACGTTCGTCAAGGATACGTTAGTCATGTTTTGGACTGAGATCGACTCGACGTAGTGATTAATTTGATGCATGGCCATCGGGACTCGTCACCTCTCTGACGTCGTTGAAGGATTACGACGACATGTATCAGAGGAGCTCGGAGATGTACCCTCGAGCCAGAGTTGATTTGGAGTTTTATTGTTTATTTAAATAATTAAGGACACGTTAACCGTATTTGGGGCTAAGATCAACTTAGACGGGACCATTTAGATCCGGCAAAAGGGGGCTTTCGGGCTCTGTTGCACCAGTTTAAGGACATGGTGGTCAATTATTAGTTTAAGGACATTTCGGTCCGTCGCCAGTTTAAGGACGTAGTGGTCCATCATTAGTTTAGGGACGTTTCGGTCCAATATTAGTTTAGGGACGTTTCGGTCCAATATTCGTGTGTGGTCGTCGGGACCCGTCACCTCTCTGACGTCATTGAAGGATTACAACGACAGATGTCAGAGGAGTTCGGAGATGTACCCTCGAACCAGATATAAATTGATCTAGGGAGCTGCCGTACTCAGTCGATTTAATTTAAGGACTTACGGCCAAAATTGGGCTAAATCCAGTTGAAAATGTTCAACACCCTTATTTATTTTTTTGGGTCTATTAGACCTGTGCTAGGGCTTTGCCCATACTTAAATAATGCATTGCATTACTTAAAGCCATTTATGGCCATTTTGATTGGGATCTGCCCCTTTTTATTATGATGCAGATCATTTATTTTGGTCCATTGGACCTTTCAATTGGGTTCTGCCCTTCCAAATAATGCACATCATTTTAGTTATTAGGCTCGTTAAGCCTTTTAATTGGGCTTGGCCCTTCAGGAAGTGAAATGCATTGCATTTGTCAGGCGCTTTGCGCCAATCACTGAGCGCAAGCGCTTATGGTGAGGACACGTGTCATGCTCTGGCGAGCGCAAGTGCAACAGTGCAGCGCGCTGCGCTGTTGCGCTGGCGACACGTGGCGTGTTCTCAGCGAGTTGCGCCAGTTCCAGAGAGCAAAGCTCTATCTTAAGGGCGCTTAGCGCAAGTGGTTTTATAGCCGACACGTGGCGCTCTCTTAAGAGCGCAACAACGCAGTTTGGAAGTGCAAAGCACTAAGAATCTTTTAGATTCAAGAAGGGAAGTGCAAAGCACTGTTTAATTTCTTGATCTGAATTAGATCAAAGAAAAATAAATTTTTCTTTATTTGAAGAACCAGAGGTTCATAAAAGTGCAAAGCACTATTTAATTTCTTGATCAAAGAAAAATAAATTTTTCTTTATTTGAAGAACCAGAGGTTCATAAAAGTGCAAAGCACTATTATTATTATTTTTTTATTGTTTTTAAAGAACCAGGGGTTCACAAGAAATGCAAAGCACTGTTTATTATGTAAAGATCATTGATCTTGTTTTTAGACCAATGATCTATTAGAAGAAATTTCTTCTAATCCATGAAGGTTTTTTTACCTCTTTCTTGAAATCTTCTCAGAGTTCTCTCTGTTTAAAGTTCTTGAGTTCTCAAGAAAAATGTTGATGCCTTTGAATTGAGGCTTAGGGTCCTTTTTATAGTGCTCACAAATTAGTTAAAATTGTTAAAGAGATCATTCTCTGAGTGATTTGGGGAATTTTCCCCACCGTTAGATCTTTTGATCCGAGGGCTTCTGCTTTGCAGAAGAAAATCTTCTTGTTTTAACAAGAACAGAAAAGATTTCTTAAAATCTTAATTTAGTTTGGCGCAGATGCCCCAGCGTGTGACACGTGTCGCGCAGCGCAGGGCGCAGCGCAAGTGCGTTAGCGCATCTGCGCTGACACGTGTCGCGCAGCGCAGAGCGCAGTGCACGTGCGCTAGCACATCTGCGCTGACACCTGTCGCGCAGCGCAGAGCGCAGTGCAAGTGCTCTAGCGCTTCTGCGCTGACACGTGTCGCGCAGCGCAGAGCGCAGCGCAGTTGAAGCGTTGCTTCCTTTAAACAGAGCTTTGCTCTGATTGGGTACGCCTTCTTGGGCGCTGCGCTTACGTGTTAGCGCCAGACACGCGGCGCGTTGCGCCCGAGACTTGAAGCGTTGCTTCAAAATTTGAATTTTGAATTCAAACAGAGCTTTGCTCTGATTGGGCGAAACAAATGCCCCCCACCGTTGCGCTCACGTGGCGCACACGTGAGTGCAATGGTGGCAACCCTCCTGACCGTTGGATCAAGGGGGAATTTCAAGAGGCGCAAGCGCCTTATAAATAGGGCCAAAGACCCTTAAAAATTCTCCACCATTTTCTAGGTTTAGATTTTCAGAGCTCTGCTCTTGCTTAAGAATTTCAGAGCTTTGCTCTTGCTTTCAGAACTCTAGTTCTTTGCTCTCATTTCCCAAAGTTTTTAGAAAACTTTAGGTAATATTTAATTTAAAATTAAGTTAAATTAATTTAAGTCAATTTTAACCCACAGAGCTTTGCTCTCATAGATCTTTTGATCTAAAGAAATTCCCTTTGGGGTTTCATCAACAGAGCTTTGCTCTCACAAATCCATAGATCTACAGAGATCTTGTTCATGGGTTCTAACCCATGAACAGAGCTTTGCTCTTGAATCAAATGTAGATCTTTTAGATCTGAAAAAAAAAAGATGAAGAATTTTTCTGTAAGCTTTCATGGATCCTTTTTCAGGATTCCAGAAATTTTAATTTTAAATTTCTTTTCAAAACTTTCTTTTTGATGGAATATTATAGAGCTAAGCTCTTTTTTTTTTAAAGGAATTTTATTCTTTTGAGACCAGAACTTGACAAGTGTCATTCTGTGACAGAGCTTTGCTCTGAAAGAGGAGATTTTCTCCTTGTCTCCAGTGATTCTTCCTTCCCCTTTTTTATTATGGGAATGTTCCCCCGAGGGACCAACTGACAATCTCATCCAATGATGAGTTTGTCCTCTTAATTGACGTATTGTCATTTAGATTTCATGGGTCCCTCTTTGGTCTCCTACTCACTGCACTGTGGTGCGGTGTAATTAATTAATTTTGATTTTAATTTAATTAATGCATTTTCTTCTTTCAATACCGAACGTTGGGATTACAATACTGACGGCTACATTGCTCTTTCTGCAGCGATCATGTCTGAAGACACTTCATTCCCGTTTGTCCGCTCGGAGGAGGGATTTCCAGAGGCGCCTTTGGACCGTGAGGTCCTGGCCATGATCAAGGCATACGACCCGGAGTATAAGAGTCTCCATCTTTGGGGGTCATGGTACAATCAGATCATTATGGGTCGACGCAGCTTCACATGCGCGGTGTCGTCCGAGCACATCACAGCGATTCATTATACTACCCCACCCTCGGCGCAGTATGCCGTGGAGTTGACGGACTGGACATCGAAAGGCTTTCTACATCCCGCCATAGATGCGATACCGGTTCAGCGTCCTATGGTTTTGGACATCCTAGGACGTCGTATCTGTCAAGGTGAAGCGCGACCTTGGGGGCAATCATATAACCTTGGTCTGATTCCCCGCCACCCGATTGGCTATCTGCCGTGGGCCCGGTATATCCTGTCGACGAAGAAGTCACAGTTGATAAGATTAGGACTGTACACCGCGGTCTATGTCTCTCTCTTCCAGTATCCCACGCTTCCCACTTGGTGGTTTAAAGCTTTCTTGGAGCAATGGAATATTCCCACCCACACTTTCCTTGCCATGGATCGGGAAGTGTCAATCTCCCTGGAGGAATTTGCGGAGGTATCCGGTTTACCGGTGATGGGGGAACATTATGAGGAGCTACTCCCAACAGACGTGTACGTCTTCGGTGCTAAGCCGATGATGAAGGGGGTCACGCCGGATACTGCTGTTCAACACCAATTCCCAAGCTTGATTAAAGTGTTGAACATATATGAGTCTCTCTTCGTCGAACATGGGAGTCGAGGAGTTAATTTTGAGGATTTCATCGCTCGATTTCTTCACCCGAACGCCCTCTCTGCGGCCACTGCCAAGTTTGCCACCCTCGAGGACCCTTTCGGTTTAGGTTTGGATAACCTGCCGGCGAATGAAATAGGCCAAAAGGATTTCTTTCTTCCTAACTTTCCAACCATGTCTCTTGCAGAAGTAGCGGCCCCTGGGATGGATGAGGAGGCCTTTTTCTTGGGGTTTCTCGGGTTATGGTTGAGTTGGTTCGCTATCCCAATGCACTCTCATCGGATGCGGCCCTCTGTCTTTTATCCGGCACACCGGATGGTCATCGGGGTGAAGGTAGCTGTTGGGATCGCCGGCTTGGCACACTTATACCACGGCCTCAGTCGAGCAGCGGATGCTAGCGAGCCCGGGGTGTTGCATGTGGTCTTCCCGATGCATTACTTCGCATCGTGGCTCGAGTTACACACAGCGGGTGTCTTCGGGATGCATAAAAGGCCCCCGTTCTTCGACAAGTGCGGTTTTCCTCGCATTATACAGTTGATCGGTGCATCAATTGTAAACCCCTCACCACGGAACGCTAGGGGCTTGCTCCTTCGCCCTCATACCGTCGAAGCCGGGATGTCCTTTGTCGATAAGGTATTGACCGTTGGAAAGGTGTCTACCACTGTGACGCGGCCATTACAAGATATCTTTAAGGATGGAGCTTCAGTTTTAACGGCTCGGGAGACCCTCCACTTATATTCCATTAGACCGAATTTTTTAGTTTTTAGGCAGAATGATGTGGCAATTTTTATGAGGTATAACCCACATCGTTTTACTCAACAACTGGGCTACGATCAAGGGGTCCCCTTGGAAGCCTTCTTGGTGGAACCCGCTGCCACTGAAGAGGGGATGGAGAACACATTGCACCATTTCATGCGCGTGAATACGAGCTCTCATTTTTTTATCAATGCGCCGGCTTACGCTCCGAGACTCCTCAATGTGTACAAAGACTGGTACAATCATGCAACAGGAGCAGTCATAAAGGAGGAAAGGCGACTGTTGGTCGATCGTAAGGGTGCGCCTCCAGGTACCGATCGCACCGCTCCTTTGGTTCCTAGGACCCCGGTAGTCGCTCCTTTAAAAGATGCCGGGGGCAGACCATCACGTGCGCAAAGTCCTCCACGTGAATTGCCACTTCCTGATATCGCGGATGCACCTCCTGCACCCCGCGCTCAGGTGGAAACAATGGTTATACCCTCGCCGGAGTCTGGCGTGGGTGCGGACATCGGGACTCGTCGTCCCAAAGTGGCTGCTAAGCGGAAGTCGATCCCTCGCGGGCCCAGGGTCGGAGGGCAAAAGAAAAAGAAGTCGCTCCTCGCCGCGGACGTTGTGTTCGGCCAGGAACCCCATGCTCCCTACTCCGAGGGTCTGCTCGAATATGGGACTAACGTAGGATTAGTGATGCCACCGCCGGACGATACAGACTTGGAGGCTGCTCTCAGAGCTTCGGCATGGTTGGTGAAGCATGACGCGTGGCTGGCTAAGCTTGCGCAATCAGGTAACTACTAGTCGCCTTTTCTTTATTGTAACATATCCTCTTCATTATTTTTGACTAACGCTTTTCTTTCTTTTCTTTCAACAGGCATCACCGATGAAGAAGCCATTGCTGCTTCTCTGAAGACTTTTCAGGAGGAGGAACGTCTCAGAGCATCTATGGGCCTTAGTAAGTTTCGACTCATCAAGTTTTTCATTTTCCTTGTGTTATGGTCGATCTAACCTTTCCCCTTTAATTACAGGAACCTCAATGCCGCTCCTTCCTAGCGACGCAGATGTTCTACCTGCTGCCGACATTCCTGCTTCTTCTGGGCCGCCGCAGGAGGTTCGTCTTGAAGAGTCGATGAGAGATGCCTTAAAGGCTCTGGAGACATCCCTGAATGAAGATGATGATGCCTTGAAGGAGGCGTCACAGAGGTCCCTCATGACCGCTCGGGAGGAGAGGAAGCGGTTGAGGCGTGAGGCGAAGGCGCGTAGGGCTGCCTTGGCTATGGGAGCGGGCCCCAGCACCGCCCCTCGAGCTGATACTCCCTCCGAAGAGCCCCCTGTCGCCCTATCCACTGCCCGCAGAGAGGTGGCGCGAGCAGTTCGGAGCGCAAACGGTAAATCCGCTTCAGGTAATATTTCTCTCAGAGTTTTTGTTATAAGAATTTTAATGTCATTGGTCCTTATATCTCTTATCTTTGCAGGGCCAAGTCCGATCGAGGGAGAGGCGGAAGCCGTCGATCCTAGGGGAACGGAGGAGGCGATGCCTGCCGAACTCGAGCCGACAGTGAGTAATATCGTTGAGGCCATGGAGCCTGAAGTGGAGGTCGGGGGGCCTACCTCCGAGAAGATCATTGATGCCGAACTTGAAGCGGTGGCAGATGATATGATCATTATAGCCGAGTCCAGGGTGGTGGCGGCTGAGGCGCTCGAGGTCGGCGGTCCCCTGGCGACGGTAGACGATACAACCGCAGCTACTGAACCTGAGAGAGTAGTGGGTGAGGTGGCCATGATTCCCGAGGACGAGCCAACCGCTCCCTCTCTGGAATCTGGCAATACTCCAATCATAGCCCTTCCCGTCTATGGCCCTCCGCCGTCCCCAGGTCTTGCTAGCACGACGACAGTCCCCATCGAGTCGGGTGACGAGGCCACGGGCGGTGGTCTCATGTCGGTAGAGGAGGGAGTCGCCTCCGTTTCAGCCGGGAGCTCCTCAGGTAAACCCTAAGTGGCTGCTTTTCTTTACTTTACAACCTTTTCTGACAAGTTCACCTTTTCGTGATACAGGTGCAGCTAGTGCCGATGCCCCACTGCTCGAGGGAGCGCCTTCAACGACTGCTTTGGCGGTGGTCACCTCTCAACCTTCTCTCATACCCTCGAAGATGTTGGAAGGTATGTGTTTACGATTTATTAATCTTGTTTTCCAGACATATAATTCGTGTACTAAAGTCACACTGTTGTGTTTTCAGGAGTGCTTTTTGATCATGTATATCAGATGTTGCTCCCACACTTTTCCTTCCCATCTGAGCTTGCTTCTTCCTCTGGTGGCGTTGGTGAGTATGATTTCCGTTGACATCCTTCCTCTCTTTTTTCTTATTGATGGAATTACCTCTAACCTCTTTTTCTCATCTCAACTGCAGTGCTACAGATTGAAGGAGGGGATAAAAGATCAGCTGCGCCACCAGCCCTTCCGACCTTGCCACCTGTCTCAACTGGTACAATGACCGTCATATTGGTAACTTTCCTCTCTTTATTTTCTGTACTGTTATCTGATCGCATCCTGTTTCCTTCAGCTGTCGTTCTGGCTTCGGCGTCCTTCGAACCTCGCATCACAATGCCGGCAGGTCCTTATCTGAGGAGTCTGTCTTCAAAAGGCGCCGCGAATAGTCTGCGCATGTTGAGTGACTATGTCGAGGAACTCGACGTTGAAACTCCTACCTCTGCCGCAGACTTCGCTATGGTGGTTAACCCGATGCTAGCAATACTCGTGAACTTTCATGATGAGGGCATCATTGCATCCTGGGTTAACCATTGTAAGGAGATCGAGGGTCGCTTATATCAGTTGGAGTCGCTGCGTCCCGCTCCCGAGACCGTGGCTGCCAGTAATCAGAGGACAGCGTGGATTGAGCAGAGCGCTCCTTACTTCCGCCATCTCGAACAAGAGGTCATTTCAAGGCGTAAGGAGCGTGGTGAGGCTTCGAGCAAGTCTGCTCAACTGCATGCTCGGGTGGAGGCCAATGCCGCACGGCTGAAGGTTATCTTTGAGGGCCTCTTGCAAAGCCTCTCCGAAGGGTTATCATTGAGGCAAAGACTTGACGTTGTCGAGCGAGCTGCAGCCAGCCAGGAAGCAGCCCAGAAGGCGGCAGAGGAGCAACTTTCATCCTTCTTGCAGCAGCGGGCTCAAGTGGAGGCGGAGGTGGCCGCAGCTGTCACTCGAGAGGAAGCGCTGAAGGAAGTGCGAGAGCGGCTTGTGAACTTACTAAAGACACTTCCTCCTCAGTAGCTATCCATTTTTGTATCGTTCGTATTTATAGATAAAAGAATGTATATGTATATATTTTTTTTATCCGTTGACATAATGTATCCTGTATTCGATCAAGTTTATGAATAAAAGATACACCTTTTTGTAATGTCTTGTGTCACTTCTTCGCTTTTTTCTTTCTTTTCAGCATGACATTTTTAATGCACCTTATTGGCAGGTAAATTCATTTCTGCCAGAGATAACGATGGCCTAGACTGCAGGTTAAGATCTGCCGCCTAGGGCTTTTCAACTCTATGAGCCGTGAGGGTCTCGTAGAGGCTTTTCTCCCTACGGATCGAGAGGATCTCGCAGGTGGATTTTCTCCTTAGGAGTCGTGAGGATTCCCAAGTGTGGTTTTCTCTCATAAGTCGAAAGGATCCTATAAGAGAATTTCTCCCTCTTACGAGTCGAGAGGGCTCGTAAGCGGTTGTTTCCCTCTTTGTCGAGAATCGAATTCAGAGAGTGAGACCCGTGAATAGTATACAAGAGACCATTTAGGATTGACTTGCAGGGTCCCATTGTTCAGGAAGCAAGTTTTTGAATCGCTTACTGCCCGAGATGTGAGTCAAAGAGGCTCTCGTCACGGAGTGTTTGTATCCGTGAGTTGAGAAGTTTTGCGAGGGATTATTTGTTTCCCAAGCGCCAAGGATTATTTGTTTCCTTGGGGTTTGAAACGAGTCGAGGGTTCCTACGGAGGCACTGGTGGCTCTGCGGTTCGACGCGGGTCAGAAGGCTCTCGTCAAGGAGTGTTTGTATCCGTGAGTCGAGGAGTTTGCTGGGATTATTTGTTTCCCAGGCGCCAAGGATTATTTGTTTCCTTGGGGTTTGAAACGAGTCGAGGGTTCCTACGGAGGCACTGGTGGCTCTGCGGGTCGACGCGGATCAGAAGGCTCTCGTCAAGGAGTGTTTGTATCCGTGAGTTGAGGAGTTTGCCGGGATTATTTGTTTCCCAGGCGCCAAGGATTATTTGTTTTCTTGGGGTTTGAAACGAGTCGAGGGTTCCTACGGAGGCACTGGTGGCTCTGCGGGTCGACGCGGATCAGAAGGCTCTCGTCAAGGAGTGTTTGTATCCGTGAGTTGAGGAGTTTGCTGGGATTATTTGTTTCCCAGGCGCCAAGGATTATTTGTTTCCTTGGGGTTTGAAACGAGTCGAGGGTTCCTACGGAGGCACTGGTGGCTCTGCGGGTCGACGCGGATCAGAAGGCTCTCGTCAAGGAGTGTTTGTATCCGTGAGTCGAGAAGTTTGCTAGGATTATTTGTTTCCCAGGCGCCAAGGATTATTTGTTTCCTTGGGGTTTGAAACGAGTCGAGGGTTCCTACGGAGGCACTGGTGGCTCTGCGGGTCGACGCAGATCAGAAGGCTCTCGTCAAGGAGTGTTTGTATCCGTGAGTTGAGGAGTTTGCCGGGATTATTTGTTTCCCAGGCGCCAAGGATTATTTGTTTCCTTGGGGTTTGAAACGAGTCGAGGGTTCCTACGGAGGCACTGGTGGCTCTGCGGGTCGACGCGGATCAGAAGGCTCTCGTCAAGGAGTGTTTGTATCCGTGAGTTGAGAAGTTTGCTGGGATTATTTGTTTCTTCGGAGTTAGACTGAACCGTCGATATTTGGCTCCGTCTTCTGGCGAAACCTGTTGGGAAAGTATGGTTCCTTCTTTGTTTACGCCCTTGGATTGTATACAGGGATCGATGTGATCTTAACTGTAGGGCCAAAGTTTTATCATTTCTTCTTTTTATTTTATTTTATTTCCGCGATGCTCTATCATTTCAGCTTTTATATCGCGGAGGTCGCGACTGCCCAATCATTTCGGCTATTTTTCGCGGTGCCCAATCATTTCGGCTATTTGTTTTATTTTTACTCGCTGCTTTTTATTGCGAGCTGCCCTATCATTTCGGCTATTTTTCATGCATACATTTTTACTTGCTGATTTTTATTGCAAGTTGCCCTATCATTTCGGCCATTTCGTATGCATGTGCGGCCTATCGGCTTTTCGCCGTAAACCTGAAATTAGACACTGATTTCGGCATCAGCATCGCTAGAACTGGGATATCGCCAGGAACGAATCATCATTTGCCTCTGTCATTGTTGAACAAAGGAGGCTTAGCGACCAGGGTTAGGGTCCTGTCGGCTAAGGCTTTTGACCTTATGAGCCGAAAGGGTCTCACAAAGCTATTTCTCCCTACAAGTCGTGAGAATCTTATAGGTGTATTTTCTCCCTAGGAATCATGAGGGTTCCTAAGTATATTGTTCCCTTGTGAGTCGTAAGGATCTCACGCAGGTGGTTTTCTCCTTGTAAGTCGAGAGGATTTACAAGGGTTGTTTGCCATGCAAGCACATCCCTAGTCTCGGATGGGACTTAGTTAGGGAAATGTTTATTCGCGCCCGTGGATTGTATACAAGGGTCAGTATTGAGCCACTTGTAGGGCAATATTAGAAGTTTGTGGGGGTTTTCTTAAGCACAGGTTTAGGTCTCTGTGACTTAAGACTTTCAAATCTTATGAGCCGTGAGGGTCCCATAAGAGAGTTCTCCTTACGAGTCGTGAGGATCTCGCAAGTGTATTTTCTCCTTAGGAATCGTGGGGATCCCTAAGTGTGTTGCTCCTTTGTGAGTCGTAAGGATCTCACGCAGGTGGTTTCTCCTTACAAGGTCGAGAGGACTCTATAAGGGTTCTCTAACGAAGTTGCGCCCTTTCGGGTTTTCACAAACATTCGCTGGTAGTCCTGCTGTTTTTACTCACGGAGCCCTTTCGGGTTTTCATCCGTGCCCATTTTGCTTATGGACATACCGTTTTTTTTATTCTTTTTATTATTATTAATTTTTTTTAATTTTTTTTACGAGGTTGCGCCCTTTCGGCTTTTCGCGAACACTCGCCGGTAGCCCTGTTGTTTTTACTCACGGAGCCCTTTCGGGTTTTCATCCGTGTCCTTTTTGCTTATGGACATACCGTTTTTATTTATTATATTTTTTTATTTATTTTTATTCATCTTGTCAGCCCAAGGATGCTGCGGTATTAGTTTAAAGACGTTTCGGTCTGCTATTAGTTTAAGGACATTTCGGTCCACTATTGAGAAGCCCGGCTACCTGCTTTTAAAGTTCGAGCTTAGGAAGATAACGAGAGGACATAGTCGCCGTCGTCTATCCTTTACCTAGGCCGTGACTCATTAAGCGTAGTATTTCTTTAGGAAGCGACCGTTTATCGGCCTGAAAGGCCTTTCACCGTGCATGTCCATGAGTAGATAGGCCCCGCCCTGGTAGACCTTATCAATGATGTACGGGCCTTCATAGTTTGGCTCAAATTTTCCCCGCTTAGCGCGATTGGAGATCATGGGCCTTTTGACCACTAGCACAAGTTCGCCTTGACGAAATGTCCTCGGTCGGGTCAATCTTTCGCATGAGCGCGTCATCTTTGCTTTATAAGCTTCCAGATTTTGCTGTGCTATGAGCCGGGTTTCATCAAGGGCGTCAAGCTCCTCAAACCGGAGGTGAGCATTTTCTTCATCCGTCAGCTCGTAGTGGACTGCCACTCGTAGAGAGGGTAATTCTATCTCGAGAGGGAGTACTGCTTCCGTCCCAAATACCAACGCGTATGGCGTTGTGTTTGTGGCCGTTTTAAACGTAGTTCGATACGCCCAAAGAGCTTCTTGCAATCTTTCGTGCCAATCTTTCTTATTTCTTGACACTGTTTTCTTCATGATCTTCGTCAAGGTCTTGTTGAAGGCCTCGGCTAGACCGTTAGCTCGCGGATTATAAACTGAGGAATATCTCCAGTCTATATTGTGCTGTTGTGCGAAGCGGCTAATTTTATGACTTCGGTAGGCTGGCCCATTATCAGAGATGATCCTTCTTGGGGTTCCAAACCGGTATATGACATGCGTTTTGAAGAAATGGAGGATGTTCTCCGTCTTTACTTCCCTCAACGGTACCGCCTCTGCCCATTTGGAGAAGTAATCAGTCGTCGCCAAGATGAAACGATGTCCCTTGGACGATGCTGGTTCGATGGGGCCGACTATGTCAGTTCCCCACATTTCGAATGGCCAACTAGCCACTGTTGGATGCAGTGGATTGGGATGCTGATGGATGAAGTCCCCATGAATTTGGCATGAATGACATTGCCTCGCGTATTCCAGGCAGTCCTGCATCATCGTGGGCCAGTAGTAGCCCATCTGTTTTATTTTCAACTTCATCTTAGGGCCGGCTTGGTGGGAACCGCAGAGTCCGTCGTGAACTTCTTGGACGACCCTTCTCGCTTCGTCAGGTCCTAGGCATCTCAGCCACAGAGAATCGAATGTCCTCTGGTATAGAGTATCGTTGACGAAGGCGAAAGACAAAGCTCGTTTCACGAGCTGATGTCTTATGGACGCTTCTTCAGGCATTCGGTGGAACTTGAAGTAATCTATGAAGACTTCTCTCCAATCTTCGGTCTTCTCATGGTCTTTTATTTGTAGTGTCGCCTGCTCAGTTGTTCCCTTTTCTTTGTATGATTCTGGATGTATTTCTGCTGGGGTGAGCACTCGACGGCTTTGTATCACGATTCTAACGTCATCGAGGTTCTCGTCAGCCAATTCTTTAGCAAGTTTGGCCAGTGCGTCCGCTTTGCTGTTTTCCGCACGCGGTATACTTTCCAACGTGTAGGAGGGAATTTGGGTTAGTAGTTGCTGCACTTTTTCACCGTATTTCACCAATTCCGGTTTGCATGTTTGGTAATCGCCGTTCACTTGACTGACGACTAGCTGGGAGTCCCCATATATGAGGAGGCTTTCGATTCCCATATCAATGGCGATCTCGAGGCCTGCTATCAAAACTTCATATTCAGCTTCATTATTCGTTCTCGGCTCTGTTAAGGAGAAGGCGAAGCGCATTATTCCTCCTTGTGGAGTCACAAAGATAAGTCCTACCCCCGATTTGATCATTGGCGTACTTTGTTTGTGCTTTTTCATGGAAGATGCTCCATCGAAATAAAGCTCCCAACGGGTATCACCACTGTCGATTGCGTCAAACGCATGTCTGTCTGGAAAATCGCAATTTAAAGGAGAATCAGCAGGTATGGGATGCTCAGCAAGGAAGTCGGCGATGGCCTGGCCTTTTACTGCCCTGAGAGGTTGATATGTTATCGAAAATTCCATCAAGAGCAGGGCCCATTTAGCGAGTCGCCCTGTCAATATGGCTTTTGACATTAGATATTTGAGAGGGTCCACTTTTGAAATAAGACGGACCTCGTGCGCCAACGCATAGTGCCTAAGCTTTGTTATTGCGAAGATCAACGCCAGGTAGTGTTTTTCAATGGGAGAGTAGTTGCTTTCTGCCCCCAGCAGAACTCGATTTAAGTAGTAGAGTGCTCTTTCTTTCCCTTGATCGTTCTCTTGTGCCCATAATGCGCCTAAGGAACCTTCAAGGGCGGTTGTATAAAGAATGAGAGGCCTCCCCTTAACCGGAGCAGCCAACACCGGCGGGTTCTGCAGGTATTGCTTGATCTCATCCAGTGCGCCTTGGCATTTTTGATCCCAAACGAATGGGGTTCCCTTCTTCATCAGGTGACTATAAGGACGGCACTTTCCTGAAAGGTTGGCTATAAATCGCCGTATATATGCGAGTTTCCCTTGGAGAGACCGCAGCTGTTTGAGAGTCCTCGGCGGAGGCATTTCCATGATCGCTTTAATCTTTGACGGATCTATTTCAATACCTCGGTGTCGAACAACGAATCCCAGGAATTTGCCCGAGGAAACCCCGAACGCACATTTAAGAGGATTCATCTTCAAGTTGTATTGCCGAAGGCGTTGAAATACAGTCTTCAGATGCTCGAGATGTTCCTCGTATGATTTGCTTTTAACCACGAGATCGTCGATATAGCATTCAACGATTTCGTGTATAAGGTCGTCGAAGATCTTTGTCATGGCCCTCTGATAAGTAGCACCGGCGTTCTTCAGACCGAAGGGCATCACTTTGTAACAGAATATCCCTAAAGGAGTCCGGAAAGCCGTATGCTTCTGATCTTCAGGATGCATTTTTATTTGATTATACCCCGATGAGCCGTCCATGAAGGAGAAAACCTCATGAGTGGATGTGTTGTCTATCATCAGTTCGGTGACTGGAACTGGGAAATCATCCTTCGGGCAAGCTTTATTAAGATCCCGGAAGTCTACGCATACGCGCACTGTCCCGTTTTTCTTCATCACTGGGACAATGTTGGCGATCCATTCAGGGTACTGAACTTCCTGGATAAAGCCAGAGTCAATTAACTTTTTGACTTCGGTATTGATGCTCATTTCAAGCTCGAGCCGCATTCTTCTCGGCGCCTGTTTGACTGGCTTGACGTCCGGGGATATCGCCAATTTGTGTACAGCAATTTCTGGATCTAGTCCCGGCATTTCGGAATAGTTCCATGCGAAGCAATCTTTATGCTGCACAAGGACGTCTTTTAACGCAGCCACCCTCTCTTCAGACAGCAGCTCGCTGACGAATGTCGGTCGCGGCTCATTTACCATCCCCAACTCAATTTTCTTGAGATTATCTGCAGTGGTATGGATTCCATCCTCCAGTTCTTTCGGAGCTGGGGGAAATTCTGAGATTACCTCATCGCTGCTGTTTTCAAAGCACCAAGGAAGGCTGTTCATGTCCTCGGACTCTTCTTTTAATATTGTTACCACGTGGCAGGTGCGAATTTTCTGCCAATCCCAATGCGGAGTTGGTTCTTCTTTCGCGGCCTCGGGTTCGTGCTTCTGTGGTGGTGCTACCCTCCAGTTGTCAGAAAGCGCGAATTTGCCTAGCTGATACTGATCTTCAACCCAATTCTTGAAGGTGAAGCAATCTTTAAGCGGATGCCCTACTACTCGATGGTAAGAGCAATAATTTGGGTTGGAGACTTTGCCTGCTTGCTCAGGGTGTTTAGACTCTGGCAGTGTAAGCATTTGATGTTTTAGAGCAAGATCAAGTATTTTCCTTGTCTTGTTCCGAGGAAATGAGTATGCTCGACCCATTTTCTTCATGAGGGCTAGGTCAATAACGCTCGACTCTCGGACGCGTGGCTTCTTAACTCTGCTTTGTGGTTGTTGAGCGCCTTTTCTGCCCGTTGACTTGTTTTTGCTTTCGAGTCGAGCCTTTTTTGTAGCAGGTTGGCATGGGGCAGCATCTTCATTCTTTACTGCCTGTTGAAGAAGGCGTTGTGTCTTGGCTTTCTCATAGATTGCCATTTCACGATCGTGATCATCTCGGGCTTTTTGACTCGCATACCTTATAAGCTTGCTCATCTGGTCTTCAAACGATGGACTGGGCGGTTTTGTATCAGGAACTTTTGCTGGCTCAGGATTAGCGTCCTCCCATTGAGCGTCCGCCTCTTCATCGAAGTCATACATGACATAACAGCTGTTTACTAGCTCCCGTTTCTTTGACCGGATGTACCCAAGCCCTTTTGTTTCTATTCTCCCATTAGGCAATTTGCATTGAGTCCCGGGAACGTTCCAGACCTTATCATAGAATTTGGCTTTTCTAACGGTCTGTGTGAAGGATATCCCCTGGCGTTTTAGCAGTTTCTTCAAACCTTCGGTATAATATCTGGGAAGACGGATAGGCTGGAGTTTGTCCAGCGTTGGATCCGCGCCATGCCAAATTTCTTTTTCCACCTTGTTTTCTTCAGAACGGTAGAATAGGATTGCCTTCTCGCCTTTTCGTCCGGGAGGGATATAGAATGTCTGCAATTCTTCTACGCTGTTGGTGTCGAGTGCATCCAGTTCTTTGTAATGTTCAAGCGGCACCATGGTTATCTGGAGACTTCGCTCTTCATCAGCGGGAACCCGTATCGAAGGTCGAGCAGGGAATACAGCATGAACTTCATCCTCTGAATCACTACCGAAGATCAATGAAGGAACGGATGGTCCTGGCCTGGTGGATTGGGATGGACCTGAATAAATTATATCCTCCTCCTCCTCGGTGTCACTGCCGAAGACAGGGATGGTGGCGTTAGTTTTGTTCTCCGGTTTGTGACACCTTTCCGTGTCTTCGAAACTCGGTAAGAAGTATTTGGCATCTTCATACTTGTGAACTTCGTTTACGGAAAATGGATTCAACTCTCCCGCCACTATGTACTCGAGGCCATCCCTAGAATACTTCATGCACTGATGCTGTGTAGAAGGGATGATATTGTACTCGTGTAGCCATGGTCGGCCGAGCAGAGCATTGTAGCACGTCTTGGCATCTATAACATGGAATTTGATGTCTGTGACGAGCAACCCGAAGCGTAGCGTCAATATCACAGATCCAAGAGTCTTTGAGGATTGAGAGTCGAAACCGGAGATAGTGATCTTGTCTCGGGCGAGGTGTTGGACACTCATGCAAATCTCCTTTAACACTCACACATTGAGTAAATTGACAGACGATCAGTTATCGACCAAGATTTTACCTATCTTTATGTCATGACAGTACCCTGAGACATAAAGGGGACGATTGTGTTCACACGTCCCGAGGAGAAGGTCTTCATCACCAAAAGCAACGTCGGCTATGTGCACTTCTTCTAATTCATCCTTCATCTTTTGTTCGGCCAGGCAAGCTTGGAATTGGTCCGGATCTTGTAGGGCCTTAATCAAAGAATCCCTCGCCTCTTTTGATAGTAATAGGGCATCGAGAATGCTGAGTTGTGAGGGTAGCTTTCTCAGATGCGCCAAGATATTGTAATCCACTTTATTCCTTTTTGGCGGGTTCTCGGCGTTTAGCTCTTCCAGAACTTGGTCATCTAAGACGATATCTTCAGAGACCTTTTCTTTCCCTTTATCTTTTCTGTTCGAGGGTCCGAGGTTCTTTTCAGGCAGTGTCCGATTCCGCAGCCGGATATTTTCGCAAACCACTGGCTCCTCTTCTTTTCCCGAAGTCGACTCTCTAAAGAGAGGGGCAAGCTCTAGCTCCTCATCAGAGTCGCTCCCAAATGTAGGCACTTGTGACCTGGTAGTGTTAACCATGTGACAATTGCCGGCAGTTCTTTCAAGCTCTTTGGTCGTGTTTCTTTGCTCCCGACGAATTTTACGTTTTTCCCGTTTAAATCGTTGTCGATTAGCGACGTATCCTTGCCACCATCCATTGAAAGCTTTGCAATTTTGGGTGGGATGCGAGACCTTCTGATGATATAAGCAATAAGAGGGGTGCATTTCTACCACACCAGTCATTTTTCCTTCAGAGGATGGTAGCTTCATGCCCATTGATATAGCCTTAGCAAACCTCTTTTTTATCTTGAATTGGCTTTTGTCAGCGGTGGAGGCATTTTGCTCCAGCGGGATCATCTCAGCTCTTTCCTCAAGTCGCTGGCGCTTGGCTCTTTCGAATATAGCCGTCTCGCGTTCTCGATCAGCTTTACTTTTCAATCGAGCTTCACTAAGAAACGCGTCAATCATTTCAACTGATAACCCTGGAGCCCTTGATTCGGCATTTGCCCCCAGCGTTTCAGTGTCAGAAGTCTCTTCGTCGTTCGTGACCGAATGGGAGATCATATGACAGCTCGCCACATATTCCTCAGATTCATCCGATGAACTTTCTCCCTCATCTTCTTTTTGAAAGACGTGATTAAGGAAATCTTGGAGCGTAATGGGAGTCCGCGCCTTTTGGTTATATTCATCCAGCGCGTCGATTTGCTTTTGTAAGTCCGTGCGCTTGTCGCCAGGCTTCACGGGTTTCTTAGATTTCTTCTTCTTCTTTTTCGAAGATTTTGACGGCTGACTATGAGCGCTTGAACTACCACCATCGGTCCTCGGAGTCGGACGTGGCTTCAACATCCCCTCAATAACCTGCGGTTCCAAGGGGTTCTTCCACTTGACCGCTGGACAGGTCTGAAGATCATTTAGCATTCTCCTCGTTTTGGCTGATAATACAACCTCCCAAGGAGCTTCCTCAATGACGGAGCATGTCGCCCCCAGCGTATTCGTCCCTTTAGAGGTGTGGGGCTGCGGGGGATTCACCTTCCATTTGTCAGATAGCGCAAATTTGCCCTGGCGGTACTGGTTTTCAAGCCAATTTTTGAAAACGTAACAGTCTTCGATCGGATGTCCTAGCACTCGATGGTAAGGGCGGTAATTGGGCTCGTTGACGTCGCTTGGTTGCAACGGGCGCTTTGGATCTGGCAGATTTATGAGTCTGTTGCGCAACGCCAGCTCGAATAGCCTCCTCGTTTTATCGCGGGAGAAAGAGTAAGGACGTCCCATCCTGTCCTCAAGGGGTACGTATGGGCGTGTATTGTTTGGACGAGCAACCGGCTTCGAGTCGCTCGGTTGTTGTTGGGCATTGGCGACAATGATCGCTTTTCCCTTCCCTTTATCATTTCGGGAGTCCGGCTTCGGGAGAGGGGGTTTATGGCCCATCTGGTCCATCTGCGCTAATTTGTCGATCAAAGCCTGGAAAGAAGTCGGCTTGAAGAACATCATAAACTGTGAGATGGTTGCTTGTGGATCAAGGGTTCCAACAAACATTCCCACCGCAGGGGCTTCTTCTATGCGCTGCTCACACTTCGACCATAGATTACGCCACCGTATAGCGTACTGAACCCATGTCTCGCCGTGTTTTACCCTGGCGTTAATCAGCGCCGTCATCGGGGTACGCTCGCTGGCACTTGCAAAACGTTGGGTGAAGAGCAGCTCCATCTCCGCGAAGGTTTTAATAGAGTCATTGGGGAGCTCAGAATACCATTCGAAGGCCGTATCTGATAGGCTTCCAACGAACTGGCGAAGCAAAAGCTTGTCGTCGCCGCCGGTGTTACCGCAAAGCGCCCTGAACTGGGCAACATGTTGATGGGGATTGCCGGTCCCTTTGTAGACATGAAACTTGGGAATTGTATAACCTGGTGGGTACTTGATTTGGTCATACCAGCCTGGATACGGTCGCCCCGTTTTTACGACGTGGCCGGCTGCTTCGGCCGCGTGATGAACCTTTATTTGCTGGGCTATATATTCGTCCAGATCAGTTTTAGAGATTGTGTCCTCTTTAGCCGTTGATAGAACGGGCTGAGGGTTTGATGTCTCTACCCTATCATCCCCAAGGACAATCGGGGGTTCTTCAGTCGGGGGATCTTGTTGTATCATCATCCCTATCATGTCCTGGAAGAGGAGGCCCATACGCTGTATATTGGCTGCTTGTTCAGCAGCCTCTTTGTCTCTCTTTTCCAGTACTCGGCGGAGGAACTCGGTGTCGGTCTCTTCCTCTTGACGTTCATCTAAGGACGTCTCAGGATTCTCTTTTGGCCCCGTGAGTGCAGCCATTGTAGTCATCATCTCCTGGAGCTTTTGTTGCTGCTCCTGAGCCTTGGTCACCGATCGGGTAAGCGGTCGGTGGCCTGTAGAAGTACGACTTTCTTCCTTTCCAGAAACCATATAAACCGTATGAACTGTTATGCCTCCTGACTTGGGGCGTTTAGGTTCACCGCTTTTAAACTTTGTCAGTGTCACGGAGGCTTTCTCCGGCCTTTTTCTTTTGTGGACCTTTGAGGTTGAAGGAGCCGTTGAAGTGGGCATCCTAGCATTTGTTGCCCCCTGCTGTTTAATGGGGCGGTTCTTGTCTTTTTCCACCTTTGCCCTTTTCTGGCGACGGAAGTGGTCTGAGTCAATCACGGAGTCTTGAACCCTCCGCCAAACTTTATAAATTTTTGACGACAGCCGCTGAGAGGGCTGTTCCTGCTTTGTCTCCGGAGCTTTTTCCATAGGCGGAGGAGATCTTTTCAATGTAGCAATTGGAGAGTTCTTTCTCACCTTCCTCAGCAATTCAAAGCTGTTCCCGGTTGGAACAGCAGCGTTGACCTCCACCACTGGAGCAGGTGGGGTTAGCCCTGAGGGGGAGTTGCCCCCTGCTTTCCTTACCCGTTGCCAATGGTGACGTCGCACACGACGAGCCGTTGGGACTGGCTCGGAAATCGAGATGGTTTCTTGTTGCCCCCGGTTGGAGTGTGGGGTAACTGCCGATGTCAGTCTATCGAAGACTGATGCCTTTTGACCAGCTGGGGGAGGAATGGGAACCGTCAATCTTGTGAAGACCGACTCTCTGATGGGAGAAGCTGCTTTAACAACTCCCGAAGCAGCGGCCGTTGCCCTCTTTGGGACGGCCACTTTATAGTTCTGACCTAGCCTGGTGAAAACGGTGGCTGTCGGCTTAGTAGCGGGCGACCCGTTGACAGGGGTCGTGGTAGTAGTGAGCCGGTCGAATACCGACTTCTTGTTAGCTTCCGGTGCGGATATCGGCATAGAGAAGCTTGTAGGTGGGACCATGGTCCCGAAAAACAGGCCGGTAGTGGCCTGAGTCACCTGTTCAACCGGCAGAGCGAGGAAAGAGGCCGCTTGGGGCCCATATGTTACACCCGTCGGTGAGGTGGAGCGTCCGTTGTAGTGGTGCTTCGCGCATTTGGTGCAGTTGGCGGCCATTGGATCTTGAATTCTGCGCCAGGCAAAAGACCAAATCTTAGTACCTTGAAATCCGAAGACAACCATTTAACAAACCGCGATCGGTTCGCGACGACGACACACGAAGTGTGGAGTGGAAAGAGGAAAAGGTCCCACCGGGCGTGCCAGAATCTGTTCCCCTCCGAAAGGCGGCGCACAGGACTGCGATGTCCTGACGCTGAGATTCGGGGCAGATGCTATTTGGTTTTATCCGTCCACCTCTTCGAAGATGCCAAGTTGATTTATGGCACCGTGTATCGGAGCTTTAGACGGATGCGGCCGATGTACCAGACTTCGTCAGATTCCCCCTCGCTTGAGGGGTTTTTGATTGTGGGGACGCTCTTCCCTGCAGGCGCAAGCCCCTGCAGTTAATTACGCTACCGCATCGCGGTAACAACTTTCTCCTTCTCCAGAATTTCACTTCGTGTCGTGTGTATTTGTTTTGTTTGTGGTTGCCCGTGGATTGTATACGGAGACTGAGTAATGCCGTCGCCCGTAGGACGTGGATTAGTCCAAATCCGTATTTACTTAGATTTGGGTTTGGTGTTTTTAGTTTAAGGATGCATTAGTCGCGTTGCGGCTAAGATCAACTTAAACGTTCGTCAAGGATACGTTAGTCCTGTTTTGGACTGAGATCGACTCGACGTAGTGATTAATTTGATGCATGGCCATCGGGACTCGTCACCTCTCTGACGTCGTTGAAGGATTACGACGACATGTATCAGAGGAGCTCGGAGATGTACCCTCGAGCCAGAGTTGATTTGGAGTTTTATTGTTTATTTAAATATCTAAGGACACGTTAACCGTATTTGGGGCTAAGATCAACTTAGACGGGACCATTTAGATCCGGCAAAAGGGGGCTTTCGGGCTCTGTTGCACCAGTTTAAGGACATGGTGGTCAATTATTAGTTTAAGGACATTTCGGTCCGTCGCCAGTTTAAGGACGTAGTGGTCCATCATTAGTTTAGGGACGTTTCGGTCCAATATTAGTTTATGGACGTTTCGGTCCAATATTCGTGTGTGGTCGTCGGGACCCGTCACCTCTCTGACGTCATTGAAGGATTACAACGACAGATGTCAGAGGAGTTCGGAGATGTACCCTCGAACCAGATATAAATTGATCTAGGGAGCTGCCGTACTCAGTCGATTTAATTTAAGGACTTACGGCCAAAATTGGGCTAAATCCAGTTGAAAATGTTCAACACCCTTATTTATTTTTTTGGGTCTATTAGACCTGTGCTAGGGCTTTGCCCATACTTAAATAATGCATTGCATTACTTCAGGCCATTTATGGCCATTTTGATTGGGATCTGCCCCTTTTTATTATGATGCAGATCATTTATTTTGGTCCATTGGACCTTTCAATTGGGTTCTGCCCTTCCAAATAATGCACAGCATTTTATTTATTAGGCTCGTTAAGCCTTTTAATTGGGCTTGGCCCTTCAGGAAGTGAAATGCATTGCATTTGTCAGGCGCTTTGCGCCAATCACTGAGCGCAAGCGCTTATGGTGAGGACACGTGTCATGCTCTGGCGAGCGCAAGCGCAACAATGCAGCGCGCTGCGCTGTTGCGCTGGCGACACGTGGCGTGTTCTCAGCGAGTTGCGCCAGTTCCAGAGAGCAAAGCTCTATCTTAAGGACGCTTAGCGCAAGTGGTTTTATAGCCGACACGTGGCGCTCTCTTAAGAGCGCAACAGCGCAGTTTGGAAGTGCAAAGCACTAAGAATCTTTTAGATTCAAGAAGGGAAGTGCAAAGTACTGTTTAATTTCTTGATCTGAATTAGATCAAAGAAAAATAAATTTTTCTTTATTTGAAGAACCAGAGGTTCATAAAAGTGCAAAGCACTATTTAATTTCTTGATCAAAGAAAAATAAATTTTTCTTTATTTGAAGAACCAGAGGTTCATAAAAGTGCAAAGCACTATTATTATTATTTTTTTATTGTTTTTAAAGAACCAGGGATTCACAAGAAGTGCAAAGCACTGTTTATTATGTAAAGATCATTGATCTTGTTTTTAGACCAATGATCTATTAGAAGGAATTTCTTCTAATCCATGAAGGTTTTTTTACCTCTTTCTTGAAATCTTCTCAGAGTTCTCTCTGTTTAAAGTTCTTGAGTTCTCAAGAAAAATGTTGATGCCTTTGAATTGAGGCTTAGGGTCCTTTTTATAGTGCTCACAAATTAGTTAAAATTGTTAAAGAGATCATTCTCTGAGTGATTTGGGGAATTTTCCCCACCATTGGATCTTTGATCCGAGGGCTTCTGCTTTGCAGAAGAAAATCTTCTTGTTTTAACAAGAACAGAAAAGATTTCTTAAAATCTTAATTTAGTTTGGCGCAGATGCCCCAGCGCGTGACACGTGTCGCGCAGCGCAGGGCGCAGCGCAGGTGCGCTAGCGCATCTGCGCTGACACGTGTCGCGCAGCGCAGAGCGCAGTGCAGGTGCGCTAGCGCTTCTACGCTGACACGTGTCGCACAGCGCAGAGCGCAGCGCAGCTGAAGCGTTGCTTCCTTTAAACAGAGCTTTGCTCTGATTGGGTAATCCTTCTTGGGCGCTGCGCTGACGTGTTAGCGCCAGACATGCGGCGCGTTGCGCCCGAGACTTGAAGCGTTGCTTCAAAATTTGAATTTTGAATTCAAACAGAGCTTTGCTCTGATTGGACGAAACAAATGCCCCCCACCGTTGCGCTCACGTGGTGCACACGTGAGTGCAATGGTGGCAACCCTCCTGACCGTTGGATCAAGGGGGAATTTCAAGAGGCGCAAGTGCCTTATAAATAGGGCCTCTGTCCCTTAAAAATTCTCCACCATTTTCTAGGTTTAGATTTTCAGAGCTCTGCTCTTGCTTAAGAATTTCAGAGCTTTGCTCTTGCTTTCAGAACTCTAGAGCTTTGCTCTCATTTCCCAAAGTTTTTAGAAAACTTTAGGTAATATTTAATTTAAAATTAAGTTAAATTAATTTAAGTCAATTTTAACCCACAGAGCTTTGCTCTCATAGATCTTTTGATCTAAAGAAATTCCCTTTGGGGTTTCATCAACAGAGCTTTGCTCTCACAAATCCATAGATCTACAGAGATCTTGTTCATGGGTTCTAACCCATGAACAGAGCTTTGCTCTTGAATCAAATGTAGATCTTTTAGATCTGAAAAAAAAAGATGAAGAATTTTTCTGTATGCTTTCATGGATCCTTTTTCAGGATTCCAGAAATTTTAATTTTAAATTTCTTTTCAAAACTTTCTTTTTGATGGAATATTATAGAGCTAAGCTCTTTTTTTTTTAAGGAATTTTATTCTTTTGAGACCGGAACTTGACAAGTGTCATTCTGTGACAGAGCTTTGCTCTGAAAGAGGAGATTTTCTCCTTGTCTCCAGTGATTCTTCCTTCCCCTTTTTTATTATGGGAATGTTCCCCCGAGGGACCAACTGACAATCTCATCCAATGATGAGTTTGTCCTCTTAATTGACGTATTGTCATTTAGATTTCATGGGTCCCTCTTTGGTCTCCTACTCACTGCACTGTGGTGCGGTGTAATTAATTAATTTTGATTTTAATTTAATTAATGCATTTTCTTCTTTCAATGCCGAACGTTGGGATTACAATACTGACGGCTACATTGCTCTTTTTGCAGCGATCATGTCTGAAGACACTTCATTCCCGTTTGTCCGCTCGGAGGAGGGATTTCCAGAGGCGCCTTTGGACCGTGAGGTCCTGGCCATGATCAAGGCATACGACCCGGAGTATAAGAGTCTCCATCTTTGGGGGTCATGGTACAATCAGATCATTATGGGTCGACGCAGCTTCACATGCGCGGTGCCGTCCGAGCACATCACAGCGATTCATTATGCTACCCCACCCTCGGCGCAGTATGCCGTGGAGTTGACGGACTGGACATCGAAAGGCTTTCTACATCCCGCCATAGATGCGATACCGGTTCAGCGTCCTATGGTTTTGGACATCCTAGGACGTCGTATCTGTCAAGGTGAAGCGCGACCTTGAGGGCAATCATATAACCTTGGTCTGATTCCCCGCCACCCGATTGGCTATCTGCCGTGGGCCCGGTATATCCTGTCGACGAAGAAGTCACAGTTGATAAGATTAGGACTGTACACCGCGGTCTATGTCTCTCTCTTCCAGTATCCCACGCTTCCCACTTGGTGGTTTAAAGCTTTCTTGGAGCAATGGAATATTCCCACCCACACTTTCCTTGCCATGGATCGGGAAGTGTCAATCTCCCTGGAGGAATTTGCGGAGGTATCCGGTTTACCGGTGATGGGGGAACATTATGAGGAGCTACTCCCAACAGACGTGTACGTCTTCGGTGCTAAGCCGATGATGAAGGGGGTCACGCCGGATACTGCTGTTCAACACCAATTCCCAAGCTTGATTAAAGTGTTGAACATATATGAGTCTCTCTTCGTCGAACATGGGAGTCGAGGAGTTAATTTTGAGGATTTCATCGCTCGATTTCTTCACCCCGAACGCCCTCTATGCGGCCACTGCCAAGTTTGCCACCCTCGAGGACCCTTTCGGTTTAGGTTTGGATAACCTGCCGGCGAATGAAATAGGCCAAAAGGATTTCTTTCTTCTTAACTTTCCAACCATGTCTCTTGCAGAAGTAGCGGCCCCTGGGATGGATGAGGAGGCCTTTTTCTTGGGGTTTCTCGGGTTATGGTTGAGTTGGTTCGCTATCCCAATGCACTCTCATCGGATGCGGCCCTCTGTCTTTTATCCGGCACACCGGATGGTCATCGGGGTGAAGGTAGCTGTTGGGATCGCCGGCTTGGCACACTTATACCACGGCCTCAGTCGAGCAGCGGATGCTAGCGAGCCCGGGGTGTTGCATGTGGTCTTCCCGATGCATTACTTCGCATCGTGGCTCGAGTTACACACAGCGGGTGTCTTCGGGATGCATAAAAGGCCCTCGTTCTTCGACAAGTGCGGTTTTCCTCGCATTATACAGCTGATCGGTGCATCAATTGTAAACCCCTCACCACGGAACGCTAGGGGCTTGCTCCTTCGCCCTCATACCGTCGAAGCCGGGATGTCCTTTGTCGATAAGGTATTGACCGTTGGAAAGGTGTCTACCACTGTGACGCGGCCATTACAAGATATCTTTAAGGATGGAGCTTCAGTTTTAACGGCTCGGGAGACCCTCCACTTATATTCCATTAGACCGGATTTTTTAGTTTTTAGGCAGAATGATGTGGCAATTTTTATGAGGTATAACCCACATCGTTTTGCTCAACAACTGGGCTACGATCAAGGGGTCTCCTTGGAAGCCTTCTTGGTGGAACCCGCTGCCACTGAAGAGGGGATGGAGAACGCATTGCACCATTTCATGCGCGTGAATACGAGCTCTCATTTTTTTATCAATGCGCCGGCTTACGCTCCGAGACTCCTCAACGTGTACAAAGACTGGTACAATCATGCAACAGGAGCAGTCATAAAGGAGGAAAGGCGACTGTTGGTCGATCGTAAGGGTGCGCCTCCAGGTACCGATCGCACCGCTCCTTTGGTTCCTAGGACCCCAGTAGTCGCTCCTTTAAAAGATGCCGGGGGCAGACCATCACGTGCGCAAAGTCCTCCACGTGAATTGCCACTTCCTGATATCGCGGATGCACCTCCTGCACCCCGCGCTCAGGTGGAAACAATGGTTGTACCCTCGCCGGAGTCTGGCGTGGGTGCGGACATCGGGACTCGTCGTCCCAAAGTGGCTGCTAAGCGGAAGTCGATCCCTCGCGGGCCCAGGGTCGGAGGGCAAAAGAAAAAGAAGTCGCTCCTCGCCGCGGACGTTGTGTTCGGCCAGGAACCCCATGCTCCCTACTCCGAGGGTCTGCTCAAATATGGGACTAACGTAGGATTAGTGATGCCACCGCCGGACGATACAGACTTGGAGGCTGCTCTCAGAGCTTCGGCATGGTTGGTGAAGCGTGACGCGTGGCTGGCTAAGCTTGCGCAATCAGGTAACTACTAGTCGCCTTTTCTTTATTGTAACATATCCTCTTCATTATTTTTGACTAACGCTTTTCTTTCTTTTCTTTCAACAGGCATCACCGATGAAGAATCCATTGCTGCTTCTCTGAAGACTTTTCAGGAGGAGGAACGTCTCAGAGCATCTATGGGCCTTAGTAAGTTTCGACTCATCAAGTTTTTCATTTTCCTTGTGTTATGGTCGATCTAACCTTTCCCCTTTAATTACAGGAACCTCAATGCCGTTCCTTCCTAGCAACGCAGATGTTCTACCAGCTGCCGACGTTCCTGCTTCTTCTGGGCCGCCGCAGGAGGTTCGTCTTGAAGAGCCGATGAGAGATGCCTTAAAGGCTCTGGAGGCATCCCTGAATGAAGATGATGATGCCTTGAAGGAGGCGTCACAGAGGTCCCTCATGACCGCTCGGGAGGAGAGGAAGCGGTTGAGGCGTGAGGCGAAGGCGCGTAGGGCTGCCTTGGCTATGGGAGCGAGCCCCAGCACCGCCCCTCGAGCTGATACTCCCTCCGAAGAGCCCCCTGTCGCCCTATCCACTGCCCGCAGAGAGGTGGCGCGAGCAGTTCGGAACGCAAACGGTAAATCCGCTTCAGGTAATATTTCTCTCAGAGTTTTTGTTATAAGAATTTTAATGTCATTGGTCCTTATATCTCTTATCTTTGCAGGGCCAAGTCCGATCGAGGGAGAGGCGGAAGCCGTCGATCCTAGGGGAACGGAGGAGGCGATGCCTGCCGAACTCGAGCCGACAGTGAGTAATATCGTTGAGGCCATGGAGCGTGAAGTGGAGGTCGGGGGGCCTACCGCCGAGAAGGTCATTGATGCCGAACCTGAAGCGGTGGCAGATGATATGATCATTATAGCTGAGTCCAGGGTGGTGGCGGCTGAGGCGCTCGAGGTCGGCGGTCCCCTGGCGACGGTAGACGATACAACCGCAGCTACTGAACCTGAGAGAGTAGTGGGTGATGTGGCCATGATTCCCGAGGACGAGCCAACCGCTCCCTCTCTGGAATCTGGCAATACTCCAATCATAGCCCTTCCCGTCTATGGCCCTCCGCCGTCCCCAGGTCTTGCTAGCACGACGACAGTCCCCATCGAGTCGGGTGACGAGGCCACGGGCGGTGGTCTCATGTCGGTAGAGGAGGGAGTCGCCTCCGTTTCAGCCGGGAGCTCCTCAGGTAAACCCTAAGTGGCTGCTTTTCTTTACTTTACAACCTTTTCTGACAAGTTCACCTTTTCGTGATACAGGTGCAGCTAGTGCCGATGCCCCACTGCTCGAGGGAGCGCCTTCAACGACTGCTTTGGCGGTGGTCACCTCTCAACCTTCTCTCATACCCTCGAAGATGTTGGAAGGTATGTGTTTACGATTTATTAATCTTGTTTTCCAGACATATAATTCGTGTACTAAAGTCACACTGTTGTGTTTTCAGGAGTGCTTTTTGATCATGTATATCAGATGTTGCTCCCACACTTTTCCTTCCCATCTGAGCTTGCTTCTTCCTCTGGTGGCGTTGGTGAGTATGATTTCCGTTGACATCCTTCCTCTCTTTTTTCTTATTGATGGAATTACCTCTAACCTCTTTTTCTCATCTCAACTGCAGTGCTACAGATTGAAGGAGGGGATAAAAGATCAGCTGCGCCACCAGCCCTTCCGACCTTGCCACCTGTCTCAACTGGTACAATGACCGTCATATTGGTAACTTTCCTCTCTTTATTTTCTGTACTGTTATCTGATCGCATCCTGTTTCCTTCAGCTGTCGTTCTGGCTTCGGCGTCCTTCGAACCTCGCATCACAATGCCGGCAGGTCCTTATCTGAGGAGTCTGTCTTCAAAAGGCGCCGCGAATAGTCTGCGCATGTTGAGTGACTATGTCGAGGAACTCGACGTTGAAACTCCTACCTCTGCCGCAGACTTCGCTATGGTGGTTAACCCGATGCTAGCAATACTCGTGAACTTTCATGATGAGGGCATCATTGCATCCTGGGTTTACCATTGTAAGGAGATCGAGGGTCGCTTATATCAGTTGGAGTCGCTGCGTCCCGCTCCCGAGACCGTGGCTGCCAGTAATCAGAGGACAGCGTGGATTGAGCAGAGCGCTCCTTACTTCCGCCATCTCGAACAAGAGGTCATTTCAAGGCGTAAGGAGCGTGGTGAGGCTTCGAGCAAGTCTGCTCAACTGCATGCTCGGGTGGAGGCCAATGCCGCACGGCTGAAGGTTATCTTTGAGGGCCTCTTTCAAAGCCTCTCCGAAGGGTTATCATTGAGGCAAAGACTTGACGTTGTCGAGCGAGCTGCAGCCAGCCAGGAAGCAGCCCAGAAGGCGGCAGAGGAGCAACTTTCATCCTTCTTGCAGCAGCGGGCTCAAGTGGAGGCGGAGGTGGCCGCAGCTGTCACTCGAGAGGAAGCGCTGAAGGAAGTGCGAGAGCGGCTTGTGAACGTACTAAAGACACTTCCTCCTCAGTAGCTATCCATTTTTGTATCGTTCGTATTTATAGATAAAAGAATGTATATGTATATATTTTTTTATCCGTTGACATAATGTATCCTGTATTCGATCAAGTTTATGAATAAAAGATACACCTTTTTGTAATGTCTTGTGTCACTTCTTCGCTTTTTTCTTTCTTTTCAGCATGACATTTTTAATGCACCTTATTGGCAGGTAAATTCATTTCTGCCAGAGATAACGATGGCCTAGACTGCAGGTTCAGATCTGCCGCCTAGGGCTTTTCAACTCTATGAGCCGTGAGGGTCTCGTAGAGGCTTTTCTCCCTACGGATCGAGAGGATCTCGCAGGTGGATTTTCTCCTTAGGAGTCGTGAGGATTCCCAAGTGTGGTTTTCACTCATAAGTCGAAAGGATCCTATAAGAGAATTTCTCCCTCTTACGAGTCGAGAGGGCTCGTAAGCGGTTATTTCCCTCTTTGTCGAGAATCGACTTCAGAGAGTGAGACCCGTGAATAGTATACAAGAGACCATTTAGGATTGACTTGCAGGGTCCCATTGTTCAGGAAGCAAGTTTTTGAATCGCTTACTGCCCGAGATGTGAGTCAAAGAGGCTCTCGTCACGGAGTGTTTGTATCCGTGAGTTGAGAAGTTTTGCGAGGGATTATTTGTTTCCCAAGCGCCAAGGATTATTTGTTTCCTTGGGGTTTGAAACGAGTCGAGGGTTCCTACGGAGGCACTGGTGGCTCTGCGGTTCGACGCGGGTCAGAAGGCTCTCGTCAAGGAGTGTTTATATCCGTGAGTCGAGGAGTTTGCTGGGATTATTTGTTTCCCAGGCGCCAAGGATTATTTGTTTCCTTGGGGTTTGAAACGAGTCGAGGGTTCCTACGGAGGCACTGGTGGCTCTGCGGGTCGACGCGGATCAGAAGGCTCTCGTCAAGGAGTGTTTGTATCCGTGAGTTGAGGAGTTTGCTGGGATTATTTGTTTCCCATGCGCCAAGGATTATTTGTTTCCTTGGGGTTTGAAACGAGTCGAGGGTTCCTACGGAGGCACTGGTGGCTCTGCGGGTCGACGCGGATCAGAAGGCTCTCATCAAGGAGTGTTTGTATCCGTGAGTTGAGGAGTTTGCTAGGATTATTTGTTTCCCAGGCGCCAACGATTATTTGTTTCCTTGGGGTTTGAAACGAGTCGAGGGTTCCTACGGAGGCACTGGTGGCTCTGCGGGTCGACGCGGATCAGAAGGCTCTCGTCAAGGAGTGTTTGTATCCGTGAGTTGAGGAGTTTGCCGGGATTATTTGTTTCCCAGGCGCCAAGGATTATTTGTTTCCTTGGGGTTTGAAACGAGTCGAGGGTTCCTACGGAGGCACTGGTGGCTCTGCGGGTCGACGCGGATCAGAAGGCTCTCGTCAAGGAGTGTTTGTATCCGTGAGTTGAGGAGTTTGCTGGGATTATTTGTTTCTTCGGAGTTGGACTGAACCGTCGATATTTGGCTCCGTCTTCTGGCGAAGCCTGTTGGGAAAGTATGGTTCCTTCTTTGTTTACGCCCTTGGATTGTATACAGGGATCGATGTGATCTTAACTGTAGGGCCAAAGTTTTATCATTTCTTCTTTTTATTTTATTTTATTTCCGCGATGCTCTATCATTTCAGCTTTTATATCGCGGAGGTCGCGACTGCCCAATCATTTCGGCTATTTTTCGCGGTGCCCAATCATTTCGGCTATTTGTTTTATTTTTACTCGCTGCTTTTTATTGCGAGCTGCCCTATCATTTCGGCTATTTTGCATGCATACATTTTTACTTGCTGATTTTTATTGCAAGTTGCCCTATCATTTCGGCCATTTCGTATGCATGTGCGTCCTATCGGCTTTTCGCCGTAAACCTGAAATTAGACACTGATTTCGGCATCAGCATCGCTAGAACTGGGATATCGCCAGGAACGAATCATCATGTGCCTCTGTCATTGTCGAACAAAGGAGGCTTAGCAACCAGGGTTAGGGTCCTGTCGGCTAAGGCTTTTGACCTTATGAGCCGAAAGGGTCTCACAAAGCTATTTCTCCCTACAAGTCGTGAGGATCTTATAGGTGTATTTTCTCCCTAGGAATCATGAGGGTTCCTAAGTGTATTGTTCCCTTGTGAGTCGTAAGGATCTCACGCAGGTGGTTTTCTCCTTGTAAGTCGAGAGGATTTACAAGGGTTGTTTGCCATGCAAGCACATCCCTAGTCTCGGATGGGACTTAGTTAGGGAAATGTTTATTCGCGCCCGTGGATTGTATACAAGGGTCAGTATTGAGCCACTTGTAGGGCAATATTGGAAATTTGTGGGGGTTTTCTTAAGCACAGGTTTAGGTCTCTGTGACTTAAGACTTTCAAATCTTATGAGCAGTGAGGGTCCCATAAGAGAGTTCTCCTTACGAGTCGTGAGGATCTCGCAAGTGTATTTTCTCCTTAGGAATCGTGAGGATCCCTAAGTGTGTTGCTCCTTTGTGAGTCGTAAGGATCTCACGCAGGTGGTTTCTCCTTACAAGGTCGAGAGGACTCTATAAGGGTTCTCTAACGAAGTTGCGCCCTTTCGGGTTTTCACAAACATTCGCTGGTAGTCCTGCTGATTTTACTCACGGAGCCCTTTCGGGTTTTCATCCGTGCCCATTTTGCTTATGGACATACCGTTTTTTTTTATTCTTTTTATTATTATTATTTTTTATTATTTTTTTTTTACGAGGTTGCGCCCTTTCGGCTTTTCACGAACACTCGCCGGTAGCCCTGTTGTTTTTACTCACGGAGCCCTTTCGGGTTTTCATCCGTGTCCTTTTTGCTTATGGACATACCGTTTTTATTTATTATATTTTTTTATTTATTTTTATTCATCTCGTCAGCCCAAGGATGCTGCGGTATTAGTTTAAAGACGTTTCGGTCTGCTATTAGTTTAAGGACATTTCGGTCCACTATTGAGAAGCCCGGCTACCTGCTTTTAAAGTTCGAGCTTAGGAAGATAACGAGAGGACATAGTCGCCGTCGTCTATCCTTTACCTAGGCCGTGACTCATTAAGCGTAGTATTTCTTTAGGAAGCGACCGTTTATCGGCCTGAAAGGCCTTTCACCGTGCATGTCCATGAGTAGATAGGCCCCGCCCTGGTAGACCTTATCAATGATGTACGGCCCTTCATAGTTTGGCTCAAATTTTCCCCGCTTAGCGCGATTGGAGATCATGGGCCTTTTGACCACTAGCACAAGTTCGCCTTGACGAAATTTCCTCGATCGGGTCAATCTTTCGCTTGAGCGCGTCATCTTTGCTTTATAAGCTTCCAGATTTTGCTGTGCTATGAGCCGGGTTTCATCAAGGGCGTCAAGCTCCTCAAACCGGAGGTGAGCATTTTCTTCATCCGTCAGCTCGTAGTGGACTGCCACTCGTAGAGAGGGTAATTCTATCTCGAGAGGGAGTACTGCTTCCGTCCCAAATACCAACGCGTATGGCGTTGTGTTTGTGGCCGTTTTAAACGTAGTTCGATACGCCCAAAGAGCTTCTTGCAATCTTTCGTGCCAATCTTTCTTATTTCGTGACACTGTTTTCTTCATGATCTTCGTCAAGGTCTTGTTGAAGGCCTCGGCTAGACCGTTAGCTCGCGGATTATAAACTGAGGAATATCTCCAGTCTATATTGTGCTGTTGTGCGAAGCGGCTAATTTTATGACTTCGGTAGGCTGGCCCATTATCAGAGATGATCCTTCTTGGGGTTCCAAACCGGTATATGACATGCGTTTTGAAGAAATGGAGGATGTTCTCCGTCTTTACTTCCCTCAACGGTACCGCCTCTGCCCATTTGGAGAAGTAATCAGTCGTCGCCAAGATGAAACGATGTCCCTTGGACGATGCTGGTTCGATGGGGCCGACTATGTCAGTTCCCCACATTTCGAATGGCCAACTAGCCACTGTTGGATGCCGTGGATTGGGATGCTGATGGATGAAGTCCCCATGAATTTGGCATGAATGACATTGCCTCGCGTATTCCAGGCAGTCCTGCATCATCGTGGGCCAGTAGTAGCCCATCCGTTTTATTTTCAACTTCATCTTAGGGCCTGCTTGGTGGGAACCGCAGAGTCCGTCGTGAACTTCTTGGACGACCCTTCTCGCTTCGTCAGGTCCTAGGCATCTCAGCCACAGAGAATCGAATGTCCTCTTGTATAGAGTATCGTTGACGAAGGCGAAAGACAAAGCTCGTTTCACGAGCTGATGTCTTATGGACGCTTCTTCAGGCATTCGGTGGAACTTGAAGTAATCTATGAAGACTTCTCTCCAATCTTCGGTCTTCTCATGGTCTTTTATTTGTAGTGTCGCCTGCTCAGTTGCTCCCTTTTCTTTGTATGATTCTGGATGTATTTATGCTGGGGCGAGCACTCGACGGCTTTGTATCACGATTCTAACGTCATCGAGGTTCTCGTCAGCCAATTCTTTAGCAAGTTTGGCCAGTGCGTCCGCTTTGCTGTTTTCCGCACGCGGTATACTTTCCAACGTGTAGGAGGGAATTTGGGTTAGTAGTTGCTGCACTTTTTCACCGTATTTCACCAATTCCGGTTTGCATGTTTGGTAATCGCCGTTCACTTGACTGACGACTAGCTGGGAGTCCCCATATATGAGGAGGCTTTCGATTCCCATATCAATGGCGATCTCGAGGCCTGCTATCAAAGCTTCATATTCAGCTTCATTATTCGTTCTCGGCTCTGTTAAGGAGAAGGCGAAGCGCATTATTCCTCCTTGTGGAGTCACAAAGATAAGTCCTACCCCCGATTTGATCATTGGCGTACTTTGTTTGTGCTTTTTCATGGAAGATGCTCCATCGAAATAAAGCTCCCAACGGGTATCACCACTGTCGATTGCGTCAAACGCATGTCTGTCTGGCAAATTGCAATTTAAAGGAGAATCAGCAGGTATGGGATGCTCAGCAAGGAAGTCGGCGATGGCCTGGCCTTTTACTGCCCTGAGAGGTTGATATGTTATCGAAAATTCCATCAAGAGCAGGGCCCATTTAGCGAGTCGCCCTGTCAATATGGCTTTTGACATTAGATATTTGAGAGGGTCCACTTTTGAAATAAGACGGACCTCGTGCGCCAACGCATAGTGCCTAAGCTTTGTTATTGCGAATATCTACGCCAGGCAGTGTTTTTCAATGGGAGAGTAGTTGCTTTCTGCCCCCAGCAGAACTCGACTTAAGCAGTAGAGTGCTCTTTCTTTCCCTTGATCGTTCTCTTGTGCCCATAATGCTCCTAAGGAACCTTCAAGGGCGGTTGTATAAAGAATGAGAGGCTTCCCCTTAACCGGAGCAGCCAACACCGGCGGGTTCTGCAGGTATTGCTTGATCTCATCCAGTGCGCCTTGGCATTTTTGATCCCAAACGAATGGGGTTCCCTTCTTCATCAGGTGACTATAAGGACGGCACTTTCCTGAAAGGTTGGCTATAAATCGCCATATATATGCGAGTTTCCCTTGGAGAGACCGCAGCTGTTTGAGAGTCCTCGGCGAAGGCATTTCCATGATCGCTTTAATCTTTGACGGATCTATTTCAATACCTCGGTGTCGAACAACGAATCCCAGGAATTTGCCCGAGGAAACCCCGAACGCACATTTAAGAGGATTCGTCTTCAAGTTGTATTGCCGAAGGCGTTGAAATACAGTCTTCAGATGCTCGAGATGTTCCTCGCATGATTTGCTTTTAACCACGAGATCGTCGATATAGCATTCAACGATTTCGTGTATAAGGTCGTCGAAGATCTTTGTCATGGCCCTCTGATAAGTAGCACCGGCGTTCTTCAGACCAAAGGGCATCACTTTGTAACAGAATATCCCTAAAGGAGTCCGGAAAGCCGTATGCTTCTGATCTTCAGGATGCATTTTTATTTGATTATACCCCGATGAGCCGTCCATGAAGGAGAAAACCTCATGAGTGGATGTGTTGTCTATCATCAGTTCGGTGACTGGCACTGGGAAATCATCCTTCGGGCAAGCTTTATTAAGATCCCGGAAGTCTACGCATACGCGCACTGTCCCGTTTTTCTTCATCACTGGGACAATGTTGGCGATCCATTCAGGGTACTGAACTTCCTAGATAAAGCCAGAGTCAATTAACTTTTTGACTTCGGTATTGATGCTCATTTCAAGCTCGAGCCGCATTCTTCTCGGCGCCTGTTTGACTGGCTTGACGTCCGGGGATATCGCCAATTTGTGCCCTGCAATTTCTGGATCTAGTCCCGGCATTTCGGAATAGTTCCATGCGAAGCAATCTTTATGCTGCACGTGGACGTCTTTTAACGCAGCCACCCTCTCTTCAGACAGCAGCTCGCTGACGAATGTCGGTCGCGGCTCATTTACCGTCCCCAACTCAATTTTCTTGAGATTATCTGCAGTGGTATGGATTCCATCCTCCAGTTCTTTCGGAGCTGGGGGAAATTCTGAGATTACCTCATCGCTGCTGTTTTCAAAGCACCAAGGAAGGCTGTTCATGTCCTCGGACTCTTCTTTTAATATTGTTACCACGTGGCAGGTGCGAATTTTCTGCCAATCCCAATGCGGAGTTGGTTCTTCTTTCGCGGCCTCGGGTTCGTGCTTCTGTGGTGGTGCTACCCTCCAGTTGTCAGAAAGCGCGAATTTGCCTAGCCGATACTGATCTTCAACCCAATTCTTGAAGGTGAAGCAATCTTCAAGCGGATGCCCTACTACTCGATGGTAAGAGCAATAATTTGGGTTGGAGACTTTGCCTGCTTGCTCAGGGTGTTTAGACTCTGGCAGTGTAAGCATTTGATGTTTTAGAGCAAGATCAAGTATTTTCCTTGTCTTGTTCCGAGAAAATGAGTATGCTCGACCCATTTTCTTCATGAGGGCTAGGTCAATAACGCTCGACTCTCGGACGCGTGGCTTCTTAACTCTGCTTTGTGGTTGTTGAGCGCCTTTTCTGCCCTTTGACTTGTTTTTGCTTTCGAGTCGACCCTTTTTTGTAGCAGGTTGGCATGGGGCAGCATCTTCGTTCTTTACTTCCTGTTGAAGGAGGCGCTGTGTCTTGGCTTTCTCATAGATTGCCATTTCACGATCGTGATCATCTCGGGCTTTTTGACTCGCATCCCTTATAAGCTTGCTCATCTGGTCTTCAAACGATGGACTGGACGGTTTTGTATCTGGAACTTTTGCTGGCTCAGGATTAGCGTCCTCCCATTGAGCGTCCGTCTCTTCATCGAAGTCATACATGACATAACAGCTGTTTACTAGCTCCCGTTTCTTTGACCGGATGTACCCAAGCCCTTTTGTTTCTATTCTCCCGTTAGGCAGTTTTCATTGAGTCCCGGGAACGTTCCAGACCTTATCATAGAATTTGGCTTTTCTAACGGTCTGTGTGAAGGATATCCCCTGGCGTTTCAGCAGTTTCTTCAAACCTTCGGTATAATATCTGGGAAGACGGATAGGCTGGAGTTTGTCCAGCGTTGGATCCGCGCCATGCCAAATTTCTTTTTCCACCTTGTTTTCTTCAGAACGGTAGAATAGGATTGCCTTCTCGCCTTTTCGTCCGGGAGGGATATAGAATGTCTGCAATTCTTCTACGCTGTTGGTGTCGAGTGCATCCAGTTCTTTGTAATGTTCAAGCGGCACCATGGTTATCTGGAGACTTCGCTCTTCATCAGCGGGAACCAGTATCGAAGGCCGAGCAGGGAATACAGCATGAACTTCATCCTTTGAATCACTACCGAAGATCAATGAAGGAATGGATGGTCCTGGCCTGGTGGATTGGGATGGACCTGAATAAATTATACCCTCCTCCTCCTCGGTGTCACTGCCGAAGACAGGGATGGTGGCGTTAGTTTTGTTCTCCGGTTTGTGACACCTTTCCGTATCTTCGAAACTCGGTAAGAAGTATTTGGCATCTTCATACTTGCGAACTTCGTTTACGGAAAACGGATTCAACTCTCCCGCCACTGTGTACTCGAGGCCATCCCTAGAATACTTCATGCACTGATGCTGTGTAGAAGGGATGATATTGTACTCGTGTAGCCATGGTCGGCCGAGCAGAGCATTGTAGCACGTCTTGGCATCTATAACATGGAATTTGATGTCTGTGACGAGCAACCCGAAGCGTAGCGTCAATATCACAGATCCAAGAGTCTTTGAGGATTGAGAGTCGAAACCGGAGATAGTGATCTTGTCTCGGGCGAGGTGTTGGACACTCATGCAAATCTCCTTTAACACTCGCACATTGAGTAAATTGACAGACGATCAGTTATCGACCAAGATTTTACCTATCTTTATGTCATGACAGTACCCTGAGACATAAAGGGGACGATTGTGTTCACACGTCCCGAGGAGAAGGTCTTCATCACCAAAAGCAACGTCGGCTGTGTGCACTTCTTCTAATTCATCCTTCATCTTTTGTTCGTCCAGGCAAGCTTGGAATTGGTCCTGATCTTGTAGGGCCTTAATCAAAGAATCCCTCGCCTCTTTTGATAGTAATAGGGCATCGAGAATGCTGAGTTGTGAGGGTAGCTTTCTCAGATGCGCCAAGATATTGTAATCCACTTTATTCCTTTTTGGCGGGTTCTCGGCGTTTAGCTCTTCCAGAACTTGGTCATCTAAGACGATGTCTTCAGAGACCTTTTCTTTCCCTTTATCTTTTCTATTCGAGGGTCCGAGGTTCTTTTCAGGCAGTGTCCGATTCCGCAGCCGGATATTTTCGCAAACCACTGGCTCCTCTTCTTTTCCCGAAGTCGACTCTCTAAAGAGAGGGGCAAGCTCTAGCTCCTCATCAGAGTCGCTCCCAAATGTAGGCACTTATGACGTGGTAGTGTTAACCATGTGACAATTGCCGGCAGTTCTTTCAAGCTCTTTGGTCATGTTTCTTTGCTCCCGACGAATTTTACGTTTTTCCCGTTTAAATCGTTGTCGATTAGCGACGTATCCTTGCCACCATCCATTGAAAGCTTTGCAATTTTGGGTGGGATGCGAGACCTTCTGATGATATAAGCAATAAGAGGGATGCATTTCTACCACACCAGTCATTTTTCCTTCAGAGGATGGTAGCTTCATGCCCATTGATATAGCCTTAGCAAACCTCTTTTTTATCTTGAATTGGCTTTTGTCAACGGTGGAGGCATTTTGCTCCAGCGGGATCATCTCAGCTCTTTCCTCAAGTCGCTGGCGCTTGGCTCTTTCGAATATAGCCGTCTCGCGTTCTCGATCAGCTTTACTTTTCAATCGAGCTTCACTAAGAAACGCGTCAATCATTTCAACTGATAACCCTGGAGCCCTTGATTCGGCATTTGCCCCCAGCGTTTCAGTGTCAGAAGTCTCTTCGTCGTTCGTGACCGAATGGGAGATCATATGACAGCTCGCCACATATTCCTCGGATTCATCCGATGAACTTTCTCCCTCATCTTCTTTTTGAAAGACGTGATCAAGGAAATCTTGAAGCGTAATGGGAGTCCGCGCCTTTTGGTTATATTTATCCAGCGCGTCGATTTGCTTTTGTAAGTCCGTGCGCTTGTCGCCAGGCTTCACGGGTTTCTTAGATTTCTTCTTCTTCTTTTTCGAAGATTTTGACGGCTGACTATGAGCGCTTGAACTACCACCATCGGTCCTCGGAGTCGGACGTGGCTTCAACATCCCCTCAATAACCTGCGGTTCCAAGGGGTTCTTCCACTTGACCGCTGGACAGGTCTGAAGATCATTTAGCATTCTCCTCGTTTTGGCTGATAATACAACCTCCCAAGGAGCTTCCTCAATGATGGAGCATGTCACCCCCAGCGTATTCGTCCCTTTAGAGGTGTGGGGCTGCGGGGGATTCACCTTCCATTTGTCAGATAGCGCAAATTTGCCCTGGCGGTACTGGTTTTCAAGCCAATTTTTGAAAACGTAACAGTCTTCGATCGGATGTCCTAGCACTCGATGGTAAGGGCAGTAATTGGGCTCGTTGACGTCGCTTGGTTGCAACAGGCGTTTTGGATCTGGCAGATTTATGAGTCTGTTGCGCAACGCCAGCTCGAATAGCCTCCTCGTTTTATCGCGGGGGAAGGAGTAAGGACGTCCCATCCTGTCCTCAAGGGGTACGTATGGGCGTGTATTGTTTGGACGAGCAACCGGCTTCGAGTCGCTCGGTTGTTGTTGGGCATTGGCGACAATGATCGCTTTTCCCTTCCCTTTATCGTTTCGGGAGTCCGGCTTCGGGAGAGGGGGTTTATGGCCCATCTGGTCCATCTGCGCTAATTTGTCGATCAAAGCCTGGAAGGAAGTCGGCTTGAAGAACATCATAAACTGTGAGATGGTTGCTTGTGGATCAAGGGTTCCAACAAATATTCCCACCGCAGGGGCTTCTTCTATGCGCTGCTCACACTTCGACCATAGATTACGCCACCGTATAGCGTACTGAACCCATGTCTCGCCGGGTTTTACCCTGGCGTTAATCAGCGCCGTCATCGGGGTACGCTCGCTGGCACTTGCAAAACGTTGGGTGAAGAGCAGCTCCATCTCCGCGAAGGTTTTAATAGAGTCATTGGGGAGCTCAGAATACCATTCGAAGGCCGTATCTGATAGGCTTCCAACGAACTGGCGAAGCAAAAGCTTGTCGTCGCCGCCGGTGTTACCGCAAAGCGCCCTGAACTGGGCAACATGTTGATGGGGATTGCCGGTCCCTTTGTAGACATGAAACTTGGGAATTGTATAACCTGGCGGGTACTTGATTTGGTCATACCAGCCTGGATACGGTCGCCCCGTTTTTACGACGTGGCCGGCTGCTTCGGCCGCGTGATGAACCTTTATTTGCTGGGCTATATATTCGTCCAGATCAGTTTTAGAGATTGTGTCCTCTTTAGCCGTTGATAGAACGGGCTGAGGGTTTGATGTCTCTCCCCTATCATCCCCAAGGACAATCGGGGGTTCTTCAGTCGGGGGATCTTGTTGTATCATCATCCCTATCATGTCCTGGAAGAGGAGGCCCATACGCTGTATATTGGCTGCTTGTTCAGCAGCCTCTTTGTCTCTCTTTTCCAGTACTCGGCGGAGGAACTCGGCGTCGGTCTCTTCCTCTTGACGTTCATCTAAGGACGTCTCAGGATTCTCTTTTGGCCCCGTGAGTGCAGCCATTGTAGTCATCATCTCCTGGAGCTTTTGTTGCTGCTCCTGAGCCTTGGTCACCGATCGGGTAAGCGGTCGGTGGCCCGTAGAAGTACGACTTTCTTCCTTTCCAGAAACCATATAAACCGTATGAACTGTTATGCCCCCTGACTTGGGACGTTTAGGTTCACCGCTTTTAAACTTTGTCAGTGTCACGGAGGCTTTCTCCGGCCTTTTTCTTTTGTGGACCATTGAGGTTGAAGGAGCCGTTGAAGTGGGCATCCTAGCATTTGTTGCCCCCTGCTGTTTAATGGGGCGGTTCTTGTCTTTTTCCACCTTTGCCCTTTTCTGGCGACGGAAGTGGTCTGAGTCAATCACGGAGTCTTGAACCCTCCGCCAAACTTTATAAATTTTTGACGACAGCCGCTGAGAGGGTTGTTCCTGCTTTGTCTCCGGAGCTTTTTCCATAGGCGGAGGAGATCTTTTCAATGTAGCAATTGGAGAGTTCTTTCTCACCTTCCTCAGCAATTCAAAGCTGTTCCCGGTTGGAACAGCAGTGTTGACCTCCACCACTGGAGCAGGTGGGGTTAGCCCTGAGGGGGAGTTGCTCCCTGCTTTCCTTACTCGTTGCCAATGGCGACGTCGCGCACGATGAGTCGTTGGGACTGGCTCGGAAATCGAGATGGTTTCTTGTTGCCCCCTGTTGGAGTGTGGGGTAACTGCCGATGTCAGTCTATCGAAGACTGATGCCTTTTGACCAGCTGGGGGAGGAATGGGAACCGTCAATCTTGTGAAGACCGACTCTCTGATGGGAGAAGCTGCTTTAACAACTCCCGAAGCAGCGGCCGTTGCCCTCTTTGGGACGGCCACTTTATAGTTCTGACCTAGCCTGGTGAAAACGGAGGCTGTCGGCTTAGTAGCGGGCGACCCGTTGACAGGGGTCATGGTAGTAGTGAGCCGGTCGAATACCGACTTCTTGTTAGCTTCCGGTGCGGATATCGGCATAGAGAAGCTTGTAGGTGGGACCATGGTCCCGAAAAACAGGCCGGTAGTGGCCTGAGTCACCTGTTCAACCGGCAGAGCGAGGAAAGAGGCCGCTTGGGGCCCATATGTTACACCCGTCGGTGAGGTGGAGCGTCCGTTGCAGTGGTGCTTCGCGCATTTGGTGCAGTTGGCGGCCATTGGATCTTGAATTCTGCGCCAGGCAAAAGACCAAATCTTAGTACCTTGAAATCCGAAGACAACCATTTAACAAACCGCGATCGGTTCGCGACGACGACACACGAAGTGTGGAGTGGAAAGAGGAAAAGGTCCCACCGGGCGTGCCAGAATCTGTTCCCCTCCGAAAGGCGGCGCACAGGACTGCGATGTCCTGACGCTGAGATTCGGGGCAGATGCTATTTGGTTTTATCCGTCCACCTCTTCGAAGATGCCAAGTTGATTTATGGCACCGTGTATCGGAGCTTTAGACGGATGCGGCCGATGTACCAGACTTCGTCAGATTCCCCCTCGCTTGAGGGGTTTTTGATTGTGGGGACGCTCTTCCCTGCAGGCGCAAGCCCCTGCAGTTAATTACGCTACCGCATCGCGGTAACAACTTTCTCCTTCTCCAGAATTTCACTTCATGTCGTGTGTATTTGTTTTGTTTGTGGTTGCCCGTGGATTGTATACGGAGACTGAGTAATGCCGTCGCCCGTAGGACGTGGATTAGTCCAAATCCGTATTTACTTAGATTTGGGTTTGGTGTTTTTAGTTTAAGGATGCATTAGTCGCGTTGCGGCTAAGATCAACTTAAACGTTCGTCAAGGATACGTTAGTCCTGTTTTGGACTGAGATCGACTCGACGTAGTGATTAATTTGATGCATGGCCATCGGGACTCGTCACCTCTCTGACGTCGTTGAAGGATTACGACGACATGTATCAAAGGAGCTCGGAGATGTACCCTCGAGCCAGAGTTGATTTGGAGTTTTATTGTTTATTTAAATATCTAAGGACACGTTAACCGTATTTGGGGCTAAGATCAACTTAGACGGGACCATTTAGATCCGGCAAAAGGGGGCTTTCGGGCTCTGTTGCACCAGTTTAAGGACATGGTGGTCAATTATTAGTTTAAGGACATTTCGGTCCGTCGCCAGTTTAAGGACGTAGTGGTCCATCATTAGTTTAGGGACGTTTCGGTCCAATATTAGTTTAGGGACGTTTCGGTCCAATATTCGTGTGTGGTCGTCGGGACCCGTCACCTCTCTGACGTCATTGAAGGATTACAACGACAGATGTCAGAGGAGTTCGGAGATGTACCCTCGAACCAGATATAAATTGATCTAGGGAGCTGCCGTACTCAGTCGATTTAATTTAAGGACTTACGGCCAAAATTGGGCTAAATCCAGTTGAAAATGTTCAACACCCTTATTTATTTTTTTGGGTCTATTAGACCTGTGCTAGGGCTTTGCCCATACTTAAATAATGCATTGCATTACTTCAGGCCATTTATGGCCATTTTGATTGGGATCTGCCCCTTTTTATTATGATGCAGATCATTTATTTTGGTCCATTGGACCTTTCAATTGGGTTCTGCCCTTCCAAATAATGCACAGCATTTTATTTATTAGGCTCGTTAAGCCTTTTAATTGGGCTTGGCCCTTCAGGAAGTGAAATGCATTGCATTTGTCAGGCGCTTTGCGCCAATCACTGAGCGCAAGCGCTTATGGTGAGGACACGTGTCATGCTCTGGCGAGCGCAAGCGCAACAATGCAGCGCGCTGCGCTGTTGCGCTGGCGACACGTGGCGTGTTCTCAGCGAGTTGCGCCAGTTCCAGAGAGCAAAGCTCTATCTTAAGGGCGCTTAGCGCAAGTGGTTTTATAGCCGACACGTGGCGCTCTCTTAAGAGCGCAACAGCGCAGTTTGGAAGTGCAAAGCACTAAGAATCTTTTAGATTCAAGAAGGGAAGTGCAAAGCACTGTTTAATTTCTTGATCTGAATTAGATCAAAGAAAAATAAATTTTTCTTTATTTGAAGAACCAGAGGTTCATAAAAGTGCAAAGCACTATCTAATTTCTTGATCAAAGAAAAATAAATTTTTCTTTATTTGAAGAACCAGAGGTTCATAAAAGTGCAAAGCACTATTATTATTATTTTTTTATTGTTTTTAAAGAACCAGGGGTTCACAAGAAGTGCAAAGCACTGTTTATTATGTAAAGATCATTGATCTTGTTTTTAGACCAATGATCTATTAGAAGGAATTTCTTCTAATCCATGAAGGTTTTTTTACCTCTTTCTTGAAATCTTCTCAGAGTTCTCTCTGTTTAAAGTTCTTGAGTTCTCAAGAAAAATGTTGATGTCTTTGAATTGAGGCTTAGGGTCCTTTTTATAGTGCTCACAAATTAGTTAAAATTGTTAAAGAGATCATTCTCTGAGTGATTTGGGGAATTTTCCCCACCGTTGGATCTTTGATCCGAGGGCTTCTGCTTTGCAGAAGAAAATCTTCTTGTTTTAACAAGAACAGAAAAGATTTCTTAAAATCTTAATTTAGTTTGGCGCAGATGCCCCAGCGCGTGACACGTGTCGCGCGGCGCAGGGCGCAGCGCATGTGCGCTAGCGCATCTGCGCTGACACGTGTCGCACAGCGCAGAGCGCAGCGCAAGTGCGCTAGCGCTTCTGCGCTGACATGTGTCGCGCAGCGCAGCTGAAGCGTTGCTTCCTTTAAACAGAGCTTTGCTCTGATTGGGTGCGCCTTCTTGGGCGCTGCGCTGACGTGTTAGCGCCAGACACGCGGCGCGTTGCGCCCGAGACTTGAAGCGTTGCTTCAAAATTTGAATTTTGAATTCAAACAGAGCTTTGCTCTGATTGGGCGAAACAGGGGGTCAAGAGTTGCCATTCATTCACTTGATTCATTCAACACTTAGCCATTTTTTCATGGCTTGCTCTCATGCTCTCTTCTTCTTCTTCCTCTTCACCATTGTTCAAGCTTCAACCCCCACATGTGATGTAAATCATGAAGCTTGAACACATACTAGTGAGCAAACCAAATCCCCTACTTCACCATCCTACACTTGACTAGCGATCAAATATAGCGTGTTTCCTACACTAAAAGAGTTTAGTGTAGAGATAGCTTGAGTTGGAGGGACTTCGCGTGGATCATCTTCGGCACGAAGGTCATCGGAGGAAGCTCGTCCAAACCCTCAAGTGGAGTCTAGTGGAGTCACGGGACCACTACACGGAGCATATGAAGTGAATGACTCGATCTACGAGAGTATAGCCATCTTCACTTCCTTTAGTTGATATCATCATAGGTTTAAACCCTAAATTTTCTAGTCACGATCTTGGATAAGTCTAGCCTAGCGCCAAAAATTTTAAAATCCGGCATGCTTGATGCAGCTAGGACCCCACGGCGGTGCTGGAGTAGACTTTCAAATTCTATAAACGGTTATTTGTATAAACTTCTTAGAAGTATCTAAATAGCGGATAACTAGAACCACATGGAAAAAAACCATATTTTTCCTTCTTAATATAATACAACCAAAAAAAGAGAGAAAGTTTAATATATCTAAGCCATACTATCTTGTAATATAATGAATTGATGACTCTTTTTCCATTGAGTAATCATTTCGATTAAACTTTATGTATCCGTATCTTTTTACATCAATGTTCAATGTAAGTTATGCATTTCCATCTTACTAAAATACATCACATATGTTAATTCAAACTTGAGAAACTTGTTTAAAATATATTACATGATATCGATCCATTAAATTATATCTTAAAGTTTTTATTTTCTAGCAAATGTAAAGTATACCTTTAAATAAATATACAACTAAAAATACAGAGAAATCTTGAGATAAAAGGGTAAGTTACAGTAAAACACCCTTAACTATTATGGATTTTCACTAAACTACCATTAAGGTTTTTATTATCATGGTATTTTAGTGGAAAATTTTCTTTTGAAAAATGTAGTGGAAAGTATTTTACAATAATAAAATACTTAAGGTATTTTAGTGAAAAACCTTGATAGTTAAAGGATTTTAGTGTAATATACCGCAAGCTAAAAAGGAAATAAAGCCAAAATCAACATAAAAGAGAATCCCAAGCCCTCAACTATTACTCTAGGTCAATTTAGAAAATATAAAAAATAGTGTTTTTATCTTTCAACCAAAATATGCCCATTTAAGCCAAAGGTTCCTTTTGCAACTCCCCATGATTGGTTAAAACTAAATGATAAAATAACATAACAAATGTACAATTGTACAAGGAAAATGCTTGTGAATGCAAATGACATGGTAGTGACAAATAGAAAAGATTTTTGTTTCGGACTTGTACTAGATGCATGATGTCTCCATAGTCTCATGATCTCTGACTCGATGAATTGGATTTGAGCCACAATACAAAATGACAATTTTGATCTTTCCAAGCACCAATAGCACTCACTTAGCAACATCCATATCAAGAAAGGAGTCTGATTTTTCATTAATTATCCAAATCAAAAGTAATGGTGTTGTCCCTAACACCTCACACTAATTAATTGGCACTTCTTTCTATTATACTAGTATTAATTTCTACCTCTCTTTCTATTTTGCACTCGTTCATAGAAGGAGGGGGGGTGCTCTTGTAAAAATAATAAATCGGGCCATAAATACTAAGGATACACCAACACCAAATGCTTCCATGTTTTACATAAATCTTGACCGTTGGCAGATATTTTGGATGAATCCGGACTGTTCATTTCAATAAGATGGTGCTCTTTTCCTGCTCACGGTCATAGTCACATAATTCGCGAATTATTCGCCGAATTCGTGAATAATTCGTGAATTTTTTATCAGCCGACTTAATCGGCGGACCGAATAATTCACGATTTATTCCCGAATTATGTGAAAAAACAGCAAATAATTCAAAAAACCATTAAATAATTCACAAAATCAAAACCTAGCGTCTCATATATTAATTTCTTGCTCGAAATCCTTCCTGAACATTTCCCGAACACTTACTGAATTTTTCCCGAATACCTGCCGATTTTTTCCGAATAGTTAGCCGAATCCGAATTTTCGATCTCGCCGAATTATACCCGAACGATGAATTTGTGACTTTGCTCACGGTAGCCACTCTGAATCCCTCACTTATTAGTTCCCTTATTAGGTATCCAACCACTTTTTGGCTTTGCAAAACTAATTTCCATTAAAACCTCACTTTAATTATTGTTATAATTATTTAAGGCAAGGAAAAAAAAGACGTTCCTGTGTTTGTTGAACACACCACCAAAATCTATCATTTCTTTTGCTTTATTGCTTGCTTTTGTTAAAGCAAAAGTCTGTTTTAAGGCAAACCCTCATCATTAGTTCAGTTTTCCTTGCTTCTCTTGTTCATTGTCAAAAGTGCTACTGTAACTAATTGCATATATTCATCGGCCGAAAAGATTTCGATTTTCAATAGATAAAAATATGACCGGCGGTCGAGTAACTAAACCCTAGGGAGCACATCTTCGGCCGCAGCGCCATTCACCTCTTTTCAAATATATATCTTTTATAGTGATATATGGGTTATCGGAATATGTTCCATTTCGATATTGGTAATTATATTTGTGCATTAGAGCTGAACATAACTCTATATAATAAATATATAATCCTTTCTTCTTCTTCTTCTTCTTAGATTTTTGTATGGTCTATGAGAGTTTGGATAATCCCAACTGGTCATTTTGGATTATGCAAAGCCTCTCTTGTCATAGTATCCAGTATCAGGATTTGACACTTATTTGGAGTGTGTTGATGCCAGATTGACAGCCGGTCATAAAACTTTGTCAATCTTCACTTAACCTTTGCTTCATACCCGAGGACATTTGCAAGGAAAAATAAAAAGATGACGATGATATTAGTATAAGAAAAATTGGGCCGTGGCTGTGAATGACACACAAAGCCCCAGATTCACATGAGATTGTGTTTGTCGTTGGCTGTGAACGTTCACAACCCATTAACCTGGTACTGATACGGCTTAGATTATTAAAAAAAAGGTCTATGGCATTAAATATCTCATTGCTTGGTTGCTATCTTGTAAATGGCCAAGAAGCAAAGAAACAAGAGCAAGAGAACAAAGCAAGGAGGAGAAGGGGGTCGAAATATAAGAGAGGATGATGTGATGATGCGAGCTTATATTGATTATTATGTGAGGAGAGCCCAATAGAGAGGGTCAAATATTGTTGTCAGAGATTCTCTGTTGATGCTCATAATGGTTGACCCCATACCATGTAACAAGACATAATGCATCAAAACTTCACCCAATTATATTCACAACTAGCCAACAAATTTTCCATTATTATTATTATTATTATTATTATTATTATTTTGTAGGGGGGTTGGCCTTTCTTTCATCACAAATTAAAATGATTGCATATCCGGCTAAACAAGTGTTTGCACTTTTGCAGTAGCAAACAGCATGGCTCCCATCAACTCAATCGTATTCTTGCTAACAAGTGCACCTCATTTTTATTTTTATTTTTATTTTTTGAATATGTTGCTCTTCATATTTCTTCTCTAACCTTGAAATGTACTCATTCACTCTTTTAAGATCTTCAGTTGAGTGTTAAATGGAGTGGGTATGTTAAGCAAATTAACCATGGTGGATCGCAGTTACAGTGGACTCTTATGTTTTCATATAGATCTAATATTTAGATGTTGCACAGAAAGATAAATCCTGCTGTGTAGATGACGGTGGAGCTTGGTTGAAGAAGAAGATGTTACACGGGGACGTACGCCCCAAATTTGTCGCACGTGGCCTTTTTTTCTTATTTTTTTTTATCTTAATGGGTTTTAATTTACATATTACCTGACTAGAATCAACATATATGTGTTTTACTTTTCTTAGCTATTCCTCGGCCCAGATTTGGACAGAACTGTAGAACATGCACAAATAATAGTAGCATAGCAAAATGTGTTCCTCGCCATTAATATTTTTTTATCGGGATTGGGTAACCAAATATGAACTGGTATGCCTATTGGGAGAATCTATGGCTGCATCTTTGATGCATTGCTGGTTCTGGCTCTTTGGCTCTACTGATCAATTATGACCTAATACACTTTTTGGCATAACCAATGTCATGTCATTTTAAACACACACACACACACAGAGAGAGAGAGAGAAAGAGAGAGAGAGTACATTGTCATGTGATCCAATCATAGTCGAAGTGTAGGGACAAATCTCTACATATATCAAGGGACTGCAATATAAAAAATAAAGATAAATGAAAGGAGGTTTGCTCGATTTGCAGAAAGAGATGAAATTTACTTTGTCCATATACATGATATTTTTTCTCAGAATAAATTTGCAACAAGATTCCCTTTGTTTTCACGTTAGAATTTGTTTCTTTTATGTAATGGTTGTAATGAAGATCATGGTAACAATAGTGAAAGAGCATAAAAAACGAAATCAATGACACTGATAGCAGATGCAAAGATGAAACCAACAACAACTATCACAGAGGCTACAGGTCGAAGATGATACTTGCAATGATAATGACAGCGACAAGAACAGTATGCCGATTTTCAATATAATTCAGCTGCAAGAAGCAATTGGCCATTCATTCAGACGGAAACACGGTTCTCCACGACCACGACGCTGGGCATTTCTTAGCTTATACTTTTTATTATTGCATTTTGCTACAATCAATGGTAAAAAGGGCGGGGGGATACTAAGAACAGAACTTGTAGATAATGAGCAAAAGACAGGAGAGAAATTGAATAGAAAAGGGATGAAAAAGTGAAAACGGGTAAAGACAGGGATGTTTTTGCAAATTAGGAATACCAACAACAACAACTAGCCGCGTTTATGAGCAACATTTAATGAGGTTACTGGATTTAGTGTGAGAGCTTCTGACACCTCCTCGTCTTCAAGTGTTTTTATTCATTTACTGCTATCCCCTCCTATTTATTGCTGCTTTAAAACCCCCCGCCCCCAACCCTCCCCTTTTCATTCTCAATTTTACCATAGTCACAAATTCGCCGTTCGGGAATAATTCGGCGAGGACGAAAATTCGGATTCGGAGAACTATTCGGAAAAAATCGGCAGGTATTCGGAAAAGATTCGGTAAGTGTTCGGAAAATGTTCGGGAAGGATTTCGAGCAATAAATTAATATATGAGACGCTAGGTTTTGATTTTGTGAATTATTTGCTGTTTTTTGAATTATTCGTTGTTTTTTCACATAATTCGGGAATAATTCGCGAATTATTCGCGAATAATTCGGCCAGTTCGGCAATGGCGATTAATTCGCAGATTAATTCGTTTGATCAAAAATTCGCGAATTATTCGCGAATTCGGCGAATAATTCGCGAATTATGTGACTATGAATTTTACTACTAGTATTCACCCCACTTCAAGCTTGAAGAAGTAAATATATTTTTGTCGGTGCCATGCGAAAGATGCACACCGCAATTTGAGAGAAACCAAAAGATGATGACCACATAAAACTCTCATATTAATATATCATTCGGTAGATTTGTACAAGTGGTGATTGATGTTTAGCTTGGATAGCCAATGAACTGCAGCTAATTAATCATGTTTAGCTTGATGCTCTTGATTAGAAAGAAAGTTACACAAAGCTCATAACGAAGCCTGGACTAAGCTTAGCTCTAACTTGCTTGTTTGTAGCCTACATGGACGTATGAACGAATAACAGATATGAGTGGATCTAGGGTCCCTGCTGTCACATGCTATTAAATCCAGCAATGAGGAGTGGTGTAAAACATAGGCCCCGTACCCGGTATGAGCGCAAATGAATATGCTTTAACTCACCAAAAGGACGAAATTATTTGAAAATATGAAGATATGTGATTATAATAATATTCAAAACTTGTTAGAGTGAGGTAGAAAAAAGCAGAAGGATCCTTCTACTAAAATAAAAAGGGCTTAAAGAGAGTTTGGGGTCCTCTTCGTTTTAGAACTGATTATCTCTTTCTCTTTTGGCCAACCTTCTTCCTCACTCCACTCTCTTCACCTAAAACATTCCTTCCCATAATGCCCCTGCCTCCAATTTCCTCCTCCCATTCCCTCTGAAACCCCTCCCTCTCTGTCTCTCTCTCTCTCTCTCTCTCACACACACACACACACACACGTCACCGAGTTTTCATTGTTGAAGGGATGAGTAAACAGGAGGACACCAACTTCCTCAAGATACAGGTATCTCCTTTTTCTTTGTTTCTCTGTTTTGATGAACCTCATGTACATGAAGTCACTTTCCTCACCTGACAAGCTCCAATTATATGTATCTCTCATTTGGTTTTGATTTTTTGTTATGGGGTTGGTGTTGGGCAACTGGCAGACATGTGTTCTTAAAGTGAACATTCACTGTGATGGATGCAAGCAGAAAGTGAAGAAACTGCTACAGAAAATTGATGGTATGTATATGACTCTCCTCCTCCTCTCCTTCTTCTTCTTGTCATCATCATAATGTTCATACTATAAATTATTTTGGATCTCTGAGAGATTTCTGTTTCCTAACATAAAACTGATGCAAAGAAATGACTTTGATCAGGGGTGTACACAACAAGCATAGATTCAGAGCAGGGGAAGGTGACAGTTTCAGGCAATGTCGATCCTGCCACCCTCATAAAAAAACTCTCCAAATCTGGCAAGCATGCTGAGCTCCTCCTTGCTCCCAAACCCAACAACAACAACAACCATCCCCAGTTTCACAATCAAAAGCAGCAGCAGCAGCAAGCTGCTGCTGCTAATGGTGGCAAAAATCAACAACAGAAGGATAATGGCAAGCCCCAAAACCAAAAGGGTGGAGGAGGCAAAGACCAAAAGGGTCAGCTGCCTTCACTGCCACCAAATCAACAGCAGCAGCTTCAACAACTGCAGCAGATGAAAGGCTTCAATGATATGAAGCTGCCCCAATTCAATGATTTGAAACTTCCTTTGCAAAAAGACCCGAAATCCATCAAGTTTGCTCTCCCACCTGAAGATGAGGGAAGCGATTTCGACGACTTTGATGATTTTGATGAGGATGAAGATGATGACTTGGAAGACATCGATTGCTTCGATGCCGACTTTGACGATGATTTCAAGACCTTGAAGATCAACAACAATAAGCCTGTCATGAATGGGAATGGGAATGGGATGAAAGGTGGTGGCAATGCCAAGAAAGTCGAGATCCCTGTCCAAAATAAAGGAAACAACAATGATTCTAAGAATGCCAAAAAGGGCGGTGCCTCCGTCGCCGGCGGTGGCAAGAATGGCAAGGGTGGCAAGAATGGTGGTGGTGGTGGTGGTGGACCCCAAGATGGCAAGAATAACAATAACAACAAGAATGCCCCTAATGGCAATGGTGGGAACAACAATACCAACAAGAATGGTAATGGTGGGGGTGGTGGTGGTGTGAAGATTGAATTTGGGGGAATGGGCAATAATGCAACGAAGCATCCAAATCTGAACGCTAACATGATGATGGGTCAGAATTTCATGGGTGTGCCGCCGATTGGGAATATTCCGGCTGCGGTCCAGGGCCTTCCGGCTGGGACGATGCCGCAGCCAGGGTATTTTCAGGGGCAGATGGCGATGGCGCCGCCGCCAAATGTGATGGCTGCAGTAAATCCTTATCAGCAGCAGCAGCAGCAGCAGCACATGCAAGCAATGATGCTGCAGCAACAGCAGCAGAGGATGATGATGATGAACGGACAGGAACGAGCGATGTATCAGCAGCAGCCGATGATGATGAACGGGCAGGAACGAGCGATGTATCAGCAGCAGCCGATGATGATGGGGATGGGGTACCCTCGGCCTCCGCCTCAGGCCATGTACATGCCACCACAGAATGAGCCATACACACACTTCTTCAGTGATGAGAACACCAACAGCTGCTCTATCATGTGAGAGCGGTGGCTAATGAGGAGATGAGAGATTTGGATTAATATTGATTTATCCTTCTGAAATTTGAAAGACGAGGTTTTGTTTTGTTTTGTTGGATTGCCGTTGAAGCCTAGTGAATCAAGGTATAGATCAATTAATTATATATCATATATAATGTATATGTTGAGTTATGGTTGGTGCTCTTGTACTTTGTATAAGCAAGATCAATCTTTGAGATTTGAAAGCAAGGGAGAAGGATAGATTTCAGCTATGTGTCAATGTGTTTTAACAATTTGAGATATTAATAATAGTAATAATGATGGAAATTTCATTTTTAGAAGCAAGACAAGAAACTAGATCAGAATGATTTTTTCTTCTTGTGTTGTGTCCAATATATCTATTATATCATGACAAGGTTCCAGTGTTAAGTTTCCATATAGCTGATGAACTTTCTCATCCCAAATGTGCTAAAGAAGAATTTGGTCATTCCAATGAGCTTCTTGCTCAAATGAGTTCAAAAGTCTCCAACTTACTACCTCTCTTTCTCACACATCAATTGTTTCTACTTTTTAACAGTTTTTTATCACGCTTCCTCAAGCATGGAGAAATATGACAAATCAACTCAGACGAACATATATCATAAAAACACTCACCCACCGGAACCATTTATTGATTCAAGGATCACCTGATTAGAGATGATTCTTTAATATTTCCAGCAAGGCACCATAGTCATTAGTCTCCTTCTACACATCATTTTAATCTTAATCATCATTTTTTTTTCAATCAGGTTTTTCATGATTTAGACAAAAGATGCGTTTTCACCACATCAACCGTCTCGTTTGAGCTTGTTTCCCAATATTCCATACTTTATAAATGAATATGAAACTCTTATACAAAATTTCAAAATAAGGAATTCTTAGACCTAAAAAATGTACAAATTAAGGGGTGTAGGATTAGCCTAGAAAGTTAATCAAGCATTTATTTAATTAATTTCAAGAAGTTAAATCATAGTTTAGGCCATACCATAGAGACCCTCAATCTATGAAATGCAAAGACATTGCCTAAACTTCGCCATTATTTTGGATGCTGCCTTCGGGAATAGATCTGACAACCTCGCCGCTAAAGGAGAAAGAAAAATTATGCCGCAAAAGCTAAAGTTCGTTTTGATGCAAATGCCTATGCAGCTAATGGGTATAAAGGAGGAGGAGGAGTCCTAGCTAGTCGTTGGTCATCATTCATAATTCCATGCAAAGAGAAAGTGAGGCACAAACTGAGGAATCACATGGCCCATCTCGTCCATCTCCATTGGGATTAGAGAATGCATATACTATATGCTCCCCAATATTTATTTATATATTAGTATATATTTTTAGATTTAGAGAAGCCATGTAGATCACGTAAACAAACCATCACATCAACTTGCACCATTCCTTTCCTTTTCTTTTCTTTTCTTTCTCCCCTCAATAAATAAGAATAAAGAAAAGAGAGACAAATGAAGATGCTGCAATATAGTTTGGGAACCGAGCTAAGACAGGCAGGGGAGAGGAGAAGGAGAAGAAGAATTAAGAACTCCTCCTCCACCTCCTCTTTCACGTTACTTCCTCTACCTTTGTTTCCTCCCCCTTTTCTTTTTCCTACCAAATTATTATTTGTGTTTTGATACTCCCCAAAATCTTTGACTAAATTTGTACTGTGCCACAATGAAAACAGCTTATGCCTAAATAAACTCAATCAAACACATGTGATTTGATTTAACTATGCTCAAAGCTAGATGCCCTTTAGAGCTAATCTACGTTCTTTGCAGGATAATTACTTAGCATAATGAACACACTAAAATAGCTCGGTCTCTGCTAAATCTAGCAATCTAAATCATGGTACACTGGTTGACAAGCATAGATATTAGATAAATGGTTGGATTTATCGGTTATATTTCAGTTCAAGATGTGTTGCTCAATTACTCTACAGCAACTACTGCTGTGCTATCTTCTTATTAAACATTTAGATTGCAATTAGTAAAATTAAAGCATATATCATATCATGATTATCTTTGTGGACCGGAGGAGTTGGCTGTCAAGTCAAATCAAATCAAATCAAAGGACATAGCTTAAGCCTCTTTTTATGAGGGGGCCTGCTCCACAACAACCAATGAATGAATAAGACCACTCGTATTTTTTGTTGTTGCTGTAACCACAAAATAAGCAAAGGATTAAAAGTACTGGGAGGCATGCAAATGCAGCTTCTTTGACCTTTCAATTTGCTTTGCTTTCATTTCATTTCATTTCATGGGTGATTTCATGTTATATATGTCCCTAGTACAGGTACTATTAACATAGGTTTTGGCAAAAATCAAAACTTCTAAACTTATACTATAAAAATAAGAAAAAGAAACAGAAATCCCGTGATCTTTGGCCAAACTAGCTGTGTGCTTTAACCGTACTTGGCGTTACAAAACAAAGTCGTTACAGAATCCCCAAAAGAGCAACTCTCCCAGATTTCTATGTGGAAAAAACCCACTTTCCCTAGGCACTTTACTTGCTACCACACATCTGAAGTCGACAAACAATCACAAGATGACTGTTGGCATCCCAGAACAAATATCCAACTCTCAAGGGGATTGACAATTTGATTTTATACTTCAGAGTGTTTAGAGAACAAGACTTCGTTGCCAAACAGGGTTACTTTCGAGGCTAAACTTCACTTGAAACTAAAATATAGTTATTTTAAACCGTGATTTCAAAAAGTTAAAAGTTTCGGAAGGTCAAAACTCTATTTTTTTAAAAATATTCACAAAGTTTAAAACCGTGTAAAACATAACCTTAGTTTCAAAACCATGTTGCCAAACTAGTCATTAGTAGTAAGAACAATTGTGACATGATTCCCTTAAATGACTAGTTAATATGTATTTGAAAAAGACACTCCAAGATCATTCTTACCTTCATAACTAATCATTATTAAAGAAATAATCAACCAAATTAAAGAATAAAGGTAGCTACTCTGATAGACGTAAATATGCTGAAGCCCCAGGATAAAAGAAGAATTAGGGATATAATGCTGGCTTTCTCTGTTAGCTTATTATAACTAGGGATATACCTAATTTTAAAAGTTTCGTGTTTGCTTTTGGGAGGTTCCTTCTCCTCTCTTAGAAGTATGTATACTTACATGTTGAAGACGGTTGTCTGATGGCATCGGTTGTCTGATGGCATCGTTGACGGAGCAACCACATCTCATGACTATCTTCTAGTCAGTTATAGAGGAAAAGGGGCCCTGCGAATAGGCCCCTGGACATCCCCCGCGAATGGGGGGACGCATGCTGGGTCCTTCACACGCCTATGGGACCCAGCCCTCTGCTTTACCCCCGATTTGCTTGGGCATTTGCGTGGTGGAACCGGAGGCCCTCTTACCTCGTTATATATCCTTGCATTAACGGTTTCAAATATCTTTCATACAAGTCACACCTAAAATTGTCCTTTGAAGTTGTTCTGGACGGTGTTTTCTTATCAAGGTTTTTAGGCCCGGACCTATGAAGCTATATCTTCCATCTGATCTATTAAAGATTGATTCCTCGGTTAAACTAACAATTAACAAACAATTTCTAATTTCCTCTATCCATCTATGTTTGTCTATTCCTACCACCTCGTTGTATCACTAACTGCAATTACGCCTCTTAGTTTTGTGATCTTTATGATATGTAATATTTATTTATGAGGTTAAGTGGACTGAAGATTCCGATTAATATGAAACTAGGACAAACATGTTGCACTAGTACAGTACAAACTACTAATTTTATCCAATAGAAATCTTTGAAGGTGATTTTTATGAGCGACCAGACTTGCAACATTTCAATAGCACCATTACTTTGCTACTAGAGACCCTTTGGCTCTTGGCATCTTGTCTGGTGCCTTGCCACAAGAGGAAGCTTAATAACTAAATGGTGCTGACTAATACTACTAATGGCAGGATAATATATTGCATCTTTTAAACTTCACTTGCAAGTCATCTAGAACAGAAAGTTACAAGATGCATAAAGAGACGGTCCATCGTTTTGTGAATGACTTGGGAAGGGGGCAAGCAAACATGTTGATCAGTGTAAAGTTACATGCTCATAAAAATCTTTAGCTAAACATAACAGAGGATAGGAAAAGGGAAAACAGAACACAACAAACAATGGAATGTAAGATAATAATTCATATAAAATAAGTCATTTGGAGCATAAAATATCAAATACTGTACTGCTTTGTTAGTTTTTCGTCATACCCAATCTCCTTGACCACCGGAATGCGAAAGCCAAAACAATTCTATGAAACGACACACACAAAATATAAAGCTGAACCAAAACTCAGTATCCCCTCCTAGAAGGACTTCTAGAACGATAAGCACAGGGCGATCTGACCAAGAAAGAAGAAGAAGAAGAACAATAACTTAGAGGCACTAAACCTGTGCAATAAAGATAATTATACATCACAGATAGTTTCTGAAAATAACCAATATCTACAATTTAGAAAATCTGAATAGGATTATATTATGGGGAAAAAAGAAAGAAAAGAAAGATTACCTTCTCATGTTTCTGCGATTAAGAGGTCCACTGCAAAAGGCCCAGTCAACATGGATGGTTTGTTTAATTAGTTTGGCTCCATCCAGTGAATTTAATTGCTGCTTGTGCTTCATCCAAGTTCTCATATTCAATCAGCGCATAACCCTGAATCATGAACAAACTTATATCATGACATATTTGCTTCAGCTAAAGGAACATTGCAAATTTATTTTTTGGTACATGAAAATGAGAATACTAACTGATGAGTCAAACAAAGACGACAAAAAATAACCACAATTCTCGTTACATCATATGTCAAAAGAGATAATTGATTGACCTACTGAAAAATGGTTTTCCTCAGTACTGCAAAATTTTCAAGTGTTGTGAACTTTCACCCTTGGCTTATAGTGAGCCTCTTTGTTTAGTCTAATGAAAATGGTCATTGGTGTTCAAGGTCCAAATCACACATGGGTTCTCTAGTTCTCCATTCATCATCAGGTTAGAGAATACAATAATACAAGTGCTTGAAATTCCGTATGTGTGTTAATCCTAACTCGGCACAAATGCTGTAAAGCGACAAGGTAAATGCTTCACTCTACATTGCAAGTTTGCAACATCACAAAGCCTAAATAACTATAACTTTGGATTGGCAATAGAAACCATTTGGATTGTGCGTAGGCAATCACCAATCCATAAAAAGATGAATTAATCTTACTGGAATAATAAAAGGCTCAATTGCATGAATTTCCCCAAATTTTTGCCCGATGGTAGGAAATACACTTGACTTTCTAAAACCTACACTTTGCCCCCCTCCCCATCCCCCCAAAAAAACCCAACTTTAACTCCATTATTGTTCCGTCTTCAGTAATCCTATGCGAATTAATTTTAAATTGCCAAATACCTCCTCCATCTCTTTTTTCTAGTCCTTTTCACCTTTTGCACACATATTATGAAGAGTATAACCACTCTAAAATCTAAAATGTCATTAACGAAAAATTCTTAATTTAACCCAATGGCATTCTTCATTTATTCTCCCAATTAGGGATATATTTGAACTTCACATATAAGGCGCATTGTTTTTTGAAGCACCGAGTAAAACATGCTTCTTGATATTCTAAAATTCTAAAGGGACCTATAATTTTTTATTTAAAAAAAGGAAAGAAAAGAGCAAAAAAGGAACGAAGGGAGTATTTACTTTAAGAAAATATTTATATTTACATTTCTCTTTCTTTTTATTACGTTTTGCAACACGGTCTTTTCCAATTTCACCAGCAACCCCCATCTCTTCTTCCCAACATTTGTTAAACCCAAAAGAGAACTCACATCTTGATTCCAATGATGAACTGTAACGATATGAACTTTAAAAGAATTTCAATTGAGATTGCACTCTAATCTTTAATTTCTGCTTCGAATTTATTTAGGGCAAAAATATTTCACAACGATTTAGGGCAAAGGAAAATTGAGAGAAAAGGTGAAATTTTGTAGAAAAACAATGATTGTTAGGGGATGAAACCATGGTGGGAGAATTTTACCCGTGTTTAATTCGATGAAGGGCGTTTTGGGAACACAATAGACAGAACAATAACGAAGTTAAGGTTTGGGGAAGAAAAGTGCAAGTTTTAGAAAGTTATAGGTATTTCTTACCATTGGGTCAAAGTTAGAGGTATCTGTTACAAGTTAGACAAAAAAATGACAAATTGTTGAATAAATTAGTCTTTGCATGCGTATATCAACTTCAAAACGGAAAAATTAAGAAATCAGAACATTCTCGCAGGGTTGCATTTGGATCCAAATATTTTTCGAATATGAATGTGATTTTTTGGAACCAGTCGGATACCGATACAAAAATATATATTTATATAGTTGATGGGATACGAATACGGATATATGTAGCAAAATTATCCGGATATATGAATTCGGATACGAATATAGATGTTCGTAGACAAATATAAGAAAATATATCATTTTATATTTAATTTTAAGTTAAAAAATCTTATTTAAACCATATATTCTTTACTCATTTTATATGTATTTAAAAGATTATTTTGACATTATTTCATAATGTTTGTTCCAAAATATGCAAAAGATTATAATATTTATAGCATATTTGTTAACATGTTTATTTATTCATATAATATTCATTTGCATGCATGGTTGTCTTTATCAAATATTTTAAGTAGTCAACAAAATGTACCGATTATACATATTACCGCTCCTCATCCATATTTGTTTTATCTTAAATCTTTTCTATTCTTGTATCTAATATTTAAAACTTTTTTATATTTGTATCCGTCTCTTTAATATCCGCTTCGTATCTGTATCCGATTTTCTCAAATATGAATATTACTCTTTTTACCAAGCTATATCCGTATTCGTATCAGTCACTAGATAACAAATACTAATATGATAAATGCTTATATAGACTTTATTCTTTCTTCGTTATAAAATTTTTAGGGGTTCAACTATGTCCATGTGTAAACTCATTAAATTGAACCTTCATGATTTATAATTTATAATTATAAAAAGTATTTCAAAATAAAATTATGACATGTTAGATGTATTCGAGCATCAGCAGCAACAATAATAATAAAATTACATAATCCAATGAATGCTAATATTACAAATATTTACTTTGTTCGAAGAAAAGAAAGCCTAAAGATTTCCTATATAATCTAACTCCATTTCCAGAAATCCTATTAGAATAAAAAGATCCACTTTCCATTTATACTTGTCCAAAATTCTTAAGATTTGGGAAGATTTGCAGAAATCAAGAATCAATGATCGTTGGGATACATCCTTGCCTGCGTTGAACCCCTCTGTTAATAATGAAAGGTTTCCCCAAGTAATAATTTTCGTTTCATCAATTACTCTAATTATATCTACTACTTCTAAGGTTGAGAAATAATTTGTTGTCCTTTTAGAATGCCCCTTCTCCTTATTTACTGCAATAATGACATTATTCGTTGTACAAGATAAATGCCATGTCTCGTACCTGCAAATAGCTGCATCGCCTCATCATACAGATAACTATGCTATCTACTATTGAAACCACCACCACCACCAACCCCAAAAAGGGGTTCTCTCTCATCGTAACGACACAGTATCTGCCGAAGGGTCCGCACCCCAACCAACCACAAAAAATACCCCTCATAGGTTCTCACTCTATAAGATTTTAGGGCCTGGTCTTGCAATTCTAGAATAAGAGGCGAGCAAAGGCATTAGAAACTTGATATTTATCCCGACGACCATGCAGCTTGCCCAAGGTTTAACATCGCGAGTATTATGCAGCTTGCCCAAGGTTTGAATTTGTCGATAGGGCCATACATTTACATACTTATGCCAAGACTTGCTCCTGAGTACTGCGACTTACAAATATCTGACATGTGCCTTCAATAACCTAAAGAAATAAAGAATTTAAGGCCAAAGACTACGTGCTAAATGTATTCAAAGTTACCCATTGCCTTTAATTGGCCCGAGTATCTCATTGAAGGCGATTCCGACCTAGTCAGAGATGAACTAACGGTTTACTGCCGAAACTTTATACTTTTACTTCATTGGGTCATTTGAGAAATACATGCATCACAGTTCCGATTGTATCAACTAAAAGTAAAACAATAGGCACATATGTTTATTTAATGAAACAGCCAATTACAAATAAGATGCACGAGAAATGAAATGTCTATAGCAAACAGCCATTCAGATGCAATGCAGAAAGATGTATACACAATACATGGATTATCTCCAACAAGCAGATTTTTGACATCGGCAAATTTCCTTAATGGGTGATACAGGAAAAGCGCATCAAGAAAACAACTGCAAGGTATCACTCACCTTGACAAATCCTGCGCGGCCGTCAAGATTAAGATGTAGGTTTTTAACCTGACCATATTCGCAGAAGGCATTGTGAACATCATCATCTTGTGCTTCTTCATGTAATCCACTGACTAACACAATCCATCCCTCTATTGCTGTAACGATTACAAGTACAAAGAACACTAGGTCATGACTTCATGAGACAAGCTTGCGTGCACAGGCAATGAAACAGTAACTAGATAATAGATTCACAGTACTTAAAAAACAAAACCCTGGGAATTGAAATCGGCAGATTAAAGAGGTTGTGCTGATGCTTACAACGAAGGGGTCCGGGACCACCATCGGAAGAGAGGGAATTTTAGGCGGCGGAGGCAAGGCCACGGCAGCCTCGGTTTCGCGAAAGTCCCTGCCTTTGGTTCTCTTGAAAGCGCCGGCGCCGGCAGTGATGGTGGATCTGAGGTTGGGGATGGGCTTGGCGTCGTTGTCTTCGTCCATGAGATCATTGTATTCGGGCTCGAAGTCGATCGCCACCAAGCTTGTCGCCATTGCTAGGGTTTTGAGGGGCCAAAAGGGAGAGATGCTTTTGAGAGGTTGGTTATTTGTTTAGGCTGAATTACACTTTAAATACCATGGGCTGTAGGCCTTTGATGAGTTATTTGCACTGTCGCTGTCAATTTGGGCTTTTCTAATCGTTTGCGATATGGACTTTCAACATTTAGGGTATGCATTATATTGGGGACACGTCCGGTTGTCATCGATAGCCCAAATTTTTATAAATTAAAACGGTGGATCTTATTATTGAACCACTTGTAATGACGCAAATTGATTTGAATAATCTCAGCTTACTTTGTATCTGTATCCGATTTTTATCAAAATAATAGTAATTTCATTCCCCACTGACTATCCATGTCTACAATCACATTTGCTAACAGCCACCGGATACGGTAAAACCTATATCCGATCAGTATCGATATGGTAAAACCTATATCCAATCCGTATCCATATCTAATATTTTTTGAGTATTAGTTTGCTATTTTATCCATATTCACATCCAACTTTTAGGAAACCCACAAAGAAAATTTCATTCTTGATAACCGTTTGAGTTTGAATCCGTATTCGCATCCACCAACGATTACCAGATACGGATATATTAATACTTATATCCGTTCCGTATCTTGTCCTTTTACATCGATCCCTGCCCACTCGACATCCGCGTCAAACAAAAACCAGATTGGTATATGCAAATTTCAAACAACGGATGAGATAAAATTATTAAAAACAATAACCTCACCGCATGTGAAATTAATAATTTTGTGTGGCATTGCTAACCTTGTGTACATAATAACTTTGCTACTTTGTTTTATGAACAGCACCTCCACCTTTGAATACTTTTACAGCTAGCATCGACCTAATAATTTTGGCAGCAATGACAACTACTCATTATATATCCATTAATCTAACTCCAATTATTATTATTATTATATATAAAAAAGACCAGACAGTCAAATAAACCATAATAAACTTCATCTAATAATACACTTTTATCCATAGTATTCATGGGGTATATTTTGAGGAATAGGTGGATAATTATCCACCCAATTTCATTAAAAAGATATTAATGATTACAATGGAATAACGACCAACCAGATAACAATAAATCCTACAGTCCAAAGCAAAGCAAAGTATTACAAATCAACACCTGCAACCTCCCCCATGGAATCAAAAATTGTGGTTGCCAACGGTGTCCTCAACTAGGCCGCCATCATCCTCTGCGTTCCCAACATTCTCCGGTATCATCGTTCTAATTTTCATTTTTGTCTTATCTGCATTGATATGAGAACAACTCTGAATCATGGAAAAAGTTAGACTCACGATCGTGTCTAAGAGATTATTTTTTCTCCTAAAAATTCTATCATTACGTTCTCGTTATAAACCCAGCAAGATTCCCATAATAATATTGTCCCAATTTCCTTTCGCAGGATCTCCTAACCGTTGTCGTCAAGTTCCCCGAACTTTCTCAATAGAAACATGGAACACAACGACGTTATTCAAAGCATCAAAATGGGACCGCTCTCTCTTAGCAAAGGGACAAGTGAAGAAAAGGTGATTCATCGTCTTTTCGTCGCTTTTACAGTTGACATAGATAGAATGACATTACCACTTGTATTTCATTAGGTTTTTACCCCACCATTGATGATCTTATATAGGGACTTGATACTGAATTTGTTGTTAGAATTTCACCGCCATTTCGGACAATCCAGTGTTTGGTGATTTCGGCGCCACTCAATTTGAAACTCTTTGAAGAGTTGAAGCTCGTGTTTTTGTCCTGCTATTAGGGTCCTCTTGAAGCTCAACCTCCACCCTCTTCCATTCCAAACCTTCACGATCTTGACATGCCTGTTTCTTGCAATACAATAAAGAGTTGGGAACTTATAGTGAAGGGACTTCTCCCCTCACCAAACATCTTTTCAAAAGCAGATTTTTTCTCCGTCTCCAATGGTGAAAGTAACAATTGAGAAAAAAATTTCTTTGGTCTTAAAGACTCCACCCCAAAAGCCTGAAGCAGTCGTTGCATTCTTATGCTTTCCCCGTAGGTATCCATTTCTTATATACTTCTCAGAAATCATGACCTTCCATATAGGGACATCCCCACCATATATCTTCTACCACCATTTGGCAAGTAAGGCCTTGTTCATATTTCTTAGGTTTATCGCCTTCAGACTTCCCAATTATTTAGGCGTACTCACAGTCCACCACTTAACTAATGCGTAGCCGGTTTCCTTACAACCCCTTTCCACAGGATATTTTTGCAGATTTTATCAATGCGCTTTTCAATAATCTTAGACAGTTCGAAAACGACAAGAAAATATGTTGGAATTGCAGACAAAACTGTGTTTAATAGCGTTACTGTCATGCCCCGTTTTCCGCTAGACGGAAAAGGTAACATGGCAAACTCACGACATATTTATCCAGAGAAAATCATTCCCTAAATAAATATACTAAGCGTATTGAAACAGTAATACACAATACAAGAATAAATAGAGACTGTAAAATTTTTCAACAAATATCTTTATTTACATTCAACTTCCAATATTTAAAAATACATGAGTTTATACTGGAAAATAAATACAATAAGAAAAATGCTTAAACAAGTGGCATACATAAACAAAAGAAAAGTGAAGCTGGGCTAGCCCTGAGTAGCGATCTAGTTGTAGTCCTCCTCTGTGGCTTCCATTTCCTCCGCCGTGACAGTATCTGACGAACATTCCAAAAGAAGAAAAGTGGGTGGAATGCCCGTCAGCGAACTAGCGTTCGATAAGTCCCAAGGATAAGTAAGAATAAGAAAATGACAATTGTAGAATATTTACATGACAAGTAGGAGTATATGATTATGGGTAATTATAATATATAGGTCTTTATATGGTCATTATGTTAACGTTAAGTTCCAAGTGTGAATGTCAACGCAGCCGTAGAACTATTCACAAGCTCAAGAGTGGGGTCTCAGGAGCGAGGAAACACGGGCCCATTTCATGTGTTAGCATCGGGGATCTAGGCTGTAGATGAATCAATCTGACTGATATTCGAGTAAAATAAAAAAGAAGTTAATACGAGACTCCTGAAAATCCGTTGGATTCACACAAGAAACTATCCCAAATATCCCGAGTATAATATATTATAACAGGTTAATATATTTAATTGATTTGATTGATTGATTAACATATCTTGATCGAAACTATATATTGCAAAAGGTGTAAAATGCAGTCGAGTGAGTCAAGTGATATACGAGTCATGACAATTGCAATCTTGATTCGAGTCAAGTTGGTTCGAGTAGGTTGGGTTCGAGTTCATATTCGAGTTTAGTTTCGAATTAGGTTAGAGTTCGAGTTTGTGTTCAAGTTCTAGTTCAAGTTTAGATTCGAATTTGGATTCGAGTTCATGTCTTTTTCATAGGAATTGATTTAAACTGTTAAAAAATCTTATGTTCGGTAGAAATCGACAACTGCTGCACATGGACGGCAGGATTTATGTTTTTTTTCAAAACAATTGCCATTGATAACTCCGTTAAGTTGTCTAACCTGAATAGGTAAGCACTCATTTTCTTCAGCTCCCCAAGGCTTAAGAGAAATGATACTGTTTAAGCCTATATTATTCTAGAGTCCTTAATATTGTTTGTTTTCATTGTTTTATTCCCCGAGGGGGTTTTATGAAAAATATATATTAATATTGTTTAAAAATAGCCTTGAGGGTGATTTATAATATTTAGGGTTTTCATGAACATCTATTTTAATTGTTGTGGTGTTTTGGTGATAAAAGTCAGCTTTTAAAAGTTTTTGGTATTTTTGTGCAAACTAGCTCTTTTGGAAATTTGATGGTATTTTATTAAAATTTTAATCTTTCATTTTAAAAGAAAATAGTTTAATAATATGTTTTTATTGAAAATACAAATTTATAATTTTATATAATTTTCCAAAATTTAATATTTATTTAGAAAAGTCGTGTTTCTTAAAAACCGTATTTTTATTTTCTTTCGAAACCGAATACTCCATGAGAAGTTCTACATTTATCTCTACTGTCCCAAGAATGTGCGATAATCCGCACCATCCATTAGCAGGTCCCCTGACGAGGGTTGTAGAGGCGTAATTGCCAAGGATTACAAAATACCGATTTAAAAAAACCCGTTTTGAAAGGCGTGGTATTGTAATGAAAAACTTATTCTTTAAATGAACCATATATCTAGAATACAGTGTTATGAAACCATAGTGTGCGTGTGGAGTAGATCGTTACCCCGTAAAGTTTTTCTAAAGGTATTTTTAACAATTATTGAAATGAGGGTTATACTAAAGTTCATGGTATTTTAATGAAAAGTTCGTTATTTGATTATTGAATATGAAATTTTGGTTACGTCAAAAGGAATAGATGTGAGTTTTGTTTTAAAAATATATTTGGGTGATTATGTGACATGTAGGCCTATCAAGTATGATAAAATATTTAAATGAGAAGGTTGTTACATGTTAACTCCATTTTTGTCGATATTTTCTTAGAAAACGAATTGAGATGAAAGAAATGGAGAGAAGAGGGACTCACGGGTTTAGATGGTTAACAAGAGAGAGAAGAAGCCTTCGGGTGTTGTGGTGTCGTCGGAAAGGCTTCGGTCACCGAGTTTGGATTGCTACTCCACTTGGGTGCTTAACTCTACTTGATACTTAAAGAATTTGAGAGAATTTTTGATAGAAATTTCAGAATGGGGGAGAGCTAGGGCATGAGGTGGTATTTATAGTGAAGAATTAGAGTTTGGAAATTAAACATATGGTTTAAATGAATTAAAATGGTGTTAAATGGTGAATTGAAGAGTCTCTATTTGATTGCAGAAAAATCAAACAGTGCAGGGAAGTTGAGGGGCCATGAATTGCACGTGCAACTCTTGGGCTTCCAAAAAATCTAAAAATAATTGGGACTGATGAGAATCAAATACACATGCTATGTTACAGCAGTGCAGAGGTTTTACCAGTGAGCTACAAGTTGTTTCTTGCTTTTATTAAACAAATTTAACTTATAACTCTTACACGGGTTGTAATACCCTTTTCTGTACAATAACAAAAAATTTATGTACAGGAATTTCGGAGTCGTTACATTCACCCTCCTCCCTATAGACAGCAAACGTCCCTTCCAACTCTTCAGCCTTTTTGCCATTCTATCAATAACAAGCATCCAATCCGATTTTTTTAATTTACCCGGTCTAAACGGTAAACCAAGGTATTTGATCGGGAATGATGTTCTCGGGCAGCCAAAGATCCCGGTAAGGTCGTCAAGATCTTCCCCGTCATCCCCAACAAAGATTAAAGAGCTTTTATGATAATTGATCTTAAGACCCGGCCATTCCTCAAAAAGACAATAGTAACCATTACATCCTCCTAACTTGAGTCTTGTCTCTTTTCCCTAAAAGCAGCGTGTCATCCACATATTGTAAATTAATCACAGACGTTCTGTAAGTCCCGCTAATCATTACTTTAGTGGTTAGCGGACTTAAAAAGATGATTACGCTAGCTACCAGGACGAGTTTTGCACTTAAAGAAACTCGTCAGCGCGCCATTAACAAGTATAGCAACCTTCGCTATGGTCAACCATTCCTTAATCTAGGAGCACCACCATTCTCCAAAACCTCGCTTTTGTAAAATCTCCAAAATGCATCGCCAGCTGTCACGACCCGAAAATGGTACTTGACCGGCACTTGAATCACGTGAAGTTTATAGGACCTACGCTAACCCAAGTAAGACGAAAACTAAGAATCTAAACCTTTTTAAGTAAAATAGTGGAGGTGGAGTTGTGAAAAAGGTATAAATGAAATCAAGTTCTTTCTTTTATAGTATAAATAAGGTTCGTTTGAAACACAAGTGTGTAATATACTAAAGTTTGAAAATGTTTTCGTCATTTGAAGTTTGGGTAGCACCGCCTTTGTAAATTTTGATCAAAACAGAACATAAACGATAATAATAGTGGCATCTCTAAGCAGAAGCTAGCTCTTCGTTAATCATCGGAAACACAACCATGCAAGATGAATATACGTCGCTCAAAGCGAAGATCAATCATAGGAAAGAAAGTAAAGAAATACCGAAACATCATCAGGTCACAATAAAGAATATATATACAACTCTCAATCTAAGTCGAAGAATATATAACTGGTCTCTAAATCTACCAAATATATATAGTCTGGTTGATAGAACTTTTAACTAGATATAAATGAATAATAAATAGTGTACAAGTGGTGGTTACGATCCGAAGTGTAACCCACCAACCAAGAAAACCACCTAAAAGAAGTAATGTGCCAGTAAGTATTACATGCAACATGTATTAACATGATAACAAAAATAGTACAGTCTGGCAAGTTACAAGCATGTCGGATAACGTAATCATATCATGTACAAAACCAAGATAATAGCAATAACAGGAATAACATATTCAATCCGATTAATAAGTATAAAAATGATGTTGATTAACCACGCATAAGAAAGTTCCATTCAGAAATTTAGCGTCATCATAATTTGTAAAATAACTTAAAAATAACAAACGTTCTCCAAAAGGGATGTATCATATACCAAAACAAAGATAATTCAATAAGATTTTCATTTTTATAAGTTAAAGTGTCTCAGGTTGTTTCTACAAAAATTTATGAACGTTAAAAATTGAAAGTTTGCTGCTGGAATATCCCTGGACAGCAGTTCAGAGGTGCTTTCATTTACAATTTACGTTATTTAAACAATTTATTTTACAAGTAAATATTTCATAGGGTTATAATATTCTAAATTATCTTCGTAACGAACTAAAGAATACGTGCTAATCATTTTTCTATGATTTTTAATAAATTTTATAAGGTAAGGTGTATAGTAAATTCCACATTTGTCGTATCCGCTTGGCGACGACGTTTTTCATGTGTAAACCATAATATTTTCAAACTATATTTTGCATAACGTTATAAAATGCAGATTATAAACTAATTAATGATATACGGATTATATAAATATAAACGGTATAATGATAATACTAAGAAATATTACGACAATATATATATATATATATATATATATATATATAATTATAGCATATCGCAAGTTGTAAACTTGTATACACTATATATTATAAAACTGATTAATATTAAATAACTACGGTATATAAATTATATAGATATAGTTGTATGATAATAATAATAATAATAGTATGACAATATATAAGTAAATTGCGTAAATCATATCATATAGCAAGTTATAAACTTGCCTCGAAACAAACGCAATGAACGGAAACAACACGACGCCATACAGATCAACACAAAGTTTTGATGACTCGATTAAGCTTTTATGATGCTGCTGGAGTTGCGTCGGCGAGAATGGATATGGGCTTGACGAATGAAGAAGGAGAATATATAAATTGATGAGGGAGAGATTTAGTTAGATGAGAGAGAGGGAGAAAAAAGACGAGGCAGAGAGAGAGAGAGAGAAAGTTTTATTAAAGAATATATATAAAGAGTATATTATATATATAGTATAGTTTATAAATATATATTATAGTTTAATACAACTAAAGATAATATCAAACTACACTTCGTCTCCACCAAAATCTCACAAAAAAAATTTTGGAAAACAATTCACATAAGTAAACTTTTAAACCATAATATAAGAATATAATTTAAATAAATTATACTCCCTAACATAAGATTAAAAAGAATTTTAAATATATATCTAGATTTAACAAATATTTGGTATTAGATATCTTGAGATTTAAACGTAATAGATAAAAACAAAAAATAAGATATGGAAAGATTAACCATGTGATAACAGTTAGCAAAATATAACGTATCCTTAACTTATGGCTATATATATATATATATATATATATATACTAGATTCACATAAATTTAGTTTACCGATAAATATATATTATACTAGATTCACATAAATTTAGTTTACCGATAAATATTAGATATAATCTAGCACCATACTGGGTTTCCCACATATAGGTCGGGTTGAATAACTACTTTTACAATTCGAATCACTCGCAACCCAAAAGAATAAAATAGAATAAATATAAAGAAAGTGTTAAAATACCAATTAATATTGTATGAACGTGCTAGGGTGTTACAAGGTGTACGTGCAACATGTGCATCATCGGTAATGGTGCGTGTGTTCTAACAAACGGAGTCATGTAAAGATAAGGATATGAAACACAATATATATATATATATATATATATATATATATATATATATATATATATCATAAATGAAAGAAATGAGAGTATATGCAGAAATAAAAAATCGTAACGCGAGCGTAAACAGAATAAAGAAATCGTAACGTGAACAGTATAAAAATACGCAACTATGTATGAGCCATACAGTTATAGTTTAAAACAGTACGAATCGTTGTTTTAGAAAATATAGAGCTACGATATTTTTGAAAAAGATACCATTTGAAAAGTCGTAGCGTCCTTTTGAAGTTATCATTTAAAAGTGCATAACGATTCGTAAGTTTTGAAAGTAGGTATGACTCTAAATATATCATAATATCTACTTTGTGATTTTAAATAGATTTTTTCGAGTCAAAATAATAATATCGGCGATCCATCCTCATTATATCACGTACGGAACAATCCATTGTACAATATCATCAAATCAAAAGTACGGATCTATAGTCGCATATATCTCATCTCATATCATCATATATCATCTCATGTCATCTCGTATCGTATCATATCGCCTCATATCATCATATCGTATCATATCGTAAATATATATATATTTATATACTTTCATAAGTAGATATAGCTCATAGGCTATGAAAATAGAACTGGGGATATATCTTTTTACTAAATCTATTACTATTGCATATAGTACTCTAATAACCCTATAGCCTATATATATATATATATATATATATATATATATATATATAGTATCCTAATACTACGGTTGCGGGGGTGCTATACGCCATTCATCCGACTTCCCCCGTAGATATATATCTACTCATCTACAAACACCTCACTTTAGTCGATCCCGACGAATGCCTTGTTTTCCTTCGTCGTCTCGGAAATCCACGCGAATGTATCTATAATTGAATCCATAACCAAAATCCAATGAAATCCCAAATCGAATTTGAAATCACGAGCAAAGCGCATATAGGTTAGAACCTATGGTCAACGCGTGCTAAAACAACAAAATACTCTATGACGTCGACGTACGAATGTCGAACTGTTGGTTATAGTGCCCTCAAGTCAATAATTGGATCGCAGGCACGTGATTGCAATGATTGAGGAAGGACCTATACCGGTAGAATAGTCTTACTCGAGATAATAGTATGTGTTCCCCTCCGAACGGCGGCCGCGACGCGAGGGCGTCTAGGCCTGGGTTCGGGGCAGATGCTATATGGTTTTATCCGTCCACCTCTCCGAAGATACCAAGTTGATTTATGGCACCGTGTATCGGAGGTTTAGACGGATGCGGCCGATGTAGCAGACTTCGTCAGATTCCCCCTCGCTTGAGGGGTTTTTGATTGTGGGGATGCTCTTCCCTGCAGGCGCAAGCCCCTGCAGTTAATTACGCTACCGCCTCGCGGTAACAACTTTCTCCTTCTCCAGAATTCCACTTCGTGTCGTGGGTGTTTGTTTTGTTTGTGGTTGCCCGTGGATTGTATACGGAGACTGAGTAATGCCGTCGTCCATAGGACGTGGATTAGTCCAAATCTGTATTTACTTAGATTTGGGTTTGGTGTTTTTAGTTTAAGGATATGTTAGCCGTGTTGAGGCTAAGATCGAATTAAACGTTCGTTAAGGATACGTTAGTCTTGTTTGAAACTAAGATCAACTTAACGTAGTGATTCATTTAATATATGGCCGTTAGCACTCGTCACCTCTCTGACGTCGTTGAAGGATTACAACGACAGGTGTCAGAGGGGCTCGGAGATGTACCCTCGAACCAGAGTTGATTTGGAATTTTATAGTCCATTTGAATGTTTAAGGATATGTTAGCCGTGTTTGCGGCTAAGATCGACTTAAACGGGATCGTTTAGATCCGGTAAAAGAGCATTTGAAGGCTCTATTGTTCCAGTTTAGGGACGTGGTGGTCCATGTTCCAGTTTAAGGACGTGGTGGTCCGTATTCCAGTTTAGGGACATGGTGGTCCGACATTAGTTTAAGGACGTTTCGGTCCAACATTAGTTTAAGGACGTTTCGGTCCACGAGTTTAAGGACCCCGCAGTCCATGTTGATGTGTGGTTGTCGGGACCCGTCACCTCTTTGACGTCGTTGAAGGATTACAACGATGGGTGTCAGAGGAGTTCGGAGATGTACCCTCGAACCAGATATAAATTGATTTAGGGAGCAGCCGTGCTCAGTCAATTTAATTTGAGGACTTACAGCCATGATTGAGCTAAGTCCAGTTGGAAAATACTTATCATTTTTATTTGTTTTTGCATTATATTTCTTTTTGTTTTTATTTGGGCTCTACCCATAAAGGATGCAGAGCATCAATTTATTTTGGGCTCTGCCCATTTATAAATGATGCAGAGCATCAATTTTATTTGGGCTCTGCCCTTTTTATTGCTTTGCAATTAATTTTAGCCTGCTAGGTCTTTTTGACTTGGGCCTGGCCCTTTAACAAAAGAAATGCATTTCATTTTTCAGGCGCTTTACGCCAATCAAAGAGCGCAAGCGCTTGTGTTGATGACACGTGTCATGCAGGCACAGTGCGCTGCGCTAGTGCGCTACGCTTGCGCTGCTGACACGTGGCGCACTCTGGTGAGTTGCGCCAATTTCAGAGAGCAAAGCTCTATTTCAAAAGCGCATAGCGCAAATGGTTCAGACGCTGACACGTGGCGCTCTCGGGTGGCTTGCGCCAGCCCAAGAGCGCAACAGTGCAGATTTATAAGTGCAAAGCACTATTAATTTGAGAATCTTTTAGATTCAAGAACCAATGATTCATAAAAGTGCAGAGCACTATTTGATTTCTTGATCTAATTTAGATCAAAGAAAAACAAGTTTTTTCTTTTTATTTCAAGAACCAAAGGTTCATAAAAGTGCAAAGCACTATTTATTATGTGAAGATCATTGATCTGGTTTTTAGATCAGTGGTTTATTAAAAGAAGTTTCTTCTCTCTCGTGAAGGTTTTTTACATTTTTCTTGAAATTTTTCTCAGAGTTCTCTCTGTTTGAAGCTCTTGATTTTTCAAGAATGTTGATGCCTTTGAATTGAGGTCTAGGGTCCTTTTTATAGTGCCCATAAATTAGTTAAAGAGATCTTTCTCTGAGTGATTTAGGGAATTTTCCCCACCGTTGGATCTTTGATCCAAAGGCTTCTGTTTTACAGAAGAAAATCTTCTTGTTTTAACAAGAACAGAAAGATTTCTTTGAAATCTTAATTCTGTTTGGCGCAGATGCCCCAGCACGTGACACGTGTCGCGCAGCGCAACTGCGCTAGCGCATCTGCGCTGACAAGTGTCGTGCAGCGCAACTGCGCTAGCGCATCTGCGCTGACACGTGTCGGGACCCGGTTGTTGCTCACGGAGCAAAGTGCCACACGGAACAAAGTGCCACGCCAAGTGTCGTGTTAAGTGGGCGGGGGCCACCTCTTGAATCCGTGGGGGCCACCTCTTGAGTCCGTGGGACCCACTGTAGAACAATGGGGACTCTTCGAAATATATTCCGAAAGGGGGCAGATCTGTACTATAAATGAAATGATACCACTCTTCAATACAGAGGCGCCTTTTAAGTGAACCGGAACTATAGGAGCTTGAGAACTCCGTAGTTAAGCGTGCTCGGGCCAGGGAAGTCTTGGGATGGGTGACCTCCTGGGAAGTGGACCTTGGTCGGGTCCGGTTCGCTCTAAAGGGAAAAACCGTGCTGTTTCGGCCAAAGCGGACAATACTCTCTGTATTGGGGGTGGGGCGTGACAGAATGGTATCAGAGCTGGTCCCTCAATAGTAGGTCTGTGGTTCGAGGACGAACCATTGTTCAAAGGTGGGGAGAATGTCGGGACCCGGTTGTTGCTCACGGAGCAAAGTGCCACACGGAACAAAGTGCCACGCCAAGTGTCGTGTTAAGTGGGCGGGGGCCACCTCTTGAATCCGTGGGGGCCACCTCTTGAGTCCGTGGGACCCACTGTAGAACAATGGGGACTCTTCGAAATATATTCCGAAAGGGGGCAGATCTGTACTATAAATGAAATGATACCACTCTTCAATACAGAGGCGCCTTTTAAGTGAACCGGAACTATAGGAGCTTGAGAACTCCGTAGTTAAGCGTGCTCGGGCCAGGGAAGTCTTGGGATGGGTGACCTCCTGGGAAGTGGACCCTGGTCGGGTCCGGTTCGCTCTAAAGGGAAAAACCGTGCTGTTTCGGCCAAAGCGGACAATACTCTCTGTATTGGGGGTGGGGCGTGACAGAGCGGCGACGGAGAGGTCGCGGGGGTCACCTGGTACATCCCTCTGTAAGTTCCCTCTTCCTTTCCTTTGTGCAAATCATCCCCCTTGCTGGTCGTTTTTCGCTTGTATCCTATCGTATTGCTAACTTCGCTCTTTTTGTCGTTGCCGGAATCCGACCGTGCCGTCTGACGAACCCGACGCTCCAGCGAAGTCCCTTGGTCCGTGTGATCCCGTTGACCTCTGTTGGGACTCGATCCGTGGCCCGTGCTTCCATATCGCAGTTTCTGCCGACATCGCATCCGTGTTTCGGTTTGCGGAACCGCCGAGGCAAGTATCCGAATACTTGCTTAACATGCTACAACTTAATCATCATGTCATAACCACACAACTAATATAACACCGATACCTTTTATAACTTAGAATTGCTAGCCACGATTATCCGTAACTTTAACGCAATGAAATCATTGCTCGTATTAACCGGTCTGCTATTAATTCATACTTAACTAATCAAACCAAATAGATCATCCCCACTTCATTTGTTAAAATCACTCATGAGACAATTATTGTGCTTAGTTCAAATTCATGTAACTCCATTACGTATATTATTGATATTGTTCGTCGTGTGGCTTGTGCACCTCAAGGGTGCGTGAACCGGATTAATATGAAAATACAAACATCACTGTGTTCACATAGAATAATATTGTTAGTTACTGTTCCTGTGTTGTTCATTATTCGTTACTATACCTGTTATCAGCATATACCTGATTGCATTACATACTGACCGATCTTGATACACCTGACACATGTACTGATACACCGGACACAACACCCTGTACATATCGACTCTACCTGTTGAAAGTAACCTGACCTGTTACCTGACCTCATACCTAATGCCGATAACCCTAACCTTCCTGCTGTCGATCCAGACAGACCTATTTTACTTGACTTTGTGTTGGCATTAGTCCTTGACTACTGAATACCTGACCTGACCTACATAGCTTGGGGTATGGGGAAATCAAAGATGAACCTGACTTGTAACTCGACAGTTCACTACCGTTCGAGTATACACATTCCTTTCTGTGCCTTACGGCATGTCTCGGCTTCAGCCGAGAATATTGTGGCCGTGATCCCGGGTATGTACGGGGTAATACCGAGTGTATACTTTCCTTTCTGTGCCTTACGGCATGTCTCGGTTCCAGCCGAGAATATCGTAGCCGTGGTCCCGGGTATGTACGGGATACTAATACTTTCCTATTCTGTGCCTTACGGCATGTCTCGGTTCCAGCCGAGAATATTGTGGCCGTGATCCCGGGTATGTACGGGATACTATTGAGTTACATCGACGATTCATCAATTGGTTTCAAAGACTATAGAGTAGAAAACCTGATAGGACAGTTTAGGCACTACTGCACATTACCCTGTTTATTACTTCTTATTGCTGCTTTATTCATGTTCATGCTTGCATAGTTTATTATCATGTTTATGCTATATACTTGATATCATGACGCGCTGACGTCTGGGTTTTGCATGGCCCAGATTCCGTGCCCTTGACGTCGACCGAGCAGGAGTACTTCAGCCAGCAGGCTGAACTGTGAGTTCTTGAGAGTTAGTTTATTTATGTCATTTCATTTCCAGATGTGAGCCCGCATTATGGGACATACTGTTTATTCATTGTATTGGATCATTAGCTTCCGCACTTATTGTTTATTGATTCTTGTTATTATGGATTTGGACATGTATTAGTTTAGTTTATTTTACTGTTCTTGATATCTTTACAACCGTAATGTGACTGCGGATGGATACTTCCTACCCACAGGTAGCATGGTTGCCTATGTCACGTGCCCAAATCTTGCGTACTCTGGGAAGCGGGGCGTGACAACACGTGTCGCGCAGCGCAAAGCGCAGCGCAACTGCGCTAGCGCATCTGTGCTGATACGTGTCGCGCAGCGCAGAGCTTGCGCAACTGAAGCGTTGCTTCCTTTAATTTTACTTAAAATAGAGTTTTGCTCTGATTGGGTGCGCTGCCTTTGGCGCTGTGTTGATGTATCTGCGCTTGACACGTGGCGCGTTGCGCCCGGGATTTGAAGCGTTGCTTCAAGATTTGAATTTTGAATTTCCAGCAGAGCTTTACTCTGATTGGGGGAAACAGTATGCTATCTGGTTTGACTTTATCATTGTGTATATGCTTCAGGTGATATTACATATCATTATTACATGTTGATAGAGCCCATAGAATTCTTGCTTGACTGCCAGCAGTATGATGGCGATCATATACGTGAGAGTTGGGTGGTCTATAAGCACATCCTTAAAAATGTCCCTAGTCATGGGAGTTTTGAGACTGGGCATCGATACTCCAAGAGTAGACTAGTGTATACCGATCGAGACCCCCACGAGGAGCAGTGGCCAGTCTCACAAGCCATTGGTGTCAGTTTGTTCACCTAAGATGTATACATGTGCTCATTGGGTTATGAGTACACCGGACGGACTCGCCGGGAACTTAATGGCGATCGACACTTCCTTCCATATAGCGCTGCAAAAGGTGCCATTCTAATGCTTACTTGGTAGCTGTTATTGTATGAAAACTCCACAAGATGTAGGTGATCTTCCTATGATCCTTTGAAGTCTAACATACACGCTCTGTGAAGTCTAACATACACGCTATGAGCATATCCTCCAAGATCTGAATAGTTCGTTCAGACTGGCCATTTTCTTGTGGATGATAAGCCGTGCTGAAGTTCAGACTTGTTCCCAAACTTACTTGCAGACTCTGCCAGAATTGCGATTGGAACCTGGTGTCATGATCGGAGACAATACAAACCGGTACTCCATGAAGTCTCACAATTTCCTATATGAGTTCATGGGTTAGTACATATTTGAAGAGTTTAAATCTTAAGTAGATTCTTACCTCCATGTACTTCTTTGCTAATGTCTCAGTTGATTGGCCAACTTGAAATGGGATGAAGTGAGCCGACTTTGTGAGTCGATCCACAATAACCCATAGCACATCGTTACCCTTTATGTTGCGAGGAAGAGCAGTCACAAAATCCATTGTGATGTGTTGCCACTTCCATTCTGGGATTGGTAATGGTTGAAGTAATCCAACAGTCCTGTGATGTTCAGCCTTTACCTGCTGACACACCAAGCATTTAGCGACGCTTCTGGCTACTTCACGCTTCATTCTATGGCACCAGTAATTCTGACGTAGATTTTTATACATCTTTGTACCTCTAGGGTGTACTGAGTAGGGAGAGCCATGCGCTTCTTTCATTAACTTTTCCCGAACAGAATCTTTTGGTACACATTATCTGCTGCCGTATTTCAAAGATCTGTCCTCATGGATGATGAAATCTGTTCTGAATCCATTCTCTACTTGTTCTCTAATCTTTTGCAACTTAGCATCACTTGCTTGAGCTGCTTTGATTCGATTGACAATGGTAAATTGAACTTGTAAATTCATCAAACTTGAAGCGTTACCTGGCATGACTACTTCAGTCTCCATTTGATGCAAGTCTCGTTGAAGTTTCCACTGAGCGGTGAGATTCATTGCTAATGGTTGGCGACTAAGGGTATCAGGTACCACATTCACCTTCCCTGAGAGATATTGCAGGTTGGTGTCAAAGTCCGCCATCGTCTCTGCCGCATATTAAGTTCCTTCTGAGTAAACACATATTTTAGACTCTTGTGATCTGTGTATATATTCACTCGTTCACCAAGAAGATAATGGCGCAAAATCTTGAGAGCAAAGATGACGGTTGCCAATTCCAAATCATGCGTCAGATACTTGCGCTCATGAGTCTTCAGCTGTCTTGAAGCATAAGCCACAACCTTACCGTGATGATGTAGAACACATCCTAATCCCTTACCGGATGCATCACAATGCCCTTCGAAACCTCCAGATTGGTCTGGTATAACGAGAATAGACGCTGATGTCAAGCTTGACTTGAGTTCTACGAAAGCTTGCTCGCATACTTCTGACCACACAAAGTATTCATCTTTACGTGTGAGCTTGGTAAAGGGTGTTGCTATCTTTGAAAAGCCTTTGATGAACCTTCTGTAATATCCAGCTAGACCCAAGAAACTCCGAATGTCCTTCACTGACTTTGGTGTCGGCCTTCGCTTACTGCTGAAACTTTTGCTGGATCCACAAAGATTCCTTCGCTTGATACGATATGTCCAAGAAAACCAACTTGATCTAGCCGAAACTCGCACTTGCTGTACTTGGCATAGAGTTGATGTTGTCGTAGAGTTTCCAAGACAATTCGTAGGTGCTCGGTATGCTCTTTCCGACTCTTAGATTACACCAGGATGTCGTCAATGAAGATGACAACAAATCTGTCTAAGTACTCCCGGAAAACTTGATTCATCAGGTTCATGAATATTGCTTGTGCGTTGGTCACTCCAAATGGCATCATAAGAAATTCGTAATGACCATAGCGAGTTCTGAAATCCGTTTTGTGAATATCAGCTTTCTTGACCTTCACTTGATGATAACCTAAACGAAAATCTAATTTGGAGAAAACACAAGATCCACTTAGCTGATCGAATAAATCGTCGATGCGCGGGAGTGGATACTTGTTCTTTATTGTTACTTCGTTCAAGGCTCTATAATCGATGCACATTCTGTATGAACATTCCTTCTTCTTCACAAGCAGTACTGGTGATCCCCAACTTGAAGTGCTGGGACGAATCCATCATTTCGCCAATAATTTGTCCAATTGAGTTCGGACTTCCTTTAAATCTTCCGAACTTAAATGATAAGGTACTTTGATCACCGGTTGTGCTCCTGGTACTAAATCAATACTGAATTCAAGAGCTCGATCGAGAGGCAAACCTTATATATCGTCAGGAAACACATCATCGAACTCTCGAACCACTTCTGGTTTTGATCCTTCCTCCGCTTGAGTTGCTGCAATCACTGCCTTCCTTGGTTTCGCCTTTTAAGTACTTGGCTCCAGGGTATGGTCTCCACTTTTGAAATAGAAGACCGGATGGTCTGGGATCTCTAACACTACCCTCTTTTGACGACAGTCGATGATAGCGTAAAAGGTTCCTAGCCAATCCATTCCTAGAACCACATCGAAGTTCGGTATGTCCAGCACCTTGAAGTCAGCATAGAATTCTCTGCTGCAGATGACTACTGGACGCAAGTTGTATCCCATTGTTACCTTTAGAATGCCATTTCCTGAATTGACATTCCAACTGGATACAAATGGTGTGACTGGAATCGCATGGGTTCGGACGAATCGTTGCGACATAAAGCAGTGAGATGCTCCGGTATCGAAGAGTGCTAGTGCAGGGAGTGAGGCTACTAAGATTTTACCTAAGGTATGTGGGATATGTTTTAGGTATAGGAAAATATGTGGATAGGTATTAAGACTGAAAGGAAAAGTTTGAGAAGAAAGGGTTACCAGTGATAACTTGGCCAGTGGCCTCAGCTTCTTCCATGGTCATCGTGAAAGCCTGTCGCTATGGTACATTCCTCCTGGCCTGAGGATCATTTCTCGGAACGTTCCTTTGAGCTTGATGGAACTGACGAGGAGGAGGTGCAGTCGGTGGTCCTCTAGGTGGTGGAGCTGGTAGTGCAAGTCTCGGAGCAGGTGTTTGGATGGCTGGGCGCTGCGAGTAAGTGATTGCTGGTCTGGGTGCAGCATATGAGTTTTGTCTACGAGGACAAGACATAATATCGTGAGTAGCTGAGCCGCAGACTAAGCAAAGGCGGTTTGCATGCCGACAGTCTTTCATCAAATGCCCATCTCTCTTGCAGTAGTTACAAAAGGCTGGGCTGGGCCGGGCCTGTTGTTCGGTACTCTCGGTCTCCTTGGCATAAAAAGGTGGCCTTGATGAGGCTCCTCCTGCCATCTGGATAGCAGGGCGCTTAACTCCAGCAGTTTGAGATCTGCCTCTCGTCTTAACCACTGCCTCATAACAGCGGACAGCTTTCAGAGCCGATTCATGAGTCGGAAAATCTCCTGTGGCTAGTGCAGCCTGGATCTTCGAATCCAAATCTTGTTGAAATCGACGGGTTCTGATCTCATTCGTCGGTATCAGGGGTGCCGCAAATTTATTAAAGTATTATGTTAGTTGTGTAGTATGTGATATATTGAAAAATCGAATTATTGAGACGTATCTTACCGACTGAGCATGGTGAACTCAGCGTCATATTCATATACTGACTTGGTCCATATTGAACCTTGTTGCAGATGGATGAACTGATGCTCCATGTCGAACCCGGCAGTCTCAGGGAAGTACTTTGTGTCGAACATGTCGCGGAAAGTGTTCCATTCGATGGGCTGATCAAGAAGACTTTCTTCCGCCTTCCACCAGACCTGTGCATTGTCCGTGAGCTGTAATTTCGCAACACGAACCCAAGCTATCTCTAGCACTTGTGTCGCTGCCAGATCATCTTCGATACTCTGAGCTCATTCTTCAGCTTTTAGAGGGCTCTCTTTTCCTGCAAACTGTTTGGGGTGCAAAGCCCTAAATTGCTTCACCCCGGGTGCTTCTGCCTCGGGACAGTTCATTAAAAGAGCAGTCTGCTGCTGCTGTCCTTCTAGGAGGCTACGGATCGCCTCGAGCAGAACCGCCTGCTCATTGATCGGAGCAGGGACGGCAGGTGTGAGTGGTAGTGGTGGAGGTGTGTTGTTGATATTGGTGCTGGTGTTGTTTGGGGATTTCATAATCTTGAATGAAAAATTTTGGGTTAGGACAAATTCAAAGTTTATGAAATGATAACATTCAAGGAATATGAATTGTAAAGAATATTTTTGTTGCTTATTCTTGTGTTATAATGCTTAGGTTATCCACGCAGAACTGAACTGCATAGTGGGTTCCATACAGCTCGGACCTGTATGGACCACCAACAAAACCTGTCACGCCCCGCTTCCCAGTATACGGGCAGAGAACGCGACTGGCCGCTACGTATTTACAGTAAATACGCTAAGCGTATCTAAGCATTATAAAAGAAATATACACAAGAGACAAATGTAATGAATATCAACTTTATTTATTCACATTCTTTTTACAATACATAGAAAAGTAAATACATGGGATAAAGCGATGCCTAAACAATGACATAACAGAAATGAAAAGTACTGAAAGTAAATGTGTACAATGAATCGAAAGCTCAGGGTCGTAGGTTAGCTGATCCAAGTCCTCGCTGGTGGGCTCGATCTTCTGAAGGTCCAGATCACCTGACAACATTCCAAAGAAGAAAGAGAAGGAATGTCGTCAGCGAACAATCGCTCGGTAAGTCCCAAAGATAAGCGAGAAGTAGAATAGACATAGAGAGAGTGTAGCTTTTAGAGTTGTATTATATGTTAACACTGTTGTTTGTAGCTTGATACAGAAGAGGCCAGTGTATACGAGAGGAGTTTCAGTAGACCAGAGACTAAGGTGAATGAAATGTACAAGGAACTGTTTATGTCACGGTACAACAGCAAATGAATTCAGGTTAGGTGTCTTAAATCTTGCAGTCTCGTGCCATTTCTAACACCTTCCGTACCAATCTACCCCTTAAACCCCGTAATATCTTGATTGTATTGTTTGTATTGTATTATCTTGTAAATTGAATTGTATAGATGGATGACTTGCCGAAACCATGATATCAGTAAAATGGATTGTTCCCCTCCGAATGGCGGCGTGACGCGGAGACGTCTTGCCTGAGATTCGGGGTAGATGCTAATTGGTGCTATCCGTCTATCTCTCCGAAGATGCCAAGTTGATTTATGGCACCGTGTATCGAAAGTTTAAACGGATGCGTTCGATATAGTAGACTTCGTCAGATTCCCCCTCGCTTGAGGGGTTTTTGATTGTGGGGACGCTCTTCCCTGCAGGCGCAAGCCTCTGCAGTTAATTACGCTACCGCATTGCGATAACAACTTTCTCCTTCTCCATGTGGCCACTTCGTGTCGTGTGTGTTTGTTTTGTGTTTGGTTGCCCGTGGATTGTATACGGAGACTAAGTTATGTCGTCGCCCGTAGGGCGTGGACTAGTCCAAATCCGTATTATCTTAGATTTGGGTTTGGGGGTTTGGGTTTAAGGATACGTTAGTCTCGTTTGAGACTAAGATCGACTTAAACGGTTGTTAAGGATACATTAATCTATTTTTTAGACTAAGATCAACTTAACGGGATCGTTTAGATCCGACAAGAGAGCAATAAAGGGGGGCCCTGTTGTCTAGTTTAGTGACATTGCGGTCAATGGGTAGTTTAAGGACATTGCGGTCCAATGTTAGTTTTAAGACGTTGCGGTCAAGGTTAAGGACGTTATAGTCCATGGATTTAAGGACTCCACAGTCCAATGTTAGTTTTAAGACATCACGATCACGGTTAAGGACGTCATAGTCCGTTGTTAGTTTTAAGACATTCCGGTCAAGGTTAAGGACGTCATAGTTCGAGGGTTTAAAGACTCCACAGTCCGTCATTAGTTTTAAGACATCCCGGTCAAGGTTAAGGACCTCATAGTCCGAGGGTTTAAGGACCCCACAGTCCGTATCAATGTGTGGTCATCGGGACCCGTCACCTCTTTGAAGACGTTGATGAATTACAACGCCAAGTATCAAAGGAGTGAAGAGATGTACCCTTAAACCGAGGTAGATTAAATAATCTTTGGCCCAATTTGGAATCAGGACCAATTAATTATATTATGAGCCCATTGGCTCAGTTAAGTCTGAATTGAGGACTTATGGTCAGCTTGGGCTAAGTCCAATCATGTTTAGGATATGGGCCCTCTGTTGGTCCATTGAAGGAGAGGCTTTGCCTCTAGAAACTTAGCCAATTGGGCTAAAGGTAGTGTTGAACACTAGAGACCAACAGTGTTGAACACTGGGAATAAGATTAACAAGTTAGTGTTAAAAACTAAAAGATAATCAGTGTTAAACACTGAGAACAGAGTTTTCAAATTAGTGTTAAACACTAAGGCAAATCAGTGTTAAACACTGGGAACAAAGATTTCAAATTAGTGTTAAACACTAAGGAAATCAGTGTAAAACACTGGGAGCAGAATTTTCTAAATTAGTGTTTGAACACTAAGAAAATCAGTGTTAAACACTGGAAATGGAGTTTTCAAACTAGTGTTAAACACTATGGAAATCAGTGTTAAACACCGGGAGCAGATCATCAGTTTGATGCTAAATATTGTAAGAGAAGAGATCACGTGGGGGCACGTGATGGCATCCAAAAGGTGGGGCCAGATCCCCTTCATTTTGTTCTACAGATAAGTGTTGAACACTTTTAATTCTGAAGGCCATCACGTGTGGGCACGTGATGGGGGATCACTCTTTGATCTGTTAGAATGTTCATTAGGGGTTACGTGGTGACACGTGAGGGCGTCCCAGAGCTTCTTTTCTTTTGCTTTTTCTTTGTGCGCTTTGGGGGTCACGTGGGGCACGTGAGGCGTTGCCTCAAAGTTCTTCTCTATGGATCTTTACAGGGGTCGCGTGGTAGCACGTGATCCTGTTTCTTTGCTTGTTTGAAGATGTGTTTATTTTTTTAAGAATCAAATTCTTCATAGGGTTAAACCCTAGCAATAAACTTTAGAGGAATTAAATTCCTATTTTCTTCTGAAGAATTATATTCTTAGATAGGGTTAAACCCTAATTTCTTTTCTGTAGGAATTAAATTCCTCATGTATGTAAAGAATTGAATTCTGGTGTGGGGTGAAACCCTAATTTCTTCTTTTTTTAAGGGAATTAAATTCCTGTGATTTTGAGAGAATTAAGTTCTTAATTAGGGTTAAACCCTGGTTCTGTCCATTTCGAAGGAATTAAATTCCTATAATCATAGGGTTAAACCCTAATTTTATCCCAAAGAAATTAAATTCCTATAATTCTGTGAGAATTAAATTCTCAAAACTCAGTTCCTTCTCTGTGCTTTTGATCTGCATGGCAGGATCTCAACCCAATGAGAATTAAATTCTCAATTCATGGGAAGATGTGCACTTTGCAGATCCTCCATCAGAGAAAGAACCAAGTTCTTTTCTTTATCCAAGAGTTAAACTCTTTTGAGAATTAAATTCTTTTTTCCAGCCTCTCCTCTCTTACCTAGGGTTTTCTTTTGCAGAGAATTAATTTCTTCTAAAAGCTCTATCTCTCCCCCTCTCTATATGTCTCTGTCTCTCTGTATACTTCTCTCTCTATATTTTCCTCCCTTTTCTCTCTTTTCTGGCTCCTATTTATAGGAGAAGGAAGAGAATCAATCAGTTTTAGTGAATCTTCAATTGAAAGATTTGATTTGTTTATTAAGAGATTTGATTTATATTTATCATTCATCTGGACCTTTGGATTATTAGGTGAATTTTATTCACCATTGAATTTTAAATCCAAAGATATCTCTTTGTTATTTCCAAGTCTGATATTTTTCCATAAATTGGTGATATTTAATCACCCTTAGATCTTTAATCCAACGGTTCCAAATAATCTTTTCCACTTCGGAAAGACTTGAGAGATCTTTTCTCAAAATTTAATTCTGTCATAGAAATAAGGCTCTTGAGGCCGGTCACGTGTGGCCACGTGACCGTTGGTCACGTGTGCGCACGTGACCCCCCTGGAATGGGCTTCCCTTCCTTCTGCGCTCTGTTCTTTGCCGCTGCTTAGCCATCACGTGTCAACACGTGACCGCTGGTCACGTGCTAGCACGTGATGCTTCTTCCGGAGCTTCTTCTTGACTTTTAATCAGGGAATGGGAGTGCTTTGTGCCGCTGCTTCTAGATGTCACGTGCCAACACGTGACCGATGGTCACGTGCTATCACGTGATGCCTCCTCCGTAGGTTTTCCTGATTTTAAATCAGGAAACATGGATGTAACTGGAGAATCATGTAGATGGAAGTATATCCATGGTTCGGTTTAGTCAATACAGATTGAATAGATTGAATATATGGATTCATGGATTCATATTGAATTGTAGTTTGTACTTGAATCATATTCAAGTTAGGTTTATTATAATGAGACTCAGTCTGATTCAGACAATTAGAAAAGAAATTGAATCCTGAGTTATGTTTTGGTGTTATCGGTAACCGCTGCACATGAGCGGCATGATTTGTGTCTTTTTCAAAGATGATTATCGTGGTGATAACACCGTTTGTTAAGTTGTCTACCTTAAATAGGCAAGCACCCATATCTCCGGCTCCCTGAGGCTCAAGAGACCGATCCCGCTTAAATCTATATTTACTAGAGTTTTTATTGTAATTTATAAAACTTGAGAGGGTTTTATGTAAAAATACTTTTGTATAATTTTCAAAATACACCTCAAGTATTTAATTATCGTCTTTAGAGTTTTCATAGACGTAGATTTTATATATGTGACATTTCTAGTGAATAAAACCTAATTTTCATAATATATGATATTTAATTGTAAAGTATGGAACTTGTATAGAATTGCATGGTATTTTCATGTAAAGTGATTCTTTTGATTTAGAAAAGTTGGAATATTTATATTAAATCAAAAATAGATATTTTGATGATACATATATATATATATATATTTATTTATTTATATAAAAATAATTTTAATTTATTATTTTTTCTAGAAATCTCATTTTCTTAAAGTATTTGTATTTTTTTAAAAATCTTTCGAAACTGTATGCTCCTTGCGGAGGTCTGCGTCTCGCACTATTAAGCCAGAGGATATGCGATAATCCGCACCATCCCGAACGGATTCCCCAAATGGGTTGTAGTGGCGCTTTGCAAAGATTTGTTTAAAATACGTAATCTTGTAGAAAATGGTTTTTTATAAGTTAAAGGTATTTAATTGTAAATTCGTATTCCCGTGTTCTATGTTCCCGAAAGGTATCGTGCTATATTGCATATGAGTGTTGTGAGGAGGTATGCCATTATCTCGTGATCTATTTAAAGGTATAACAAGGAAATATGCCGTTCTAATATCAAAACTAATTATATAGTATTTTACAGAAAAAGTACGATAAAAATTACAATATGAAATATTTTTCTATGGAACTTATTCATGATGTTTTGTTAATGTTTAATAGTCAAGATGTGAGGGTTTGGTATATTTGTATTTAAGAAAAGATGGAATTTTTAAGAAGAACCGAATCGGAAGTCGGATTAACTCCGCTTCCGTCGGGTTTTAGAAAAAGAACTTTTTAGAGATCAAGATGGAAAGGAAGAATGGGACTTACTGGATTTTAGTGTAGAGAAGAGGAGGGAGTAGTAAGAGGTGCCGGTGCGTCGTTTCTTCGCCGAGATCTCTTAGGGTCGTCGTCGGAAGTTCGCCGGAGTTTCGCCCTTCGCTAACTCCAATTGTACACTTAGAATTTTCTTAAGAGTTTTGGATAGAGATTTAGGGTGAAGAGGTGAAAAAGTGTGTGGGTATTTATAGGAAATGATTAGGGTTAGGGTAGATGAAAGGGTGTGAAAGAAAAATGTATTTAATTTTGTATTAAAAAGGGTTTAATTGGATTTTTAATTCTCTGTAATAATTCAGAAAAATTAAACATGACAGGGGTTTCAAGAAGGCAAAGAGGCACAGGAGTTCAGAAGAAGACTCGGCGATCCGACTCGGTCGGACCGGCGCCGCCGACCCGAGTTGGGCCGGGTCGGGGGGGCCACGTGTCCCTTGCCTCTTGGTTAGTCTCCTGAGTCAGTTTGTTTTATATATGACTTTTGGTTTTTACGAGTTATGTACGTGTAGGCTCTTGGCTTCTAAAAATTTAAAAGAAAACAATATAAAAAATAATGTAGCTGATGGAATTTGAACTCCGGTGTTTTGGATCAGTAGTGTAAGGTCTTACCAAAGAGCTACAAGCTCCTTCTTAATATTAAAAAGCAAAACAATTACTTATAGTACTCACAGGAAATGCAAATACCCCAAGTATACATTAACTTTTAAACAAATTTTTGTACACTAAAATTAGAGTTGTTATAGTATGCTATTTTGTTTGATTTTATCTTAATATGTGTATATTTCTTTTAACATATCGCTAATATATATTGATAGAGCCCTTAGAATTTTTGCTTGACTACCAGCGTTGTAATGGCCGTCACACTAGTAGGGGTTTGGTAGTCTATAAGCACATCCTTATACTTGTCCCTAGTCGTAGGATTATCGAGACATGACATCGATACTCCAGAGTAGACTAGTGTATACGCTTCTCATCCCAGTTCGAGAGATGGCATGTCCTGCAGCCATTGGTATGTAATACCAGAGATAGTATACATGTGCTCATTGGGTTATGAGTTATACTGGACGGACTTTATGGGAACTACTGGTTGGTATTATACCTATCGTCAGTTAGCAGTTCCCGGTGAGATGAGTACATATTAGTCCGCTGACTTGACATCACTATTCATCTCAAGTGTGTTCCCACTGTACTTAGATCACTACCCTACCATGGCTCAAATGAGTCGTGCAAACTACTAGTGGTTGGGTCCAGTCCCGAAGCACTTGGAAGCAGTAGTGGTTAGAAGGGATTCGTTTCTCCCGGTATTGGGAGTTGATATTGCGCTGTGTTCGGATAGCCATTACACAAAATCCCTGGTCAGAGCAAGCGAGATTTACTGGTAGGTTCTCTAGTAGTTTCTCAGGGTGTATTGGGCTCTACATCAACACGATTTATTGCGCTATTAGGGGTCTGACGGTTAGCACCCCCTAGGCCCGTTATGCGATACTCTTAGACAAACAGATCGGACTGTACGGAGATTGTCACAGATAAGCTCAGTAGGAGTTCGGATGAGTTTGCTCATCGGCCTTCTTATCGACAGATATCTGGATAGCCGTTACCTACAGCTAGCGCCACTGACGGACTTGTGGTTAAACCCACTGCCAGCGTACTGTTGAGTCTTTAGAGTCCTACACAGAGAGTTTCTCAGGTTCAGGAAAAACGATGTAAAGGCCGTATGATTTTATGTGTAGGGTTCCAATCATATTCGTGTACTAGTTGCACGAATGTTGTTCGGACGGATAATACTAGTGAGTTTTGGTTTAAGTCGGATTCTAATATTATATTATTGGATTATTATTATCTCACTGTATTCGTATTTTTTGGAGTATGAATACGGGTATGTATATACGGTGATGACATTCTTGTAATTTTACAAGAGATGCTTCTAGAAGGGAACACCTCATTATTTGGATTTATCTATTTTTTCAAATATATTAATGAGGTGGAAAATAGAGATATTCGAGGCATGGAGTGAAATATGGCTTATTGTTTTGTTTATTGATTTGTCCTCACTATTGAAGCATTGTTGATATTTTCAATTGGAAAATATTGCATGCTTGATGTGAGAAAGAGTATGAGCCATTCTTCACTTGCGAAGACTTAGCTCATTTGTGGTTTTATTTTCTCTCTCCATTTTTCCTCTCCTTCTTCCTAAAGACCCTAACTCTCACATGAGTTGTGAACCATATAGTCCTTTGAGATTAAATACTCCAATTAACACTCTACATTTTCTAAGCTACCTAATTTAGCAAACTATGTACTTTAGTTATCTCGATTTAGAGGTTGGAGCTTGAACTATAGACTCTCGGTGGATTGTCTTTGACACGAGAAGACTGACGTTCAAGCACGATCCGGATCTTCGAGGAGCTCAAAAAGAGCAGGAGAAGAAGACCCGAAGGACAAGTAATAAGGAGGTATAAAACTCTTACCGAGTAGTTAGAACATCCAAATAGTATAGCTAGTTAAGGTTTCCGTAAAGATCCAAGAGTTTAAGTCGGTGTTGCAAGTCAAGAAAATCGTTTTTTTTTGTAAATTCCGTCTCCCCACAAGTGTGTGGAGGCATGCGACATCGACTTACACTCATCAGGGACAAAACCTTAAAAAAGATAGAAGGTAAATGAGTATCTGACTTCTTGATGTATTCCTTCCCTATCACTTGTGTTCGCCAATATTCGATCAATATTCTGAATTTCTACACCAAGCCTAATTCTCCTCCTTAAATCGGGGCTTTCCGACTTGTCACCGTTCTTTTGACGCAAGACGCACCTCCACTCACTGCACCTAGCAAAGAAGTGTTCCCCATATGAATTTCTTCCGCTCTTACAGTTTCATCCTGCATGTCGCTGTGGTCATCAACATCCTTCTCAGAGGACTCCAGCAACGGAGTAACAAAATCACAAGTGTGCCCCGAGAACTCATTTACCACAACATTGCCACCCAGCCCGGGTAAAGCATCATGTGAAGAGGCTCGCTTGGGCTGGGATGGAACTCCCCCCAGTTAGCCGGTCAAATCCAAAATTTTGTTCCAACCAATAGTCCGGAAACCCCTTGAGGCACAGAGACACATTCTGCTCTTGTACAAATCTCTGCACCATATATATTCTGGTGTAGGTCGCTTCTAAATTCCTCATCCAGCGCCTTGTTAGGAGAGAAGCTAACCCTAGCAAGTTTACCTTTTGTTATTAAAATTTTTTGCAATCTCGAAACATTCCTGGCTTCCATGAGATAAAATTTCAAAAGATGCAGATGTGGTTCCCGCGCCAGTAGCACCAGGATTAGTCGCCTGAGAATAGCTGGTTGCTGGGTAAAGCTTCTCGAGCCCATAACCCTAACCTCGTACACGCTGACCCCGAAGCCTCGAGAGCTGCAGCCATCGTACCCTCCAAGTCCTCTTTCGCGACAGCATGCAGTGGCCCCCGCAAGGAGTTCTCGTGCGCCTACTGGCCTAGGCTTTCCGCATACATTCTCTGCATGTATGCGGTCATCTTCTATCTCACGCCTTGTATGTATCCACCTAGCTCCTTAGTTTCCTTAATTTGGAGGACCTCCCCTTCCAATTCCAACGAAATATTTACATCGTACCAAACACAAAATCGACCATGGTGTGAAAAATCGACCTCTGGAACTTCTCTGGTCGATAGATGGCAAGGAGGAAAGCGAACTCATTGAACATTTCTCTGAAGGCCCGTTCCTCCCATGCACAACCTGAAAGGCAGACCATCCAGCAAGACCCCAAGGGCACGCTCTCCTCTCCATCCTCTCTTCTTTCATCCATCTTTTGATTTTGAAGCCAAGAGAACTGAAAGGGCCGGGAGACTTGATTCTTTCAAAAAGAATCCAGAGACAAATTAAGGGTTATTCTTGAATTTTATAAGAAATAATCCTTCTTCGCCCTCTCGAACAGCCCACCTTTAGAGCTTCCTCCGATCAATTTCCGGTTATTTAATCTTTTCCTCTCCGATTTGGATTGGACCAGAGTCCATCCCTCATCGCCGTCCACCCGGTCACTAGCCAAATTTAGTCTCTCCATCGCCGGAGTTCTTGCTCCCTGTTCTTCAGCAGCGAGCGAGGTACGTACTCACTCACGATATTAATCCATCTTCCCCATCCAAGGCTTTGCCTTCAATTATATATATGAAGTCCCACCAGAACTACTCCTAGTTCTATCTTGAAGGCCTCTGACAATTGTTCTCGGAGCTCCTCCACTGGCTCCGGCAGTCTTAATTAGTCGCCATGCTTCCTTGAACCGCTTGATGATCGAGGCTGCTGCCAGCTAGCTGATAACAAGAGTATTCATGGGATCCCAGCTAACAACAACAACTTCTTAAGAACATGAGCAGGCTATATCAGTACCATATTTATTTATTAATCAACATTCGAGGCAGATAATTTCATTCCATCTCATCAAAAGAATATAGCATGCAAACTAACATGCATGCCTGAGGCTGAGAACCAGCCTTGAACATGCATGCACTAACTAATAGAGCGTGCGTGCCATGTGCAGGTGTTTTGGATCTTAATGCATGCATGGGTGTGACGTCGATCTGCTGCAGATGCATGCATGCATGGTCCCTTCTCACTAAAACAACGAAGCTCGCGCTGCAACTTGCACTTTGTTAATTAATGACCCTGCAGCCACTCCCCCGCCCCCCAACACACACAGATATATAAAAGGAACACTGCATTGCATTCCCCTTAATTAATTTGTACAGAAACCAACTTGCACTTTGTTAAAGTCGTTTCTAAGTTTTGTAAACAGCCGTTTCATAAAGTTAGCAAAAGCTAACTCCAAAATGATAGCTATGGTTTGTTTGGCAACCATTTTGGAATTGAGATAACTGTAATTTTTCTGCTTTAAATTGCGGTTATCTCAACATCAAAGTTTACTTGCAAACCATATTTTGCATACCTCCTAACTCCACTTTAAAATAACCATGCTTATCCTAACTTTGTATTCGAACAAGGCTTAAATTTTGTTAAATATCCCAAACTTATTTATTGACTGTTGAGTTATTTTTTCAATTTAATTTATTTTTGAAATACCAATTTTATTCTCGTCCTCGTCGTCATCATCGTCATCTTTTTCATCACAACTCGACAAAACTCCATCTTCTTCTTATTTCTTCTCTTCACCATTCATTTTAATTATCTTTCCTACCTATTTATTCTCATAAGCTCTTTGTTTCTTCTTCTCTTCTCCGTTTACTTCCGAATTAAGAACCAACCCAAATTTTAGAAAATTTTAATACAAATAAATCTATAACTTAATTTGCAAATCCTAACATTAAAAATCCAAATCAATCAACACTTACAAAATAAAACACCTAAATTAATCAAATCTTACAAAAAAATGTAGCTCAATCAAGCAATTTCTGTTTTGTGAATTTGAAAGCATATAAGAAACAAGAAGGGATTGTGAGAATTTTTACATTTTTATCAATTTTTGCCAAAATTATCCAGATATTGTATTTAAAAAAGCTTAATAAACTTTGGAAGGTTTAGATAATATCGAAGAATAATGGAGGTACATCAAATATGAATAGAATTTTATGAGGTATTTAAAAAACCAGATATAAATATTTTAATTAAATATTTAAATGAAGTGTATTTTGGAAATCAATTAAGATTGAGGAGGTAAAGCGCCGGTTTTAGAAAGTCAGAGATATTTCCTGCTATTGGGGTATTTCCTGCCATTTAGCCATATAAAATATGATAATAACCAAGACTATGGGATAATGTCATTACTTAAATCATTTTTATATTTAATATTTATAACGACCATATTTTTACTATACTGTTTTTAAAATAAATAAAAATGTATTTGTTTCGAAATGATTCGTTTTGTAAAAAAAATGAGGTTTTTAAAAGATTATTTTTTAGCTTTATTTTTGTTTTTGAATAAAAGAATTTATTTGATTTTATACTAAAGAGGGAATTTTGAAAAGGGAATTTTTTTTTATTAAAAAAAAAATTAGTTTAAGGAAATGGTTTATTCCGTTTATCCTTTAAACTATTTATTTTTGATCGTCTTCAAGAACTTGAAAGAGTTGCACTCATGCATGGAGGGAGGCAAGGGTGTGTGTGGGGGCGATCGTCTCCTTGCTCCGCAAATACTTGCATTGCGTAACTGCCCCCACAATCATGCAAATTAATTATCCAATAAAATACCCCCTCCGTCCCTTTTTACTTTTCATTTTAGAGAAATACACATCGATTAAGGAAAGTATTATTACTTTCTTAAAATCAGCGATTAATCTACTGTCACATTATTACTGAAAAAATCATATCGTTTCTGTTCTCAACTATTAAAAGAAGCATTATCAGTTTTTTAATATCAACAATTAATTTTCTACGTTATTTTTGGTATTGTATCATTTATTGATATCTTTATCATTAATGATTTTCTCGTTATTCCAGAAACGTCAAGTAAAGTGAGACATTTTTCTCTCTCCAAAATGACAAGTAAAAAGGGACGGAAGTAGTAGCTAAAGTTATATGTATATCCCTAGTTTAAAGGATCCAATTTTAACTATTGCTTCTCTTTTATGTCTATTTAAAAACCATAAAATATTTTCTATAGTTTTCATCAGGATAACTATCCATTCTTATCTGTATCCTAAGTTTGTAAATCAATCTAATTTACGATATCCAAATGAATGATACTAGCTATATGTTTATACAAATCAATAAATTATGTATTTAAATGACATTTCACATAAGGAAGTATCTTCCGGACAATATTATGTCATTTTTTATAACCAATATATTCATAATTATAACATCAAAACATCTTTAGAAAATTTATTTTTCCCAATGTTACTACAAGTTTCGAAGATTTGAATATATAAAATTTCATTTTACCATTTATGAAAAAAGTATTAAATAATAATAATATTATTAAAATATATTTAAAAATTTAGCCAAGATACAAAATTATTGCAAAATATAAAGCTTAATCATGTAGTAAGCAGCTGATATTTTGTTCCTTTGATAATTTGATTTATACCCGCCCCTGCTCTAATGTATCCAGTTGGTTGAGACGTTATGATGTTATATAGAGATTGCGAGATTGAACCTCGGATCTTGCAATTATTTTTTATCATATCTTTTTTTAAAAACACTTTCATAATCTAAAAATGAATTATGATATTTCAAATTTCTTTTTAAAACTCCCAAAATAAATTCATAATCATTTAGAATTATGATGACCATAACACCTGTTTAAATGGTCCTCTTCCTCTTTTCTTCTTTCTCCTCAAACATTATTTTAATAAAAAATTTAGTTCTTTTTTCATTTATTATTAATTTTTAAGGATTTTTTTAATTTTAAAAAAAAAAAGAAACGGGTTGTCTTGTCTCACGATTGGCTTAGGTGAGACAGCGAGACGAGCAGAGTCGTGCTCATCTACAGTTGAACTCGCCTCGCCGACTAAGCGAGACGGATCAACTCGTCTAGCTTGACTTGGAAGCGAGTCGGGCGATTCGCGAAGCGAGACCCGGTTCACTTCATTAGCCACGCCTATGTCAAGGCTACCCTTCATATCTTATCCGATTACCATGCAATCCATCATTGTGGATGATGAAGGTCCTTTTCGGGGCTCCGTCAGATATTATCTTCCGTTGATCTCCCGGTGGATTTCAGCGATGATCTTCTGTTGCATGTGGGTCTCAATGGGTTTTGAGGAGATTGGTGATTTGAGCAGTTTAGCGCCGAGTGCCTGCAAAGAAGTCCCGGGGTGGTTTGGTACCACCGAGGACCCTCCGACGATCAAGTTAGTATTAGATCCGAGCAGAGTAACGGCTAAGTGGAATCAAGAAGGTTTACTTGACCCCTTTGTGATGAGGGTTTATATAGCGGCGGCAGCACGCAGCAACAGGCGCGAGAATCTCGCCGTCAGTTACGCTCCCGACGTCACGCTGGCGTAAAGAGCGGATCGCCGATTAATGGGGATCGTGATGACGTGGAATGTGAGACGTTGCTGGCGGAGAATCTGCGCGTGGCGAGATTTGCGGAGCGGCAGTTACGCCTGTGAGTTGTGGAGTTGGTCGATCGGTGGGACCGAGGAAGACGGCCTCGGCTGGGGAGCTCGGAACCGAGCAAGAGGGCTGAGGAGTCTTGGTCCTGCGGCAGCTCGGGGCGAGCAGAGGGGCCGAGGAGGAAAATTTGCAGAGGGGCCCCGAGGAGGGCCAGCTTGTGCTTGCAGATCGAGTACCAGGGTAGCCTGGTCGGCCTCTGTGGGCCCTTTCTTCTAGCTCTTGGAACATGTCATCCGCTACGTGTCATGATCTCGCATCGCCAATATTGAGCATCGTCATTAGTCCCCCACTCTTGTCCCAACCAGCTAGCGGGTCGGGTCAGGAGTGGACTGCCAGGCCTCCCGAGGTGAGCTCCTTCCTAAGGCTTCGTCGGGACGAGTCTTCGGACTGTCAGTTGTCTTTTCTGTCAGCGAATCAGGACAAGATCTCTGCATTTAAGGAAGGTGCGCCGGTTCGTGCATTCTTCCACTGAAGCGACGGTTCACGTGTCAAGCGTCGATTGGCCGATGCGACGTTTGCAGGCCTGCGGCGTCTGATGGGATGCGGTCCAGCGCAGGATCGACACGTGGAGCGATTGGAGCCGCTGGACGCGAGGAGTCGTTTTGGCGAGAGATGACGGGCGTCGTTGGATGAGGTCACTTGCAGTAATAAACAGGGTGGGGCCCGTCCTTGGGCCCCTACTCCTTCATATTTCCCTTTTCTAAATCCTGGTTGCTCGGCGCTCGTCTTCTTTCTCTCGCTTTCAGTTCCCGAGGATTCCCTTTTTCAAGGTTAGATGTCTTTCTTTGTAGAGTCAGTAGATGTTGTAGGAGTAGGTTCTAGTGACCCTTTAGTTGTGTCCGAGTCCCCCTGGGGAGCAGGGGTCGGATCCTCTCCCCGGGATCGTGCGGCAGGGGCAGCCCCCAGGGAGGAGGCGGCATATGCGGCCCCCGGCACATCGTGTTGGGTGAGGCATGAGGACGAGCTCGCCAATGCTCGGGCTCGCTTCCACATCCCCTCGTGTTACAAGCTCCAACTGGCCAAGGAGGGAGAGAGGGCGGATCAAGTACGGGGCAGGGAGATCGCCTTGTATTTGGAAGCTTTTTGGGGCGGAATGTGCCTGCCCTTCTCTCCCGAGGTCGTCGCAGCGCTGAATTTTTTCGGTTTGGCCCCCGGCCAGTTAATGCCGAACTCGTGGAGGATCCTCCTCGGGTTCTTGATCCGCCTGAAGTTATAGGCGGTTCCCTTCAGCCTCCCCCTTCTCGATTCTTCTCTCGTCTTCAAAAATCACCCTGGTGGTCGAGCGGGCGACCCGAGATGGGTCTATCTCTCTTTCAGAAAGCGGCCGGGGGGCGCTGCCGGGACCGGGGTCGTGGCCTTGCCCTCTTCTATTCATGATTGGAAGAAGAAATTTTCCTTCGTTTCCCCTCCCAAGGGTGAGGAATGTCCCGTGCCTACCAAGCGGTCGAGGGAGAAATGTTTGCCGAGGAACTAGTCCAATGACCCCACTGCGGTGAGAATGGCGTCGTGGGAGCCCATCCCCTGGCCTGATGTGCTGCTGTCTGAGAGGGTTTTGAGTTGGGCCGGGCTCAGCCCCGTTGAGTTCGTCGGTAAGTTAAGATTTCTTTTTGGATTGTGTTTTGCTCGTGTCGCTGACTTGTTGGGTATTTGTTTTGTGCAGGATCCATGGATTTTGACTCGTTTAAAGCCACCATGCGCCAGTCGAGGAAGTTACAAAGGCGGGGGGCGCCAGCTCTTCTTGCGCGAAGCCCGCCCCGGCTCCTACTGCTCCGGTGGTGGTGTCCCGCGAGCGTTCGGGGGCGGATCCCGCCCCGGATCCCAGCAGAGTGTCGGGCCGGAAGCGGGCCCTGGTTCTGGAGGTCCGGGCTCGGAGGAGGAGATCGGCTCTCCCTCAGAGCCGCTCAAGAGGAGCTCCCAGAGACCTTCCCGGGGCCGGTCCTCACCGATCATGGTGGAGGAAGGGGGCCTCCGGTTCGCGGTGCCATCGGGGCTATCCGTTGCGGATAGTCTTCTGCATGAGATAGAGGCCTCGGCCGGGGATAGAGTTCCCGTGGGGACCTTCAGGGCTCAGCTGGCGTCCATCGCCCAGGAGTCCGTGCAGGTAAGTGTTTGGTTCATTGTGAGATTCAGTGCCTCCTTCATCTTTCTGATCTCTTTCGTATCTCCCAGGTTCTCCAGCACGTCGCCCTCGCCTTGCGTATGGAAGCCGAGGTGGTAGCCCCGGCGCTGGAGGCTGCGGGTTGGCTCGCTTCGCTGGAAGAGAGCTCCAGGCGGGAGCTGGAGACGGTGACGGCGAGGGTTGCCGCCTTGGAAGGCGAGGCGGGGGCTGGGAAATAGGAGGTAGCCCGGTACCGCGAGGCTGCTGTGACTGTCGAGGCCAAGCTCGGGGATGCTCAGGTGCTTGCCGGCAACCTGAAGAGGACGGTGAAGACCCTCCGGAAGGAGCTTGGGGCGGTGGCCGAGGCGGCCAAGTCGGTCGACCTGAAGGCGGCCAAGGCGGTGGAGAGCTACAAGAAGTCAAGGACTTATATGATGACCTGGCCGTGGCTACGACCCGCATCTGGCACGAGACCCTCGATGCCGTTAAGGCCCGGATGCCGGAGTTTGTCGACGGAGATCTCCAAGCCGAATTCCCCCTCGCGGACGCCGATGAGCAGGGGGAAGATGTTCCTGACAAGGAAACCGCCGAGGACCCCGCGCGTCACGTGGTGGATGTCGAGGACCCCGAGGTCGCACCTGGCCCCGAGGTCTAGAGCCCTTGTCTTTCTCCTTTTATTTCTTTGTTTTCAGAATTTTGTAAGGCTGGGGAGCCCAAAAAATACCCTTTGTAAAGCCTTTGTCTTTGGTAGTAATAAAAATTTTCTTTGGTTTCATCGAATCACGCTCTATCCGTTGTTTATGAAGTATGCTCGTACGATATCTCTGCTTGCACCGTTGTGTTTTCATGTCAGGTTGGCCATCTGTCTAGCGATCGTCCATCGAGTTGATTTCGATCACTCGCCGACGAGCATGCCAAGCGCTGCCGAGGAGGTATACCCATGGGCCCCGAAGTCGAGGGGAGATCGTTTGGACCTGGATAGACTTGATGCCCCTCACTGGGGTCTCGGATCCTCTGCGGGTGGCGGGCAGAGCGCAGTTCGCCGTATTTGTGCCGAGCATGAGTGGGAGGCTGCTCGCAAGCCCTATGGGGGGTGCCATCCTTTGACTTCTGGCAATGCGAACATCGACCACCAGCCGGAGATGACCAAGCAGGGTAGCTGCTTGGTTGCCTCTTTCGAGGGCTTTGATCCTTCAGGACGGGGACCGGACGGGGTTTCTTCCCGGTGCCTCTTAGCGAAGGCTTTTGTCCTGACGGATAGCCGAGCGAGAGATCCTTAGGGTCGACTACCTCTGGGAGGTCTTTCTGATCTTTGACGTTACGGTAGGGAAGCTACTGAGCTGCCTCTAAGGAGGACTTTTTGGTCCCTGGCGTTGCGGTAGGGAGGCTACCCGCCAGAGACGACCGAGCAGGGTAGCTGCTCGGTTGCCTATTGCGAGGGCTTTGACCCTTAGCGTTGGAGGGGTTGTAAGAAGCCCACTAAGGATGACCGGGCAGTGAAACTGCGCGGTTGCCTCTTGGCGAGGGCTTTGATCTCTAGCGTCGTGGGTAGGCAACTACCAGCCTGGGATGAAGGAGCAGGGTAGCCGCTCGGGTGCCTCTTGTGAGGGCTTTGATCCCTCATGTCGTGGGTAGGGAGCTACCGGACGGAGTTGACCGAGAAGGGCAACCGCTCAGTTGCCTCTTGCGAGGGCTTTGATCCTTCAGGACGGGGACCGAGCAGGGTTATTGCCCAGTGCCTCTTGGCGAGGACTTTGATCCCTGTCAGTTGTGGTAGGAAGCTACCAGCCAGGGATAGCCGATCAAGGACTCGACAGCCTTTGGGAGGACTTTGGTCCTTGGCGTAGGAGGGGCTGTAAGAAGCCTACCCTCTTGGCGAGGGCTTTTGTCCTGAAGGATAGCCGAGCGAGGGATCCTCGGGCTTGACTGCCTCTGGCAGGTCTTTCTGAACCCTGGCGTTGTGGTAGGGGAGCTATCCACCTGGGATAGCCGAGCGAGGGTCGGGCTCGACTGCCTCTGGGAGGACTTTCTGGTCCCTGGCGTTGCGGTAGTGAAGCTACCCGCCAGGGATAGCTGAGCAGGGTAGCTGCTCGGCTGATTCTTCATGAGGTTTCGCCCGACCATCCAGTCGCAGGTATGGGGAACATGAACGGTCACAGCGAACGTGCGCGCAGCATGCGCATTGAATGTGGGGGGATGAGAAGCGCCAAGGTTGCGTTGTTTCAATTCCGCCAGGGAAGGCTCGTTGATCGCCGCGTGGCAGCGAATTTTTGGACGAAGGCGGGCGACTGTTGAGTTCTGTTGGGGCGCAGTGGGCTATATAAGGCTGAAGGAGCATCGGTCCTTCTTTTCTTCATAAACAGATCATTGAGGATGCAGGGCTTCCCCTTTACTATCCCCGATATCATCCATTTCGAGGACGTATACCTCTATGACCAGAACTGCATCGAGGACACGGTGCGGTTGGTCTACGGGAGCATCGAGGACCACTTCGGCCGGCTGCTCCCCGACGCTCCTCCCTGCTGCAGCTGCTGATGTACTCTATCTGGAGGGTGTCGCCGGGGCTCTACAACCCCCTATCCGAGCAGCTCTATGACGAGGCCGTGGACAAGCTGCGGTCTCTAAGGCGCTTCGGCCTGATCTCCGTGAACCGGCTGGCTCACTCAGAGACGCTTGTCCGCGAGTGCTACGAGCTGAGGCTCGGGGTCAACGTGCGTGGGGGGAACCGAGGGCAGAGGCTGGATCTCGCGAGGCCTCGGCTGGCGGAGATCTTTACCGAGTATCAAGAGCAGTGCTCTCTGCACCCCTTTCCCCCACTGTTGTAATTTTCTTTTTCTTTTTGTATGTATGGCTGAGGAGCCTATAATACCTTTTTTGAATAAATGATATCTTTCCCTCTTTTCCGCAATGTTCCATTGATCTTTATTAAATCAACAACAGACCCTAAGAAGAGTTTACATTGCCCCAAAGGAAAAGTACATACTAATAGATGACTTTATTAGCGTGGCCCGAGCTCCCCGAGGGCTTGTTGGTCTCCGTGCTCGGCACCGGGTATGGGGCTCCTTGAGCGTCGACATGTTATCTACCGAAACGAGCATGATCTGGCCGATGGTCAGCTCTGCAGGAGGGGGACGCTGCTCCTGCTCGCGGTCGGTCTGCCGTTTGTCTCTCAAGTAGGCGGCGAGGTGCCCCGATTGGATGAGCTCCTCGATGTAGTCCCGGAGTTGCTTACAATCCTCCGTGGCGTGGCCCAGCGTCTGGTGGAAAGCACAGTAAGGGCCCCGGGTTCGCTTCGCGGCCTGACGCGGGATTGGAAGGAACTTGAAGAACCCCTCGTTCTGGGCCTCCTCTAGCAATATTGCGAGGGAGACGTTGAGTGGGGTATACTCCTGGAACTTCGGGTGATAGGGCTGCTAACGCTCCAGCCTCTCCTCCCGAGCCCTCTTCTTCAGGTCAGACCGTTCTGCTCGGGGGAGGTTTGCGTTCTCCTCGGATTCCAGCTGAACCTCGCGCTCGGTCCACGCCTTGACCTCGGCCATGGTCTTAGGTTGTGCCAACGCAAAGGAGCGCAACCACTCCTTATGCCTCAGACCAGATCTGAGCGCCATGATGACGGTCTCGTCCCGGTGCTCGGGGACCTCGAGAAGGGCGTTGTAGAAGCGGGTGATGTAGGCCTTGAACGTCTCTTTGTCCCCACTCTTAACTGTGAAGAGGTAGTCGACCGTGCGCTTTTGCCGTCGGTTTCCAACGAAGTGGCCGAGGAACTGGGTAGCCAGCTCGTCGAAGGTCGAGATTGAGCGGGGCTCGAGCCCTCAGAACCAGTCCCGACCTGCGCGGATGAGGGTGGCTAGGAAAGCCCTGCACTGGGCGGCGTCGGAGTGGTCCTGGAAGCTCATCCCCACGGTGAAAGCGTCCAAATAGTCCTTCGGGTCGGTTTTCCCGTCGAACAGAGATACCTTTGGGGGCTTGTTGCGCGAGGAGACGTGGACGGCGAGCAATTCTTTGGTGAACGGCTTTGTGAGTGAGTCGGAGTCGTATTTAGCCCCGTCGCTCGAGAGGTGAGCCTCCTGGCGCATGCCTTCGATCTTCTTCTCGAGGGCGTCGAGTCGCCCATGGTATCCCGAGGAATCGGCGCCTTGGGATCCCTGGCCTCTGCTGCGGGTGACCTGTGTTTGGGAGCGGCCTCGGTTCCTCTCGATGAGGTGTTTCAGATCCCTGGGCGAGGTGGCTCTCGAGCCGCCGAGGTGAACCCCTTCTGTGCGACCCCACCGAAGGAAGTGGTGTCGACTATGCCTGTGGACAGGCGAGGTGACTGACATCTCCTCAGGGGGGTAAGGGTCGTGAGGAGGCTCGAGGCGAGGCGTTCTAGCGGCGGACCTTGGCGTGGAGCCGTGGGGCGCCCAGCGGGCCTCGTGGAGTATCGGCTCGAGAGATCTGTGGTCAGGAGTCGTAGCTTGCTGGTGGACAGCCGTCCCGACGGGGGCAGAGTCTTCTGGAGGCGGTGGAGCGGCGATCTGGGGCCCGGGCCCGGCCGCTTGGACACGGACGAGCGCCTCCACGAGGGACTGTAGCCGATCTATCCGGCTGGCGAGGGCATTGATGATGGTCACTGGAGGAGGCTCATCCACGCCTCCGGTGAGGGGAAGGCGGCGGCTGGTACCGGGATCTTCAGGATGGTTGCTCGCCATGCGGACGGAGATCGGAAGGCCAACTTTGTTTTTGTGGAGTTTGCTTTCCCACAGACGGCGCCAACTGATGGAGGTCCTTTTCGGGCCTCCGTCAAATGTTGTCTTCCGTTGATCTACCGGTGGATTTCGGCGATGATCTTTTGTTGCGTATGGGTCTCAATGGGTTTTGAGAAGATTGGTGATTTGAGGAGTTTAGCGCCGAGTACCTGCAAAGAAGTCCCGGGGTGGTTTGGTACCACCGAGGACCCTCCGACGATCAAGTTAGTACTAGATCCGAGCAAAGTAACGGCTAAGTGGAATAAAAAATGGCTTACTTGACCCCTCTGTGATGGGGGTTTATATAGCGGCGGCAGCACGCAGCAGTAGGCGCGAGAATCTCGCCGGCCGTTACACTCCCGACGTCACGCCCGCGTGAAGAGCGGATCACTCATTAATGGGGATCATGATGGCGTGAAGCGTGGGACGTTGCTGACGGAGAATCTGTGCGTGGCGAGATTTGCGGAGCGGCGGTTACGCCTGCAAGTGGTGGAGTTGGTCGGTCGGAGGGACCGAGGAAGACAGCCTCGGCTGGGGAGCTCGGAACTGAGCAAGAGGGCTGAGGAGTCTTGATCCTACGGCAGCTCGAGACGAGCTGAGGGGCCGAGAGGGCAAATTTGCAGGTGGCCCCGAGGAGGGCCAGCTTGTGCTTGCAGGTCGGGTACAAGGGTGGCCTGGTCGGCCTCTGTGGGCCCTTCCTTCCGGATCTTGGGACATGTCATCCGCCACGTGTCCTGATCTCGTATCGCCAACATTGAGTATCATCATTAGCCCCCCATTCTTGTCCCGACCAGTTAGCGGGTCGGGTCAGGAGTGGACTGCCAGGCCTCCCGAGGTGAGCTCCTTCCTAAGGCTTGGTCGTGGGTTCGATTCCCACAGACGGCGCCAACTGATGGAGGTCCTTTTCGGGTCTCCGTCAGATGTTGTCTTCCGTTGATCTCCCGGTGGATTTCGGCAATGATCTTATGTTGCGTGTGAGTCTCAATGGGTTTTGAGGAGATTGGTGATTTGAGAAGTTTAGCGCCGAGTACCTGCAAAGAAGTCTCGGGATGGTTTGGTACCACCGAGGACCCTCCGACGATCAAGTTAGTACTAGATCCGAGTAGAGTAACGGTTAAGTGGAATCAAGAAGGCTTACTTGACCCCTCTGTGATGGGGGTTTATATAGCGGCGGCAGCACGCAGCAGCAGGCGTGAGAATCTCGCCGGCAGTTACGCTCCCGACATCACGCCCGCGTAAAGAGCGGATCTCCCATTAATGGGAATTGTGATGGCGTGGAACGTGGGACGTTGCTGGCGGAGAATCTGCGCGTGGCAAGATTTGCGGAGCGGCGGTTACGCCTGTGAGTTGTAGAGTTGGTTGGTCGGAGGGACCGAGGAAGACGGCCTCGACTGGAGAGCTCGGAACCGAGTAAGAGGGCTGAGGAGTCTTGGTCCTGCGGCAGCTCGGGACGAGCTGAGGGGCTGAGGAGACAAATTTGCAGGGGGCCCCGAGAAGGGTCAGCTTGTGGTTGCAGATCGGGTACCAGGGTGGCCTGGTCGGCCTCTGTGGGCCCTTTCTTCTGGGTCTTGGAATATGTCATCCGCCATGTGTCCTGATCTCGCATCGCCAATATTGAGCATCATCAGTGGAGAAAAGACATCATTTTATATTTCAAGAATCGCGGGGAGAACACGTTGATCTGTGTATCTAGCGTACCTATATATATTTTCCTCCTGGCAACAATTTGCTTATCTTATATATAGTAGCTAATTATAGGAATTGATATTTGAGCAGCTGGGGTTCAGATTGAAGACATTTGCTTGGCAACTGGATCCCATAATGGAGGATTGATAAACTTGCAGGAGCTCAGCAATTTACTATGTCGGCTCGAGCAGTTTCTGAAGATGATTGCCTGAGTGCGATATGTAAACTAAAGGTAATTAAAATGTAATTTTAGAAATATTTTTTAGTAGCTTCTTAACTCAATTAATTCTACATTGCCTCTATTTTATTTTTATGCACTTTGCATGCCCCCTTTCATTCTAATTCATCCAATGACTTCTTCTCAAAATCCTTCAGGATCAGCACATGGTAAGATCCTTAAACATGTGATTGCAAATGGTAAACCATCTCTGATACAGCTAGAACTTACGAATTTACATGATTAAGATGAGAGGGAAAATATGATTGCAAATTGTAAACCATCTCTCATACAAGCTAGAACTTATGAATTTATATGATTAAGATGAGAGGGGAAATATATATATACGTGGATGAAGAGAGTAGAGTTGCCTTTTTTTCCTTCTTCCAAATTCCCTTCAAACTGAAGAAATTACATCAATTCCGAAATTAATCTCTTACAAGTCTATCGCTTTTACCACCGAAATTATACAAATTTACGGGGATAAAACTTCTAGGTTTATGATGAAAGGGGAAGAGATGGATGAAGAGGGCAAAGTTGGTATGTGCACTTCCCCTGTGTGGGAGAGTGCATGGTTCGAACCCCTGGACCCTTAGAGGGGAAGTAGCCATAAATTAACGTTTTCGGGGTAAATTCGTGGGTCCCCGGACGTGTGGGTGTGTGCGCTTGTGTGTAAGGTGTGCATCGATGTGTTCTCTAGGTATTTCATTGCCAATTAACTGTCATTAATTATCTAAAAACTTGAAATTTTACCCACAACTTCTCTTACTCAAACCTGAGGTACAGATATTCTCGTTATTCTTTTCAATAAAAAAATCCCTATCGTCTACATTTATAATATAAACTTGAAAGGATGTATAGCTCCTGTCAAAATTTCCAAACAATTCGTGTATCCCAAAGAATCATATCCTGCATTTTCGAGGAATTGCGAATCCGCTAGTTCAGTTCGTAATGTGTCATGTTTTTGTATCTAGATCCTTATTAGTCAAGAGTAGTTGCTTAATATGAATCATACTACTGCAACAAGTAAGGAATCCAGCCAAAAAGAATCTTGTTGCCTAAAGCACATATGATTGCTTTACTTGCAAGTTACTTTTCCCAAATCCTACTTATCTTCATATTTAATCAAGTAGTTGAACTTAACCCAAGAAAGGAATAACCTAAAGGACACAATGGAATTTAACTCAAGTCAAGTAAGGAATTACCTAACTAACAACTACTAATATAAAAGGATGCATGCTTGTATTTTCCCTCTTTATCTTTAAGCATAAGGAGCTCAAGCACTTAGGGTTCATCTGCATCAAGGTTTGTTTTCTTCTCTTGAGCTTATTTATGTTCAAGAAAAATGTTCCCACGTCCCGCTTCCCAAAATACGGAATACGGAGAGCAACGAGAGCCAGCCGTGCTACCTACAGTAAGAAAAGATCATTCCATAATCACATAAAGGCTGTCTAGCTAACCTGTCAAAGATAATATCCAACAACATGAGAGATAACACTGATAATCATGTTGCAACGAAACCACAAGGAACACTAAAAATAGGCCCAATAGATAATCGATGCAAATAAAGATCCGATACAATATATTCAAAATAGAAAACAAGATCCGAAAGGAGATACATAAGTTCTAATGTCCCACAAGGACGCACATGCTAAATACTAACTTAAAAGAAATAAACCTACGGGCTACTGATTTTCGGCAAAGTCCTGATAGCCGCTCCGATCCTGCTCAGCCTGAAAATCTGTCTCGAAACCTGAGATGGCAAATTTCAGGGATATCATATTTATAAATACATATGGATATAGTAATAATATAAAACAGACATATAAACATGTCAAGTCATATCTTACTGGTCACTAAAAGGTAATCTATCCTATCCTGACTTCGAGTGTGTGCATCAATCTTTGTAGGAGTATTCCTAACCCAAGAGTAGGGCCCCAGGAGTGTGTGAATCAACGTGGGAAAGAGAAGACGACATGCGTGCAAAATACCCTTTCTTATTTGTAAATTAGTTCTTAAATAATTGTAAATTTCGAGTATGAAATTTTTGTAAGGAGGGTAGAATGTAACGACTCTGTTTATAATGTACAAATAATTGTTTAAAATTAAGGTACTAAATGGAGTATTTGCAACCCTGTGTATGCTATAAGTTTTTGAATTGTTTTAGAACAGCAAGAAAGCGCTTTTAGCTCATTGGTAAAGCCTTGCATTGCCGTGATATAGCCCATGTGTTCAAATCCATTCAGCCACATATTATTTTTAATGAATTTTTTTAACTTTTTGGAAGCCCAAAAGTTTACACGTGCAATACACGTAAAAATAAAAAGTCACAAAAATCAAACATGTGGAAAATGTTATATGCACTGAACATGACACGTGGAAGAAATCCAAGACCCCGACCCCCTTGATCGGCCGGCGAGAATTGCTTTAGGGTCGGCGCCGCCGGGACCCCCCGTCCCAAATGCTCAATCCTTTTCACTCTAACAACCTTTGGCCTCCCCCCACTATTCCTCTTCTGTTTGATTTTCCTGCACATTAACAGAGAATTAAAATGAGTTTTAAAAATAAATTTTAATGCATTTTAATTCTCATTTTAATACCCTAAATTCTAATTCTATTCTATAAATACCACCCCATATCCTATCCCTCTCTATTCTGAAATCCATTGTCAAAACTCTCAAAGTTTTCCAAGTCCAAAAATTTATACAAGTGGAGTTAACTCAAGGTCAAGTTCCGGCGACAATTCGGGACAAATCCGGCGACACCACGACTCCACGAAGAAACAACTTGTTCCTATACCTCTTATCTCTTCTCCAAACCCGTAAGTTCCCTCTCCTCTTCTCTCTTTCTATTCTAAAACAATCTCTTATTAAAACTCGTCGGAAGCGGAGTTATTCCGACTTCCGATTCTAATTTCGTTAAAACCCCAACTTTTCTTAACAACAAATCAACCATCTCTTAATATCCTTTTTAGCAACCATAAAACAATATTTAGAACAAGTTTCAATTCAAAATAAAATGCTATGCAACTTGTATTACACTTTTTCGTTTAATAACCACAAACTTTACCTACGACATTAATTAATCATATTACTCATATTACCTTTAGAAAACTTACGAGCTAATAACCTACCTCATCACAACACTCACCATGACATAGCACGATGGTTTGAAAACAATATTTTTTTGCGGCTAAGGCGAATTTTACAGTTAAATACCATAAACTATTAAAACTGTATTTTTAAAAATTGTTTTAATCAAATTCTATACAATTATATCCTTAAAACCCATTTTGGGGAATCCGATTTGGTTGGTGCTGGTTATTGCACATCCATCGGACTAGTAGGGCGAGATGCAGACCTCTTCACGGAGCATACGATCTCGATGGAATTTATATTACAATTTTTAAGAAAACGTGATTTCTATTTAATAAATAAATTTATTTTCTAATAGTTATATATAATATTATCAATCTATCTATTTTAAATATACATAAAACTATCCATGTTTTCTAAACAAAGGAATCCCAAATTTTATGAAACTACAATCATAAATCAATACAAGTCATTTTACATGAAAATAGCATGTACAATTCAATTTAGGTTTATATCCACTAGAATATTTCATCTTATAAAAATTACATGTATGAAAACCCTAAAGACGATAAATAAATACTTGAGCTTTATTTTGAAAATATATCAAAAACATTTTTCATAAAACCCCTCAAGTTATATTAATTTACAACAAGAACCCTAGTAAATATAGGTTTAAACGGGATCAATTCTCTTGAGTCTCAGGAAGTCGGAGGATGTGGGTGCTTACCTATTTAAGGTAGACAACTAAAACAAGGTTATCAATACGGTAATTGTCATGAAAAAAGATACAAATCTTGCCGCCCATGTGCAGCAGTTACAGATAACTCCAAAACTTAATTCAGAACTTCAATTCTGTTTAAGTGTCTGACTCAGACAGAGTCTTAGTTTAATCCGAATACAATCCATATTTGATATAGTTCCATTACAACATGAATCCATCTATATCAACATGACTTGATTTGACCGAACCATGGATATATATTGACTTGTCTATATGACTATTCGTTTATATCCTTATCCGTTTACATGAACAATTGATATCATGGTTTCGGCAAGTCTTATATCTACAAATCACTACATAACAATACAATAAATATTACGGGGTTTAAAAGGGGTAGATTGGTACGGAATGTGTTAAAAGTGACACGATGATGGTCACTTTAATACACCTAACCTGAATATCCGTTGTTGTTGTTCCGTGGCTTAACGGTTCCTTGTGCTCCGTATACCTTTGTCCACGGAATAGTTGGACTCCTCTCGTATACACTGGCATATTCTGTACCAAGTTACAAATAACAGCGATAATATAACAAACATACGTTATATCAGTTATACTCTCTATCTGTCTATTCTATTATCTCTCTTTGGGACTTACCGAGTGATTGTTCGCTGACGACATTCCTTTTCTATTCTTTCTTTGAATGTTGTCAGGAGGACCCAACTCTCTGGGGATCGAGCCCAGCTCAGAAGACTTGGAGCAGTTCATCAAGGACTCCGAGCTTTAGTTCACTTGCATATACTTTACTTTCAGTTCATGCCATTGTTTAGGCATTGCTTTCCATATTGTATTTACTTTTCTGTTGCATTGTAAAGAATGTTTAATAAATAAAAAGTTGTTGTTCTTTTACATCTTATGTCTTTCATGTGCACATTTACATTATATTACTTATTTATGCTTAGCGTGTTTACTTCTAAGTAAATACGCCGCGGGCATGTCACGTCTTCTTATCCGTACACCGTGAAGCGGGGCGTGACAGAAGGGCTAGGACATGGGATAGTATTTATAGTGTGAAATTAGGGTTTTGGAAAAAAGAGTGAATTAAAATGCATTAAAAAGTGGTAAATTGGGGAATTGAGGGGTCTCTGTTTCATTGCAGAGCAATCAAATAGTGCAGGGGAGTTAGGGGTAGGGGAAACGACACTTGTGCAAAGCACGGGCCTCATTGCCTACGGAGGGACCGTCAGCGCCGGCCCTTTGGTGGATCTCGCCGGTCGAATTGGTGAGTTGAGCCGGTGTATTTTGGCCACGTGTACATGTCTTGTTAACTCTAATGTGCACATGTTTGTTTTCTCTGGCTTTTCATTTTTATGTGCATTGTACTTGTAAACTTTTGGGCTTCCAAAAACTTTAAAAGAAAAATATGAAAAAATATAATGTGTCTGATGGGGTTCGAACACAGGGGCTATGTCACAGCAATGCAAGAGCTTTACTAGTGAGCTACAAGTTGTTTCTTACTGTTCTTAAACAAAAATTAACTTTTAAATTGTATTCAGGCTTGTAAACTCCTTTCTGTACATTAAATTGAAAAATTTTCGTACAGTAAATTCAGAGTCGTTACATAGATTCCATATCCCCTGTGAATATTCACTCCGTCTGGCCATAGAGGGTGAGCGGGTAGACCAGGTGCGGGGCAAGGAGAGTGCTCTGTATCTGAAAGCATTTCGGGCATGGATGTGTCTGCCCTTATCGTCTGAGGTTTGTGCTGTGCTCCATTGTTTCCATCTTGCCCCGGACAGCTAGCGCCAAACTCGTGGATGATCTTCCTCGGATTTCTGGTCCGATTAAAAATTGATCGGATCCCCTTCGATTTGAGTCTCCTCTTGTCTTTTCTTTCCTATAAAAATCATCCTGGTACCAGTAAGGAACAACCAGGCTGGGTGTATCTATCGTTTAAAAAACGTAAGGGTAGGGCAGCCCGGTCGGGGGTAGTGGTCATCCCTTCTTCCATCCACGAATGGAAGGAGAAGTTCGTCTTCGTTGGGCCATTGGAGGGTGAGGATTGGCATGTGCCCACCCAGTGGTATGGGGCCGATTGCCCGAGGGTGAGACATTCGAACGCCCCCGAGACGAGGGTTGTGTCCCTGTGGGAACCGATCCAGCGGGCTGATGTCCTACTCTCCGAGAAGGTACTGAGCTGGGCTGGACTCAGTCCCTCGCATTTTTTGGGTAAGTTAGGGCTTTTTCCGGTCTGTTTAGACCTCGCCAAAATTCTATTGCCGTTTCTGCGTCGCTGACCTTTTTCTTGTGTTTTTCTCGCAGAGCCTATGGATCGATCGAAAATTATGGCCGTCATGGCTGCCAAGGCCAAAGGAAGAAAGACCGGTGGCGCAAGCTCGTCCCGAACAGGTCTGAGCAAGGCTCCTAGGCAAACTCCTCCGTCCAGGGCTTCCACAACGCCTCCCATCCAGGAGGAATGCCGCCGGGAGGACAAAAGCATGTGCGTGACTCGGCACCTTGTGCTAGAGTGGAGGTGACTCCCCCAGCCGAATCCCCACTTAAGAGTCAGAAGCGGGTGGTTTCTCGGCCACCCCCGGCCGAGATCCAAGTGCAGGAGGGTGACTTCTGCATAGAGGTGCCCTTGGGGCTATCTATGGCCGATATCTTACTGGCGGACACGGAGAAGGCGGCTGGGGCCAAGATTCCCCGGGGCACCATGAAGGCCCAAGTTGCTGCTATAACTTAGGAGGCAATTCAGGTCGGTAGATTTTCCCAAAAGATTTTATAAAGGTTATTTTCTCGGTTTCAGCTTCTTAACACAGTTCCTGTTTTCTTCATGTCTTCTAGTACCGCGCTCTCCTCGTCGCGATGGAGTCCGAGGTGGTTGCCCCGGCGATAAAGAAGGCGGCCGAATTTTCCTCTTGAGAAGAAGAGCTTCTCCTTCAGCTGCAGCAGGAAGAAGAAAAGACGGCCCTCCTTCACTTACGATTGGTCGCCGAGGGTCTGACGGTTTCCAAGCTGAAGGAGTCCCATCGGTTCCTAACTGATTCCAACTGGGCTATCCAGGTCCAGATGGAGGAGGAGAACGGGCTCTTCGACGCCACGAAAAGGTCGAGGGACGTCCTCAAAAAGGAAGTTCGGGTGGCTTTCGAGGCAGTGAAGCTCGCGGAGAGCAGGGTGGAGGGGGCCGTAGAGGCGTACAAGGCGTTCGATCAGTTTTATGTCAACCTCGCTGACTCCACGGCCATTGGGTGGCATAATGCCCTTGACGCCGTCAAGGAAACTATGCCCGAGTTCGACGACCGCGAGCTCCGTGCAAGGTATCCCCTCGCCGAGGAAGCGCCACATGGGGGAGTTCCGAGCAGGTTGGGGAAGGCGAGGCGGCTGGTGGAAGCGCTGAGCCTGAAGTCTCCATTGTCGTCGCCGATGGAGGCGCAGAGCAAGGAGAGGTGACGGGAGAAGGCAGTCTGAGCTATCCTTCCTTCTCCTTTTTTGTTTTTTTTATAGAATTTTGTATCCTCCGGGCATTTTTGCAAGGCTGAGGAGCCCTTAATACTTTGTATATAATTTTGAATGTAAATAAAGTATATATATTTTTTGGCTCAAGTGTTTCTGTCCCGCAAGTACATTTAGATCGCAAGCTCTTTTATCTCGCAAGTATTTTTAGCTCGCAAGCCTTTTTAACTCGCATGTGTCAGGCGGGCGTGACGTAAAAGCTAGCAAAAGGCTAGGCACAGGTAGACCGGTGTCCATCCTTTTCCCGGAGTCGAGGTGACGATTATGCATTGAGTATGAATTGAGCGATAGCCAAGTGTAGGAAGACTGGAGTCCTCCTTTACCCTGGAGTTGAGGTGTCGATCGTGCGTCGAGTATGAATCGAGCGATAGCCAAGTATAGGAAGACTGGAGTCCTCTTTTTCCCTGGAGTCGAGGTGTCAATCATGTGTTGAGTATGAATCGAGCGATAGCCAAGTGAGAATAGATCGGCGCCCCTTGATTCTTTCTTGGATGAGCCGAGCAGGACATAACGCGGCCGCCTTTTGGCGTGTGTTTTGGACCCATGCCTTCGTAGGGTAGGAAGCTACCCGCTGCGGATGGACCGAGCAGGAACCTGCTCGGTGGCCTCACGATGAGGGCTTTGGATCCACTTCTTCGTAGGGCAGGAAGCTACCCGTCGTGGATGGAACGAGCAGGAATCTGCTCGGCGGCCTCGCGATGAGGGCATTGGATCCACTTCTTCGTAGGGTAGGAAACTACCCGTCGTGGATGGACCGAGCAGGAACCTGCTCGGCGGCCTCACGATGAGGGCTTTGGATCCACTTCTTCATAGAGCAGGAACCTGCCCGGTGATCTCGCGATGAGGGTTTGGATCCACTTCTTCATAGGGCAGGAAGCTACCTGTTGTGGATTGACCGAGCAGGAATCTTCTCGGTGGCCTCGCGATGAGGGCTTTGGATCCACTTCTTCGTAGGGCAGGAAGCTACCCTCAGCGGATAAGTCGAGAAGGATGCTACTCGGCTACATCTGTTTGAGGGCTTTCTGAATTCCATAGTTTCTCCTTGGGAAGTCTTTCAACCTTCTGTGACCCGTAAAGGCGGGAATGTTGACCGTCACGGACGACATGTGGCAGTACTATATCGGGAAAGTGCGATATTCCGTGATTTGCGTTGTTGCGCGAGTAGATCTTGGCCATTGGAAGATATTTGTTGAGGCTATAAGTACCGAAGGTATGGTCTCACCTTCGAATTCTCATATCAGTTTCTTCCTAGTCTTGTGTTTCCCGAAGATGACTGGTCGCGCATATACCATCAGGGAGATCGTTTCTCGGGACGACGTGTATTTTTATAATCTCGATCATTCCGAAGAGTCTGTTTACACCGGTTTAAGTTTCGTTTACAGATATGTGTGAAAGAAAACTCATTCATACACGCGCGTGGAAGGTTGGTGCATGACGCGAGCACATCAGCGTTTGCACTTAGCAAAAATCCCTAAGGGTGAAGTGCACATATAAACATGTAGATAGCAACAATATGATCAGAGGAAGAACATGGGTTAGAAATGAAGCACTCGGTGTTCAACGATAAAAGGAAAGCATTTAAATAAACATTTTATGCCACATGAAATAGATCACCAAACACGGGATCAAAAGTACAAGGGTTTACAAAACTATGAATAAAGTTTTCTAAAGCCCTCCCAGCCTTCTTAACCATGTCGAAGCGGCGATCTTCGCGAGGAGTTTCTCCCCATCGGTTAGCGTCGTGCCTATCGGCGAAGGCAGATATGATGGTCCGCTGAGCCCGTATCTGGCTTAGCAGCTGAACAGAGCGATCCCTCAGAGGCTTGGTAATCAAAAGCACCTCATGAAAGAACCAGATCTTGTCCTCCGCTGCGTCGAGCATTGCCGGAGTCATCTCCGGTGCATGAGGGGGAATGTCATCGAGCACGGACATGAAGATAATCTGGAGCCAAATGGAGCCGATGGGGAGACAAGATCCTCTACGAGTCAAGAGCTCGTGCAGCACCGTATCACATTGGTCATCCGTTAGAGCAGGATTCACCAAGCGTGCAACAAAACGAGAAACAATTTCCTCGATAGGCACCTCCCATGGCTGCCGATTAGCATGCGGACGATTGCAAGCCATGACTCTTCTCTGTTAAAATGATTCTCTGAAAGTGAGAGAAGATGTCACGCCCCGCTTCCCGGTGTACGGCGAAGGGGACGAGACTGGTCCGCTACGTATTTACTGTGAAGTAAATATGCTAAGCGTATCTAAGCAATATAAAAGTAAGCACAAGAGACAAGAGATATAAACTGAACAACAACTTTATTTATTAACATTCTTTTGTACAATGCTTGAAAAGTAAATACGACTGAATAAAAAGCAATGCCTAAACAATGACATAACAGAAATGAAAGTACTGAATGGAAAGTATACAATGACTAGAGCTCAGGGTCTTTACTGAACTGGTCCAAGTATTCAGTAGTGGGCTCGATCTCTGACGGGTCCAAATCACCTGACGACATTCAAAGAAGAAAGAAATAGAATGTCGTCAGCGAACAGATCGTTCGGTAAGTCCCAAAGGTAAGAGGAGAAATAGAATAGACAGAGAGTAAGAGAGAGAGAGTAGCTTTTACAGTTGTATTATATTGTTATATTGTTGTATTTAGTGTTAACGATGTTGTTTGTAGCTTGGTACAGAAGGATGCCAGTGTATACGAGAGGAGTCTCACTTGCCCCGGAGACTAAGATATCAGAAACTCAAGGAACTGTTGGGCCACGGTAAAACAGCAATGGAATATAGGTTAGGTGTCTTATGGCTGCAGTCTCGTGCCACTTCTAACACCTTCCGTACCAATCTACCCCTTAAACCCCGTAGTGTTTTGATTGTATTGTTGTATTGTATTGTATAGATTGTATAGTTGGATGACTGAACAAAACCATGATATCAGTAAACGGATGTAACTGTATAATCATGTAAATGGAATATCTGGAGAATCATGTAAATGGATGTATATCCATGGTTCGGTTCAATCAATGTAGATTGAATGTATTGAATAGATTGAATATAGGGATTCATGTTGAATCAGAATATTGTAGATTGAAGATTGTAGATTGTACTTGAATTATATTCAAGTCAGATTATAATGAGACTCAAACTGAGTCAGACAATTAGAAAAGTAAATTGAAGTCCTGATTATTTTGATGCTATCGGTAACCGCTGCACATGGGCGGCAGGATTTGTGTCTTTTTCAAAGACGATTACCGTATTGATAACACCGTTATTAAGTTGTCTACCTTAGATAGGCAACACCCATATCTCCGGCTCCCTGAGGCTCAAGAGACCGGTCCCGCTTAAACCTACGTTTACTAGGGTCCTTAGGGTAATTAATAGAACCTGAGGGGTTTTTATGTAAAAATACTTTGTATAGTTTTCAAAATACACCCCAAGTATTTATTATTCGTCTTTAGAGTTGTAATGAATGTAGATTTTATATTATGATATTTCTAGTGAAAATATTCTAATTCCATTATAAAAGGTATTTATTTGTAATATTGGTTTATATGGAATTCATGGTATTTTAATGTAAAGTGATTCTTGTGATTTTTGAAAAGAGTTGGAATATTTATATGCAAAATAGATATTTTAATGTTACATATATATATATATATAATTATATAAAAATAATTTTAATATATATTTTATATTTCTAGAAATCTCATTTTCTTAAGATTTTGTATTTTGTAAATCTTTCGAGACCGAATGCCCCTTGCGGGGGTCTGAATCTCGCACCACTAAGCCCGAGGATGTGCGATAATCCGCACCATCCCGAATGGGTTCCCCAATTTGGGTTGTAGCAGCGCTTTGTAAAGATCTGTGTAAAATACTAATGTTTTAGAAAATGGTTTTATTAGTAGTGGTATTTATATGAAAATATGTCGTTTTCCCATATTCTATGTTCCCAAGGGTATTGTGCTATGTTGCATATGAGTGTGTGAGGAGGTAGGTCATTACCCCGTGATCTACTTAAAGGTATAGCAAGTTTTGTGATGTTATATGCAGAATTGAAACTATGTGGTATTTAAATGAAAATACGGTAAAATGAAATAGCAATTACTTTTGATTTGAAACTTGATCAATATGGCTGATTAGTGTTTAATAGTGAACATGAATTTGTTTAAGCATGATTGTATTAAAGAAAAGTGAGGTTTTATAAAGAAACCGAATCGGAAATCGGTTTTGTTCCGATTCCGTCGGATTTTGTAATTCCGTGATTCTAGAAAAGAATAGATAGATAGAATTTGGGGACTTACGGGTTTAGGACAACAAAGAGAGAGAGGTAGAACGGGAGGAGTCGCCGGTGCGTCGCTTCATCGCCGGGAGCTCCTAGAATGATCGTCGGAAGTTTGCCGGAAAATTCGCCGTAGCTTCGCCTCGTGCTCGATTTCAAAGTACACAAGGTTTCTTGGAAATTTTTGAGAGTTGGCTCAGAGTTTGGGGTGAGAGGGTAGAGGGTAGGGGTGGTATTTATAGGGTTAGGCTAGGGCTTGGGTAGATGAAGGGTTTTAATTTTAAAAATGTAAAAATATTTTGAAAATCATTAAAAAAAATGGAGTAAATGGCGGTTAATGGGCTCTCTGTAAACGATCCAAATAAATGGAGTGTGCAGGGATGTTGAGAAGGCGAAGAAGCATCTTTTTCGTGTTGACGAGTCGGCCGGTCCGCCAGCCGACTCGGCCGAGTTGGGCCGAGTCGAGGGCTGACGAGGTAGGGGGTCGCCTGATTAAGCCTCTGGTATATTCAGTTTTCAGGTGTAGTGGAAAAATTTGGAGTTATCTCGTGTTGACTGTTGGGCTTCTAAAAAATTTAAAACAAATAGATATTAAAAGTAATGTGGGGAATGGGATTTGAACTCTGGTGGCTTGGTCCAGCAATGCAAGGTATTATACAAACTCCTTCTTGTAATTATGGAGTGAAATAAATACTTAAAGTGGTAACAGCAAAACTAAATACTCCAAGTATACATTAAATTTAAAGCAAATTTGTGTACACTAAAAAATGGAGTTGTTACATTCTTGTAACTTGAAATTAAAAAGAAAAATAATTACTTATATCTTGTGCTTAGGCTAAAATACCCCTTTATGGATTTTGAAAAAAAATATTTGAAAAAATTTGTATAGGAAAATTAGGGTTGTTACATTCTACCTGTTTACCCCAATCAGAGCAAACCTCTGTTCAAATTCCAAGGCGGGAAATGAAGCAACGCTTCTGTTTTCCCAATCAGAGCAAAGCTCTACTTTGAAATTTTAAATTTTAATAATAAATGAAGCAACGCTTCAGCTGATCTGCGCTCTGCGCTGCGCGACATGTGGCAGCGCAGTTGCGCTGCGCGACATGTGGCAGCGCAGTTGCGCTGCGCTCTGCGCTGCGCGACATGTGGCAGCACAGTTGCGCTGCACTCTGCGCTGCGCGACACGTGTCAAGCGCAGGTGCGCTTGCGCCAACTGTGCCAGCACCAAAACAGAATTAAAATTCTAGAAAAATCTTTCTAATCTTATTAAAACAATAAGATTCTTTTCTGTAAAACAGAAGCCCTTAGATCAAAGATCCAACGGTAGGGAAAAATCCCTAAATCACTCAGAGAAAAATCTTTTTAACTGATTTAAAAAATCAATTGGCATTATAAAAAGGCCCCTAGACTCCAAGTCTAAAACACAGAGAGAGATATACAGAACTCCTAAAAAGAAACTTTGAGAAGAACTCAGAAAGAAAAGAAGGTAAACCTTTAAAAAGAAGAATTTTCTTCTATAAAGATCAATGATCAAAGAACAGATCAAGATCTTCAATTAAAAAGGAAAAAAGATAAAAAAAAAAGATCCAATCACAAAAGGATTAAAAAGAAGTATTACTTCACAGATCATTTGATTTACATAAAGGCATTGCCTTTTGATGAACCATTGGTTCTGAAATCTTAAAAGATTCTTTTCTTTAATTCAAAATTGGATTAAGTTATTAAACAGTGCCCTGCACTTGTAAATCTGCATTGTTGCGCTCTTGGGTTGGCGCAAACCACCAGAGAGCGCCACGTGTCAGTCTGCGCCTTGTGCTCACAAAATATAGAGCACTGCTCTCTTAAATTGGCGCACTGCACCAGAGTGCGCCACGTGTCAGCAGCGCACTGGCGCTAACTGCGCTTGCGCTTACTAGAGCGTGACACGTGTCACTTCCACATGCGCTTGCGCTCATTAATTGGCGCAAAGCACCTGACAAGCCACGTGACACACTGTCAGAAGATTTAATGCTCTGCATTATTAAAAGGATGGCTGAGCCCAGTTAAAAAGGCCTAACAGGCCTAATAAAATGCCATGCATTATTTTGAAAAGGGCAGAGCCCAAACAAAGGTCTGTCAGACCAAAATAGATACCGTGCATCATTTAAAAAGAGGCAGAGCCCAAATAAAGGTCCAACAGAGACCAAGATTAATGCTATGCATTATTAAACAAAGGGCAAAGCCCAAGCCAAGGCTTAACAGGCCAACTACAAATAAAAATGTTGAACATCTTCAACTGGATTTAGCTCAATCCTGGCCGTAAGTCCTCAAATTAAATTGACTGAGCACAATGCTCTCTTAAATCAATTTACACCTGGTTCAAGGGTACGTTTCTGAACTCCTCTGATATTTGTCGTTGTAATCCTTCAACGTCGTCAGAGAGGTGACGGGTCCCGACGGCCATATATTAAATGGACCACTATGTCCCTAAACTGGTAATACGGACTGTGGGGTCTTTAAACTCATGAACTAATGCGTCCTTAAACCGACAATATGGACTGTGGGGTCCTTAAACTCATGGACTTATGCGTCCTTAAACCTATATTCGTCCCCAAACGGGAATGTTGGACCACCATGTCCCTAAACTGGTGATGGACCACCATGTCCCTAAACTGGCATTGGACCACCATGTCCCTAAACTGGCGATGGACCACCATGTCCCTAAACTGGAACAATAGAGCCCCTAAATGCTCTTTTGTCGGATCTAAATGATCCCGTTTAAGCTGATCTTAGCCTCAAATATGGCCAACGTATCCTTAAACCTTTCAAACAGACTTTAGTCCCAAATTGGACTATAGATCCCCCAACCAACTTTGGTTCAAGGGTACATCTTTGAACTCTTCTGACATCTGTCGTTGTAATCCTTCAACGTCGTCAGAGAGGTGACGGGTCCCGACAGCCATACATGCAATGGACCACTACGTCCCTAAACTGGAGCAATAGAGCCCCCAAATGCTCTTTTGTCGGATCTAAACGATCCTGTTAAGTTGATCTTAGTCTCAAACTGGACTAACGTATCCTTAACAAACGTTTGAGTTGATCTTAGCCTCAAATACGGCTAACATATCCTCAAACGAAAACTCCAAACCCAAATCTAAGAAAATACGGATTTGGATTAATCCACGTCCTACGGGCGACGACATAAATTAGTCTCTGTATACAATCCACGGGCAACCACAAACAAAACAAACACCCACAACACGAAGTGAAATTCTGGAGAAGGAGAAAGTTGTTACCGTGACGCGGTAGCGTAATTAACTGCAGGGGCTTGCGTCTGCAGGGAAGAGCGTCCCCACAATCAAAAACCCCTCAGATGAGGGGGAATCTGACGAAGTCTGCTACGTCGGCCGCATCCGTCTAAACCTCCAATACACGGTTCCATAAATCAACTTGGCATCTTCGGAGAGGTGGACGGATAAAACCAAATAGCATCTACCCCGAATCCCAGTGCCAGGACTTTCGCAGTCCTGTGCGCCGTCTTTCGGAGGGGAACAGATTCTGGCACGCCCAGTGGGACCTTTTCCTCTTTCCACTCTACACTTCGTGTGTCGTGTTCGCGGACAAATCGCGGTTTGCTGTGGTTGCCTGTGGATTCAAGGTACTTAGATTTGGTGTCTTGCTCCATGCAGAAAACAGAAGATCAATGGCTTCAAGCTGCACTAAATGCAACTGCAACTCTCGCTCCGTCCTTGCTGGAGGAGTGACTTACGGGCCCCAAGCGGCCTCCCTTTTCAAGATGCCAGTGGAGCAGGTAACTCAAGCCGCCACTGGACTATTCTTCGGGACCATGCTCCCACCGATGAGCTTCAATGCCCCAATGACGTTGCAAGAAGCCCCAAAGAAGTCGGTCTTTGATCGACTTACCACTGCCGCGGCCCCTCTCAACGGGTCGCCCAACTCTACTGCCTCAGTTTTTAACAGACTAGGCCAGAGCTCCAACGGGCCCATGAAGAAGCCTGCAATACCAGAAGGCGTTATCCCGAAGCGGATAGCCATCCCTGCTCCCAAAATCGTCAAGGCGGCTTCTCCTGCCAAAGGGTCGGTCTTCACAAGACTGACTATTTCTGCTCCCGTTCCAGGCGAAATCACCAAGGTTGCTTCCCCTACTCGGAAGTCTTCTTTCGATAGGTCGGCCGTCCCCATTCAACGGACGTCAGTCTTTAAAAGGCTGATACCAGCGAATTCTGACCAACACAGGGGGCATGAGGAGGTCACCCCTATGGCTAAACCAACTCCAATCGCACGACATGCTCGACGTCGCCACTGACGCCGAATGAGGAACGCTGGGGGCAACTCCCCCTCTGGGATAACTCCGCCAGCTCCGATGGTGGGGATCGATCCTGCTGTTCCAACCGAGAACAGTTTTGAACTGCTTAACAAGGTGCGCAGAAACTCTTCTACTGCAGTGCTAAAGAGAACTCCTTTACCGGTGCAGAATGCTCCAGAGAAGAAGCCGGAGCAGCCCCCTCAGCGGCTGTCCTCCAAAATTTATAAAGTCTGGCGTCAAGTCCAAGACTCCGTGATGGATAAAGACTATCTCCACCGACAGAAAAAGATGAAGGTCCGGCAGGAGAAGGACTACTCTGTCGAGCCACAAAAAGCGACAGCTACCTGGGTGCCCATTGCAACGGCTCCCTCAACGTCAATCACTCAAAAGAAAAGGAGGCCGCAAAAAGCCCCTGTGAACATGGTGAACCGTAAAAGCGCTGAACACAAATGCCCTAAGTCTGGGGCCATGGTGGTGCACACTGTTTATATGGCTGCCGGAAAAGAGGAAAGCCGTGCTTCGACGGGTCACCGACCGCTCACCCGATCCATGACAAAAGCCCAGGAGCAGCAACAGAAGCTTCAAGAAATGATGACTGCAATGACTGCACTTACCGGGCCAAAAGAAAGCTTGGAGGCGCCATCAGAACAGCGTCACGAACAGGAGACTGATGCTGATTTCTTACGCAGAGTCTTCGAAAAGAAGGACAAAGAAGCCGCAGAGCAAGCGGCTAAAATAAAACAAATGGCACTCCTCTTCCAAGATATGGTAGGGACGATGCTATAGCCGGACCCTCCAGCTGAAGACCCTCCAATCATTGTTGGAGACGACGGAGGGGAGACATCTAATCCTCCTCCGGCCCTTTCAGCGGCCAAGGAGGAAACCATTTCCAAAGCTGCACTGGATTACTATATTGCTCAGCAGATACGAGTTTATCAGGCGAATGAGTCGGCTGGGCAAATTGTTAGAACCGGACGACCCTACCCGGGCTGGTATGACCAAATCAGTTACCCGCCAGGATATACGATCCCTAAATTCCATGTGTAAAAGGGGACAGGGAATCCACATCAGCATGTCGCTCAATTCAGGGCCTTATGCGGCAACACTGGAGGCGATGACAAACTGTTGCTTCGCCAATTCGTCGGCAGCCTAGCAGAAACGGCCTTCGAATGGTGTTCGGAGCTGCCTAACGACTCTGTCAAAACATTTGCAGAGATGGAGCTGCTGTTTACACAAAGATTTGCAAGCGCCAGCGAGCGCACCCCGATCACCGCATTGATCAACGTCAGGGTAAGGCCAGGCGAGACATGGGTTCAATACACAATACGGTGGCGGAACCTATGGTCGAGATGCGAACAACGCATAGAAGAAGCGCTTGCGGTAGGCTTGTTTGTGGGTACCCTTGACCCTCAGTCGACTATCTCCCAATTCATGATATTTTTCAAGCCGGCGACTTTTCAGGCCTTGATTGACAAGTTGATCCAAATGGACCAGATGAGTCATAGGCCGTCCTCTTTAAAGACAGAACCTCGGAACGACAAGGGTAAAGGAAATGCGATCGTCGTTGCCAATGCTCAACAACAGCCGAGCAACTTGAAGCCGGTTGTCCGTCAAAACAATATGCGTCCACGCCTATCCCTCGAGGAGAGGCTAGAACGTCCTTACTCGTTTCTTCAAGATAAAACGAGAAGACTGTTCGAGATAGCAGTGCGCAACAGACTCATCATTCTGCCAGATTCAAAACGTCCGTTGCAGCCAAACGACGTCAATGATCCCAATTACTGCCCCTACCACCGAGTATTGGGTCACCCGATCGAGGATTGCTTCGTCTTTAAAGGATGGATCGAAGATCAGTACCAGCGGGGCAAGTTCGAGTTGTCCGACAACTGGAAGGTGAGCCCGCCACAACCACATGCTTCGAGAAAGATGGATATGTCGGGGGCATCATGCTCATTCACAGGGAAAGCCCCATAGACCGAAAAGTCAGTAAACTAGAGATTCGCCTCAAATACGGCGACTGCGGACCGAAACGTCGTTAAACTAACGATGGACCACTACGTCCTAAAACTAGCTGACGACCGAAACGCCTTTAAACTACTACCACAGCATTCTCAGGCTGACGAGATAAAAAAAAATAAAGAATAAAAAAATAATAAAAAAAACGGTATGTCCATAAGCAAAATGGGTACGGATGAAAACCCGAAAGGGCTCCGTGAGTAAAAACAGCAGGGCTACCGGCGAGTGTTCGTGAAAACCTGAAAGGGCGCAACTTCGTAAAAAAAAGAGAAAAGAATAAAAAGAAATAAAAAAAAGAGACGATATGCCCATAAGCAAAATGGGCACGGATGAAAACCCGAAAGGGCTCCGTGAGTAAAAACAGCAGGGCTACCGGCGAGTGTTTGTGAAAACCCGAAAGGGCGCAATCTCATTAAAAGACACTTACAGGGTCCTCTCGACCTTGTGAGGAGAAATCACCTGCGTGAGATCCTTACAACTCACAAAGGAGCAACACACTTAGGAATCCTCACGATTCCTAAGGAGAAATTACACTTGCGAGATCCTCACGACTTGTAAGGAGAACTCTCTTATGGGACCCTCACGGCTCATAAGATTTGAAAGTCTTAAGTTACAGAGACCTAAACCTGTGCTTAAGCAACCCCCACAACCTTCGATATTGCCCTACAAGTGGCTCAATACTAACCCTTGTATACAATCCACGGGCGCGAATAAACATTTCCCTAACCAAGTCCCACCCGTGACTGGGGATATGTTCGTATGGTGAACAACCCTTGTAAGTCTTCTCGACTTATAAGGAGAAAACCCTCTTGTAAGATCCTTACGACTTACAGGGGAACATATACTTAGGAATCCTCATGATCCCTAAAGAAAAAACACACCTACGAGATCCGCATGACTTGTAGGGAGAAATACCTTTGTGAGACCCTTACGGCTCATGAAGTCAAAGCTTTAGTCAACGGGATCCTAACCCTGTTTATTAAGCCACCTTTGTTTGACGTCGACAGATGCAAATGATGATTCGCTCCTGGCAATATTCCAGTTGTAGCGATACTGATGCATAAACCGGTATCAAATTCCGAATCCTTTCATGGCAAATGATGATTCGCTCCTGGCAATATTCCAGTTGTAGCGATACTGATGCTGAGATTGGCACCAGATTCTAAGTTCTACACTCGCGATAAAAATCAGCGAGCTAAAAATGTATACGAAATAGCCAAAATGATTGGCAACTCGCAATAAAAAGCAGCGGGTAAAAAATAAATAAATAGCCGAAATGATTGGGCAACTCGCAATAAAAAGCAGCGGGTAAAAAAATAAATAAATAGCCGAAATGATTGGGCAACTCGCAATAAAAAGCAGTGAGTGAAAATAAGATGAATAGCCGAAATGATTGGGCACCACGAAAAATAGCCGAAATGATTGAGCAATCGCAACCTTCGCGATATAAAGCTGAAATGATAGAGTATCGCGGAAAGAAAAAAATATATATAATGAAATTTATGCCCTACAGGCGATATAATAGCAATCCCTGTATACAATCCAGGGGCGCAAAAAAGGAAGGAAACATATCTTCCCTCCCCATGCTCCATCAGAAAACGGAGCCAAGTCTTAACGGCAACTCATATAAAACCGGAAAGACCATCGGAGATCATCCCATACGGAGTGGTCACCACCTCAACATTCGTCTCGATACAGCAGACGAGATGTCAACAACGACGTTCCTTCGCAGTCCACTAGGATGTAAATGCAACGTCAGCAAAAGGCCCCATGGTTAGTAAAGCGTAGTGACGGCAAAACCCCAGCTCCACCTCAACATTCGTCTCGATACAGCAGACGAGATGTCAACAACAGCGTTCTTCCTCCAATAGGATTCGGACGTGACAAGGAAAATGAAGCGAATGCCAAATTCCTAGCTTCAGGGTCTTAACGGCAAGTCATATAAAACCGGAAAGACCATCGGAGATCATCTCACGCCAGTGCGGAATGGTCACCACCTCGACGTCCGTCTCAATACAACAGACGAGATGTCACGACGGCGTTCTTCCTCCAACGGGATTCGGACGTGACAGAGCAAATGAAGCGAAGGCCAAATTCCTAGCTTCAGGGTCTTAACGGCAAGTCATATAAAGCCTGAAAGACAACCGGAGATCATCTCACACCAGTGCGGAATGGTCACCACCTCGACGCTCGTCTCGATACAGCAGACGAGATGTCATCTCAGCGTTCTTCCTCCAACAGGATTCAGACGCGACAATCAAACAGCGGAGCCACGGCAAAGTTCCTAGTTCCAAACCTCGACGGTTCACCAACAACCTAGAGACAACCGCGACATTCGTCTCGATATAGAGGACGCAATGCCAGCAAACGAAGCAAAAGCCAAATTCCTAGTTTCAGGGTCTTAACGGCAAGTCATATAAAGCCTAAAAGACTATCAGAGATCATCCCACACCAGCGCGGAGTGGTTATGACTCATCGGGGCTCTCCAAAATGAGTCTAACCTCAAGTAAAAAGTGATATGGAATATCCCTACGCTTGCTCTTTCGACGGTAATACTACCTGGAAGATTACTTGAAGACGTCTTGTCCAGCCCCCGAAGGGATCAGAGACACGACAATCGCAAGGCTACTCGAATAGCAAGATTTCATATCGAGGAATATATCAGCCAACACGACGGTACGACGGCCAAAACCCTAAGTACCACATATCCTAACAGACCTCTGTCGTAAAGAGCAGAGGTTAACTGTAACGTTAGGATATTCTTGCGAGAAATGCTCGATTTGTTTCGACTCGTGAGGAAAAGCCTTAGGCGGCAGGGATTAAAAAACTTGTTTCCTAAGAAATGGGACCCTGCAAGTCGGTCCAAAATGGACCCTTGCATACTATTCACGGGTCACACTCTCCAAAGTTGAATCTCGACACGGAGGGAAACAATCACTTGTGAGTCCTCACGACTCGTAAGGGAGTAAATTCTCTTGTGAGATCCTTACGATCTCAAGAGAAAACGTACCTAGGAATCCTCACGATTCCTAAGGAGAAAATACACCTACGAGATTCTTTCGATCCGTAGGGAGAAAAGTCTTTATGAGACCCTCACGGCTCATAAAGTTGAAAAGTCTTAGGTAACAGATCTGAACCTGCAGCCTAAGCCATCACTACCTCTTGAAGAAGACAATACAGGATGCTCGCTCTATCATCCGTCAACCATGTTTACCAAGGCAACATACTGACAATAAAAGAAAGAAGAAAGCGACAAAAAGAACATCCGATTTGCATTTGGTCAAGCGTTCGAGACACACTCATTCATGTACGTGCAAAAGACTCAGAACGAGAAATAAGACAAGCTGAAATAAAAATTTTCCATTCATATTGCCAAAAGTTCTTACAATCATAAAGAAATAAACAAAGACATTATCCAAATGATTACAATGGCAAAACCTCGAATCCAGGACATGGATTGAGGAACTCAAAAGTGACCTTATCCAAGACTTCCCAAGCCTGGCGAACCATCCTAGTGTGCTTCCTTTCGCGAGCACGGACGTCGGGATCCCCACTGATGTCCTCCTCCCTCCAATAAGCAGCAAGAATGGCGGACTGTTGGAAGTCCTGGTGTAAGAGATCGACAAGATTGTCTCGCCGTCTCTTTGAGATTATGTTCATCAGGTACACCGAGTGCACCTTATCCTCGGCGGCATCCAACGCTCCAAGTGGCACACCGGTACAGAATAGGGGAAGAGCTTCCTAGATGGCACCCACAATAAGCTTCAACAGAGGGGAGCGTCGAGAAAGCAGTTGACCGTTGTATGCGTCGAAGCGACTCATGATCTCGGCAGACTCGGCGTTGGTAAATTCTCGGTTCTGAGAACGGCCGAGTCGTCGGATGTCTCCGTAAGAGATGATTTCAACGAGGTCGTATATGTGGGCGTCCATTGCTCCTGTAAAAGACAATTAACAGAATTAGCAGACAGACCGATTAAGCGAATTCTTATAAAAAAAAGGCACAGGGAGTTAAACTCCTCGAGAGCAATGCTCTGCAGACAGGAGTGACACCTATCAAATTCAGTTATGAGGAGAATTTGAAGAAAATCCCCTGAGAACATTGAGAGCATTGCTCTGGAAAAATGATATAATTCATCAAAATAAAATAAAATCTTTTTGGAGAATAAAGGCTCTATTATTAGAACCCTAATAGAGTTCTCTTTAGTTCTCTCTAGATCCTTTTAGAGCAAAGCTCTGCTAAATGAAACCTTAAACGGGTCTTCTTTAGATAAGGGATCTATTAAGAGCAAAGCTCTTGAAATTAATTTAAATTAATCCAGGTTAATTTTTACCTAAAAATTCTCTAGAGTTCTAACTCTTAAAAGTGCTTGAACAAAAGAGCAAGACTCTGAATAAGAATTCTTAAGAAGAGAGATGAAAATCATCTAAGAGACCAAAGGTCCTATTTATAAGCACTAAGTGCCATTTCAACTTCCAAAAGTTGCCGCAACGGTTGGAATTCTGCCACCGCTGCGCTCACGTTTGGGGCAACGTAAGCGCAACGGTGGGGGGACATTTGTTTACCCCAATCAGAGCAAAGCTCTGTTCAAATTCTAAGGCGGGAAATGAAGCAACGCTTCTGTTTACCACAATCAGAGCAAAGCTCTGCGCTGCGCTGTTTTCCCAATCAGAGCAAAGCTCTGTTTGAATTTCAAAAATTCAAAAATTGAAGCAACGCTTCAAATCCCTTGCGGTGCGCGCAACGCGCCACGTGTCAAAAGCTGATACGTCAGCGTAGCGCCCAAGACAGCGTGCCCAATTAGAGCACAGCTCTATTTAAAACAAAATTAAAAGAAGCAATGCTTCAGTTGCGCAAGTGTTGTGCTGTGCGACACGTGTCAGCGCAGTTGTGCTGCGCTGTGTGCTGCGCGACACGTGTCAGCGCAGTTGCGCAAGCGCAGTTGCTCTGTGCTGTGCGCTGCGCGACACTTGTCAAGCGCAGTTGCGCTGCGCGACACGCGTCAAGCGCTGGTGCGCCTGTGCCAAACAGAATTAAAATTCCAGTAAGATTTTTCTGTTCTTGTTAAAACAAGAAGATTGTCTTCAGTAAAATAGAAGCCCTTGGATCAAAGATCCAACGGTGGGGAAAATTCCCCAAATCACTCAGAGAATGATCTCTTTAACAAATTTAACAAATTAATGTGCACTATATAAAGGCCCCTAGACCCCAATTCCAAGACATCATCAATCAAAAACAACAACACAGAGAATAGAGAGAACTCTGAAGAATTTTGAGAAGAACTCAAGAAGAGAAAAAAAAAGGTAAAAACCTTTATAAAAAGAAGAATTTCTTCTGAATAGATCATTAACCTAAGAACAAGATCAATGATCTTCAATAAAAAAATAAATAATAACAAAGGCATCGCCTTTTTTATGAACCATTGGTTCTGAAATCTTAAAGATTCTTTTCTTGAATCCAAAATTGGATCAAGTTATTGAAACAGTGCCTTGCACTTGCAAAAGCTGCACTGTTGCGCTCCTGGGTTGGCGCAAGCCACCAGAGAGCGCCGCGTGTCAGCTCCAGAATAACTTGCGCTATGCGCTTTTAAAAATAGAGTATTGCTCTCTGAAATTAGCGCAACTCATCAGAGCGCGCAACGTGCTACAGCGCAATAGCGCAGTGCGCTGCGCTAGCGTGACACGTGTCACCTCCACATGCGCTTGCGCTCAATAATTGGCGCAAAGCGCCTGACAAGCCACTGTCAGATAATTAATGCACTGCATTATTTACAGAAGGGCCAAGCCCAATTAAAAAAGGCCTAACAGGCCAAATTAGATGCAATGCATTATTTTAAAGAAGGGCAGAGCCCAAACAAAAACATATGCTCTGCATCATTTAAAAAGGGACTGAGCCCAAATCAAAAAGGCCTAGCAGGCCAGAATAAAATGCAGTGCATTATTAAGCATGGGCAAAGCCCTAGCACAGGCCTAATAGGCCAACGATAAAAATGTTGAATATTCTCAACTGGACTTAGCCCAATCATGGCCGTAAGTTCTCAAATTAAATTGACTGAGCAAGACTGCTCTCTTAAATCAATTTACATCCGGTTCAAGGGTATATCTCTGAACTCCTCTGACACCTATCGTTGTAATCCTTCAACGACGTCAGAGAGGTGACGGGTCCCGACAACCACACACCCATACGGACTGTGGAGTCCTTAAACCCATGGACTTATGCGGACTGTGGAGTCCTTAAACCCATGGACTTATGCGTCCTTAAACTAACGGACTAATGCGTCCTTAAACACATCCATATGGACTGTGGGGTCCTTAAACTCACGGACTAATGCGTCCTTAAACTAACATCCGTCCCTAAAATGGGAACGATGGACCACCATGTCCCTAAACTAGAAATGGATCACCATGTCCCTAAACTGGAAATGGACCGCAATGTCCCTAAACTACCTATGGACCACTACGTCCCTAAACTGGAACAACAGAGCCCCCAAACGCTCTGCTGTCGGATCTAAACGATCCTGTTTAAGTTGATCTTAGCCTCAAATATGGCTAACGTATCTTTAAACCTTCAAACAGATTTTAGTCCCAAATTGGACTATAAGACCCCCAATCAACTCTGGTTCAAGGGTACATCTCCGAACTCCTCTGACATCTGTTGTTGTAATCCTTCAACGTCGTCAGAGAGGTGACGGGTCCCGATGACCATATATTAAATGGACCACTACGTCCCTAAACTGGAACAATAGAGCCCCTAAATGCTCTTTCCGTTAAGTTGATCTTAGTCTCAAATCAGGCTAACGTATCCTTAACGAACGTTTAAGTTGATCTTAGCCTCAAATATGACTAACGTATCCTTACACCAAAACCCCAAAACCAAATCTAAGAAAATACGGATTTGGACTAATCCACGTCCTACGGGCGACGGCATAACTTAGTCTCCGTATACAATCCACGGGCATCCACAAACAAAACAAACACACACGACACGAAGTGAAGTTCTGGAGAAGGAGAAAGTTGTTACCGCGATGCGGTAGCGTAATTAACCGCAGGGGCTTGCGCCTGCAGGGAAGAGCGTCTCCACAATCAAAAACCCCTCAATCGAGGGGGAATCTGACGAAGTCTGCTACATCGGCTGCATCCGTCTAAACCTCCGATACACGGTGCTATAAATCAACTTGGCATCTTCGGAGAGGTAGACGGATAAAACCAAATAGCATCTGCCCCGAATCTCAGGCAAGACGTCCTTACGTCGTCTTGGCCGTCTTTCGGAGGGGAACAGATTCTGGCACGCCCGGTAGGACCTTTTCCTCTTTCCACTCCACACTTCGTGTGTCGTCTTCGCGAACGAATCGCGGTTTGTTAATGGTTGCCTTTGGATTTCAAGTTACTAAGATTTGGTCCTTTGCCTGGCGCAGAAATCAAGCATCAATGGCCTCCAACTGCTCGAGCTGCTCCAAATGCCAATGCAACCGACGCTCTGCCTCACCTGGAGATGTAGCCTATGGGCCTCAAACGGCCTCCATCCTTGCCATGCCGGTGGAACAGCTGACCCAGGCCACCACCGGTATGTTTTTCAGGACCATGCTCCCGCCTGCAAGCTTCACCCTTTCAGTGCCCATACCAGAAGCGCACAAGAAGTCGGTTTTCGATCGGCTCACCGCTGCAATGGCCCCTTTCAACGGGTCGTCCAATATCACGCCGGCAACCTCTGTCTTCGCCAGGTTGAACCAGTACCCTAATGGGCCCGCCAAGAAGCCCATGAACCCTGAAATAGCCGTCCCGAGGAAGACAGCCACCTCTGCTCCTGAAGCCGTCAAGGCGGCTTCTCCTGTTAAAGAGTCGGTCTTTTCAAGATGACTATTCCGGCTCCTGCTCCTACTTGAGGGTTTGTCTTTCACAGACTGAACGTCACCACTACTGAAAAGACAACATCAGTCTTTAATAGGCTGGCACCAGCAGCGCCTCATCCGGACAGGGGGCAAAACGAAATTATCCCTATCGCCGAGCCAGTCCCAACAGCTCGACATGCTCGACGTCGCCATTGGCGCCGAGTAAGGAAGGCCGGGGGCAACTCCCCCTCAGGGCTAACTCCACCGGCTCTAATGGTGGAAGTTAATGCTGCTGTTACAACTGGGAACAGCTTTGAACCGCTAAGGAGGGTACGCAAGAACTATCCGACTGCCACGCTGAAAAGATCTCCTCCACCTGCAGAGAGGGTTACAGAAACGAAGCTGGAGCAGCCCCCTCAACGGCTGTCCTCCAAAATTTATAAGGTCTGGCGACGGGTCCAGGACTCAGTAGTCGACCAAGATCACTCTCGCCGGCAGAAAAGGGCGAAAGTGCAGAAAGAAAAGAACCGTCCCGTCAAACAACAAAGGACGACAACCGCCAGGGTGCCCGCTGCAATGGCCCCCTCAACTTCAACGGCCCACAAGAGAAGAAGGCTGGAGAAAATCCTCACGCCTGTGGCAAGTGCCAAAGGCGGTGAGCCCAAACACCCTAAGTCCGGGGGCATTGTAGTCCATACAGTCTACATGGCGTTCGGTAAAGAGGACAGCTGTATATCTACAGGTCATAGACCGCTTACACGGTCAGTGACCAAAGCTCAGGAGCAACAGCAGAAGATCCAAGAAATGATGAACACGATGGCCGCACTCACTGGGCCGAAAGAAAGCCCCGAAGCGTCCTCGGATCAACGCCAAGAGCAAGAAACTGACGCTGAATTCCTTCGCCGGATACTGGAAAAGAAGGATAAAGAGGCCGCGGAAAAAGCAGCCAATATAAAGCGAATGGCCCTTCTGTTCCAGGACATGGTAGGCATGATGATCCAATAAGATCCTCCTGCTGAAGATCCTCCGATCGTCCTTGAAGACGACAGGGGAGAAACGTCAAATCCTCCACCGGCTCTGTCAACGGCCAAGGAGGAGACAATCTCCAAAGTTGACTTAGACGAATATATAGCTCAACAGATACGGGTTCATCAGGCGACTGAGGTAGCCGGCCAAATTGTCAAGACGGGGCGACCGTATCCGAGCTGGTATGATCAGATCAAGTACCCGCCGGGCTATACAATACCGAAATTCCATGTCTATAAGGGGACGGGCAATCCCCACCAGCATGTTGCCCAGTTCAGGGCGCTTTGCGGCAACACCGGCGGTGATGATAAATTGTTGCTTCGCCAGTTCGTCGGTAGCTTATCAGATACAGCGTTCGAGCGGTATTCTGAACTCCCGAATGACTCCGTCAAAACATTTGCGAAGATGGAGCTGCTGTTTACCCAGCGATTCGCAAGCGCCAGCGAACTGATTTGTCTCAAAAATACTTAGAACCGCAATCAAGAACGGCGTCGCTTTGCAGCTAGCCGGTGAGTACGGGTCGGTCCACAGGGATGTTGTGAATTTCCTAATCGTGCTAACGAGTTAATTCCGATTGTGGTCGGACAGATTATTAAATCTAAAAACTAAATCTATCTATACTAAGATTATCTAGATCTAAATCTTGGTATGGTTAGGTTTAGGAATGGTTTGGAAATGTAAATAAATCTCAACGCTTTCTATACCCAAATTAGGATCTAAGAGGAGTTATGGTAATTATTAATAAAGGGGTTTAGATCCATTCGGGAAGGTGTTCCTTCCTCTAGGTTCTTGTCCTTCCTTTATCAATACTTACCCTAACCTCCATGGAAAACACGCACAACCAGGCCTTTATACCACGGTATCACCGCTACCTCGAGGGATAGGGTGCCGTAAGGCGCGGTGTGTGTGTGTATGCATGGAGTCCTATTGATTATATGTGATGGGTAAGAAAGGGATGAGAGATCTCATCTCTCAAAAGCCTTCCCCATAGCTAACTCTAACAATTATCTAGGGCAAGGAATTAAATCTAAACTAGAGCAGAGAATGAAAAATTACCTACTTTATAGACAACTCTCTCCAAACATCAACACATGGTTGTTAGATCTGAATTCATGAAATGAAAAGAGGCACCGATGCTCTCCAAAAGAATTCTAAAATTTATTAATGAAGGGAGGCATAGCCTTTACAATGATTTAGAGTTCCTATTTATAGAGGATAGGAAACTCTAGGTTACAATTGATTCGCATGTTTACATTTACCAAAATAACCCTATAAAGACCAGTCAACGCCGCCACCATATTTACCAAAAAATTTTATGCTCATAAATCCTTAACCAGGCCGCGGAACCGCGGCCCGAGGCCTGGTTTGGTCGCAGTTCCGCGGCCAAACAGTGGAATTGGACTGTTAAATTTCGTGGTCTGGCTCTGGTTGTTTTGGGCTTCCTGTATATTTGGTTCTTTTCTCAGATTGGTTTCTCGTTCTCTTCCAGATCTTCCAGTGAATAATTGTGGTGGACTTTTCCCATTCGCTTCGCGATCTTGGACCTTGCTTTGCCTTGTACTGATCTTTTGTGTAGGCTTGATTAAGATACTTCTATTTGTTTGTCAAGGTTCCTCTTTTGTATCGTCTTTTATCTTTTTCACTGTTTTAGATCCAAGAACCTGTAACCTGTAATATGTAGCAGACATGCGTCAAAAGCACCTGTTTATTTATAAAACGAATAAGAATGGGGAATATAATAATGCAATATTATGGTGTGAACACGAATGCACCCCGATAACGGCATTGATTAATGCCAGGGTAAATCCGGGCAAGACGTGGGTGCAATATGCGATACGGTGGAGGAACCTATGGTCAAAATGCGAACAACGCATTGAAGAAGCGCCGGCAATGGGTATGTTTGTGGGAACCCTTGATCCTCAAGCGACCATCTCGCAATTTATGATGTTCTTCAAGCCGACTACCTTCCAGGCCCTGATCGACAAGCTAGCTCAAATGGACCAGATGGGCCATAGACCGCCTCCTCTAAAGCCGGATTCTCGAAACGAGAAGGAGAAGGGAAAAGCGATCGTTGTCGCTAATGCTCAACAACAACCGAGCAACTTGAAGCCGGTTGTCCGTCAAAATAATATGCGTCTGCACGTACCCCTTGAAAAGAGGCTACGACATCCTTACTCATTTCCTCAAGATAAAACGAGAAGACTGTTTGAGCTGGCATTGCGCAATCGACTCATAAATCTTCCTGATCCAAGACGTCCGTCGCAGCCAAACGACGTCAATAATCCCAATTACTGTCCCTATCATCGAGTACTGGGTCATCCGATCGAGGATTGCTACGTCTTCAAAAATTGGATTGAAGACCAGTACCAACAGGGGAAGTTCGCGTTGTCCGAAAGATGGAAGGTGAACCCGCCCCAGCCTCACACCCCTAAAAAGGTGAATACGCCGGTGGAAATGTGCTCTCTCGTTGAAGAGGCTCCTTGGGAGGTCGTACTATCAGCCAAAACACAGAGGATGCTGAATGAGCTACAAACATGCCCAGCGATTAGGTGGAAGAACTCATTGGAACCTCAGATCATTGAAGGGATGTTGAAGCCACGTCCAACTCCAAAAATCGATGGTGATGGCCCGAGCACTCACAACCAGTCGTCAAAATCTTCAAAGAAGAAGAAGAAGAAGAAATCCAAGAAGCCCGTGAAGCCTGGCGACAAGCGCATGGACTTAAAAAAACAAATTGACGCGCTGGAGGAATACAACCAGAAAGCACGGACTCCCATCACACTTCAAGAGTTTCTCAACCATGTCCTTCAAGAGGAAGATGAGGGGGAGAGCTCATCGGGTGAATCTGAGAAATACGTGGCAAGCTGTCATATGATCTCCCACTCATTTACAGACGACGAGGAAACTCCTTGCGCTACAAAGCTGGGGGCAGACCCTAAACCGGAAATTCTGGGGCCATCGGATGAAAAAATTGACGCATTCCTCAACGAAGCTCTGTTGAAAAGTAAAGCTGATCGGGAACGCGAGGCGGCTATATTTGAAAGGGCCAAGCGCCGGCGACTAAACAGAAGAATTGAAGCACTCCCGCCGGATCAAAGTACGTCCACCACAGATAAAAGCAAATTCAAGATGAGGAAAAGGTTTGCTAAAGCCATATCAATGGGTCTGAAGCTACCATCCTCTGAAGGAAACATTACTGGTGAAGCGGAAATGTACCCTTCCTACTGCTTGTATTATCGGAAGATTTCGCACCCCACCGAAGAGTGCAAAGCTTTCAATAAAGGGTGGCAGGGATATGTTGCTCACTGACAACATTTTAAGCGGGAAAAGCGCAAAACTCGTCGGGAGCAAAAGGGTACGACCGAGGAGCTTAACAGAACTATCGGCAATTGTCGCATGGTTAATGCCGGGGGATCGCAAGTTCTCACGTTCGGGAGCGACTCTGACGAGGAAATGGCTCTTAGCCCCCTCTTTAAAGAGTCCACCTCGGGAAAAGAGGAAGAGCCGAAGGCCTGCGAAAATATCCGGCTGCGTAATCGTACGCTACCTGAAAAGAATCTCAGACCCTCAAATAAAAAAGATAAAGGGAAAGAAAAGGTCTCTGAGGATATCGCCCTAGATGACCAAATCATGGAAGAGCTAGCCGCCAAGGACCCGCCGAAGAAAAATAAAGTGGATTACAGCGTCCTAGCGCATCTGAGGAAGCTACCCTCCCAGCTCAGCATTCTTGACGCCCTTTTACTATCGAAAGAGGCAAGGGATTCATTAATCAAGGCACTACAAGAGCCGGAGCAATTCCAAGCTTTCCTCGCCGAAGAAAAGATGAAGGATGAATTGGAGGAAGTGCACACGGCCGATGTCACTTTCGGTGATGAAGACCTTCTCTTAGAGACGTGCGAACACAATCGCCCCCTCTATATCTCAGGATACTGCCATGATATAAAGATAGGCAAAATCCTGGTCGACAATGGATCCTCCGTTAATCTCCTCAATGTGCGGGTGTTAAAAGGAAATCTGCATGAGCGGCCAGCACCTTGCTCGGGACAAGATCACCATCTCCGGGTTCGACTCCCAATCATCAGGAACTCTTGGGTCTGTGATACTGACGCTATGTTTTGGGCTACTCGTCACGGACATTAAGTTCCACGTCATAGACGCCGAGACGTGCTATAACGTTCTGCTCGGCCGACCATGGTTGCACGAGTACAACATCATCCCTTCTACACAGCATCAGTATATGAAATATTTTAGGGATGGTCTCGAGTATACCGTGATGGGAGAACTGAATCCGTTTTCCGTGAACGAAATTCGCAAGTATGAAGATGCCAAATACTTCTTATCGGATTTCGAAGACACGGAGAGGTGTCACAAGCTGGAGAACAAAGCTAACGCCACCATCCCTGTCTTCGGCAGTGATACCGAGGAAGGGGAGGAGATAGTTTATTCGGGTCCGCCCCAATACAACAAGCCAGGACCATCCGCTCCTACGTTGATCTTTGGTAGTGACTCGGAAGATGAGGTCCATGCTGTATTCTCTGCTCGGCCTTCAATACAAACATCCGCTGACGAAGAGCAAAGTCTGCAAGTCACCATGGTGCCTCTTAAACATCATAAAGAACTGGATGCGCTCGATACCTACAGTGTAGAGGAGCTGCAGACGTTTTATGTCCTTCCCAGGCGAGAAGGCGAAAAGGCAATTCTATTCTACCGCTCTGAAGAAACCAAAGTGGAGAAAGAAATTTGGCACGGTACGGATCCTACGCTTGACAGGGTTCAGCCTATCCATCTGCCCAGATATTATACAGAAGGTTTGAAGAGGCTGCTGAAGCGCCAAGGGATACCCTTTAAACAGACCGCTCGAAAAGCCAAGTTCTATGACAGGGTCTGGAACGTTCCCAGGACTCAGCACAAGTTGCCTAGTGGGAGAATGGAAACAATCGGGCTTGGATACATTCGGTCTAGGAAACGAGAGCTACTCCGCGACTGTTACGTCGTACATGACTTCAATGAAGAAGTGGATGCTCAACAGGAGGACGCTAATCCTGAACCAGTAAAAGTTCCTGATGCAAAAGTGCCCAGTCCGTCGTTCGAAGAACAAATGAACAGTCTTATAAGGGAAGCTGGTCAAAAAGTCTGAGATGACTATAACCGTGAAATGGCAATCTACAAGAAAGCCAAAACGCAACGCCTCCTCCAACAGGCCGTGAAAGATGAAAATGCCACTCCCTGTCAACCTATTATAAAAAGGCTCGACACAGAGGCAGAAACAAGTCGAAACACGAAAAAGGCTCTCAACAGCAACAAAGCGAGACTAAGAAGCCACACAAGCGGGAATCGAGCGGTTCAGATTTATCCCTTGTAAAGAAGATAAGTCGAGCATACTCTTTTCTTCGGGATAAGACAAAGAGAATACTTGACCTCGCTATAAAACATCAGATGCTCACACTGCCGGAGTCCAAGCACCCCGAACAAGTAGGCGAAATCTCACACCCAAACTATTGCTCTTATCACCGAGTAATAGGGCATCCTCTCGAAGACTGCTTCACCTTCAAGAACTGGGTTGAAGATCAGTATCAGCTCGGCAAGTTCGCTCTATCTGACAGTTGGAGGGTAACGCCGCCATAGAAGCATGAACCCAAAGCCACGAAAGCAGAACCACATTCACATCGGTCTTCGAAGCGAGCTCGTACTTGTCATATGATAACAATATCGAAAGAAGAGCCCGAGAATATGGATGACCTTCCTTGGTGCTTTGAAAATAGCAATGACGAGGTGATCTCAGAATTTCCACCAGCGCCGAAAGAGCTGGAGGATGGAATACATACCACTGAAGATAACCTTAAGAAAATTGAGTTGGGGACGGCGAACGACCCGCGACCGACATTTGTCAGCGAGCTGCTATCTGAAGAAAGGGTGGCTGCATTAAAAAACGTGCTTGTGCAGCATAAAGATTGCTTCGCTTGGAACTATTTCGAAATGCCGGGACTAGATCCAGAAATTGATGTGCACAGATTGGCGATATCTCCGGACGTCAAGCCAGTCAAACAGGCGCCGAGAAGAATGGGGCTCGAGCTTGAGATGAGTATCAATGCCGATGTCAAGAAGCTAATCGACTCTGGCTTTATCCAGGAGGTTCAATATCCTGAATGGATCGCCAATATCGTCCCGGTGATGAAGAAAAATGGGACAGTACGCATATGCGTGGACTTCCGGGATCTCAATAAAGCCTGTCCGAAGGACGATTTCCCAGTGCCAGTCACCGAACTGATGATAGACAATACGTCCACTCACAAAGTATTCTCCTTCATGGACGGCTCATCAGGGTATAATCAGATAAAGATGCATCCCGAAGACCAGAAGCACACCGCTTTCCGAACCCTTTCGGGTATATTCTGTTATAAGGTGATGCCCTTCGGTCTAAAGAACGCCAGTGCCACCTATCAGAGGGCCATGACTAAGATCTTCGATGACCTTATACATGAAATCGTCGAATGCTATATCGACGACCTCATGGTGAAAAGCAAATCGTACGAGGAACATCTCGAGCATCTGAAGACCGTATTTCAACGCCTTCGACAATACAACTTGAAGATGAACCCTCTCAAGTGTGCATTCGGAGTTTCCTTGGGCAAATTCCTGGGATTCATCGTCCGACACCGAGGTATCGAAATAGATCCGTCGAAGATCAAAGCGATCATGGAAATGCCTCCGCCAAGGACTCTTAAACAGCCGCGGTCTCTCCAAGAGAAGCTCGCGTATATACGGCGATTTATAGCCAATCTTTCAGGCAAGTGCCATCCTTACAGTCATCTGATGAAGAAAGGAACCCAAATCGTTTGGGATCACAAATGTCAGAGCGCGCTGGACGAAATCAAGCAATATCTGCAGAACCCTCCAGTGTTGGCTGCTCCGGTCAAGGGAAAGCCACTCATTCTTTATACCACAACCCTCGAAGGTTTCTTAGGCTCATTATGGGCACAAGAGAACGACCAAGGGAAAGAAAGAGCACTCTATTACTTGAGTCGGGTTCTACTGAGGGAAGAAAGCAACTATTCCCCTATTAAAAAACACTGCCTGGCGTTGATCTTTGCGATAACAAAGCTCAGGCACTATGCGTTGGCGCATGAAGTCCATCTCATTTCGAAGGTGGACCCCCTTAAGTATTTGATGTCAAAGGCCATATTGACGGGGCGACTCGCTAAATGGGCCCTACTCTTGATGGACTTCTCGATAACATATCAACCTTTCAAGGCAGTAAAAGGCTAGGCCATCTCCGACTTCCTCGCTGAGCATCCGATACCTGTCGATTCCCCTCTGAATTGTGAACTGCCAGATGAACATGCGTTTGATGCGATCGATGGGAGCGATACCCGATGGGAGCTTTATTTCGATGGAGCATCGTCCATGAAGAAGCGCAAACAAAGTACCCCTATAATCAAATCGGGGTTAGGCCTTATCTTCGTGACTCCACAAGGAGGGATAATGCGCTTTGCTTTCTCCTTAATAGAACCGAGGACGAACAATGAAGCCGGATACGAAGCTTTGATTGCAGGCCTCGAGATCGCCATCGACATGGGAATTGAAAACCTCCTCATATACGAAGATTCCCAACTGGTCGTTAGTCAAGTAAATGGCGACTACCAGACGTGCAAACCAGAGTTGGTGAAGTACGGCGAAAAGGTGTAACGACTGTTGACCCAAATTCCCTCCTACACTTTGGAAAACATACCGCGTGCGGAAAACAGCAAAGCGGACGCACTAGCCAAGCTCGCTAAAGAACTGGCTGAAGAAAACCTCGATGACGTCAGAATTGTGGTACAAAGCCATCGGGTGCTTTCCCCAGCAGAAATATCTCCGGAATCATCCAAAGAAAAGGGAGCGACTGAGCAGACGACCCTATAAATAAAAGACCGGGAAAAGGCTGAGGATTGGAGAGAAGTCTTTATAGACTACTTCAAGTACCGTCGAACACCTGAAGACGCATCCTCAAGACATCAGCTCATGAAACGAGCTTTGTCTTTCGCCTTCGTCAATGATACTCTGTACAAGAGGTCGTTTGATTCTCTGTGGTTGAAATGCCTGGGACCTGACGAAGCAAAAAGAGTCGTTCAAGAAGTTTATGATGGACTCTGTTGTTCTCACCAAGCAGGCCCAAAGATGAAATTGAAGATTAAACGAATGGGCTACTATTGGCCTACGATGATTCAGGACTGCCTCGAATACGCGAAGCAGTGCCACTCATGCCAAATCCATGGGGACTTCATCCACCAGCATCCAAATCCGCTACACCCAACGATGGCTAGCTGGCCGTTCGAAATGTGGGGAACCGACATAGTCGGCCCTATCGAACCGGCATCGTCCAGGGGACATCGTTTCATCCTGGCGACGACTGATTACTTCTCCAAATGGGCAGAAGCAGTACTGCTGAGGGAAGTGAAGACGGAGAATATCCTCCATTTCTTCAAGACGCACGTCATTTACCGGTTTGGAACTCCACGACGGATCATCTCCGATAATGACCCAGCCTACAGAAGCCACAAGATCAGTCGCTTCGCGCAGCAGCATAATATACACTGGAGATATTCCTCGGTTTATAATCCCCGAGCTAATGGTCTAGCCGAGGCCTTCAACAAGACCCTGACGAAGATCATGAAGAAGACGGTGTCCCGAAATAAGAAGGACTGGCATGAGAGACTGCAAGAAGCTATTTGGGCATATCGAACTACGTTCAAGACAGCCACGAACACGACGCCATACGCGTTGGTATTCGGTACGGAAGAAGTACTCCCCCTCGAAATAGAGTTACCCTCTCTACGAATGGCAATCCACTACGAGCTAACGGACAAAGAAAATGCTCATCTTCGGCTTGAGAAGCTTGATGCCCTTGATGAAACTCGGCTCATAGCGCAACAAAATCTAGAAGCTTATAAAGCTAAGATTACGCGCTCATGTGAAAAATTGCCCCGGCCGAGGACATTCCGCCAAGGCGAACTCGTGCTAGTGGTCAAAAGGCCTATGATCCCCAATCACGCCAAGCGGGGAAAATTCGAGCCAAACTATGAAGGCTCGTACATCATAGACAAGGTATACCAGGGTGGAGCCTATGTACTCATGGATATGCACGGTGAAAGGCCTTTCAGGCCAATAAACGGTCGCTTCCTGAAGAAATACTACGCTTAATGAGCCACAGCCTTGGTCGCTTCCTGAAGAAATACTACGCTTAATGAGCCACGGCCTTGGTCAATGATAGATGACGACAACTATGTCCGCTCGCTATCTTCCTAAGCTCAAACTCTATAAGCAGTAGCCGGTCTTCTTCAACGCCGGACCGAAACGTCCTTAAACTAATGACGGACCGAAACGTCCTTAAACTAATGACGGACCGCTACGTCCTAAAACTAGCTGAGGACTGAAACGTTCTTAAACTAATGACGGACCGAAACGTCCTTAAACTAACAACGGACCACTACGTCCTAAAACTAGCTGAGGACCGAAACGTCCTTAAACTACTACCGCAGCATCCTTAGGCTGATGAGATGAATATAAAAAAATATTAAAATATATATATATATATATATAAAATAAAGGTATGTCCATAAGCAAAATGGGCACGGATGAAAACCCGAAAGGGCTCCGTGAGTAAAAACAGCAGGGCTACTGACGAGTGTTCGTGAAAACCCGAAAGGGCACGACTTCGTATAAACAAAGAGAATAAAAAGAATAAAAAAAAGGTATGTCCATAAGCAAAATGGGCACGGATGAAAACCTGAAAGGGCTCTGTGAGTAAAAACAGCAGGACTACCGGCGAGTGTTTGTGAAAACCCGAAAGGGCGAAACCTCGTTGAAAGACACTTACAGGGTCCTCTCGACCTTGTAAGGAGAAACCACCCGCGTGAGATCCTTACGACTCATAAGGGAGCAACACACTTAGGGATCCCCACGATTCCTAAGGAGAAAATACACTTGAGATGTCCTCACGACTCGTAAGGAGAACTCTCTTATGGGACCCTCACGGCTCATAAGATTTGAGAGTCTTAAGTTACAGAGACCTAAACATGTGCTTAAGCAACCCCCACAACCTTCGATATTGCCCTACAAGTGGTTCAATACTGACCCTTGTATACAATCCACGGGCGCGAATAAGCATTTCCCTAACCAAGTCCCATCCGTGACTGGGGATATGTTCGCATGGTGAACAACCCTTGTACGTCCTCTCGACTTACAAGGAGAAAACCCTCTTATAGGATCCTTACGACTTACAGAGGAACATACACTTATGAATCCTCACGATTCCTAAGGAGAAAGTACACCTACAAGATCCTCATGACTTGTAGGGAGAAATACCTTTGTGGGCCCCTTACGGCTCATGAAGTCAAAAGCCTTAGTCGACAGGACCTTAACCTTATTCGCTAAGCCATTTTTGTTCGACATCGACAGCGGCAAATGATGATTTGCTCTTGGCAATATCCCAGTTGTAGCGGTGCTGATGCCGAAATCGGTGTCTAATTTTAGGTTTACGGCGAAAAGCCAGTAGGCCGCATATGCATATAAAATAGCCGAAATAATGGGGCAACTTGCAATAAAAAGCAGCAAGTAAAAACGTATGCATACAAAATAGCCGAAATGATTGGGCAACTCGCAATAAAAAAGCAGCGAGTAAAAATAAAATAAACAGCCGAAATGATTAGGCACCGCGAAAAATAGCCGAAATGATTGGGCAATCGCGACCTTCGCGATATAAAAGCTGAAATGATAGAGCATCGCGGAAATAAAACAATAAAAAAATATGATGAAACTTTTGCCCTACAGGTGAGATCACATCGATCCCTGTATACAATCCAAGGGCACAAACAAAGAGGGAACCACACCTTCCCAACAGGCTCCGCCAGAAAGCGAAGCAAAATCTCGAAGGTTCACCAATAACCTAGAGACAACCATGACATTCGTCTCAACACAGCAGGTGCAGTGCTAGCAAATGAAGCGAAGATCAAATTCCTAGCTTCAAGGTTTTGACGGTAACTTATATAAAACCTGAAAGACCACCACAGATCGTTTCAACCCCAGGGAAACCAGTGTCCTTGGCAAATACCTCAATTCAGGGAAACTAGTGTCCTTGATGAGAGCTTCCTGATTCGCGTCGACCCGCAGAGAAACTAACGTCTTTGCAGGAATACATCGATTCGTTTCAACCCCAGGGAAACCAGTGTCCTTGGCAAATACCTCAATTCAGGGAAACTAGCGTCCTTGATGAGGGCTTCCTGATTCGCATCAACCCGCAGAGAAACTAGCGTCTTTGCAGGAATACATCGATTCGTTTCAACCCCAGGGAAACTAGTGTCCTTGGAAAATACCTCAATTCAGGGAAACTAGCGTCCTTGATAAGAGCTTCCTGATCCGCGTCGCCCCGCAAAGAAACCAGTGTCTCTGCAGGAATACTCCGATTCGTTTCAACCCCGAAGAAATCAGTGTCTTCGGTAAAATCCTTCGACTCAGGGAAACCAGTGTCCTTGACGAGAACCTCCTGATTCGCGTCGACCCGTAGAGAAACTAGCGTCTTTGCAGGAATACATCGATTCGTTTCAACCCCAGGGAAACCAGTGTCCTTGGCAAATACCTCAATTCAGGGAAACTAGCGTCCTTGATGAGGGCTTCCTGATTCGCGTCGACCTGCAGAGAAACTAGCGTCTTTGCAGGAATACATCGATTCGTTTCAACCCCAGGGAAACCAGTGTCCTTGGCAAATACCTCAATTAAGGGAAACTAGCATCCTTGATGAGGGCTTCCTGATTCGCGTCGACCCGCAGAGAAACTAGCGTCTTTGCAGGAATACATCGATTCGTTTCAACCCCAGGGAAACCAGTGTCCTTGGCAAATACCTCAATTCAGGGAAACTGGCGTCCTTGATAAGAGCTTCCTGATCCGCGTCGGCCCGCAGAGAAACCAGTGTCTCCGCAGGAATACTCCGATTCATTTCAACCCCGAAGAAACCAGTGTCTTCGGTAAAATCCTTCGACTCAGGGAAACCAGTGTCCTTGACGAGAATATCCTGATTCGCGTCGACCCGCAGAGAAACTAGCGGATTTGCAGGAATACATCGATTCGTTTCAACACCAGGGAAACCAGTGTCCTTGGCAAATACCTCAATTAAGGGAAACTAGCGTCCTTGATGAGGGCTTCCTGATTCGCGTCGACCCGCAGAGAAACTAGCGTCTTTGCAGGAATACATCGATTCGTTTCAACCCCAGGGAAACCGGTGTCCTTGGCAAATACCTCAATTCAGGGAAATTAGCGTCCTTGATAAGAGCTTCCTGATCCGCGTCGGCCCGCAGAGAAACCAGTGTCTCCGCAGGAATACTCCGATTCGTTTCAACCCCGAAGAAACCAGTGTCTTCGGCAAAATCCTTCGACTCAGGGACACCAGTGTCCTTGACGAGAACATCCTGATTCACGTCGACCCGCAGAGAAACTAGCGTCTTTGCAGGAATACATCGATTCATTTCAACTCCAGGGAAATCAGTGTCCTTGGCAACCTACTCAACTTAGGGAAACTAGCGTCTTTGATGAGAGCTTCCTGATCCGTGTCGACCTGCAGAGAAACCAGTGTCTTTGCGGGAGCATTTCGATTCGTTTCAACTTCGAGGAAACCAGCGTCCTCAGCAAAATACTTCGACTCAAGGAAACCAGTGTCCTTGACGAGAACACCTCGATTCACGTTGACCCGCAGAGAAACTAGCGTCTTTGCAGGAATACATCGATTCGTTTCAACTCCAGGGAAATTAGTGTCCTTGGCAACCTACTCAACTCAGGGAAACTAGCGTCCTTGACGAGAGCTTCCTGATCCGTGTCGACCCGCAGAGAAACCAGTGTCTTTGCAGGAGCACTTCAATTCGTTTCAACCGCGAGGAAACCAGTGTCCTCAGCAAAATACTTCAACTCAGGGAAATCAGTGTCATTGACGAGAGCTGATCGATTCATCTCGACTCGTGAGGAAACTAGTGTCTTCGCAAGGACTTCCCGATTCGTCTCAACTTGCAAGATAAATCCTAAAGCAACGGTGATTAAAAAACTTGTTTCCTAAGCACTGGGACCCTGTAAGTCGGCCTAAAACGGTCTCTTTTATACTATTCATGGGTCTCACTCTCCAAAGTCGAATCTCGACAAGGGGGAAACAACCGCTTACGAGTCCTCTCGACTCGTAAGAGGGAAAATTCTTTTATAAGATCCTTACGAATTATAAGATAAAACGCACTTAGGAATCCTCACGATTCCTAAGGAGAAAATCCACCTACGAGATCCTCTCGATCCGTAGGGAGAAAAGTCTCTATGAGACCCTCACGGCTCATAGAGTTGAAAAGTCTTAGGCAACAGATCTGAACCTGCGGCCTAAACCATCGCTATCTCTTGAAGAAACCAAGATGCTTACTATATTATCTGTCAACCATGTTTATCAAGACAGCATGCTGATAATAAAAGAAGGGAGAAAGCAAAGATACAAGACATTGCAAAGAAAAAATGTGTATCTTTATTTATTAATTCAATCAAGTACAAGGTGAATCGTACAAAAGAATAAAGAATGGATATATCTTATTCGAAAAAGAAAATTTTTACAAGTATATTGATACAAGGGCAGCTACTGGGAAGGAAGCGTCTTAAATAGCCCCATCAGTTATTCGCGCACTTCCTTCCATGCCTTCTCCTGATCGGCCTCCAACGCCAGTTCCGCTTCCACTTGAGCCCGCTGCTGCAAGAAGGATGCAAGCTGCTCCCCAACGGCCTGCAGAGCATCTTCGCGGCCTGGGGCATCACGCTCGGCGGCATCGAGCTTCTGCTTCAGGTTTAGCCCGTTTGAGATACGTTCCAGAAGGCCCTCGAAGATAACCTTCACCTGGGCAGCGTTCGCCTCAACCTCAGCACACAGACGAGCTGTCTCACTTGAGGTCTCTTGGCATTCCTTCAGCCTTAAAGCCGCTTCTTGTTCCAAGTGGCGAAAGTAAGAAGCGCTTTGCTCGATCCATGCTGCTCGTTGATTGCTCGCGGCTAAGGTCTCGGGAGCAGGGCGCATAAACTCCGATTGATGCAGGCGGATCTCGATTTCCCTGCAGTGATTAACCCAAAGCTCGACGACGCTTACATCATGAAAATTCACAAGCGCCGCCAACATCGGGTTAACTTCTGCAGCAGATGGGGGAGCGTCTGCGTCAAGCTCTTCGACGTATCTGCTCAGCATGCCGAAGCTCATTATGGCACCCTTTGAAGACGGACGTCTTAGGAAGGGGCCTGCCGGCATTATAACGCGAGACTCAAAGGGTGCTGGAATCGGAACGACAGCTGAAAAGACAAAACACGACTAGATGACGGTTCAAGAAATATGAAAAAGTCATCGATGAGATAGTTTACTATACCAGCTGCAGCAGGCGGCAGGGCCGGCGGCGTGACTGATCTTTCATCTCCTCCTTTGATTTGTAGCACTGCAATCAAGACAAGGAAGAGTTAGAAATAATTCCGTTATTGAAAAAAGAAAGGAGTCAATTTGAAACGATACTCACCAGCGCCACTGGAGGAAGAAGCGAGTTCAGATGGGAAGGAGAAATGCGGGTGCAACACCTGATAAAGATGATCAAAAAGCACTCCTGAAAAGACGCAATGGTACGACATTAGTACATAAATTATACGACCGAAAGATAAAACTAATGGGTTGCAAATCCATACCTTCCAACATCTGCGATGACACAAGGGAAGGCTGAGAGGTGACTACCGCCAAAGCGGTATCTGACGGCGCTCCCTCGAGCAATGGAGCATCGGCACTGGCCGCACCTGTGTTAAAAAAACAAAGATAAACTTGTCAGAAATGATTGCAAGATAAAAAAAAATGGGGGAACGGTAACCCGAAATTTACCCGATGAGCCGCCAGCCGAAACGGAGGCGTCTCCATCCTCCATCGATACAAGTCCACCTCCCGTGGCCTCGTCACCGGACTCGACAGGGGCTGTCGTCGTGCTCGCATGACCAGGAGACGGCGGAGGACCGTAGACGGGGAGAGCAATAATTGGAGCATTGCCAGACTCTTGAGAAAGAGCGGCTGGCTTTTCCCCGGGAGTCATGCCCATCTCACCCGCTACTCCTTCGGGTTCGGCGGTCGCCGTTGTCTCGTCCGCCGTTACCATGGGGTCACCAGTCTCAGGTGCTCCGTCCGCCGCTGCCCCAGGCTCAGTTATAATAGTCGTCTCATTTGCCGCTACCTCAGGCTCGACATCGACGACCTTCTCTGGCACAGTTTCTTCGGCCCCCAGCTCAAGTCCAGCAACCCTGGCAACGTCGCCCACCGTCGGCTCGGGTTCGGCCGGTGCCTCTTCCTCTGTACCCTTAGGTTCGACGGTTTCCGCCTCCCCTTCGGTTGGACTTGGCCCTGCAGGACAAGATATATAAGAACCGACAGGTTTACAATTCTTACATCAAAATCTTGAAAGATACGTTACTTGAGGTGGACTGAGCGTTAGCCCCCCGAACTGCACGCGCTACCTATCTGCGAGCTGTGGACAAGGCGACCGGGGACTCTTCCGAGGGAGTATCAGCACGAGGGACGGTGCTTGGGCCCGCTCCCACGGCCAAAGCAGCCCTGCGTGCCTTCGCCTCACGCCTTAAGCGCTTTCTCTCCTCCCGAGTCGTAAAGACGGACCTCTTCGAAGCTTCCTTCATCGAGGCGTCATCGTCCGTGAACAGAGACGCATCCAAATCCTTTAAGGCATCCCTCGTCGACTTGTCGAGTTGAGGCTCTCGCGGCAGCCCCGAAGAGACCGGGACTTCAGTAGCGGGCCCAGGGAGAGTCCCCGCATCAACTGGCGCATCTCCTGCAAAGAAACAAAGGAATAAGGTTAAGTTGGCCATCAGAGAAGAAGACAAAAAACTTAATGAAGCGAGACGTACCAACGCCCAATAAAGCGCGTTTCTTTTCCTCCTCCTGGAAGGTTTTTAAAGAGGCGGGGATGGCTTCTTCGGTAGTAACACCTGTTAAAAAAGGGGGGAAAGTATTAGTCAAAGATAATGATAAAAATGCGATAAAATGACGAAGGATGCAGCTTATGATTACTTGACTGCGTGAGTTTATTCAACATCGTTTTGAGCCTCGCTGATCGCTCAGAAACCGCAATGGCGGCCGCCAGATCGGTGTTTGCGGGATCTACCGAGAAGCCTTCATTGCTGCCATACTCGCTTATACCTTCGGTAAGAGGGGCCTGAGGCTCTAAACCGAGGATAGCATCGAGAGAAAGGAGCGACTTCTTCTTCCTCTTCTGCCCGCCAGCCCTGGGTGCACCCGAGATCGACTTGCGCTTTGCAAGCACCTTAGGGCGGCGGGTCCCGATATCCGCGCCCACGCCAGACTCCACGAGGCCACATTTACCGTCTCCACTGGAGCACGGGGCGCTGGTGGTGCATTCGCAGTATCAGGAGGCGGCAATTCGCGTGGAGGACTCAGCACACGCGGTGGTTCAGCTCCAGCATCTTTTAGCGGAGGGACTACGGGGGTCCTTGGCACCAAAGGAGCTTTGCGATCACTGCCGGGAGGCACACCCTTACGGTCAACCAACAATCGCTTTTCCGTTATGACGGAGCCCGTTGAATGCTGGTACCACGCTGTATATGTATTAAGGATTCGTGGGGCGCAAGCCGGTTCGCTGATGAAAAAATGAGAGCCCGTATTTAGACGCATGAAGTGATACAGCGCGCTTCGCATCCCTTCTTCAGTAGCAGCAGGTTCCAGCAGGAAAGCCTCCAACGACACCCTTTGATTGTACCTCAGTTGCTGGGCAAAACGATGCGGGTTGTATCTCATAAAAAGCGCCGCATCATTGTGCCTAAACACCAGGAAACCCGGTCTGATGGAATATAGATGGAGGGTTTCCCGGGCTGTCAGAACTGAGGCTCCATCTTTGAAAGTGTCTTGCAATGGCCGCACTGTGGTAGTAGACGCCTTTTCAATGGTTAGCACTTTGTAAGTAAAAGACATCCCGTCTCCAACTGTGTGGGGACGAAAGAGCAAACCTCTGGCATTCCGTGGCGACGGAGTCACAATTGAGGCGCCGATCAATCGCATGATTCGAGGGAAGCTGCACCTGTCATAGAATGAAGGCCTTTTGTGCATACTGAAGACGCCCAGTGTATGTAGTTCAAGCCATGATATGAAGTAATGCATCGGGAAGATCACGTAAAGTACTCCAGGTTCATTAGCATCCGCTGCTTGACTAAGGCCGTGATACAGGTGTGCCAAGCCGGCGATCCCGACGACCACTTTTACCCCAGTGGTCATCCGATGAGCTGGGTAAAAGACAGAGGGCCTCATACGGTGAGAATGCATTGGGAGCACAAACCAACTCAGCCATAGCCCAAGAAATCCTAAGAAGAACGCTTCCTCATCCATCCTAGGGGATGCAACCTCTGCAAAAGAGACAACCGGGGAGTTAGGAAGGAAAAAACCCTTTTGATCTACCTCCTTCGCTGGCAGGTTGTCCAAACCTAAACCGAAAGGGTCATCAAGCATGGCGAACTTAGCAGCTTCTGCCGAGAGGACGTTTGGGTGAAGGAATCGAGCGATGAAATCCTCAAAACTGACCCCGTGGCTCCCACGTTCGATAAATAGGGCCTCGTATGTGTTCAACACTTTGATCAAACTTGGAAACTGATGTTGAACAGCATTTTCTAGAGTGAGGCCGCTTATTGCCGGCTTAGCACCGTAGACATATTCGTCTGTAGGAAGGAGCTCCTCATAGTGATCCCCTGTGACCGGTAAACCGGAGACCTCTGTGAACTCCTCCAAAGAAATCGACACTTCCCGGTCCATTGCGAGGAAAGTGTGAGTAGGGATGTTCCACTGCTCCAAAAAGGCCTTAAACCACCAGGTGGGAAGCGTGGGATATTGGAAGAGGGAAACGTAAACAGCAGTGTACAACCCGAGCCTCATCAACTGAGACTTCTTCGCTGACAAAATGTAGCGAGCCCATGGCAGATAACCGATCGGATGGTGGGGGATCAGACCTATGTTATATGATTGCCCCCAAGGTCGCGCCTCGCCTTGACAAATACGGCGTCCCAGGATATCCAAAACCATAGGAGGCTGAACCGGAATTGCATCTATAGCAGGATAAAGAAGGCCCTTTGAAGTCCAATCGACCATCTCCACGGCATACATCACCGGGGGTGGGCTGGCATAGTGGATCGCCGTAATAGGCTCTGATGGTACTGCGCATGAAAAGCTCTGTCGACCCATGATAATTTGGTTGTAGCACGACCCCCAAAGGTGAAGATTCTTATATTCCGGATCGTAGTCCCTGATCATAGCTAGGACCTCCCGGTCTACAGGTACTCCGGGAAATCCTCCCTACGAACGAACAAATGGGAATGAGGTATCGAAAGATATGTTGCCTGCAAAAGGAAAGGGGACAAAAGCCAACCGTCAGTGTTGTAATTCCAACGCTTGGGATTTTTTTAAAAAAATTTTACACCACATTGCAATGCAGTGGGTAGGGGACCAAATGGGAACCCACAAAATCTGAATGACAGCGCATCAGTTAATAAGACAGCTCCATCATTGGATGAGACTGTCAATTAATGAAGAGATCCTCAAAAGAATATTCTCATTAATGGGAAATCCCTAGAGACAAGGAGAAAATCTCCTCTTTCAGAGCAAAGCTCTATCACAGAGTGACATTTGTCAAACTCTGGTATCAAGGGAATAAAAATTTCCTAAAAAGAGCCTAGCTCTGTGATAATGATGGAAAAATCTATCAAAAGAAAAATTTAACTCTTAAAAGAATTAAAAATTTTGGGGTCTTAAAGATCCATGAAAATTCTTAAGAGTTCTTCATTTTCAGATCAAAAAGATCTACATTTGATCCATGAGCAAAGCTCTGTTCATGGGTTAAAACCCATGAAACAAGATCTCTGTAGATCTATGGATTCTTGAGAGCAAGGCTCTGTTGATGAAACCCCAAAGGGGTTTCCTTTAGATCAAAGATCTATGAGAGCAAGGCTCTGTTAATTAAATTTAATTTAAATTTTACCTAAAATGATTCTAGGTTCTGAACTCTGAAGTTCTTGGAAAGAAACGAGAGTAAGGCTCTAAAATTCTTAAAAACAGGAGCAAGGCTCTGAAAACTCAAGTTCTTGGAAATGGTAAATCATTTACTAAGGACCAAGGGTCCTATTTATAGGCGCCTACGCCTTTTCAACTCACCAGTTGATCCAACGGCCAAGATCTTGCCACTGCTGCACTCACGTGTGCGCTACGTGAGCACAACGGTGGGGGGCATTTGTTTCCCCAATCAGAGCAAAGCTCTGTTTGAATTTCAAAAATTCAAAAATTGAAGCAACGCTTTAAATCGCTTGCGCTGCGCGCAACACGCCACGTGTCAAAAACTGATACATCAGCGCAGCGCCCAAGACAGCTCGCCCAATCAGAGAAAACCTCTATTTAAAACAAAATTAAAGGAAGCAACGCTTCAGTTGCGCAAGCGCTGTGCTGCGCGACACGTGTCAGCGTAGTTGCCCAAAAGTAGTTGTGCTGCGCTGCGCGACACATGTCAGCGCAGTTGCTCTGTACTGTGCAGCGACACATATCAAGCGCAATTGCGCAAGCGCAGTGGCGCTGCGCTGTGCGCTGCGCGACACGCGTCAAGCGCTAGTGCGCCTGCGCCAAACAGAATTAAAATTCCAGTAAAATCTTTCTGTTCTTGTTAAAATAAGAACATTGTCTTCTGTAAAACAGAAACCTTTGGATCAAAGATCCAACGGTGGGGAAAATTCCCCAAATCACTCAGAGAATAATCTCTTTAACAAATTTAACAAATTAATGGGCACTATATAAAGGCCCCTAGACCCCAATTCCAAAACATCATCAATCAAAAACAACAACACAGAGAATAGAGAGAACTCTGAAGAATTTTGAGAAGAACTCAAGAAGAGAAAAAAAAGGTAAAAACCTTTATAAAAAGAAGAATTTCTTCTGAATAGATCATTGATCTAAGAATAAGATCAATGATCTTCAATAAAAAAAATAAATAATAACAAAGACATCGCCTTTTTTATAAACCATTGGTTCTGGAATCTTAAAAATTCTTTTCTTGAATCCAAAATTAGATCAAATTATTGAAACAGTGCCTTGCACTTGCAAAAGCTGCACTGTTGCGCTCCTGGGTTGGCGCAAGCCACCAGAGAGCGCCGCGTGTCAGCTCCAGAATAACTTGCGCTATGCGCTTTTAAAAATAGAGCATTGCTCTCTGAAATTAGCGCAACTCATCAGAGCGCGCCACGTGTCACAGCGCAACAGTGCAGCGCACTGGCGCAGCGCACTGTGCTAGCGTGACACGTGTCACCTCCACATGCGCTTGCACTCAATAATTGGCGCAAAGCGCCTGACAAGCCACTGTCAGATAATTAATGCACTGCATTATTTACAGAAGGGCCAAGCCCAATTAAAAAGGGCCTAACAGGCCAAATTAGATGCAATGCATTATTTTAAAGAAGGGCAGAGCCCAAACAAAAACATATGCTCTGCATCATTTAAAAAGGGACTGGGCCCAAATCAAAAAGGCCTAGCAGGCCAGAATAAAATGCAGTGCATTATTAAACATGGGCAAAGCCCTAGCACAGGCCTAATAGGCCAACGATAAAAATGTTGAATATTCTCAACTGGACTTAGCCCAATCATGGCCGTAAGTTCTCAAATTAAATTGACTGAGCAAGACTGCTCTCTTAAATCAATTTACATCCGGTTCAAGGGTACATCTCTGAACTCCTCTGACACCTATCGTTGTAATCCTTCAACGACGTCAGAGAGGTGACGGGTCCCGACAACCACACACCCATACGGACTGTGGAGTCCTTAAACCCATGGACTTATGCGGACTGTGGGGTCCTTAAACCTATGGACTTATGCGTCCTTAAACTAACGGACTAATGTGTCCTTAAACACATCCATATGGACTGTGGGGTCCTTAAACTCACGGACTAATGCGTCCTTAACTTAACATCCATCCCTAAAACGGGAACGATGGACCACCATATCCCTAAACTGGAAATGGACCACCATGTCCCTAAACTGGAAATGGACCGCAATGTCCCTAAACTACCTATGGACCACTACGTCCCTAAACTGGAACAACAGAGCCCCCAAACGCTCTGCTGTCGGATCTAAACGATCCTGTTTAAGTTGATCTTACCCTCAAATATGGCTAACGTATCCTTAAACCTTCAAACAGATTTTAATCCCAAATTGGACTATTAGACCCCCAATCAACTCTGGTTCAAGGGTACATCTCCGAACTCCTCTGACATCTGTCGTTGTAATCCTTCAACGTCGTCAGAGAGGTGACGGGTCCCGACGACCATATATTAAAAGGACCACTACGTCCCTAAACTAGAACAATAGAGCCCCTAAATGCTCTTTCCGTTAAGTTGATTTTAGTCTCAAATCAGACTAACGTATCCTTAACGAACGTTTAAGTTGATCTTAGCCTCAAATATGGCTAATGTATCCTTAAACCAAAACCCCAAAACCAAATCTAAGAAAATACGGATTTGGACTAATCCACGTCCTACGGGCGACGGCATAACTTAGTCTCCGTATACAATCCACGGGTATCCAAAAACAAAACAAACACACACGACACGAAGTGAAGTTCTGGAGAAGGAGATAGTTGTTACCGCGATGCGGTAGCGTAATTAAATGCAGAGGCTTGCGCCTGCAGGGAAGAGCGTCCCCACAATCAAAAAACCCCTCAATCGTGGGGGAATCTGACGAAGTCTGCTACATCGTCCGCATCCGTCTAAACCTCCGATATACGGTACCATAAATCAACTTTGCATCTTCGGAGAGGTAGAGGAATAAAACCAAATAGCATTTGCCCCGAATTTCAGGCAAGACGTCCCTACGTCGTCTTAGCCGTCTTTCGAAGGGGAACATGCGCGCCACGGTTGCGCTAGCGCGGTTGCGCTAGCGCGGTTGCGCTGCGCAGTTGCGCTGCGTTCTGCGCTGCGCGACACGTATCAAGCGCAGGTGCGCTTGCGCCAACTGTGCCAGCACCAAAACAGAATTAAAATTCTAGAAAGATCTTTCTGTTCTTATTAAAATAATAAGATTCTCTTCTGTAAAAAACAGAAGCCCTTAGATCAAAGATCCAACGGTAGGGAAAAATCCCTAAATCACTCAGAGAAAGATCTTTTTAACTGATTTAACAAATCAATTGGCACTATAAAAAGGCCCCTAGACTCCAAGTCTAAAACACAGAGAGAGATATACAGAACTCCTAAAAAGAAAGTTTGAGAAGAACTCAGAAAGAAAAGAAGGCAAACCTTTAAAAAGAAGAATTTTCTTCTATAAAGATCAATGATCAAAGAACAGATCAAGATCTTCAATTAAAAAGGAAAAAAGTTTAAAAAAAAGATCCAATCACAAAAGGATTAAAAAGAAGTATTACTTCACAGATCATTTGATCTACATAAAGGCATTGCCTTTTGATGAACCATTGGTTCTGGAATCTTAAAAGATTCTTTTCTTTAATCCAAAATTGGATTAAGATATTAAACAGTGCACTGCACTTGTAAATCTGCACTGTTGCGCTCTTGGGTTGGCGCAAGCCACCAGAGAGCGCCACGTGTCAGTCTGCGCCTTGCGCTCACAAAATATAGAGCATTGCTCTCTTAAATTGGCGCACTGCACCAGAGTGTGCCACGTGTCAGCAGCGCACTGACGCAGCTAACTGCGCTTGCGCTCTCTAGAGTGTGACACGTGTCACTTCCACATGCGCTTGCGCTCATTAATTGGCGCAAAGCGCCTAACAACCCACGTGGCACACTGTCAGAAGATTTAATGCTCTGCATTATTAAAAGGAGGGCTGAGCCCAGTTAAAAAGGCCTAACATGCCTAATAAAATGCCATGCATTATTTTAAAAAGGGCAGAGCCCAAACAAAGGTCTGTCAGACTAAAATAGATGTTGTGCATCATTTAAAAAGAGGCGGAGCCCAAATAAAGGTCCAACAGAGACCAAGATTAATGCTATGCATTATTAAACAAAGAGCAAAGCCCAAACCAAGGCCTAACATACCAACTACAAATAAAAATGTTGAACATCTTCAACTGGACTTAGCCCAATCCTGGCCGTAAGTCCTCAAATTAAATTGACTGAGCACAAATGCTCTCTTAAATCAATTTACACCTGGTTCAAGGATACATCTCTGAACTCCTCTGATATTTGTCGTTGTAATCCTTCAACGTCGTCAGAGAGGTGACAGGTCCCGACGGCCATATATTAAATGGACTACTATGTCCCTAAACTGGTAATACGGACTGTGGGGTCCTTAAACTCATAGACTAATGCGTCCTTAAACCGACAATATGGACTGTGGGGTCCTTAAACTCATGGACTTATGCGTCCTTAAACCTATATTCGTCCCCAAACGGGAATGTTGGACAACCATGTCCCTAAACTGGCATTGGACCACCATGTCCCTAAACTGGCGATGGACCACTATGTCCCTAAACTGGAACAATAGAGCCCCTAAATGCTCTTTTGTCGAATCTAAACGCTCTCGTTTAAGTTGATCTTAGCCTCAAATATGGCTAGCGTATCCTTAAACCTTTCAAACAGACTTTAGTCCCAAATTGGACTACAGATCCTCCAACCAACATTGGTTCAAGAGTACATCTCTGAACTCCTCTGACATCTGTCGTTGTAATCCTTCAACGTCGTCAGAGAGGTGACGGGTCTCGACGGACATACATGCAATGGACCACTACGTCCCTAAACTGGAGCAATAGAGCCCCCAAATGCTCTTTTGTCGGATCTGAACAATCCCGTTAAGTTGATCTTAGACTCAAACTGGACTAACGTATCCTTAACAAACGTTTGAGTTGATCTTAGCCTCAAATACGGCTAACGTATCCTCAAACGAAAACTCCAAACCCCAATCTAAGAAAATACGGATTTGGACTAATCCACGTCCTACAGGCGACGACATAAATTAGTCTCCGTATACAATCCACGGGCAACCACAAACAAAACAAATACCCACGACACGAAGTGAAATTCTGGAGAAGGAGAAAGTTGTTACCGCGACGCGGTAGCGTAATTAACTGCAGGGGCTTGCGCTTGCAGGGAAGAGCGTCCCCGCAATCAAAAACCCCTCAGATGAGGGGGAATCTGACGAAGTCTGCTACGTCGGCCGCATCCGTCTAAACCTCCGATACACGGTGCCATAAATCAACTTGGCATCTTCGGAGAGGTGGACGAGTAAAACCAAATAGCATCTGTCCCGAATCTCAGTGCCAGGACTTTCGCAGTCCTGTGCGCCGTCTTTCGGAGGGGAACACTACCCTCCTTATAAAAATTTCGTCCTCGAAATTTGTAAAAGGAAAGTGTAACAGATTCAAGGAAAGTTTGGTGACTAAACTACGAACAGTGTATGAAAAATAATAGGATGGTGCAAGGGTTTTAAAAATGTGAAAAATGTGTGAAGGAATGAAAGAATGCGAAGGTTTTGGTAAGATTGTAAAAGAGGTGAGGGAATTTTGAGTTAGGACAGATTCAAAGTATATGATTCAAGAAATATGAAATTGTAAGATTCAAGAAACATGAATTGTAAAGAATGTTTTAGTTGCTGGTTCTTGTGTTATATTGCTCAGGTTGTTCATGCAGAACAGAATTACATGGCAGTGTTCCATACAACTCTGACCTGCATGGGCCGCCAACAAAACCTGTCACGCCCCGCTTCCCGGTATACGGCGAAGGGGACGTGACTGGTCCGCTACGTATTTACTGTGAAGTAAATACGCTAAGCGTATCTAAGCAATATAAAAGTAAGCACAAGAGACAAGAGATATAAACTGAACAACAACTTTATTTATTAACATTCTTTTGTTCAATGCATGAAAAGTAAATACAACTGAATAAAAAGCAATGCCTAAACAATGGCATAACAGAAATGAAAGTACTGAATGGAAAGTGTACAATGACTAGAGCTCGGGGTCTTCACTGAACTGGTCCAAGTCTTTGTTGGAGATAGTGTCCTCAGAGTCAATTATTGGATCACAGGCACGCGATTGCAATGATTGAAGGATGACCTATTTCGGTAGGACAGTCTTACTCGAGATGATAGTATGCTATCTGGTTTATCTTTATCATCGTGTACTGCTTTAGGTGACCTTACAGGTCATTATTGCATGTTGATAGAGCCCCTAGGATTCTTGCTTGACTACCAGCAGTATGACGGCGATCATATACGTGGGAGCTGGGGTCTATAAGCACATCCTTAAATGGTCCCTAGTCGTGGGAGTTTCGAGACAGGGCATCGATACTCCAGAGTAGACTAGTGTATACAGTCGAGACCCCGACGAGGGGCGGTGGCCGGTCTTACAAGCCACTGGTGTCAGTTGGTTCACCTAAGATGTATACAGGTGCTCATTGGGTTATGAGTACACCGGATAGGACTCGCCGGGAACCTGCTAGTTGGTCTTATACCTGACGTCAGATAGCAGTTCCCTGGTGACATTTGTACAGGTTAGTTCATCGACCTGAGGATCGTCATTTGTCTCGTGTGAGTTCCCACTGTACTTTGATTACTACCCTAACACGCTCAAAGGAGACGTGCAAACAGGTTTTAGTTGGGTACAGTCCCGAGCCACATGGAGGCAGTGAGCGGATCTTCAGGGGTTCGTCTCTCCCGGTATTGGGGGTAAGGTCGCGCTGTGTCTAGGAGAGCCCTTACACGAAGTCCTTGGCCAAGGCAGGAGATTTACTAGTAGGTATTCCAGTAGTATCTCAGGGTATTCTGGGCTACACTCCGACACGACTTGTACCGCTTTTGGGGGTCTGACTTTTACCAACCCCCTAGGCCCGCCATGCGATGCTCATAGACGAACGGACCGGACTGTACGGATATTGTCACTGACAGGCTCAGTAGGGTGTCAGGATGAGTTCGCTCATCGACGTCCCTTTTGGTCAATAGCTGGTGGCCCGTCACGTATGGCTAATACCTCTGACGTGCTAGTGGTTAAATCCACAGCCATAGTATTAACGAGTATTTAGAGTCCCCTACACATACAGTTACTCAAGTTTCGGGCGAAACACTGTAGAGGCCGTATGTAGATATGGCAGGGTTCGATCAGATACGTGCGGTTTTGCACGGATCGTGATCGGAAGGATTTTACTAGCGGGCTTTGCTTTAAGCCGGATCCTAGTATTAGACAGTGTAGTTTTGTCTCTTTGCATTTATATTCAGCGGGAATACAAATGCGGGCATGTATATGCAGTCGCGGGGTTTTCGTGTAATTTATTACGGGATCAGTTTTCTGAGGTTGCCAGTTTGCATTCCGTTCCGGCCGGTTTTTCTTCGTTCCTTCACGGCCGGACTTTTGTGTTGGAGGGGATAATTTGCAAGTTTGCAAATTAGCAATTGTGGAGGGTTCTTTGTGGCTTTTGGCATTATGATGGTTCATAATATTTATAGCATCTTTAGATGCCTTTCTTGTTCTTATTATTGTTTTGCATTAATGAGATTGAAATTGATTTGATATGGGGGTGACCTTTTCTCCTCACTATCTTCACATTTCTTATGGTTACCACATTACTCTCTTTGGCTCACCCCCTTTGGAATTTCCCTACATTTTTTAGGCCGGTCACATGAGGAGGGTGTGAGAATTTTTTGTGAGAAGAATTCATTCTCATTTTCATTCCTTGCAAAGAAAATGAAAGCTTCATATTTTCTCCAAAGTTCATTTTCCTTTGTTCTTCCCTCCATAATATCATGGCAACATAAACCCCAAAAGAGACATAGATTCTACACTACACCTACAGTACCCTTGGACGTGTCGGCTAGCCAACTTCGTGTCCGAGTTGCCTCGGTCCAGAGGTGGGAGCCCGTATACGAACCCGGCTACGTGGTGCCTTTCCGACGAGGAGGTGATGAACGGAGATTCCGCGGGAGATCGGAGTGGAGACGAAGACCGAAGGACCCGGATCGCTTGGTATAACTCTCTACCCCTTTTCTAGTTTGCTAGTAGCTAGGTTAATGGCCCGATTCGGATTTTTGTGTGCGGTGGTGCCGGTTTGCAAGTTTCGCAAAGTTTTTCGTTTCCGCGTTTCCGGCGTCGGATCGACGGCCGGAGCGCCGCCGTGCACTTGCACTGGTATCAGGGCCACGCCATTAACTTAGCCTAGCATGGTCTAGTGTTTTTACATCCTCGATCGAACAAAAATCCCGAAAACCCGATTTCAAGTGTATCAGTTTCTGTCGAATTTTTTTTGGCTCCAAAATTTTTTCAGGTTGTTGCAGAATACTGTGCTGGGAATTCTAAGCAATCTGTGAAAAATTGGTCAAGTGATCTCACCATATCACCGCGGAACCGCAGCCAAACCCATGCTTGGGCCGCGGTTCCGCCGCGCTTTTGACTGATCATTTGACCAAATTTTTGCAGATAGCTTCTGAGTTGAAAATGGGGGTTTTGGGATATTCTGATTGGGCCCAGATTTTCTGTAAGTGCTACAGTACTGCTTGGGGCCCACTTCGGTAAATTTGTTCGATCGGAAATTTTAAACACGCTTGTTCACAGTATTTACATTATATCTGCGACCGTGAATGCCACTTGATCGGTAAATCCTGTCTAACTGCTATAGCCCGGTTAGACGGATTTGCGAACGTGACATTCACGTTGATGTTCTGTGTATTTCTGTGTTGTTGCGGATCGGTCTTGGGGATAGCCTGGTTGCAGTGGTAGTGTTCCCCTCCGAAAGACGGTGTGGACTTTGCGTCTCGCCTGAGATTCGGGGCAGATGCTATTTGGTTTTATCCGTCCACCTCTCCGAAGATGCCAAGTTGATTTATGGCACTGTGTATCGGAGGTTTAGACGGATGCGGCCGATGTAGCAGACTTCGTCAGATTCCCCCTCGCTTGAGGGGTTTTTGATTGTGGGGACGCTCTTCCCTGCAGGCGCAAGCCCCTGCAGTTAATTACGCTACCGCTTCGTGGTAACAACTTTCTCCTTCTCCAGAATTTCACTTCGTGCCGTGTGTGTTTGTTTTGTTTGTGGTTGCCCATGGATTGTATACGGAGACTGAGTAATGTCGTCGCCCGTAGGACGTGGATTAGTCCAAATCCGTATTTACTTAGATTTGGGTTTGGTGTTTTTAGTTTAAGGATACATTAGTCGCGTTGCGGCTAAGATCAACTTAAACGTTCGTGAAGGATATGTTAGTCATGTTTTAGACTAAGATCAACTTAACGTAGTGATTCATTTAATATATGGCCGTCAGGACTCGTCACCTCTCTGACGTCGTTGAAGGATTACAACGACAGGTGTCAGAGGAGTTCAGAGATGTACCCTTGAACCAAAGTTGATTTGGAGTTTTATCATTCATTTAAATGTCTGAGGATACGTTAGCCGTATTTGGGGCTAAGATCAACTTAAACGGGATCGTTTAGATCCGGCAAAAGAGCATTTGGAGGCTCTATTGTTCCAGTTTAGGGACGTAGTGGTCCATTTTCCAGTTTAGGGATGTGGTGGTCCATCGCCAGTTTAGGGACGTGGTGGTCCATATTCCAATTTAGGGACGTGGTGGTCCGTATTCCAGTTTAGGGACGTGGTGGTCCGATATTAGTTTAAGGACGTTTCGGTCCGATATTAGTTTAAGGACGTTTCGGTCCAATATTCATGTGTGGTTGTTGGGACCCATCGCCTCTCTAACGTCGTTGAAGGATTACAACGATAGGTGTCAGGGGAGCTCAGAGATGTACCCTCGGACCGGATATAAATTAATTTAAAAGAGCAGTCGTGCTCGGTCAATTTAATTTAAGGACTTATGGCCATGACTGGGCTAAGTCCAGTTGGGTGTTCAACATTTTTATTGGTCTTTGGCCTATTAGACCTGAGTTAGGGCTTTGTCCCTTTTTAAATAATGCACTGCATTATTTTTGTTTTGTTTGGGCTCTGCCCTTTTATAAATGATGCAGAGCATCTATTTTGTTTGGGCTCTGCCCCTTTTATTGCACTGCAATTTAATTAGGCCTACTAGGTCTTTTTGATTTGGGCCTGGCCCTTTAGGAAATGCATTGCATTTGTGCAAAGCAATAAAAATATTTTTTAGATTCAAAACAGAAGTGCAAAGCACTTTTTGATCCCTTGTTTCAGAGAACCCAAGGTTCATAACAAGTGCAAGGCACTATTTTTATTTTATTATTTTATTTGTTTATTTATTTATTGAAGATCCATGATATTGTTCATAAGAGAAATTTCTCTTCTTTCAAAGGTTTTTACCTTTTTTTTTATTCTTGAGGAGTTCTTCAGAGTCCTCTTTCTCTCTTTTTTATTTTTAGCAAGATGTTCATTCTCTTGAAATGAGGTCTGGGGTCCTTTTTATAGTGCTCACAAATTAGTTAAATTTGTTACAGAGATCTTTTTCTGAGTGATTTGGGGAATTTTCCCCACCGTTGGATCTTTGATCCAAAGGCCCCTGCTTTACAGAAAAAAATCTTCTTGTTTTAACAAGAACAGAAAAGATTTATTCTGTTTTGCGCAACTCTCCCAGCGCGTGACACGTGTCTCGCAGCGCAGCGCTTGCACGGCTGTGCTTGCGCAACTGCGCAGACATGTGTCGCGCAGCGCAGCGCTTGCGCAGCTGTGCTTGCGCAACTGTGTTTGCGCAACTGCGCGGACACGTGTCGCGCAGCGCAGCGCTTGCGCAGTTGTGCTTGCGCAACAGCGCGGACACGTGTCGCGCAGCGCAGCGCTTGCGCAACTGAAAGTTGTTTCTTTTACTTTTAGTTTTTAAAAGAGCCCTGCTCTGATTGGTTGCGCTGCCTCGGGCGCTGTGCTGACGCATCAACTTCTGACACGTGGCGCATTGCGCGCAGCGCACGGGATCTGAAGTGTTGCTTCATTTATTAAAGTTTAAATTTTCAAAGCAAACTTTTGCTCTGATTGGGGGAAGATGAAGCGTTGCTTCATCTCTCGCCTTGGAATTTGAACAGAGTTTTGCTCTGATTGGGGTAAACAAATGCCCCCCCACCGTTGCGCTTACGTGGCCTCCAAGCGCAAGCGCAACGGTGGCAGAATCCCAACCGTCGCGATAGCTTTTGGAAGTTGAAAGGGCACTTGGTGCCTATAAATAGGACCTTTGGTCCTCAACAGATGATTATCATCTCCAAAATCTTACTTTCAGAACTCAGAGCCCTGCTCTTTATTTTCAAGAATTTCTAAAGTTAGACTCTTAAAACTTTTAGATGAAAATTTTAATTTGAATTAAATTAAATTAGATTAATTTTCATTGACAGAGCTTTGCTCTCAATAGATCCCTGATCTAAAGAAGACCCATTTAGGGTTTCATTTGGCAGAGCTTTGCTCTAAAGGGGTCTAAAGAGGATTAAGGATAACCCTGTTAGGGTTCCATTAATAGAGCTTTGCTCTCTGAAAGATTTTCATTTATAATTTCTTGATTCATTAATGGAGTTTTGCTCCTTTTAAATTATATAACATAACTTTTAAGGGTTGCTGATTGTTGTCGATCTTCTTTTACAGGAACGATGGATGCCCATATGTATGCTCTTAACGAGATCATCTCTTATGGGGACATCCGCCGACTTGGCCGCTCTCAAAATCGAGAGTTCACAAACGCGGAGTGTGCTGAAATCATGAGCCGCTTCGATGCATACAACGGTCCCCTGCTTCCCCGGCGTTCCTCCCTTCTTAAGCTTATCGTGGGAGCCATCTGGGAAGCGCTTCCCCTGTTCTGTTCCGGTGTGCCGCTTAGGGAGCTGGATGCCGCTGAGGATAAGGTGCACTCGGTGTACCTGTTGAACTTTATCTCAAAGAGACGGCGTGACAGTCTTGTTCCCCTCCGAACGGCGGCCCGGACTTCGCGTCCGTTGCCTGAGGTTCGGGGCAGATGCTATTTGGTTTGATCCGTCCACCTCTCCGAAGATGCCAAGTTGATTTATGGCACCTTGTATCGGAGGTTTAGACGGATGCGGCCGATGTAGCAGACTTCGTCAGATTCCCCCTCAGGGTGAGGGGTTTTTGATTGTGGGGACGCTCTTCCCTGCAGGCGCAAGCCCCTGCAGTTAATTACGCTACCGCATCGCGGTAACAACTTTCTCCTTCTCCAGAATTTCACTTCGTGTCGTATGTGTTTGTTTTGTTTGTGGTTGCCCGTGGATTGTATACGGAGACTGAGTAATGCCGTCGCCCGTAGGACGTGGATTATTCCAAATCCGTATTTACTTAGATTTGGGTTTGGTGTTTTAGTTTAAGGATACGTTAGTCGCGTTGCGGCTAAGATCAACTTAAACGTTCGTTAAGGATACATTAGTCATGTTTGAGACTAAGATCAACTTAACGTAGTGATTGATTTAATTATCTGGCCGTCGGGACTCGTCACCTCTCTGACGTCGTTGAGGGATTACAACGACAGGCGTCAGAGGAGTTCAGAGATGTACCCTTGAACCAAAGTTGATTCGGAGTTTTATTGTTTATTTAAAGATCTAAGGACACATTAACCGTATTTGGGGCTAAGATCAACTTAGACGGGACCGTTTAGATCCGGCAAAAGAGCGTTCGGGCTCGATTGCGCTAGTTTAAGGACGTGGAGGTCCATCGCCAGTTTTAGGGACGTGGTGGTCCATTATTAGTTTAGGGACGTTTCGGTCCGTCGCCAGTTTAAGGACGTAGTGGTCCATATTCCAGTTTAGGGACGTGGTGGTCCGATATTAGTTTAGGAACGTTTCGGTCCGATATTAGTTTAAGGACGTTTCGGTCCGATATTAGTTTAGGGACGTTTCGGTCCGATATTAGTTTAAAGGACGTTTCGGTCCGATACTAGTTTAGGGACGTTTCGGTCCGATATTAGTTTAGGGACGTTTCGGTCCGATATTAGTTTAAAGGACGTCTCGGTCCACGAGTTTAAGGACCCCGCAGTCCATATGGATGTGTGGTCGTTGGGACCCGCCACCTTTTTGACGTCGTTGAGGAATTACAACGATGGATGTCAAAGGAGTTCGGAGATGTACCCTCGAACCAGACGTAGATTGACTTAGGAGAGCCATTTTGCTCAGTCAATTTAATTTAAGGACTTATGGCCACGATTGGGCTAAGTCCAGTTCAACATCTTTATTAAGTAATGCATTGCATTTCTTCCATTTTTTTTGTTTAGGCTCTGCAGAGCATCAATTTATTCTGAGCTCTGCTCATTTATGAATGATGCAATGCATCTGTTTTGTTTGGGCTCTGCCCCTTTTAAAATGCATAGCATTCTGGATATTCTGTTTGGGCTCTGCCCATTTATAAATGATGCAAAGCATCTGTTTTGATTTGGGCTCTGCCCCTTAAAATAATGCATTTGCGCTTTATTGAGCCTGTTAGGCCTTCTCTTAATTGGGCTTGACCCTTTTTAATGCATCTGCGCTTTGCGCTAAGTAATGAGCGCAAGTCCATATGGTGATGACACGTGTCGTGCTCTGATGAGCGCAAGCGCACTAGCGCAGTGCGATGCGCTGTGGCGCTGCGCTATTGCGCTGCTGACACGTGGCGCGCTCTCAGCGAGTTGCGCCAATTCCAGAGAGCAAAGCTCTATCTTAAGGGCGCTTAGCGCAAGTGGTTTTATAGCCGACACGTGGCGCTCTCTTACGAGCGCAACGGCGCAACTTGGAAGTGCAAAGCACTAAGAATCTTTTTAGATTCAAGAAGGGAAGTGCAAAACACTGTTTAATTTCTTGATCTAAATTAGATCAAAGAAAAATAAATTTTTCTTTATTCAAAGAACCAGAGGTTCTTAAAAGTGCAAAGCACTATTATTATTATTATTATTTTTTATTTTATTTTTTATTGTTTTTAAAGAACCGGGGGTTCACAAGAAGTGCAAAGCACTGTTTATTATCTAAAGATCATTGATCTTGTTTTTTAGACCAATGATCTATTAGAAGGAATTTCTTCTAATCATGAAGGTCCTTTACCTTTTCCTTCAAATCTTCTCAGAGTTCTCTTTGCTTAGAATTCTTGATTTTTTTGAGAAAATTGTTCATGCCTTTGAATTGAGGCTTAGGGTCCTATTTATAGTGACCACAAATCTGTTGAATTTGTTAACAGGATCTTTCCTGAGTGATTTTGGGAATTTTCCCACCGCTGGATCTTTGATCCAAAGGCCGAAGAAAATCTTCTAGTTCTGGAAAGAACAGAAAAGATTTCATAAAAATCTTAATTCAGTTTGGCGCAGATGCCCCAGCGCATGACACGTGTCGCGCAGCGCAGAGCGCAGCGCAAGTGCGCTAGCGCATCTGCGCTGACACGTGTCGCGCAGCGCAGAGCGCAGTGCAGTTGAAGCGTTGCTTCGTTTGAACAGAGCTTTGCTCTGATTGGGTAGTTGTTTCATCTTCCACCTCGGAATTTGATCGGAGCTTTGCTCCGATTGGGGTAAACAAATGCCCCCCGCACCATTGCGCTTACGTGGCCCCAAACGTGAGCGCAATGGTGGCGAAATTCCAACCTCCGTGACGACTTTTGGAAGTCGAAGAGGCACTTGGTGCCTATAAATAGGACCTCTGGTCCCCCACAGATACTTATCATCTTTCCGTTTTTTATTTTCAAAAGCTTCAGAGCTTTGCTCTTGCCTTCAAGAACTCTAGAGCTTTGCTCTTCTTTCCAAAGTTTTTTTGGAGAAAACTTTAGGTAAAATTGAATCTTAGATTAAATTAACTTTAATTAATCTTAAACAGCAGAGCTTTGCTCAATTTCAAAGTTAGAAACTTTAAGTAAAATTAATATAAATCAAATTAACTTAAATTAGTCTTAATCAGGGAGCCCTGCTCTCACTGATCTTTTGATCTAAAGAGATCCCTATTGGGGTTTCACTAGCAGAGCTTTGCTCAACTCCAAAATTGGAAACTTTAGGTAAATTTTAATGTAAATCAAATTAATCCAAATTAATCTCAGTCAAAGAGCTTTGCTCTCACAGATCTTTTGATCTAAAGAGATCCCCATTGGGGTTTCATTAAGCTTTTGTTCGCGGGTTTTAATCCTTGAATAGAGCTTTGCCCTCTAAAAGATTTGTAATTTCTTGATTCATTAATGGAGCTTTGCTCCTTTTAGATTATATAACATAGCTTTCAAGGGTTACTGATTGTTGTCAATCTTCTTCTACAGGAACAATGGACGCCCATATGTATGCTCTTAACGAGATCATCTCTTACGGGGACATCCGCCGACTTGGCCGCTCTCAAAATCGAGAGTTCACAAACGCGGAGCGTGCTGAAATCATGAGCCGCTTTGACGCATACAATGGTCCACTGCTTCCCCGGCGTTCCTCTCTCCTCAAGCTTATAGTGGGAGCCATCTGGGAGGCGCTTCCCCTCTTCTGTTCCGGCGTACCGCTTAGGGCGTTGGATGCTGCTGAGGACAAGGTGCACTCGGTGTACCTGTTGAATTTTATCTCAAAGAGGCGACGAGACAGCCTTATCGATCTCCTGCATGAGGTCTTTCAACAGTCCGCCATACTCGCCGCTTATCGAAGGGTGGAAGACATCAGGGGGGACCCTGACTCTTGTGCTCGTGAAAGGAAGCATACCAGGATGGTCCGCGCGGCCTGGAAAGTCATAGATAGGGTAGCTTTCGAGTTCCTCAATCCATGCCCTGGGTTCGAGGTTATTCCGTTGTAATAACATTTTTAATTTATCGCTTTATGATTGTAAGAACTTTGGGCGATATTAATGAAAATTTTGTCTTTCTTATCCTGTCTTATCTTCTGCTCTGAATCTTTCACCTGACTGAATGCGTCTCATATGCCCGATCAAGTGTAAATCATATGCTTTTTTTTTGTTGCTTTTCCTCTTTTTCAGCATGTCGTCACAATTAGCAGGTAGTAGAGTAAGCTTCTTGATTTCTTCGAGATATAGCGATGGCTTAGGCCGCAGTTTCAGATCTGCCGCCTAGGACTTTTCAACTCCATGAGCCGTGAGGGTCTCATGGAGACTTTTCTCCCTACGGATCGAGAGGATCTCGTAGGTGGGTTTTCTCCTTAAGAATCGTGAGGATTCCTAAGTGTATTTTTCTCTTCTAAGTCGTAAGGATCCTATAAGAGAATTTTCCCTCTTACGAGCCGAGAGGATTCGTAAGTGGTTGTTTCCCTCTTTGTCGAGAATCGATTTCAGAGAGTGAGACCCGTGAATAGTATGCAAGAGACCATTTAGGATTGACTTTCAGGGTCCCATTGCCCTCTTACGAGTCGAGAAGGCTCGTAAGCGGTTGTTTCCCTCTTTGTCGAGAATCGACTTCAGAGAGTGAGACCCGTGGATAGTATGCAAGAGACCATTTAGGATTGACTTGCAGGGTCCCATTGTTCAGGAAGCAAGTTTTTGAATCCTTACTGCCCGAGATGTGAGTCAAAGAAGCTTTCGTCACGGAGTGTTTGTATCCGTGAGTTGAGAAGTTTTGCGAGGGATTATTTGTTTCCCAAGCGCCAAGGATTATTTGTGTCCTTGGGATTTGAAGCGAGTCGATGGTTCCCACGGAGGCGCTGGTGGCTCTGCGAGTCGACGCGGATCAGAAGGCTCTCGTCAAGGAGTGTTTGTATCCGTGAGTTGAGAAGTTTTGCGAGGGATTATTTGTTTCCCAAGCGCCAAGGATTATTTGTGTCCTTGGGGTTTGAAACGAGTCGAGGGTTCCTACGGAGGCACTGGTGGCTCTGCGGGTCGACGCGTATCAGGAAGCTCTCGTCAAGGAGTGTTTGTATCCGTGAGTTGAGAAGTTTTGCGAGGGATTATTTGTTTCCCGAGCGCCAAGGATTATTTATGTCCTTGGGGTTTGAAACGAGTCGAGGGTTCCTACGGAGGCACTGGTGGCTCTGCGGGTCGACGCGGATCAGAAGGTTCTCGTCAAGGAGTGTTTGTATCCGTGAGTTGAGAAGTTTTGCGAGGGATTATTTGTTTCCCAAGCGCCAAGGATTATTTGTTTCCTTGGGGTTTGAAACGAGTCAAGGGTTCCTACGGAGGCGCTGGTGGCTCTGCGGGTCGACGCGTATCAGGAAGCTCTCGTCAAGGAGTGTTTGTATCCGTGAGTTGAGAAGTTTTGCGAGGGATTATTTGTTTCCCGAGCGCCAAGGATTATTTGTGTCCTTGGGGTTTGAAACGAGTCGAGGGTTCCTACGGAGGCACTGGTGGCTCTGCGGGTCGACGCGGATCAGAAGGCTCTCGTCAAGGAGTGTTTGTATCCGTGAGTTGAGAAGTTTTGCGAGGGATTATTTGTTTCCCGAGCGCCAAGGATTATTTGTGTCCTTGGGGTTTGAAACGAGTCGAGGGTTCCTACGGAGGCGCTGGTGGCTCTGCGGGTCGACGCGTATCAGGGAGCTCTCGTCAAGGAGTGTTTGTATCCGTGAGTCGAGGAATTTGCCGGGATTATTTGTTTCCCGAGCGCCAAGGATTATTTGTGTCCTTGGGGTTTGAAACGAGTCGAGGGTTCCTACGGAGGCACTGGTGGCTCTGCGGGTCGACGCGGATCAGAAGGCTCTCGTCAAGGAGTGTTTGTATCCGTGAGTCGAGGAATTTTCGTTGGAGTCACCGGCTTCTTCGGTTGAAATGAACCGTTGAGGCTTGGTTTCGTCGTTTGACGGAATCCGCTGGGGAGGCATGGTTCCTTCTTTGTTTACGCCCTTGGATTGTATACAGGGATCGATGTGATCTTAACTGTAGGGCCAAAGTTTTATCATTTCTTCTTTTTATTTTATTTTATTTCCGCGATGCTCTATCATTTCAGCTTTTATATCGCGAAGGTCGCGATTGCCCAAACATTTCGGCTATTTTTCGCGGTGCCCAATCATTTCGGCTATTTATTTTATTTTTACTCTCTGCTTTTTATTGCGAGCTGCCCTATCATTTCGGCTATTTCGCATGCATACATTTTTACTTGCTGCTTTTTATTGCAAGTTGCCCTATCATTTCGACCATTTCGTATGCATGTGCGGCCTATCGGCTTTTCGCCGTAAACCTGAAATTGGACACCGATTTCGGCATCAGCACCGCTGCAACTGGGATATTACCAGGAGCGAATCATCATTTGCCTCTATCGTTGTTGAACAAAGGAGGCTTAGCGACCAGGGTTAGGATCCTGTCGGCTAAGGCTTTTGACTTCATGAGCCGTAAGGGTCTCGTGAAGGTATTTCTCCCTACAAGTCGTGGGGATCTTGTAAGTGTATTTTCTCCTTAGGAACCGTGAGGGTTCCTAAGTGTTTTGTTCTTCTGTAAGTCGTAAGGATCCTACAGGAAGGTTTTCTCCTCATAAATCGAGGGGATTTATAAGGGTTGTTTACCATACGAACGTATTCCCAGTCATGGATGGACCTTGGTTAGGGAAATGCTTATTCGCGCCCGTGGATTGTATACAAGGGTCAGTATTGAGCCACTTGTAGGGCATTATTGGAAGTTTGTGGGAGTTTGCTTGAGCACAGGTTTAAGTCTCTATGACTTAAGACTTTCAAATCCTATGAGCCGTGAGGGTCCCATAAGAGAATTCTTCTTACGAGTCGTGAGGATCTCGCAAGTGTATTTTCTCCTTAGGAATCGTGGGGATCCCTAAGTGTGTTGTTCCTTTGTGAGTCGTAAGGATCTCACGCAGGTGGTTTCTCCTTACAGGGTCGAGAGGACCCTATAAGTGTTTCTTAACGAGGTTGCGCCCTTTCAGGTTTTCACATACACTCGTCGGTAGCCCTGCTGTTTTTACTCACGGAGCCCTTTCGGGTTTTCATCCGTGCCCATTTTGCTTATGGACTTACCGTTTTTTTTTGTTTTTTTTTATCATCTCGTCAGCCTAAGGATGCTGCGGTATTAGTTTAAAGACGTTTCGGTCTGCTATTAGTTTAAGGACATTTCGGTCCGCCGTTGAGAGGGCTGGCTACTACTTACAAAGCTTGAGCTTAGGAAGATAGCGAGCGGATATAGTCGTCGTCATCTACCATTGACCTAGGCTGTGGCTCATTAAGCGTAGTATTTCTTTAGGAAGCAACCGTTTATTGGCCTGAAAGGCCTTTCACCGTGCATATCCATGAGTAGATAGGCCCCACCTTGGTAGACCTTATCAACGATGTACGGTCCTTCATAATTTGGCTCGAACTTTCCCCGCTTGGCGCGATTGGGGATCATGGGCCTTTTGACCACTAGCACGAGTTCGCCTTGGTGGAATGTCCTCAGGCGGCTCAATCTTTCATATGAGCGCGTCATCTTTGCTTTATAGGCCTCCAGATTTTGTTGCGCTATGAGTCGGGTTTCATCAAGGGCGTCAAGCTCCTCAAACCGAAGGTGAGCATTTTCTTCGTCTGTCAGCTCGTAGTGGACTGCCACTCGTAGAGAGGGTAGTTCTATCTCGAGAGGGAGTACTGCTTCCGTCCCAAATACCAACGCGTATGGCGTTGTGTTTGTGGCCGTTTTAAACGTAGTTCGATACGCCCAAAGAGCCTCTTGCAATCTTTCGTGCCAATCTCTCTTATTTCGTGACACTGTTTTCTTCATGATCTTCGTCAAGGTCTTGTTGAAGGCCTCAGCTAGACCGTTAGCTCGCGGGTTATAAACTGAGGAGTATCTCCAGTCTATATTGTGTTGCTGTGCGAAACGGCTAATTTTATGACTTCGGTAGGCTGGCCCATTATCAGAGATGATCCTCCTCGGGGTTCCAAACCAGTATATGACATGCGTTTTGAAGAAATGGAGGACGTTCTCCGTCTTCACTTCCCTCAACGGTACCGCCTCCGCCCATTTGGAGAAGTAATCAGTCGTCGCCAAGATGAAACGATGTCCCTTTGACGATGCTGGTTCGATGGGGCCGACTATGTCAGTTCCCCATATTTCGAATGGCCAACTAGCCACTGTTGGATGCAGTGGATTGGGATGCTGATGGATAAAGTCCCCATGAATTTGGCATGAATGACACTGCCTCGCGTATTCTAGGCAATCCTGCATCATCGTGGGCCAGTAGTAGCCCATCCGTTTTATTTTCAACTTCATCTTAGGGCCTTCTTGGTGGGAACCGCAGAGTCCGTCGTGAACTTCTTGGACGACCCTTCTCGCTTCGTCAGGTCCTAAGCATCTCAACCACAGAGAATCGAATGACCTTTTGTACAGAGTATCATTGACGAAGGCGAAAGACAAAGCTCGTTTCATGAGCTGATGTCTTGTGGACGCTTCTTCAGGTATTCGGTGGAACTTGAAGTAGTCTATGAAGACTTCTCTCCAGTCCTCGGTATTTTCCCAGTCTTTTATTTGCAGGGTTGTCCCCTCTTTCGCTCCTTTTTCTTCAGACGATTTCGGAGATATTTCTGTTGGGGAGAGCACTCGACGGCTTTGTACCACGATCCTAACGTCATCGAGGTTCTCGTCCGCCAGTTCTTTAGCAAGTTTGGCTAGTGCGTCCGCTTTGCTGGTTTCCGCGCGCGGTATGCTCTCCAGAGTGTAAGAGGGAATTTGAGTTAGCAGTTGCTGCACTTTTTCACCGTATTTTACCAATTCCGGTTTGCACGTTTGGTAGTCGCCGTTTACTTGACTAACGACCAGTTGAGAATCACCGTATATGAGGAGATCTTCAATTCCCATGTCAATGGCGATCTCGAGGCCTGCTATCAGAGCTTCGTATTCGGCTTCGTTGTTTGTTCTCGGCTCCGTTAGGGAGAATGCGTAGCGCATTATCCCTCCTTATGGAGTCACAAAAATGAGTCCTACCCCTGATTTAATTATAGGGGTACTTTGTTTGCGTTTCTTCATGGAAGATGCTCCATCGAAATAAAGCTCCCATCGGATATTATCACCGTCGATCGCATCGAACGCATGTTCGTCTGGAAGATCGCAATTCAGAGGAGAATCGGCGGGTATCGGATGCTCAGCGAGGAAGTCGGCGATGGCCTGGCCTTTCACTGCCTTGAGAGGTTGATACGTTATCGAGAATTCCATCAAGAGCAGGGCCCATTTAGCGAGTCTTCCCGTCAATATGGCCTTTGACATTAAATATTTAAGAGGGTTCACTTTTGAAATAAGACGGACCTCGTGCGCCAACGCATAGTGCCTAAGCTTTGTTATTGCGAAGATCAACGCCAGGCAGTGTTTTTCAATGGGAGAGTAGTTGCTTTCTGCCCCCAGCAGGACTCGACTCAAGTAGTAGAGTGCTCTTTCTTTCCCTTGATCGTTCTCTTGTGCCCATAATGCGCCTAAGGAACCTTCGAGGGTGGTAGTATAGAGAATAAGAGGCTTCCCCTTAACCGGAGCAGCCAACACCGGCGGGTTCTGCAGGTATTGTTTGATTTCATCCAGTGCGCCTTGGCATTTTTGATCCCAAACGAATGGGGTTCCCTTCTTCATCAGGTGGCTGTAAGGACGGCACTTTCCTGAAAGGTTGGCTATAAATCGCCGTATATACGCGAGTTTCCCTTGGAGAGACCGCAGCTGTTTGAGAGTCCTCGGCGGAGGCATTTCCACGATCGCTTTGATCTTCGACGGATCTATTTCAATACCTCGGTGTCGAACAACGAATCCCAGGAATTTGCCCGAGGAAACCCCGAACGCACATTTAAGAGGATTCATCTTCAAGTTGTATTGCCGAAGGCGTTGAAATACAGTCTTCAGATGTTCGAGATGTTCCTCGTATGATTTGCTTTTAACCACGAGATCGTCGATATAGCATTCGACGATTTCATGTATAAGGTCGTCGAAGATCTTCGTCATGGCCCTCTGATAAGTAGCACCGGCGTTCTTCAAACCGAAGGGCATCACTTTATAACAAAATATACCAAGAGGAGTCCTGAAGGCTGTGTGCTTCTGATCTTCGGGGTGCATTTTTATTTGATTATACCCCGATGAGCCGTCCATGAAGGAGAAAACCTCATGAGTGGACGTGTTGTCTATCATCAGTTCGGTGACTGGCACTGGGAAATCATCTTTTGGGCAGGCTTTATTAAGATCCCGAAAGTCCACGCATATGCGCACCGTCCCATTTTTCTTCATCACCGGAACGATGTTGGCGATCCATTCAGGGTATTGAACTTCCTGGATAAAGCCAGAGTCTATCAGCTTCTTGACCTCAGCATTGATGCTCATCTCAAGCTCGAGTCGCATTCTTCTCGGCGCTTGTTTAACTGGCTTGATGTCCGGGGATATCGCCAACTTGTGTACAGCAATTTCTGGATCTAGTCCCGGCATTTCGGAATAGTTCCACGCGAAGGAATCTTTGTGCTGTAGAAGCACATCCTTTAACGCAGCCACCCTTTCTTCAGATAGCAGCTCGCTGATGAATGTCGGTCGCGGGTCATTTTCCGTCCCCAACTCAATTTTCTTGAGATTATCTGCAGTGGTATGTATTCCATCTTCCAGCTCTTTCGGCGCTGGGGGAAATTCTGAGATTACCTCATCACTGCTGTTTTCGAGGCACCAAGGGAGGCTGTCCAGGTTCTCGGACTCTTCTCTCAATGTCGTTATCATACGACAGGTGTGAATTTTCTGCCAACCCCAATGTGGAACTGGTTTTTCTTTCGCGGCTTCGGGCTCGTGCTTCTGTAGTGGCGCTACCCTCCAGTTATCAGACAACGCGAATTTGCCAAGCTGATATTGATCTTCAACCCAATTCTTGAAGGTGAAGCAATCTTCAAGAGGGTGTCCCATTGCTCGATGGTAAAAGCAATAATTTGAGTTGAACACCTCGCCTGCGTGCTCGGGGTGCTTGGACTCTGGCAACGTAAGCATTCGATGTTTTAGAGCGAGGTCGAATATCTTCCTTGTTTTGTTCCGAGGAAATGAATATGCTCGACCCATTTTCTTCCTGAGGGCTAAGTCAATAACGCTCGACTCTCGGATGCGTAGCTTCTTAGCTCTGCTTTGTGTTTGTCGAGCGCCCCTCTTGCCTTTCGACTTGTTTTTGTTTTCGCGTCGAACCTTTTTTGTAGCAGGTTGACAAGGAGCGGCATCTTCGTTCTTTACTGCCTGTTGAAGGAGGCGCCGTGTCTTAGCTTTCTCATAGATTGCCATTTCACGATCGTGATTATCTCGGGCTTTTTGACTCGCATCCCTTATAAGTTTGCTCATCTGGTCTTCGGACGATGGACTGGGCGGTTTTGTATCAGGAACTTTTGCTGGTTCAGGATTAGCATCCTCCCATTGAGCGTCCGCCTCTTCATCGAAGTCATACATGGCATAACAGCTGTTTACTAGCTCCCGCTTCTTTGGCCGGATGTACCCAAGCCCTTTGGTTTCTACTCTCCCGTTAGGCAGTTTGCATTGGGTCCCGGGAATGTTCCAGACCTTGTCATAGAATTTGGTTTTTCTAACGGTCTGTGTGAAGGACATTCCCTGGCGTTTTAGCAGTTTCTTCAAACCTTCGGTATAATATCGGGGAAGACGGATAGGCTGAAGCCTGTCGAGCGTGGGATCTGCGCCATGCCAAGTTTCTTTTTCTACTTTGTTTTCTTCAGAACGGTAGAATAGGATTGCCTTCTCGCCTTTTCGTCCAGGAGGGATATAGAATGTCTGCAATTCTTCTACACTGTTGGTGTCGAGTGCATCCAGTTCTTTGTAATGTTCAAGCGGCACCATGGTTATCTGCAGACTTCGCTCTTCATCAGCGGAAATCCGTATCGAAGGCCGAGCAGGGAATACAGCATGAACTTCATCCTCTGAATCACTACCGAAGATCAACGAAGGAATGGATGGTCCTGGCCTGGTAGATTGGGATGGACCTGAATAAATTATATCCTCCTCCTCGGTGTCACTGCCGAAGACAGGGATGGTGGCATTAGTTTTGTTCTCCGGTTTGTGACACCTTTCCGTGTCTTCGAAGCTCGGCAAGAAGTATTTGGCATCTTCATACTTGCGAACTTCGTTCACGGAAAACGGATTCAACTCTCCGGCCACAGTGTACTCGAGGCCATCCCTACAATACTTCATGCACTGATGCTGTGTAGAAGGGATGATATTGTACTCATGTAGCCATGGTCGGCCGAGCAGAGCATTATAGCACGTCTTGGCATCTATAACATGGAATTTGATGTCTGTGACGAGCAACCCGAAGCGTAGCGTCAATATCACAGATCCAAGAGTCTTTGAGGATTGAGAGTCGAAACCGGAGATAGTGATCTTGTCTCGGGCGAGGTGTTGGACACTCATGCAAATTTCTTTTAACACCCGTACATTGAGTAAATTGACGGACGATCCGTTATCGACCAAGATTTTACCTATCTTTATGTCATGGCAATATCCTAAGACATAAAGGGGGCGATTATATTCACACGTCCCGAGGAGAAGGTCTTCATCACCAAAAGCAACGTCGGCTGTGTGCACTTCTTCCAATTCGTCTTTCATCTTTTCTTCGGCCAAGAAGGCTTGGAACTGGTCCGGATCTTGTAGCGCCTTAATCAAAGAGTCTCTCGCCTCCTTTGATAGTAACAAGGCATCAAGGATACTGAGCTGAGAGGGCAGTTTCCTCAGATATGCCAGAACGTTGTAGTCCACCTTACTTCTCTTCGGCGGGTTTTTGGCGTTTAGCTCTTCCAGAACTTGGTCATCTAAGACGATGTCTTCTGAGACCTTTTCTTTCCCTTTATCTTTTCTATTCGAGGGTCCGAGGTTCTTTTCAGGCAGTGTCCGATTCCGCAGCTGGATATTTTCGCAAACCACTGGCTCCTCTTCTTTTCCCGAAGTTGACTCTTTAAAGAGAGGGGCAAGTTCTAGTTCCTCATCAGAGTCGCTGCCAAATGTAGGCACTTGTGACCCGGTAATGTTAACCATGTGACAATTGCCGGCAGTTCTCTCAAGCTCTTTGGTCGTGTTTCTTTGCTCCCGACGAATTTTACGCTTTTCCCGTTTAAAGCGTTGTTGATTAGCGACGTATCCTTGCCACCATTCATTGAAAGCTTTGCAATCTTGGGTGGAGTGCGAGACCTTCTGGTGATATAAGCAATAAGAGGGGTGTATTTCTACCGCGCCAGTAACTTTTTCTTCAGAGGGTGGTAGCTTCATGCCCATCGATATGGCCTTAGCAAACTTCTTTTTTATCTTGGATTGGCTTTTGTCAGCGGTGGAGGCATTTTGCCCCAGCGGGATCATCTCAGCTTTTTCCTCAAGTCGCTGGCGCTTGGCCCTTTCGAATATAGCCGTCTCGCGTTCTCGATCAGCTTTGCTTTTCAATCGAGCTTCATTAAGAAACGCGCCAATCATTTTAACTGATAACCCTGAGGCTCTTGATTCGGCATTTGCCCCCAGCGTTTCAATGCCAGAAGTTCCTTCATCGTCCGTGATTGAATGGGAGATCATATGACAGCTCGCCACATATTCCTCGGATTCATCCGATGAGCTTTCTCCCTCATCTTCTTTTTGGAAGACGTGATCAAGGAAATCTTGGAGCGTAACGGGAGTCCGTGCCTTCTGGTTATATTCATCCAGTGCGTCGATCTGCTTCTGTAAGTCCGTGCGCTTGTCGCCAGGCTTCACGGGCTTCTTAGATTTATTCTTCTTCTTTTTCGAAGATTTTGACGGCTGGTTATGAACGCTTGAACTACCACCATCGGCCTTCGGAGTCGGACGTGGCTTCAACATCCCCTCTATAACCTGCGGCTCCAAGGGGTTCTTCCACTTGACCGCTGGACAGGTCTGAAGATCATTTAGCATTCTCCTCGTTTTGGCCGATAATACGACTTCCCAGGGAGTTTCTTCAACGACGGAGCATGTTGCCCCCGGCATATTTGTCCCCTTAGAGGTGTGGGGCTGCGGGGGATTTACCTTCCATTTGTCGGATAGCGCAAATTTGCCCTGGCGGTACTGGTTTTCAAGCCAATTTTTGAACACGTAGCAGTCCTCGATGGGATGGCCCAGCACTCGATGATAAGGGTGTAAGTCCATATTGCGACCCCCGGTGCTTACGGGGAGGCGGAAACGGTATAAAAAACGAATTTTTATCGCAAGAGGCAACATGGACTAAACATGGTCGGGATCGTTGTCTAAACTAAAACTAGTATTCTAGCTAAAGAGAGTTAGCTACTATGGAAGATGGTTATACCTAAACTTGAACTCCTTCTTCTTCAAACCTTGTAGAGGTTGATGGTTCTCTTTACGTCGCCTTCTCCCGTCGAAGATGGATCCACCTCGAAGGTTCGACTTTGGGCTCTTCCTCGATCTTTGAGTGAACTAGGGTTTCCGGTTTGCTAAACCTTCATCCTAGAATGAGTAGAGAGAGATTAGGGTTTGCTTTTCTTTCTAAAGAGAATGATTCTCAACACATGAGAAGGTTTCTCTTTTCAAGAGGAAGAAGAAGATGAAAATGAGGAGAGAGAGAGGTTATGATAGAATGAGCTCAATTATTTCTTTCTTGCAACCATATTGCAAAAGAAATGAATTATCTAAATGATAATAATTGAAATAAGAATAGTTGATGGTAATTTTGGAATGACCACTATCATGCTTCTTTAAATGAAGTGTAAGCATGAATCAAGGAAGACTTTCAAGGCATGAAAGTGGTCAATGGTCAACAAGTCAACCAAGGTCAACAAGTCAACAAAACAACCATAACATAATTCTCATTTAATTACTATTATTAATAGATAATACATAAATCCATTAGGGTTTGGAAAATGATAACTGTCAACTGTGCATACGCACCCGATCCGAAACCCTAATGAAAAATCTCATTCTCCGCCTCAAGCAACTGTGCATACACACCTGCATTCTCGTTCCGAGGAACAAGAATACCAAGATATAAAAGCAACCCCCAAAACATATACCAGTATCTGGCTCAAACCAGAGCCTGCCAGTATAATCCGTCCGGACTCCAAACGTGCATAAGTGCGCGGATGAGAACGAACCCTGTCGCAAAACCATGCGACCTCTACTCTGTTTTGCCCAGAGGCGAATACCCTCTGTGTGGGACTCTAAAGACTCGACACTACGCTGGCAGTGGGTTTAACCACAGACCGCAAGCGGCACTAGCTGTGCGTAACGGTCCCCAGGTAGATGCCGACAAGAAGGCTGACGAGGTGAAACCCCATCTGAACTCCTACTGAGTCTGAATGTGACATTCTCCGTACAGTCCGGTCTGTTCGTCTGATACATCGCATGGCGGGCCTAGGGGGCGGTAAACGTCAGTCCCCCAATAGCGGTACAAGTCGTGCCGGAGCGAAGCCCAAAACACCCTGAGATAACACTGGAAACCTACCAGTATATCTCGTTTGCCCTGGCCAGGGACTACTCGTGTAATGGCTCTCCTAGACACAGCGCGATGTCAACCCCCAATACCGGGAGAGACGAATCCTGTCTAACCGTCACTGCCTCCAAGTGCTTCGGGACTGCACCCAACCACCACCTGTTTGCACGACTCCTTTGAGCCGTGGTAGGGTTGTGATCAAAGTGCAGTGGGAACACACTCGAGGCGAAGTGCCAGTGTCAAGTCAGCGGACTAAGCTGTACTCATGTCACCTGGGAACTGACGACTGACGATAGGTATAATACCAACCTGTCAGTTCCCGACGAGTCCTGTCCAGTGTACTCGTAACCCAACGAGCACCCGTATACTATCTCCAGCACGACGTACTGATGGCTGTGGGACAGACCATCTCCCACACTGGGATGAGAAGCGCATACGCTAGTCTACTCCGGAGTATCGATGCCCTGTCTCGATAGTCCTGCGACTAGGGACCTGTATAAGGATGTGCTTATAGATTACCCAGCCCCCACTAGTGTGACTGCCATCACAACGCTGGTAATCAAGCAAAGATCCTAAGGGCTCCACTAATGCGTATAAGTGATATAGTAAAATAAACACAAGTACACATTGAAGTAGAGACAAACCAAGTAGCATACTACTATTTTGAGCAAGATTGTATATACAAGGTGAATATCCCAAGCATCCATTAAGTAATATACAAACTAGTATGATACAGTAATGGCCTCTAGGGCATATACACTAACAATCTCCCACTTGCACTAAGGCCATGTACTGGCGTATCGAAGACCTATCATCTCGATCAGCCGCTCGAACTGAGTCTGGGGCAGGGCCTTGGTGAATGGATCTGCAGTGTTGTCTTCTGAGGCTACTCTCCGAACCTCGATCTCCTTGCGATCCACGATCTCCCTGATCAGGTGATACCGCCTCAAGATGTGCCTGGATTTCTGATGGGACCTGGGTTCCTTCGCTAAAGCTATAGCCCCATTGTTGTCGCAATACAGAGGTATTGGATCAACAATGGACGGAACCACCTGAAGTTCTTTCAAGAACTTCCTCATCCAGACAGCTTCTTTTGCGGCATCAGATGCAGCGATGTATTCCGCTTCCATCGTCGAGTCTGCAACGGTTTCCTGTTTGGAACTCTTCCAACACACCGCCCCTCCATTGAGGGTAAAGACAAAGCCCGACATGGACTTGGAATCATCCTTGTCACTCTGGAAGCTGGAGTCAGCAAAGGCCTCGATCTGGAGGTCTTTTCTGCCATACACCAAGAACATCTCCTTAGTCCTTCTCAGGTACTTGAGAATGTTCTTTACCGCTATCCAGTGTTTCTCCCCAGGGTTTGACTGATACCGGCTTACCACACTCAGTGCATAAGCTACATCCGGTCTGGTACACAACATCGCATACATTATAGAGCCTACCGCAGAAGCGTAGGGTATAATAGACATGCGATCCCTCTCCAAATCAGTCTTGGGAGACATCTCTTTAGAGAGGGTGATCCCGTGACAAGCCGGTAGATTACCGCGCTTGGAATCTTCCATACTGAATCTCTTCACTATGGTGTCGATGTACCTGGACTGAGAAAGTCCCAATATCCTCTTGGATCTATCACGATGGATCCGGATCCCCAGGATGTATGAGGCATCACCCAGGTCTTTCATGGAGAACCTTTGTGACAAGAACCCCTTGACAGATTGTAGCATAGGAATGTCATTTCCTATTAAGAGAATGTCATCCACGTATAAAACGAGGAATACTACAGTTCTCGCTACAAATCTACTATAGATGCATGGTTCATCTGGATTTTTGATAAAGCCAAATTCTTTGGCCGTCTCATCAAAGAAGATGTTCCAACTCCGCGATGCCTGCTTTAGTCCATAGATGGACTTAAGCAACTTGCACACCTTTCCGCTGCTCCCACTCTGAATGAAGCCCTCTGGCTGGTCCATATAGACACACTCCTCTAAATTTCCATTTAGAAAAGCTGTCTTTACGTCCATTTGCCAGATCTCATAATCGTGGAAAGCAGCGATGGCAAGAAGGATCCGAATGGATTTCAGCATGGCTACTGGAGAAAAGGTTTCGTCATAGTCCAAGCCAGGTCTTTGACGGAAACCCTTTGCTACCAGCCTAGCTTTATAGGTCTCAACCTGTCCATCTACACCAATCTTCCTTTTGAAGATCCACTTGCATCCTACGGGTTTTACCCCGTCTGGAGCAATGTCCAACGTCCATACCTTGTTGGTGTACATGGACTCCATTTCGGTCCGCATTGCATCCAGCCATTTTACTGAGTCAACGCTCTGAACGGCCTGCTGGAAGCTAGTAGGCTCATCATAATCTATGATGCAATCCTCTCTATCCCCGTCTATGAGAAAACCGTAGTATCTCTCGGACGGATGAGACTGCCTACTACTTCTGCGGAGCGGCGTAGGAATGTCCTGTTCTGTTGAACCCTCTGGTTCCACCAAGCTTTCAGTAACAGTCTGTGGTTCTGGAATCTCTTCCAGTTCTACTGCGCTCCCACTTATTTCCTTTTCTATGAACTGGTGTTCTAGAAAGTGGGCATGACGAGAAACAAGAACTTTTTGTTCCTCTTCACAATAGAAGAAATATCCCTTGGAATTCTTTGGATATCCCACAAACTTGCACAGTACTGAGCGTGCCTCGAGCTTGTCCGCATGCTGCTTTTTCACAAAAGCTGGACTTCCCCATATCTTAATGTGATTAAGATGGGGTCTCTTCCCACACCACATCTCAAATGGCGTAGTAGGCACAGTTTTAGTCGGAACTCGGTTCAAAAGGTATGCAGCTGATTCTAGCGCATACCCCCAGAATGATCGTGGTAACTCAGCGTTACTCATCATGGACCGCACCATATCCAATAGGGTGCGGTTCCGTCTCTCCGATACACCGTTATGTTGCGGGGTGTATGGAGGAGTAAGCTGAGAGAGAATACCATTCTCTTTTAAGTAGTCCAGGAACTCGGCACTTAAGTATTCTCCACCTCGATCCGATCTTAGAATCTTAATACTTTTGCCGGTCTGTTTCTCTACTTCATTCTTATACTCCTGGAATTTTCCAAAGGCTTCGGACTTATGTTTCATTAAGAAAACATAACCGTACCTTGAGAAGTCATCCGTAAAAGTAATGAAGTAAGAATGTCCGCTTCGGGCATGTGTAGACATTGGACCGCACACGTCACTGTGTACGAGTCCCAAGAGCTCGCTCGCTCTTTCTCCATGTCCAGTAAACGGAGTCTTTGTCATCTTTCCCTTGAGACAGGATTGACAAGTGGCATACGACTGATATTCGAACGCATTCAAATACCCTTCTGTATGTAACTTGGTCAACCTTCTCTCATTGATGTGACCCAATCTACAATGCCATAAGAAAGTCTGGTTTATTTCTGGAGACTTTCTTTTGTGTGTATTCTGGACATTAAAAATCTGTGGTTGGTTCAATACGTATATACCATTACTCAAAGTACCTGACCCAATCAAAACTTGATTAAGGCGAATGTTTACAACATTACTTACAAACGCAAATTCATAACCTTCTTTAGAAATTAAAGATACAGAAATGATATTACAAGTTGCGTTGGGTACAAAAAAGCAATTACGCAAAACCAAAACATGTCCATCTGACATTCCCAGGTGATAGTCCCCCACGGCTTTAGCATCCATGCTAGCTCCGTTTGCAACTCTGAGGGTCATGTCACCTGCTTTCAAAACACTACGGTTTCTCAACGCCTGCAAAGAATTACAGATATGAGATCCTGATCCGGTATCCAATACCCAGGAAGTAGAGTTTATAGAAAGACAGTTTTCAATAACATACACACCTGAAGCTGAAGCTGCAACCTGCTTCAATTCCTGTGTTCTGGCCTTCCAGGCCCTGCAATCATTCTTCCAGTGTCCTTTCTTATGACAAAAGAAGCATTCTTCCTTATCCACAAGCTTCCCAGCTATCTTTGTTGCTTTTCCTTTTCCCTTCGTATCCACTTTACTAACACCGCCCCTTGGTTTGGCGGGGGCTTTCTTCTTCTTTCCCTTGGCTTTCGCCTTGGACCTAGAAGAAGATGTTCCTCCTACAAACAAAGTGGATGTTTCCCTACCTTTCTGTAGGGTGCCCTCTGCGCTCCTCAGCAGGTTGAGGAGCTCTGAAAGTTCAACCTCCTTTTCTTGTAGGTTGAAGTTCATTATAAACTGGGCGTAAGTGGAAGGAAGGGACTGGAGAACTATATCTGTATATAGCTCACTCTCCAATGTGATCCCTAGGTCAGCGAGCTCCTCAATGTAGCCGATCATCTTTAGCACGTGCTCGGCTACTGATGATCCGACGGCCATTCTTGTCGAAAACAACTTTTCCGACGCTTCGTATCTTGCGATACGTGATTGCTCCCCATACAGTTCTTTTGTATGAAGCAATATGGACTCCATGTCCATATTCTCATGCCTCCTCTGATGTTCGTTGTCCATCGAGGCAAGCAAGAGGCACTTGGCCTTCGTGCTATCAATCTCCCAAGTCTTGCGGATTTCCTTATCCGCGACGCTGGAAGTTGGACCAGGGACAGGGGGAGCTTTGGTGGTAAGAAGATACCCCAGCTTGTCATAAGTGATTGCTATCTTGACATTCCTGAGCCAATCTTTGTAGTTTGGCCCTGTCAGCTTGTTTTTATCTAGGAGTAACTTAAGTCCAGTCATGTTGATTGGTCGCTGCAATTAGGAGAGAGAAGAAGAAACACTCAGCATGATGCTCTTGCAAGTTTAGAGTGGTTTTTAATTTGTCTAAACAGGATGGCTCCCACTGTTTCTCGAATCCCTCCTCAAACCATAAAGGAAGAATTAGTCAGGATCAATCCCACCGTACAATACTTGCTTAACCGTTCAGCCAGGCTGGTGTCGGTACTTCGAGGGAGGTTTTCCAACGCTTTCGCGAAGTTCCTTAATTAAAGAACCTCTTTTCCCTGGGGGCGTAGCCCCGCTAACACCTTTCTAGGCACCTACTAGGTTTATAGCATTGATCGTTAAGTGAGAAATTTCCCGAGGAGTAGCATATACTCACAGTAGGATCGGGATCCAAATATCATTGCGTGACGAAACTGAAGGAATCCTACCAGAATCATCACACTCCAAATGGTATGCAAATCTAGCAAGTTTCAGTACTTATGAAACTCCCGATGTGGATTTTTGCCCCATGCTCTTATGACCTTGACTTTGGCCAAAATATCATAAGTCACATGTCAAGTTCTACCCGTCATTATCCAGGTTAATTTGGATCCATCCGTATCTACCCTTGACTTTGGCCAAAATGGCAGTACGACTGTCCCAAACCAACGCATCTATCTATGCTACACATGAACACCCAACAGCTACCAATCACTGTGTCTTGACTTTGGCCAACATACACAGCTTGAATACTATTGACTATTCATGCGAAACGACGGAGGGCTACGGATGGTTTTGGCAAAACCGTGAACGTAGTGAACTTGATTTGGTCGATGGAACGAGATAGCTTTTAAATGGAGTGGCTCAAACTCCGCATTTAAAAATTGGTTTTGAAAAGAACCGAGTGGTTTTTCGAAAGTGTTCCAACGACTTTAACTTGGTTTATTATCTTGCATTAGTTCTTTTAATGCGTGATATTCTTGCATTAGTACTTTTAATGCGTCCCATCGTTTAATCCTACCATTGCAGAAAACAACCAAAATATGACGTACGCTTATGCCATTCGCATTCGCCACTGGGCCCCGTCATCACTCGTTAGGTTACTTAACTAACGACAGAGCGGGGGCTGGGCTAGCGCGGCTGTAAAACATAAGCAACGCCTAAATAGAAAGCAATGATAGACATTACAGATCACAGATGAATACATTGGATATACTAGCAATCCGCAATCCTTTCGAGCCTGAAACGAAAAGCGGATAACACGGTCGCGGTGAATAGCCAATACCCCACCCAAGACCCCTACGGGTGCGGCAAACTACCCGCCAAGTACCCGGTAGTTTGTGCACCCCTCCATGGGTCTATCCTAGGAGCAAAAACAGTAAAAAGAATTATACAATGACGGCTACAACCCCGACCCGGTTGTGCGGCCAAACAAATAATAATTATTACATCAATTTACATTTACAATGAATGAAAGAAAAACAAAAGCTCATCTCACATCCAACCCCGGCTATTCACCCGCGACAGTCCAACACATTCATATACACATTCCAGCACATTACAGATCATGTATAACCCCGACTAATCGACTTATAGCGATTAGCCGACGTTCAATACATGCAAACATCACAGATATAACCAATATAGCCAAAGTGCAGTGAAGTTCGGAAAAATACGGAATTATAGGACCCCAAAAGGAAATTTCTTTTCTGGAAAATCTGGGCACATATAATATATCTCAAAAATCCCAAAACCAACACCTACAGACACTGCACGAAAAACGACGCGCAGAAGACGACAAAGCGCGGCGGTTCCGCGGCACGAGCCTACCTCGTGCCGCGGATGCGCGGCGCTTTGAGCTCAACACTGGATCGTTTTTCATGGGTGTTCTTAAAAAAGCCTGAGATGATTTTACAAATATAAATTTTTTTATTTTGAGCCCAAAAAATTTCAACAGAAACTCAGGTTTTTGAAAATACGGTTTTTGGGTTTTTTACGGTTCCGAACTTCGTTACACTTCACTACCTAGCTAGTTTAAGTTTAGTTAGGCTCTGATACCACTGTAAGTCCATATTGCGATCCCCGGTGCTTACGGGGAGGCGGAAACGGTATAAAAAACGAATTTTTATCGCAAGAGGCAACATGGACTAAACATGGTCGGGATCGTTGTCTAAACTAAAACTAGTATTCTAGCTAAAGAGAGTTAGCTACTATGGAAGATGGTTATACCTAAACTTGAACTCCTTCTTCTTCAAACCTTGTAGAGGTTGATGGTTCTCTTTACGTCGCCTTCTCCCGTCGAAGATGGATCCACCTCGAAGGTTCGACTTTGGGCTCTTCCTCGATCTTTGAGTGAACTAGGGTTTCCGGTTTGCTAAACCTTCATCCTAGAATGAGTAGAGAGAGATTAGGGTTTGCTTTTCTTTCTAAAGAGAATGATTCTCAACACATGAGAAGGTTTCTCTTTTCAAGAGGAAGAAGAAGATGAAAATGAGGAGAGAGAGAGGTTATGATAGAATGAGCTCAATTATTTCTTTCTTGCAACCATATTGCAAAAGAAATGAATTATCTAAATGATAATAATTGAAATAAGAATAGTTGATGGTAATTTTGGAATGACCACTATCATGCTTCTTTAAATGAAGTGTAAGCATGAATCAAGGAAGACTTTCAAGGCATGAAAGTGGTCAATGGTCAACAAGTCAACCAAGGTCAACAAGTCAACAAAACAACCATAACATAATTCTCATTTAATTACTATTATTAATAGATAATACATAAATCCATTAGGGTTTGGAAAATGATAACTGTCAACTGTGCATACGCACCCGATCCGAAACCCTAATGAAAAACCTCATTCTCCGCCTCAAGCAACTGTGCATACACACCTGCATTCTCGTTCCGAGGAACAAGAATACCAAGATATAAAAGCAACCCCCAAAACATATACCAGTATCTGGCTCAAACCAGAGCCTGCCAGTATAATCCGTCCGGACTCCAAACGTGCATAAGTGCGCGGATGAGAACGAACCCTGTCGCAAAACCATGCGACCTCTACTCTGTTTTGCCCAGAGGCGAATACCCTCTGTGTGGGACTCTAAAGACTCGACACTACGCTGGCAGTGGGTTTAACCACAGACCGCAAGCGGCACTAGCTGTGCGTAACGGTCCCCAGGTAGATGCCGACAAGAAGGCTGACGAGGTGAAACCCCATCTGAACTCCTACTGAGTCTGAATGTGACATTCTCCGTACAGTCCGGTCTGTTCGTCTGATACATCGCATGGCGGGCCTAGGGGGCGGTAAACGTCAGTCCCCCAATAGCGGTACAAGTCGTGCCGGAGCGAAGCCCAAAACACCCTGAGATAACACTGGAAACCTACCAGTATATCTCGTTTGCCCTGGCCAGGGACTACTCGTGTAATGGCTCTCCTAGACACAGCGCGATGTCAACCCCCAATACTGGGAGAGACGAATCCTGTCTAACCGTCACTGCCTCCAAGTGCTTCGGGACTGCACCCAACCACCACCTGTTTGCACGACTCCTTTGAGCCGTGGTAGGGTTGTGATCAAAGTGCAGTGGGAACACACTCGAGGCGAAGTGCCAGTGTCAAGTCAGCGGACTAAGCTGTACTCATGTCACCTGGGAACTGACGACTGACGATAGGTATAATACCAACCTGTCAGTTCCCGACGAGTCCTGTCCAGTGTACTCGTAACCCAACGAGCACCCGTATACTATCTCCAGCACGACGTACTGATGGCTGTGGGACAGACCATCTCCCACACTGGGATGAGAAGCGCATACGCTAGTCTACTCCGGAGTATCGATGCCCTGTCTCGATAGTCCTGCGACTAGGGACCTGTATAAGGATGTGCTTATAGATTACCCAGCCCCCACTAGTGTGACTGCCATCACAACGCTGGTAATCAAGCAAAGATCCTAAGGGCTCCACTAATGCGTATAAGTGATATAGTAAAATAAACACAAGTACACATTGAAGTAGAGACAAACCAAGTAGCATACTACTATTTTGAGCAAGATTGTATATACAAGGTGAATATCCCAAGCATCCATTAAGTAATATACAAACTAGTATGATACAGTAATGGCCTCTAGGGCATATACACTAACAAAGGGCAGTAATTAGGCTCGTTGACGTCACTTGGTTGCGACGGGCGTTTTGGATCTGGCAGATTTATGAGCCTGTTGCGCAATGCCAGCTCGAATAGCCTCCTCGTTTTATCACGGGGGAAGGAGTAAGCACGTCCCATCCTGTCCTCGAGGGGTACGTATGGGCGCGTATTGTTTGGACGAGCAACCGGCTTCGAGTCGTTCGGTTGTTGTTGGGCATTAGCGACGATAATCGCTTTTCCCTTTCCTTTATCGTTTCGAGAATCCGGCTTCGGGAAAGGGGGTCTATGGCCCATCTGGTCCATCTGCGCCAATTTGTCGATCAAAGCCTGGAAAGAAGTCGGCTTGAAGAACATCATAAACTGCGAAATGGTTGCTTGTGGATCAAGGGTTCCAACAAACATTCCTACCGCAGGGGCTTCTTCTATACGCTGTTCACATTTAGACCATAGATTATGCCATCGTATAGCGTACTGGACCCACGTCTCGCCGGGCTTTACCCTGGCGTTAATCAGCGCCGTCATCGGAGTACGCTCGCTGGCACTTGCAAAGCGTTGGGTGAAGAGCAGCTCCATCTCTGCAAAGGTTTTAATAGAGTCGTTGGGACTGGCTCGGAAATCGAGATGGTTTCTTGCTGCCCCCTGTTTGAGCGTGGGGTAACTGCTGATGTCAGCCTATCGAAGACTGATGCCTTCTGACCAGCTGGAGGAGGAGTAGGAACCGTCAATCTTGTGAAGACCGACTCTCTGATGGGAGAAGCCGTTTTAACGACTTCCGAAGCAGCGGCCGTTGCCCTCTTTGGGACAGCCACTTTATAGTTCTGACCTAGCCTGGTGAAAACGGAGGCTGTTGGTTCAGTAGCAGGCGACCCGTTGATAGGGGTCGTGGTAGTAGTGAGCCGGTCGAACACCGACTTCTTGTTCACTTCCGGTACAGGTGTCGGCATAGAGAAACTTGTAGGTGGGACCATGGTCCCGAAGAACAAGCCGATGGTGGCTTGGGTCACCTGGTCTACCGGCAGAGTCAGGAAGGAAACCGCTTGGGGCCCATATGTTACACCTCTCGGTGAGGTGGAGCGTCCGTTGCAGTGGCATTTCGAGCAGTTGGTGCAGTTGGTGGCCATTGAATGCTTGAGTTCTGTACCAGACAAAAGACCAAATCTTAGCAACTTGAAATCCGAAGGCAACCATTTAACAAACCGCGATTGGTTCGCGAAGACGACACACGAAGTGTGGAGTGGAAAGAGGAAAAGGTCCCACCGGGCGTGCCAGAATCTGTTCCCCTCCGAACGGCGGCCCGGACTTCGCGTCCGTTGCCTGAGGTTCGGGGCAGATGCTATTTGGTTTGATCCGTCCACCTCTCCGAAGATGCCAAGTTGATTTATGGCACCTTGTATCGGAGGTTTAGACGGATGCGGCCGATGTAGCAGACTTCGTCAGATTCCCCCTCAGGGTGAGGGGTTTTTGATTGTGGGGACGCTCTTCCCTGCAGGCGCAAGCCCCTGCAGTTAATTACGCTACCGCATCGCGGTAACAACTTTCTCCTTCTCCAGAATTTCACTTCGTGTCGTATGTGTTTGTTTTGTTTGTGGTTGCCCGTGGATTGTATACGGAGACTGAGTAATGCCGTCGCCCGTAGGACGTGGATTATTCCAAATCCGTATTTACTTAGATTTGGGTTTGGTGTTTTAGTTTAAGGATACGTTAGTCGCGTTGCGGCTAAGATCAACTTAAACGTTCGTTAAGGATACGTTAGTCATGTTTGAGACTAAGATCAACTTAACGTAGTGATTGATTTAATTATCTGGCCGTCGGGACTCGTCACCTCTCTGACGTAGTTGAGGGATTACAACGACAGGCGTCAGAGGAGTTCAGAGATGTACCCTTGAACCAAAGTTGATTCGGAGTTTTATTGTTTATTTAAAGATCTAAGGACACATTAACCGTATTTGGGGCTAAGATCAACTTAGACGGGACCGTTTAGATCCGGCAAAAGAGCGTTCGGGCTCGATTGCGCTAGTTTAAGGACGTGGCGGTCCATCGCCAGTTTTAGGGACGTGGTGGTCCATTATTAGTTTAGGGACGTTTCGGTCCGTCGCCAGTTTAAGGACGTAGTGGTCCATATTCCAGTTTAGGGACGTTTCGGTCCGATATTAGTTTAGGGACGTTTCGGTCCGATATTAGTTTAGGGACGTTTCGGTCCGATATTAGTTTAAAGGACGTCTCGGTCCAATATTAGTTTAGGGACGTTTCGGTCCGATATTAGTTTAGGGACGTTTTGGTCCGATATTAGTTTAAAGGACGTCTCGGTCCACGAGTTTAAGGACCCCGCAGTCCATATCGATGTGTGGTCGTTGGGACCCGTCACCTCTTTGACGTCGTTGAGGAATTACAACGATGGATGTCAAAGGAGTTCGGAGATGTACCCTCGAACCAGACGTAGATTGACTTAGGAGAGCCATTTTGCTCAGTCAATTTAATTTAAGGACTTATGGCCACGATTGGGCTAAGTCCAGTTCAACATCTTTATTAAGTAATGCATTGCATTTCTTCCATTTTTTTTGTTTAGGCTCTGCAGAGCATCAATTTATTCTGAGCTCTGCTCATTTATGAATGATGCAATGCATCTGTTTTGTTTGGGCTCTGCCCCTTTTAAAATGCATAGCATTCTGGATATTCTGTTTGGGCTCTGCCCATTTATAAATGATACAAAGCATCTGTTTTGATTTGGGCTCTGCCCCTTAAAATAATGCATTTGCGCTTTATTGAGCCTGTTAGGCCTTCTCTTAATTGGGCTTGGCCCTTTTTAATGCATCTGCGCTTTGCGCTAAGTAATGAGCGCAAGTCCATATGGTGATGACACGTGTCGTGCTCTGATGAGCGCAAGCGCACTAGCGCAGTGCGATGCGCTGTTGCGCTGCGCTATTGCGCTGCTGACACGTGGCGCGCTCTCAGCGAGTTGCGCCAATTCCAGAGAGCAAAGCTCTATCTTAAGGACGCTTAGCGCAAGTGGTTTTATAGCCGACACGTGGCGCTCTCTTACGAGCGCAACGACGCAACTTGGAAGTGCAAAGCACTAAGAATCTTTTTAGATTCAAGAAGGGAAGTGCAAAGCACTGTTTAATTTCTTGATCTAAATTAGATCAAAGAAAAATAAATTTTTCTTTATTCAAAGAACCAGAGGTTCTTAAAAGTGCAAAGCACTATTATTATTATTATTATTATTATTTTATTTTTTATTGTTTTTAAAGAACCGGGGGTTCACAAGAAGTGCAAAGCACTGTTTATTATCTAAAGATCATTGATCTTGTTTTTTAGACCAATGATCTATTAGAAGGAATTTCTTCTAATCATGAAGGTCCTTTACCTTTTCCCTCAAATCTTCTCAGAGTTCTCTCTGCTTAGAGTTCTTGATTTTTTTGAGAAAATTGTTCATGCCTTTGAATTGAGGCTTAGGGTCCTATTTATAGTGACCACAAATCTGTTGAATTTGTTAACAGGATCTTTCCTGAGTGATTTTGGGAATTTTCCCACCGCTGGATCTTTGATCCAAAGGCCGAAGAAAATCTTCTAGTTCTGGAAAGAACAGAAAAGATTTCATAAAAAGTTTGGCGCAGATGCCCCAGCGCATGACACGTGTCGCGCAGCGCAGAGCGCAGCGCAAGTGCGCTAGCGCATCTGCGCTGACACGTGTCGCGCAGCGCAGAGCGCAGCGCAACTGCGCTGACACGTGTCGCGCAGCGCAGAGCGCAGTGCAGTTGAAGCGTTGCTTCGTTTGAACAGAGCTTTGCTCTGATTGGGTAGTTGTTTCATCTTCCACCTCGGAATTTGATCGGAGCTTTGCTCCGATTGGGGTAAACAAGTCTCATCGATCTCTTGCACGAGGTCTTTCAACAGTCCGCCATACTCGCCGTTTATCGGAGGGTGGAAGACATTAGGGGGGACCCTGACGCTTGTGCTCGCGAAAGAAAGCACACTAGGATGGTCCGCGAGGCTTGGGAAGTCATAGATAGGGTCGCTTTCGAGTTCCTCAATCCATGTCCTGGGTCTGAAGTTATTCCATTGTAATAATATTTTTCGTTCATTGTTTTTTATGATTGTAAGAACTATTGGCCATATTAATGGAAAATTTTTATCCCAGCTTGTCTTTATTTTTCGTTCTGAGTCTTTTGCTTGTGCATGAATGAGTGTGTCTCGAACGCTTGATCAAACGTAAATCGGATGCTCTTTCTGTAGATTTCTTCTTTCTCTTATTATCGGTATGCTATTTTAATAAACATGGTTGACATATAATAGAGTAAGCATCTTGGTTTCTTCAAGAGATAGCGATGGCTTAGGTCGCAGGTTCAGATCTGCTGCCTAAGACTTTTCAACTCCATGAGCCGTGAGGGTCTCGGAGAGACTTTTCTCCCTACAGATCGAGAGGATCTCGTAGGCGGGTTTTTCTCCTTAGGAATCGTGAGGATTCCTAAGTGTGGTTTTCTCTTATAAGTCGTAGGGATCCTATAAAAGAATTTTCCCTCTTACGAGTCGAGAGGACCCACAAGCGGTTGTTTCCCTCCTCATCGAAATTCGACTTTGGAGAGTGAGACCCGTGAATAGTATGCAAGAGACCATTTTGGATTGACTTGCAGGGTCCCATGGTTCAGGAAGCAAGTTTTTTAGTCCCTACTGCCTGAGGCTTCACTTGCAAGTTGAGACGAATCGGGAATTTCCCGCGGAGGCATTGGTTTCTCTGCGAGCCGACGCGAATCAGGAGGCTCTCGTCAAGGAGTGTTTGTATCCGTGAGTCAAGGAGTTTGCTAGGGATTATTTGTTTCCCAAGCGCCAAGGATTATTTGTTTCCTTGGGGTTTGAAACGAGTCGAGGATTCCCACGGAGGCAGTGGTGGCTCTGCGAGTCGACGCGGATCAGGAGGCTCTCATCAAGGAGTGTTTATATCCGTGAGTCGAGGAGTTTGCTAGGGATTATTTGTTTCCCAAGCACCAAGGATTATTTGTTTCCTTGAGGTCTGAAACGAGTCGAGGATTCCCACGGAGGCACTGGTGGTTCTGCGAGTCGACGCGGATCAGGAGGCTCTCGTCAAGGAGTGTTTGTATCCGTGAGTCGAGGAGTTTGCTAGGGATTATTTGTTTCCTAAGCGCCAAGGATTATTTGTTTCCTTGGGGTTTGAAACGAGTCGAGGATTCCCACGGAGGCACTGGTGGCTCTGCGAGTCGACGCGGATCAGGAGGCTCTCGTCAAGGAGTGTTTGTATCCGTGAGTCGAGGAGTTTGCTAGGGATTATTTGTTTCCCAAGCGCCAAGGATTATTTGTTTCCTTGGGTTTTGAAACGAGTCGAGGATTCCCACGGAGGCACTGGTGGCTCTGCGAGTCGACGCGGATCAGGAGGCTCTCGTCAAGGAGTGTTTGTATCCGTGAGTCGAGGAATTTGATGAAGATACTGGTTTCCTCGGAGTTGGACTGAACCGTCGAGATTTGGCTTCGTCTTCTGGCGGAGCCTGTTGGGAAAGTATGGTTCCCTCTTTGTTTACGCCCTTGGATTGTATACAGGGATCGATGTGATCTTAACTGTAGGGCCAAAAAGTTTCATTCTTTCATTTTTTTTTATTCTTTCCACGACGCTCTATCATTTCAGCTTTTATATCGTGAAGGTCGCGATTGCCCAATCGTTTCGGCTATTTTTCGTGGTGCCCAATCATTTCGGCTGTTTACTTTATTTTTACTCGCTGCTTTTTATTGCGAGTTTCCCAATCATTTCGGCTGTTTATTTTATTTGTACTCGCTGTTTTTTTTATTGCGAGTTGCCCAATCATTTCGGCTATATATATATATATTTTTTTTTTTACTCGCTGTTTTTTATTGCGAGTTGCCCAATCATTTCGGCTATTTAATATGCATTTTCAGCTCGCTGATTTTTATTACGAGCGTAGAACTTGGAATCTGGTGCCAATCTCAGCATCAGCATCGCTACAACCGGAATATTGCGAGGAGCGAATCATCATCTGCCATGAAAGGACTTGGAATTTGATACCGATTTAGGCATCAGTATCGCTACAACTGGGATATTGCCAGGAGCGAATCATCATCTGCCATGAAAGGACTTGGAATTTGATACCGATTTAGGCATCAGCATCGCTACAACTGGAATATTGCCAGGAGCGAATCATCATTTGCCTCTGTCGATGTCGAACAAAGGTGGCTTAGTAAACAGGATTAGGATCCCGTCGACTAAGGCTTTTGACTTCATGAGCCGTAAGGGTCTCATAAAGGTGTTTCTCCCTATGAGTCGTGAGGATCTCGCAGGTGCGTTTTCTCCTTAGGAATCGTGAGGATTCCTAAGTGTATGTTCTCTTATAAGTCGTAAGGATCTTACAAGAGTGTTATCTCCTTATGAATCGAGAGGACTCACAAGGGTTGTTCACCGTGTGGACATATCCCCAGTCATGGATGGGACTTGGTTAGGGAAATGTTTATTCGCGCCCGTGGATTGTATACAAGGGCCAATATAGGACCACTTGTAGGGCAATATAGAAAGTTGTGGGGGTTGCCTAAGCACAGGTTTAGGTCTCTGTAACTTAAGACTTTCAAATCCTATGAGCCATGAGGGTCCCATAAAAGAGTTCTCCTTACGAGTCGTGAGGATCTCGCAAGTGTATTTTCTCCTTAGGAATCGTGGGGATCCCTGAGTGTGTTGCTCCTTTGTGAGTCGTAAGGATCTCACGCGGGTGGTTTCTCCTTACAAGGTCGAGGGGGCCCTGTAAGTGTCTTTTGACGAGGTTGCGCCCTTTCGGGTTTTCACAAACACTCGCCGGTAGTCCTGCTGTTTTTACTCACGGAGCCCTTTCGGGTTTTCATCCATGCCCGTTTCGCTTATGGACATACCGTTTTTTTTCTTTTTATTTTCTTCTTCTTTTTTTTTATTAACGAGGTCGCGCCCTTTCGGGTTTTCACGAACACTCGCCGGTAGCCCTGCTGTTTTTACTCACGGAGCCCTTTCGGGTTTTCATCCGTGCCCATTTTGCTTATGGACATACCGTTTTTTTTTAATTCTTTTTATTCTTCTTATTTTTTCTAACGAGATTGCGCCTTTTCAGGTTTTCACAAACACTCGCCGGTAGCCCTGCTGTTTTTACTCACGGAGCCCTTTCGGGTTTTCATCCGTGCCCATTTTGCTTATGGGCATACCGTTTATTTTTTTTTATTTTTTTTTTATATTCTCGTCAGCCTGAGAATGCTGCGGTAGTAGTTTAAAAATATTTCGGTCATTTGCAAGTTTTAGGACATTGCGGTCCATCATTAGTTTAAGGACATCTCGGTCCGTTGTTAGTTTAAGGACGTTTCGGTCCGTTGTCGCCGTATTTGAGGCGAATATCTGGTTTATTGACTTTTCGGTCTATGAGTCCTTCTCCATGAATGAACATGATGCCCCCGGCGTATCCATCTTCTTCGAAGCGTGCGGTTGTGGCGGACTCACCTTCCAGTTCTCAGACAGCGCAAACTTGCCCTGTTGGTATTGGTCTTCAACCCAGTTTTTGAAGACGTAGCAGTCCTCGATCAGGTAACCTACTGTTTGGTGGTAAGGGCAATAATTAGGATTATTAACATCGCCTGGCCGCAACGGACGTTTTGGACCCGGCAGATTAATGAGTCTGTCGCACACTGCCAGCTCGAACAGTCCCCTTGTTTTATCTTATGGAAACGAGTAAGGACGTTTCAACTTTTCCTGGAGGGGTTGCCGCTTGTTGCTTTGGCAAGCAATCGGTCTAGGGTCACATGATTGTTGTTGAGCGCTGGCGACGAGGGCCTTTTTTCCTTTTCTTTTATCCTTTTTGTTCGCTCCGTTGTTTGCGGGGCCGGGATTTTTTCCGAGTAGCATGCGATTGCATGGCTGAACGTTCTCGCAGCTTCTCAATTCCTTTATTTTTGAAACAGATTCCCCGAGGGAAGAGTTGGGGATAGCTTCTTCATCAGAGTTGCTTCCAAAGGTGATGATTTGCGATGCCTTAGAGTCGGCTATATGGCAATCGTCGGCGACTCTTTTGCGCTCATATATCACATTTTTCCGATGTCCACAAGCTTCACACTTTGTCCCGTCGAAGTGTTGCTTTTGAGCGACATACCCTTGCCACCAATAGTTAAAGGATTCGCAGTCTTCGGTAGGATGTATGATCTTCGGATGATATAAACAGAAGTTAGGGTGCATCTCTGCCTCAGCGAGAGTATTTTCTTCAGAGGGCGGTAGCTTCATTCCTACTGACAGAGCTTTGGTGAACCTTTTCCTCGTCTTGAATTTGTTTTTACCCGCAGTGTATGGCTTTTGATTTGAAGGGAATGCCTTGGCTCTTTCCAGTATGGCCATTTCATGCTCTTGATTGGCTTTTGCTTTCAAACGAATTTCATTTAGGAAGACATCGATCAACTCGTCTGATGGCTGTAGAATCTCTGGCTCAGGGTTCGCCATTGATTTCTCAGCGCAAGGAGCCTCCTCATCATCCGTCAGTGAATGAGAAATCACATGACAAGTCGCTACGTAGTCTTCGGATTCATCCGATAAGTTTTCTCCATCGTTTTCATCCTCGACGAAAGAACAAGTTGCCCCCGGCATGTCCGTTTTCTTTGGAGAGTGTGGCTGTGGTGGGTTTACCTTCCAGTTTTCCGACAGCGCGAACTTGCCTTGTAGGTACTGATCTTCGATCCATCCCTTAAAGACGAAACAATCCTCAATCGGGTGACTTACCGTTTGGTGGTAAGGGCAATAATTGGGATTATTAAGATCGCCTGGCTGCGACAGACGCTTTGGACTCGGCAGATTAATGAGTCTGTTGCGCACGGCCAGCTCGAACAGTTTTCTCGTTTTATTCTGAGGAAACAAGTAAGGACGTCCTAGCCTCTCTTCGAGGGATGGGCGTGGACGCACGTTGTTTTGGCGAACGACCGGCTTTGAGTTGCTCGACTGTTGTTGAGCATTGGCGACGACGATCGCTATCCCTTTTCCTTTCTCATCTCGGGAATCTGATTTTGGAGGAGATGGTCTATGGCCTATCTGGTCCATTTGGGCTAATTTGTCAATCAAGGCCTGGAAGGTGGTCGGCCTGAAGAACATCATGAATTGTGAGATGGTCGCCTGCGGATCGAGAGTGCCCACAAACATGCCTACCGTAGGTGCCTCTTCTATGCGTTGTTCGCATTTCGACCATAGGTTCCGCCATCGTGTTGCGTATTGGACTCACGTTTCGCCGGGCCTTATCCTGGCATTTATCAGTGCTGTAATCGGGGTGCGTTCACTAGCACTTGCGAATCTTTATGTAAACAACAGTTCCATCTCTGCAAATGTTTTGACAGAGTCGTTAGGTAGCTCCGAATACCATTCAAAGGCTATTTCTGCTAAGCTGCCGACAAATTGACGTAGCAACAATTTGTCATCGCATCCAGTATTGCCGCATAAGGCCCTGAATTGAGCAACATGCTGATGCGGATTCCCTGTCCCTTTATATACGTGGAATTTAGGGATCGTATATCCTGGCGGGTAACTGATTTGGTCATACCAGCTCGGATACGGTCGTCCGGTTCTAACAATTTGCCCAGCCGCTTCATTCGCCTGATGAACCCGGATCTGCTGAGCTATATATTCGTCTAGGTCAACTTTGGAGATTGCCTCCTCCTTGGCTGTTGATAGAGCCGGCGGAGGATTTGACGTTTCTCCCCTGTCGTCTTCAAGGACGATCGGAGGATCTTCAGCAGGAGGGTCCGGCTGTAACATCATCCCTACCATATCTTGGAAGAGGAGCGCCATCTGTTTTATGTTAGCCGCTTGCTCTGCAGCTTCTTTGTCCCTCTTTTCGAGGACTCTGCGTAAAAAGTCAGCGTCGGTTTCTTGTTCTTGACGCTCATCCGAAGACGTTTCAGAGCTTTCTTTTGGCTCAGTGAGTGCGGCCATTGTAGTCATCATTTCCTGAAGCTTTTGTTGTTGCTCCTGGGCTTTCGTCACGGATCGGGTGAGCGGTCGGTGGCCCGTAGAAGTGCGGCTTTCCTCCTTTCCAGAAGCCATATAAACAGTGTGCACCACCATGCCCCCAGACTTGGGGCGTTTGTGTTCGGTGTCTTTGCGATTTGCCGAAGACACAGGGGCTTTTTGCGGCCTCCTTTTTTGAGTGATTGGAGTTAAAGGAGCCGTTGTAGTGGGCATCCAAGTAGCTTTTGTTTTTTGTGGCTTGACAGAGTAATCCTTCTCCTGCCGCACCTTCATCTTTCTCTGTTGATGAAGATGGTTTTCATTAATCACTGACTCCTGGACCTGTCGCCAGACCTTGTAAATTTTAAAGGACAGCCGTTGAGGGGGCTACTCTAGCTTCTTCTCTGGAATATTCTTCACAGATGAAGGAGTTCGATTTAGCACCGCAGTAGGAGAGTTTCTGCGCACCGAGTTCAGCAACTCAAAGCTGTTCCTGGTTGGAACAGCAGTATCGATCCCCACCATTAGAGTTGGAGGAGTAAGTCCAGAGGGGGAGTTGCCCCCGACCTTCCTCACTCGGCGCCAGTAGCGACGGCGGGCATGTCGTGCTGATGGAGTTGTTTCAGCTATAAGGGTGACCTCCTCATGCCCCCTGTGTTGGTCAGAATATACTGGTACCAGCTTTTTAAAGATCGACGTCCGTTGAACGGGGACGGCCAACTTGTCAGAAGCGGACTTCTGAACATGGGAAGCAACCTTGGTGATTTTGCCAGGAACGTGAGTTGGAATGGCTATCCGCTTCGGGATGACGCCTTCTGGTATGGCAGGCTTCTTCATGAGCCTGTTAGAGCTCTGGCCTAGTCCGTTAAAAACTGAAGCAGTGGAGTTGGACGACCCGTTGAGAGGGGTCGCGGCAGTGGTAAGTCGATCGAAGACCGACTTCTTTGGAGCTTCTTGCAATGTCATTGGGGCGTTGAAGCTCATTGGTGGGAGCATGGTCCCAAAAAATAGTCCAGTGGTGGCTTGAGCCACCTGCTCCACCGGCATTTTGAAAAGGGAGGCCGCTTGGGGCCCATAAGTCACTCCTCCAGTAATGACGGAGCGAGAGTTGCAGTTGTAGGCAGTGCAGTTTGAAGCCATTGATCTTCTGTTTTCTGCACGGAGCAAGACACCAAATCTTAGTACCTCGAATCCACAGGCAACCACAGTAAACCGCGATTCGTTCGCGAACACGACACACGAAGTGTGGAGTGGAAAGTGGAAAAGGTCCCACCGGGCGTGCCAGAATCTGTTCCCCTCCGAAAGACGGCGCGGACTTTGCGTCTCGCCTGAGATTCGGGGCAGATGCTATTTGGTTTTATCCGTCCACCTCTCCAAAGATGCCAAGTTGATTTATGGCACCGTGTATCGGAGGTTTAGACGGATGCGGCCGATGTAGCAGACTTCGTCAGATTCCCCCTCGCTTGAGGGGTTTTTGATTGTGGGGACGCTCTTCCCTGCAGGCGCAAGCCCCTGCAGTTAATTACGCTACCGCATCGCGGTAACAACTTTCTCCTTCTCCAGAATTTCACTTCGTGTCGTGTGTGTTTGTTTTGTTTGTGGTTGCCCGTGGATTGTATACGGAGACTGAGTAATGTCGTCGCCCGTAGGACGTGGATTAGTCCAAATCCGTATTTACTTAGATTTGGGTTTGGTGTTTTTAGTTTAAGGATACATTAGTCGCGTTGCGGCTAAGATCAACTTAAACGTTCGTTAAGGATACGTTAGTCCTGTTTTAGACTAAGATCAACTTAACTTAGTGATTCATTTAATATATGGCCGTCAGGACTCGTCACCTCTCTGACGTCGTTGAAGGATTACAACGACAGGTGTCAGAGGAGTTCAGAGATGTACCCTTGAACCAAAGTTGATTTGGAGTTTTATCATTCATTTAAATGTCTGAGGATACGTTAGCCGTATTTGGGGCTAAGATCAACTTAAACGGGATCGTTTAGATCCGGCAAAAGAGCATTTGGAGGCTCTATTGTTCAGTTTAGGGACGTAGTGGTCCATTTTCCAGTTTAGGGACGTGATGGTCCATCGCCAGTTTAAGGATGTGGTGGTCCATATTCCAGTTTAGGGACGTGGTGGTCCGTATTCCAGTTTAGGGACGTGGTGGTCCGATATTAGTTTAAGGACGTTTCGGTCCGATATTAGTTTAAGGACGTTTCGGTCCGATATTCATGTGTGGTTGTTGGGACCCGTCGCCTCTCTAACGTCGTTGAAGGATTACAACGATAGGTGTCAGGGAAGCTCAGAGATGTACCCTCGGACCGGATATAAATTAATTTAAAAGAGCAGTCGTGCTCAGTCAATTTAATTTAAGGACTTATGGCCATGACTGGGCTAAGTCCAGTTGGGTGTTCAACATTTTTATTGGTCTTTGGCCTATTAGACCTGAGTTAGGGCTTTGTCCCTTTTTAAATAATGCACTGCATTATTTTTGTTTTGTTTGGGCTCTACCCTTTTATAAATGATGCAGAGCATCTATTTTGTTTGGGCTCTGCCCCTTTTATTGCACTGCAATTTAATTAGGCCTACTAGGTCTTTTTGATTTGGGCCTGGCCCTTTAGGAAATGCATTGCATTTGTGCAAAGCACTAAAACTCTTTTTTAGATTCAAAACAGAAGTGCAAATCACTTTTTGATCCCTTGTTTCAGAGAACCCAAGGTTCATAACAAGTGCAAGGCACTATTTTTATTTTTTTATTTTATTTGTTTATTTATTTATTGAAGATCCATGATCTTGTTCATAAGAGAAATTTCTCTTCTTTCAAAGGTTTTTACCTTTTTTTTTATTCTTGAGGAGTTCTTCAGAGTCCTCTTTCTCTCTTTTTTCTTTTTAGCAAGATGTTCATTCTCTTGAAATGAGGTCTGTGGTCCTTTTTATAGTGCTCACAAATTAGTTAAATTTGTTACAGAGATCTTTTTCTGAGTGATTTGGGGAATTTTCCCCACCGTTGGATCTTTGATCCAAAGGCCCCTGCTTTACAGAAGAAAATCTTCTTGTTTTAACAAGAACAGAAAAGATTTATTCTGTTTTGCGCAACTCCCTCAGCGCGTGACACGTGTCTCGCAGCGCAGCGCTTGCGCAGCTGTGCTTGCGCAACTGCGCAGACACGTGTCGCGCAGCGCAGCGTTGCGCAACTGTGCTTGCGCAGTTGTGTTTGCGCAACTGCGCGGACACGTGTCACGCAGCGCAGCGCTTGCACAGTTGTGCTTGCGCAACTGCGCGGACACGTGTCGCGCAGCGCAGCGTTGCGCAACTGTGCTTGCGCAGTTGTGTTTGCGCAACTGCGCGGACACGTGTCGCGCAGCGCAGCGCTTGCGCAGTTGTGCTTGCGCAACAGCGCGGACACGTGTCGCGCAGCGCAGCGCTTGCGCAACTGAAAGTTGTTTCTTTTACTTTTAGTTTTTAAAAGAGCCCTGCTCTGATTGGTTGCGCTGCCTCGGGCGCTGTGCTGACGCATCAACTTCTGACACGTGGCGCATTGCGCGCAGCGCACGGGATCTGAAGTGTTGCTTCATTTATTAAAGTTTAAATTTTCAAAGCAAAGCTTTGCTCTGATTGGGGGAAGATGAAGCGTTGCTTCATCTCCCGCCTTGGAATTTGAACAGAGCTTTGCTCTGATTGGGGTAAACAGGTAGTACAATTTTTATTGTATTATGTACATTTGATATTGCGGGGCGAGCGTCCGACATGTGGACTGCCGTCACTGTCTGTTTGTATTATTCTTTTGGGGCACGACCGGGCTGAGGTCGATGTACCCGTTGTATATATATTTTACTTTCTGTACTAGGATTGCCCTGCGGAGGGGTGCACGGATAGCCGGGTTCTAGAGGGCAACAAGCCCGCATCTCATGGCGTTGAGACGGAGGGGGCTTCACTCTAGAATTGGCGGGCTATTCGCCGCACTCGTAGGGGGTATAGGATTGACCCAGGAGGGGTGCCCAAGTTACCAGATTCCGTGAAGTGCTAGGTGGTCTATTCACGTTGCTGAAGGGGGCTGCCTCACTTCAGGTTTTGGCGGGTAACTTGCCGCGCCTGTAGGGGTCTAGGATTTCATTGCACAGGCTATCCATACGACCAGGGGAACGTCGGGTTTCAGTAGCGGCTCTGTGAAACCCGGGGATCCCAGATATCTGTATTGTTCTGTGATGCTGATTACATTTCTGTGATGTTGCATTTTATCACGCCTTGAGCGAAAATTATATATTATATATATACTAGTAGATGTTGTATATGTTTTGCATCCGCGCTAGTCCAGTCCCCGCTCTGTCGTTAGTTAAGTAACCTAACGGGTGATGACGGGACCCAGTGGGGAATGCGGATGGCATATACGTACATCATTATTTTTGTTCTTTGTGGTGTGATCAATTGATGTGACTGCATTGATTCGAATCAATGCAAACTAAACAAACCTATTCTGATGTTGTTGGAACTTTTTTCAAAAAGCTGTTATTGCAAGGACGTTCTCTTTTGTTTTGCACAGTGGTATTCGGTTATGAATATCCAGCTCCTCAGTCGACGAGGCAAGGGCCGAGATCCCTTCACCGGGAGTGACCCCTTGGACAGAAGTTTGTGTCAGGGCAATTACTTCACTATAGTCTTTTACTTTTGCTTTGCATCGTGGTATTCAGTTGGAATATCCTGCACCTCATTCTACGGGGAAAGAGCCGAGATCCCTTCACTGGGAGTGACCTCTTTAGCAAAGGTTTTCGCTACTATATTTTTCAAAAAAAGCTATCCGTTCCTTCAACGATATCAAGTTCATTACGTTAAAGGTTTTCGCCAGAAACCATTCGTAGCCCTCCGTCGTTTCATATGAATAGTCAATAAGTATTCAAGCTGTGTATGTTGGCCAAAATCAAGGCACAGTGATTGGTAGCTATTGGGTATTCATATGCAGCATAGATAAATGCGTTGGTTTGGGACAGTCGTACTACTATTTTGGCCAAAGTCAAGGGTATGTACGGGTGGGTTCAAACTAACCTGGAGAATGACGGGTTGAACTTGACATGTGACTTATGATATGTTGGCCAAAGTCAAGGTCATAAGAGCATGGGGCAAAAATCCACATCGGGAGTTTCTAAAGAAACTGAAACTTGCCAGATATGTGCATACCTTCTGGAGTGTGATAACGTGAGCGGATTCCGTCACTTTATCATGCGATGATAGTTGGATCCCGATTCCCACTGATGAGTTGGTTTACTCCTCGGATGATCCCGACTAATTCTTCTTTCAGGTTTGGGGAAGAATTTGACGATACAGTGGGAGGTTTCCAGATTAGATAAAGTGATAACCATTCTGATCTAGGTTAGAGTGCACGCTGAGTGTTTCTTTTTTCTCTCTCTTTGGCAGCGACCATTGACCCGACCCTAGACTATGACTCAGTGACCAAGTTGACCGAACCTTCTTATAAGATTGGCTTTTGGATTGTCAGAGTTGCAGACCTCATTGCCACTCCTACTTTTACCCTTTTCTCCAGGACACCCCGTTTTACTACGAACGTCCACTCCCATTGGACAAAACCATCATATGGTTATATACAAACTCGAAGGAATTTATTCGAGGATGGTTTCCGGTTCTGGAGAAAACGAATAGGACTATTCAGTTGTCTTTTCCTTTTACCTTCTCTCAGGTTGCGAGTGCCCCTTAGATTAGGGGATAGTACACCTATTACGCAAATTGGACAGTCTTCTTCCAAACCTTAGGCTCGTGCCGAACGGTGGGGAATGAAGAAAACCAATTAGCCTAAACGGTGTACAGAAGGTATTAAGTTAAGACAAAGAAAGGGATTAGAAGGAGGGCAAAGTAAATTGCGACTAACATTCACGACCAAACCAAGTGTTTCTTTACCTCTCCCACTTCACCTTTGTATTTCTCCAGGACACTCCGTATCACTACGAAGATCCACAGTTATTTGGATACTCCATCGTATGGTTATATACGAACTCGAAAGGAACTTGTTCCAGTTCGGGGATGGATTCTGGTTCAAGAGAAATAGGAATAAGGTTTATTCGGTTGTCTTTTATCTTCACCTTCTCTCATTGCGAGTGCTCCTAGGACTAGGACAGTACACCTATTATGCTGATTGGATAGTCTTCTTCCAAACCATAGGCTGGTGCCAAACGGTAGGGAAGGAAGAAAACCATTTGGCCTAAAGGGGCGTGCAGAAGGTAATGACTAAAGACATATAAAGGGATTTGGAGAGGTGGCAAAAAAATACACGGTTACAGTTGTGAATCTGGATAATGGAAGAGGCATTACTAGGAATACCAGGATACCCCAACGAAACATTTACATGTTTCAGTTTCACTGTGTATTGTTAAAAGAAAACTGATTTCCCAATTAGACATTTACTCCAGGGTATGTATTTACCAGGTATGATTCTCACATCTGTATGGTTTTACAGATGATGAGTGGGAGTAAGTTATTGGGAATTAGGTGATCATCCTCATTATATCAGAATTCGTTGTAATTGGTGATATTTGAGGAAGTCACCTGGGCTGTTTGCCGGACGGCAAATGTTTGGTTTTGAATATCCGTTGTTATGCACCAATTTCAAATTGATATATCTGTACGTCTATTTTTATAGAGTGAGATATACCTTTTTGAAATTATGTCTATGACATTTACCTATATCAGTGGATGGTTAGGTAAGGAGCATTAAACAGCGGTGTAATTCTTCATAACCATAGTACAGTTTTCAACCTACGACACACAGGAAATGAGTTATTAGACTCAGGGGACTTATACAGAGTATTGTATGTTGTCCAGTGTCCATTAGGACAGAGGGGTTGGTCCTCGTACTATATTCGGTTTACTTATGACTTCTCTAGTTCTTAGACAAGTGTTTCATAGAAACACAGGGTCCAAGTTTTGAGAAGTTATAGGTATATGAATAAAGTAGAGAACCAGGTATTGCAAGTATCGGGATTCTTCAAGGTAATCGAAGATGTAGATACTTGTGTATGGTATTCAGTTGATAGTAATAATTAAGAGAACTTGCTTCTCTTTCAGGTTACTCATAATTGGAAGTACTCCTAAGTTGAGTAACGCTGATCGGCCTCTTTCCATTTAGTTGACATGCACTGGAGACAGCTGCATGATTTGAATCTGGTTCAATTAAATCACTGCCTCTGTTTCTGTATTGGATATAGAACAGTTCATATCTTAACAATGTTAAGGTACGGGGAGTTGTCCGGCTTATGCTTAAAACCAGACTCTGGATAACTCAAGGCACGTTTCTGTAATAGCTGTTTGTGGGTTGACCCAGGCTATGACGAGGGTTGACTTTCTACCATCTGGAAGATCAATAGTGATATTATTCTTGACTCGCTACAGTTTTAGTAAAAATGGATTTTTTTCCAGAAAACAATAGTGGGAGTATGGTAGAACTGGAAGTGATTCCAGAACCGCAAACGATTACTGAAGATTTGATAAGAACCTAAAGATTCAATCTGATTTGACATTCCATTGGCCACTCCGCAGATATGGTGGGTAACCTCAGGCACTCGAGAGGTACTTAGGTATGCTCAATGACGGTGACAGGGAGGTTCTTGTTTACCCAGACTTACCATTACTGTTGTTCCAGACTGTGAGACCCGGCAGGAGGATGATTACAGCGTCGTTCTAAACTGGCTTTAGAAGTGTACATCTGTATGACTCTGCCAGAGGGTTGTCGTAGTCAGTGGGAGCAGCGAAAGCATTGGTGGACAAGTAGCTTATGTCTATAGACTAAAGCAGATATAGCGGAGATAGATCATCTAATTCTGATATGACAGTCATAGGTTTGACTTCATCAGAATAGGGGATGGATCTGTTAAGAAGGTAGTAGGGTGTGATGTCCTGGTATTTGGATGACATACACAGAATAGAAAGTGATATTCCTTTACTACGATCGGTTATACTTTGGTTGTCATACAGTGGTTTCTCCACATAGGACTTGGATATGATATCAGGCATTCTGGTTACTAGATCTATAAATCTAGATTTGGGTAGTTTCCCAATCTGGGTACTTAGACAACATTCTATGAGTATTTAGAATGGACGATTCCTGGCACGGTAGTGTACCTGCAGGTGATAGAGTCACCTTCTCTAAAGGTGTCTTATAGACTAAAGTAGAGAGGGATGTGCATGATTGGCAGATCACTTGCTTAGGCAATTGAGTCAATCATGAGATGTCATGTACCACACCAGATGTTGTTCTTGCAGTAGATGCAATAAGTTGATATTAATCCAATCCTGGAGAAACATTCGGAAGCAGTTTTGGAACATAAGTGGATGTTCTAAGGATATGATAACGACAGACTCCTTTAGGAGACGGTTATCATTCCAGGCTTCCAAGGTGACCTGGATGGCAGAGTGGGTATCTGAGTTATAGTTTTCCCTCTGACGAGGGGCAGTATTTTGGACAGGTGATCCAGGCAGATACTGAGGGAGGCATGGCGCAGGATACTGATTAAGTTCAGTTGACGATACAGTCTAAGAAGTTTGGATTTGGAGTTCATTTATGAGCTAGATCCCATCAGACATCCAGACATTCTAAGACAGGTATTGCTCATTTCGGGAGATGGCTTTCTCCGCGAACTTGAGATATAGAGAGACATAGAAAGAAACATCAAAGCGGATCCACTCACTGAGGCTATTCCTCGAACGCAATAGTTTCGCAAACGAGCTTTGTAAGACTGACTAGTAGAGGAGTTGGGTGTTCGGTATCACACGGGCTGTGAGTATGCGACGTCGCAATAATTAGCCTTGAGTGCAAGTGGGAGATTGTTGGAGATAGTACCATCAGAGTCAATTATTGGATCACAGGTACGTGATTGCAATGATTGAGGGAGGACTTATTCCGGTAGGAAAGTCTTACTCGAGATGATAGTATGCTATCTGGTTTATCTTTATCATCGTGTACTGCTTTAGGTGACCTTACAGGTCACTATTACACATTGATAGAGCCTCTAGGATTCTTGCTTGACTACCAGCAGTATGAGGGCGATCATATACGTGGGAGCTGGGGTCTATAAGCACATTCTTAAATGGTCCCTAGTCATGGGAGTTTCGAGACAGGGCATCGATACTCCAGAGTAGACTAGTGTATACAGTCGAGACCCCGACGAGGGGCGGTGGCCGGTCTCACAAGCCACTGGTGTCAGTTGGTTCACCTAAGATGTATACAGGTGCTCATTGGGTTATGAGTACACCGGATAGGACTCGCCGGGAACCTGCTAGTTGGTCTTATACCTGACGTCAGATAGCAGTTCCCTGGTGACATTTGTACAGGTTAGTTCATCGACCTGAGGATCGTCATTTGTCTCGTGTGAGTTCCCACAGTACTTTGATTACTACCCTACCACGCTCAAAGGAGACGTGCAAACAGGTTTTAGTTGGGTACAGTCCCGAGCCACATGGAGGCAGTGAGCGGATCTTCAGGGGTTCGTCTCTCCCGATATTGGGGGTGAGGTCGCGCTGTGTCTAGGAGAGCCCTTACACGAAGTCCTTGGCCAAGGCAGGAGATTTACCGGTAGGTATTCCAGTAGTATCTCAGGGTGTTCTGGGCTACACTCCGACACGACTTGTACCGCTTTTGGGGGTCTGACTTTTACCAACCCCCTAGGCCCACCATGCGATGCTCATAGATGAATGGACCGGACTGTACGGATATTGTCACTGACAGGCTCAGTAGGGTGTCAGGATGAGTTCGCTCATTGACGTCCATTTTGGTCAATAGCTGGTGGCCCGTCACGTATGGCTAATACCTCTGACGTGCTAGTGGTTAAATCTACAGCTATAGTATTAACGAGTCTTTAGAGTCCCCCACACATACAGTTACTCAAGTTTCGGGCGAAACACTGTAGAGACCATATGTAGATATGGCAGGGTTCGATCAGATACGTGCGGTATTGCACGGATCGTGATCGGACGGATTTTACTAGCAGGCTTTGGTTTAAACCGGATCCTAGTATTAGACAGTGTAGTTTTGTCTCTTTACATTTGTATTCAGCGGGAATACAAATGCGGGCATGTATATGCAGTCGCGGGGTTTTCGTGTAATTTATTATGGGATCAGTTTTCTGAGGTTGCCAGTTTGCATTCCGTTCCGGCCGGTTTTTCTTCGTTCCTTCACGGCCGGACTTTTGTGTTGGAGGGGCTAATTTGCAAGTTTGCAAATTAGCAATTGTGGAGGGTTCTTTATGGCTTTTGGCATTATGATGGTTCATAATATTTCTAGCATCTTTAGATGCCTTTCTTGTTCTCATTATTGTTTTGCATTAATGAGATTGAAATTGATTTGATATGGGGGTAACCTTTTCTCCTCACTATCTTCACATTTCTTATGGTTACCACATTACTCTCTTTGGCTCACCCCCTTTTGAAATTTCCCTACATTTTTTAGGCCGGCCACATGAGGAGGGTGTGAGAATTTTTTGTGAGAAGAATTCATTCTCATTTTCATTCCTTGCAAAGAAAATGAAAGCTTCATATTTTCTCCAAAGTTCATTTTCCTTTGTTCTTCCCTCCACAATATCATGGCAACATAAACCCCAAAAGAGACATAGATTCTACACTACACCTACAGTACCCTTGGACGCATCGGCTAGCCTACTTCACGCCCGAGTTGCCTCGGTCCAGAGGTGGGAGCCCGTATACGAACCCGGCTACGTGGTGCCTTTCGGACGAGGAGGTGACGAACGGAGATTCTGCGGGAGATCGGAGTGGAGACGAAGACCGAAGGACACGGATCGCTTGGTATAACTCTCTACCCCTTTTCTAGTTTGCTAGTAGCTAGGTTAATGGCCCGATCCGGATTTTTGTGTGCGGTGGTGCCGGTTTGCAAGTTTCGCAAAGTTTTTCATTTCCGCGTTTCCGGCGTCGGATCGACGGCCGGGGCGCTGCCGTGCACTTACAGTCTTCAGTAGTGGGCTCAATCTCTGACGGGTCCAAATCACCTGACGACATTCAAAAAAGAAAGAAATAGAATATCGTCAGCAAACAGATCGCTCGGTAAGTCCTAAAGATAAGAGGAGAAATAGAATAGACAAAGAGTAAGAGAGAGAGAGAGAGTACCTTTTACAGTTGTATTATATTGTTATATTATTGTATTTAGTGTTAACGTTGTTGTTGTAACTTGGTACAGAAGGATGCCAGTGTATACGAGAGGAGTCTCACTTGCCCCGGAGACTAAGATATCAGAATCTCAAGGAACCGTTGGGCCACGGTACAACAGCAACGGAATATAGGTTAGGTGTCTTATGGTTGCAGTCTCGTGCCACTTCTAACACCTTCCGTACCAATCTACCTCTTAAACCCCGTAGTGTTTTGATTGTATTGTATTATTGTATAGATTGTATAGTTGGATGACTGACCAAAACCATGATATCAGTAAACGGATGTAACTGTATAATCATGTAAATGGAATATCTGGAGAATCATGTAAATGGATGTATATACATGGTTCGGTTCAGTCAGTGTAGATTGAATGTATTGAATAGATTGAATATAGAGATTCATATTGAATCTGAATATTGTAGATTGTAGATTGTAGATTGTACTTGAATCATATTCAAGTCAGATTATAAAGAGACTCAAACTGAGTCAGACAATTAGAAAAGTAAATTGAAGTCCTGATTGTTTTGATGTTATCGGTAACCGTTGCACATGGGCGGCATGATTTGTGTCTTTTTCAAAGACGATTACCGTATTGATAACACCGTTGTTAAGTTATCTAACTTAGATAGGTAAGCACCCATATCTCCGGCTCTCTAAGGCTCAAGAGACTGGTCCCGCTTAAACCTACGTTTACTAGGGTTCTTAGGGTAATTTATAAAACTTGAGAGAGTTTTATGTAAAAATACTTTGTATAGTTTTCAAAATACACCCCAAATATTTATTATTCGTCTTTAGAGTTGTAATGAATATAGATTTTATATTGTGATATTTCTAGTGAAAATATCCTAATTCTATTATAAAAGGTATTTATTTGTAATATTGGTTTATATGGAATTCATGGTATTTTAATGTAAAGTGATTCTTGTGATTTTTGAAAAGAGTTGGAATATTTATATTATTTGCAAAATAGATATTTTAATATTACATATATATATAATTATATAAAAATAATTTGAATATATATTCTATATTTCTAGAAATCTCATTTTCTTAAGATTTTGTATTTTGTAAACCTTTCGAGACCGAATGCCCCTTACGGGGGTCTGAATCTCGCACTACTAAGCCCGAGGATGTGCGATAATCCGCACCATCCCGAACGGGTTCCCCAATTTGGGTTGTAGCGGCGCTTTGCAAAGATTTGTGTAAAATACTAATCTTTTAGAAAACGGTTTTATTAGTAGTGGTATTTATATGAAAATGTGTCGTTTTCCCGTATTCTATGTTCCCAAGGGTATTATGCTATGTTGCATATGAGTGTGTGAGGAGCTAGGTCATTACCTCGTGATCTACTTAAAGGTATAGCAAGTTTTGTGATGTTATATGTAGAATTGAAGCTATGTGGTATTTAAATGAAAATACGGTAAAATGAAATAGCAATTACTTTTGATTTGAAACTTGATCAATATGGCTGATTAGTGTTTAATAGTCAACATGAATTGGTTTAAGCATGATTGTATTAAAGAAAAGTGAGGTTTTATAAAGAAACCGAATCGGAAATCGGTTTTGTTCCGATTCCGTCGGGTTTTGTAATTCTGTGATTCTAGAAAAGAATAGAGAGATAGAATTTGGGGACTTACGGGTTAAGGACAACAAAGAGAGGGAGGTGGAACGGGAGGAGTCGCCTGTGTAGGGTTACTAGGCACTCTCACAAGGGTTTATTAGGCATCAACCATGCCGATTTAAAATTTAGACGTGCCGAACAATCCTAACCAAGATCTTTAAATTAGAGTTTAAGCGAAACAAAGCATGTTAAACACTTTAACATCTAAGTGTTTGGGATTACAACCTTTATAGTCCGGTCCTTCACTTCATAAGTTCCGTGTTGCGGTCCCTTCGCTGCGATCATCATGTACCCGGACTCTAGAGAGGCTCCACGAAGAGAATGATGCAAAATTGCTTCCGATTTTCGATAACTAAGATGATCTACCTTGAAGTTTCTTTAACACAAGCTCTCACTCACAAATGAAGTGAACACCCTAATCTAAATGGTTAGGATAGACTAGGATGATGAAGTAGGATTTTAGCTCTCATTTATTATCTTAATCTCACTCATTTTCATCACCAAAGAAAAAGCTAGAAAGCTTTTCTTCAAGAACTCAAGGAAGAAGAAGAAGAATCCTTTTGTGATGAATAATGAAACTCTAGTCTATGGTTAGAATTGCAACCATGAGTTAAGTATGAAGATTTAACCCATGTAGAGATTTAACTAGGGTAAAGGGTTGGGTTGGGTTAAGGAAATATCTATGCAAAATATCCAAGTCAAAGTCAAAGCTTCAAGAAGCTTCTTGAAAGCTTCATGAAGACTTAACCCAAATCCAAACCCTAATCTCAATTAATCTCCACAAAACATGTTCAATTTATAACCATAACATGTTACAATATTATATATCACAAATACAATATTTATTGTAACAAAATAAAATAATACAATTAACATATATCGCATATATATATCAATGTATTATCCGAGTGAGAAAAAGAATCTTTAAGTGAGCTTATATTAGTTAATGTAATTTAATATATCAAATATATAATTATACATTAAATTATCAAATCAACACTTGATCCGATAATCCGGCTATTTCATAAATAACCGACTAATATATTCTGTATCAGTTCATCGAATCAACACTTGATCCGATGACCCGGCTATATCACATATACCCGGCCGATATCACATATCGAGAGAATCTAATACGGTATCGCATACACGTATAATTCCCGGCCCCGCTCATATCACATTTGTGCTCCTACTCCGTTTTTCCTGAGCCAAGAAGCCTCTGTGTAGGACTCTAAAGAATCGTCAATACGCCGGCAGTAGGTGATGATCATATCAAACACCCACAAGCTGCAAGCGGTCGGCTAAACGTAACAGCCACCCAGGTATTGAGCGCTCAGAAGATCAACAAGCAAGCCTGTGCATTCTCCTGTGAATCCAGTCAGTAACACTCCCGTACAGTCCGGTCTCTACGTCTGATATGTCGCATATCTCGCCTAGGGTGGTAAACGTCAGACCCCAGTAATTTGATAAGTCATGTCGATATGAGGTCTATAACAATTCGAGAAACTACTGGTAACACTTACCAGTAAATCTCAGCAACCCTGGCCAGGGATTTCCAGTTATAGCCAATCGAACACAGCACAGCATCAACTCCCTATACCGGGAGAGACGAATCCCCTCCTATCGCTTATTGCCTCCATGTGATTCGGGACTGTACCCAAAAGCCACCTTTTTGCATGCCCTCTTGGACGTGGTATGATGGAAATCAAAGCACAATGGGAATCACACAAGACTCTATGACGATCTCGGGTCTACGGACTAACCTGTACCAGTGTCACCAGAGAACTGCCATCTGACGTGAGATATAATACCATCTGGGAGTTCTCGGCGAGTCCGTCCAGTGTACCCAGTCTCTACTGAGCACCCGTACACCATCCTTGATGTTAAACACCGATGGATATAGGATCATCCATCGCCCATCATATGGGTCAAGATGCGTATACGCTAGTCTACTCTGGTGTATTGATGCCCTGTCTTGATACACTCTCGATTAGGAACATTTGAAGGATGTACTTGGCGACTACTCTGTCCCCTCTAGTATGATCCGCATCAAAGTCCTGGTAGTCAAGTACTCATCCTAAGGGCTTTATCAACATGTAACATAGAGACAATCTGAGTACACGTTAAGATAAAGAGTAACCAGATAGCGTACTATCATGTCGAGCAAGAAAGTCCTCCCTATATATGTCCTAGCATCCACTACAATATACATCGTATGTACAGTAATGGCCTCTAGGGTATACATATAACTAACAATCTCCCACTTGCACTAGGGCCATCTGTTGTGGTATCACATACCCAACAATTAGCTGTGGTTGAAGTATCTCATACTCAACCATCCCATAAAAGTCTCTATTGGGAAAAAGGCCTTTGTGAGTGGATCCGCGCTGTTTTCCTCTGTGTCTACTCTTCTAACCTCGATCTCCCTGGAGATCAACCATCTCCATGATCAGGTGATACTGCCTAAGAATTATATCTGGATTTCTGATGGGACGGGGGGTTCCTCAGCAAAAGACACAACTCCATTGTCATACAATGGTAGGAACGAAGTTCATCTCATGAATTTATATATATCCAGACTGCCTCTTTGGTAGAATCCTTGGTAACGATGTATCTTGCCTTTAATCGTCTAGTAAGTCACGGTATCTAGCTTGGAACTCTTCCAACATATCATCCCTCCACTGAGGGTAAAGACAATGCCTGCGACTGACATTCAGTCGTCCTTATCACTCTGGAATCTTTTCCAGTGATTCTCCCCAGGATCGATTGATACCATCTCACTACAACTAGTGAGAATCCTAACATCCAATTAGATCTATCTCATAGATCCAAAACCCAGGATTTAGGAGGTATCACCTTGATCCTATACGGAGAATCCTTGTGATAAGAGGAGATTGACCGAGCGTAGCATAGGAAACTCCTTCCCTATCAAGAGTATGTCATCCACGTACTCTACGAGGATCACCACCATACTCTCTACTACCTTTTTGTATATACAAGGTTCATCTACCATTTTGATGAAGTCAAACTCTTTGACTACCACATCAAAACAGATGTTCCAACTCCGCGATGCCTGCTTTATCACATAAAACATCTTGCACATGTTTCCGCTGCTCCCACTGTCTACGAAGCCCTCTGGCTGTGTACTTATAGACGCTCTCTTCCAAATCATCATTTAGAAAAGCAGTCATGACACCCAACCGCCAGATATCGTAGTTATGGTATATAGCCGTGGCAAGTAGGATCTGGATGGACTTAAGTATAGCTTTGAAAGTCTCAACTTTTCCATGTTCACCAAGTAGTTTTCTCAAGATATACTTACTCCTGATGGGGATTTAACCCTTCAGATAAACCATCCAAAGTCCATACTTTGTTGGTGTGTAAGGATTCCATCTCAGATCACTAAGCATCCAGCCATTCTTACAGAGTCCCACTCCTGATGGCCTGCTTGAAAATAGGTGGGTCATCATCTCATGATGCAGTCCTCGCTCCCACTGTCATAGAGAAACCGAAGTATCTCTCAGGTGGGTGAGGAACCCTACTAGATCGGCAGAGAGGCCGAGGTTTGTTAGAACTATTGAATCCTTTGGTTCTACCAAATCATCAGTTGCAGTTTGTATAGCTGGAACTCTTTCCAGTTCTACCTCATGACCATTAATTTCTTCACAAGAAATTCCCTTTCACAAAGGTGACATGCTGAGAAACAAAATATCTTTTGTTCCTCGGTTAGGTAGAAGATATTCCCTTGCGAATGCTTAGGATATCCAACAAACTTCTACAGAACTGACCTTGCCTCGAGCTTATCTGGATTATGCTTTTAGACATAGGCCGGGCAACCCCAAATCTTAACAAACTTAAGATATTGGCTCTTCCCTTTCCATATCACATATGAAATGGTAGGCAACTGATTTGATTTAAACGCTATTCAATAGGTATGCAGCTTCTCAAGTGCATAACTCCCAAAAGGAAATAGGAAACTCAGTAGTACTCATCATAGAGCACACCATATCACATAGGATGCTATTGCTCCGCCCCGATATACCATCGTGCTATGGTGTATTCGGAGGAGTAATGCTGAGAGAGAATCTCATTCTCCTTTAGAAAAGTCCAGGAATTCCGTGCTCAAGTATTCTCCTCCCTGATCTCTTCAAAGGACATAATACTTACACTCGTTTTTGGTTCTCTACTTCTAACTTATATTCTGTGAATATCTCAAAAGCTTCGGGCTTGTGTTTCAACAGGAACATATGTCTGAATCTTGAGAGATCATCAGTGAATGTAATGAAGTACAAAGAACCGGTCTTGGCATGTGTAGACAGGGGACCTTCATATATCAGCATGTATCAATCCCAAAAGTTCACTAACTCTTTCTCTGTTTCCAATAAATAGAGCTGTGGTCATCTTATCTTTGTGACATGACTGGTAAGTTTTACAATATGTAAATCCAAACTCATTTAAAAATGCATCTTTATGTAACTTTAGCTAGTCGGATCGTATTGATATGACCTAGTCTACAATGCCTCAAAAAGGATTTGTTCATTTCTGAACTCTTCTTCTTTTGTATGTTCTGTACGTTAAGAACTGTGGTTTGATTTAGAACGTCTATGCTTTTAGATAACGAGCCTGAACCGATCAACTCTTGATATAGGAAATGTTCAAAACATTATCCAAAAATACAAAATTACATCCTTCTTTACTAATAAAGAGACTGATATGATGTCGTATATCAGGTTCGGTATCTAATAACATTCGTTCAGAATCAATGTATTCTAGTAATACAGGGTGATAACTGCCAATAGACTTGACTGCAACACTTGCATCATTTCCAACTCATGAAACTTATCACCCGTTCTCAGTTCTCTACCTTTCTGTAGCCCATGTAACTAATTACATATGTGGGATCCTGATCCGGTATCTCATACCTAGGACGTAAAGGATACTAAGAAACAGTTCTCAGTAATTAACACACTCGGAGAAGATGCATCAGCATGCACTTTCTTCGTTTGGGTAGCACGGGAATTCTGGTAATCCCCTATTTGCTGCTCTGTCTTATAACAATTATAAGTTGGAGCGGGACTAACGTTCCTTAGCACAGTATAACAAGCGGGTTCGGTCAATACATCCGTATTATTATCATGATTAAGGCATGATACGGTCGCTACCTGGAGAGAGAGAGAAAAAAACACTCAGCGTGCGCTTTTACAAGATTAGACTGGTTATCAATTTATCTAATCAGGATGGCTCCCACTGTTTTAGTCAAATCTTCCTTCAAACCCTAAAAGGAAAGACTAGCCGGGATTAATTACACCCTATAAGTTCGCCAATCTTTCATCCAGGCCAGTGCCGGTAAATTGAGGGAGGTTCCCCGTGCTTTCGCACGAATCTAATTAAAGTAAACATCGTTTTCCCAGGGGCGTAACCCCGTTAACACCTTTCTAGACACCTACTTGATCGACTAATTGTAATGTGTAAAACTTTCCCAGGAGTAACTCTTACTCACAGTGGGTATCGGGATCCAACTATCTCATAGAGGTATGCAATCTCATTGCAAATTTAACCTCTTGAAATTCCCAATAATATTTTTACCCCGAGAGATCTATAACCTTGACAAGGTCAACAAACCATAGACTGCAAGTTAAGTTCAACCCGTCATTTCCTGATATGAATTAAACCCACCCGCACGACCCTTGACAAGGTCAACAAAGTCACACAGCTACCCTAATCCAATCGCATCATATGCTTATACAGATAAGCAGTAATCAGCTACCGCATACTACGCCTTGACAAGGACAACAAACGCACCACGAATACTAACTATTATTTATCTGAAATGACGGAGGGCTACGACAGGTTTTTAAGAAAACCCTTTGCGTAATGAACTTGATATCGTTGTAGAATCGAGTGATTTTTGTAAAGGAGTGTTTTTGAGGCTTTTCTAGCTTCGCTAAAGAGGTCACTCCCGGTGAAAAGATCACGGCTCTTTCCTTATCGAATAAAGTGCAGGATATTTCACAAATACCACTATGCAAAGCAAAAACTATAGAAGCAATCAAAAGACAAACCGTGTGTGTAGCATCTGCCAGTTTCGCTAAAGAGGTCACTCCCGGTGAAGAGATCTCAACTCTTTCCTTATCGAATAAGGTGCTGGATGTTCTACAAGGAACACCGCTATGCAAAGCAAGAACTAGAGCTACCAGTTTTTAAACAAATTTCTACAACATCTTTAGGTTTCTTTTATTTTCATTAATCTCATTAATGAAGTCCCATTTTATTATGCTTCACAAGCAACACTTTTGAAACGAAATCTGCAATATAACATATATCTCATATATATAATATAAACATTCGTCTCAGGCAGTAATATGATCTCATCACAGAACATTGCAGCAGAAGAACATATATGAAATATTGGATATACTAGGACGTCCGTGTTTTAATACGAGCCTGCATAAAACACGGATTCCACGGTCGCAATGAATAGCCAAACCCACATCCCTAGACCCCTACGAGAGCGGCAAGTAACACTGCCAATTCTTGGGTTAGGAGACCCGGTCTCGACTCCTCGAGATGGTCTCCCACTGGACCCTAGAACCCGGTTACTTGTGCTCCCCGCTTTGGGTCTACCTAATGCGGAAAAGTAAATAATATACAATGGTGACATCATCCTCAGCCCGGAAGTGCCCCAATAAAAGAATATTACATACAAAGAATTTTACATGAATGAAAAAGAAAAACTCTCATCTCACATAAAACCCCCGGCTATTCAAAACACGACGATCCAATGTAACATATCACAGCAACACAGAATATCACATATCATCAACGTAAGTAAATATGCGTATCCCAATTGTCGTTGATGTATAGCAACGAAACCGGCGATACACCACATATTACACTTACGGTCGTAGAAAAGAAAGTGTAAAACTACAACAGTTGGAATCCGCAACTTCCTTAGACATCGCATGCATAACCAAATGAATTCCTTAGACATCGCATGCCTAACAATTATAAACCCCGCATTTTAGTCTCATTATCGAAAACACTTTTCAATATCAAGTCGGGCAATTCAACAAGATTCCCGACATCCTGATCGAATGCTCGTCGCAAACTTTAGTAGATGGCCGCACCCCTGGATGCTGTCGACGAAGTGCACTAAGGCGGAACACCGCTGCCGCGAGCATCCGAACGGATGCTTTTAGCGACGGGGTTCTCCTACAGTCACTTGGTGGGACTATGGGGCGTGGCTGTCTATTAAGTTTATCCGGCGAGTATCCGCGTATGCTACGTGATTGCAACGGACTTTTGATCGCATCAAAATCCCGTGGCAACCGATCATCTGAGACTGAACTACTAGATTTATAACATTCAAATTAGTTATCTCATAACTACTTGTGGATTCCAAATATTATATCATATTCCAGATAAATAGACAATGTTAAACTTTCCGATCGAATAATCAAACACCCAAGTTTTCCCAAATAGTTCTCAACACTTGAAATTAGTTTTAAAACATCCATCACAAGCTACAGTACCAATGGTCCAGCCGTAGAAGGGTCAAACCAACGCCTCACATGTGGCAACGCCGTACTGCCCCAAACCCTAAGCTTTAGAGGCAGTTCAAGACGGTCACATAATCGAGTTAAGGTTTGTTATCTTCTAGAGGGTCCACTGCGTTACTTGCACGACTTAGAACGTTCTTAAACTACGGAAAAATCCAACACTTGGAAATTTTCCGGCAGGGGAAAAGGTGAGTTATTGATATCCGTTCGAACTTTTTAACACGTTCTAAAAATTACCCGGACAAACTAAACGAAGTTATACTTTCTGATGGAATCAACGAGCTCCCAATACAACCCAGAAAACTCAACACTTGAGTAAAATAAAAAAATATCCCAAAACAATCAGGAAGACTGTACGGATTTCACTGTGTAAAATGAAACCCTAATGCAACTGTTTGGCCGCGGAACCGCCGCGCAAGCCAGGTCATTGCTGCGGTTCCGCGGTGCATTAAAGGCATTATAGGGTCGTTTTGCATAGTAATCCATCAAATTACCTGCTGATTTTTCTGAGCATTTTTAATATGAAAAAAATCAACTTTTTGAAAAATTTCCAGAAACTAGGGTATTCGGAGTTCGATCGGACATTAAACTTCGTCTAGACTTCGCCTAAAACTCTAGCTTGGCTCTGATACTACTGTAGGGTTACTAGGCACTCTCACAAGGGTTTATTAGGCATCAACCATGCCCGATTTAAAAATTAGACGTGCCGAACAACCCTAACCAAGATCTTTAAATTAGAGATTAGGCGAAACAAAGCATGTTAAACACTTTAACATCTAAGAGTTTGGGATTACAACCTTTGAAGTCCGGTCCTTCACTTCATAAGCTCCGTGTTGAGGTCCCTTCGCTGCGATCATCATGTACCCGGACTTTAGAGAGGCTCCATGAAGAGAAAGATGCAAACTTGCTTCCGATCTTCGATAACTAAGATGATCTACCTTGAAGTTTCTTTAACACAAGCTCTCAATCACAAATGAAGTGAACACCCTAATCTAAATGGCTAGGATAGATTAGGATGATGAAGTAGGATTTTAGCTCTCATTTATTATCTTAATCTCACTCATTTTCATCTCCAAAGAAAAAGCTAGAAAGCTTTTCTTCAAGAACTCAAGGAAGAAAAAGAAGAATCCTTTTGTGATGAATAATGAAACTCTAGTCTATGGTTAGAATTGCAACCATGGGTTAAGTATGAAGACTTAACCCAAGTAGAGATTTAACTAGGGTAAAGTGTTGGGTTGGGTTAAGAAAATATCTATGCAAAATATCCAAGTCAAAGTCAAAGCTTCAAGAAGCTTCTTGAAAGCTTCATGAAGACTTAACCCAAATCCAAACCCTAACCTCAATTAATCTCCACAAAACATGTTGCATTTATAACCATAACATGTTACAATATTATATATCACAAATACAATATTTATTGTAACAAAATAAAATAATACAATTAACATATATCGCATATATATATCAATGTATTACCTGAGTAAGAAAAAGAATCTTTAAGTGAGCTTATATTAGTTAATGTAATTTAATATATCAAATACATAATTATACATTAAATTATCAAATCAACACTTGATCCGATAATCCGGCTATTTCATAAACAACCGACTAATATATTCTGTATCAGTTCATCGAATCAACACTTGATCCGATAACCCGGCTATATCACATATACCCGGCCGATATCACATATCGAGAGAATCTAATACGGTATTGCATACACGTATAATTCCCGGTCCCGCACATATCACATATGTGCTCCTACTCCGTTTTGCCTGAGCCAAGAAACCTCTGTGTAGGACTCTAAAGAATCGTCAATACGCCAGCAGTAAGTGATGATCATATCAAACACCCACAAGCTGCAAGCGGTCGGCTAAACGTAACAGCCACCCAGGTATTGAGCGCTCAGAAAATCAACAAGCAAGCCTGTACATTCTCCTGTGAATCTAGTCAGTAACACTCCCGTACAGTGCGGTCTTTTCGTCTGATATGTCGCATATCTTGCCTAGGGGTGGTAAACGTAAGACCCCAGTAGCTTGATAAGTCATGTCGATATGAGGTCTATAACAGTTCGAGAAACTACTGATAACACTTATGTAACATTTCAAAAAAATAAAATATTATTTTTGGGAATTTTCATAATTTAATATTAATTTTTAATGAATATTTTAATATTCCGGTATAATTAAATACCGATAAATGGGGAAAATTCTGAAGAAAATTATGGAAATTCTCAAATAGGGTATTTTGTGGAAATATGCCATTTTAAAGTATTTATGGTTAAGTATATGCTATTTTAATGTTAATCGCGGTTAAAAATCGCTAATTGGATTTTTGGCTTTTTGTGCAAAAATGTGCACATAACATTTTCCACACTTGTCACACTTGTTTCATGTTTTGGATTCATGGTAGTCTAGGATTACCAAGTTAGATGACCATGGTGGCTTAAACCTTTTGGTTAAGTTAAGTGGGTTAATTAAGGGTTTAGCTTTGTTAAAAATTGGTTAAGGTTAGGGTTGACTTGTGTAGGAGAGAGGGAGAGCCATGATGGGTGAACATTTATTAAGAGAGAGAGGGAGGTGGCTCGTAGGTAATGTCACAATCACCATTCACTTCAAAACTTTTGCCTCTCACATCTCTCCCTCTCACTCACTCACACTCACATCTCTCACACACCACCACACCATCATAAACCTCACTTCACCCCACATAACAACACCCTACATCAGCCACAAAACAGCCCCCTCCCCTTCATCTGCTGCTATATTAGCCACAGCAGCAGCCACATCTTTCAAAACACCAGAAACAGCCCATCTGAAGCTACAACAGTAGCAAGAAACAGCCCTAGCATCATTGCAACATCACCACACCACCATACCCACACCAAAACCACAACAACTCACCACAAAACAACAGCAGCAGCTGCTGAAGCTACAGCAAACATAAACAAATCCCAAGCAAACACAACCTCAACCCAAACCAACAGCAACAGCAACAGCAACAGCTAAGCGAAAACAGCCAAAGGAGCAGCTCAGCAGCAGCACAGCCCCCTTTCCTCTCCTTCATCCTCTCTTCTCCTACATCCTAGGATTCCCTTGAGGTATAATCTCGCAACCCAACTCTTTTCTTGCTCAGTTATGGGTAGTTGGCTGAAATTTAGTGTTATTATTGTGATCTAGTGCTAGTTTTATTGATTTTGGGTGAGATGTGGCCAAGTGATGGTTTTGATTGTTAGGATAACCTTATTAGGTGTCTTTGAGACCAGTTAACCCCAGAATACCCCAGATTTTCAGTTAGTTACCTGAAAGTTTCGACTTGGCGTATTTTAGCGATTTTGTCGACTTTTTGACCTTTCTAGGATCTGCTTTCACCCCGGGACCCCTAAGACAAAATTGACTTGGCAGTATGCTGTGCAGGCACCCTGGAACCACCCCACAAAACCCTGGCCCCTAATCCCTTACTGTGGCCGCAGATTTAATCCATATGGCCGCAAATTGTGGCCATAGTAGGATGAAACCCCCTCGTTTTTGGTGCATGGCCTTATTTCCAGTAAACTTGACCCTGGGTATGTGCAGTTTTGTCTGATTCCAAGCAGGGTAGAATCTGGGTTGATTTCCTTGAGTTGGCACATGATTTACGACTTGTTTTAGCATGGATTTTTGATATTTGGTGATTCGTTGCTGTCGGGTGGCGTTTGAACGCTAACGGCAGAGGGTTATTGGCCATGTTTGCACGCGAAGCTATAGGTTTTTACCGATGGACGTAGCGTGCACCATTTTGGTTTCCGACATGGTTTTCATGTGTTTTAGCGTGTGATATCCTTGTAGGTACCCCACGTGGCATCGAGGCGTTGGATATGCAAATGGCGACATCGGCATCGGCACACATAAGCAAGGTGAGTAGATTTATATCTACGGGGAGAAGTCGGGTGGATGGCGTATAGCACCCCCGCAGTCTGTGGTGATGTATACGGATGCGTATACACACTTATAAATATTATATGTTATTTGTGGTTCATGATGATGTTTAAGATGGATATTGGTGTGTTGGATCGACTTAGTGTCGGGAAACCCTAGAGTAGTGGGTGCACTACACATTCACACACACATACATACTTGCATACATCCTTATTTCATATGTGCATATATGAGATTCTATATAGTTATGTGCTCACATAGGTATGGGACCACGTGTTCACATACGGATTTGAGGATGATACTTGGAATTGAGATGAGTCGATGATATTTGATCTGAGAGTATGATATCGGTGATAGGGCAGGATTCATACTTGAGATACGTCCTGATATGTTAGCGGGTCTTTGGATGACGATGCCATGTGCATAGTGATATATATATAAAATGATCGACATGTAATTATGTTGCGAGATATGATATGACAAGATATTTATGATAGGCTACATTGGGCGATGTATACTCCTTGTGATGATATGTGCTGATGATATCGATTTATACGAGACTGTCGATCAGCGGTCAGATCATGATTATAATGATGATATTAGTAGTTTACTAGACGTAGGTCAGTACCCCAGATGATGATCTTGATAAAGAGAATAACATATGAGTAATATAATGAATATGATATTGACCCGTACCCAGATTTGGGGATGCCGTACGACGGATTCACGTACGAGCTATATATGGATGTTTGTCCGCACTTTTGACTTGGGAATAACCGATTACAGAGATATGGTATTGGATGTGATATTATCGAGACGGGATCACCAACTATATATATATATATATATATATATATATATATATGTATATATATATATATCGACTCAGAGGTTAGGCGGTTTCCCTTACCTGCAGTTAGCCTATTAGCTCAGCCCTATAGTTGATGTAGCTGCATGACTCTTATGACATTAGATGCGGTTTAGCTATCATTGTGTTTAGTATTCAGCTCTCGCACATTATTATTGTTGCTCCGCATCACATACTGTTGTGATTCATATTCTATTATTGATATCCTGCTGTTAGGACACCAGCACCATTACCGATGATGCGTATATACCACGTACACTTATTTGCCGGCGCACACACATCTTCATCGGTAATTTCCATGTCACGTACACTTAGAAAATATTATTGCTTGACTCAGCTTGTTAGCTAGTAGTGACATAATATCAGTGTACTTGCCTTATATGCCAGCTTGACATTGTAGTTATTACTTATCACTGCATGCATACTGTTATTCATTATATGCCGCATTCATGGATTCTGATGCGTATATTCATGGTTTTGCATGCTATTGATGATTTAGATTCGGATTTCCATGATATTTTCTGGATTTGGGGGAAAACCGCAAAACCTATATAACTGCTTTCTCTCTTTTAAATAAAAAGTGCGGTTTTCCCATGATGTATGAGTCGTCCACCATGAGTTTGCTGATAGATTTCGAGACCCGATTCGAGGAGGCGGATGAACCGTTTCGGGTACATGGTGGGCCCGGTGCAGTACCCCGGGACAAGAAGATCGCAGGAGATGGCGTTGAGCCTGTGCAGGGGAGCACGACCGACCGGTGATATTACTCGACGCATCGGATATCCGGAGGATACCGTCGTGGTCATGAGATAGATGGTAGGGGCCGGTCTGAACTGACGGCGCCCTAGATATGATGATTGAGACATTGAGATTTTGAGGTATTGAGATACAGAGATTATGACACCGAGATATCGAGATATTTAGATACTTGTTTCGTGTCGATACTAGACACTGTTTTATGCTGATTTCATATATGATACCTCATTTTAAAAATACAGAAATCTCACTAATTTATGAAAGCGGTTTTCTTCAGTACATGCATTCTGTTTCATGCATTTATACATCATCCATACATATTGCTACCTGAGGCACTGACACGGGCACTTGAGATTACACTTGGATTAGATATTTACCCTAGCCATTGTTATAGGTTGCTGGTTATATATTTGAGGATTATATATTATGATTATATATTTGAGATGGCGTTGAGCCTGTGCAGGGGACCACGACCGACCGGTGATATTACCCGACGCGTCGGATATCCGGAGGTTACCGTCGTGGTCATGAGATAGATGGTAGGGGCCGGTCTGGACTGACGACGCCCTAGATATGATGATTGAGACATTGAGATTTTGAGGTATTGAGATACAGAGATTATGACATCGAGATATCGAGATATTTGGATACTTGTTTCGTGTCGATGCTAGACACTGTTTTATGCTGATTTCATATATGATACCTCATTTTAAAAATACAGAAATCTCACTAATTTATGAAAGCGGTTTTCTTCAGTACATGCATTCTGTTTCATGCATTCATACATCATCCATACATATTGCTACCTGAGACACTGACACTGGCACTTGGGATTACACTTGGGTTAGATATTTACCCTACTCATTGTTATAGGTTGCTGATTATATATTTGAGGTTGCTGGTTATATATTATGACCTAGGATTGCGTCATACATGCGATTTTCTGTTCGTAGATCTTTCTCTACTCACGAGTTGGCAACTCACCCCCGTTGTGCCCCAGTTTCTTGCAGGTGTTGCCGTACGGGTTCATTACGGCTTTGCGGGCACAGCTTCTTTCAAGTGACTTGCTAGTAGGTGGGTTATTTGTATTGTACCCATCATTATACATTGTATATTATATTTCAGTTGTATCTAGAAGTTCCATCAACCAAACATGTATTTATTTGAGACAAAGACCAATGTTGTTATTCTTTCGACCATAGAGTCGCATGTTATATTTACATGGATTTTCATGCTGTTGAGTTTCCTTTTCTATTGTGATCCTCGCCTTTAGGCGTTGTATATTATATTGCAAACTGGTTGATTTAAAAATGGTTTTTCCTACACTCTACTACTCTTCTTGGTTTGGATTTCTGGGTTTTCGGCTTACTTAGATTACGTATGCCTTGAGACGTTCGTAGTTTAAGTGCCGATCATATTCTGTACTTTCGGGACGTGACAAAGTTGGTATCAGAGCGTTAGGTTTTACCTTCGGAGCGTAGGATGACCCTTGGTTGATGGAATAGGTGACTAAAGTAGAGTGACGTACCGTGGGTATGTTCCGCGGCATATTTACGATACTCCACTCCACTTAAGGTGCCTTAGGATGTACATTTATTTACACAGTATTATATTCCTTCCTATGATCTAGCCTCATCGATACCAGTTATGGTTTTGCTGCCACGATTATGGGCAGGGAGAGCTACGGCTAGAGTTGCGGTCAGCATGAGCTCGTCACGAACGAGGACTGACCAGGGCGTGATTCTGGCGATGCACGATTGCAGAGATGTGTTTTTTACTGTGTTTTCCCGCCACGAGCTTGGATGGATCGCTGTATGAGATTACTCGGACGTGCGGATTGGCACCAGAGGATCGAGCCACTGATAGAGGCCAGCCAGATGTTGATGATCATTGATATATGGCTTATTCATGATGACTGAGGCATTGTCCAGCGTCCAGATGAGTGAGCCAGTTATTGCTGCGAACGACGAGATATCGCCCAGATGTTAGAGCTATTGCAGTACGAGATTGTACTAAGAGATTATAGAAGGTCGCTAGTCACCGAGGATGAATGACTAGGACATGTGGATCGTTCGCTACCCGGATGCGAGATCATCAGATAGATTGATTCCAGCTAGAGACGACTTCACGCGGAGACGTTGAGAGTCGGCAGAGACGATTGAATGTCAGAAACCTACTATTCCAAGTTTAAAGTATTCGGAAAGATATGCAGGCAATTCTATGGACCCTCTAGAAGAATGAAACCCTAACTCGACTTAATGACCGTGTGAAAGCTTTTGAACCTTAGGGTTTGCAGCAGTTCCACGGCGCCATTAGTGAAGCTTGGGTTTGCCCTTCTACGGCTGGACCACCGATGCTGTGGTATGTACTCGATACTATTATACTGTACCCAAGATATTGAGCTCTTGGGGGATTATGAGGTTTTGACAAATCGATCGGATGGCTCGACTTAATTCGGATGCTAGGTGGTGAGATGCATTTCTTAGGAGACTCCGGATACGAGGATAGCCGTGGGAGCTCAGTCCATGCAGCCACGACGAGACGAGTCCGAAGCAGTCGACATTGGAAGAAAGTGGAGTAAGAGGTTCGTACAAGATCTGGACAAGATGACGTTCCACTCCGCCGACATCAGAGATGCGATACGCATGCCGAGGCATAGTACTGGATATACCTTCCAGAAGGAGTCGCGATGAGTATGCAGCCGTTCCGGAACAAGAAGCAGATATAGTAAAGGACGATGACTCCTGGACAGTTGGCAGAGATGAGACTTGGAAGAGACCTTGAGCAGGATTCCTTCCAGGACATTGCTGCAATGAGATTGCACCCGGGATCAGATGTGTCACGTGCATTCAGAGAGCCAGAGGCCGACGCCAGTAACATGCTGCTTACGAGTGGTCGCGATGATTGACCGAGAGATGACCAGAGAAGTGCCAGAACGGGATCGTCCCCGTTTGCACACCTGACATGGCCGACGAGCCGATGGATCATGAGATTGGTAATCCACGGAGAAGACTTGGACCCAGGAGTGGTCATGTTATGCACACCAGCAGGCCAGAGTTCAGGATTGCCGACGAGACATGATATGAGTGACCACGACAGTTGGTCAGAGATTCTTGGAGGATGTGCTTGAGCGGAACTATTCCGCCATACTTGATTTCGGTGTTTTGGGCGATCTATTCGCATGACTGGTTTTGATGATTGGGTTTCATGATATTTGTTTTCATGCACCATGGTGGCACCTATTGAGTATTTACGATTTTTGCACAGTGGTGCACTTGATATTGTTTTCATGCATTGGTTGCACATGTTTATGATTTATGGGGTTTCATACAGTTGAGTTGATTTTGTGCGTATATACACACACGATTTGGTTTTTGCACTCGGTATAGTTCATATATGCTGTAGTGCAGTGATTCGTATTTTGTGCACTTGGATGCACTGGACTTCGATTTCGATGGTGATGCTCGATATTTGTTTTGTGCACCTGATTGGATTTTACGCGTGTCCGACGCTTGATATTGGATTTCATGATTTCGTGTATGATGGATGGACCGGATTTGGATTTTTAGCGCATGTTGGGCGCATGTTCTGAGATGCGATTTGGTGCACACCAGATGCACTAAATCGAGATTTCTTCGTGCATGTCAGATGCACTGGATTTTGCTGTTAGGCACACACGTTGCCTATGACAGATGCTTCGTGCATACCCGTTGCACCTTGATATCGTTTTTGTGCACCTGCTTGGCACATGTATGGATTTTGATTTCCGTGCGCACCGGACGCACAGGGTTTTCATATGCACTTTTGGGATTGATTTCTTATGGAGCAGTACATTTTTATGATATTGCGATTTATTTTCGTACTGAGCATGACTAGTCAGATGACAGTACCTGAGTGTGTTCTGCATGCATTGATAGATTTCGAAGGGATTTCCAAAAGCGAGCTATAGTCTCATTATTTACATACGTGTCCGATATGACACGAAACGTTCAAAACAGGAAACCCTTCTAAATTGTTTTCAAAAACGGCGGATCGTGCATGTTAAACAGAAGATATATACGTATATGGCTATTTTCTTATAGAGACGTCCGCCACTGTGCAGCGTTATGCGCATTGCACATCGATTTTAAAGGATTTGGCATGCATTCCCTTCAGATATTTACATGTACAGATTTGATATTTATATGTATAGTTCCGATTTATGGCATATCGGTTCTGCCTTGGTTTTGGTATTCGTGTTTTCACCTTAACTCCGATGATTGCGGGATGCTTGACGAAGTTTTGATTTTGAGTTATCTACTCATTACTCATGCGCATGTATTGTGCTACGGTGTGTTTTATGTATTGATGATTTCGGAGCCCCGTTGACTTGGACATTTTATTGAAATATTTTAGAATTTGGGGGTTTAAATTTAAATTCGGGGACCGAATTTCTTTAAGGGGGGAAGATTGTAACATTTCAAAAAAATAAAATATTATTTTTGGGAATTTTCATAATTTAATATTAATTTTTAATGAATATTTTAATATTCCGGTATAATTAAATACCGATAAATGGGGAAAATTCTGAAGAAAATTATGGAAATTCTAAAATAGGGTATTTTGTGGAAATATGCCATTTTTAAGTTTTTATGGTTAAGTATATGCTATTTTAATGTTAATCGCGATTAAAAATCGCTAATTGGATTTTTGGATTTTTGTGCAAAAATGTGCACATAACATTTTCCACACTTGTCACACTTGTTTCATGTTTTGGATTTATAGTAGTCTAGGGTTACCAAGTTAGATGACCATGGTGGCTTAAACCTTTTGGTTAAGTTAAGTGGGTTAATTAAGGATTTAGCTTTGTTAAAAATTGGTTAAGGTTAGGGTTGACTTATGTAGGAGAGAGGGAGAGCCATGATGGGTGAACATTTATTAAGAGAGAGAGAGAGGTGGCTCGTAGGTAATGTCACAATCACCATTCACTTCAAAACTTTTGCCTCTCACATCTCTCCCTCTCACTCACTCACACTCACATCTCTCACACACCACCACACCATCATAAACCTCACTTCACCCCACATAACAACACCCTACATCAGCCACAAAACAGCCCCCTCCCCTTCATCTGCTGCTATATTAGCCACAGCAGCAGCCACATCTTTCAAAACACCAGAAACAGCCCATCTGAAGCTACAACAGTAGCAAGAAACAGCCCTAGCATCATTGCAACATCACCACACCACCATACCCACACCAAAACCACAACAACTCACCACAAAACAACAGCAGCAGCTGCTGAAGCTACAGCAAACATAAACAAATCCCAAGCAAACACAACCTCAACCCAAACCAACAGCAACAGCAACAGCAACAGCTAAGCGAAAACAGCCAAAGGAGCAGCTCAGCAGCAGCACAGCCCCCTTTCCTCTCCTTCATCCTCTCTTCTCCTACATCCTAGGATTCCCTTGAGGTATAATCTCGCAACCCAACTCTTTTCTTGCTCAGTTATGGGTAGTTGGCTGAAATTTAGTGTTATTATTGTGATCTAGTGCTAGTTTTATTGATTTTGGGTGAGATGTGGCCAAGTGATGGTTTTGATTGTTAGGATAACCTTATTAGGTGTCTTTGAGACCAGTTAACCCCAGAATACCCCAGATTTTCAGTTAGTTACCTGAAAGTTTCGACTTGGCGTATTTTAGCGATTTTGTCGACTTTTTGACCTTTCTAGGATCTGCTTTCACCCCGGGACCCCTAAGACAAAATTGACTTGGCAGTATGCTGTGCAGGCACCCTGGAACCACCCCACAAAACCCTGGCCCCTAATCCCTTACTGTGGCCGCATATTTAATCCATATGGCCGCAAATTGAGGCCATAGTAGGATGAAACCCCCTCGTTTTTTTGTGCATGGCCCTATTTCCAGTAAACTTGACCCTAGGTATGTGCAGTTTTGTCTGATTCCAAGCAGGGTAGAATCTGGGTTGATTTTCTTGAGTTGGCGCATGATTTACGACTTGTTTTAGCATGGGTTTTTGATATTTTGTGATTCGTTGCTGTCGGGTGGCGTTTGAACGCCAACGGCAGAGGGTTATTGGCCGTGTTTGCACGCGAAGCTATAGGTTTTTACCGATGGACGTAGCGTGCACCATTTTGGTTTCCGACATGGTTTTCATGTGTTTTAGCGTGTGATATCCTTGTAGGTACCCCACGTGGCGTCGAGGCGTTGGAGATGCAAATCCTTGTAAAACAGAGAACTCTTGGATTAAAAATCCAATGGTGATTAAAATCGCCATTTTACAGAATAAATTCTGTATATGGGAGAATATTTCCCCGATCTTGTTAAAAAAAAGAACAACATATTCTGTAAAACAAGAAACCCTTGGATAAAGATCCAACGGTGGGTAAAATTACCTAGATCAATTTTGAGACCAATTAAATCAATTGGAATCTCTCAATAAAAGATTTTCTCAAAACAGATTAACAATCTGCCTCCACTATATAAAGAACCCGAGACTTCAAGTCTCACAGACACACAGGGAGAGACGCACAAAGATAGAGAAATCCCCCCTAAAAAAGGCAGAAAGCTTTCAAAAGAACCAAGAATTTAATTCTCAAAGAAGAAGAACTCCCACTTCAAGAAAAAGAACCTAGGTAAAGAAAACAGAGATAAAAATATCTCTTTTACCTATTTAACGGTTTAACCCTTCTCAAAGAACTTAATTTTTTTCCTGGATCAGAGATCCACAAGACAAGTCTCCCACAAGTTGAGAATTTAATTCTCATCGGGGAGATCATGTTCTTGAGAATCAAAGATTTAGAAAAGAACTAGGAAAAAGAATCTATCCTATAGGGATTTAATTCCTCGGAAAATAGGGTTTAACCCTAAAAGAAACTTAGTTCTTATAAAAGAACTTAGACTTGATCCCAGATCTTCAAAACAAAGATCTTGGTGATAATTAATAGTCAAAATGCCATTAACAGAGACTCAATCTCTGAAAAATAGAAGAACTTAACGCCTCACGTGCTTCCCACGTGGGCGTCCCTCCAAAAACGCCGAGTGCCTCACGTGAAAAACACGTGGACGCCTAAAGCAGAAGCCTAGCGCCTCACGTTCTCCTCACATGGGCGCCACAAAAATAATAAGAGTGTTTAGCACTCCATAAATAGCCAAAACGACTGAGTGCTTAGCATTGATTGGGCAGCGCCCAGCACCGCACGTGCTCCTCACGTAGGCGCCACGTAAAAAGTGCTTAACACTCCATATGCAGCAAAAACGGCTGAATGCTTAGCATTGATTCGGCAGCGCCAAACGCCGCACGTGCACCTCACGTGGGCGCCGTAAAAATGCTTAGCACTTCATGATTAGTCAAACGAGTAAAGTGTTCAACACTCATTGGGCAGCACCCATGACCGAATGCTTCACATGATATACATATGAGCGTCAGAGCTTAAATAAGTGCTTAGTATTTTTACATAAAAAAGAAAAAGGCTGAACAAACAGAGCCCAAATAAGTGCTTAGCACTTTTGAATGAACAAAAAGAAAAGATTAAGCAGACTGAGCCCAAATTGGCTAGGTCTCTAAGATTTTCTTATAACTGAGCCCAAATGCTCTGTTGTTGGATCAGAAATAAAAATGATCATTGAAATTTTGCTAAGTTGATCTTAGTCTCAAATTAGACTAACGTATTCTTAGTTAAAATAAATTGAGCCTAAAGCCTCATATATTTAAGTTGATCTTAATCTCAAATCAGATTAACAGTTCTTAAATAAACCTAAACCCAAATCTAAAATATACGGATTTGGATTGTATACAATCCACGGGCAACCAAAACAAACAAAAAACACACACGACACGAAGTGAACTGACGGAGAAGGAGAAAGTGGTTATCGTAATGCTGTAACGTAATTAACTGCATGGGCTTGCGCCTGCAGGGAAGAGCGTCCCCACAATCAAAAAACCCTCATAAAATAAGGGGAATCTGATGAAGTCTGCTACAACGGCCGCATCTATCCAAACCTCTAATTTATAGAGCCATAAATCATCTTCGGAGAGGTGGATGGATAAATCCAAATAGCATCTACCCCCAAACTCAGGCAAGACGATCTATCCCAGTTCATCTCTATTTTCGACGGTGAACAGAGACGTACGAGGCGGTGATAGGCCGCTTGGATGGCCACTGTGGGCGGTTACTTCCCCGGCGATCTCCTCTCCTTCAAGTGCTAATCTACGCGATATGGAGGACTTCCCCGGGTCTTTACAACACCTTATCTCCGCAGTTGATGAATGAGGCGTTTGATAAAATGCATACGATCCACGAGCTTGGTCTGATCTCGAAGAGCAAGCAGGACCGCTCGGTAGACCTTCTTCTTAAGAGTTTCCAGCAAAGGTTGGTCGTTGCATATTGCTCGCAGATGGGAACCCCGGCGAGTCCGTGGCTTCTGGGGTCCCACGGGTACCGTCAGAGGGAGCGGGCGAAGGCTGCTTGGGCTCGGCTGGATGAACTTTCTTCTGAGTATCACCGAAAATGTTTTCTTAATCCTCGCCCTCCTCTGCAATAATCGTTGTAAGGCTGGGGAGCCTACAATACCTCTGAATAAATAAATTTATCTTTGGTTATGGTGTATTGTCTCCTTCCTCCTTTCCATATTTTTTAACCCCGGAGTCTCGGGGCTGAGGAAAGGTAACAAAGGGATGGATCCCCGGGGTGGTGCAGAAGTCTCTTCCGTGAGAGGACTTAGTTCAGAAAACTTAGTTAATGCTGAAAGGAATTACATTATTTAAAAGAGGGTACATGTTATATTATACAACTTAAGCTTTTCAACGTTATATAGCCGAGGAAAATTACATCCCCCAGAGTCCTGTAGGCGGTATGCTCCACCCGGGAAACGCTTCGTTACGAGAAATGGTCTGTCCCACTTCAGGGAGAACTTATGTAGTCTCCCTTAGTCTATGAACTCGTTTCTTCGTAAGACCAAATCTTCTGTCTTGAAGGCCTGATATTTAATTCGGGCATTGTAGTAGCGAGCGGTTTGCTGCCGATAGGCAGCTGCTCTGATTTGCGCCCGATCTCGTTTTTCTAACAAGATGTCCAAGTTGCTTCGGAGTGCCAAGGTGTTAGCTTCATCGTCAAAGTGTTCAACCCGATAACTGGGCAGTCCAATTTCCGCGGGGACCATTGCCTCGGTACCGTAGCAGAGGATGAATGGGATTTCTCCTGTGGGTGTCTTTTTCGATATCCGCAATGCCCATAGCACCCGCGGCAATTTCTCGACCCAGCTGCCTTGCCTACCCTCCAAGAGGGCTCTGAGATCGCGGATGACGCCTCGGTTCGCTACTTTCGGCCTGCCCGTTGCATTATGGATGTGCGACCGCGGCAAACTTCATCAATATGTGGTAGTCGCTGCAAAACTCTTTGACTTTATCATTTTCGAAGTTGGTCCCATGGTCGGTAACTATGCACCTCGGATTCCAAATCGGGAGATTATGTTGTTCTACAGGAATTTTATCGTAGAGGTGGCGTCCGGTTTTCTGATAGGTACATCCTCTATCCACTTCGTGAAGTAGTCCACAGCGACAAGGATGTATCTGTGTCCACCCGTACCGGTGGGGAGTTGGCCCACCATATCCATCCCCCATTGCACAAACGGTCAAGGGGAACTGAGTAGCGTTAGTTCGGTGGCGGGGAGACGAGGTATGCTGCCAAAGAGTTGGCAGTTCTTGCATCTTTTGACCAGCTTCTCGGCATCCTAGTCTATTCTCGGTCAATAGTATCCCTGGAGCAGTGTCTTCTGGACCAGGGTACGGGCCCTTTGATGCGCTCCCCCCGACCCCTTCATGTATCTCTCATAGAACGTAGTCTGCTTCGTGGGGGTCGATGCACTAGAGTAGAGGCTGAGTGTATAACTTCTTGTACATGTTTCCATTGCTCCAGACGAAATGGCGTGCTTTTGCCCAAAGCCGGCGAGCTTCTCCCCGATTTTCGGGAAGTACACCGCTCTTCAGGAATTCCATGAGGGGCTTTCTCCAATCTTGGCCTTCTTCCTGAGTTGTGTAGATTTGGAGTGTTACCTCTCCATCTTCCACGCTGGGTCGTGGTAAGACTTCGAAGAGGATATTTTTTTTTATGATTGGCCGAATAGAAGAAGCGAGCTTGCTCAAGGTGTCGGCCTGGGTGTTCAAGTTTCTGGAAATCTGCTCCATTTGGACTTCGTCAAAATTTTTCCGAAGCCTTTTTACCTCGGCCAGGTATTTTATCATAAGTGCTCTCGGTCCTCGAAACGCCCGGAGCTGCTGCGTACCCTGATGGTCTTCAGCCCTACCCCAGAGGCAATACGCAGCCCTGCCAACAAGGCCCCGTATTCCGCGGCGTTGTTTGACGCCCTAAAACCGAGCTTTAGAGAGTATTCCATTTCCGCCTCCTCTGGTCCACGGATGATCAGGCCAGCCCCGCTCCCTTCCTCTGTGGAGGATCCATCCACATAGAGTACCCAGTACGGGATAGGGCTAGGTACCTCCTCGACCGAAGGTCGTGGTTCGGGGCCCCGCGCTGCTGTTCCTTCTTTAGTGGTGATGGTGCATTCGACAACAAAATCGGCTAAGACCTGTGCTTTGACGGCTTGCAAGGGGCGGTATTTGATGTCGAATTGAGACAACACCCACCTCCATTTCTCCAGAAGACCTGACGGAGGCGAGGATAGACCCTAAAGGCCGCTCAGTGAGGACGAGGATCGTGTGCGCCTGGAAATAGTGTCGAAGTTTCCTGGAGGCGACGACAAGTGCTAGGACTATTTTCTTTATGGCCAGGTATCTTGTTTCCACGTCCTTGAAAACATGGCTCACGTAGTAGACCGGTCTCTCTGTATGCCTTTGAATTCTCTGACGAGCACTGAGCCTGCAGCTTGGTCAGAGACGGCTAGATATAGTAATAGCTCGTCACCCTTGACCGGTCGGGTGAGTAGCGATGGGGTCGCTAGGTGCGCCTTGAGTTGTTCGAAAGCATTCTGGCACTCCTCAGACCATTCGAACTTAGGAATTTTCCTTAGGGCCCTGAAAAAAGGGAGGCACTTCTCTCCGGATCTAGACATAAAGCGACTCAGGGCAGTCACCCTTCCCGCGAGTCGCATGATATCGACATTGCTCTTGGGCATTGCCATGTTGAGGATGGTGCTGATTTTTTCTGGTTTGCTTCGATTCCTCGGTGGGTAACCATGAACCCGAGGAACTTTCCACTGGTGACTCTGAACGTGCATTTAGCTGGATTCAGCTTCATCTTGTACTTGCGTAGGACGTCGAATGTCGGCATTGCCATGTTGAGGATGGTGCTGATTTTTTCTGGTTTGCTTCGATTCCTCGGTGGGTAACCATGAACCCGAGGAACTTTCCACTGGTGACTCTGAACGTGCATTTAGCTGGATTCAGCTTCATCTTGTACTTGCGTAGGACGTCGAATGTCTCACCGAGGACTTTAGTATGCCTGGCTGTTAAGGCGGATTTTACGAGCATGTCGTCAATGTAGACTTCTATGTTTCTCCCAATATTCGGTTTGAACAGCTTGTTGACCAGCCGCTGATACGTGGTCCCAGCTTTCTTTAGTCCGAAGAGCATCACTTTGTAGTAGTATACTCCTCGGTCAGTGGTGAAGGCGGTAAGTTCTTCGTCGGCCGAGTCTATCCGGATCGGATCTAATTGTAACCGAAGAAAGCGTCCATGAAGCTCAGTTATTCGTGGCCGGCCGAGCTGTCCACTAGCTGTTCTATTCGAGGAAGTGGATAGTTGTCTTTGGGGCAAGCCTTATTCAAGTCTGTGAAATCGACGCACATACACCATTTCCCGTTTGCCATCTTGACCATGACAGCGTTCGCCAGCCAATCCGAATAGTCTAGGTTTCTGATGAAGTTGGCGGCAAGCAATCGATCCACCTCGTCTTCTATCGCCTTTTGTTTAACCGGCGCAAAGCTTCTCTTCTTTTGTCGGATAGGTCGGGCCTTCGGGTCGACCCCGAGCTTATAAGAGATCACTTCAAGGTTGATCCTGGGCATGTCCGCTGGCGTCCAAGCGAATACTTCCGAGTTATCTCGGAGGAAACAGATCAGGCCTTCGTGGGTGTCCCCCGTCAAGAGAGCCGATCTGGACTGTCCGACTGTCGACTCCTTCTATGAAGGGGACTTCTGTCAACGCTTCCACCAGGGCACCTCGAACTTCCTTTTGGTCGTCACGTGTATCTAAACACCTTTGGAAATCATGCATGTATTCAAAATCATCGCCCTGATTTCCGGCAGGGAACGCCGAGGCGAGGCAAATCCTGGTGGTTTGCTGGTCCCTATAGGCCCTGCCTATTCCTTTATTATCCAAAGGGAATTTGAGCGCATAGTGATAAGTTGAGATCTGAGCCCGGAAGGCGTTTAAGGTAGGGAATCCTACGAGAATATTATAGGACGACGGGACCTTAGCAACGAGAAAGTTCACCGGTACGGTTCGCGTCTTGCCCGCTTCCCCAATGTTGAGGAGAAGGGTGACCGATCCCTTGGCCGGGACGGAATGGTTAGTGAACCCAGAGAGGACGTGGGAGGTCGGCTGAAGATCGGATAAATCTAACCCCATATGCTAGAAACAATCGTAGAACAGGATATCCACCGAGCTCTCTGAGTCGACCAATATTCTCTGGACCCCGTAATGGTGAACTCAGGCCGTTATCACAAGAGGGTCATTGTGAGGAAGTGATATGCCGTGAAGGTCATCATCGGTGAAGATGATCGGGTCATCCTTCCTGTGCTTCATATGGGATGGATTACTTACGCCCTCGACTGGCAGGAGGTGGTGGTTCCTCTTACTTCTCAGAGCTAGATCAATCGAAATGACTATGATTTGCTCGATTGTTAACTCCCCAGGAGGGATTTGGTCTTTTTGCTCTCGTTTCGTCTGTCGCTTGTCCCGTAGGTATTTCTCCAGGTGACCGGAGCGGATCAGTTCCTCGATATAGTCGTGGAGCTGTTTGCAGCTTTCAGTTGGGTAACCCTGCGACCTATGATAGGCGCAGTACGGGCCGCGGAGACCCTTGCCCGCCCTTTGGGTAGCTGGCGGTAGCTTAAAGAACCTCTCGTCCTTAGCTTCCTCCAACAGTTCGGTCTGAGAAATGTTCAGAGGGGCGTACTCCTGGAACCTCAGGGAATATGGTTTCGGATGATCGACTTTCTTTTTCTCTTCACCGTCCCTCTTCTTCTGGTCTGCTTAGTCGCCCTTGGGCAGGTTAGAGTTCACCTCTGACCCTAGTTGGATTTCACGCTCAGCCCATGGTTTCACTTCGGCTATGGTCTTAGGTTGCGCCAATGCAAAAGAGCGGAGCCACTCTTTATGCTTAAGATCCGACCTCAGCGCGGTGATAACTGTTTTGTTGCGGTGCTCGGGAATCTCCAGGAGGGCATTGTAGAAGCGAGTGACATAACCTTTGAAGGATTCCTTGTATCCGCTCTTGACGGTGAACAGGTAGTAGACCGTGTTCTTCTATTGTCGGTTACCGAAGAAATGACCGAGGAATTGGATAGCTAGCTCATCAAAGGTCGAGATGGAGCGTGGCGCAAGCCCTCGGAACCAGTCCCGGCCAGCTCGGATTAGGGTGGTGGGAAAAGCTTAGCATTGAGCCGCGTCCGAGTTGTCTTGGAAGCTCATGCCCGTCGTAAACGCGTTCAAATGGCCCTTCGGGTCGGACTTCCCATCGAAAAGGGCCATTTTAGACGATTTGTTCTTGGACAAAACGTGTTCGGCCAATATCTGTTCCGTAAAGGGCCTTATGAGCGAATCGACGGAGTATTTTGCCCCTTCTCCAGAGGCCATCTCGTCGTATGCCTTCAATTTTCTTTTCGAGGGTTTCGATCCGTTGGTGGTACCACGAGGATTCAGCACAGTCGGAGCGGCGGCTATCCCCACTCCGGGCCTGCGCGACGGTATGACTTCGATTCTTCTCTATCACATTTCTTAAATCCTCGGGCGAGGCCCTTCTTGAATAGTCCCGACATTCGCCATTTGCGCGGCCTCGACGGGAGTGGGGGCACCGGTCGTACTTGGAAGCAGGCGAACTGACCGATACCTCCTCACGGGGTGAGAGAGCGAGGCGGGTGTCAGAGCGACGGCCCGGTCTCTCCTAAGATTGGGGTGTGGAGCTGTCCGGCACCCAGCGAGTCATGGAATCATTCGCCGCATGGCGGGTCATGGTTCCCGGAGTCGGCACACCGGCGTTCGGTGACGCTGAGATGAGCGTGGGTGAGATCGAGGGCCTGAGCGTGCCCATCTGTCCTCCTGCGGGCGTCGTCATCCCGGGGAGAGGGAATTGCGGTCTGGTGGGAGGACCCGCCGCTTAAACGCGGACGAGCGCATCTACCATCGCTGTGAGTCTATCGATCTGAGCGGATAAGGCGTTGATGACGTTAGGTGGGGGAGTAGAACCGCTCCTGCCTCCATTATGGAGAGTGGGGTGGGTCACATTGGGATCGTCGCGGTTGTCGCTCGCCATCGGATTGAGGGCGGAAGATCAACTTTATGGGTGGAGAAACTTTTAGTTTCCACAGACGGCGTCAACTGATGGAGGTCTGAATCTCCCTCAGATGTTGTCCTCCGTCGATCTGGCTGCGAACGGTAACGAGCGGTTGAGATTGAGTACGAGAATTGTTGTGTGGATCTCAATGGATTGCTGGATGTTGTTGACGCTGAGCTACCTGCAAAGAAAATCCCGGGATGGAAAACCACCGTGGGACCCTCCGACGATCAAGTTAGTACCGTGGAATAAGAGCAGGGTAGCGGCATATCAGAATGAGTTCGAGTTACCTGAGTCGTCTGAAAAGAGGGGTTTATATAGTGGTCGTATGGAGCGAGCCGGCGCGAGATCCTCACCGTTCGTTACGCCCCTGCGTTATGCCCGCGTCGATGGCGAGATCCTTCCATTAATAGCGGGATACGCTCATTAATGGAGGGACGTGCCTGCGTGGGACGCGGAACGTGGGGTGGCGGATATCTCGCTTTAGCGAGATACGCGGTGCCGTGGTGGAGGCGCTTGGGCTCCGCGCTCTCGGTTGGTCGGGGAAGCCGAGGAAGGTTAGCCCTGCAACAGCTCGGAGACGAGCCAGGATGCCGAGGAAGCTTAGCCCAACAGCTCGGAGACGAGCAAAGGGGGTGTAAGTTTTGGCTGCTGGATGGCTCGGGGGCGAGAAGCGAGGGTGTAAGTTCGGAGATGAAGCCCCGAGGAAAGTCCCCAAGACGCCACACTGATTCTACCTCCGTAGACCGCAGAAACCTAGTGGGTTTACGTTGACGGCACGTCATCTGCTACGTGTCGTAATATGGGGAATTCCCGTTCATGAGCCTTATCAACCCCTAAAATCAATGAAGGCAAGATCCTCCGAAAAGAAAACGAAGTCATTGAGTTGTAATCTGATGGTGGAGATCTTCTTGAGATTAGGTTGGAAGTTTATTTTGTATCTTCTCCGGTGTGAGATTGACGATTGAAAAGGATGACCAGAAACTAAAAAGAAGGCTAAGAAACTTGGCGATCACTAGTGTGCGGTTATAATCATTTAATCTGTTGATCAAGGGTTTTAAAATTAAAGCTGGCAACAGGTCATAGCCTAAAAGCTTACCTTAATAAAAGGATTGCAAAAGAAAGAAGAATTTTCCATTCTCTGTATTTTGAAAGTGAAATTTTATTTTCAAAAACAAAATCTAATTAATGAGATGGTGGATGAAGACGTAGATTTATCCAATTTTAGTACCATTGAAGGAGAAGATAATTTTTAAAGTATAATTATAAATTACAATTTCTATATTTTATTAAGTAGATTATCAGGTATTAGTTTAATTTCCTTTTTAGCAGAGTAGTTTTGGTAAATATATGATTGAATTTATTTCTATTTCATTTAGCTTGGCAATTTTAGATTTTATTTTCCCTTGACATATTTGAGCCATAGTTTGTTTAGGTTTGTTTTTAAGGCTATCTAAGAAGTTTTATTGTAACATTTTTCGATTCAAACTTTGACTAACAAAAATTACGATTTTAAGTTTATCTCAAATCTGATGGGGTCCATAAATATTGTTCATAGATTTAAATTCTCTGGTGGATTCTAACAAGGCTCGTGCATTGTCCTGCAGACTGCTGCACCCAAGCCCCCATGCAAAAACAAAATCCTGTTTTTTTTTAATTTTAAGATCTTGTTTTTTTTATATATTAAAAACAGAAGATTTTCTAATAAAATTTTAATTTGAAATTAGATTTAAAAAATATTTTGGGCCTCGCCAAAATCTTTAAAGATATTCTCGATTTTCCAAAATTAAATTCAGCACTTTTTAAAGAAATTTGCAATCTAGGTGTTGCCACATGTCTTCACAAAACAAAATTATATAAAATTTTGCATCAACAAAATTTTAATTTAAAATTATATAAAATTTTGCATCAACAAAATTTTAATTTTTGATCACTAGACACCATACTTGTTTCCATGACCAACATCAAACCATGAAGCTAATCCAATTAAAATTATTGCGCCTTATGATAAAATAAATTGATAGATCTACAAAAAAATCTAGCATATTATATTTTCATGGCATATATTATGAAATAAATTTTATATTTTTTTTTGAGTAAAAGGCCTTGACCTGATTACGGAATAAATAATACCAGTGATGATGCTCAATATTGGCGATCTACAAGATCATGACACGTGGCAAATAACGTGTCCCAAGACTCAGAAGAAAGGGCCCACAGAGACCGACCAGGCCATCCCTGTACCCGACCTGCAGGCACAAGCTGGCCCTCCTCGGGGGCCCTGTAATTGACCTCCTCGGCCCCTCGGCTCGTCCCGAGCTACCACAAGACCAAGACTCCTCGGCCCTCTTGCTCGCTTCCGAGCTCTCCAGCCGAGGCTGTCTTCCTCGGTCCCTCTGGCCGACCAGCTCCACCACTCACAGGCGCAACCGCCGCTCCGCAAATCTCGCCATGCGCAGATCTCCGCCAGCAACATCCCACGTTCCACGCCATCACGATCCCTATTAATGGACGATCCGCTCTCTAACGCCGGGTGTGACGTCGGGAGCGTAACTGCCGGCGAGATCTCGCGCCTACTACTGCGTGTTACTGCCACTATATAAACCCCCATCACAGAGGGGGTCAAGTAAGCCATTTTTTACTCCACTTAGCCGTTACGCTGCTCCGATCTAGTACTAACTTAATCGTCGGAGGGTCCTTGGTGGTACCAAACCACCCCGGGACTTCTCTGCAGGTACTCGGCGCTAATCTTCTCAAAACCCATTGAGACTCACACGCAACAAGAGATCACCTCCAAAATTCATCGGGAGATCGACGGAAGACAACATCTGAGCGAGACTCGAAAAGAACCTCCATCATTGGCGCCGTCTATGGGAACGCAAACTCCACAAAAACCAAGTTGGCCTTCCAATCTCCGTCCACATGGCGCGCGATTACCCTGAACATCCAGGTACCAGCCGCTGCCTCCCCTCATCGGAGGCGCGGATGAACCTCCTCCGGCAACCGTCATCAACGCCCCTCGACGGCCGAATAGACCGACTAAAGTCCAAACGGCCAGGCCAGGGCCCCAAATCGCCGCTCCTCTGCCTCCAGAAGGACTCTGCCCTTGTCGACACGGCTGACCACCGGCAGGCTACGTCCCATGGCCACAGATCTCACGGGTCGATACTCGTCCGCTGGCGATCATTGAGCCTCCTCTGGCGGAATCGAAACGACCCGACTCTGGCACTTCGCCTCCCCGCACAATCGATGTGCGCGCTACGCGCACGTTCACCGCGACCATTCCTGTTCCCCATACCTGCAAACTGGATGGTCGGGCGAAACCTCATGAAGAATCAGCCGAGCAGCTACCCTGCTCGGTTATCCTTGGCCGGTAGCTTCCCTACTCGCAACACCAGGGATCAAAGCCCTCGCCAAGAAGCAACCGCGCAGCTTCACTGCCCGGTCATCCTTAGTGGGCTTCTTACAGCCCCTCCAACGCTAAGGATCAAAGTCCTCCGTAGAGGCAGCCGAGCAGCTTCTCTGCTCGGCTATCCCTGGCCGGTAGCTTCCCTACTCGCAACGCCAGGGATCAAAGCCCTCGCCAAGATGCAACCCAGCAGCTACCCTGCTCGGTTATCCCTGGCGGGTAGCTTCCCTACCGCAACGCCAGGGATCAGAAAGTCCTCCCAGAGGCAGTCGAGCCCGACCCTCGCTCGGCTATCCCTGGCGGGTAGCTTCCCTACCGCAACGCCAGGGATCAGAAAGCCCTCCTAGAGGCATTCAAGCCCGATGATCCCTCGTAAGGCTATCCTTCAGGACAAAAGCCCTCGCCAAGAGGCACCGGGCAGTAACCCTGCCCGGCCAAGTGTCCTTGGTAGGCTTCTTACAGCCCCTCCCACGCCAAGGACCAAAGTCCTCCCAGAGACAGTCGAGTCCTTGCTCGGCTATCCCCGGCTGGTAGCTTCCTACCACAACCGACAGGGATCAAAGTCCTCGCCAAGAGGCATTGGGCAGTAACCCTGCTCGGTCCCCGTCTTGAAGGATCAAAGCTCTCGCAAGAGGCAACCGCGCAGCTTCACTGCCTCGGTCATCCCTGCTCAGTTATCCCTGGCGGGTAGCTTCCCTACCGCAACGCCAGGGATCAGAAAGCCCTCCCAGAGGCAGTCGAGCCCGAGGATCCCTCACTCGGCTATCCTACAGGACAAAAGCCCTCACCAAGAGGCACTGGGCAGTAACCCTATTCGGTCCCCGTCCTGAAGGATCAAAGCCCTCGCAAGAGGCAACCGAGCAGCTACCCTGCTCGGTCATCTCCGGCTGGTATCTCCCTACCCATGACGCCAGGGATTGAAGCCCTCGCAAGAGGCATCCGAGCGGCTACCCCTCTCGGTCATCCCAGGCTGGTAGTTGCCTACCCACAATGCCAGAGATCAAAGCCCTCGCCATGAGGCAACCGCGCAGCTTCACTGCCCGGTCATCCTTAGTGGGCTTCTTACAGCCCCTCCAACGCTAAGGATCAAAGCCCTCGCCAAGAGGCACCGAGCAGCTACCCTGCTCGGTCATCCCCGGCTGGTAGGTCCCTACCCACGTTGCCAGGGATCCAAGCCCTCTCTAAGGGGGCACCGAGCAGCTACCCTGTTCGGCCACCCTCAGCAGACCTCTCACGGCCCCTCTCACGCTGAGGATCGAAGCCCTCACCTGAAGCCGCCGAGATCCTTCTTGCTCGATGCATCCACAGCGGGTATCCTCCTGCCCATCAGACGCTGAGGGTCCGAAGCCCTCATCGCGAGGCCACCGAGATCCTTCTTGCTCGGCGCATCCCCAGCGGGCATTTTTCTGCCCATCAGACGCTGAGGATCTCAATCCATCACTACGAGGCCGCCGAAATCCTTCCTGCTTGGCGCATCCCCAGTGGGCATCCTCCTGCCTATCAGACGCTGAGGGTCTAAAACCTTCATCGCAAGGCCGCCGAGATCCTTCTTGCTCGGCGCATCCCTAGCGGGCATCCTCCTGCCCATCATACACTGAGAATCTCAAGCCCTCACCACGAGGCAGCCAAGATCCTTCCTGCTCGGCGCATCCCCAGCGGGCATCCTCCTGCCCATCAGACGCTGAGGGTCTAAAGCCCTCATCGTGAGGCCGTCGAGATCCTTCTTGCTCGGCGCATCCCCAGCGGGCATCCTCCTGCCCATCAGACGCCGAGGATCTCAAGCCCTCACCGTGAGGCCGCCGAGTTCCTTATGCTCGGCGCATCCCCCAGCGGGCATCCTCTTGCCCATCGGACGCTGAGGATCTCAAAGCCCTCATCGTAAGGCCGTCGAGTTCCTTTCTGCTCGACACATCCCCAGCGGGTATCCTCCTGCCCATCAGACGTTGAGGATCTCAAGCCCTCATCGCGAGGCCGCCGAGTTCCTTCCTGCTCGGCGCATCCCAGCGGGCGTCCCCCTGCCCATTAGACGCTGAGGATCTAAAGCCCTCTTCGCGAGGCCGCTGAACGCCTTCCTACTCGGCGCACCCCAGTGGGTAGCTTCCTACCCAACAAAGACAAGGATCAAAGTCCCCCTTAGAGGCAGCCGAGCGGCTTCCCTGCTCGGCCATCCCTGGCCGGTAGCTTCCCTATCCGCAACGCCAGGGATCAAAGCCCTTGCAAGAGGCATCTGAGCGGCTACCCCCGCTCGGTCATCCCAGGCTGGCAGTTGCCTACCCACGACGCCAGAGATCAAACCCCTCGCCAAGGGGCAACCGCGCAGCTTCACTGTCCGGTTATCCTTAGCAGGCCTCCTACGGCCCCTCCAACGCTAAGGATCAAACTCCTCCTTAAAGGCAGCCGAGCGGCTTTCCTGCTCGGCTATCCCTGGCTGGTAGCTTCCCTACCTGCAACGCCAGGGATCAAAGCCCTCGCGCGAGGCATCTGAGCGGCTACCCCACTCGGTCATCCTCAGCAGGCATCCTCCTGCCCAATAGATGTTGCAGATTTGTAGCCTTCATAATGAGACCACTGAGCCCATCACATGCAGCGGATCCGAAGCCCTAACAAAAGACATCAGGTCTATCCAAGTCTGAGTAATCCCCCCTCAACTTCGGAGCCATGGAGATGCCTCCTTCTCAGCAACGCTTGGCACACTTGGCAGGCGATCGAAGTCAACTCGATGACCAATTGCTCCGCTTGTCGTTCCCGCGCTGGGCCGCATCCCATCAGATGCCGCAGGTCTGCACACGTCGCGTCGGCCAACCGACGCTTGACACGCGGACCGTCGCTTCAGTGACAGGATGCACGAACCGGCGCACCTTCCTTAAATGCGGAGATTTCGCCCTGATTTGCTGGCAGAAAAGGTAGCTGACAGCCTGGGGACACGTCCCGACGAAATCTTAGGAGGGAGCTCGCCCGGGCAGCGCGGCAGTCCACTCTTGACCCGGCCCGCCAGTTGGTCGGGACAAGAGTGGGAGGCTAATGATGATGCTCAATATTGACGATCTACAAGATCATGACATGTGGCAGATGACGTGTCCCAAGATCCAGAAGAAAGGGCCCACAGAGGCCGACCAGGCCACCCCCTGTACCCGACCTGCAGGCACAAGCTGGCCCTCCTCGGGGCCCCCTGCAAATTGGCCTCCTCGGCCCCTCGGCTCGCCCCGAGCTGCCACAAGACCAAGACTTCTCGGCCCTCTTGCTCGCTTCCGAACTCCCCAGCCGAGGCCGTCTTTCTCGGTCCCTCTGGCCGACCAATTCCACCACTCACAGGCGCAACCGCCGCTCCGCAAATCTCGCCATGCGCAGATTCCCCCGCCAGCAACTTCCCACGTTCCATGCCATTACGATCTCCATTAATGGGCGATCCGCTCTCTACGCGGGCGTGACGTCGGGGAGCGTAACTGTCGGTGAGATTCTCGCGCCTGCTGCTGCGTGCCGCCGCCACTATATAAACCCCCATCATAGAGGGGTCAAGTAAGCCATTTTTTACTCCACTTAGCCGTTACGCTGTTCGGATCTAGTACTAACTTGATCGTCGGAGGGGCCTCAGTGGTACCAAACCACCCCGGGGCTTCTTTGCAGGTACTCGGCGCTAATCTCCTCAAATCCCATTGAGACCCACACGCAACAAGAGATCACCTTCAAAATCTATCGGGAGATCGACGGAAGACAACATCTGAGAGAGACCCGAAAAGGACCTCCATCAACCAGAAAAAAACGATCTAAATTCCTTAGATCCTTCAAATATATAATATATAATCGATTTATGTTTACATATACAAAGACACGAATTTTATCGCTAAAAGCAAACGGATCCAAGAAAACTAACGAGCGTGAGCACGTGGGATCTGATACAAATCAACCTGGCATGAATATGCAAAGAAACTGATCCAATCTATGATCTAGAATTAGTATGAGTGATATACAAAATAAAATAGCTGAAACATAATCGAATCGTAACCTGCACTGCATTGACTGATGAATAAACCCTCGTCATGCTATGTCTTTGTATTTTCTACTTCTTGGATCACTTGTTGGAGAGTGACCACAGGACAAACACTTCAACAAATTCACCTCAGTTCTAACCTTGTGCAGACAAGAGCAGAGTTGACAAGAGTTATTGGAGGCTAAAATATGCTTTGATTGATTAATTCTTATGTGTTACAAACCCTAGCAAGTACCTTTTGTATTCATACGGGGAAGCTAAACCCTACTCCAAACAGAGTTCGGTCAAGTTGTGATGATGCTCATAAGTGGGAACTTTCCAGATCACGACACTTGGCAGATGATGTGTCTCGGGACTCATGTAAACAGGGCAAGCACTATGCGTTGGAAACTCTCTCCGGGCTATCTCCCCGAGGTTTGCCCCGACCTTCTATGGGTCCTTGAACGCTCTTATGCACACCTTACAAATGATCGTGGGCTCGTCTCCGAGCCCCTCAGCCCTCCCAGCTCGTTTACGAGCTATCCCAGAATCGAGCTTCCTCAGCCTACCGTCTGCTTTGGGCCCCCGCCGAGCTAAGTCTTCCCGGTTCTGCCGAGCAACCTAGAACGCAGATCATAGGCGCCTCCGCCACGGCTCCGCGTATCTCGCCAGACACGAAATACCCGCCGCCCCATGATCCCGCGTTCCACGCCGCCGTATCCCCCCCCATTAACGAGCGTCAACTAGCTCATAGCGACCGCAATAAAAACCCCTCTCCCAGACGACTCAGGTAACACAATTTTACTACAACAAGCCACTGCTCTGTCCAAATACCTCGGCTAACTTGATCGTCGGAGGGTCTACGATGGTACAACCACTCCGAGAGTTCTTTGCAGGTAGCTCAGCTTCACTCCAAATCAAACCCACTGAGATCCACACGCTCAGGGAGATGACCCTCAATATCAATCTCATCCGTCCATCAACGCTCGCGATAGATCAATGGAGGACAATATCTGAAGGAGTTCCTGACCTCCATCAGTTGGAGTCGTCTGTGGGAGATCTGAAAATTCCACTTATCGAAAGTTAATCTTCCGATCTCGATCTCATGGAGAGTGAACACCATGACGATCCAAGCACCAGCCGTCGCCCTCCCCACAACGGAGGCGCAGACGGATCCTCTCCTCCCCCTAACGTCGTTCATGCCCTCTCTGTACGGATAGACAGGCTCACATCCATAGTGGATGCTCTCGTCCGCGTCCAAACGGCGGGACAAGCCCCCAGGTCACCGTTCTCCCACCCCCGGATCAAGACCTCCGCAGAGGGGGAGATGACACTACCCGCGCTGGCACCACTGAATAGCATCTTGCTATTTCTGGCGGCCACAGGTTCCCCACGACAACCAATTCAATGACCCATTGGGCGCCTCACAGCTCCATGCCGAGATCTCGTGAAAGAACACCCCGCCCTGAGGCCCATCGCGCTCCCGTTCCTTCCGAGGAAGTGTCGGTCAGCTCTCCTACTTTCAGGCATGTCCGGCACCCTCTCCCTTGACGGGGTCGCGCGGGTGACACTCGCCGCGATGTCTTGAGAATGACCTTGCTTGGGGGACCTGATAGGATGGAACCGGAGCCACCGTCAGGAGAAGGCCGACAGCGAAAAGGGCCATAACTCCGACTACGCCGAATCCTCGGGGTACCACGATCGTCTTGACGCCCTCGAAAAGAAAATTGAGGGTATACATCGGGAGGGTCATCCTTCAAACGAGGGGGCCAGGTATGCCGCCGACTAGCTTACGAAGCCTTTTACTGAAAAGCTGCTCGTTGTCCGCGTCTCATCCAGAAACAAGCCTCCAAAAGTGGCCCACTTTGATGGGAAGTCCGACCCGAAAGACCATCTGGACGCGTTTATTGCGGGCATGAGCTTCCAGGACAATTCCGACGCAGCCCAATGCCGAGCGTTCCCCGCCACTCTCATCCGAGCGGAACGAGATTAGTTCCAAGGACTCACGCTACGCTTTATCTTTACCTTTGATGAGCTGGCCGCCCAGTTCCTCGGATATTTCTTCGGGAACAGACGACAGAAGCGGACCGTCGATTACCACTTCACTATAAAGAGCGGGGACAAAGAATCTTTTAAAGGATACGTCACTCGCTTTTACAACGCTCTTCTTGAAGTCCCCGAGCACCGGGACGAGAATGTAATCACAGCTCTGAGGTCAGGTCTTAGGCTCAAGGAGTAGCTCCACTCCTTTCCATTGGCGCAACCTAGGACCATGGCCGAAGTAAAAGCTTGGACCGAGCAAGAAATCCAGCTCGAGTCCGAAGTAAACGCAAACCTCCCCCGAGGCGACCAGGCCGACCAAAAGAAGAAGGGCGGAGAAGAGAAGAAGAAGGTCGACCGGCCAAAGCCATACTCCCCGAAATTCCAGGAGTATACTCCGCTGAACATCTCTCAGACTGAGTTGTTGGAGGAGGCGAAGGGCGAGCGATTCTTCATGCTCCATCCAGTCACCAATAGAGCGGCCAAACGGACTCGAGGCCCGTACTGCGCCTTCTATAGGTCGCAAGGACACCCTATCCAGAACTATAAACAACTCCGCGACTACATCGAGGAGTTGATTCGCTCGGGACACCTGGCAAAGTACCTGCGGCAAATGTGACAGGCAGACCGGAAGTAAGAGAACCATCTCCCTCTCGGCGAGTTGAAGATCGGCTAAATCATGGTCGTATCCTCGGGGGTGCGCCAGGAACCGGCCAGATTTGCCGCCTCCTGCCGGTCGAGGGAAATAGCGACCAGCCCCGGAAGAAAAACAAAGCAGCCGAGTCCGTCACCTTCACCGACGAAGACCTCTATGGAATATCCTTACCTCATAAAGACCCCCTCGTGATTACAGTACGGGTCCACCGCTACGAGGTCCAAAAGATACTGGTCGACTCGGGAAGCTCAGCGGACATCCTTTTCTATGACCGCTTCCTGCGTATAGGGATCGGCCCGTCAGACCTGAGGCTAACCACCCACATTCTATCGGGGTTTACTAACCACTCCATCTTGACAAAGGGAGTAGTTACCCTCCTCCTTAACATTAGAGAGGCGGGTCGTACGAGAACCGTACCTATAGGGTTCATCGTCGCCAGGATTCCCTCGTCCTACAATATCCTCCTGGGACGCTCGACGCTAAACTCCCTTCGGGCCTAAATTTCGACCTACCACATTGCAATCAAGTTTCCATTGGATCAAGGGGGAATAAGCCGGGCCTACGAGAACCAGCAAATCGCCAAGATTTGCTTCACGGAGACATCCACCTCCGAGGAGCGAATCGACAACCTTGGAAGCGCGAGCGATTTCCAGGGGTCCTTGGATACCCATGACGAACAAAAAGAAATCCGAGGCCCGGATGGAGGCGCTAACAGAGGTCCCCCTCGTCGAGGGGAACAATGAACGAACTGTCCAGATCGGATCCCTATTAACAGGAGCCCGGCGTGAAGAATTGATCCACTTTCTCTGAAGAAACTCGGATGTGTTCGCCTGGGCTCCCGTCGACATGCCTGGGATCGACCCCAAAGTGATCTCACACAAGCTCGGGGTTGACCCGACGGCCCGACCCGTCAGGCAAAAGAAACAAAGCTTCACTCTGATCAAACAAAAGACGATCGAGGACGAGGTCGATAGGTTGCTTGTTGCCAACTTCATTCGAAATGTGGCCTACTCCGAATGGCTAGCGAATGTGGTTATAGTTAAAAAGTCAAGCAGTAAGTGGCGCATGTGCGCCGACTTCACAGATCTCAACAAAGCCTGCCGCAAAGACAACTATCCCCTCCTTCGGATAGATCAGCTTGTCGACAGCTCGGCAGGCCACGAATTGCTCAGCTTCAAGGATGCTTTCTCTGGCTACAACCAGATCCGTATGAACCCGGCTAATGAGCTTACCACATTCACAACGGACCGGGGGGTATACTTCTATAAAATGATGCCCTTCGGCCTCAAAAACGCCGGAGCTATGTACCAGCGCCTAGTCAACAGAATGTTCAAAGCTCAGATTGGGAAGAACATAAAAGTTTACGTCGATGATATGCTCGTAAAATCAATCTCGTCGGATGAGCACGCCAAAGACTTGGCGAGACATTCGACATCCTCCGCAAGTACAAAATGAAGCTGAATCCCGCCAAGTGCGCCTTCAGGGTCCCTAGTGCAGGGTGTTTTTCGTCACCCCATTGAGATGGGAATACGCGCACGCTAGTCAGGCGTACTACAGATTCCCCCTGCCTAGGGTAGGCCGGGGTTTAATGATTGTGGGGATCCGAATCTCCGGCAGCCGCAGACTAAGCTGCCGTTAATTACCCCTCGCTTTTGGGGCGAGGAAACCTCCGATTAACGGGTTAAATTGGTCATGCGAACTCAATGTGCAGTGTGCGTGTGTTTTGTTTTGAAAGGGGGTTTTGGATATATCGGGAGCCACGCAGAGTTTTTACGGGGGTCCCGCTACCCGGATAGCGGGCTGGGGGTCAAGGGGGCTAGCAGCCCCCTTGCGGGGTTCGGGGCAGCGTCCCGGCCCGAAAATTTTTTGGAGGGGGAGAATGTGGCGGAGTATGTATATGTGTGAATTTGTATACATATGTATATGTATATGTATGTACATAAAAAGAGGGGGAAAAGGCATCCAAGGGATGCGTGGGGGCCAGCGCCTTGAGCGTTGTGCGCTCAGGTGCTGTGCGCTCAGGCACAAGCGCGCGCGCACGCCACGTGTCGGCACGTGGGCGCTTTGCGCAACGCGCATTGCGCGCAGGTGCTCAAGCGCACGCGCGCCACGTGTCGGCACGCGGGCGCTTTGCGCAATGCGCCACGTGTCGGCACGCGGACACTTTGCGCACTTGCGCAAGCGCGCAGGTGCGCAAACGCGCGCGCGCGCCACGTGTCGGCACGCGGGCGCTTTGCGCAATGCGCGTTGCGCGCAGGTGCGCAAGCGTGCGCGCGCCACGTGTCGGTACGTGGGCGCTTTGCGCACTTGCGCAAGCGCGCGCGCCACGTGTCGGCACGTGGGCGCTTTGCGCAATGCGCCACGTGTCGGCACGCGGGCGCTTTGCGCACTTGCGCAAGCGCGCAGATGCGCAAGCGCGCGCTCCACGTGTCGGCACGTGGGCGCTTTGCGCACTTGCGCTGCGCGCCGAAGAGGACAAGAGGATTTTAGCCTTAAAAAAAGATTTCTCAAAAGAGAAATCAGAGAGGAGTCGGGCTCCTGAATGTGTTTTGGGTTTAATGGAAGTGGTTCTTCTTCTTCCTCCTGTTGCTTGCTGGATCTTGAAGATCAAGAGATGTGAAATCTCAAAATCTCTCCATTTTAAGATCTGATGACAGATCCAAGTTCTCCTATGTGGGTTTTGTGGTGAAAAACTAATTTATTTTGAAAAAGGAAGAGTAAAACTCTTGATTTAATTCAAAAGAAAGAAGAAGGTTTTGGAACCTTGGAGAAGGAAGAAAGAGCTCAGCTCTGAAACTTTTTTGGAGAGAGAAAAAGTTGTTGGGATATTTCATTATCCTTGCCTTTATAGGCCATACATTTTACACATAGCCCCTTGGGCTTCACAAAATGGCATTTTGCCTATCCCATGGCTCATGTGCCATTTCTTTTTGCACATAAGCCATGGGCTTTACAAAAATTTGGCTTTATGCCCATTTTCTTACATTTATCCATAAAATAAAATAAAAGAAAATGCAACAAAATTATTTATTACAAAATTTTTATCTTGGCATGGGGGAAGGCCGGCCGCTTCATGTTCGGGCTCGACCCGGGCATGGGCCCACTGGGTCTGGGCTTGGGCCCACTTGGCTTGGGGTTGACTTGGATTTTGACTTGGTCAACCGGGGTGTAAATTTTTACCCCAACAAATTGCCCCCCATCAATAAATGCACACCACATATGTGGGTCGTGTGCATGAAGTTGATGGAGCTTCTTTCACGTGGAGGCGACTTGATTCGGTTCCCACCTTTTGGGAAGCTGGCACTGCCCTTTTTACGACATGGACGGTCGTTGCTTGACATGTCTCCGAGACGGAGTGTCCGTGATAGACGTTTTCCCTGGCCCGGAGTTATTTGGTTCCCGCTTTGTAGGAATCCTGCGCTGCCATTTTTGCGACTTGGACGGTCGGTGCTGCCCTTTTAGCGACTTGGACGGTCGTTGCTTCCCTTTTAGCGACGTGGACGGTCGGCGCTGCCCTTTTAGCGACATGGACGGTCGATGCTGCCCTTTTAGCGACTTGGACGGTCGATGCTGCCATTTTTGCAACTTGGATGGTCGGTGCTGCCCTTTTAGCGACGTGGACGGTCGATACTGCCCTTTTTGCGACTTGGACGGTCGGTGCTGCCCTTCTAGCGACGTGGACGGTCGATGTTGCCCTTTTAGCGACGTGGACGGTCGATACTGCCCTTTTTGCGACTTGGACGGTCGGTGCTGCCCTTTTAGCGACGTGGACGGTCGATGCTGCCCTTTTAGCGACGTGGACGGTCGATGCTGCCATTTTTGCGACTTGGACGGTCGGTGCTGCCCTTTTAGCGACGTGGACGGTCGATGCTGCCCTTTTTGCGACTTGGACGGTCGGTGCTGCCCTTTTAGCGACGTGGACGGTCGATGCTTCCCTTTTTGCGACTTGGACGGTCGGTGCTGCCCTTTTAGCGACGTGGACGGTCGATGCTGCCCTTTTTGCGACTTGGACTGTCGGTGCTGCCCTTTTAGCGACGTGGACGGTCGGTGCTGCCCTTTTAGCGACGTGGACGGTCGATGCTGCCCTTTTTGCGACTTGGACGGTCGGTGCTGCCCTTTTAGCGACGTGGACGGTCGATGCTGCCCTTTTTGCGACTTGGACGGTCGGTGCTGCCCTTTTAGCGACTTGGACGGTCGATGCTGCCCTTTTAGCGACGTGGACGGTCGATGCTTGATTTGACTTGCTCTGCTTCTTGCAATGTCAGGGGTAGACTCGACTTGCTCCGCTTCTTGCGGTGTCGGAGTGGAAGTTGACTTGTTGATATTGATTTTGGTTGACATCAGCATCGCTATACTGGAATATGGTACCAGGAGCGAATCATCATTTGTCATGACAGGGTTTGGGAATTGGTTTTTGTTTGGCATCTGCATTGCTGCACTGGAATAATGCCAGGAGCAACTCATCATTTGCCCCGAGAGGATTTGGATTTGGTTGCTTAGGAGACAGGTTTAGATCCCTGTCACCTAAGGCTTTTCCATTTTGTGAGCCGTAAGGGTCTCACAAATCATTTTCTCCCTACGGGTCATAAAGATCCCGTAGGTGTATTTTCTCCTTAGGGGTCGTGGGGACTCCTAAGTGCGTTGCTCCTTCGTGAGTCGTAAGGATCTCACGCGGGAATTTTCTCCTCACAAAGTCGAGAGGACCTTGCGAGTGCATTTCATTTCTTTTTTCACGAGTTTGCGCCCTCTCTGGTTTTCACAAACTCGCCAGCAGTCCTGCTGTTTTTACTCACGGAGCCCTTTCAGGTTTTCATCCGTGCCCCTCTTGCTTGTGGACATACCTTCCTTTTATTTATTTTTTTTTTTTGGCGACTTTGAATGTGGTCTCACCGGTAGGACATGAAAGAGATTGGGGTTGTTTTACGCCCGTGGATTGTATACGGTTTTGCAGGATGTATGATCCAGACCGTAGGGCCGGAAATATTTCAGGGATTTGTTGGCGTCTGCATCGCTGCACTGGAATGTGGTACCAGGAGCGACTCATCATTCGCCGTTGGGGTATGAGATTTGGAATTTGGTTGGCGTCTGCATCGCTACACTGGAATATGATACCAGGAGCGACTCATCATTCGCCGCGGGAGGACTTGGGATTTGGGTTTTTGGTTGGCATCAGCACCGCTAACACTGAAGCGAAATGCCAGGAGCGACTCATCATTTGCCGTTGCCCGTTGGGGAACGATGGCTTAGGAGATAGGTTTGGACCCCTACCACCTAAGGCTTTTCAATTTTATGGGCCGTGAGGGTCCCATAAAAGCATTTTCTCCCTACGAGTCGTAAGGATCCCGCAGGTGTATTTTCTCCTTAGGAATCGTGAGGATTCCTAAGTGTGTTGCTCCTTTGTGAGTCGTAAGGATCTCACACAGGGGTTTTCTCCTCACAAGGTCGAGAGGACTTTGTGAGTGTGTTTCATCTCTTTTCACAAGTTTACGCCCTTTCGGGTTTTCACAGACTCGCCGGTAAACCTGCTGTTTTTACTCACGGAGCCCTTTCGAGTTTTCATCCGTGCCCATTTTGCTTGTGGACATACCGTTTATTTCTTCTTCTTTTTTTTTCTTTTTCTTTTTTTTTTCCTTTTTTTTTGCCGCTGGTGGGACTTTAAAGTAGTCTCGCCGGCAGGATTTGGGAGAAATAGGGGGCATTTACGCCCGTGGATTGTATACGGTTTTGCAGGATGTCTGATCCAGACCGTAGGGCTGATGTGCTCAATTCGCCTGCGACTTGGAGCATTCATGTGTAGTATTTCTTGAGATATCGTCCATTGATGGGTGGCATGGGCCTTTCTCCCTCTGCACTTATTAGTTGGTAGGATCCTCCGTCGAATACTTTCTCAATGACATATGGTCCTTCCCAGTTCGGCTCGAATTTTCCCTTGGCATGTCGATTGGGGATAATCGGTCTTTTGAGGACCAACACCAATTCACCTTTCTTGAAAGCGCGGAGACGGGTTATCTTGTCGTAGGCCCGTGACATTTGGGCTCGGTATAGCTCCAGACTTTGCTGCACCGCGAGCCTCTTTTCTTCGAGGGCATCGAGTTCTTCAAGTCGAAGGAGCACGTTTTCCTCCTCCGTCAACTCATGCTGAACGGCCATTCTTAAGCTTGGAACTTCGACTTCGAGGGGGAGGACCGCCTCCACTCCGAAGAGCAATGAGTATGGAGTGGACTGAGTTGGAGTACAGTGCGTGGTACGATACGCCCACAATGCCTCGTGAAGCTTGAGATTCCAGTCTCTCTTGTTGGCTGAAGCATTTTTCCTCAGGAGCTTGCATAGAGTCTTATTGAAGGCTTCGGCTAGCCCATTGGCTCTTGGATTATAGATGGAGGAATATCTCCAGTCTATCTTGTGCTGAGTAGCGAACCTTGAGACATTGAAGCTCTTGAAAGAAGGCCCGTTGTCAGAAATGATTCTTCTTGGTGTACCGAAGCGGTATAGAATATTATGCTGGAAGAATGTCAGAATATCCTTTGTCTTAACTTCTTTTAGCGGGACAGCTTCAGCCCATCTGGAGAAGTAGTCCGTCGCGGCCAGTATAAACCGGTAGCCTTTAGATGACGGAGGATCAATTGGGCCAACAATGTCGGTGCCCCAAACTTCGAAGGGCCACGACGCCACCGTAGGATGCAATGGATTGGGATGCTTGTGAATAAAATCACCGTGAATTTGGCAGATATAACATTTCTTTGCATGCTCTCCGCAATCCCGTATCATGGTGGGCCAGTAATACCCAAGCCGTTTGATTTGAAGTCGCATCTTGGGGCCAGATTGGTGAGCACCGCAAATGCCCGAGTGGACATCTTTCATGACCTTTTGGGCTTCGGCCAATGACAGACACCTGAGCCATAGTTGGTCGTATGACCTGCGGTATAACGTGTCATTTACAAACACGTATCGGAGAGCTCTTTTCTTCAGCTGAATCCTCGCAGATTTTTCTTCGGGCAGCTTGTCGTATCGGAGGTACTCTATGAAGGGTTCTCTCCAATCGGGCTCGTCTTGGATGATCGAAGCTTCTTCCGCAGGACTGCTCTTCTGTTCCGCGCTTTCCTCTTCTCGTAGAGAGACTGGGGGTAGAATTTGCCGGCTCCTGACTGTGATCAGAATTTCGTCCATGTCAGGATCAGCCAGCTCCTTGGCCAAGCGAGCGAGTACATCAGCCTTTCCGTTCAACGCTCTAGGGACTCTCGTTAGTTCAATATGAGTGAACCGTTTCATGAGTTCCACCACTCGACCTCTGTACCGAGCTAACTCGGGTTTGTATATCTTATAGTCGCCGCTTACTTGGTTGACGACGAGCTGGGAGTCACCGTAAACTCGTAGCCGACGGATTTCCATTTCTATGGCGAGCTCCAAACCAGCTATCAGAGCTTCATACTCAGCTTCATTGTTTGTCCGAGGCTCGGTGAGAGCAAAAGAACGCCGTAGGATTCCCATTGATGGTGTGATGAACATCAATCCTATCCCTGCTTTTATCTCCGGGACGCTTGATTTACTGGAGGTCCTTATTGACGAGACTCCATCGAAGTAGAGCTCCCAACATGGCCCATCTTCCTCGAGGTGCAGCACTAGTTCATCGGGTAACTCACAATTTAGCGGCGACCCTTCTGGTATGGGATGAGCAGCGAGAAAGTCTGCAAGAGCTTGCCCTTTTACTGCTTTCTGAGGAGTGTAAACTATGTCAAACTCAAGTAGCATGACAGCCCATCTTGCCATTCTGCCGGCTAGGCTTGCTTTGGTCATCAAGTGTTTGAGCGGGTCAACCTTGGAGATCAGCATAACCCGATGAGCGAGCAAATAGTGCCTCAGCTTCTTCACAGCAAATATTAGCGCCAGGCATTGCTTTTCGATTGGGGAGTAGTTGTGTTCCGCCCCGACTAGAGTTCGACTGAGGTAGTAGAGGGCATTTTCTTTTCCTTCCTCGTTATTCTGGGCAAGGAGCGCACCGAGTGACTCGTCCAGTGCGGCAGTGTAGAGAATCAGCGGTTTATTTGGAATGGGAGCGGCCAGCACTGGAGGGTGCAACAAGTATTGCTTAATGCTTTCGAACGCTGCTTGACATTCGGCATCCCAGGTAAAAGGAGCTCCTTTCTTCATGAGCTTTGAGAAGGGCCTACATCTCCCTAATAAATTTGAGATAAACCTCCGTATATAAGCAAGCTTGCCTTGAAAAGATCTTAGCTGTGTCAGACTCTTCGGAGGGGGCATCTCCATGATGGCCTTTATCTTTGATGGGTCAACTTCGATCCCTCGATGTCGGACTATGAAGCCCAGGAATTTTCCCGATGACACGCCAAAAGCGCACTTCAGAGGATTCATCTTCAGATCGTATTCCCTCAGTCTGGTGAGAACGGTCCTGAGATCTTGGATATGATCGGCCTTGGCTTTAGTCTTGACGACCAGATCATCAACATAGCATTCGACGACTTTATGGATTAGGTCATCAAAGATATTAGTCATCGCCCTTTGATATGTAGCACCTGCGTTCTTCAGTCCGAATGGCATTACCTTGTAGCAATATATTCCGATCGGGGTTCGAAATGCTGTGTGCTTCTCATCCTCAGGCGACATCTTGATCTGATTGTATCCAGACGAGCCGTCCATAAAGGTGAACAGTTCGTAATTTGAGGTGTCATCGACCATCATTTCCATGACCGGTAGCGGGAAGTCGTCTTTGGGACATGCCTTGTTGAGGTCCCTGAAATCGACACAAACTCGGATCTGCCCATTTTTCTTCTTCACTGGGACTATGCATGCGATCCAGTCTGCATATTTCTTTTCCCTGATGAAGCCGGCATCGATGAGTTTCTTGGTTTCCTCGATGACCTTTTCTTCCAACTCCCTTCTCATTCTTCGAGGAGCTTGTTTGACTGGCTTAGCATCAGGAGATATAGCCAGCTTATGCACGGCTACCTCAGGGGAAAGGCCAGGCATTTCTTTGTACGTCCACGCGAAGCAGTCGACGAACTCACGCAGCAGAGCAATTATCTGCTCTTTCATTTCCTCCGACAAGAGTGAGCTGATGTAGGTCGGCCTTGGATTATCGGGCGTTCCTAAGTCAATCTCAGTTAGCTCATCAAAGGTTGCTTGTCCGCCATCTTCGAGCTCTTGAGGAGCTTCTTCTGGCTCGGCTATCTCGTCATCATCATTTGATCTTTCGCTGGCCTCACCGACATAGATCATGTAGCATGCTTTAGAATCAGGTTGAATGTAACCTATGCCCCGTCTATCTGGAATTCGTCCATCGATGAGTGCTCGGACCTGGGGCGGATACCATAGCCCTTCGTAAAACTTTGCTTCGGACTCCGTTTGATATAACCGGCATCCGTACTTCTTAAAGTATTCCCGCATCTCGGGCGCATAGTATCTGGGATTGAGGACGGCTCTTATGCCCCTCTCATAGGGAAGGCACACGACAGAAAGGTCGTCCGGGTGCACAACGGGGTTTGACCTGTAAAACAGGATGCCCTTCTGTCCATTTTTCCTCCCGGGCACGTAGAAAGTTTTCAGCAGGTCCACGGTAGAGACTGACAATGTGTCGAGCTCTTTGCACATCCGTTCCGGCACCCTTGTGATGGCCAGGGACCCTTCTGCGACTTCGAATGTCTCTCGTAGTTTCGCTTGCTGCATGGGGGGCCGATCTGCACAGCTGTTGCACGGTAGGTCCTCTTCTTCTGACTCTTCAGTGTCACTGCCAAGATGAGGGCGGACTTTGCTGCTAGATGGGCCTTCAGTAACAGATTCGTCCGTATCGCTGCCGAAATGAGGGCGAGTTTTGCGGAAGGACGGGCTTCCAGCGTCGGACTCATCAGTATCGCTGCCGAAATGCGGGCGCACTTGGGTATTTTTTCTTTTGAAAGTGATAGCCGGCGCAGATTTGCTTTTGAGTCTTGGGGCCGTTCTATCCTCAGTCAGTTGTGGCTTAGCATTTTGGTGGTTCGTAAAGTACCGAGAATCTTCATATCGGACTTCATGCACACCGAACGGCTGGATGTCTCCGTCAATGCGTCTTTCTTCGCCATTTTTAGTATACTTCATGCATTGATGGAGAGTTGACGGAATGATGCCGTAATCGTGGAGCCATGGTCGCCCTAATAGAATCTTATAAGACGTGTTGGCGTCGATCACGTATATCTTAGCTTCAGTTTGCAGATCCCCGAATTTGATTGGCAAGGCTATAGACCCCAGAACTTGCTGGCAATTTTGGTTGAAGCCTTGAATGACAATCCTTTCCCGTGACAGGTGTCGGACGTCCATTGACAAACTCTTCAGAGTTCGCAAGTTCATGATGTTCACTGAGGATCCCGGATCAATCAATATACGATTAATTCGATCTCCGTCGCTGTACCCGGTCACGTAAAGCGGCCGATTATGCTCAGCTGTTCCCAGTAGCAAGTCTTCATCCTTAAATGTGACTGCGGCGGCATGCAAAGCGTGCTGGGCTTCTTTCATATTAATTTCCGCAAAGTGAGCCTGATACCGCTCGGGGTTTTGTAGAGCGTGAATGAGAACGTCTCTAAGCTCCTTAGATAGGACCAAGGCGTCGTAGATGCTCAGGAGAGATGGAAGCTTCCGGAGATGTGCCAAGACATTATAGTCCACCGAGGAAGGATTTATGTTTTCATCGGCCAGTTCTCTGCCATCTTCTTCATTAGCGACTTGTTTTTCCTTCCCTTTTGGGGCGTTGCCCTGATTTTGCGGTAGAGCCATGCCGCTTCTGAGCTGGATTTGATTGGCCTTTGTGGTGAGTTCCTCGTCCTCTTCGGGAAAACAGAGATCATCCTCGGAGTCGCTGCCAAGATGGATGGCGTAGCAGGTCACTACTGGGATTTCTTCATTGGAGTCTTCTTCTAACTCCTCCAGAATTTCAGCCGCTTGTACAGGGAAGAACTCCTTCAATTGAATCAATGTTCTTTCCTTTTGTTCATATTCTTCGAGGGAATCGATATATTTTTGAATGGTCGATCTCCCTGCAGACTCTTTTTCGCGCCGAGCTGCACTTTTCTTCTTCTTGAGCTTCTTGGATTTTGAGCCTGATGGAGCCGCACTGGCAGCTGGACTGGTAGGCTTCTTCTGTCCTTCCCATTCCATCCTGGGCTCTTTCTGAAGTAGCTTTAGCATCTTCTTCGTCTTATTAGATATGTGCGTACTCCACGGAGGCCGCGATGAGCCAGTTTCGTTTGTCAGGGCAGCGGGTTCGGCTGTCTGCTCCCAGAAGGCTTCAGCTTCCGTCTGTATAAAGTTGGCGGTTACAACTTGATTGTTCACCAACACGCTTTTGGACAGCTCGATCTCTCCAGCCTTGTACTGCTTCTCTACCCAGTCTTTGAAGATATAGCAATCCTCGATCGCATGGCTCACTACTCGGTGGTACGGGCAATACAGAGGATTGTCGGTCATTTTTGCTTCTTGGGGTCTTTTCGACTCCGGCAATTGTAGGCCGTTGTTCAAGGCATCTTTAAATATCTTGCGGACCTTGTCCCTTCTGAAAGAGTAAACCTTGTTTTTTTTCTCCTCTAGGGAAGGCCCGTCTCCTCCCAACAATGGCTTTCGAGACCGGTTGGTTTTGGATTCGCCCGCCCTTCGCTTTTCTTCATTGTCGGAGGCATTGAAGACATTGGTACTGCTGGAACTCCCGCTTCTACGGTTGTCGTCCCGCTTGCTTTTCCAGGTTTTGTCTCTCTGAGAGTCCGGCGGGGACTCTTGCTTCGAGCGTTCTAGCATTTGGACTTTCTTGGTTAGCTCCTGAAATGTCTTGAGGCCCGCCGTACACAAGAATGGGACCATCCAATTGCTGAGGTTCCCAATGAGAAGGCTGACGGACTGGTCCTGCTCCAGCGGCGGTTCGCACTTGACTGTGAGATTGCGCCATCGGGCGATAAAGTCGGTGTTGCTTTCATTCTTCCCCGGCTTGGTCCTCACAAGGTCGGCAATGGAGATTTTATCACTGACGCTCATGAACCTTTGCCGGAACAGAGACTCCATTTGGGCAAAGGTAATGACGGACCCGTCCGGTATACTCGCATACCAGTCGAAGGCAACGCCGGTCAGGCTGTTGACAAACTGACGAAGAAGGAGCGCGTCATTGCCCCCTGTATTTCCGCACGATGCTTTGAAGTGGGCGACGTGCTGGTTTGCATTCCCCGTTCCATCAAATCTTCCGAACTTAGGAATGACGTAGCCGCTTGGGAACTCAATCAGATCATACTGCGCGGGATATGGCCGTCCACTACTGCCGATTTCTTTCTGAGCTTCAGCTTCGGCCACCAATGTTTTAACCTTGCTGGTGACCAAATCCATTATCCGATCCTGTGTTAGCGGGATAGCGCTATCTGGGGCCAAGGCGTCCCCAGAAGCGGAATGTAGTCGGCTTTCATTTGGCTCGACCAGTCTTGGTCCCAAAGGAACAGGCATTGGCTGCCTCGAATTGTCATCACCCGGCTGATTAGTAGCGGCTTGTGCCTGATTGGGAGGCGCTCGAGCAATTTGAGCCGTAAGCTGCATCACCACGTTCGTTAAGTCATCAATCTTCGAATAGAGCTTGGCCATCTCTTTATCTTTGCTCCTGAGCTGTTTTCGAAGCTCTTGAAGCAGCTCTTGCTCCGCAGTCCTGGGGCGGAAGGTCGGCTCTTCCTCGCTGTCCGAGCTTGACTCTGCACGGACCGAGGGGTCTTTCTGCCTATCATCCTCATCGAGATGGTTTTCTTCATCTAGCGGGGGCGGCTGTTCTTGGGTGGCGGCAACCACATTCAGGCTAGATTGGGCTTGGGATGTGGTGGCCCCATCCTTGCTTTTGCTGCGAAGGTTATCGCTGGGGCGACCGCCTGCCATATAGACCGTATGGATGATATATCCGGCCGTCTTTCTATCATTGGCAGCTGATTTCATGGATTGCTGTCTTGACCCCCTTGTTTCGGTAGCTGGTAGTCGATTAAAGGCGGCTGGCCTAACCAGTTTCTTGAATGGTGATGGCGCTTCTTTTCTGGGTCTGCCCTGCTGCTTTCGTGCGGCACAGAGTGCTTGATAGACTCTTGAAGAGACAGTGTCATACTTTTTCTGTTGGGGCCGGGACACGTCTCTTTGTAGAATCGTTCGGACCGCTGTCTTCTTGATTCTGGCGGTCATGGCATTTTTCTGAACCCACTTCAGAGGCTCGAAGGAATTGTTGATTCTCACGTCCGACTCAGCCGTCGTCGCAGGACAACCCTGCACTTGGAACTTAACACGATTCCATTTAGCCGAAGCCTTGGCCCTTTTGTTGGCTCGATACCTGAGCCGCTTCTGCCTTAACTTTTCTGTTCTAAGCATCTGGCAGACTTTGGCTCTTTGGGAAGACACCGCATACCGGTTGATGGAGGGCCTTGGAGATACGCCCGATTGTGCATTTGTTGGAGTCATCGCCTGAGCTCGTCCACAATATTTAATGTTGCCCTTCGCATCGGAAGTCTTGCCCCCGGCTAGAGCGCCAGGGAGTCGTTCAGACACCATCTTAAGTTTCGGTTGTGGTGCCTTGGCGATCACGACATTCGGCCTCTTACCCCTTGAAACCGGCTTGGCCACCTGTTCCGCTGGGATCTCTGCCAGATGAGCGCTTCCGGCAGGGTAGATGATGACAGAGCCAAACTGGCGGGGCAGTTCCTCCCACTGTCGACTGAGGCTTGCGGGGAGAACCACACGAGCGTTGATCTTGACCACGTATAGAATCGGGGTCGCTTTGGAAGTTGAATTCGTCTTGAGAGACATTGTCATCGAAAGTTGATTGCTGCATGAAAAGAAAACATCATTTCAGTATAGACAATCGATATGTATATTGATTGAGTTCGCATGAACGTTTAACCCGAAATATGGGAGGAGGGATTGGTCCCACCGGGCGTGCCAGAACCTGTAGGGTGTTTTTCGTCACCCCATTGAGATGGGAATACACGCACGCTAGTCAGGCGTACTACAGATTCCCCCTGCCTAGGGTAGGCCGGGGTTTAATGATTGTGGGGATCCGAATCTCCGGCAGCCGCGGACTAAGCTGCCGTTAATTACCCCTCGCCTTTGGGGCGAGGGAACCTCCGATTAACGGGTTAAATTGATCATGCGAACTCAATGTGCAGTGTGCGTGTGTTTTGTTTTGAAAGGGGGTTTTGGATATATCGGGAGCCACGCAGAGTTTTTACGGGGGTCCCGCTACCCGGATAGCGGGCTGGGGGTCAAGGGGGCTAGCAGCCCCCTTGCGGGGTTCGGGGCAGCGTCCCGGCCCGAAAATTTTTTGGAGGGGGAGAATGTGGCGGAGTATGTATATGTGTGAATTTGTATACATATGTATATGTATATGTATGTACATAAAAAGAGGGGGAAAAGGCATCCAAGGGATGCGTGGGGGCCAGCGCCTTGAGCGTTGTGCGCTCAGGTGCTGTGCGCTCAGGCACAAGCGCGCTGCGCGCGCCACGTGTCGGCACGCGGGCGCTTTGCGCAACGCGCGTTGCGCGCAGGTGCGCAAGCGCGCGGACCACATGTCGGCACGCGGGCGCTTTGCGCAATGCGCCACGTGTCGGTACGCGGGCGCTTTGCGCACTTGCGCAAGCGCGCAAACGCGCGCGCGCGCCACGTGTCGGCACGTGGGCGCTTTGCGCAATGCGCGTTGCGCGCAGGTGCGCAAGCGTGCGCGCGCCACGTGTCGGTACGTGGGCGCTTTGCGCACTTGCTCAAGCGCGCAGGTGCGCAAGCGCGCGCGCCACGTGTCGGCACGCGGGCGCTTTGCGCAATGCGCCACGTGTCGGCACGCGGGCGCTTTGCGCACTTGCGCAAGCGCGCAGGTGCGCAAGCGCGCGCGCCACATGTCGGCACGTGGGCGCTTTGCGCACTTGCGCTGCGCGCCGAAGAGGACAAGAGGATTTTAGCCTGAAAAAAAGATTTCTCAAAAGAGAAATCAGAGAGGAGTCGGGCTCCTGAATGTGTTTTGGGTTTAATGGAAGTGGTTCTTCTTCTTCCTCCTGTTGCTTGCTGGATCTTGAAGATCAAGAGATGTGAAATCTCAAAATCTCTCCTTTTTAAGATCTGATGACAGATCCAAGTTCTCCTATGTGGGTTTTGTGGTGAAAAACTAATTTGTTTTGAAAAAGGAAGAGTAAAACTCTTGATTTAATTCAAAAGAAAGAAGAAGGTTTTGGAACCTTGGAGAAGGAAGAAAGAGCTCAGCTCTGAAACTTTTTTGGAGAGAGAAAAAGTTGTTGGGATATTTCATTATCCTTGCCTTTATATGTCATACATTTTACACATAGCCCCTTGGGCTTCACAAAATGGCATTTTGCCTATCCCATGGCTCATGTGCCATTTCTTTTTGCACATAAGCCATGGGCTTTACAAAAATTTGGCTTTATGCCCATTTTCTTACATTTATCCATAAAATAAAATAAAAGAAAATGCAACAAAATTATTTATTACAAAATTTTTATCTTGGCATGGGGGAAGGCCGGCCGCTTCATGTTCGGACTCGACCCGGGCATGGGCCCACTGGGTCTGGGCTTGGGCCCACTTAGCTTGGGGTTGACTTGGATTTTGACTTGGTCAACCGGGGTGTAAATTTTTACCCCAACACCTAGCAGGAAATTCCTCGGGTTCATGGTTACCCACCGAGGAATTGAGGCTAACCCAAAGAAGATCAGCGCCATCCTCAACATGGCCACGCCAAAGAGCAACGTGGAGATCATACGACTCACGGGGAAAGTGGCTGCCCTCAGTCACTTCATACTAAGGTCCGGAGAAAAGTGTCTCCCGTTCTTCAAAGCCTTGAGGAAAATCCTAAGGTTCGAATGGTCGGAAGAGTGTTAGAACGCTTTCGAGCAACTCAAGGCGCACCTGTAAACTCCCCCCTGCTCACCCGGCCTGCCGAAGGAGACGAACTGCTGATGTACCTCGCAGTGTCCGATCGTGCTGCCGGCTCGGTGCTCGTCCGAGAAGTCGAAAGGGTACAGAAGCCGGTCTACTACGTGAGCCACGTCTTTAAGGACGTGAAAACAAGGTACCCGGCCATAGAAAAGATTGTCTTGGCGCTTATCGTGGCCTCAAGGAAGCTACGACACTACTTCCATGCACACACCATCCTCGTCCTTACCGAGCGTCCCTTAGGGGCTATTCTTGTCTCCCCCAAGTCATCTGATCGTTTAGAGAAATGGAGGTGGGAGTTATCTCAATTCGACATCAGATACCGCCCGAGGCAAGCTATTAAAGCACAAGTCCTGACAGACTTCATTGTCAAATGCACTATCCTTAACAAGGAGGCAATGTCGGCGCCCGTCCTCGGGTCCTAACCCTCGGTCGAGGAAGGGCCCGATTCCATCCCCGATTGGGTCCTCTACGTCGACGGGTCCTCTACCGAGGAGGGGAGCGGTGCCGGCCTTATCATTCGAGGCCCGAACGAGACAGATATGGAGTACTCTTTGAATCTCAGGTTCAGAGCTTCAAACAACGCCGTAAAGTACGAAGCCTTACTAGCTGGACTACGAATCACCTCCGGAGTGGGCTGAAGATGTTCCGAATTCGCAATGACTCCGCCCTAGTCATAGGACAAGTGACTGGCCATTTCGAGGCCCGGGAGCCGCTAATGGTGAAGTACTTAGCCGAGGTAAAGAGACTACAAAAATAATTCGACGAAGTTCAAGTGGAGCAGATTCCTCGGCACCTAAACACCCAGGGCGACGCTCTGAGCAAGCTAGCCTCCTCCATACGGTTAACAATAATAGGAATATCCTCTTCGATGTATTGCCTCGGCCCAGCATGGAAGACAGGGAGGCATCACTTCAAGTATACACTACTCAGGAGGAAGGCCGGGATTGGAGGAAGCCCCTCGTAGAGTTCCTGAAGGAAGGTACTCTCCCAGAAGATCGAGGGGAAGCATGCCGCCTTCAAGCCAAAGCCCGCTATTTCGTCTGGAGCAACGGAAAGCTCTATAAGAAGTCCTACACGCAACTTCTGCTTCGGTGCGTTGACCCCCACGAAGCCGACTACGTCCTGCGTGAGATTCACGAAGGGGTCGGTGGAGCACATCAAGGGGCCCGCACCTTAGTCCAGAAGATGTTACTCCAAGGATACTATTGGCCGACGATTTATCAAGACGCTTAGAAGCTCGTCAGAAGATGCAAAAGCTGTTAACTCTACGGCAGCATACCCCATCTTCCAGCTACCGAGCTAATGGCCCTGACCTCTCCCTAGCCGTTTGTCCAGTGGGGAATGGACATGGTAGGCCACTCCCAACTGGCACGGGTGGGCACAAGTACATCCTCGTCGTGGTAGACTATTTTACGAAGTGGATCGAGGCCGTCCCCATCAAAAAACCGGACGCCACCACGACCATCAGATTCCTGCAGAACAACATAATATCCCAGATCGGGATCCCGAGATGTATTGTTACCGACCATAGGACGAACTTTGAAAACGACAAAGTCAAAGAATTCTGCAATGAGTACCACATACTAATGAAGTTTTCCATGGTAGCGCATCCTTAATACAACGGGCAGGACAAGGTCACTAACCGAGACGTCATTCGAGGTCTTAGAACTCGTTTGGAAGGAAGACAGTGCAGCTGAGTCGGGGAATTGCCCCGGGTTTTATGGGCCCTACGCACATCGAAGAAAACCACCACTAGAGAGACCCCCTTCAATCTCTGCTACGGCACCGAAGCGATGGTCCCAGCTGAGATTGGACTGCCTAATTATAGAGTCAAGCATTTCGACGACGAAGCAAACACCTTAGCAGTTCGGACTAATTTGGATATCTTGCTAGAGAAGCGGGACCGGGCACAGATCAAAACCGCCGCTTATTAACAGCAAGCTGCCCGCTACTATAACGCACGAGTCAAGCATCGCACCTTCAAGACTGGAGATTTGGTTCTAAGGCGAAACGAATTTGTAGACCAAGGCAAGCTGCACAAGTTTTCCCCAAAGTGGAACGGCCCATTCCTCGTCTCCGAGGTATTGCCCGGCGGAGCCTATCGCTTGCAAGACGCGGCGGGTCGTAAGTTTCTGCGACCTTACAACGCCGAAAAGCTTAAATTGTACAAGTGAATTCGAAATTTGTATTTGTGAATATATGTTTCTTTTTTGCTAAAGCGATGTAAATTTTTCTTTTAAGTCTTCTAAATTAGAAGAAACTTCTTCAATATGTTTCCCTCTTCCTCGGTTCAAAGGCCACTGATCTCGTTTTATAAACATACTCAAACACGCAAAGAGGATAAAAAGGAGACAATATTACGTCGCAAAAGAGGAATTTTATTCATCAAAGGTATTATGGGCTCCCCAGCCTTACACAAAAAAAAATTAAAATTATAACAGAGGGAGAAAGGGGTCGAGAAAGCACTGCCGATGGTACTCCAAGGAGATCTCCGCCAGCCGAGCCCTAGCCTCCTTAGCCCGCTCCCTCTGATGCTGCCCATGTACCCGGGACGCCACGGAAGCACCCGAACTCCCACCTGCCGGGCAGGAGTCCGCGATCAGCCTCTTTTAGAAACACTCCAAAAGAAGGACCGCCGATCGATCATGCATGTTCTTCGAGACGAGGCCGCAGACGTAGAGCGCGTGCAGCTTATCGAGCACCTCGTCCTGCAGCTGCGGAGACAGGGCGTTGAAAAAACCCAGGGACATCCTCCAAATGGTGTACATGAGCAATTGGAGGAAATACGACCGTCGGGGAAGTAGGCGGCCGAAGTAGTCCTCTATGCGTTCGACAACAGTTCGGTACGTATCCTCCGTGCACTCTTGATTATAGAGGTACACGTCATCGTGGGAGATGATCTCTCTGATGGAGTAAATAAAACCGGCCATTTTCAGGAAAGCAACGCTGAAAGAAACCCATATACCTTCTCTATTTATAGCTTCAACAGAATCCCCAAGGGCCGAAATTTGCGTGTGCATGGGCGCGAATCTTGGGATATTTTCATATTTCCTAATACAGGGATGTCGCGTGGCGGCCATCTCATATCCCACGGTCAACCAAAGTCGGAACGACAAGGATCTTGGAGCGTCTCGTCTCACCTGTGCGTTTCAGCCACGTATCGCCCGTGACGATTACTCTTCCAGATATTCTTCTCACAAGTCGAAGGAGATTGAATGACGCCTCATAAAAGTAAGAATAAGTCTGCAAAAGCCCTCACTATAAGGCCACCGAGCAGCTTCCCTGCTCGGTCAATCCCTAGCGAGTAGCTCCTACCCATCTATGCCAAGGATCGAAAGCCCTCACCATGAGGCCGCCGACCAGCTTCCCTGCTCAGTCAATCCCTGGCGGGTAGCTCCTACCCATCCACGCCAAGGATCGAAAGCCCTCACCGTGAAAACACCTAGCTTCCCTGCTCGGTTAATCCCTGGCGGGTAGCTCCTACCCATCCACGCCAAGGATCGAAAACCCTTACCAAGAGGCCACCGAGAAGCTTCCCTGCTTGGTCAATCCCCGGCAGGTAGCTCTTACCCCTCCACGCTAAGGATCGAAAGCCCTCACCAAGAGCCCACCAAGCAGCTTCCATGCTCGGTCAACCCTTAGCGGGTAGCTCCTATCCATCTACGCTAAGGATCGAAGCCTTCATGAAGAGGCCACCGAGCAGCTTCACTACTCAGCAAACGCCGACTAATTCTCACTTGGCTATTATTTAACTTACGCTAAGGGAAGTGATCGCCGGCCCGACTCAAAGGAGTGGGCGAATCTCGACCTAACTACACTAAAGAATCTCCCGACGTATTTAAAGCAAATGATCGCCACCTCGACTCCGGGGGCGGGAGGGGACCGACCTTCCTACACTTAGAGATTAACTGGCTTACACTCAACGGGCGATCGACATCTAAGAGACCGGTCATCGACCCACGGCTTGACTCTTGGGACGGGGAAAACACTAACAAGCTCACGTTAACGAGCACAAGAAAACACTACCACGAAGAAAAATAAAAAATGGCTTTATTTACGATCTGAAAGTCTTTACAAGGTACTATGGGCTCCTCAGCCTTACAAAAACTTCCCCAAGTCTTACAAAAGAAAAAAGAAAAAAGAAGAAGGCAGGAAGGCTCAGGCCTTGGGACCGTTGAGGATCTGGACCTGCTCTGCGCCGACGTCGATGTAGGGTGTTTTTCGTCACCCCATTGAGATAGGAATACGCGCGCGCTTGTCAGGCACATTACAAATTTCCCCTGCTTAGAGTAGGCCGGAGTTTAATGATTGTGGGGATCCGAATCTCCGGCAGCCGCGGACTAAGCTGCCGTTAATTACCCCTCGCCTTTGGAGCGAGAGAACCTCCGATTAACGGGTTAAACTGGTCATGCGAATTCAATGTGCAGTGTTGTGTTTTGAAGGGGTTTTGGATATATCGGAGGCCCCGCAGAGTTTTTACGAGGGTCCCGCTACCCGGATAGCGGGCTGGGGGTCAAGGGAGCTAGCGGCCCCCTTACGGGGGGTGAGGCATCGCTCCGTTAGAAATGTTTTCTAACGGAGGACAGTGTCGTGGAGTATGTGTGTGTGTATATATGTATACATATGTATATATATGTGTGTGTGTGTGTGTGTGTAAAAAAAAAGGGGGGAAAGGCATCCAAAGGATGCGTGGGGCCAGCGCCAGCGCTTTGAGCACAAGAACGCTAGCGCACCATGTGTCAGCATGTGGGCGCTCGGGCGCTAGCACTTTGGGCGCTAGCGCTCTGAGCACAAGGGCGCTAGCGCTCTGAGCACAAGAGCGCTAGCGTTTTGAGCGCTAGCGCACCACGTGTCAGCACGTGGGTGCTCGGGCGCTAGCACTCTGAGCGCAAGAGCGCTAGCGCTTTGAGCGCTAGCGCACCACGTGTCAGCACGTGGGCGCTCGGGCGCTAGCGCTTTTGGCTTTAGCGCTCTGAGCGCAAGAGCGCTAGCGCACCACGTGTCACCACGTGGGCGCTCGGACGCTAGCGCTTTGGGCGCTAGCGCTCTGAGGCACAGGAGCGATAGCGCTTCGAGCGCTAGCGCACCACGTGTCAGCACGTGGGTGCTCGGGCACTAGCGCTTTGGGCAGGAGCGCTAGCGTTTCGAGCGCTAGCGTTTCGAGCGCTAGCGCACCACGTGTCAGCACATGGGCGCTCGAGCAGCAAAAGGGACTTGGTCCCTGCAATGGGAGTTGTACTTCCAGAAAGGAGCACTTATTATTCTCTCTCTCTGTGTGTGTGTGTGTGTGTGTGTGTGAGGAGTTAAACTCCTAGGATGTTCTTGGAGATGCTGAAACGGGCTTCTCCCTTGAGCTCTGGATCTTCCCAAGGTGGGATTTTTGGGAGATGGGTCTCCTTCTTCCTCTATCAGCGGGATCTTGGAGATCAAGAGATGTGAGATTTTAAAAATCTCTCCTTTCTGAGATCTGATGGCAGATCTGAGTTCCCCTTTGTGGGTTTTGTAATGGAAAACTACTTAGTTTTAAAAAAGAAAGAGTAAAACTCTTGATTTAATTCAAAAGAAATGAGAAGGTTTAGAACCTTGGAGAAGGAGCAGGAGGCACAAAGAACCCTAGTTTTTGGGGGAATGAAAAAAGTATATTAGATATTTTCATCATGTTGCCTTATATAGGCTTACATATTTACATATAGCTCCTTGGGCTTTTCAAAATGGTATTTTGCCTATCCCATGGCTTATGTGCCATTTCTTTTTGCATATAAGCCATGGGCTTACAAAAATTTGGGTTTATGCCCATTTTTCTTACATTCATTCGTAAAAAATTACATAAAAAATATTTATTACATGATTTCATTTTGGCATGGGGGAGGGCCGGCCGCTTCATGTTCGGACTCGACCTGGGCATGGGCCCACTTGATCTGGGCTTGGGCCCACCTGGCTTGGGGTTGACCTTGACTTTGCCTTGGTCAACCGGGGTGCAAATTTTGACCCCAACAGTCGAGAGCCGAGGTGACGTCTTTAGATGCTCCGACCAGGAGCATTGGCGCCGGGAGCCGAGGTGACGGCTTTAGGGTCGATGCTCCCACGAGGAGGCTTGACGCCGGGAACCGGGTTGACTGCTTTTGGGTCAGCGCTCCCACCAGGAGTCTTATCTCCAGCACTCCCACCAGCGGCCTCTCCCCCCGCGGCACTCCCGGCGGTCTCCCCCTGTAGCTCATCCTCGGAGAGGGGAAACTGGAGCCGAAGCTCACCATCGGCAAACCTCGGCATCAACGCCTTGACAACGTCGAGGTCCTGGTGCTAAACGATGGCCGAGGCGTCAGTAAGATCGGCGTAAAACTGGTCCAACCTCTTGTACCTCTCTACCGACTTCACAGCCCGAAGGTCAGCGAGCTTCGCCGCTTCCTTCGCCGCCTCGGTTTCCCTCTTGCAGGTATCTCACGACTTCTTCATCGTGGCGTTAAGCACCTTAGCCTCCTCCAACTTAGTCTGGATGACCTTGTTGGATTCACTCAGAAGTCGAATGGACTCCTTGCATTTAGAGTTCGTCACCTCCTCGGTGACCTCCCGGGTCTCGAGGGCGGTTATCATCTCCTTCGCCTGCTGCAGCTCCAGGCATATGTCCTCTTCCCGTGAGGATGACTCGCCCGCCTTCCGCATCACCGGGGAAATCTCCCTGTGCTCTATGTTGGCAATGAGGGCGCAGTGCTGGAGGACCTGAGGAAAGTAAAGGAAAGGGTTAAAAAGCGTCCGATCTGAGGAAAAAAGGCTTGATGAAAACCTGAACGGAAAGCAGATACTGATCTGTATGACCTCCTGAGCGATGGCGGCAACTTGGGCCTTGAGGGTCCCTCGGGGAATTCTGGACCCGGCCGATCGTTCCATCTCCGAAAGCAAGATATCGGCAACAGAAAGTCCCAAGAGCACCTCAAAACAGACGTCCTCCTACTGCACGAGGATCGGGAAGGCCGGAGATCGGGATACCGTCCTCTTGTATCCCTTGAGGGGGACCTCAGGGGGGTCGGCCTCATCCCCCACCTCCCTCGCCCAAGCTCCGGTTCCCGAGCGTGCTTATGGCTCTCCCCGCGGTTGATTTCCGAAGCTCGGGGCGTGGAGGAAGGCATAGCCGGTGTGGCTGCCTTCAGGGCCGAACTCAAACCGGGGCGGGACGAGTTAGTGCCCCCGGTCTTCCTCCCCTTCTTTGAGTCTATGGCAGCCAGAAATTTGGATCGGTCCATTTGCTCTGCAAAAAGGAAAATACACAAAAGGAGTTAGTGACGCTGAAAAGGGCAAAAGAAAAATATTCAAGTCTAGAAAGATCATCCAAGCACCTAACTTATCCACGAATCGAGCGGGGCTGAGCTCGGCCCAGCTAAGGGCCTGCTCGGAAAGCAAAACGTCGGCTCGTTGGATCGGCTCCCACATGGACACGGCCCTCGCCTCGGGAGAGGACGACCGCTTCACCCGCGGGCAATCGGCCCTATACCACTGTACAGGCACAGGCTAATCCTCGCCCTCGGGTGGCCCGACGAATACGAACTTCTCCTTCCATTCGTGAATGGAAGAAAGAACTCCTACTACCCCCGACCCGGCCGTCCCCCCTTGCGTTTTTTGAAAGAAATGTATACCTATCTCGGCTCGTCCTTACGGGTGCCGGGATGATTTTTAAAACAAAGGAAGGAAGTGAGAAAGGTCAAGCTGAAAGGGATTTCTTCAAGTCTCAACCGGACCAGGAACCCGAGGAGAATTCTCCATGAGTTCGGCACTAGCTAGCCCGGGGCAAGTTGGAAGCAACGTAGTACCCAGCATACTTCGAGGGGAAAGGGTAGACGCATTCCAGCCCAGAATGCATCCAAGTACAAGGCAATCTCCTTACCCTGCACCTGATCTGCCTTTTCATCCTCCCTAGCCAAACGAAGCGAATAGTTAGGGGGAATGTGGAAACGAGCTCGGATCACGGTGAGCTCGTCCACATTCCTTAGGAAGGAGGGGGCATCGCGAGCGTTCCCGATGCACGCTTTGGGGACCCTTACCATCGCCTGACGACGAGCAGCGCGGGTATCCCTAACTCTATGAGGGGAATCCGACTTGGATGGGGCAGAGGAGGAAGCTGAAGAAGACACCCTGGACCCGGCTCCAACAACTGGAATCTCATCGCCCGACTCTACCCTGACAATTTCCACAGACTCCTCAGAGGAAGACATCTAACCTGATTCAAAGAAGGAATCCTCCGAGGAAAGAGCGCGAAGAATCTGATCTAAATGACGGGACGCCAGCTATCTCTCACAGCGAAAGGAAAATGATGGCGAAAGTGTGGACCCTGGAAGGATCCTACCCCTATTTATAGTGCTTGGGCGATGCATCCGACGGCTCAGATCGTTTCCCGTCTAAACGAAGCTTCAAGCCTGCCAGTCATCGACGTTCCACGTGTCAAACGACCATTGGAGACGTCCCTTCGGGTGCAGGCGACAGCGACAGCCCGTCACGTCCGCTAATCTGGGTCAGATACGTGGTCTGCGCCTCAACGGATGTACAAGCGAATCGGCGCTCCTTCTTTAATACACGATCTCCCCCCGATCCACTGACACCATCAAAGATACGCCTAACCGTCCTGGAGATCCACGCTAGTAGGTTCTTGACTACAAGCTGAGCCCAGGGGACCAATCAGACCGCTCTCGACCTAACCCATATATAGGTCGGGATGAGAGCAAAGGGCTAATGATGATGCTCATAGGTGGGAACTCCTCAGATCATGACACATGGCAGATGACGTGTCCCGGGGCTCATGCAAATAGGGCAAGCACTATGCATTGGAAACTCTCTCCGGGCCATCTCCCCGAGGCTTGCCCCGACCTCCTATGGGTCTCTGAACGCTCTTATGCACACCTTACAAATGACCGTGGGCTCATCTCTGAGCCCCTTTGCACGCTGAGCTTTCTCAGCCCTCCCAACTCGTTTCCGAGCTATCACAAAATCGAGCTTTCTCGGCCTCCCGCCTGCTTTGGACCCCCACCCAGCTAAGCCTTCCCGGTTCTGCCGAGCAACCTAGAACGCAAATCACAGACGCCTCCGCCACGGCTCCGCGTATCTTTCCAGACGCAAGATACCCGTCGCCCCACGATCCCGCGTTCCAGGCCGCCGTATCCCCCCATTAACGAGCGTATCTCATCATTAATGGGGGGTCCCATCATTCGCGCAGGCGTAACGCCAGGGGCGTAAAAGCCGACAAGATCTCGGCTAACTTAATCGCCGGCTAGCTCATGGCGACCACTATAAAAACCCCTCTTCCAGATGACTCAGGTAACGCAATTTTACTCCAACAAGCCGTTACTCTGTCCAAATACCTCGGCTAATTTGATCGTCGGAGGGTCCACGGTGGTACAACCATCTCGGAACTTCTTTGCAGTTAGCTCGGCTTCACTCCAAATCAAGTCACCGAGATCCACATGCTCAAGGAGACAACCCTTAATATCAATTTCAGCCGTCCATCAACGCTCGCGACAAATCGACGGAAGATAACATCTGAAGAAGATCCTGACCTCCATCAAGTTGAGATCGATCATGTGTTTGGTCGATCTCATCACCGATACCAAACCCGACCCACCCGTCCACTCAGTGGGCAGGCATGGGCCGTGTTGGTCCATTAACCAACACATATATTATATTCAAAATGACTAAAACCCAACCTACCTGATTAATAAAATCTTGAGAAGGATTAAAGAGTGGATATCAGATTATCCAAACGGTATAATTTCACGTGATCATCTTGAAGGTTGACAACATATAATTAGAATAAACCTTAAATAATGGCTGTTTATATTAAGATTAATATTAATATTATAGCAAATAATAAATGTATTCTTTCATTGCACAGAATGGCAGAATAAAGGATCATGGACATTATACGCCCACTTGCAATGCAATTGGAAGAAGCTAGAAAGCTCGCTACGAAATACAAGAAGAATGCTGCAGATGCTCCCAACATATCAATTATAGATGAGCTTATTGAAGAAGTAAATGAAGAGATCCATGTTGTTGCTGGTGTTTTTCAAGGACTCGAGATATGGAATACAACATGAAAGATAAATTTGGAGACATAGCCAAGGACCTTGACGATGCTTTAGAACATGGCAACAGTAAAGAGGAAGCATGGTCAATGATTCTCCACTTCACTTACAACGATTTGAGGCCTATGTTAAAAAAAAATTAAAAAATGAGTGAGGCCGACGTTAAACTGACATCCTACGAGATTTCATCGCTAGATATTAACAATCATCAAACATCCACCGATAGTGCGGAACATCTCGAGGTATCGAAATCAGCAAGTGAAATAGAAGAGGATATAATAAACTTTCAAGAAATCAATATCCATAATATAAAGATACTAGTGTTCTTAAGCATCTTCCCCCCTTAGGTTCTTTGATAAAAAAAGCAATGATATATTACTGATGGATAGGGTCCCACTCACTACCAAACGAATGAAGAGTCATTACTACTAATTAAACCAAAATTTGGAAGAGCTTGCTCGTAAGAGATTAATAAACAATGTATATAAAGAGCACAAACCAAATCTTATTGATTGCTGCATCATCAATCCATTAGTTCAACCCATCATAGAATCAATCCGTCCATTCCTGTCACCAGCGACGTCACAATCAAACCAAGCAGGGCTCTATCTATCTATGTGGTAATATATGCTTCAACCTTGATTGTAACTACTTGAGTTTTGAGAGGGAAAAGATTGAGCATATTAAAACATCCGTCGTTCTTACGCTCGGGACGTGGCATAACTCGATCGGTCAATCATCACATCGAAGTTGAAAACACAGAATTTCTGAAATGGTTAGGGTCTTTCAATGCCTTAAGATATCTCAGCCTTCGAGGTATTTCAAAAATCTTTGAGCTCCATGTGAGATTGGCGAATTAAAAAGCCTTTGTGTTCTTGATCTTCGGACATGCTATGATCTAAAACGGTTGCCAATAGAGATCATAAGAATCGAGCGGCTTAAACATTTGGATACATCACAATGTTACTTTCTAAGTCACATGCCAAAGGATATTGGTGCTCTTTCAAGGCTTAAAGTGCCAAAGGGATTCTTCGTAGCGAATTTGAAAAGACAAGAGTCATGTCAGCTCGGTGAGCTTTTCAGACTAAACTTCCTAAGAAAATTAAGCATTAATATCGGAAGAGGTTCTAAGCTGGAAGAAGGGGAATTCAGAAAACTTAATAAATTGACATCCCTGATCTCGCTAACATTAACATGGTCGACAAGCCAGCCTCCTTCAAGCCATGAGGATTCCACGCTGTCAAGGGTTTCGATGGAGAATGAGATAGACGTCAATCCTCAACCAAATCTTCAGAAGCTAGACTTACGATGCATTCCAAAAAGGATGCTACCATGCACGGTGGTTACTTCCTAGTAAATTGACAGAGTTGATAAGGTTGTATATCAGAGGTGGAAAGCCGAGTGTTTGCACTTTAGGTTTATCAGGCCGAACTTGGCCTAATGTTAAGGCTCCATGTGTAGGATTCTTGGAGGGAGAGGATATGAAAGACCCGTTTGATGCATTTCCGAACCTTGACTATATAGAATACTACAAATGTAACAATTCTGAAACCAGTTTTCATTTGACAAGGTAAGTTTCTTAAAATTTTGAAACATCAGCAGCATTTTAATCATACCTTGTATCCGCATTAATTGTTGCAACCTATTTACATGATTTGAACTAAAAAACAAATTTTGATACAGGAATGCTAATGAAGAATCTGTTGAAGAATTTAGACAAAAAAGAATGCAAGGCTCACTTGTTAACAACCACAGTTCCTGATTTATTTATGTTATGGTTCAACGTATAATGTGATGTAAAAGCATTCATATTTTCATGGCGAGAACAACCAGCCGAATTCTACAATAATTACAAAGATACACAATTATTATTAATCCATTACGCTTGATCGATAATGAAGAGCAAGCATTCAACCCTTGGGCTAATTATGGTTTGCATATATTTAATCTGATGAAGAGACTATTTCTGAGCTTAGTTTGCACAACTCATCGAAAACATACCCTGAATTGAAGCCGGAGACGGTTTTGACGGTCCCTTCGGGGACCGTTGTAGTAGTGATGCATCACACGTGCAAAGTTCAAGTGATCTGAAATTAGAGGTATACTCTCTTTTAGATGCAGATTTGACTGGGTTTTTCTAATTTACATTAAACCCTCAAACCCCAAAAACCAAAAAAACAAAAGGAAAGAAAAAAGGGAAAGAAGGAAAAAACCCACACACACATCCCAGCTGTCTCATATGGCAACGACAAAATCACAAGCACATAATATATAATGGGATGCCGAATTTTAGCGGACATACAACCAGTATGTTTCCCAATTACTTTCTTTTCCATTTGCTAGCATTTCAGTATTAAATAAAAAATAAACGAACAAAAAGAATGAAGGAAAACTACACAAGTTGATGCATCCTATACAAAACCAGTTTCTGGCATATTTGTTATAAGATCACATATAAAATCATCACAGATAGCCATGCATTCAACCGTAGCTAAGGTCAACCCCATCTGCCTGCTACTCTAGATAGAAGCCATGATCAACAGCAGCCCTTTTAACTCTGGACAGCAGAAGATGTGCAGAAAAGAAAAGGATTCGGCCTTTATCTAATCCAGTACATCAATAGTGATCGGCAGGTATCAGCTCGAGGATCGTTTGTTGGAGTTTGATCTGAAGAACTCGAGGTTCGGGTTTACGCCTTCTCTCTTGTTTACAAGGACCAACTGAGCCAGCTTCAACTTCATTGGCAGCCATTAGTTCTGGTTATGAATCAAAGTGTTGGTGATTGAGAGAGATAGTGTTGTGGTTTGTTTGCGGCAGCTACGTGCCAGTTCAATAAAATCTTTCCTTGTGACCTTACATGAAGAGGAACTGCCTTGGTTCATTTTGATGTATCAAATCCTCACTGGTAACAACTTGGTCTTCGATATGCAGCTACCGTTCATACTATGAAATTATTATAGAATAATTCAAGTTGGCTACAGGCCCAACTTCACAAGGACCTGTCGCCAGTCATTGACTATGGCATGGCCCACTCTCAGGATTGATAATGTTTTTTAAATATATACAGCTGCACATGGGGCTTACATGCCTTCAATCATGCAAAGGTAAAGTCAGAGACGAGGCATTCACAACTCATTTAAGCATGCATTAGCAATGAGCAGTTGCCCAGTTGGTAAGGGCGCGCGGGGTTTGGACCTCAGAAATTCATGGAAGTAAAGTGCCCATAACTTAAGATTTTTCATCCTAGTCTTCGAAAGGAAAGTGCCCATAACTTAAGATTTTTACATCTAATACCGATATGCTTTTAATCGACTTTTTATATATTGCTGTTAGCAAACTAAGATTTTTCATATATGTAAAGTCTTTAATATATGTCAATTTCTTTAAGCGTTATGACAAATTTCTCAACCATAACATTTGTGTAAGCCTCATAGCAATATATAAATGTATTCCATTATATACCTTTAAACGTACATTCTTAATCACGAGTCGTTATAATTAAATCTTTTATAACCTCATTAATTCTTTCTTATAATTAAGAATATCTTTATTTCCAATGTCCCATCCAATTATCCATATTTTGAACAAACTAAATTTTACTAGTTAGTTAATAATGGGAGTCATCCACTTTACCTTTATCCTTTATATCCTTAAGAAAGTAAAATAATTATTTACGCACTGAACTCAAAATTCTTAAACTTTATCATTGAGTATATATGCAAGAATTACAAGTAGGAATAACTTTATAATCAAGTCAATATACACATCATTATGATGATATCCTAAGTATGTTAAAATAGACTGATATCTACTTTTATTAGTAAATTCAACCTTCCTATGGGTAGAGCTTGCTAAATGCATGAATCCACTAATTACAAAATATTAACATTAGCAATTTAATATCAAAATAGAAATCTCTTTTCTAACGGGCATAAGAAATCTATATTCTAACATTTTTAAGCCATCTTAATCCAATTACAAGAAGAAGAAAAAACTGCATAATAAGACTAAGAATGTAATACCAAATAAACAATTTCTTTTCCCGTGGGGATAAAAAACTTTTGTTCTAATATTCTTTAAGCTGTCTTATTCCAATTTAATCACTTTCATGTGGGAACATGTGGGACCAAGTAATTATATGAATGAAAATAATTGCAATATTAGATATGGTCTAAATACAAAAAAAAAACTAATAACATGATGTGAAGAATACCGTCACATGAATTAATTGTAGGCTAGTCACCATTGAGTAGAGTATAAAAGCCAATCTTAAATAGAGGAGAGCAAATCAATTTTAAAATTTACACAAAAAAATATAACAAAATGTAAGAATTTAGAAGGTTAATCTCTCAAGAAAATGGTCGAAACCAACAATCAAGTAGTTGAGCTATCTTTTCCTTTGCTATAAAAGTTTCAAAACACCATTTTCACATTGGCGTAACAAGAGAAATATAGTTATAAAAGAAATGGAAAATTAAATAACCATCCAAACAATTTTCAAGGGCTTTCCAATAATTTTCCTTTTCTACCTTTATTAGAGTTTGATAGCCTCAACCCACACATTAAAAACTCAACGGATTCTTCTCATGGCCACCCTACGCCCTCGACGGTCACCTCCGGCGACATCAGAGGCATGATACCGGAGGCCGGCCATTTCAAGTCGTCGTTACGCCATCACCGAAAAATTCAAAGAGAAAGAAAGAAGAAAAATTCCCTTTTCTTATAAACCGTTGGGGAATTCGATTTTGATCGGAATTTGCCCGAAATCAAACTATTGGGTTCTGATACCAATTGTAAGAAATTTATAATTTATATTTCTTTAATCTATACGGTATGATTATAGAATTGACAATCTGATGTGTATGCCAACATGAGTTTAGGAAGCATACCTTGATATCATGATTTGAAGAATAAGAATAAACCAATTCCATTGTTCTTTCTGGCCTACTCCATTTTCTTTTGAGTTTTTTTTATGGATATAAAAACCAGCTTAATTCACATGTCTTAATTATATGCAGAAAAGAACTCATTTATATAACCCTTCCATCAAGCAGTTATGAAAACTATCACACGGAGATATAGAAACTACCAAGTGGTTTTAGAAAAACCACCAAATGGTTTTAGAATAACCACATTATTTTATGCCCAAAATTTTATATAATAGGATACAGAGTCATTAAGATGTTATAGCTAACACAAGCCCCAAAACATAGAATCTACAAGAATGAAGACAACATGCATATGTAATGAAATACGGGTCAGATATAGGAAAAGAAGCATATACACACACACACACATGCGCGCTCGCGAGGTTAATGGAGGAAATGTGCCATAGGAGGAAATTTCCTCCTATGGCGTCGGAAAAATACATGCTCCGTAATTTTTTTCGACGATCGGCATAAATCACTTCCATCTTTATCATCTAAGATATGGATACACCAAATTTCAGGTAATTATAATATTTTTTCACCGTTGATTTAGTTGATGCAAAATTAATAGTTTACCGACAATAGAACTTTTTACATTGCTAATTCAACAGTGAAAAAGTGGTGGAATCACATGAAATTTGGGATATGTATATCTCAGATGATAATAATGATGATGATGGGTGCCGATTATCGGAAAAAATGGAGGATGATGTATTTTTTCGACGCCATAGAAGGAAATTCTCTCTTATGACATCTTTCTATGCACATTTGGAGAGATGACATCCTATGACATCTCTCTCTCTCTCTATATATATATATAACAAAGGAAGAATACCTGACTGAAATGTGGTATCATGCCTATTCCCTGATGGTACATATATCTTGGCTGACAATGTGCAACCAATGAAGTCGGAAAATCATGTAAGCTCGGCCGAGAGAAATCGTATCCCTGAGAAATAAACTTTTTTCTATAGCTTTCTTAAATCATCAAATAATTAAAAAAAATAACGAAAATAGTAAACATTCATAGTACCGATCAAATTGTCTATAATCGCTAATGGCTGTCCATATATGAAGGGACAGCCAAACCATAACAAGAGTGAATCAATTTGCAGTGTTAAAATTATATTGGACGCATCAAATTATATGATATATATTCATTCAAAATAAATGTGAAAGGCATATGACTCATGATAAAGATATATGATTATTTAGGCAACTATTATTTATGACTTGGCAATTTATATTCTAATGTATAAGTTATTCCAATATCTAAATGTCAATTGTCAACAGGTTCAGCCCCATGAATTTTAGTCAAGGAGGACACATCGGGGCAATTATACATAATAAAGTTTGTTAAGATGCTTAATTACATTATGTACTTATGCTATCACAATTTGATAATTGAACAACAAAAGTTTAAATGAATATATGAGAATAATCATTTTTTACTTTTTATATATCTACACTTTATGACTTCGAGTGCAAAATTTTAGTTCTTCTTTAACTCTTTAATGTGGGATTAAGCTTCCCTTCCTCAAAAAAATACTAAATAAAATCAAAATTAATAATAAGCATTGGAGATTTGAACCCATGATCTCCTACTTTTAAATCGAATGTGCTACCTCTTGACCTTTGTGCTCTTATATTATGTTTGAAGAAGTAAATATACATAACATATAATAAAAAAAATATCGCACTTCAATTATAACCACAGCTAAACTCTTTTTCCCAAAAATTTGAGCCTTTGCCATTAGGTCCGCCAATGAGTGTCAAGGACCACTTAACCCAAAAGCTTAAGATGGTAGGTTGTGAGATAACAAGATATATCAAGCTAAAATAATTTTAACAATATAACAAGTCTGGTCTTAAAAATTCTCATTATCGATAAGAAACCTTGACACAATCGCACGACAAACACTGCAATAATATAAGCTCACCTATTACATATGGACATCATTATTAATTAGTAACAAAAACTAAAACAAATTTCTAGCTCTCTGCAAGATAAATCAGGAATATCCATTTAAGTCTGCATGCAATTCAACAAGCATGCAACTAACACTACTACAATGGAGGGTTGCCCCTACGGATGGAGGAATTCGTAGGGGCAATTAAAAATTGCCCATAAGGATTAATCCGTAGGGACATCTGTTTGCCTCTACGGTGAGCACCGTAGGGGCATAAATAAATTTAAAAAATATTAAAATGTAATCTTTTATTTGGCCTTACGGTGCCGCAAAAGAAATCCCTACAGATTAATTCGCAAGGACAACAAAGGGTTATTTATAAAAAAAAAATCTAAGTAATATCCCACCGTCCAAAAAATTTCCCACCAATTCCCGATCGAGCACCCGCGCATCTTCGCCACCACATCCATCATCGTCGACTTCCTCGTCGCCACCACACCTATCGTCGTCGACTTCCGTGGGTGCAATGTTTGCCCTTACACAGTTCGCCGTAGGGACAAAATATCAGGTATCCTATTATTTTGTCCTTATGGACTCAGTAACAGGGGTAAAACTTGCCCCTGCGGATTAATCCGTAAGGGCATTTATCTGGACATACGATAAATCCGTAGGAGAATCTATCAGACCTTACGGATAAATTTGTAGGGACAAGTATTTTATTTTATAAACCAATAAACTAAAAAAAGATTATGTCTCTACGGAGTAATCCGTAGGTATAAATGCCCCTACGGAATAAGACGTAGGAGCAATTATTACTCCGCAGGGACATGTTCAGGACGAAAACTTGCACCTGCGGCCTTTGGACCTACGGTGAAGTTTTATGTCCCTACGGAGATATCCCTAAGAGCAGTGATTTGCCCCTATGGCTAAATCCGTAGGGACAACCCATTATTGTAGTAGTGTAAGTTGAAAAGTCTTAAGCAACGCACCTTCTTCGCTTGCTCCAATGTGTTAGGTGGAGAAACTGTCAAGTAGAGAGGCAGACATGCTTGGAACCATGGATGTTCACGGATCTCTCGAATTGTTAATCGCTTCATAGGATCAACATCGAGCATCCTCGATATCAAATCTCTTGATAAAGGAGATATATAGGTGATGGAGCTCCTATTCGGGCCTCCGTCAGATGTTGTCTTCCATTGATCTCGCGGTGGACTTAATTGATTATCTTCCTTCGCGTGCGGGTCTCAATGGGTCTTTGGAGGAAGAGATGAGGTGAGGGAGGTGTTGCCGAGTACCTGCAAAGAAGTCCCGGGGTGGTTTGGTACCACCAAGGACCCTCCGACGCTCAAGTTAGTGAAGAGATCCGAGCAGAGTAACGGCATAAAAGTGTAAAAAAAATGGCTGGCTTGACCCCTCTGTGATGGGGGTTTATATAGTGGCAGCCGCACGCAGTAGAAGGCGCGAGAATCTCGCCGGCTGTTACGCTCCTGACGTCACGCCCGCGTAAAGAACATATAACCCATTAATGGGGATTGTGATGGCGTGGAACGTGGGATGTTGCTGGCGGAGAATTTGCGCATGGCGAGATTTGCGGAGCGGCGGTTATGCCTGTGTATGGTGGAGTTGGTCGGTGGGAGGGGCCGAGGAAGATGGCCTCGGCGGGAGAGCCCGGGAACGAGAGAGAGGGCCGAGGTATCTTGGTCCTACGGTAGCTCGGAGGCGAGCTGAGAGGCCGAGGAGGCCAATTTGCAGGGGGCTCTGAGGTGAGCCAGCTTTGTGCTTGTAAGTCGGGTACAAGGGTGGCCTGATCGGCCCCTGTGGGCCCTCTCTTCTGAGTTCTGGGACACATCATCTGCCATGTGTCCTGATCTGGAAGGTCTCCAATATAGAGCAACATCATTAGCCCCCCATTCTTGTCCCGACCAGCTGGCGGGTCGGGCCAAGAGTGGACTGCTGGGCCGCCTGGGGAGAGCTCCCTCCTAAGATTTCGTCAGGACGCGTCCCCGGGCTGTCAGTTGCCTTTCCTGCCAGCAAATCAGGCCGAAATCTCTGCATTTTAAGGAAGGTGCGCCGGTTTGTGCATTCTGTCACTGAAGCGACTGTCTGCGTGTCAAGCGTCGGTTGACCGATGCGACGTGTGCAGACCTGTGGCGTCTGATGGGGCACGGTTCAGTGCAGGATCGACAAGTGGAGCAATCGGTCGTCGAGTTAACTTCGATCACCTAATGTCTTTTGTCGGGGTTTTGGGTCCGCTGCATGTGATGGGCTCAGTGGCCTCGCTGTGAGGGCTACAAACCTGCAGCGTCTGTTGGGCAGGAGGATGCCTGCTGGGGATGATCAAGCAGGGAAGCTGCTCGATTGATCTTGGCGAGGGCCTTAATCCCTGGCGTTGCGAGTAGGGAAGCTACCGGCCAGGGATAGCCGAGCAGGGAAGCCGCTCGGCTGCCTCTGGGAGTACTTTGATCCTTAGCGTTGGAAGGGCCGTGAGAGGCCTGCGAAGGATGGCCGAGCAGAGTAGCCGCTCGGCGCCTCTTGACAAGGGCTTTCTGATCCCTGGCGTTGCGGTAGGGAAGCTACCCGCCAGGGATAGCCGAGCGAGGGATCCTCGGGCTCGACTGCCTCTGGGAGGACTTTCTGATCCCTGGCATTGCGGTAGGGAAGCCACCCGCCAGGGATAGCCGAGCGAGGGATCCTCTGGCTCGACTGCCTCTGAGAGGACTTTCTGATCCCTGGCGTTGCGGTAGGGAAGCTACCCTCCAGGGATAGCCGAGCGAGAGATCCTCGGGCTCGACTGCCTCTGGGAGGACTTTTTGATCCTTCAGGACGGGGACCGAGCAGGGTTACTGCCCAGTGCCTCTTGGCGAGGACTTTGATCCCTGTCGGTTGTGGTAGGAAGCTACCAGCCGGGGATAGCCGAGCAAGGACCCGACTGCCTCTGGGAGGACTTTGGTTCTTGGCGAGGGAAGAGCTATAGGGCTGTAAGAAGCCTACTAAGGACCCTTGGCCGGGCAAGGTTACTGCCCGGTGCCTCTTGGCGAGGGCTTTTGTCCTGAAGGATGGTCCCTAGCGTTGCGGTAGGGAAGCTACCCGCCAGGGATAGCTGAGCAGGGTAGCTGCTGGGCTGCCTCTTAATGAGGGCTTAGATCCTTGGGCGAGGTGGCCATCGAGCCGCCATGGCAAGCCCCCTCTGTGCGACCCCGTCAAGGGAGGGGGTGTCGGTCTATTCGGCCGGCGAGGGCGTTGATGACGGTCGCCGGAGGAGGTTCATCCGCGCCTCCGGTGAGGGGGAGGCGGGGGCTGGTATCTGGATCTTCAGGGTGATCACTTTCCATGGGGATGGAGATCGGAATGCCAACTTTGTTTTTTTGTGGAGTTTCGCTTCCCACAGACAGCGCCAACTGATGGAGCTCCTTTTCGGGCCTCCGTCAGATGTTGTCTTCCGTTGATCTCGCGGTAGACTTAGTTGATTATCTTCCTTCGCGTGCGGGTCTCAATGGGTCTTTGGAGGAAGAGGTGAGGTGAGGGAGGTGTTGCCGAGTACCTGCAAAGAAGTCCCGGGGTGGTTTGGTACCACCAAGGACCCTCCGACGCTCAAGTTAGTGATGAGATCCGAGCAGAGTAACAGCATAAAAGTGTAAAACAATGGCTTACTTGACCCTCTGTGATGGGGGTTTATACAGTGGCGGGCGCACGCAGTAGAAGGCGCGAGAATCTCGCCGGCTGTTACGCTCCCGACGTTATGCCCGCGTAAAGAGCGGATCACCCATTAATGGGGATCGTGATGGCGTGGAACGTGGGATGTTGCTGGCGGAGAATCTGCGCATGGCGAGATTTGCGGAGCGGCGGTTACGCCTGTGAGTGGTGGAGTTGGTCGGTCGAAGGGACCGAGGAAGATGGCCTCGGCGGGAGAGCTCGGGAACGAGCGAGAGGGCCTGTCACGACCCGAAAGTACGGAACGTGACCGGCACTTAGATTACGAAGCGTCTAGAGGCGCAACGTAACCTAACTAAGCCGAAGCCCAGAAATCTAAACCATAAAAGAAGAAGAAGAAGTAAAAGAAACATGAAGGAAACAAGTTTAAAATCATCAGCAAATTTTCCCAAAAATTTCGGCAGAGTCTCCTCTGTAAAAACTGGCCCCAAACGGGTACAACAAGTATAATATAAATAAACAATAAAAAGCATCCCCAAACGGGAGCTAGCTCAACACCAACAGGCGGAAACAACCACAACAAGCACAATAATATACAGCGCCAAAGGGCGAGGCTCAAAACTCAAAAGAAAACAAAATCACCAGATCAGAATAATACAAGCGTGACTCTAAGGTCGAAATAAAGGACTGGTCCAATAAACTTATCAAGTAATACAAGTATGGTTGATGGAGATTTCTAGATACAAATGAAATAATACAAATACAATGGCGGTCCAAATACAAGTGAACCAACCTACCGTGGAAATCACCCTGAAGGAAAAGATGTGCCAGCAAGCTACCAGGGAAACATGTACATCGAAACTGTAATAAAATTTGGCACAACGGGGGTGAGTTGCCAACTCATGAGTAGAAGACATCTACGAAAAGAAATCGAATGCACGACACTATTCTAGGTCATAATAATACACTATTATATCCTAATCATCTAGTAATAGCAGGGTAAAACTACGTGTAAATGTAGATACTCCGTGCTCGTGTCAGTGCCTCATATAATACTATTTCATATGAATGGGTATGCATGCACCATAAATATAAAATAATCAATCCAGAAATCTAGATATATCTGTATAAGAAATCATTAGCTGTTATCATAGTAAAATGTGTATAGGAATCTGAAATCTCAACAATGAAATCCATGGAAATCCGTGTCAAGTATCGACACAAACATGTAAATCTCAAGTCTCATAGTCTCAATACCTCAGGCTCCGTCAGTCCGGATCGGCCCATATCATCAAATCTCACGACAACGGTTGGTATCCTCCGGATATCCGCCGCGCCAGACATCACCGGTAGGTAGCCTTCCCCTGCCAGGCTCATCGTCTACAACTCGATCTTCTTACCCCGGGATACCATACCGGGCCCACCATGTACCCGAGACGGTTCATCCACTCCTCGAATCGGGACTCGAAATCCATCAGAAAACATGAAATCTCATGGTGGACGACACATACATCACAAGAAAACCGCATCTTATATTTTAAAAAGAGATGAGGAGAGAGAGAAGTTTTTATATATTCTTGCGGTTTTCCCCAAAATCCAGAAATCTCTAGAAATCCAAATCTCAAAATCATGAGTAAGTAAATGATAAGTGTCGGCATATGCCCCATAATACTGCATGATAACATGAGAATATGAATGCATGAATGTCTAAGTAATAAATGCCATGTCTATACTAGCATCTGAGAGTAAACACAATATTATATATCGATCTAGTTGCTAGCTGATTCTATCAATAAAAGATAATAAGATCTAAAGTGTACGTGACATAGCAATTACCGATGATGATGTGTGTGAGCCGGCAAATAAGTGTGCGTGGAATATGCGCATCATCGGTAATGGTGCTGGTGTCCTAACAGGTAAGGTTTATACTGATTATAGCAACATATGTAAGAACATGCACCATGATGATTACAGTATAAATGTGAAGACAGATGTGCATTATCCACTCCTCTGCGATATACGAGTACAACTACCACTATATGAATCGAACCTAAACTAGTGTCCATCTAACCTCCTAAGGAACTAAACCTAAGGAACTAGTCAATAAGAAACAAGAGTCTACCTAAGATCTGAATCAATATCTCTAATAGTCGGCGATCCAGCCTCAATAGCGTCACGTACGTAGAACGGCTTCCTCGAATCAAGAGTACGGATCAATCATCATATCTATGCCTCGTACGGTAAAATCCATCGTACGACATCCCAATATCGGGTACGGGTCAAGTATCTCCTAAGTGTCTCATCATTCGTATAATGTCATCATCAACACATCTCATGATCAAGGTGCTAAACTGTAATCGCATACATCAATCATATATCATTGCCATCATAATATGCATCATTAGTTTATCCTCAGAAATATCATGTCATATGTATCATATTGTGATTAAGTCATACCTATATGATATCGACGTCAGGTCACACCTATATGATGTCGTAATCAAGTCATACATATATCATATCGTGATCAGTCACAAGTTACAGTTCAGGTTCTATTTTAGAGTCCCATGTACCTCAATATCATCACCACCCATTATAATTTATGTACACATGTTCATTATCTCATTCTCTAATGATCCGCTAACACTTAATATGACTGTATAGCCAAGAATCACGGCATCAAGCCCAGTTATACAGTTTCATCATACCTCGGATATCATATCACATCAACGTATCCCATACACGTGTTGTATATATATAGTCTTATGTGTATATATACATGCACGTATACACCATGTCGAGTTTCAGTGTGTGCGTGTGTGTTTCTATCTGAAACCTACGAACCTCTTCCAAGGTACTCATCCTCTGATATGGTTTCCCTAAATCAGTCTAGTCCAGCCTAGGGTTGTTACTAGGGTCCTACGCATTAAGAATCTAGGGTCACATCTGGTTTCCTAATGTCAATAAGTACTATTCCTACTCTACGTTGCGGAGGTGCTAAACGCCATCCACCCGACTTCCCCCCGTAGATATGCATCTACTCACCTGGTCCATGTATGCCGAAGACGGTGTCGCCATCCTCCTCTTCATCGCCCGCAGTCCACGTGAGGGGTACCTAAACGCAAACATATAAATAGCATCGTAAACTGAATCACATACAAAAGTCAAACGACGCAAGAAACAAACATAGGTTAAAACCTATGTCCCGTCCACACAAAAGCACCAAATATCGCTCGATATCGGCGTACAAACGCCGATGGATCGAGATAACATCAACAAATAACTCATAGTTTTTAAAACTCGTTACTTATAATATATAACATGATTAAATCTATCGAAACCCTAAAAATCGATCAAACCGTCCAATTTCGTAAAACCCGAAAATGCCAATTTACCGTTTTTCATCAAAACTTGACATTTAAATGAAACCAATGGTCATAAAACTCATTAAAAAGCATAACTAGACTATACAAACCATTACTATATTTTTATTACACAAATTTGTATTAATTTGAAATTTCTAGTTTGCAACCTTTAACAATTTTCAACATTTTTCAAGCAAAATACCACAATTCCACCACAAAACATGATGTTGCATGAATTAATGTATTAAACTACAATTCATGATGATAATGATATAAGAAAACCAAGATTATATTTTTAATCTCATTTATTTAGGAATTTCCAAAATCTAGTTTACAAAAAAATAGCATTTTATTAGTATTTTCCAATTATCAAAAAAAACTAGTGATCAAACTAAGTTTTTCTTTCCATTAACATGCTAATATTCTCACTAAAACTACAATCTAATGATAGCAATATTAATTAGAATTTTATATTACCCACATATATATTTTAAAAAAAACTAGTTAGCTAAATAGCTTAATTTAAACAATTTGAATACGCAAATTATTATACAATAACCATGCAAGATTTTTCCACTTCTAAAAATGGTAGACTAGTTATTATAATCCTAATTAATTAATAAAAACCACCACTTGAATTTACAAACCCTAACTTGAATTTTAGAATTTGCAATTAGAATTAATATATTAAATCTAATTATATTTAAAAGAAACAACTAATAAAAATAAATAAAAAGGAGAAGATTTATACCTCCAAACTATGAAATCCAAACATGAAAATGAGCCTCCAAAATGCATGCTTTCCATCTCCAAATTCCATATAAAAATGAAAAAAGAATAAAGGGTATGAAATAAATAGGATTTTGTGCAATTTTTGTTGAATTTTTGATGGATTTTTGATGAATTTTGAACAAAAAAAATGAAGTGGAAATGGGGGGGGCTGCCATGGGGTGAGGCCGGCCAAGCAAGGGAGAGAGGGAGAAAGAGAAAAGAGTTTCATGAGTTGTGTAGAAACTTCATCAAATAATATCTCACTTTATGTCTTTTCATGAATTTCTTTATTTTTTTTCATTTCTTTACTAAAACAACCAAGAAAACTCTAGAAATATGGGAAAATTTGCAAATAAATTTTGCATGATACACACTAAATTCTAATATGCCATGGTTCATTTTTACAAATTAAAACCATTCAAATTTGTAATTTACACTAATTTAGTGTAAAAATAAAGCTTATGTTAATATTTAAAATAATTAATTTAGGAAAAATATTTAATTAAACTAAAAATTTATAAGTGGCTAAATAAACACCATTTACTAGTAATTACATAATTAAAATAGGTATTTTTGAAATTATAATGAAAAACAATCACGGTTTGGTTTTACGAAAAATACATTTTTCTTTACCGAAAATCATAAAATTCGCTTAAACAATTTTATTCATTTAATTATTTATTTAATTATTTTTAAAACGTTACAATCTTCCCCCCTGTAAGAAATTCGGTCCCCGAATTTAAATTAAAACTCCCCCTCCAAATACTAAAACATTTAGCAAAACACTCAAATCGTCGGGGCTCCGAAATCATCAATACATAACAAAAATCAACTCCGTCAAGCATAACGTAATCATCGGAGTTATGGAGAGAATAAACTATCAAAACCCAATATGAAAACCAACATAATATACATCAATCTATAACTTATATATAGTTCGCATCCTAGTAAAATCACCTAAACATCATAATAAAGAAGCATACAAAAACCCCTCTTGAAAATCGCCGTGCAATGCACGTGTCACGGCATAAGTAGCGGACGTTTAATTTAATAAAAAAAATATCTATATATATATATATCTTTTATTTAACATACACGTCCCGCCTGGTTACTAAATCAAATAATAATGATTATGAAAACATACTGCTCAAACTGAAATCAATCCCAATCACATCAATAAAATATCATGTGCGTCCGGTGCGCACTGAAATCGAAACCAAATACAGATACCACGAATACCCACAACAACAAAACTAAGTGCAACAGGTGTGCACCAAAAACATCTGTCAAGCGCAACGGGTGTGCACGACTCAATATCAGGTGCATCTAATCTGCACAAAATCCCGATTTAGTGCATCTGGTGTGCACAAAATCGCATCAAGTGCGCCAAGTATGCGCAAGAATCCAAATCAGGTGCATATGGTGCACGAAAACACACATCGAATATCAAAATCGAAATCACAGCACAAAAATACATGAAAACTAGGTCGAAACATATGTCAAAATCATGTGTAACCCCTATGCACGAAATCAAATCAAAAGTCTCAAAATATATAAAACCAAATCAAGTGTACTGGGTGTGTGCTAAACAACATCAATACAACTGATATATGAAACACAAATAGAATATAATGAAGGTACACACATGAAATACCAATCGTAAAACAAAGTTCTCAAAATACCAAAATCCAATAACAGAAATATGAAATTCAGATCACCAAATCACAATCGTAAACACTATCGTCAATGTGCGCCCCTTTCCTCTGATGTCGGCTGCTTCAAACTTGTCTCTTCATAAGTGTGCTGACTGCGCTACCAACGGCAATACTCATATCTAGAGTCTCCCACGTAGTCGATCCCTTCACTTGATATCCGGACTACATTAAACTTTTCGATCGATCCATCAAAATCCCATAATTCCCCAAGAGCTCAACACTCAAGTACAGCTTAAAATATCCGGTACATACCCCAGCATCGATGATCCAGCCGTAGAAGGGCAAACCCAAGCCTCACTAATGACACCGCGGAACTGCCGTAAACCCTAAGGTTCAAAGGCGTTCTCGTGGTCATTATGTCGAGTTAGGGTTTCATTCTTCTAGAGGGTCCATCGAAATACCTGCATGTTCTTCCGAATACTTTAAACTTGGGAAAATGGTTTTCTGATAATCGTTCGAACCCTTTAACTTCATCCGGACGGCATGTGAATACCCTTCGTCCGCACGCTAAGCAATGCTTCAATCCTCAAGAATAACCAATACTCTAATGGTTATCGCATTCGAGCCGCAGCTCCCTCTGCCAGTGTGCCCGTGGTAACAGAAACCACCCTCCGATATCGACGAAGATAGATCAAAGGAACGAATGGAATACGATGCAAAAAATTGTACATCCTAAGGCTCCTTAAGCAGAGTAGCGTATCGTAAGTATGCCGCGGACCATACCCACGGTACGTTACTCTACCTAAATCGCCTACTCCATCAACCAAGGGTCACCTAGACTTAAACAAGGTTAAACCTAGCGCTCTGATACCAACTTTGTCACGACCCGAAAGTACGGAACGTGACCGGCACTTAGATTACGAAGCGTCTAGAGGCGCAACGTAACCTAAGTAAGCCGAAGCCCAGAAATCTAAACCATAAAAGAAGAAGAAGAAGTAAAAGAAACATGAAGGAAACAAGTTTAAAATTATCAGCAAATTTTCCAAAAAATTTCGGCAGAGTCTCCTCTGTAAAAACTGGCCCCAAACGGGTACAACAAGTATAATATACATAAACAATAAAAAGTATCCCCAAACGGGAGCTAGCTCAACGCCAACAGGCGGAAACAACCACAACAAGCACAATAATATACAACGCCAAAGGGCGAGGCTCAAAACTCAAAAGAAAACAAAACCACCAGATCAGAATAATACAAGCGCGACTCTAAGGTCGAAATAAAGGACTGGTCCAATAAACTTATCAAGTAATACAAGTATGGTTGATGGAGATTTCTAGATACAAATGAAATAATACAAATACAATGGCGGTCCAAATACAAGTGAACCAACCTACCGTGGAAATCACCCTGAAGGAAAAGATGTGCCAGCAAGCTACCAGGGAAACCTGTACATCGAACCTGTAATCAAATTTGGCACAACAGGGTGAGTTGCCAACTCGTGAGTAGAAGACATCTACGAAAAGAAATCGAATGCACGACGCTATCCTAGGTCATAATAATACACTATTATATCATAATCATCTAGTAATAGCAGGGTAAAACTACGTGTAAATGCAGATACTCCGTGCTCGTGTCAGTGCCTCATATAATACTATGTCATATGAATGGGTATGCATGCACCATGAATATAAAATAATCAATCCTGAAATCCAGATATATTTGTATTAGAAATCTTTAGCTGTTATCATAGTAAAATGTGTATAGGAATCTGAAATCTCAACAATGAAATCCATGGAAATCCGTGTCAAGTATCGACACAAACATGTAAATCTCAAGTCTCATAGTCTCAATACCTCGGGCTCCGTCAGTCCGGATCGGCCCATATCATCAAATCTCACGACAACGGTCGGTATCCTCCGGATATCCGCCGCGCCAGACATCACCGGTAGGTAGCCTTCCCCTGCCAGGCTCATCGTCTACAACTCGATCTTCTTACCCCGGGGTACCATATCGGGCCCACCATGTACCCGAGACGGTTCATCCACTCCTCGAATCGGGTCTCGAAATCCATCAGAAAACATGAAATATCATGGTGGACGACACATACATCACGAGAAAACCGCATCTTATATTTTAAAAAGAGAGGAGGAGAGAGAGAAGTTTTTATATATTCTTGCGGTTTTCCCCAAAATCCAGAAATCTCATAGAAATCCAAATCTCAAAATCATGAGTAAGTAAATGATAAGTGTCGGCATATGCCCCATAATACTGCATGATAACATGAGAATATGAATGCATGAATGTCTAAGTAATAAATGCCATGTCTATACTAGCATCTGAGAGTAAACACAATATTATATATCGATCTAGTTGCTAGCTGATTCTATCAATAAAAGATAATAAGATCTAAAGTGTACGTGACATAGCAATTACCGATGATGATGTGTGTGAGCCGAAAAATAAGTGTGCGTGGAATATGCGCATCATCGGTAATGGTGCTGGTGTCCTAACAGGTAAGGTTTATACTGATTATAGCAACACATGTAAGAACATGCACCATGATGATTACAGTATAAATGTGAAGACAGATGTGCATTATCCACTCCTCTGCGATATACGAGTACAACTACCACTGTATGAATCGAACCTAAACTAGTGTCCATCTAACCTCCTAAGGAACTAAACCTAAGGAACTAGTCAATAAGAAACAAGAGTCTACCTAAGATCTGAATCAATATCTCTAATAGTCGGCGATCCAGCCTCAATAGCGTCACGTACGTAGAACGGCTTCCTCGAATCAAGAGTACGGATCAATCATCATATCTATGCCTCGTACGGTAAAATCCATCGTACGACATCCCAATATCGGGTACGGGTCAAGTATCTCATAAGTGTCTCATCATTCGTATAATGTCATCATCAACACATCTCATGATCAAGGTGCTAAACTGTAATCGCATACATCAATCATATATCATTGCCATCATAATATGCATCATTAGTTTATCCTCAGAAATATCATGTCATATGTATCATATTGTGATTAAGTCATACCTATATGATATCGACGTCAGGTCACACCTATATGATGTCGTAATCAAGTCATACATATATCATATCGTGATCAGTCACAAGTTACAGTTCAGGTTCTATTTTAGAGTCCCATGTACCTCAATATCATCACCACCCATTATAATTTATGTACACATGTTCATTATCTCATTCTCTAATGATCCGCTAACACTTAATATGACTGTATAGCCAAGAATCACGGCATCAAGCCCAGTTATACAGTTTCATCATACCTCGGATATCATATCACATCAACGTATCCCATACACGTGTTGTATATATATAGTCCTATGTGTATATATACATGCACGTATACACCATGTCGAGTTTCAGTGTGTGCGTGTGTGTTTCTATCTGAAACCTACGAACCTCTTCCAAGGTACTCATCCTCTGATATGGTTTCCCTAAATCAGTCTAGTCCAGCCTAGGGTTGTTACTAGGGTCCTACGCATTAAGAATCTAGGGTCACATCTGGTTTCCTAATGTCAATAAGTACTATTCCTACTCTACGTTGCGGAGGTGCTAAACGCCATCCACCCGACTTCCCCCCGTAGATATGCATCTACTCACCTGGTCCATGTCTGCCGAAGACGGTGTCGCCATCCTCCTTTTCATCGCCCCCAGTCCACGTAAGGGGTACCTAAACGCAAACATATAAATAGCATCGTAAACTGAATCACATACAAAAGTCAAACGACGCAAGAAACAAGCATAGGTTAAAACCTATGTCCCGTCCACACAAAAGCACCAAATATCGCTCGATATCGGCGTACAAACGCCGATGGATCGAGATAACATCAACAAATAACTCATAGTTTTTAAAACTCGTTACTTATAATATATAACATGATTAAATCCATCGAAACCCTAAAAATCGATCAAACCGTCCAATTTCGTAAAACCCGAAAATGCCAATTTACCGTTTTTCATCAAAACTTGACATTTAAATGAAACCAATGGTCATAAAACTCATTAAAAAGCATAACTAGACTATACAAACCATTACTATATTTTTATTACACAAATTTGTATTAATTTGAAATTTCTAGTTTGCAACCTTTAACAATTTTCAACATTTTTCAAGCAAAATACCACAATTCCACCACAAAACATGATGTTACATGAATTAATGTATTAAACTACAATTCATGATGATAATGATATAAGAAAACCAAGATTATATTTTTAATCTCATTTATTTAGGAATTTCCAAAATCTAGTTTACAAAAAAATAGCATTTTATTAGTATTTTCCAATTATCAAAAGAAACTAGTGATCAAACTAAGTTTTTCTTTCCATTAACATGCTAATATTCTCACTAAAACTACAATCTAATGATAGCAATATTAATTAGAATTTTATATTACCCACATATATATTTTAAAAAAAACTAGTTAGCTAAATAGCTTAATTTAAACAATTTGAATACACAAATTATTATACAATAACCATGCAAGATTTTTCCACTTCTAAAAATGGTAGACTAGTTATTATAATCCTAATTAATTAATAAAAACCACCACTTGAATTTACAAACCCTAACTTGAATTTTAGAATTTGCAATTAGAATTAATATATTAAATCTAATTATATTTAAAAGAAACAACTAATAACAATAAATAAAAAGGAGAAGATTTATACCTCCAAACTATGAAATCCAAACATGAAAATGAGCCTCCAAAATGCATGCTTTCCATCTCCAAATTCCATATAAAAATGAAAAAAGAATAAAGGGTATGAAATAAATAGGATTTTGTGCAATTTTTGTTGAATTTTTGATGGATTTTTGATGAATTTTGAACAAAAAAAATGAAGTGGAAATGGGGGGGGGGGGGCTGCCATGGGGTGAGGCCGGCCAAGCAAGGGAGAGAAGGAGAAAGAGAAAAGAGTTTCATGAGTTGTGTAGAAACTTCATCAAATAATATCTCACTTTATGTCTTTTCATGAATTTCTTTATTTTCTTTCATTTCTTTACTAAAACAACCAAGAAAACTCTAGAAATATGGGAAAATTTGCAAATAAATTTTGCATGATACACACTAAATTCTAATATGCCATGGTTCATTTTTACAAATTAAAACCATTCAAATTTGTAATTTACACTAATTTAGTATAAAAATAAAGCTTATGTTAATATTTAAAATAATTAATTTAGGAAAAATATTTAATTAAACTAAAAATTTATAAGTGGCTAAATAAACACCATTTACTAGTAATTACATAATTAAAATAGGTATTTTTGAAATTATAATGAAAAACAAGCACGGTTTGGTTTTACGAAAAATACATTTTTCTTTACCGAAAATCATAAAATTCGCTTAAACAATTTTATTCATTTAATTATTTATTTAATTATTTTTAAAACGTTACAATCTTCCCCCCTTTAAGAAATTCGGTCCCCGAATTTAAATTAAAACTCCCCCTCCAAATACTAAAACATTTAGCAAAACACTCAAATCGTCAGGGCTCCGAAATCATCAATACATAACAAAAATCAACTCCGTCAAGCATAACGTAATCATCGGAGTTATGGAGAGAATAAACTATCAAAACCCAATATGAAAACCAACATAATATACATCAATCTATAACTTATATATAGTTCGCATCCTAGTAAAATCACCTAAACATCATAATAAAGAAGCATACAAAAACCCCTCTTGAAAATCGCCGTGCAATGCACGTGTCACGGCATAAGTAGCGGACGTTTAATTTAATAAAAAAAATATCTATATATATATATATATATATCTTTTATTTAACATACACGTCCCGCCTGGTTACTAAATCAAATAATAATGATTATGAAAACATACTGCTCAAACTGAAATCAATCCCAATCACATCAATAAAATATCATGTGCGTCCGGTGCGCACTGAAATCGAAACCAAATACAGATACCACGAATACCCACAACAACAAAACTAAGTGCAACAGGTGTGCACCAAAAACATCTGTCAAGCGCAACGGGTGTGCACGACTCAATATCAGGTGCATCTAATCTGCACAAAATCCCGATTTAGTGCATCTGGTGTGCACAAAATCGCATCAAGTGCGCCAAGTATGCGCAAGAATCCAAATCAAGTGCATATGGTGCACGAAAACACACATCGAATATCAAAATCGAAATCACAGCACAAAAATACATGAAAACTAGGTCGAAACATATGTCAAAATCATGTGTAACCCCTATGCACGAAATCAAATCAAAAGTCTCAAAATATATAAAACCAAATCAAGTGTACTGGGTGTGTGCTAAACAACATCAATACAACTGATATATGAATCACAAATAGAATATAATGAAGGTACACACATGAAATACCAATCGTAAAACAAAGTTCTCAAAATACCAAAATCCAATAACAGAAATATGAAATTCAGATCACCAAATCACAATCGTAAACACTATCGTCAATGTGCGCCCCTTTCCTCTGATGTCGGCTGCTTCAAACTTGTCTCTTCATAAGTGTGCTGACTGCGCTACCAACGGCAATACTCATATCTAGAGTCTCCCACGTAGTCGATCCCTTCACTTGATATCCGGACTACATTAAACTTTTCGATCTATCCATCAAAATCCCATAATTCCCCAAGAGCTCAACACTCAAGTACAGCTTAAAATATCCGGTACATACCCCAGCATCGATGATCCAGCCGTAGAAGGGCAAACCCAAGCCTCACTAATGACACCGCGGAACTGCCGTAAACCCTAAGGTTCAAGGGCGTTCTTGTGGTCATTATGTCGAGTTAGGGTTTCATTCTTCTAGAGGGTCCATCGAAATACCTGCATGTTCTTCCGAATACTTTAAACTTGGGAAAATGGTTTTCTGATAATCGTTCGAACCCTTTAACTTCATCCGGACGGCATGTGAATACCCTTCGTCCGCACGCTAAGCAATGCTTCAATCCTCAAGAATAACCAATACTCTAATGGTTATCGCATTCGAGTCGCAGCTCCCTCTGCCAGTGTGCCCGTGGTAACAGAAACCACCCTCCGATATCGACGAAGATAGATTAAAGGAACGAATGGAATACGATGCAAAAAATTGTACATCCTAAGGCTCCTTAAGCAGAGTAGCGTATCGTAAGTATGCCGCGGACCATACCCACGGTACGTTACTCTACCTAAATCGCCTACTCCATCAACCAAGGGTCACCTAGACTTAAACAAGGTTAAACCTAGCGCTCTGATACCAACTTTGTCACGACCCGAAAGTACGGAACGTGACCGGCACTTAGATTACGAAGCGTCTAGAGGCGCAACGTAACCTAAGTAAGCCGAAGCCCAGAAATCTAAACCATAAAAGAAGAAGAAGAAGTAAAAGAAACATGAAGGAAACAAGTTTAAAATTATCAGCAAATTTTCCCAAAAATTTCGGCAGAGTCTCCTCTGTAAAAACTGGCCCCAAACGGGTACAACAAGTATAATATACATAAACAATAAAAAGTATCCCCAAATGGGAGCTAGCTCAACGCCAACAGGCGGAAACAACCACAACAAGCACAATAATATACAACGCCAAAGGGCGAGGCTCAAAACTCAAAAGAAAACAAAACCACCAGATCAGAATAATACAAGCGCGACTCTAAGGTCGAAATAAAGGACTGGTCCAATAAACTTATCAAGTAATACAAGTATGGTTGATGGAGATTTCTAGATACAAATGAAATAATACAAATACAATGGCGGTCCAAATACAAGTGAACCAACCTACCGTGGAAATCACCCTGAAGGAAAAGATGTGCCAGCAAGCTACCAGGGAAATCTGTACATCGAACCTGTAATCAAATTTGGCACAACAGGGGTGAGTTGCCAACTCGTGAGTAGAAGACATCTACGAAAAGAAATCGAATGCACGACGCTATCCTAGGTCATAATAATACACTATTATATCATAATCATCTAGTAATAGCAGGGTAAAACTACGTGTAAATGCAGATACTCCGTGCTCGTGTCAGTGCCTCATATAATACTATGTCATATGAATGGGTATGCATGCACCATGAATATAAAATAATCAATCCTGAAATCCAGATATATTTGTATTAGAAATCTTTAGCTGTTATCATAGTAAAATGTGTATAGGAATCTGAAATCTCAACAATGAAATCCATGGAAATCCGTGTCAAGTATCGACACAAACATGTAAATCTCAAGTCTCATAGTCTCAATACCTCGGGCTCCGTCAGTCCGGATCGGCCCATATCATCAAATCTCACGACAACGGTCGGTATCCTCCGGATATCCGCCGCGCCAGACATCACCGGTAGGTAGCCTTCCCCTGCCAGGCTCATCGTCTACAACTCGATCTTCTTACCCCGGGGTACCATATCGGGCCCACCATGTACCCGAGACGGTTCATCCACTCCTCGAATCGGGTCTCGAAATCCATCAGAAAACATGAAATATCATGGTGGACGACACATACATCACGAGAAAACCGCATCTTATATTTTAAAAAGAGAGGAGGAGAGAGAGAAGTTTTTATATATTCTTGCGGTTTTCCCCAAAATCCAGAAATCTCATAGAAATCCAAATCTCAAAATCATGAGTAAGTAAATGATAAGTGTCGGCATATGCCCCATAATACTGCATGATAACATGAGAATATGAATGCATGAATGTCTAAGTAATAAATGCCATGTCTATACTAGCATCTGAGAGTAAACACAATATTATATATCGATCTAGTTGCTAGCTGATTCTATCAATAAAAGATAATAAGATCTAAAGTGTACGTGACATAGCAATTACCGATGATGATGTGTGTGAGCCGAAAAATTAGTGTGCGTGGAATATGCGCATCATCGGTAATGGTGTTGGTGTCCTAACAGGTAAGGTTTATACTGATTATAGCAACACATGTAAGAACATGCACCATGATGATTACAGTATGAATGTGAAGACAGATGTGCATTATCCACTCCTCTGCGATATACGAGTACAACTACCACTATATGAATCGAACCTAAACTAGTGTACATCTAACCTCCTAAGGAACTAAACCTAAGGAACTAGTCAATAAGAAATAAGAGTCCACCTAAAGTCTGAATCAATATCTCTAATAGTCGGCGATCCCGCCTCAATAGCGTCACGTACGTAGTACGGCTTCCTCGAATCAAGAGTGCGGATCAATCATCATATATATGCCTCGTATGGTAAAATCCATCGTACGGCATCCCAATATCGGGTACGGGTCAAGTATCTCCTAAGTGTCTCATCATTCGTATAATGTCATCATCAACACATCTCATGATCAAGGTGCTAAACTGTAATCGCATACATCAATCATATATCATTGCCATCATAATATGCATCATTAGTTTATCCTCAGAAATATCATGTCATATGTATCATATTTTGATTAAGTCATACCTATATGATATCGACGTCAGGTCACACCTATATGATGTCGTAATCAAGTCATGCATATATCATATCGTGATCAGTCACAAGTTACAGTTCGGGTTCTATTTTAGAGTCCCATGTACCTCAATATCATCACCACCCATTATAATTTATGTACACATGTTCATTATCTCATTCTCTAATGATCCGCTAACACTTAATACGACTGTATAGCCAAGAATCACGGTATCAAGCCCAGTTATACTGTTTCATCATACCTCGGATATCATATCACATCAACGTATCCCATACACGTGTTGTATATATATATATATACACACACACACCTAGTCCTATGTGTATATATACATGCACGTATACACCATGTCGAGTTTCAGTGTGTGCGTGTGTGTTTCTATCTGAAACCTACGAACCTCTTCCAAGGTACTCATCCTCTGATATGGTTTCCCTAAATCAGTCTAGTCCAGCCTAGGGTTATTACTAGGGTCCTACGCATTAAGAATCTAGGGTCACATCTGGTTTTCTAATGTCAATAAGTACTATTCCTACTCTACGTTGCGGGGGTGCTAAACGCCATCCACCCGACTTCCCCCCGTAGATATGCATCTACTCACCTGGTCCATGTCTGCCAAAGACGGTGTCGCCATCCTCCTCTTCATCGCTCGCAGTCCACGTGAGGGGTACCTAAACGCAAACATATAAATAGTATCGTAAACTGAATCATATACAAAAGTCAAACGACGCAAGAAACAAGCATAGGTTAAAACCTATGTCCCGTCCACGCAAAAGCACCAAATATCGCTCGATATCAGCGTACAAACGCCGATGGATCGAGATAACATCAGCAAATAACTCATAGTTTTTAAAACTCGTTACTTATAATATATAACATGATTAAATCCATCGAAACCCTAAAAATCGATCAAACCGTCCAATTTCGTAAAACCCGAAAATGCCAATTTACCGTTTTTCATCAAAACTTGACATTTAAATGAAAACAATGGTCATAAAACTCATTAAAAAGCATAACTAGACTATACAAACCATTACTATATTTTTATTACACAAATTTGTATTAATTTGAAATTTCTAGTTTGCAATTTTTAACAATTTTCAACATTTTTCAAGCAAAATACCACAATTCCACCACAAAACATGATGTTGCATGAATTAATGTATTAAACTACAATTCATGATGATAATGATATAATAAAACCATGATTATATTTTTAATCTCATTTATTTAGGAATTTCCAAAATCTAGTTTACAAAAAAATAGCATTTTATTAGTATTTTCCAATTATCAAAAGAAACTAGTGATCAAACTAAGTTTTTCTTTTCATTAACATGATAATATTCTCACTAAAACTACAATCTAATGATAGCAATCTTAATTAGAATTTTATATTACCCACATATATATTTTTAAAAAAACTAGTTAGCTAAATAGCTTAATTTAAACAATTTGAATACACAAATTATTATACAATAACCATGCAAGATTTTTCCACTTCTAAAAATGGTAGACTAGTTATTATAACCCTAATTAATTAATAAAAACCACCACTTGAATTTACAAACCCTAACTTGAATTTTAGAATTTGCAACTAGAATTAATATATTAAATCTAATTATATTTAAAAGAAACAACTAATAACAATAAATAAAAAGGAGAAGATTTATACCTCCAAACTATGAAATCCAAACATGAAAATGAGCCTCCAAAATGCATGCTTTCCATCTCCAAATTCCATATAAAAATGAGCAAGGAATAAAGGGTATGATATAAATAGGATTTTGTGCAATTTTTGTTGAATTTTTGATGGATTTTTGATGAATTTTGAACAAAAAAAATGAAGTGGAAATGGGGGGGCTGCCATGGGGTGAGGCCGACCAAGCAAGGGAGAGAGGGAGAAAGAGAAAAGAGTTTCATGAGTTGTGTAGAAACTTCATCAAATAATATCTCACTTTATGTCTTTTCATGTATTTCTTTATTTTCTTTCATTTCTTTACTAAAATAACCAAGAAAACTCTAGAAAAATGGGAAAATTTGCAAATAAATTTTGCATGATACACACTAAATTCTAATATGCCATGGTTCATTTTTACAAATTAAAACCATTCAAATTTGTAATTTACACTAATTTAGTGTAAAAATAAAGCTTATGTTAATATTTAAAATAATTAATTTAGGAAAAATATTTAATTAAACTAAAAATTTATAAGTGGCTAAATAAACACCATTTACTAGTAATTACATAATTAAAATAGGTATTTTTGAAATTATAATGAAAAACAATCACGGTTTGGTTTTACGAAAAATACATTTTACTTTACCGAAAATCATAAAATTCACTTAAACAATTTTATTCATTTAATTATTTATTTAATTATTTTTAAAACGTTACAGAGCCGAGTTATCTTGGTCCTTCGGTAGCTCGGAGGCGAGCTGAGAGGCCGAGGAGGCCAATTTGCAGGGGGCTCTGAGGTGAGCCAGCTTTGTGCTTGTAGATCGGGTACAAGGGTGGCCTGATCGGCCCCTGTGGGCCCTCTTTTCTGAGTTCCGGGACACGTCATCTGCCAATATAGAGCATCATCAATAGGTGATTTGGAAGACTATATGTTCCATTCGAAAGTCAAAATTTTTTTTAAATAAAAGAGTATTCCCATGTGAACCGAGAGAAAGTTAACTAATCAACAAAATAAAGGAATTGCTGATGTTTTGGTACCACTATCCTAAGATTTATTCACTTCATCAAAGGGAAAAGTACCTGAGAGAAGGCCAAAAAGAGCCCTATATATCAACCCCATGTCCAACATATGGTTTACCTGAGAAAATCTACACGAAAGAAGCTTTAGTTTACCCCTTTTTATGCACATAATAAATATATTATTTCTCAAATGAAAAAAGGAAAAGAGAGTAGAGACAATAAGCCAAAAAAAATTGGTGTGATTGTGCAAAGGTTGGTCCATCTCCATGGTGCTGTTACTCAAGCCCAAATCAGCGATTTTGGCATTCATATTTGAATCCGTCAGTATGTTCTCTGTCTTTAGATCCCGATGAGCTACCATTTTACTATGGCAGTACTCAACACCAGATATAATCTGTTTTTAACATAATAGCTTAATCTTTATAGTCAAAGAAACTAAAAAATTAGAAAGGTTTTCACATCACATGATGGTTAGTTGTAGTTCTGAATTAATTTCCAGAGCAACTACAAGGAATAAAACAAAAATAAGTTAGTACCCTTTTTTTACATTTGAAAATAGTTTTAAAAAAGTAGCCAAGGTTTTGAGACGAATCCGATGATTTAATTTATAATAGGCCTTTACCCCAATATATGATTCCTTTTTTTATTTTATCCATAACAAACCACCATCGAAAAACAAGTCATGAAATATTCTACCAAATCAACAGGAAACAAAATTCAAAAAACACCTGTGTAAACAGATTATATATATAATAATTTCATGCCACTAAATATATATTTAGCAAACTAATAGCCAAAAAAAACAATTTAACATTTTCATGGAAAATATTACACAAAAATGAAAGTAAACATCAATAAGCCCTTTTCCCCCCTTATAATTACTGAGTGAATAAATCCAAAACAAAGTTAGCAAATTTCTTCTTCCAAAAAGAATATAAAAACAAAATAACTAAGGTTATCTATGTGCCTGTGTGTAGTTTGGTTACAATACTTCAGTCATGTAAACATATGTAGGCTGCAGGCATATACGCAGTTGTTACTGTAGTGAAAAGCTACAATTGAGCTTGCGGGGCATTATCTCATTGCATCGCATATTTCTTCTAGTAAACAAAATTGGTTCAATTTCTGAGATTGTTAAATAGAATACTAGCTTACAGCCAAAAAAATGATGCCAATGCACACGAGTGAAGAGTCATTGGCATTGAAACCATGCGTATGAATCGATTGATTTTATTAATATCATTATGCGCTATTTATACAAATAAGACTAGAGAAAATAGGAAATAGTTTTTTCGTTTCCTTTTTTCCTTTTTGAGGGAGGAAAAGGATCGGAAGAGCCATTGGCTCTGACCATTTCAAGTGTAGAGAACGTTGATTAAATATTATTGATGAAGTTGTGAACTACCTACACACAAATTTCAAGTTTGAGTCTACTCAAAAAAGAAAATAAATCTCCTAGTAATCGAATTTGGCCATCATATAATGCACGATGCCAATATATAATCAAATAATTTTCAGTAAGGTATCAAATAAGTGTCTATACGGTACTAGAATCATCCGTAATATCACCATGCGGACTTGCCATATTTAGTCTGATATTTTCTTCTTTGATTCACAGTGGATCTAACAGTGAGAGTTTGGAAAGAAAGTACAGAAACTGAGAAATTGTTTGTGCTTTAGTAAAAGGATCTGCCAATTGGTGTTTGGAGTCAATATAGGACAAGGAGATCATCTTCTTCGAATATAGATTTCAGACTATATATATGACGATCAACGGTCGATGTGTTTTGTACGTTCTTGGAACAAGAATTCGATACGATTTGGATAGTGCTTTTATTGTCATAGTAATGATGGATGGATTGTGGAACCTCCACCCTCATCACTTTAAGAAGATGTTCCAACTATATTAAGCTCAACCATGGTGTGTGCAATGGTTTGAAATTTAGCTTCAGTGCTGGATTGAGACACGATGGCTTATGCCTTCTCTATGAGATAGAAATGGAGTCAAGAAAGATACAAAAATCGGTTATATGAAGGACCTTGGGCCTTTTTCACACTTTTCAGGCACTGAGGTTACTTTCTCCTCCAAAGGGTACCTTCAATCTTAATGGAAATGTACCAATGACTCTCACTCTATTGCCATTCCATTGGAGCATAATATATAACTTCGGAAGATTGAGCGTGAACCACTTAATAACCCGGCTCGTTACCGTGAACTAGTCGGTGCCTTGATTTATCTCACCATTATCAGATCAGACATCGCACTTGCAGTGCACGTTCTTAGAAAACGCCAACAAACGTTCATTATGTAGCACTTTTTCGTGTACTCTTATTTCTTCAAGGCGAGATCATCAGGCCTATTCTATTACCCACCTTCTTAGGCTCACAACATATAGTGATGTTGGCTAGACTGATGATCTTGATACTCGTCGATTTACTATCAGTTTTTGGATCTTGATTGGTCACCCCGTCTCATGTAAAATTATGACACAAAATATTGTGTCTTAATCCAACACTGGGGCCAAATATTGAGTTATCGCAGACACCACATCTGAGCTAATATGATTAGAATCAGGGGCGGATCCATATAGAGCCGAGGTTAGACAGCCGCCCTACTTAGATCCGTGGGGTCAATATAGATATTCACAATTAATAAGTTATTTATATATAATATATATGATATAACTTCCTACTAAAAGAACTAGACGGCTCACTAGTTGGAGCATGAAGTCCAAGTGGTTAGGGTCTTGAGGCCCTTCCGCATCATTTATTTTTATATCCTTTTTCAATAATATCCCCCAAAGTGAACTTTTTTTTAATGCAAAGTTGTAAAATAGAAGTAGAAAGCAAGTAATATTGTTTTGTTTAAGTACAAAAATATATAATAGAATTGAAAATGATTGTTTTGTTTTAGTGCAAAAATATATCCTAGAATAAAAAATGAGTCCATGCATTAATTTCATTTGTAATGTTTTTTTATGCATTGATCTATACATCCCATATAATACATTTAAGTTTTTTTATATGCTCACCGAAACAAGAAATGTGTTATGTCTAACCATTATACATGGCATGTCTTAGTATATGTTGAAGCCTAGGTCCAACAACTGTATAAATAGGAAGCTAACTGGTTTTTCATTTTTATTAATTATCATTATATTTGAATAAAAATAACAGCGTAAAAGAACTAATGATTTTGAAGCCTAATCTTTGGGTTTTGCTACTTTTCCTCTTTTTATCTTAGAAAATATTTATTAAAGTGTAAGTAAATAATAGCTATTCTTATCTGAATAAACTAAAAACCGTTAACAATAATGAATTTGATCATTGTTTCAAGTTAAAAAAAATTCTGCCTCCTTCACTATGGCATTTTGTGATCTTTAAATTTTTCGCTCTACCCGACTTTATGTCTTCACTCCGCCACTAATTAGAATGTCTTCTTATTGATAAGGGACTAGAGGTTCCGCAATCCATTCGTATTTATTGTGACAATAAAAGTGCTATCTAAATCACAACAAATCCCGTGTTTTATGAGCATATAAAACACATCAAAATTAACTATCAGTATACTGATGATGCTCTATATTGGCGACCTTCCAGATCAGGACACGTGGCAGGTGACGTGCCCCAGAACTCAGAAGAGAGGGCCCACAGGGGCCGATCAGGCCACCCCTGTACCCGACCTACAAGCACAAAGCTGGCTCACCTCAGGGCCCCCTGCGAATTGGCCTCCTTGGCCTCTCAGCTTGCCTCCGAGCTACCGCAGAACCAAGATACCTCGGCCCCCTCGCTCGTTCCCGAGCTCTCCCGCCGAGACCATTTTCCTCGGTCCCTCCGACCGACCAACTCCACCACTCACAAGCGTAACCGCCGCTCCACAAATCTCACCATACCCAGATTCTCCGCCAGCAACATCCCACGTTCCACGCCATCCCGATCCCCATTAATGGGCGATCCGCTCTTTACGCGGGCGTGACGTCGGGAGCGTAACCGACGGCGAGATTCTCGTGCCTTCTACTGCGTGCTGCCGCCACTATAAAAACCCCATCACAGAGAGGTTAAGTTAGCCATTTTTTACACTTTTAAGCCGTTACTTTGCTCGGATCTCATCACTAACTTGAGCGTCGGAGGGTCCTCGGTGGTACCAAACCAACACGGGACTTCTTTGCAGGTACTCGGCAACAACTCCCCTTCCTCACCTCTTCCTCCAAAAACCCATTGAGACCCGCACGCGAAGGAAGATAATCAACTAAGTCCACCGCGAGATCAACGGAAGACAACATCTGACGGAGACCCGAAAAGGACCTTCATCAGTTGGCGCCGTCTGTGGGAAACTAAAACTCCACAAGAACAAAGTTGGCCTTCCGATCCCCATCCACATGGCGTGCGATCACCCTGAAGACCCAGGTCCACCCGCCGCCTCCCCCTCATCGGAGGCACGGATGGACCTCCTCCGGCGACCGTCATCAACGCCCTCGCCGGCCGAATAGACCGACTAAAGTCCAAACGGCTAGGCCAGGGCCTCCGATTGCCGCTCCTCTGCCTCCAGAAGACTCTGCCCTCATCGGCACGGCTGACCACCGACAGTCTACGCCCCATGGCCACAGATCTCACGGGCCGATACTCTTCCGCTGGGCGATCATTGGGTCTCCTCTGGCGGAATTGAAACGATGCGACTCTGGCGCTTTGCCTCCCCGCTCAATCGATGCGCATGCTACGCGCACGTTCCCCGCAGCCGTTCCTGTTCCCCATACCTGCAACTGGATGGTCGGGCGAAACCTCATGAAGAATCAGCCGAGCAGCTACCCTGCTCGGTTATCCCTGGCAGGTAGCTTCCCTACTCGCAACGCCAGGGATCAAAGCCCTCTCCAAGAGGCAACCCAGCAGCTACCCTGCTCGGTTATCCCTGGCGGGTAGCTTCCCTACCGCAACGCCAAGGATCAGAAAGTCCTCCCAGAGGCAGTCGAGCCCGAGGATCTCTCGCTCGGCTATCCCTGGCGGGTAGCTTCCCTACCGCAACGCCAAGGATCAGAAAGTCCTCCCAGAGGCAGTCGAGCCCGAGGATCCCTCGCTCGGCTATCCCTGGCAGGTAGCTTCCCTACCGCAACGCCAGGGATCAGAAAGTCCTCCCAGAGGCAGTCGAGCCCGAGGATCCCTCGCTCGGCTATCCCTCGCAGATAGCTTCCCTACCGCAACGCCAAGGATCAAAAAGTCCTCCCAGAGGCAGTCAAGCCCGAGGATCCCTCACTCGGCTATCCCTGACGGGTAGCATCCCTATCGCAACGCCAGGGATCAGAAAGTCCTCCAAGAGGCAGTCAAGCCCGAGGATCACTCGCTCGGCTATCCCTGGCGGGTAGCTTCCCTACCGCAACACCAGGGATCAAAAAGCCTTCCCAGAGGCAGTCGAGCCCGAGGATCCCTCGCTCGGCTATCCCTGGCGGGTAGCTGTTGGAGATAGTTCCCTCAAAGTCAATTATTGGATCGCAGGTACGTGATTGCAATGATTGAGGCAGGACCTATACCGATATGACAGTCTTGCTCGTGATGATAGTATGCTATCTGGTTTGTCTTTATCATCGTATACATGCTTTAGTTCGCTATTGCATGTTGATAGAGCCCATAGGATTCTTGCTTGACTACCGGCAGTATGATGGCGATCATATATGTGGGAGTGGGGTCTGTAAGCACATTCTTAAAGTGTCCCTAGTCGTGGGAGTTTCGAGACAGGGCATCGATACTCCAGAGTAGACTAGTGTATACAGTCGAGACCCCGACGAGGGGCGGTGGCTGGTCTCACAAGCCACTGGTGTCAGTTGGATCACCTAAGATGTATACAGGTGCTCATTGGGTTATGAGTACACCGGATAGGACTCGCCGGGAACATACTAGTTGGTATTATACATATCGTCAGATAGCAGTTCCCTGGTGACATGTGTACAGGTTAGTTCATCGACCTGAGGTCGTCATTTTTCTCGTGTGAGTTCCCACTGTGCTTTGATTTCTACCCTACCACGGCTCAAAGGAGTCGTGCAAATAGATCTTTTTTGGATACAGTCCCGAGCCACATGGAGGCAAGTGGGCGGATCGGCAGGGGATTCGTCTCTCCCGATATTGGGGGTGAGATCACGCTGTGTCTAGGAGAGCCATTACACAAAGCCCTCGGCCGAGGCAAGAGATTTACTGGTAGGTACTCCAGTAGTATCTCAGGGTGTTCTGGGCCAATCTCTGACACGACTTATACCGCTATTGGGGGTCTGACGTTACTAGCCCCCTAGGCAGATATGCGATACTCATAGACGAACGGACCGGACTGTATGTATATTGTCACTGTTAGGCTCAGTAGGGTTTATGGATGAGTTCGCTCGTCGGCTTCCCTTCCAATCAATACATAGGCAAACGTTACGTACAGCTCGTATCTCTGACATGCTAGTGGTTATACCCAGTGCCAGTGTGTTGATGAGTCATTAGAGTCCCCTACAGACACTTTCCCAAGTTCGGGCGAAACGTTGTAGAGGCCGTATGGGTTTATGGCGGGGTTCGGAAAATGCACGTGCGTTTTCGCACGTGTCATTTTTCGGGCAGATAATATTGGTCGGCTTTGGTTTTAGCCGGATCCGAATATTATACTGTGCAGATATAATATCTTTGTCTTAGTTGCATTTGTATTCGGTCGTAATACAAATGCGGGTATGTTTATACTGATACGGGGTTATCCTGAAATTCGTTTCAGGATCACTTTTGGAAGTTGCCAGTTTCCAGTTTTCTATCAGCCGTATTTAACATTCGGTTAAATGCGGATTTATCTTTTCGTCACTTGGGTGAGTCATGAGGGTGATGTGTGTGGAAGCTTCTAGAAGTTGGTGACTAGGATTAGTGATTCATTGTATGCATTAATTGAATGGTGAGGTATTATTATGTGTCACCATTTGCATTAATGAGTTTTGGTTTTGCTTAGGATATTTTGATCAAGATCTTTTGCTTTGTGGTCACCTCCCTCTCCTACACTCACCCTCCTCCTTCTATATATGTGGCCGGCCCCCTCCCCTCCTCTACTCACTCTCTCTCACTTGTTGATCAAAAGATTATGATAGTTTGGACTCATGGAAATTAGATAGCCTCATTTCTCATTTCACCCAATTCCAAAAGGCAACTTCATTAACCGTTCGTCCATAGCTTTGGACGTAACGAGACAAAGTGTTCTACTCATTCTCTACATTATCTTGGTCATCTCTTTTAGCAAACTTGATGATCGAGTTGCCTCGGTTCAGAGGCGGGAGCCCGTTTAAAGATCCGTCGACGTGGTGCCACCTGGACAAGAAGACTAGAGATTCAGGAGATCGAAGCAGCCGCAACAAAGCGTGGGATGATGGTTGAAGAACGAAGGACTCAGATCGTTCGGTATAACTCTTCTACCCACTTTGTAGTATGTTTGTTTAGCTTTAATGGCAGATCCGGGTTATAGTACGCGATAGCATCAGTTATAAAAAGTTTTTGTTCTGCATTTGGCGTCTGTTAGACGGCCGGGGTGCTACCGTGGACTTACAGTAGCTTCCCTACCGCAACGCCAGGGATCAAAAAGCCCTCCCAGAGGCAGTCGAGCCCGAGGATCCCTCGCTCGGCTATCCTTCAGGACAAAAGCCCTTGCCAAGAGGCACCGGACAGTAACCCTGCCCGGCCAAGGGTCCTTGGTAGGCTTCTTACAGCCCCTCCCGCGCTAAGGAACAGAGTCCTCCCAGAGGCAGTCGAGTCCTTGCTCGGCTATCCCCGGCTGGTAGCTTTCTACCACAACCGACAGGGATCAAAGTCCTTGCCAAGAGGCACTGGGCAGTAACCCTGCTCGATCCCCATTCTCAAGGATCAAAAGTCCTCCCAGAGGCAGTCGACCCCGAGGATCCCTCGCTCGGCTATCCCTGGCGGGTAGCTTCCCTACCGCAACGCCAGGGATCAGAAAGTCCTCCCAGAGGCAGTCGAGCCCGAGGATCTCTCGCTCGGCTATCCCTGGCGGATAGCTTCCCTACCGCAATGCCAGGGATCAGAAAGCCCTCGCCAAGAGGCACCGAGCAGCTGCCCTGCTCGGCCATCCTTCGCAGGCCTCTCACGGCCCCTCCAGCGTCGAGGATCTCAAGCCTTCATCGCGAGGCCGCCGAGTTCCATCCTACTCGGCGCATCCCCAGCGGGCATCCTCCTGCCCATCAGACGCTGAGGATCTGAAGCCCTCATCGCGAGGCCGCCGAAGTTTCTTCCTGCTCGGCGCATCCCCAGCGGACATCCTCCTGCCCATCAAACACTGATGGTCTGAACCCCTCGTCGCAAGGCCGCCGAGTTCCTTCTTACTCGGCGCATCCTCAGCGGGCATCTTTCTGCCCGTCAGACGCTGATGGTCTGAAGCCCTCATCGCGAGGCCGCCAAATTCCTTCATGTTTGGTGCATCCCCAGCGGGCATCCTCCTGCCCATCAGACGTTGAGGGTCTGAAGCCCTCGTCGTGAGGCCGCCGAGCCAAGTTTCTTCTTGCTCGGTGCATCCCCAGCGGGTAGCTTCCTACCCGACAAGAGACATCAGGTCTATCCAAGTTCGAGTATGCCTCATTCTCAGCAGTGCTTAGCACACTTGACAAGTGATCGAAATCAACTCGGCGACCGATCGCTCCACTTGTCGTTCCCGCACTGGTCTGCATCCCATCAGACGCCGCAGGTCTGCACACGTCGCCAACCGACGCTTGACACACAGACAGTCTCTTCAGTGACAGGATGCACAAATCGGCGCACCTTCCTTAAATGCAGAGATTTTGCCCTGATTCTCTGGCAGAAAAGGCAGCTGACAGCCCGGGGACGCGTCCTGACGAAATCTTAGGAGGGAGCTCTCCCCGGTCGGCCCGGCAGTCCACTGTTGGCCCGACCCGCCAGCTGGTCGGGACAAGAGTGGGGGGCTAATGATGATGCTCTATATTGGCGACCTTCCAGATCAGGACACGTGGCAGGTGACGTGTCCCAGAACTCAGAAGAGAGGGCCGATCAGGCCACCCCTGTACCCGACCTATAAGCACAAAGCCGGCTCACCTTAGGCCCCCCTGCGAATTGGCCTCCTCGGCCTCTCAGCTCGCCTCCGAGCTACCGCAGGACCAAGATACCTCGGCCCCTTCGCTCGTTCCCGAGCTCTCGCCGAGACCATCTTCCTCGGTCCCTCCGATCGACCGACTCCACCACTCACAGGCGTAACCGCCGCTCCACAAATCTCGCCATGCGCAGATTCTCCGCCAGCAAAAATCCCGCGTTCCACGCCATTCCGATCCCCATTAATGGGCGATCCGCTCTTTACACGGGCGTGACGTCGGGAGCGTAACCGATGGCGAGATTCTCGTGCCTTCTACTGCGTGCTGCCGCCACTATAAAAACCCAATCACAGAGGGGTCAAGTAAGCCATTTTTTACACTTTTAAGCCGTTACTCTGCTCGGATCTCATCACTAACTTGAGCGTCGGAGGGTCCTCGGTGGTACCAAACTACCCCGGGACCTCTTTGCAGGTACTCGGCAACAATTCCCCTTCCTCACCTCTTCCTTCAAAAACCCATTGAGACCTGCACGCGAAGGAAAATAATCAACTAAGTCCACCGCGAGATCAACGGAAGACAACATCTGATGGAGACCCGAAAAGGACCTCCATCACATACAATCTAAAATCAATATTCAGAGAAGATGATCTCCTTACCCTACATTGTCTCTGAGCACCGATTGACAGATCTTTTCACTAAAGCATAAATAATTTGCCGATTTTGATATTTTCTTTCCAAACTCTTAGTCTTAGATCCATCTTGAAGGAGGTGTCAAAGAAGAAAATATTTGATAAATTATGTCAAGTCCATATGATGATATTATGAATGGTTCGGATGTTGTAAATACACTTATTTGATAACCTACTAAAGATTATTTGTTTACATATTGACATGGATCTCTTTCCTTATATGATAGTCAAACTTGACCAACTATTTTTCTTGTTTAGGAGATTTATATTCTTTTTTGTCAAACTTGTATATAAACATTGTAGGGTGTTTTTCGTCATCCCATTGAGATAGGAATATGTGTCTCTTGTCAGGCGTACTACAGATTCCCCCTGTCTAGGGTAGGCGGGGGTTTATTGATTGTGGGGATCCGAATCTCCGGCAGCCGCGGACTAAGCTGTCGTTAATTAACCCTCGTCTTTGGAGCGAAAGAAACTCCGATTGACGGGTCAAACTGGTCATGCAAACTTAATGTGCAGTGTGCGTATGTTGTGCATTGAGAAGTTTTGGATATATCGGGGGCCTCGCAGAGTTTACGGGGGTTCCGCTACCCGGATAACGGGCTAAAGGTCAAGGGGGCTAGCGGCCCCTTTGCGGGGTGCGGGACAGCGCCCCGTTAGAAATTTTTTCTAACGGGGACAGTGTTATGGAGTGTGTGTGTGTGTGTGTATTAAAAAAGGGAAGAATAGCGTCCAAAGGATGCGTGGGGGCTGGGCACACGGGTGCCGGCAGAAAAAGGGACTTGGTCTCTGCACTGGGAGTTGTTCTCCCGATTTGACTTCTGGAGTTGAACTTCTGACAAAGAGGATAAAGGGAGCTTAGCCCTTGCACTGGGAGTTGTACTTCCAAAAAGAAAAATTTATTATATATATATATATATATATATATATGAGATTAATGGAGGAAAGAGGCCATATGAGGGGATTTCCTCCTATGGCGTGAAAAAAATACAAGCTCCACCATTTTTTCCGACGATCGGCATCCATCATCATCATCGTTATCATCTAAGATGTGTGTACACCAAATTTCATGTGATTCCACAACTTTTTCACCGTTGATTTAGTGGTTTCAAAATTAACGGTTTACCGACAATAGAATATTTTACATTGCTAAATCAACGGTGAAAAAGTTGTAGAATCACACGAAATTTGGTGTACCCACATCTTAGATGATAACGACGAAGATGATGGGGGCCGATCGTCGAAAAAATTGGTGGAGGTTGTATCTTTTCCACGCCATAGGAGGAATATGGCCTCTTTTCTCCATTATTCTCTCTCTCTCTCTCTCTCTCTCTATATATATATATATATATATATATATATATATATATATATATATATTGAGGGGAATGAAAAGTTCTTTTCATTTCATTAGCATGTTGCCTTTTATAGGCTTACACATTTACATATACCCCTTGGGCTTTACAAAATGGCATTTTGCCCATCCCATACCTCATATGCTCATTTCTTTTGCACACGAACCATGAGCTTTACAAAAATTTGGTTTTATGCTCAATCTTTTTACATCTATGCATAAAAAATTATATCAAAATTATTTATTACATGATTTCATTTTGGCATGGGGGAGGCCGGCCGCAGGGCTCGACTTGGGCATGGGCCTACTTGATTTGGACTTGGGCCAATTTACTTGAAGTTGACTTTAACTTGGTCAACCGGGGTGTAATTTTTGACCCCAACAAAGTGCCCTCCATCAATAAATGCACACCGCGTATATGAGTTGTATGTATGAAATTGATGGATATTGGAGTTGGACTTCAAGGTAGAACGTCATTCCGGGGGCGGAGTATCATTCCGGAAGCATAATTCTGGGGATCGGAGCATAATTCCGGAGATCAGAGCATGATTTCAAGGATCGGAGCATAATTCCGAAGAGCAGAGCATCATTCCGGGAGCATAATTTCGGTGATCGGAGCATACTTCCGAGATCGAAGCATAATTCCCACGAGCGAAACATAATTCCGGAGATCGGAACATCATTCCGAAAATCGGAGCATGATTCCGAAAAGCAGACCATCATTCTGGGAGCATAATTCCGGTGATCGGAGCATAATTCCGTGATCGGAGCATAATTCCAACGAGCGGAACATAATTCCGGGGATCGGAGCATCATTCCAAAGATCGGAGCATCATTCCGAAGAGTGGAGCATGATTCAAAGGGGAGGATATATTCTGAGACGAAGCATAGTTTCAATGTAGGGTTCTGGGGCGAAGCATAATTTCGAAACGGGACAAGTGTATTCTGAGACGAAACTTAGTTCCAGCACAGGGCAGACATTCTGAAAGAAGTATATCTCCGATGCAGAGATTGATTCCGAGTCGAAACATAATTCCGACAGGGAAGGCCGATACTCCGAGACGAAGCATAATTTCAACACGGGGTATACTCTGAGACAAAACATGATTCCGACACAGAGGTCAATTCCCAGGCGAAGCATAATTCCGACGGGGAAAGTAGATACTCCGAGGTGAAGCATGATTTCGACACGGGGTACACTCTGAGACGAAGCATAATTCCGCCGCAGAGCTTGGTGGTTGACTTGATTCCGAGTCAGAGGATAATTCTGACAGGGAGGTCACTGGTTGACTTGATTTCGAGACGGAGCATAATTCCGATGGGGAGGTCACCGGTTGACTTGATTCCGAGATGTAATACCCAGTTTTCTTATACGACTAAATCCGTATTTATTCTTATCTATAAAATTTATTTATAATTATCTATTTAATTTCAAATCCTACTAAACCCAGATCTTATCTTTCGTTTTCTCTAGTTCAGCTGTTCTTCTTTTATTGAGTCTAAACCCAAAACGAATGCTATGTATATTTCTCCGTCTAACCCAAATCCATGACTTCCCCAACCCTTTGCCAAGTGTCCAAACTCACTCCCTCAGTTCAAAACTCCCTAGAGCCACACAAAATTAAGATTTGTCTAATACGAATTTGTTAAGTGCAGCCCATCGCCTTTCTCATTTTTATCTTTGATTAATCTTAACCCCGGCCCATTCATTTTCTTTAATTCATACAAAGGTCGGCCTCTTCTTCTTCTTTATTCTTTAATCCTTTCTAAATTTTGCCGAGCCCACAGAGCCAGCCCACCATGTTTAATTTTTCCATTTAAAATTTTCCTTTAAACCTCAGCCCATTCTCTCTAATTACTATCTAAATTGCACCAGCCCACTTAGTTTATTTTCACTCTTTAAACAAATTACTCATCCCATTCAAATTCTCTCAATAAAATCTTTTTAACCCAGCCCACACAAATCCCTCAGCCCACCTGTTATTTTATATTTTCCTTAATACAAAACCCCGGCCCACTCTCATTCCAAGCCCACCTCTGTTTTATTTTTAAGGGGGTTTTGTTTTTTTTCTATCGAGCCCGGCCCGTCTTCTCCGGCCCACTCCCTCACCCATATTGCACCCGTTTCTCCAAACCCGACCCGACTCCTGTGCTTCTTCTCTTTAAATTTTTCCCCAACGGCTATATCCCATCGTGCGCGCGCGACCCGCCTCCTCCGCCATCGCCCACGCCCTCGTCGCGAGCCGTTACCCCACGTCGTGCAATGTTACCACTTGCGATCCCCTCAACGTTCTCCTCTCGTCTCCCCTCATTCCTCTTTCTCTCCCTCCTCAACTCCCTGTAACCATTTTCCCACCGTCGACGACAACCGCAACCGCCCCAACCCTCCTCGTCGCCTCGCCGTCGTCCCACGTCGTCGATCCTCGACCTCACCACCACCGTGAGCTCCCAGCTCCTTCCACTCATCTTCTCCACCATCTACGACCCCGTGTCAGCCGCTACCGAGCTTGTCCCCATCGCCCGCACCTCGTCGACGAGCTCCCCTCGCGCCTCCGTCGACCCCGTCATCACCCAATAACCCTCTCTAACCCTCAGCCTCTCCCTCTCTCTCTCTGTAGCCCTCTCTCTCACTCACTGTCTCTCTCTCTTCCTACATCTCTATCACTCTGTCTCGTTCTCTCTCTCTCTCTCTCTATCTCTCTGTCTTTCTCTCTCTCACTCTATTTCTTTCTCTATCTAACTCTCTCTCCCCCTGCTTTCTCTCTCTCTCTCTACACTTCTCTCTCTCTCTCCCTATATCACTTTCCCTCTCTTGAACCCACATCCCGAACACCTCACTGGAACCTGCCAGCAACCACCTCGTACCCACGAGCCGAGTCGTGATCATCGTAAAACATTCGAGCCTTGGCTGTTCATCGAGCACTTTCCGTACGTCGTCGATCCTTGCCGTCTCGGTCGTTGCTGCTGCTTCCGTACAGCCCTAGACGTCCTCCAGGCAAGTTCTTACTTGCTACATGCTATGTATTACTAGTTTACAAATTAAAACCGTAGATATATCACATGTTTTGCCTTATGTAAATATTGCCACAAACTGTTCGATACTTGTTATCATAGAAAATAATTATCAAATTTGACGGAACTGGATATAATGCTTTGGCCCTTGATGTGATGGATACCCTGCGCAAGTTTTGCTAGAAAATATGACCGTTCACGACTAAAACAACTGCCCCCAAGTTTAACTGTAAAACTGTAATTCTGTTGCACCTGAAAACCGTTAAATTCACCATAAATCATATACATATTAGAATGGTGCGTTCGAGGGCTCAAATCGAATCTAACTCGACGAACTTTAACCCTATGCTAGTTTCCAGACATTCTTGTACTTAAATTGGGATGATAATCGTATCGGGGTGCGACTCTGGACTGCAGTCCAGAGCGACCTCAGTTAATGGTTGCTGTTCCGTAATGAGTACCACAGGAATTACTTAACTCTTAGGTTGCGGAACTCCGCTGCTTATTGTAGGTAACTCAGTTAGCTAGACAAAACTTTTGATTTCATTCTGTTTCGTTACCGTTTGATATTTAAATTGTAATTTAGAAGATCGGGACACATAACAGTCCCAGCAGAATCAGAATTGACATGTTAATATTAAACAGATTATAACTCCTAACGTACAGACGAGATTGAAGATCCGTTTGTTGCGTTGAAAACTTTACTGAAAACCCTAGAATTCATTCAACTGTAGCGTCGCTAAATTATGATCCCAACTGGGGTCAAAATGCGTTGCAAAATGGATTCCTGATTCTGAAACCGGATTTTCAGCCGCGTGCGCTTAAAATGAAACAGTTATAACTAATGATCCTGAAACCCGATTGTCTTGAAACCAAATTAGATGGATAGTTAACTGAACATATTAATTACCACCTGTTTATCTTTTCGCTAAATTATATACATATGTTTCATGATAAATCGTGCAAGTGATAGGCTGTTGTTTTTATGACACCTTAGTTGTGCTTCTTATACTGTTCATGCATCATATCATACCTATATCATTGTAGTGATAACCTAGTGAGATCGTGCATTTACCCAGTGTTAGTTTTCTAGCGATTATTGTGGCAAGTACGTCATCGTTCGTGTATCCGTGATTAAGTGAAAGTGATACGTACTTGTGCACAATCAGTGACCCTATATTTCTACTGCATTGTCGACGTCTGAGGATGCGTGTACGTGTGACTATAAGTGGTATGGGACACTTATGGAAGCGCTTGCACGGATGTCACAGATAAGGCATCCGACACTGCCATTTATCTTAGGTATTAGTTGGGACGTGCTTGATGGAGGTCCTGCCTCCAGTTCTCGCGCAGACTTGTCACGGATCGATTAGTATTTAGGGTGATGGTTAGCGTTTGATGTAGACCACGGGGTGTGGGGTAGTTTAAGTGTGAGTTCAACAGAATCTCGGGAGTCCCATGCCGGCTTATATATTTAGGGAGTTATATGGAGATTTACAGGGTATGTGCTATATACACCGTGATACACTCGTTACATGTTGGGCCCGTGGTCCCTTGCCCTTGGGTTCTACCCTTGGGTGGAGGACACTCGCGAGTGGTTGACTCTCACACTTGGACTGACGATAGGCTTAGTGACCTGTACAGTGAGACTTAGAGACTGATAGGGATACTGGCATTTATATTACTTTTATACTGTGTTGACATACGCGACATATCGTTATACTGCTTTACTGTTCCGCTGCGTTGATTACCGCACATGTATATTCATGATGTCATTTATTAACTGCTTCACATACCTACTATCACTGTTAGAACTGTCACTTAATTTTATATATATTATATTGCTATTGTGTCGCTCTGACGACCTGAGTATGCATGCTCAGTGTGAGAAGACGATTTAGCCTGGACCAGTGCATCACAGACTTCCTGACTTGCCGTTCCTAGTTACATCCGTTTGTTCCACTTCAGGTCAGTTTACATTATTGTATCTTTCAGTTACTGCATTTCTCTTTACCTGCGCATCGTTTACTGTTTACCATGATAAACTAGAAGCCGAAGTGTGACTACGGTAGGACTTTTCCTTGACCGTAGGAGCATGGCTGGCCTTGTCTACCCCTCGTATCCCGTATTTTGGGAAGCGGGGCGTGACATGGTTTAGTTGGTATCAGAGCCAGGTTTTGCATCAATTTGGATTGCAATTTTCCGTGTACAGTTTGGCAATCTAAGACATCTTTCGGTCTAGGTGGTAAACTGTCATTCTTGATCCATATTCACATCGTGTGTTCAGCTATCCTTTCGCTATGGTTTCGGGTGACTTGGCAAGGATACGTGGTTGCAATTGCACTACCGTACTCTAATCAAGTGACTCAAAGCCTTACGGTTGATTCTCCACTTGTAATAAATTCATCACCTCTGATATTCTTAAATTGTGTCCCATCCATAGTATATTTTCATTAGTTTGGCTTGTGACTCATATCATTCTCGAAATTGTTGTTTCAGGATCATGTCTTCCAACGACTCTTCATCTTTATCCGCTCCCCAGAATCAGACTGTTGAGATTCTGAGTGTACTGCAAGGTTTAAGGGAAGCCCAGGAGCGGACAAACGACTTATTAGCTGAAGGATTGAGAAGACAGGTGAATCAGGCACCAGCGGGAGTCTCCTATCATAAAGGGATCCCTACTGGACGAAGGAAGGAGAAGAAGATGAAGCGTCAACAGAAGCATCAGAAGAACCTTTGCTGTGGATATTGTAAGAGGCCAGGACATCTTCAGAGGGATTGTCGCCGCGCCCAAGGAAAATGTCTAATTTGTGGATCCAGCGAACACATCATCAACGGTTGCCCAGAAAGGAAAGAACTGCAAGGAAGAAACTTGTCCACTCTCCCCACTTCTGCCAAGTGAGGATTGCCACGTAGTTCGGACTTCGACGATAAGGCGGATCAAACGCAGGATTCAACTCACGTGACGAGAATGCAATGTTATAGTAGTCGAAGAATAATTTTCATGTTATCTACTTTCAGTAATAATAATGTGTCATCCTTTATGAATATTTCCTTCTGTTTGAAATCTTGTATCCTTTGAACTTTTAGTTGAATGCAATGAAATTTGAATCATATATATGTATCATTCTCATGCTTTCTTTATGTCAAATTCTATTCATTATCACAGTATTTTCATTCTGATCCTTCAGTTCCTGCAACCGCATATTTTTTCCTATATTTCGTACCCTGAGCTTTCCTTGATATATTCCACTGTCTAATGATGACTTCTCTTTTCAGGCCATGGCCCACCCTGGAGCAGCGCCACATCTAGACGAGGATGCACAGTCGTGCGTTTCCTTAGATCACACACTGACGAGTTCCGATGATGAGGCCAATGGTCCACAGGTCAACTTCGAAAACAATGATTCAGAGGACGAAGGAGCAGCCGCCCCAGAGTTTGGCATGATAGCTGATTCTGACGAAGAAGAAATAGATCCTGAAGAGAACCTAATAGAGGAAGATCCCGAGGGAGATCCAATAGAAGAAAATCCAGTGGAGGAAGACCCCTTGGAAGAAAACCCAGAAGGAGAGAATCACATGGAATCAGACCTCGATGAAGAAGTTCTATCCGAGGATGAAGGACCAGAGGATCAAGACCCTGCCATGGAAGAACTTCCTTTAGCGATACCTGCGAGGCGCTATGGAAATGGACGCCCCTACCTGAGCGCGCGAGCCTACCGCAACCTACTGAATCTCCACAACCGCGACTGACGGAATTTCTCTTGATGTTGTCTTTCTGGCCAAATAAATTGTGTATAGTTTAGGGCCACCTTTCGTCCTTGAGAATGTCTTGTTTCAAATTATCTTGAATAAAGTAAACCTTCTGGATTCGTAAACCTTTTGATTTTGTTTCGCCTGATACTTGTTTATTACCCACATCCATTTATCTTCTGCTGAGATCCCTGACTGTCCCCCTACTCATTATATAGTTTTTCACCCAGTTTCGATTAGAAAGTACCACACCCTGATCCTTGGAATGAGCCACCCTTCATATCTCGTCTGTGCCCCGTTTGAGACCCTTCTGGGAGGAGAACAGTTCCTGTGAAACTTCCGAGTTCACTAACTCTTCCAATCTTGATTCGTGGGTTGTACCGACTGTCGTTTCCCCCACACTTTCCTTTTGTATTCCTTTGTTACTCATCCTTACTTCCTGTGCTGACCCTATCCCAATCTCCTTGATTTTCAGTCTAAAGCCGCCATACTCCGACCATTGAATGATCCATATTTTCTTGTAATCATTACCCTAGCTAACCCTATACCTCCTTGTGTTCTCCTTATTACCCTAAATATATATAGGGACTCTCTTATTCAAAAATTTAGTTTTCAGTAGTTTGTATTTATCAAAGAGTACGTGTCATTGATTACTCCGTTTTTAGGTTTGAAGTACATTATTGTTATTTTCATTTCAGTAGCACAACCTTACACCGCACATATTTTATTCCATGCTCTTTATTTTCACTATATGAGTTTTCTACGCTATTTGATCGATACTTCGTCCCAAAAGTATTTTAACCTACCGAATAAGCTTTCACTACCTCATTATGGTTACTTTATCTTCGAGTGTTGTGTTGTTACTATTATAAGTGGTTATACTTGATACTTATTATTTCTGCTATGCTACTTGATTATGATTATACGTGCACATAGTTAAATTTCGATTTTATCGAGTACGCCTCGAATAATATTGTTCGTTATTGTTGTTATTTATATTTCCGTATATGAAGTTACCCTTATAGTTATTCCTGCATTATAGCTTTTTAGATCTAGCTTTCCGTACGTTGTTCTTACATACACATATTTTAAAACTTCTTCGTCCTCGTACTGATAATAAATCTTTTATGTTAGTGTGCAATATAATAGCTTTCGCTTATGTTGGTATAACCTATCGGTTATTTTAAATTTCGAGGACGAAATTTTTGTAAGGGTGGTATGATGTAATACCCAGTTTTCTTATACGACTAAATCCGTATTTATTCTTATCTATAAAATTTATTTATAATTATCTATTTAATTTCAAATCCTACTAAACCCAGATCGTATCTTTCGTTTTCTCTAGTTCAGCTGTTCTTCTTTTATTGAGTCTAAACCCAAAACGAATGCTATGTATATTTCTCCGTCTAACCCAAATCCATGACTTCCCCAACCCTTTGCCAAGTGTCCAAACTCACTCCCTCAGTTCAAAACTCCCTAGTGCCACACAAAATTAAGATTTGTCTAATAAGAATTTGTTAAGTGCAGCCCATCGCCTTTCTCATTTTTATCTTTGATTAATCTTAACCCCGGCCCATTCATTTTCTTTAATTCATACAAAGGTCGGCCTCTTCTTCTTCTTTATTCTTTAATCCTTTCTAAATTTTGCCGAGCCCACAGAGCCAGCCCACCATGTTTAATTTTTCCATTTAAAATTTTCCTTTAAACCTCAGCCCATTCTCTCTAATTACTATCTAAATTGCACCAGCCCACTTAGTTTATTTTCACTCTTTAAACAAATTACTCATCCCATTCAAATTCTCTTAATAAAATCTTTTTAACCCAGCCCACACAAATCCCTCAACCCACCTGTTATTTTATATTTTCCTTAATACAAAACCCCGGCCCACTCTCATTCCAAGCCCACCTCTGTTTTATTTTTAAGGGGGTTTTGTTTTTTTTCTATCGAGCCCGGCCCGTCTTCTCCGGCCCACTCCCTCACCCATATTGCACCCGTTTCTCCAAACCCGACCCGACTCCTGTGCTTCTTCTCTTTAAATTTTTCCCCAACGGCTATATCCCATCGTGCGCGCGCGACCCGTCTCCTCCGCCGTCGCCCACGCCCTCGTCGCGAGCCGTTACCCCACGTCGTGCGATGTTACCACTTGCGATCCCCTCAACGTTCTCCTCTCGTCTCCCCTCATTCCTCTTTCTCTCCCTCCTCAACTCCCTGCAACCATTTTCCCACCGTCGACGACAACCGCAACTGCCCCAACCCTCCTCGTCGTCTCGCCGTCGTCCCACGTCGTCGACCCTCGACCTCACCACCACCGCGAGCTCCCAGCTCCTTCCACTCATCTTCTCCACCATCTACGACCCCGTGTCAGCCGCCACCGAGCTTGTCCCCATCGCCCGCACCTCGTCGACGAGCTCCCCTCGCGCCTCCGTCGACCCCGTCATCGCCCAATAACCCTCTCTAACCCTCAGCCTCTCCCTCTCTCTCTCTGTAGCCCTCTCTCTCACTCACTGTCTCTCTCTCTTCCTACATCTCTCTCACTCTGTCTCGTTCTCTCTCTCTCTCTCTATCTCTCTGTCTTTCTCTCTCTCACTCCATTTCTTTCTCTATCTAACTCTCTCTCCCCCTGCTTTCTCTCTCTCTCTCTACACTTCTCTCTCTCTCTCCCTATATCACTTTCCCTCTCTTGAACCAACATCCCGAACACCTCACTGGAACCTGCCAGCAACCACCTCGTACCCACGAGCCGAGTCGTGATCATCGTAAAACATTCGAGCCTTGGCTGTTCATCGAGCACTTTCCGTACGTCGTCGATCCTTGCCGTCTCGGTCGTCGCTGCTGCTTCCGTACAGCCCTAGACGTCCTCCAGGCAAGTTCTTACTTGCTACATGCTATGTATTACTAGTTTACATATTAAAACCGTAGATATATCACATGTTTTGCCTTATGTAAATATTGCCACAAACTGTTCGATACTTGTTATCATAGAAAATAATTATCAAATTTGACGGAACTGGATATAATGCTTTGGCCCTTGATGTGATGGATACCCTGCGCAAGTTTTGCTAGAAAATATGACCGTTCACGACTAAAACAATTGCCCCCAAGTTTAACTGTAAAACTGTAATTCTGTTGCACCTGAAAACCGTTAAATTCATCATAAATCATATACATATTAGAATGGTGCGTTCGAGGGCTCAAATCGAAGCTAACTCGACGAAATTTAACCCTATGCTAGTTTCCAGACATTCTTGTACTTAAATTGGGATGATAATCGTATCGGGGTGCGACTCTGGACTGCAGTCCAGAGCGACTTCAGTTAATGGTTGCTGTTCCGTAATGAGTACCACAGGAATTACTTAACTCTTAGGTTGCGGAACTCTGCTGCTTATTGTAGTTAACTCTGTTAGCTAGACAACACTTTTGATTTCATTCTGTTTCGTTACCGTTTGATATTTAAATTGTAATTTAGAAGATCGGGACACATAACAGTCCCAGCAGAATCAGAATTGACATGTTAATATTAAACAGATTATAACTCCTAACGTACAGACGCGATTGAAGATCCGTTTGTTGTGTTGAAAACTTTACTGAAAACCCTAGAATTCATTCAACTGTAGCGTCGCTAAATTATGATCCCAACTGGGGTCAAAATGCGTTGCGAAATGGATTCCTGATTCTGAAACCGGATTTTCAGCCGTGTGCGCTTAAAATGAAACAGTTATAACTAATGATCCTGAAACCCGATTGTCTTGAAACCAAATTAGATGGATAGTTAACTGAACATATTAATTACCACCTGTTTATCTTTTCGCTAAATTATATACATATGTTTCATGATAAATCGTGCAAGTGATAGGCTGTTGTTTTTATGACACCTTAGTTGTGCTTCTTATACTGTTCATGCATCATATCATACCTATATCATTGTAGTGATAACCTAGTGAGATCTTGCATTTACCCAGTGTTAGTTTTCTAGTGATTATTGTGGCAAGTACGTCATCGTTCGTGTATCCGTGATTAAGTGAAAGTGATACGTACTTGTGCACAATCAGTGACCCTATATTTCTACTGCATTGTCGACGTCTGAGGATGCGTGTACGTGTGACTATAAGTGGTATGGGACACTTATGGAAGCGCTTGCACGGATGTCACAGATAAGGCATCCGACACTGCCATTTATCTTAGGTATTAGTCGGGACGTGCTTGATGGAGGTCCTGCCTTCAGTTCTCGCGCAGACTTGTCACGGATCGATTAGTATTTAGGGTGATGGTTAGCGTTTGATGTAGACCACGGGGTGTGGGGTAGTTTAAGTGTGAGTTCAACAGAATCTCGGGAGTCCCATGCCGGCTTATATATTTAGGGAGTTATATGGAGATTTACAGGGTATGTGCTATATACACCGTGATACACTCGTTACATGTTGGGCCCGTGGTCCCTTGCCCTTGGGTTCTACCCTTGGGTGGAGGACACTCGCGAGTGGTTGACTCTCACACTTGGACTGACGATAGGCTTAGTGACTTGTACAGTGAGACTTAGAGACTGATAGGGATACTGGCATTTATATTACTTTTATACTGTGTTGACATACGCGACATATCGTTATACTGCTTTACTGTTCCGCTGCGTTGATTACCGCACATGTATATTCATGATGTCATTTATTAACTGCTTCACATACCTACTATCACTGTTAGAACTGTCACTTAATTTTATATATATTATATTGCTATTGTGTCGCTCTGACGACCTGAGTATGCATGCTCAGTGTGAGAAGACGATTTAGCCTGGACCAGTGCATCACAGACTTCCTGACTTGCCGTTCCTAGTTACATCCGTTTGTTCCACTTCAGGTCCGTTTACATTATTGTATCTTTCAGTTACTGCATTTCTCATTACCTGCGCATCGTTTACTGTTTACCATGATAAACTAGAAGCCGAAGTGTGACTACGGTAGGACTTTTCCTTGACCGTAGGAGCATGGCTGGCCTTGTCTACCCCTCGTATCCCGTATTTTGGGAAGCGGGGCGTGACACGAGACGAAACATAATTCCGACGGAGAGGTCATTGGTTGACTTGATTCCGAGTCAAAATATAATTCCGACGGGGAGGTCGTTGATGTCCTTTTTGCGACTTGGACGGTCGGTATTGCCATTTTAGTGACGTGGACGGTCGGTGCATGATTTGACTTGCTCCGCTTATCGCGGTGTAAGGGATTCAACTTGTTTCCGAGGTAGAGCTTGATTCCGTCAGAGAAGTCGTTGGTTGCCTTGCTGATTTGATGTGATTTGGGTTGACATCAGCATCGCTACGCTGAAATATGGTACCAGGAACGAATCATTATTTGCCATAAGAGAATTTGGGGATTTTTGTTTTGGTTTGGCATCAGCACCGCTACACTGGAATATGGTACCAAGAGCGAATCATCATCTACCGTGAGGGGATTTCCCTCGTTCCCAGTTTAACGACTTAAGGGTCATCCGTTCCCAGTTTAACGACTTAGAGGTCATCTGTTCCCAGTTTAAAGACTTAGGGGTCTATTGGATCGGAAGTTTGGAATTTTGGGGGTAGGGGTCGGCATCAGCGTTGCTAAGACTGAAGCACAGGTGCCAGGAGCAATTCATCATTTGGTTTTACCTGTCGGGGAGCGATGGCTTAGGAGACAGGCTTAGGTCCCTATCACCTAAGGCTTTTCAATTTTATGAGCCGAAAGGGTCCCATAAAAGCATTTTCTCCTTACGAGTCGAAAAGATCTCGTAGGTGTACTATCTCCTTAGGAGTCGTGGGGACACCCAAGTGTGTTTTTCCTTTGAATCGTAAGGATCCCACGAAAGTGTTTTCTTACGAGTCGTGAGGATCCCGTAAGTTTTGTTATCCTCATGTATCATGAGGACACATGAGTGGGTCTTCCCAAATGGAGCATAATTCCAAGGGCGGAGACCGGCCGTGTGACTGGTGATTGCGGTGGGGCATGGGTGTGATGAGAATTATTTGAGCCCGTGAATTGTATACAGTAGTCAACTTGGGGATCAACCGTAGGGTCAGGAGAATTTTGGAAAATTGGATTTTGGTTGGCGTCTGCATCTCTGCACTGAAATATGGTACCAGGAGCGACTCATCATTCGTCGTTTGGGGATTTGGAATTTGGTTGGTGTCTGCATCGCTGCACTGGAATATGGTACCAGAAGCGACTCATCATTCGCCGTTTTTTACTACCGCGATTGCTTTATCATTTCAGCTTTTCTCATCGCGAAGGTCGCAATTACCCTATCTTTTTGGCCATTTATTCGCGGTTGCCCAATCATTTCGGCTTTATTTTTCATTTTTATTTTACTCGCTGATTTTTATTGCGAGTTGCCCCATCATTTCGACTCTTTTTTTATTTACACTTTTTTACACATTTTTTTACACATTTTTTACACATTTTTACATTCCCGGTTTAATGACTTAGAGGTCGATTGTTTCCAGTTTAACGACGCGGTGGTCGATTGTTCCCAGTTTAACGACGTGGTGGTCAATGGTTGGAGCCTTGGTTCGATTCTGCAGGAGCCCCGGGCTTCTTTAAATCGATTTCATAAGCGGGCTCTTCGTCGTCTAGACTGAGTCGGTGTTGGATGGCAACAACCACGTCATCATCATGGCTATAAAGCATAGGAGGACTTGTTCATATGGGCTCCATCATGTAGACCGTATGGGTCGTGTACCCATCTATTGCTTCTTCATTGGCAATGTTGCTCGCTCGACTCTTATCTTGTTGCCTTGGTTCGCTCTTTTCAGAGAAAGGAAGATGCCTGAGAGAATCAGGTTTCCGAAGGACTTCGGTCTCCATTTGTATGAAATTGGCGGTCGCAGCTTGACTGTTTGTTAACACGCGTTTAGACAGTTCTATCTCTCTTACCTTGTATTGTTTTTCAACTCAATCTTTGAAGACAAAGAAGTCTTCAATAGCATGACCTATCATGCTGTGATAGGGGCAATATTTGGGGTCGTCGGCCATATTCGTTTCTTGCGGTCTTTTTTATTCTGGCAATTGTAGACCGTTTCTTAGGGCGTCTTTGAATATTTTATGGACTTTGTCCCTTCTGAAGGAATAAACCTTATCCAGTTTCTCTTTCAGTGGAGATTTTCCTCCCTCTCCGAACACTGACTTCCGAGGCTGGTTGGCATTAGGCCCACTTATCCCTCTCTTATTTCGGTTAGCCGAAGTGTTAAAAGATTCAGCATCGTCAGAATTTCCGCCTTTGTGATTATCGTCCTTTCGGTTTCTCCAGGACCTATTATTATTTTGGGAATTAGAGGAGGACTTCTGCTTTGAGCGCTCCAACATCTGGATTTTTCTGGTCAGCTTTTGGAATATTTTGAGACCTGCGGTGCATAGAAACGGGGCCATCCAATTATTGAGATTTCCAACGAGGAGACTGACAGATTGGTCCTGCTCTATCGGCGGTTCACATTTGACGGAGAGATTGCGCCATCGGGTTATAAAATCCGTATTGCTTTCGTTATTCTTTGGTTTGGTCCTTACGAGGTCGGCAATGGTGATCTTATCGCTGACACTCATGAACTTTTGTCGGAACAGAGATTCCATTTGGACGAAAGTAGTAATGGAGCCATCCGTTATGCTCGCGTACCAATCGAAAGAGACATCGGTTAAACTATTAACGAACTGGCGGAGGAGAAGCGCATCATTGCCTCCAGTATTCCCGCATGAGGCTTTAAAGTAAGCAATGTGCTGATTCGCATTTCCTGTCCCATCAAATCTTCCGAATTTGGGGATGACATAACTGCTAGGAAATTATACTAGATCATACTGAGCAGGATATGGTCTCCCACTACTGCTGATATCTTTTTGCGCTTCGGCTTCGGCCACCAATATTTTGACTTTGTTGGCAACCAAATCCATGATTTGATCTTGAGTTAGCGGGCTACTGTCATTGGTAGCCAAGACATTTCCCGAAATAGGATGCGATTGACTTTCATGCAGTCCGTCTACCTTTGGATTTGAGGGAATAGGCGTCGACTGTCTCGAGACACTGTTTCCCGGTTCATGAGCAGAACCGCACGCTTGATTGGACGACTGAGTGGCAACTTGGGCCGTGAGCTGCATCACGACATTCATCAAGTCGTCAATTTTGGAGTAAAGTTTGGCCATCTCCTTGTCTTTTACTTCTGAGCTATTTTCGGAGGTCTTGGAGAAGTTGCTGCTCTGCGTTCTTGGGACAAAAGATTGGCTCCTCTTCGCTTTCCGAGCCCGACTCCTCATGAACCGAGGGATCTCTCTGCTTATCAGCCTCACTGGAAGGGTTTTCATTACCTCCTAGAGGATGCTGGTCGTGGAAAGTGGCAGCCACATTCATATCAGATTGGATTTGAGATGTGATGGCCCCATCCTTACTCTTGCTGCGTGTGCCCACCATGCAGACAGTGTGAACCACATATCCAGCCATCTCTTTATTTTTGGCGGGGTAACCCTTTCTTTCGAACCTCATAAAGTTCAGCCGAGCAAGAGCCCTAACCCTTTTGTTGGCTCTGTATCTGAGCCTTTTCTGTCTTAGCTTCTCGATTTTGAGGACTTGGCGGGCATCCGTTATCCAGGAAGTCATTGTGAGTCGATCGGCGGGGAGTTTAGAGAAGACACCTGATCGAGCGGTTTTCAGGGGCACCACCGGAGCTTGCTCGAGACATCTTGTTGCTTTGTTGGTGTTGATGGCCTTACCCCCAGCTGGAGCAATGGAGGGTCGTTCAGAAACGGATTTGTGCTTGGGCTGAGGTTCCTTCGCAACCATGACATTTGTCCTTTTCCCTTTTGAGGCTGGTTTATCCATCACCGGGTGTTGAGGAGCAGAGATGGCGTTAGCTGGCACGAACAGAATAGAGCCGAATGGTAGCAACGGTTCCTTCCACTGTCGCCCGAGACTGGCCGGGAGGACCGTCCTGGCGTCCATCTTCATCGTGTAGGAGATACAAGCTATGTCGAGAGCTGAGCTTGTCCTTGGAGACATTTTTGCTGCATCCGAAGATTGCAATTGGAAACTGTTAACCTGCACAAAGAAGCATAATTTCAGTACAGGCAATCGATATGTATATTGATTGAGTTCGCATGAACGTTTAACCCGAAATATGGGAGGAGATATTGGTCCCACCGGATGTGCCAGAATCTGTAGGGTGTTTTTCGTCACCCAATTGAGATGGGAATACGCGTTGCTTGTCAGGCGTACTACAGATTCCTCTTGTCTAGAGTAGGCGGGGGTTTATTGATTGTGGAGATCCGAATCTCCGGCAGCCGCGAACTAAGCTGCCGTTAATTACCCCTCGCCTTTGGAGCGAAGGAACCTCCGATTGACGGGTCAAATTGGTCATGCGAACTCAATGTGCTGTGTGTGTGTTGTGCATTGAGGGGTTTTGGATATATCGAGGGTCTCGCAGAGTTTACGGGGGTCCCGCTACCCGGATAGAGGGCTGGGGGTCAATGGGCTAGCAGCCCCCTTGCGCGGTGCGGGGTAGCGCCCCGTTAAAAAAAATTTCTAACGGGGACAGTGTTTTGGAGTGTGTGTGTATATATATTTAAAAAAAGGGAAGAATAGCATCCAAAGGACGCTGGGCGTCAGCGCCCCACATGCCGGATACGCGGGTGCTGGACGTCAGCAGAAAAAGAGACTTGGTCTTTGCACTGGGAGTTGTGCTCCCGATTTGACTTCTGGAGTTGAAATCCTGACAAAGAAGACAAGGGGGGCTTAGCTCCTGCACTGGGAGTTGTACTCCTAAAAAGAAAGATATATATATTTTGAGGGTAATGAAAAGTTCTTTTCATTTCATTTTCATGTTGCCTTTTGTAGGCTTACAAATTTACATATAGTCCCTTGGGCTTTACAAATTGGCATTTTGCCCATCCCATGCCTCATATGTTTATTTCTTTTGCACATTAACCATGGGGTTTACAAAAATTTTGGTTTATACCCATTTTTCTTACATTTATGCATAAAAAATTACATCAAAATTATTTATTACATGATTTCATTTTAGCATCGGGGAGGCCGGCCGCGGGTCTCGATTTGGGCATGAACCCTGGGCTTGGGTCCGCTTACTTAGGGTTGACTTTGATTTTGACTTGGTCAATCGGGATGTAATTTTTGACTCCAACAAACATCATAATTTCATCTGTAATATTCAATTAAAGTTTTCTACACTAAAAAAGATATCATAGCCAATTGCGCTTCTCCTTTTGTTCTTTCATCCACCTGAAAAAACACTTTCGTTGCAACCCTTACATCTTCCACAATTCACATCATCGATTGATCGTCGCGACATCGTCGTCTTTCTAGTTGTACACTTTCATCGACGCCAACATAGTCTCTCCTCCTCAGCATCCTCTCACGCACGAGAATACCATCACGATAGGAGCCGTCCTCAAAATCAAGCGATTAAAGATTACGATCCACTTAGTGTCATGCGGATGAGACTAGAGGTTAAAGGCCCCCTTGCTCGATGCTTCAAACACTATGTTGCTGTTGTCCTCTTTGCAGATTATGAATTCCAACTCAATCGAGATCTCTATCCAAACTCCCAAGTTAAAAGCAGCAAAATCATGAATGAGTATGTTTCTAGTTACGACTAATTGGACTGCCTTGTTTTGAAATACATATTCCTTCCTTTTCTAGAATACTATGTTTCCTATTCTGTGTAGCCTAATACGCATAAGTAGGGCATTATGTTATTGATAACATCATTCGACGTTATCGTGTTTAACAAGCTTCACCTGACGCCAATTCTTAACACAATTTACACCATTTTCAATATTAAAATCCATCTTACTTGTATCCTGAGAACTAACTGATGAAAAATCAGAAGAAGAATATTAATATTTCATCATAAGATTCAAAACATAAACAATTCCATCTGCTCTATTACCCGATGCAGCATATATTGATCGCCAACTACATGAAGTCGCTCATAGTCGCCTATTTAAGATACATGTGTCGCAACTAATTGCCATCCTATACCTACTTACAGCACATTCCTTGGGCATTCAAGCACAATGCTTTCTGCGTGATTATTAATCCTTTCAAAGTCAACCTGGAGACTAAAAATACATTCTAATTGGGCACTGATCCTTTATTGGCCACTATGTATCTTCGAAAATGGAACCAAGACACGAGGCCTTGCTTCCTTCTTTACATGTCCGATATGGATTATTTGCGGCCTCTCTTTCGGCGAGGGATTTTAAGGTTCTATGTTTTTCTTCTCTAATTGCTGGTTCAACTTCTACCTCAGATTGTCCTTCTCTTGAGAAATTTCTCATAAAACCTATAATTTTTTTTAATCCTTTTTCCAACCAGAGTAAGAATAAAAGGACTTAATTTCCCAAGTCCCTATTCTCAATAGTAGATTTTTTAAATCCTGATTTTCTGACATGGTTTTCCTATTCTTAACAAATAAAAAATTCAACGCTTTACTTCTTTGAACTTTTACGTATGGCCTATTTTTCTGTTCCGACCTTAGGAGGAAGACCATCACCTGACACGGATCGGATCCGCACGTCAAGATGTTACCTTCCGTTGATCTGCTGATGGCGGCGATGGACGGCTGAGATTTGATCTGGAGGCTGGCCCCTGAAGCATGTGGATCTCAATGGGTTTGAGGTGGCTTGCGCCGAGCTACCTGCAAAGAAGTCCCGAGGTGGTTGTACCACCGAGGACCCTCTGACGGTCAAGTTAGAGGGGAAATCCGAGCAGAGTAACGGTTTAGTGGAGTAAAAATGACTTACTTGAACCGTCTGAAGAAGGGGTTTATATAGCGGTGGCGGCAGGCAGGACAGACGTGAGAATCACGCCGGCCATTACGCTCCCGACGTCACGCCCGCGTGATGAGCGGGATCTCCAATTAATGGTGAGACATGCTCGTTAATGGGGGATCGTGATGGCGTGGAACGTGGGATGTAGCCGACGGATATCTCGCGCATGGCGAGATTCGCGGGATGGCGGTTGCGCCTGTGAGCGGTGCCGTTGGTCGGTCGATGCGACCGAGGATGATGACCTCGGCGGGAGAGCTCGCGGACGAGCGGAAGAACCGAGATATCTCGGTTCCGTGGTAGCTCGGAGACGAGCTGTGAGGCTGAGAATGCCAATTGTGCTAGGGGCTCAGAGGTGAGCTAGCGCTTGTTTGTGGGACAGGCAAAGGAGTGGTCTGGTCGGCCACTGTAGGTCCTTTCTTGCATGCTCTGGGACATGTCATCTGCCACGTGTCATGATCTGGGAGATCACCGATATCGAGCATCATCATTAGCCCCCCACTCTTGTCCCGACTAGCTGACAGGTCGGGTCGAGAGTGGTCTGCCGGGTCACCCGAGCTGAGCTCCTTTCGAAGATATCGTCGGGCATATCCCCGGGTAACTTATTGTATTTTTTGGATGACGCCAGCGGATCAGGGGAGAGATCTCTGCCTTAAAGAGGGTGCGCCGGATCGTGTGTACGTTTACTGAAGCGACAGTCCACGTGTCGGGCGCTGGCTAGCGGACGCAACGGGCCGCAGACCTCTGGCGTCTAAGGGGATATGCCAATGTGTATGCGATAGGTGGAGCGATCGTGGCCGTCGAGTGTACTGAACCGTTTCGGCGGGAGATGACTGTCGCCGTTGGATGAGAATGCCGGTGGCAATAAGTAGAGGTGGGGTCCACATGAGGGCCCACTCCCCTTCATATTCTCCTCGTTTTTGGTCTTGTTAGATCGGCGCTCTCCTTTTTAGGTTGGATCTCCGCATTCCCGAGGACTTCTCTTCGTCAGGTTAGATGTCTTCCTTTCTTTCTTCTGCTTCTTCTCCTTCTGAGTCGAGCCTACCTCTCCCTTTGGCAGGGCAAATGGATCGATCTAGGACTCTTGGTGCCCTCGGCGCTCAGTCCGGATTGGGGGCCGGCGGTGCGGCTGTGCCTTCGGCTGACCTGAGCCCAGCACCAAATGTGCCGCCGCGGGCGGGACCATCTGCCCCGTCACGAGCTCCTGATGATTGTCCAGGCGACGGCCAAAGGCGTCCACGGGTTCCCGAGCCCTAGACGAGGGATGCAGGAGAGGAGAAGACGGGGTTCCTCTTAAGAGGAAGAGGACGGTCTCTTGTGCGCCACCGTTGGAGAACCTTGGGGGGATTCCCGTGCAAGAGGGGGACATCCATTTCGTTGTCCCGTCTGGACTTTCCGTTGCTGCCGGCCTGTCACGTCCCGCTTCCCAAAATACGGAATACGAGGGGTTGACAAGGCTAGCCATGCTCCTGCGGTCGAGGAAATATCCTGCCGTAGTCACTCTTCGGCTTCTAGCTTTACGTGGTAATCAGTAATCAATGCACAGGTAATGAGAAATGCAGTCACTACATCGAAACAAATACAAAGAACTAACCAGATAGATATCAAGGAAGTATAGCTCTGCGTCGCTGATCAAGATGTTCGCAATATCCTCGAGGTACGTCAGGTCCTGGTCCGAGCTGAATCCACTTCTCACTCTAAGCATGCATACTCAGGTCGTCAGAGCGACACAATAGATAATATATATATAAATACAAATGTGAACACGTGCAATAATGTTGAATATGAAACAGTAATTATGGAATAATAACGTGAGCATGAAGTAGCCAATACGGGTAGATAATAGAGCAGGTAAACAGTAAAGTAGGTACATTGAATCAGTAAGCAATGCATGTCAATGTCACTAACCCTATCAGTCTCTAAGTCTCACTGTACAGGTCGCTAAACCTATCGTCGGTCCAAGTGTGAGAGTCAACCACTTGTGAGTATCCCCACCCAAGGGTAGGACCCAAGGGCAAGGGAACACGGGCCCGAGTCGCTCGCTAATAATCAGTAATATCACCCATATATCTCTAGAATCGCTGTATGTGCCGGCAATGGGACTCCCGAGATTCTATTGAACTCACACTCAAACTACCCCACACCCCGTGGTCTACATCAAACACCAACCATAAACTCAAATACCAGTCTGTCCATGACAAGTCTACGCGAGAACTGGAGACAGGATCTCCATCAAGCATGTCTCGACTGATGCCCAAGACAAATGGATAGTGTTTGGTGCCTTACCTATGACACTAATATAAGTGCTTCATAACCGTCCCATTCCAGTTATAGTTACACTTATATATGCCCCCATAGACGTCGACAATGCAATAAATCAACCGGGTCCGCTGATTGTGTACAAGTACGTGCCACTTTCACTTGTTCATTCACACTTTATCACTACGTACTTGCCACAATCAGAACGCTAATACCTAACACTGGGTAATACATACGATCACTAGATTAACAATGCCATAACATCTACATGATATGATGAGAATACAATAATTACGATATGAATAGAATATCATCAGTCAGTGTCCTACCACTTGCATAATTCACAATAAATCATACATGCGAAATTTAACGAAACAATGTAAAATGAGTAAGCAGTATGTTTAATTATCCACCCGCCAAAATTGGTTTCGTGCCAATCGGGTTTCAGGTTTGCTAGATACGACCATTTCAATTTAAGTGTTCGCTGCTGGAAATCCGGTTTCAGAACTGGAAGTCCGTTTCGTAACACGTTTCATTCCCAGTTGGGATCGTAATTAGGCGACACTATAGTTGAACAATATTTAGGGTTATCAGTTAGGTTTCCAACGCAATTGGAGGATCAGTAATATCCTATATCCTCAGGGAGTTACGGCCAGGTTTAGGTTGATGTGTAAAATCTGTCACTACAGAATTCAGCTAGACACGTCGACATTAAAAAGGTGTTAAAAATATCATACAGAACAGGAATCTAGTGAAACCAGTGGATTAAAAAAGCTCACTCAATTTTATTCGTAACTATATAGGGTTCTGCACACTTCCGCATTTGAGCAAAGAAAATACAGTGGGTTAACAACAGGGGTTATCTGGAATTACCACTCTGGACTGCAGTCCAGAATCGTAATTCACAGCAGTTTTCTCTATCGTAACTAGTTCAATTTTAGATATAAATTATATGGTTCTTTAAATTATCCCTTTGGATTCTATACGAGTCATGGAACGCTAAAATCCGATTTGTAAAACATTTAATATGAATTTAACCATCTAGCGTGTGCAGGAAAATTCTGATTTCACAATGATTGTCGGGGATAGTATTTTGTAGGTGAAACGATATTTTTTTGTAACCAAATTTCCGTAACACCGCTATGGATAGTAAACGGGCTTAATGATCATAAGTTTCACCATTTAAAAATAGGTTTTCACTTAAGATTTCATATCAAATAATTGTTTATACGTATGGGGATCGAAGCTTTGGTTATACGAAAGATACAAACAATTATGGGTATAACATTAATAGCATATAAAGCAAGTGTAAATCACTTGTCCTGGTCGCTTGATATGGAAGCGACGCCGCTGCAAGGTTTGTCTCGACAAACGAGACAGCGCGATGCTGGACACGGGCGCGTGGCGCGAGCATGATGCGTGGTGATCTGGTACTGGACGCGGTGGCGACGCGGGCGTGATACGGTGGTGAGCGTGGTCCTGGCTCAGTGCGTGGCACGACGCGACGCGACACTGGGCACGGTGTGGCACGGGGACTGGGCACAGGGAGCGACACGGGAGTGGGTCTGCGGTGGCACGGATGGCAGGCACGGTGTGGCACGAACGCGACACGGCTTGGGTTCGACACACGCACGGTACGGCACGGCAACGATGGATGTGTACGGCGTTGCGATGGTGACTGTGTTGACGACCGTGACGGCTACGGGGACCGAGGCCACGGCTTGTACGGCGTTGACGACGGCTGGAACAGCGACAATTGCGATTGCAACAGGTGTTTGATGAAATGTCAGGGCCCGATTATGCTTGATGGAAAGGGAAGCTCGGGGTCGGTTGGCTGTCGTGGAGGCGGTGGAGATGCAGACGTGGTACGATACTAAGCACGAGTCGGTGATTGCCTCGACAGTGGTCGCAGCGGAGTTCCGGTGGTCCAGAGAGAGGGGAGCTTGGTGGCAGTGAGGTGGTGTTGGTGATGGGTTGCGGTAGTGTTCAGGGATGAGACTCGGCGATAGCTTCGGCGATGGTGTGCTAGCAGTGGTGTGCTTAGGGTCGCCGGGGATGGTCGCGACAAGGAGCTCAGGTGGCTGGAGGTGGAGTCTGTAGCTGGGTCGAAGGAGGAGGGGATTGCTGGGAGGTTGCAGAGGAAGCTGGCGGTGGTTTCATGGGGGTGCTGGTGACGTTGAGCGGTGGTCCCGGGGGACGACGTGGTCGTTGGAGAGGCGGTGTGAGGTGGTTGCCGGTGGTGAGCTCGGAGGTGAGGGGCGACGGTAGGTACGTAGGAATCGGTTTAGAAGGCGATGAGGATTGGGTTCGGGTTCGGTTGTTGGTGAGGGAGATGGTGGTTGGTTGGCGGGGATGCTCAAGTGACGAGGGAGGGGTGAGGACGATGGGTTCAAAGGTGGAGGTTGAGGTGGTGAGGAGGCTAGTGGCTGCAACGTCGAGGCTCAGGTGATGCAGAGGGGGTGAGGTCGAGGGAGTGGGCGAGCGCGTGCATGAGGTCATGGGCCGAAGAGTGGGGGACGAGGTCGCGACGAGGGGGCATGGGAACGAGCGCGACGATGTGGGGGAAAGAAAAGAGCGGGAAAGGAAAGAATGGGGGAGAGAAGGAGAAAGAGAAACGGGTCGGGTCGGGTGAGGGGGAGGGCTTTTGGGCCGGGGTTATTGGGCTGGGCTCGGAAATAAATAAAAGGGAGATAGAGAGGAAGTGGGCCGGAGCTGAGGGAAAATAAGTAAAGGAAAATGGAAATAGGGTTTGGGTTTGGGGTTTGGGCTTGGGAAATGAAAATAAAAGGTGGAGAAAAGGATTAAATTGAATTAGGGTATGGTAATTAATGGGAAAGATATAGAAAATTTGTAGAAATTTGGGGAAAATATTTGGAAGTTTATTTATTAAAATATAGTAATTATTCATAGGGACTGGGTATTACATCATACCTCACTTATATAAAATTTCGTCCTCAAAATTTAAAATAAATCGCGAGCTCAAAACACTATGCGAAAAAAACCACGAAATCAAATACTGCTATATAGCGATTTATGCAAAAGCAACTAGATGAAAGTCAAGGGTCTATATATATATAAGAGCTAGCGCAACTAAAAGAATTGGCATAAGTTAGCGCAAGGCAGAACCACCTATAATGAAAACTATATGCACAATACCAGAAAATAAAATGATAATAAAAAGCAATAGTGAAGGACTTGCCGATAGGCCAAAATATTCTAGGATAAAAGTATCGATCAGACAATTTAAAATAACTTGAGAAAACCCATATGGTGAAATAAGAAAAATAGTATGTGCGGCATATATTTACGCTATTGAAAATATGAAGAATAGTAGAGTATTCAGAATAAGTAAAACGAAAGTAGTTGATAACACGCAATTTTTTTTTGTAAGCACAAAATAGTGAAAACTAAATTTTGAATACGATGTCACTGAACGTAATCATATTAATAAGGAATAGCACTAATAATGCATAAGGGCTAGTCAGGGTAGGGATTACAATGGAGTACGGTCCATTCAAAAAGGCCGGGTCAGCACAGGGTGCAAGGGTGAATAATAATGAATCTCAGAAGGGAAAGAAATGTATTGGGGGGACAGTCGATGCATCATGAGAATCAATACTCAAAAGATCGGCGAACTCAGAAACTTTATCATTATTTATTTTCCAGAAGAATTTCAAATAAGGCATACTCGAAAGATAAAAGGTGGCCCTAAACTATACATAAATTTATTTGGCCAGAGGCAACAAAAGATAAATCGCGTCAGTCGCGGTTATGGAAGTTCAGCAGGTTACGGTAAGCTCATGCTCTAAAATAGGGGTGTCCATTTCCATAGCGCCTCGCAGGGATTGCCACTGGAGGTTCTTCTGCCGCGGGGTCTTCTTCTTCTGGTCCTTTTGACTCGGCTAGAGCTTCTTCGTCGTGGTATGCTTCCACGTGATTCACTTCTTCTAGATCTTCTTCTTCCACGGGATTTCCTTCAACTGGATTCTCCTCAAGGTCTTACTCTCCTGGATTTTCTTCTACCGGGTCTTACTCGGGATCTTCCTCTATCGGGTCCTCTTCAGGGTCCTCTTCCTCGTTGTCAGAGTCGCTGATCATGTCGACTTCTGTGGTCGTGACTCCCTCATCCTCGAAATCGCTATTTCCAAAAATAACCTGGGGGCCGTTGATCTCGTCATCTGAACTCACCAGCATGCAGTCTAAGGAAACGCATGACCGTGTGTCCTCATCTAGAGGTGCTGCTGCTCCAGGATGGGCCATGGCCTGAAAAGGAAGAGTCATGATTAGACAGTAGAACACACCAAGAAAATAACCAAGGATACGGAGCACAAGAAAAATATGCAGTAGGTAAGGACTGAAAGTCAAAATTTAGAGTACTGATGCAATAACTAGTATAAGGAAAATGAGTGGCAAAGGGACGATACATACATCACAACTCAGAATTTTATTGCATTCAACTAAAATTTCAACGGATACAAGATTTTAAACGAAAGGAAATATTTACAAGAGAGTGACAATATTTTTATTGAAAGCAGAAAAGGTGATAATTCTTCTTTGATATCTAGACCGCTGCATTCTCGTTAAGCGAGTGGAATCCTGTGCTAGGCCCGTACTATCCTCGAAACTCGAACTACGAAATAACCAAGCCATTTAGCAGGAGTGGAGAGTGTGGACGAATCTCCTCATTGTAGCTTCTTCCTTTTAGGGCAACCATTGACAAGATGTTCGTTGGATCAGCAAATCAGGCACTGCCCTTTGGCGCTGCAACAGTCTCTCTAAAGGTGTCCTGGTTTCTTACAGTATCCACAACATTGAGTCCTCCGCTGCTTCCGTTGCTGAGGAACAAGTGAGTGCTTCATCTTCATCTCTTTTACTTGTTTAACAGGGATTCCCTTACGATTGAAGGCTTCCGCTGGTGCCTGAGTCATCTGCCTTCTTAATCCTTCAGCTAACAGGTCGTTCGTTCGCTCCTGGGCTTCCTTCAAACCTTGCAGTACATTCAAAATCTCGACGGTCTGACTCTGGGGAGTGGAGATAGAAGGAGAGTCGTTGGAAGACATGGTCCTGAAATAACAAACTTTAGGACGGCGTAAGTTACAAAATACAAGAATCAGAATACAATATAGGATAGGCAACAAAACAAGAATATCGGGTGAGGTGAAACTCAAATGAGTGGAAATCAAATGTAGAACTCCAAGTCACTCAAATAGAGTACAACATTGTAACTATGCTGCAGTTCATAATTACAATCACGTAACTCTACTAAGTCACCCCAAACTCTAGTGAATGGATCAAAATATATAGCAGAACACACTATATGAATCAAGATCAATGATAACAAGTTTACAATCTAGTCCGAAGGATGTCTTAGATTGTCAAGCCCTACACGGAAACTGTAATCCCATTCTAAACCTGGCTCTGATACCAACAAAACTATGTCACGCCCTGCTTCCCAAAATACGGAATACGAGGGGTTGACAAAGCCAGCCATGCTCCTACGGTCGAGGAAATATCCTGCCATAGTCACTCTTCGGCTTCTAGCTTTACGTGGTAATCAGTAATCAATGCACAGGTAATGAGAAATGCAGTCACTACATCTAAACAAATACAAAGAACTAACTAGATATATATCAAGGAAGTATAGCTCTGGGTCGCTGATCAAGATGTTCACAATATCCTCGAGGTACGTCAGGTCCTGGTCCGAGCTGAATCCACTTCTCACTCTGAGCATGCATACTCAGGTCGTCAGAGCAACACAATAGATAATATATATATAAATACAAATGTGAACACGTGCAATAATGATGAATATGAAACAGTAATCATGGAATAATGACGTGAGCATGAAGTAGCCAATACGGGTAGATAATAGAGCAGGTAAACAGTATGGCAGGTACATTGAATCAGTAAGCAATGCATGTCAATGTCACTAACCCTATAAGTTTCTAAGTCTCACTGTACAGGTCGCTAAACCTATCGTCAGTCTAAGTGTGAGAGTCAACCACTCGTGAGTATCCCCACCCAAGGGCAAGGGAACACAGGCCCGAGTCGCTCGCTAATAATCAGTAATATCACCCATATATCTCCAGAATCGCTGTATGTGCCGGCAATAGGACTCCCGAGATTCTGTTGAACTTACACTCAAACTACCCCACATCCCGTGGTCTACATCAAACGCCAACCATAAACTCAAATACCAGTTGGTCCATGACAAGTCTACACGAGAACTGGAGACAAGATCTCCATCAAGCATGTCTCGACTGATACCCAAGAAAAATGGACAGTGTTTAGTGCCTTACTTATGAAACTAATATAAGTGCTTCATAACCGTCCCATTCCAGTTATAGTTACACTTATATATGCCCCATAGACGTCGACAATGCAATAAATCAACCGGCTCCGCTGATTGTGTACAAGTAAGTGCCACTTTCACTTGTTCATTCACACTTTATCACTACGTACTTGCCACAATCAGAATGCTAATACCTAACACTGGGTAATGCACACGATCACTAGATTACCAATGCCATAACATCTACATGATATGATGAGAATACAATAATTACGATATGAATAGAATATCATCAGTTAGTGTCCTAACACTTGCATAATTCACAATAAATCATAAATGCAAAATTTAACGAAACAATATAAAAGGGGTAAGCAGTATTTTTAATTATCTACCCACCAAAATTGGTTTCGTGCCAATCGGGTTTCAGGTTTGCTAGATACGGCCATTTCAATTTAAGTTTTCTCTGCTGGAAATCCAGTTTCAGAACTGGAAGTCCGTTTCGTAACACGTTTCATTCCCAGTTGGGATCATAATTAGGCGATACTATAGTTGAACAATATTTAGTGTTATCAGTTAGGTTTCCATATCAATTGGCAGATCAGTAATATCCTATATCCTCAGGGAGTTACGGCCAGGTTTAGGTTGATGTGTAAAATCTGTCACTACAGAATTCAGCTAGACACGTCGACATTAAAAAGGTGTTAAAAATATCATAAAGAACAGGAATCCAGTGAAACTAGTGGAGTAAGAAAGATCACTCAATTTTATTCGTAACGATATAGGGTTCCGCACACTTCCGCATTTGAGGAAGGAAAATACAGTGGGTTAACAACAGGGGTTATCTGGAATTACCACTCTGGACTGCAGTCCGGAATCGTGATTCACCGCAATTTTCTCTATTTTAACTAGTTCAATTTTAGATATAAATTATAGAGTTCTGTAAATTATCCCGTTGGCTTCGATACGAGCCATGGAACGCTAAAATCCGATTTGTAAAACATTTAATATGAATTTAACCATCTAGCCTGTGCAGGAAAATTCTGATTTCGCAATGATTGTCGGGGGTAGTATTTTGTAGGTGAAACGATATTTGTTTGTAACCAAATTTCCGTAGAACCACTATGGATAGTAAACGGGCTTAATGATCACAAGTTCCGCCATTTAAAAATAGGTTTTCACTTAAGCTTTCACATCAAATACTTGTTTATACGTATGGGGATCGAAACTTTGGTTATGTGAAAGATATAAACAATTATGGGTATAACATTAATAGCATGTAAAGCAAGTGGAAATCACTTGCCTCGGTCTCTTGATATGGAAGCGACGACGCTGCAGGGTTTGTCTCGACAAACGAGACGGTGCGATGCTGGACACGGGCGCGTGTCGCGAGCACGATGCGTGGTGATCCGGTACTGGACACGGTGGCGACGCGGACGCGATACGGTGGTGGGCGTGGTCCTTTCTCAGTGCGTGGCACGACGCGATGCGGCACTGGGCACGGTGTGGCATAGGGACTGGGCACAGGGCACGACACGGGAGTGGGTCTGCGGTGGCACGGATGGCAGGCACGATGTGGCACGAACGCGACACGGCTTGGGTTCGACACACGCACGGTACAACACGGCAACGATGGATGTGTACGGCGTTGCGATGGTGACTGCGTTGACGACCGTGATGGCTACGGAGACCGAGGCCACAGCTTGTACGGCTTTGACGACGGCTAGAACAGTGACAATTGCGATTGCAACAGGTGTTTGATGAAATGTCGGGGCCCGATTGTGCTTGATGGAGAGGGAAGCTCGGGGTCGTTTGGCTGTCGTGGAGGCGGTGGAGATGCAGACGTGGTATGATACTAAGCACGAGTCGGTGATTGCCTCGACAGTGGTCGCAGTGGAGTTCCGGTGGTCCAGAGAGAGGGGAGCTAGGTGGCAGTGAGGTGGTGTTGGTGATGGGTTGCGGTGGTGTTCAGGGATGAGACTTGGCGATGGCTTCGGCGATGGTGTGCTAGCAGTGGTGTACTTAGGGTCGCCGGGGATGGTCGCGACAAGGAGCTCACGTGGCTGGAGGTGGAGTCTGTAGCTGGGTCGAAGGAGGAGAGGATTGCTGGGAAGTTGCAGGGGAAGCTGGCAGTGGTTTCATGGGGGTGCTGGTGACGTTGAGCGGTGGTCTCGGGGGACGACGTGGTCGCTGGAGAGGTGGTGTGAGGTGGTCGCCGGCGGACGACGTGGTCGCTGGAGAGGTGGTGTGAGGTGGTCGCCGGCGGTGAGCTCGGAGGTGAGGGGCGACGGTGGGTATGTAGGAGTCGGTTTAGAAGGCGATGAGGATTGGGTTTGGGTTCTGTTGTTGGTGAGGGAGATGGTGGTTGGTCGGCAGGGATTCTCGGGTGACGAGGGAGGGGTGAGGACGATGGGTTCGAAGGTGGAGGTTGAGGTGGTGAGGAGGCTAGTGGCTGCAACGTTGAGGCTCAGGTGATGCAGAGGGGGTGAGGTCGAGGGAGTGGGCGAGCGCACGCGTGAGGTCGTGGGCTGAAGAGTGGGGGATGAGGTCGTGACGAGGGGGCGTGGGAACGAGCGCGGCGACGTGGGGGAAAGAAAAGAACGGGAAAGGAAAGAACGGGGGAGAGAAGGAGAAAGGGAAATGGGTCAGGTCGGGTGAGGAGGAGGGCTTTTGGGCCGGGGTTATTGGGATGGGCTCAGAAATAAATAAAAGGGAGATAGAGAGGAAGTGGGCCGGGGCCGAGGGAAAATAAGAAAAGGAAAATGGAAATAGGGTTAGGGTTTGGTGTTTGGGCTTGGGAAATGAAAATAAAAGGTGGAGAAAAGGATTAAATTGAATTAGGGTAAGGCAATTAATGGGAAAGATATCAAAAATTTGTAGAAATTTGGGAAAAATATTTGGATGTTTATTTATTAAAATATAGTAATTATTCATAGGGACTGGGTATTACATGGCCTGCTTGCTGGTATGGAAGAGTCGACCGGGTGCAAGATTCCGCGGAGGACCCTGAGAGCCCAATTGGCGGCTATAGCTCAGGAGGCGGTGCAGGTACGTACTCCTCCATATGTCGTTTTGAGCGCCCTTTCTTTAGTTCGAGGGTCTTTAGGTCTCTTTGATGTTTTTCGTTAGGTCCTTCAGCGCTGCGCTCTCGTCACCCGCATGGAGGCCGAAGGGGCCCTCCCTGCTTCAAGGCCAGCGGGAGTGTCTTTTTCGGAGGCCGAGGACCTGCGACTTGAGCTGCGTCTGGAGAGGGAGAGGGTGGCTGTCTTGAAAGCCCGATCGGCCGCCGCGGAACTCGCCATCTTAAGGTGCCGGAAGTCCTATCATCGCCTAAGTGAGTCTCACCAATTCGTCGAGGCGAAGTTGATGGAACTGACCGATCGATTTGCAGCTATGAAGAGGGCGAGGGATGCCAGCAGGCGAGATGCCGAGGCGGCGCTTCAGGCGGCGGAGGTTGCCAAGATTCGGGCTAGGAAGGCGGTGACCGATTACAAGGGTTCAGACCAATTTTACGTCGACCTCGGCGAGGCCTTCGCCATTGCGTGGAACAAAGCTCTTGATGTCGTCAAGGAGCAGTTTCCAGAGTTTTCTGATGGTGAGCTCCGTGCTCGAGTCCCACTTTCGGTGGTCATGCCTCCGGCCGATGGTGACGAGGGAGGCGCGGTCTAGGCAGGGCTTGCGACTCGAACTTTTTGGCTTTTCATCCTCTCTCTTTGTAAGCCTCCAGGTAATTTGATAAGGCTGGGAGCCCACAATACCCTTATAAAAACTTTTGGCTTTGTGAATAAAGAATTTTTGTAGTAGTATTTGCGCGTATTTTCCTTTGTCGGTAAACACTTTTAGTTGCATAGTACCGCCTTTGTGTTGTGTCGGTTCTTCGTCTAGTGATTACACGTCGAGTTGAATCTGTTCATTTGCCCAGTGTGCAAAGACGGTATCTCCATAGCCTCGAAGTCGAGGCGGAGATCGCTCAGACGTAGACAGACCGGATGCCTCGTGTTGAGATCATGTTCCTTAGTATGGGAGGCTCGGAGAGGCATGCAAAGGACGGGGCCGAGTAGGGTAGCCGCTTGGTGCCCCTTGGTGAGGGCTTTGATCCTTAATGCGGGAGGGGCCGTGGGAGGCCTACCAAGGAAGGGTCGAGCAGGGTAGCTGCCCGGTGTCTCATGGTGAGGGCTTTGATCCTTGGCGTGTTAGGGTAGGGAGCTACCGGCTAGGGATAACCGAGCAAGGGACGGCCCGGTTGCCTCTCTCGAGGGCTTTTGATCATTTGCGTGGGAGGGGCCGTGAGTGGCCTACCAAGGAAGGGCCGAGCAGGGTAGCTGCGGGGTGCCTCATGGTGAGGGCTTTGATCCCTGGAGTGTTGGGGTAGGGAGCTACCGGCTAGGGATAACCGAGCAAGGGAGGGACCGGTTGCCTCTTTCGAGGGCTTTTTATCCTTAGCGCAAGAGGGGCCGTAAGAGGCCTACTAAGGATGGCCGAGTAGGGTTGGTGCCCGGTGCCTTTTGGCGAGGGCTTTGATCCTTAAGGATGGCCGAGCAGGGTTGCTGCCCGGTGATTCTTGGCAAGAGCTTTGATCCCTGGTGTGTTGGGGTAGAGAGCTACCAGTCAGGGATAACCGAGTAAGGGCAGGCCCGGTTGCCTTTTTTGAAGGCTTTTTATCCTTAGCGTGGGAGAGGCCGTAAGAGGCCTACTAAGGATGGCCGAGCAGGGTTTATGCCCGGTGCCTCTTGGCGAGGGCTTTGATCCTTAAGGATGGCCGAGCGGGGTTGCTGCCCGGTGTCTCTTGGCTATGGCTTTGATCCTTGGCGTTATGGGGTAGGGGAGCTACCAGCCAGAGATAGCCGAGCAGGGTAGCTGCTCGGCTGCCTCTTGGTGAGGGCTTCGATCCCTGGCGTTGTAGGGTATGGGAGCTACCAGCCAGGGATAGCCGAGCCGGGTAGCCGCTCGACTGCCTCTTAGTGAGGGCTTTGATCCCTGGCGTTGTGGGGTAGGAGAGCTACCAACCAGGGATAGCTGAGCAGGGTAGCCGCTCGGCTGCCTCTTAGTGAGGGTTTAGATCCTTAGCGCTGGAGGGGCCGTAGGAGGCCTGCTAAGGATCGACCGAGCAGTGAAGCTGGTCAGTTGCCTCTTGGCGAGGGCTTTGATCCCTGGCGTTGCGTAGTAAGGGAGATACCAGCCAGGAATAGCCGAGCAGTGAAGCCGCTCGGCTGCCTCTTCGTGAGGGCTCAGATCCTTAGCGCTGGAGGGACCATGGGAGGCCTGCTAAGGATTGACCGAGAAGTGAAACCACTCGGCTGCCTCTTGGCGAGGGCTTTGATCCCTAGCATTGTGGGTTAGCGAGCTACCGGCCAGGGATAGCCGAGCAGGGTAGCCGCTCGACTGCCTCTTCGTGAGAGCTTAGATCCTTAGCGCTGGAGGGGCCATGGGAGGCCTGCTAAAGATGGACCGAGCAATGAAGCTGCTCAGTTGCCTCTTGGCGAGGGCTTTGATCCCTGGCGTTGTAGGGTAGGGAGCTACCGGCCAGGGATAGCCGAGCAGGATAGCCGCTCGGCTGCCTCTTCGTGAGGGCTTAGATCCTTAGCGCTGGAGGGGCCATGTGAGGCCTGCTAAGGATGGACCGAGCAGTGAAATTGCTCAGTTGCCTCTTGGTGAGGGCTTTAATACATGACGCTACGGGTAGTAAAGTACCAGCCAGGGATAGCCGAGCAGGGTAGCCGCTCGGCTTCCTCTTAGTGAGTGCTTTGATCCCTGGCGCTGCAGGTAGCAAAGTACCAGCCAGGGATAGCCGAGCATGATGGCCGCTCGGCTGCCTCTTGGTGAGGACTTAGATCCCTGGCGCTACAGGTAGCAAAGTACCAGTCAGGGATAGCCGAGCAGGGTAGCCGCTCGGCTGCCTCTTGATGAGGGCTTAGATCCCTGGCGTTGCGGGTAGTAAAGTACCAGCCAGGGATAGCCGAGTAGGGTAGCCGCTCAGCTGCCTCTTGGTGAGGGCTTAGATCCCTGGCGCTGCGGGTAGCAAAGTACCAGCCAGAGATAGCCGAGCAGGGTAGCCGCTCGGTTGCCTCTTGATGAGGGCTTAGATCCCTGGCGCCGTGGGTAGTAAAGTACCAGCCAGGGATAGCCGAGCAGGATAGCCGCTCGGCTGCCTCTTGGTGAGGGCTTCGATCCTTAGTGCTGGAAGGGCCGGAAGAGGCCCGCTAATGATGGTCCGAGCAGTGAATCTGCTCAGTGCCTCTTAGCGAGGGCTTCGATCCCTAGTGCTGCGGGTAGGGAGTTACCAGCCAGGGATAGTCAAGCAGGATAGTTGCTCGGCCGCCTCCTCACGAGGTTCTGCCCGACCTTTTCGGTGTAAGTATAGGGAATAGGGACAGTCACGGGAAACATGTGTATCAAACGCATGGAGGAGGTGAAGCGTAGGAGCCGCGTCGTTTCGATTTCGCCAAGAAAAGGCTCGAGGTTTGTCACGTGGAGGCACAGTTGTGGGTGAAACGGGCGACTGTTGGATTCTCGAGGGCGCAGCAGGCTATAAAGCGGAGGGAGCGTTGATGGCGTTCGGGGGAAGAGATTCGTCCGAGCCTCCGTTGTGGGGGAGGCGGCGGCTAGTGGTTTGATTGTCGTGGTGACCGCTCGCCATTGGGTTGAGATCGGAAGATAAACTTTTATTTTTGTGGAATCAAGGTTTTCCCACAGACGGCGCCAGCTGACGCGGGTCGGATCCGCGCGTCAAGATGTTACCTTCCGTTGATCTGCTGATGGCGGAGATGGACGGCTGAGATTTGATCTGGAGGCTGGCTCCTGAAGCATGTGGATCTCAATGGGTTTGAGGTGGCTTGCGCCGAGCTACCTGCAAGGAAGTCCCAGGGTGGTTGTACCACCGAGGACCCTCCGATGGTCAAGTTAAAGGGGAAATCCGAGCAGAGTAATGGCTTAGTGGAGTAAAAATGACTTATTTGAACCGTCTGAAGAAGGGGTTTATATAGCGGTGGCAGCAGGCAGGGCAGGCGCGAGAATCATGCCGGCCGTTACGCTCCCGACGTCACGCCCGCGTGATGAGCAAGATCTCCCATTAATGGCAAGACAGGCTCGTTAATGGGGGATCATGATGGCGTGGAACGTGGGATGTGGCCGGCGGATATCTCGCGCATGGAGAGATTTGCGGGATGGCGGTTGCTCCTGTGAGCGGTGCCGTTGGTCGGTCGATGACCTCGGCAGGAAAGCTCACGGACGAGTGGGAGAGCCGAGGTATCTTGGTTCCATGGTAGCTCGGAGATGAGCTGCGAGGCCGAGGATGCCAACTGTGCTGGGGGCTCAGAGGTGAGCCAGCGCTTGTTTGTGGGACGGGCAAAGGAGTGGTCTGGTCGGCCACTGTAGGTCCTTTCTTGCATGCTCTGGGACACGTCGTCTGCCACGTGTCATGATCTGGGAGATCACCGATATCGAGCATCATCACTATATCTTTCTCCCCGATTTGTTTCTCAATAAATTTAGTAGTATATGAAAGTTTACTAAATGCTTGGTCAGGGACAGTTTCTTTACCAGCTTTCTGCCTTGACTTGAAAATTCCGACAGGTTCTTCAAAGGGTTCAAAATTCTAAACCACCGGATGTAATAACATATTTCGCACAAATATACTGGTTTGGATGAGTTCCAATATGAGGTTTATATTTTCATTTGTCAAATAAATCTAGTTACTTGTTGGTAGATTTCCAATAAACTATGAACTTTTATAAACGGAAAATTCTGGATAACGATCATTAAATTTAGTAGCATTTCCAAGTATATAATTATAAAAGTTGAAATATACGACGATATTTCATCTAAACGGGTTAAGTCGCGTTAGATCTAAGAAGGTTTAGATCAAACCCGTCATCCGTAATTATCAATAACAAATCGTTTTCTCAATCAATGGAGACGCATAAACAGAATACTCAATTGAAACATTTGGGGGATTATCCACTAGCAAGCGGCATAAAAGCAAAGCTAAAGAACTATCTTATCAAAAGGTACAATTATATAATTACGACTGAAACAAAACCGCATATCATTACACATTGATCAATGAGAGAACCAAAACTCACCTTGTAGAATTGAAACAAAATATAATTAAGAAAAATTGAAAAGGGTTTGAGTGATTAATAATATGGCTTAAATTTAACAAACAACCCTGTAGTGGAGTTTCGGCCCATGACAGCTAACTATTATATACTATTTTTTTGCAGAAAACTGTCCTACTAACGGTGCCTCATTCACATTAACGGTCCATATTATCGCCACATCAGCATTAACTGCCACGTCATCAAAAAATTCAATTATTCCTAAAATTCGCTCATCCTCATCTCCTAATTAACCCTAGCTCTTAGCCTTGCTGCCACCCCGTTGTTGCCGCCGCTCACCGCCCCGACCTCCTCCACTGCTTCCTCCACACCTCGCATCATCGTCGCTCACCTATCCCGAACCCTCCCTCCACCACCCCCTTCCTTGACCTCCCCCGAAATTCCCGCCGCCGCCGCCATGATCATCATCATCTTCTTCTTCATAATCATCATCATTCCTTCCACCACCCCCTTCATCATCATCGCCGCCACCACCATCATCACCCTTCCACTGACATCCCCCTCCATCACCCCTTCAATGACCTCTCCCAAATTCACCACCATCCGCACCTCCATCATCCTTCTTCTCCTTCAATCTATGAATTCATTAAAAAATTCACAAACTTTGTACTCTCTCTAACTATTTTCTCCTCTGCAACAAACTTAATGAATATATATGCAAGCAATTAAATAGAGCAATCCACCAAAATCCAATCTTTCACAAACCACCCAACAACTAAACCAAATCAAAACAAACCCATTTCAACTAATAAAAAAAAAATTTCAAAAATAAATTTGAAAAAGAAGTAGGAGGTTTGAAAGTTGGTGATGGAAGTCCTTTTCAGATCTCCTTCAGATGTTTTCTTCCGTCGATCTCCCGGTGGATTCTGGAAGGGGTCCCCTGTTGCGTGTGGGTCTCAATGGGTTTTGAGGAGATTTGGGGATTGGAGAAGTTTGACGCTAAGTACCTGCAAAGAAGTCCCGGGGTGGTTTGTTACCACCGAGGACCATCCGACGATCAAGTTAGTACTAGATCTGAGCAGCGTAACGGCTAAGTGGAGTAAAAATGGCTTACCTGACCCTTCTGTGATGGGGGTTTATATAGTGGTGGAGGCATGCAGCAGCAGGCGCGAGAATCTTGCCAGCAGTTACGCTCCCGACATCACGCCCGCGTAGAGAGCGGATCACCCATGAATGGGGATCATGAAGGCATGGAACGTGGGATGTTGCTGGCGGAGAATCCGCGCATGGCGAGATTCATGGAGCTGCGGTTACGCCTGTGAGCGGTGGAATTGGTCGGAGGACCGAGAAAGACGGCCTCGGCAAAGGGGCTCGGGGACGAGCGAGGAGGCCAAGGAGACTTGGTCTTGAGGCAGCTCGGGGTGAGCTGAGGGGCCAAGAAGGTCAATCTGCGGGAAGCCCCGAGGAGGGCTAGCTAGTACTGGCCGGTCGGGTACAGGGGTGGCATGGTCCGTCTTTGTGGGCCCTTTCTTCTGAGTTTTGGGACGTGCCGTCCGCCACGTGTCCTGATCGTGGGGATCGCCAATATCGAGCATTACCATTAGCCCCACACTCTTGTCCTGACCAGCTATCGGGTCGGGTCAGGAGTGGACCGCTGGGCCGCCCGGGGTGAGCTCCCTCCTAAGGTTTCATCGGGACGCGTCCCCGGGCCGTGAGCTGTCTTTTCCGCTAGCGAATTAGGACGAGATCTCTGCATTTAAGAAGGGTGCGCCGGTTCGTGTATCTTGTTTTTGAAGTGACGGTCCACGTGTTGAGCGTCGGTTGGCTGATGTGACGTGCGCAGACCTGCGATGCCTGAAAGGGTGCGGTCCAATATGGGAACGACAGGTGGAGCAATCTGAGCCGTTTGGACGCAAGGAGGCATTTCGACGGGAGATGAAGGGCATCATTGGATGAGGTTGCTCATGGCGATAAATAGGGGTGGGGCCTATTCCATGGCCCCTAATCCTTCATCTCACTTTTCTTCTAAGTTTTGGCTGCTCGGCGCTCCTCTTTTTGGGGATACATGGTTCGTTCCCACTCTTTGGGTCGCTCGTCCCAGAGGGAGACCCGCGACGCGTCCGTGCCCCTGGCTGGCCGAGGTTCCGCGTCGAATGTTCTGCTGGCGACAGGGTCGTCTGCCCCGTTGGCTGCTCCTGGGGGTTTTTCCGGCGGCGGTCAGAGGCACCCGCGGTCACCCGAGCCCCAGACGGGAGACGGAGGAGGGGGTGAGGACGGGGTCCCCCTTAAAAGGAAAAAGATAATCTTTCGTGCATCGCCGTCAATGGTCCCTTAAGGGATCCCCGTGCAGGAGGGAGAGGCCGTCTTCATGGTTCCGTCCGGGCTTTCCGTCGCTGCCGGCTTGCTCGTCGGGATGGAAGAGTCGGCAGGATGGAGACTTCTGTGCGGCACCCTGAGGGCCCAAATGGAGGCCATAGCCCAGGGGGCGGTCCAGGTATGAACCCCTTCACGCGTTGTTTTTGGCCTTCCTTTCTTTGGCCCGAGTGACTCCTGGTTTCTCATCCGCTTCCTGTCAGGTCCTTCAACACTACGCCATCGCCTCTCGTATGGAAGTCGAGGGGGCGTTCCACGCACCGAGCCAAGTAGAGGCATTCCCTTCGGAGGTCGAGGTCCTGCGGCGTGACCTGCGCCTGGAGAGGGCTAGGGCTGATGTTCTGGCAGCCCGTGCGGAGTCTGCGGAGCTTGCCAATTCACCGAATCAGGGCGTCAGCCGTCGCCTGAGTGCATCTCTCCGGGTTGCCGAGAGGAAGCTGGCGGACCTGGCTGATCGCTTCGCGGCCATAGAGAAGGAGAGGGATGCCAGCGGGAGGGATGCCGAGGCGGCGCTTCTGTCGGCTCAGGCCGCTAAGGCCCGGGCCAGGAAAGCCGTGGCCGATTACAAGGTGTCAGAGCAGTTTTATGTCGAGCTCGGTGAGTATTCTACCATCGCGTGGAATAAGGCTCTGGATGCCGTGAAGGAGTAGCTTCCCGATTTCGCCGATGGCGAGCTCCGTGCTAGGGTCCCGCTCCCGGTGGCAAGGCCTCCGGCTGACAACGATGAGGGAAATGAGGCGCGCCCCTGGTGGCAAAACCTCCGGTGGTGAAGCCCCCAGCGATGAGGGTAGCGAGGCACAGAGGGGGTTTGCGACTTAGGTTCTTTTGATATTTCGTTGTCCCCCTTTTGTAAGCCTCCGGGCAGTTTGTAAGGCTGTAGAGCCCGAAGTACCCCTTGTAAAGACTGTGCGTTTGATAATAAAACTTCTTCTTTGGTTTCATCGGTTCTCACTTTTATCCTCTGTTTGTGCTGCTAGGCTTTCATGTCTGGTCGGCCAAATGTTCAGCGATCCTTTGTCGAGTTGACTTCGATCTCTTGCCAAGCGTTGCCGAGGATGGACGGAAGCTGCCCCGTTGCCCTTAGGTAAATGCTTCTGATTCCTGGCGTTGTGGGTAGGCAACTACCATCCTGAGATGACCGAGCGAGGTCACCGCTCGGGTGCCTCTTGTGAGGGCTTCGATCCCTGGTGTCACGGGTAGGGAGCTACCAGCCGGGGATACCCGAGCAAGGGCTCGACTGCCTCTGGGAGGGCTTTCTGATCCCAGGCGTTGCGGTAGGGAAGCTACCCGCCGGGATTGACTGGGCAGTGAAGCCGTGCAATTACCTCTTACGAGGGCTCTGATCCTTCAGGATGGGGACCGAGCAGGGTTACTGCCCAGTGCCTCTTGGCGAAGACTTTGATCCCTGTCGGTCATGGTAGGATGCTACCAGCTGGGGATAGTCGAGTAAAAACTCGACTGCCTCTGGGAGGACTTTTGTCCTTGGCGCGGGAGGGGCTGTAGAAGCCTACCAAGGACCCTTGGCCGGGCAGGGTTGCCGCCCGGTGCCTCTTGGCGAGGGCTTTTTTCCTGAAGGATAGCCGAGCGAGGGATCCTCGGGCTCGACTGCCTTTGGGAAGGCTTTCTGATCCCCGGCATTGCGGCAGGGAAGCTGCCCGCCGGGGATAGCCAAGCGGCGGTTGGGCTCGACTGCCTCTGGGAGGGCTTTCCGATCCCTGACGTTGCGATAGGGAAGCTACCCACCAGGGTTAACCGAGCAGGGTAGCTGCTGGGTTGCCTCTAAGGAGGACTTTGGTCCTTAGCGTCGGGGGGCTGTAGGAAGCCTACTAAGGATAACCGGGCAGTGGGGCTGCACGGCCGCCTCTTGGCAAGGGCTTTGGATTGTAAAGACAGAACTCTACTCGGGATGTTTCGACGTTTCTTTATTCGAATGGACGGGATTTTTAGAGAACGTTTTACATCATCTTTGCGAAAGAAAAAGGGGGGGTACGCACTCGCCGGCCTTGACCTCACCGGTATAACTTGAGCTTCTCGGCGTTGTAAGGACGTGGGAGTTTGCGTCCGTCCGCGTCTTGTAGGTGGTAGGCTTCGCCGGGGAGCGCCTCAGAGATGAGGAAGGGACCATCCAACTTTGGGGATAACTTGTGAAGCCTGCCTTGGTCGATGAACTCGTTTCGCCGTAGGACCAGATCCCCGGTCTTGAAGGAGCGGTGTTTGACCAGAACATTGTAGTATCGGGCCGTTTGTTGTTGATAAGCAGTAGCTCTGATCTGAGCCCGGTTTCTCTTCTCTAATAAGATGTCCAGGTTGGTCCGTAGCGCCGAGGTGTTTGCGTCATCATCGAAGTGCTCGACCCGGTGACTGGGTAGCCCGATCTCCGCTGGGACCATTGCTTCGGTCCCGTAGCAGAGGCTGAAGGGAGTCTCCCCGGTGGGAGTCTTCTTTGACGTGCGCAGGGCTCATAAGACCCGGGGTAGGTCTTCGACCCAACTGCCTTATCGTCCTTCTAGGCAAGTCCGAAAACCTCAGAGGATGTCTCGGTTAGCGACCTCCGCCTTCCCGTTGCACTAGGGATGCACGACCGCGGCGAACTTCATGAGGATATGGTATTCTTTGCAGAAGTCCTTCACTTTTTTGTTCTCGAAGTTCGTCCCGTGGTCGGTGATGATACACCTCGGGATGCCGAACCGGAGTATCAGGTTGTTTTGCAGGAACTTGATGGTTGTGGCGGTGTCCGGTTTCCTGATGGGGACGGCCTCGATCCACTTGGTGAAGTATTCCACCGCGATGAGGACGTATTTATGCCCGCCTGTACCGGTAGGGAACTGGCCGATCATATCCAATCCCCACTGGGCGAACGGCCATGGGGATGTTAGGGCAGTCAGCTCGGTAGCCGGGAGGCGGGGAATGCCGTCGTGAAGCTGGCAGCTCTTGCACCTCCTGACTAGCTTCAGGGCATCCTTGTGCATAGTGGGCCAGCAGTAGCCCTGGAGCAACGCCTTTTGGATCAAGGTTCGGGCCCCCTGGTGTGCACCGTCCACCTCCTCATGGATTTCCCGAAGGACATAGTCGGCTTCGTGGGGGTCAATGCACCGGAGCAGGGGCTGAGTGAAGGCTTTCTTGTAGAGGTTCCCATTACTCTAGACGAAGTGGCGGGCTTTGACCTAGAGATGGCGGGCAGCTTCTCGGTCCTCTGGGAGCGTGCCGTTCTTCAGGAATTCCATGAGAGGCTTCCTCCAATCCCGGTCGCTCTCCTGCGCTGTGTACACGTGGAGTGTCGTCGCTCCGTCTCCCACGCTGGGTTGAGGCAAGGTTTTAAAGAGGATAGACCACTTATTGTTGGCCGAGTATGACGAAGCTAGCTTGCTCAGGGTGTCGGCTTGGGCATTCAGCTGCCTGGGTATTTGTTTTACCTGGACTTCGTCAAAGTTCCTTCGGAGTTTCCTCACCTTGTCCAGGTACTTCATCATCAGAGGCTCACAAGCTTTGAAGCGGTCGGTCACTTGACCGACAACATGGGCCGAGTCGCTGCGGATTCGAATTATCTTCAGTCCCAGTCCGGCGGCCATGCGCAGTCCGGCCAGGAGGGCCTCGTACTCTGTCGTGTTGTTCGAGGCTTTGAAACCGATCTTTAGAGAATACTCCATCTCTGCTTCGTTCGGGCCCCGGATAATGAGGCCGACACCGCAGCCTTCCTCGGTAGAAGACCCATCGACATAGATGACCCACTCTGGAACCGAGCCGGGCCTTTCCGTGAAGGGACACTGGGTTGCGAGGGGCGGCGTGGACTCCGTCTTCTTGCTAGGGATGGTGCATTCAACGATGAAATCGGCCAGGGCGTGCGCCTTGATGGCCTGCCTCGGGCGATACCTTATTTCGAACTGGGATAAGTCCCACCTCCATTTTTCTAAGCGGCCCGAGGATTCTAGTGATGCTAGGATAGCCCCCAACGGGCGCTCGGTGAGGACGATGATGGTGTGTGCTTGGAAGTAGTGCCGCAGCTTCCTCGAGGCTACCACGAAGGCTAACACAATATTCTCTATGGAAGGGTACCTCGTTTCTGCGTCTTTAAATACGTGGCTCATATAGTACACCGGCTTCTGCGCTCCATCGGCCTCCCGGACGAGCACCGAGCCAGCTGCTTGGTCGGATACCGCCAGATACAGTGACAACTCGTCTCCTTCAACTGGTCGGGTGAGCAGTAGTGGCGTCGCGAGGTGCTTCTTCAATTGGTCGAAGGCGGCTTGGCACTCCTCCGACCACTCGAACCTCGGGATCTTCCTCAGTGCCTTAAAGAACGGAAAGCATTTCTCCCACGACCTGGATATGAAACGGCTTAGAGCGGCGACTCGTCCCATGAGCCGCATGATCTCGACGTTGGTCTTGGGCGCGACCATGTTGAGGATAGCGTCGATCTTCTCTGGGTTAGCTTCGATTCCGCGGTAAGTGACCATGAACCCGAGGAACTTTCCCCCGGTGACTCCGAATGCGCACTTGGTGGGGTTTAGCTTCATGTTGAACTTGCGGAGCACTTCGAAAGCTTCGCCCAGGTCTTTGACATGGTCGGCCGATGAGACAAATTTGACGAGCATGTCGTCAACGCAGACTTCTATATTCCTTCTGATCCGTGGCTTGAACATGCAATTGACCAACCTTTGGTATGTGGCCCTGGCGTTTCTTTAGGCCGAAGGGCATTACCTTGTAGCAATATACTCCCCGGTCCGTTGTGAATGCGGTGAGATCTTCATCTTCAGGATTCATATGGATTTGGTTGTAGCCGGAGAAAGCATCCATGAAGCTCAACAGCTCATGGCTGGCCAAGTTGTCGACGAGATGGTCTATCCGGGGGAGCGGAAAGTTGTCCTTGGGGCAGGCCTTATTGAGGTCGATGAACTCAACGCACATACGCCACTTCCCGCTTAACTTCTTGACCAAAACTACGTTCTCCAGCCACTCCGAGTAGGGTACATTTCTAATGAAGTTGGTGGCAATGAGCTGATCAACCTCCTCTTCGATAGCCTTCTGTTTGACCGGGGCGAAACTTCTCTTCTTCTGTCTGACGGGTCGGGCTGCAGGATCAACCCCGAGCTTATGGGAGATGATTTTGGGATCAATCCTAGGCATGTCAGCAGGTGCCCAGGCGAAGACGTCGGAGTTTCTTCTGAGGAATCTGATCAGGTCATCTCGCTGATTCCCCGTCAGGAGTGATCCAACCTAGACGGTTTTTCCTTGGTCTCCTTCTATTAGGGGCACCTTGGTCAGAGGTTCGACTGGTGCCCCACGTATCTCCTTCCACTTGTCTTGGGTTTCCATGGAACCTTTGATGTCGTCACTTACCTCAGCGTCGTCGACCGGCTGCTCGGGCGAAGACGTTTCGGTAAGGCCTATCTTCACGACCCCCTGGCTCCCATAGGCCCGACCTATCCCGCCCCCATCAAGAGGGAACTTTATCGCCAGGTGGTAGGTCGATATCTGGGCCTGGAGGGAGTTCAGCGTCGGACGGCCGAGAAGGATGTTGTAGGCCGATAGGACTTTTGCTACGATGAAGTCCACAGGCAACGTGCGCGTGCGGCCGGGCTCCCTGATCGTGAACTGCAGGGTGACCACCTCTTGCCCCGGGATGGAGTGGTTGGTGAACCCCAAAAGGACGTGAGAGGTTGGTTTCAGGTCTGCTGGGGTGAGCCCCATAAGTAGAAAACAGTCGTGGAAGAGGATGTTCGCCGAGCTGCCCGAATCGACGAGTATCCGGTGGACCTCATACCAGTGGATTTGGGCCGTGATCACCAGTGGGTCGTTGTGGGGAACGGATATGCCGTAGAGATCCTCGTCGCCAAAGGTGATGGGCTCGCGGCCTCTAGCCCTTTTGATCGGGCGGCCGCTGGCGTCTGTTGCCAGTGCGGGGTGCCGAGCCTTACTGGAGCCCGACTAGCCCCCTGTCGCCATGACCATAGTCCTTGATGGGCCTTGGTTTCCGTCGGCGGGGCTCGCGAGGCGATGGCCGGTATAGGGGCCGGTGGCGTTTGGTTGAGGCTCGCCCGCGTCTTCATTGAGGGGGAAGCGGCGGCTGGGACCCAGATTTTCGGGGCGATTACTCGCCATGTGGATGGAGATCAGAAGGCCAACTTTGTTTTTGTGGAGTTTTCGATTCCCACAGACGGCGCCAACTTATGGAGGTCCTTTTCAGATCTCTTTCAGATGTTGTCTTCCGTCGATCTCCCGGTGGATTCTGGAGGGGATCCCCTGTTGCGTGTGGGTCTCAATAGGTTTTGAGGAGATTTGGTGATTGGAGAAGTTTGACGCTAAGTACCTGCAAAGAAGTCCCGGGGTGGTTTGTTACCACCGAGGACCCTCCGACGATCAAGTTAGTTTTAGATCCGAGCAGCGTAATGGCTAAGTGGAGTAAAAATGGCTTACCTGACCCTTCTGTGATGGGGGTTTATATAGTGGTGGAGGCATGCAGCAGTAGGCACGAGAATCACGCCGGCAGTTACGCTCTTGACGTCACGCCCGCATAGAGAGCGGATCGCCCATAAATAGGGATCGTGAAGGCGTGGAACGGGGGATGTTGCTGGCGGAGAATCCGCGCACGGCGAGATTCATGGAGCTGCGGTTACGCCTGTGAGCGGCGGAATTGGTCGGAGGACCGAGGAAGACGGTCTCGGCAAAGGGGCCCGGGGAAGAGCGAGGAGGCCAAGGAGACTTGGTCTTGTGGCAGCTCGGGGAGAACTGAGGGGCCGAGGAGGTCAATCTGCGGGGAGCCCCAAGGAGGGCTAGCTTGTGCTAGTCGGTCAGGTACAGGGGTGGCATGGTCTGCCTTTATGGGCCCTTTCTTCCGAGTTCTGGGACGTGACATCCGCCACGTGTCCTGATCGTGGGGATCGCCAATATCGAGCATTACCAGTTGGGGATTGTAAAAGCTTGGGGTTGTTATTTGCAAAATTATCATCATCATAATCTCCAAAACTTCTATGGTTTCTTGCTTGGGATTGTTAAAGCTTGGGGTTGTTATGATGATTGTTCCTGCCGAAAATTTCTGCGCAGAAGAGTCCAAGGTATCAAATAGAAGCGATACGCTTAAGAAAATGCGAACCAATATCTTCCGGCCTGTATTTTGATAAGTTCCCGAAAGAGGAACTATTAAATTCTGATAGTATTGGAAGCATCTCGAAAAACCCTTCGATTTGATATATTATGGGCCTCATAATTCATCCGGGATCAAAAGTTATGAGGCATCACGTGTCCACACGTGATGGACCTTTAAGAACCCGCTGGAGGAGCTAAAAGATATAATAAAAACTCAGAAAAGACCCCAATGGGGCATCACGTGCTCACACGTGACCATGGGTCACGTGCAGACACATGATGGGCTTTTAAAGCCTCTAAAATAATGAAGAATTTAATTCTAAAAGTCAGAAAATACCTCAACGAGGTATCAATGGTCACGTGTTGACACGTGACCAATGGTCACGTGTTGACACGTGATGGTTAAAACAACAACATAAACAAGCGGCTGTTAAAGGAACCAATTTGGGGGTCATGTGCCAGCACGTGACAGGCTTTGAAAGCCTCACAGTTTAATAGAATTAAAATTCTAAATTTCTCTAAAATCTTTTGAAATAGAATTAAAATTCTAAATTTCTCTAAATCTTTCCAAATGGAAAAGGATTATGGGGACCGTTGGATTAAAATCCAATGGTGATTAAAGATCACCAATTTATGTAAAGATATGATACAAGGAAAGATTTCCCTAAAATCTCACCGAAAATAACAAACAGAATATTTTTGGATTTAAAATCCAATGGTGAATAAAATTCACTTAACAATCTAAAGGCCCAGATTAATGATAAATATAAATCAAATCTCTCAACATACAAATCAAATCTCTCAATGAGAGATTTGCTAAACAAATTGATTTTCTTCATTCTCCTATAAATAGGAGCCAAGAAAAGAAGAGGGGGGATCTACTTTTTTGGAGAGAAAGGAGAATTTAATTCTCTGCAAAAGAAAAACCCTAGGTAAGAAAAGAGAGGCTTTAAAAGAGAATTTAATTCTCAAAATCCAAGAGTTTAACTCTTATATAAAAAAAAAGAACTTAGTTCTTCTTCTGGTTGAAGATCTGCACAGAGCACATCTTCCCATAAGTTGAGAATTTAATTCTCATCGGGTCGAGATCCTGCCATACAGATCCTAAACTTAGAAGGGGAATTGAGTTTTGAGAATTTAATTCTCCCAGACTCACAGTAATTTAATTCCTCCTAAAATGAAACTAGGGTTGAACCCTAATCAAGAATTTAATTCTTTTACATATCTGGGAATTTAATTCTTTTAAAAAGAAATCAGGGTTTATCCTAAGTAAGAATTTAATTCTTTCACAATAGGAATTTAATTCCTCAAAAATCATAATTAGGGTTTAACCCTGCAAAGAATTCAATTCTTAAAAGATCTCTGTTCATGAAAAGAACTAGGGTCACGTGTCCCCACGTGACCCCTGAAAAGATCCCCAGAAATGAGAAGGAAAAATCACTGAGGCAATACCTCACGTGCTCCACGTGACACCCAAAACGCAGAAAGAAAAAGCAAAGAAAATGAAAGCTTTGGGCGCTCTCACGTGTTATCACGTGACCCCTCAGCAAATGCTTTAACAATTGGCGCACAGATCCACATCACGTGCCAACACGTGATGCTCTAAAATAAAAATGAAAGTGTTTAACACTTAATGGCAGAACGAAGAAAGGAGTTTCGGCCCAATCTCAGGCACCTCACGTGCCCCACATGACCTATGAAGCACAAGGAATAGAAAAGAGCTCTAGGGCGCCCTCACGTGTCACCACGTGACCCCTAGTGAGCATTATAACTCACAGAGCATGGGCTTTCATCACGTGCTCGCACGTGATGGCCGTCAGAACTAAAGTGTTAAACACTTACCTGCAGAATAAAATAAGGGGAATCAGGGCGCTCTCACGTGTTCACACGTGACCCCTCTCTCCTTAGTGTTTAACACTAATCTGAAGACTTTGTCCTCAGTGTTTAACACTGATTTTCTTAGTGTTTAACACTAATTGGAAAACTCTATCTGCAGTGTTTAACACTGAATTTTTTAGTGTTTAACACTAATTTGGAAAACTCTATTTGCTGTGTTTAACACTGATTTTCTTAGTGATTAACACTAATGTGAAAACTCTGTTCCCGGTGTTTAACACTGATTTGCTTTAGTGTTTAACACTAATTTGAAATCTCTGCTACCACCGTTTAACACCGATTTGCTTTCGTGTTTAACACTAATTTGAAAGCCCTGTTGCTAGTGTTTAACACTGATTATCTTTTAGTGTTAAACACTAACTTGCTAATCTTAATTCCAGTGTTCAACACTGTTGGTCTTTAGTGTTTAACACTAGTTTTAGCCCAATTGGCTAAGTTTCTAAAGGCAAAGCCTCTCCTTCAATAGACCAACAGAGGGCCAATATTTCAAACATAATTGGACTTAGCCCAAACTGGCCATAAGTCCTCAAATTATCTTGAACTGAGCACATCTGCTCTTTCAACCAACTCATTGGTTCAAGGGTACATCTCTGAACTCCTCTGATATTTGTCGTTGTAATCCTTCAACGTCTTCAGAGAGGTGACGGGTCCCGACAACCGCATATCAACACGGACTGTGGGGTCCTTAAACTCATGGACTTATGCGTCCTTAAACTCATGGACTGTGGGGTCCTTAAACTCATGGACTTATGCGTCCTTAAACTCATGGACTTATGCGTCCTTAAACCTATATTCATCCCCAAACGGGAATGATGGACCACCATGTCCCTAAACTGGCAATGGACCACTATGTCCCTAAACTGGAAATGGACCACCATGTCCCTAAATTGTCAATGGACCACCATGTCCCTAAACTGGAACAATAGAGCCTAAACGCTCTTTTGTCGGATCTAAACGATCCCGTTAAGTTGATCTTAGTCTCAAACTGGACTTACGTATCCTTAACAAACGTTTAAGTTGATCTTAGCCTCAAATACGGCTAACGTATCCTTAAACCCTCAAACAGACTTTAGTCCCAAATTGGACTACAGGTCTCCCAACCAACTTTGGCTCAAGGGTACATCTCTGAACTCCTCTGACATCTGTCGTTGTAATCCTTCAACGTCGTCAGAGAGGTGACGGGTCCCGATGGCCATACATACAAAGGACCACTATGTCCCTAAACTGGAACAATAGAGCCCAAATGCTCTTTTGTCAGATCTAAACGATCCTGTTAAGCTGATCTTAGTCTCAGATTGGACTAACGTATCCTTAACAAACGTTTAAGTTGATCTTAGCCTCAAATATGGCTAACGTGTCCTTAAACCAAACCCCAAACCCAAATCTAAGAAAATACGGATTTGGACTAATCCACGTCCTACGGGCGACGACATAAATTAGTCTCCGTATACAATCCACGGGCAACCACAAACAAAACAAACACCCACGACACGAAGTGAAATTCTGGAGAAGGAGAAATTTGTTACCGCGATGCGGTAGCATAATTAACTGCAGGGGCTTGCGCCTGCAGGGAAGAGCGTCCCCACAATCAAAAACCCCTCAAGCGAGGGGGAATCTGACGAAGTCTGCTACATCGGTCGCATCCGTCTAAACCTCCGATACACGGTGCCATAAATCAACTTGGCATCTTCGGAGAGGTGGACGGATAAAACCAAATAGCATCTGCCCCGAATCTCAGGCAAGACATCGCAGTCTTGTGCGCCGCCATTTGGGGGGAACAGATTCTGGCACGCCCGGTGGGACCTTTTCCACTTTCCACTCCACACTTCGTGTGTCGTGTTCGCGAACGAATCGCGGTTTACTGTGGTTGCCCGTGGATTCGAGGTACTAAGATTTGGTGTCTTGCTCCGTGCAGAAAACAGAAGATCAATGGCTTCAAACTGCACTGCCTGCAACTGCAACTCTCGCTCGGTCCTTGCTGGAGGAGTGACTTATGGGCCGCAAGCGGCCTCCCTTTTCAAAATGCCGGTGGAGCAGGTGGCTCAAACCACCACTGGACTATTTTTTGGGACCATGCTCCCATCAATGAGCTTCAATGCCCTAATGACGCTGCAAGAAGCCCCAAAGAAGTCGGTCTTCGATCGACTTACCACTGCCGCGACCCCTCTCAACGGGTCGCCCAACTCCACTGCCTCGTTTTTTAACAGGCTAGGTCAGAGCTCCAGCGGGACCATGAAAAAGCCAACAATACCGGAAGATGTCATCCCGAAGTGGATAGCTATCCCTAATCCAGTTTCAAGCGAAGTCACCAATGTTGCTTCCCCTGCTCGGAAGTCCGCTTTTGACAGGTTGGTCGTCCCCATTCAACGGACGTCGGTCTTTAAAAGGCTGGTACTAGCAGATTCTGACCAACACAGGGGGCATGAGGAGGTCACCCCTATAACTGAAACAACTCCATCAGCACGACATGCTCGACGTCGCCACTGGTGCCGAGTGAGGAAGGCTGGGGGCAACTCTCCATCTAGATTTACTTCATCAGCTCCAACGGTGGGGATCGAGGCTGCTGTTCCAACCGGGAACAGTTTTGAACTACTCAACAAGGTGCGCAGAAACTATCCGACTGCCACGCTGAAAAGATCTCCCCCATCCGTGGAGAATGTTACAGAAACAAGGCCGGAGCAGCCCCCTCAACGGCTGTCCTCCAAAATTTACAAGGTTTGGCGACAAGTTTAGGACTCAGTAATCGTTCAAGATCACTCTCGCCGACAGAAAAAGATGAAGGTTCAGCAGGAGAAGGACTACTCAAAGCCACAGAAAGTGACAGCTGGCTGGGTGCCCGCTACAACGGCTCCCTCAATGTCAATCACTCAAAAGAAAAGGAGGCCGCAAAAAGCCCCTATAAATATGGCGAACCGTAAAAGCGCTGAAGCTAAACGCCCCAAGTCTGGAGGCATGGTGGTGCACACCGTATACATGGATTCTGGAAAGGAGGAAAGCCGTGCTTCGACGGGTCACCGACCGCTCACCCGATCCGTGACGAAAACCCAGGAGCAGCAACAGAAGCTTCAGGAGATGATGATTGCAATGGCCGCACTCACCGGGCCAAAAGAAAGCCCGGAGGCATCATCAGAGCAGCGTCACGAACAAGAAACTGATGCTGACTTCTTACGCAGAGTCCTCGAAAAGAAGGACATGGAAGCCGCAGAGCAAGCGGCTAACATAAAGCAAATGGCGCTCCTCTTCCAAGATATAGTAGGGATGATGCTACAGCCATACCCTCCAGTTGAAGACCTTCCGATCATTATTGAAGACGATAGAGGAGAGACATCTAATCCTCCTCCGACTCTTTCAACAGCCAAAGATGAAACCATTTCCAAAGCTGCGCTGGATGACTATGTAGCTCATCAAATACGGGCTCATCAAGTGAATGAAGCGGCTGCGCAAATTGTTAGAACTGGACGACCCTATCCGGGCTGGTATGACCAAATCAGTTACCCGCCGGGATATACGATCCCTAAGTTCCACGTATATAAAGGGACAGGGAACCCACATCAGCATGTCGCTCAATTCAGGGCCTTATGCGGCAATACTGGAGGCGATGACAGACTGTTGCTTCGACAATTTGCCGGCAGCTTAGCGGAAACGGCATTCGAATGGTATTCGGAGCTACCTAACGACTCTGTCAAAACATTTGCAGAGATGGAGTTGCTGTTTACACAAAGATTTGCGAGTGCTAGTGAACGCACCCCGATAACAGCACTGATCAACGCCGGGATAAGGCCAGGCGAAACGTGGGTTCAATATGCAACACGATGGCGGAATCTGTGGTCAAAATGCGAACAGCGGATCGAAGAAGCACCTGCGGCAGGTATGTTCGTGGGCACTCTTGATCCGCAAGCAACCATCTCGCAATTCATGATGTTCTTCAAACCGACCATGTTCGAGGCTTTAATTGATAAGTTGGCCCAAATGGATCAGATGAGTCACACACCATCTCATTCAAAGACGGATCCTCGGCATGAAAAGGGGAAAGGGAAAGCAACTTTCGTCGCTAATACTCAACAACAGTCGAGCAACTTGAAGCCGGTTGTCCGTCAAAACAATATGCATCCACGCCCATCCCTTGAGGAGAGACTGGGACGTCCTTACTCGTTTCCTCAGGATAAAACGAGAAGACTGTTCGAGCTGGCAGTGCGCAACAGACTCATCAATCTGCCGAGTCCAAAGCGTCCGTTGCAGCCAGGCGATGTCAACGATCCCAATTATTGTCCTTACCACCAAACGGTAAGTCATCCGATCGAGGATTGCTTCGTCTTTAAAGGATGGATCGAGGATCGGTATCTACAAGGCAAGTTTGCGCTATCCGAGAAGTGGAAAATAAACCCCCCACAACCGCACACTCCAAAGAAGACGGACACACCGGGGGCAACTTGTTCTTTTGTTGAAGAAGCTCCGTGGGAAATCGTGCTTTCAGTAAAGACCAAAAGAAAGCTGAATGAGCTTCAGACATGCCCGGCGATCAGCTGGAAGAACCCGCTGGAACCCCAAATCATTGAAGGGATGCTGAAGCCGCGCCCAACTCCAAAGATCGATGGTGATGGCCCAAGTACTCACGCCCAGCCATCGAAATCTTCAAAGAAGAAGAAGAAGAGGCCCAAAAAGCCCGTGAAGCCTGGCGACAAGCGTACGGACTTACAGAAACAAATTGACGTGCTGGAAGAATACGATCAAAAGGCGCGGACTCCCATCACACTCCAAGAGTTCCTCAACCACGTCTTTCAGGAGGAAGATGATGGAGAAAGCTCGTCGGATGAATCTAAGGACAACGTAGTAAGTTGTCATGTGATCTCTCACTCATTGATAGATGATAAAGAGGCTCCTTGCACCGAGAAACCAGGGGCGGGTCCTGAACCAGAACTTCTGTGGCCGTCAGACAAGATGATCGATGCCTTCCTGAATGAAGCCCGTCTTAAAAGCAAAGCCGACCGGAGCGTGAGATGGCCATATTTAAAAAGGCCAAACGCCAGCGACTGGATAAAAGGGTCGAAACACTCCCACCAGATCAAAGTACATTGATTGTCTACGTTTTCCGATTGTGTAATGTAAAAAGTAAAAGTTCAAGACTATGTAAGTAAATCAAATCGATAAGAGTTTCTTTGTGTCGGTAATTAGAAAATTGAATAAGGTTCATAGTCAAAAAATTATATTTGACCGCAATCAACTACGGTGTCAGTTGTAGATCGTAAGCGAGTGCGGATCATCCACATGGATTGTGCGATTCGTTTTTATACTTGCTTTGTTTGAATTGAAAAGTTAATCGAAAAGAAAAGAAAACATGATTCAAGAATTTATCAATTGATTCAGGTGTCACGAGTTTAATCAAGAATCAAGAAACTGATAAACAATCAAGAATTGGGTTTCGATAATATTTCCAACCAAAATGTCAAGAATCTAAATGGGGCTCGTAGGAATCGATCGGATCTATAGACGTGATGTAATTTCAAGATTTCGTGTTCTTGTCCTTCGAAGGATTGATACTAGATCGATGATGATCGACGAGAGTTAGGGCTTTCTTGATGAAACTAGGGTTTCATCATTTAACCCTTGTTCTTTCGTTGATTTCATTCACACTCTAGCCTCTAGCAATTTCAAGAAACGATCGTAACTCCCCAATCTCGAGCGATATCAATCAAGAAAGCATCGCAACGAATTGGGTTGTCGATTCTTGAACTTGCTAGGGTTTACAAAGCTCGTAGGATTCAAGAATCGATTTAAAATATGTTACATTATCATTCTATTGATCGTATTGACTCCTCGACGAGCGGAGTATTACTCAAACATCACAACAAGAATTACAACTAGAAATTTAGATTGAATCATGATGCAAGAATTTAAAGAAAACAAGATACAAGAATATCACCTTTTATTTATATCAACAATTTGATTACAGTCGCTCAAGCACTACAAGAGGAAGAATTAAATTGTCGACTTGGCTTTGCTCGGCTCCTTGAGTCGCGGATCGGCTTGGACCACTTGCTCTGTTGAAGACCGGCTCGGCTCCTAAAAGGTTGCAAGGCTTCTTGCTTGAATGGGTACTCGGGATCTTGGCTTTTGATTGGAATTAGGGTTAGGGTTTCACACAAGTCCTCTCACTAGACTTGTGGAAGAAGAAGATGAAGAGAGAGATAAAATGGCTCTCAAATGAACTAATGGAGGGATTTTTCCAAGATATTCAATAATTATTTTACAAGTGAGCCTAGGGTCTTATTTATAGAACACCCAAACCCTAATCCTTTGAGTTCCCTCCAAAAGTTTGTTGAAAGACTTCTAGAAAGAGTTTGTTAGGCTTAGCTTAGGGTTTAAGCTAGGGTTTAAGAAGAAGTTTCTAGAATGATAGGCTAGTTTAGTGTTGATCCCAAAGCTTGCTGTTCTGGCAGAAGTCTCTAGAGTCTTCTGGAATTTGTTGTGCCTTTTTGAGGTGTAGGCATACAGGTAAGAGTTTTGGTGCAGAGATTGGTGGATGACGTGTCAAGATGGCCGCGGAACCGCGGCGCAAGCAGGCTCCGGCCGCTGTTCCGCGGCCATGTAGGAGGCTTGGAGCTTAGGGCTTCTTCTGTGGTCTTGGGCTAATATTTGGAGCTTTCTTTGATATGTTGATTTTTGTTTGTCCCTTTGGATTGATACCAGAACTGAAATCATTGAGTTGGCGTAATGTTTGGTCGGTACCGTATAAATTTTTGGCCTTTCTTCTGGATTTTCCTGCACAGATCTCAAAACAAGTGTTGCGCAAATGTAGGGATGATGCGATGCCATGAAATGCGGTCAATTTCTTTTATAGTGTTGGTTTTAGAGTCTAATACATGCAATCTGATATTTTGCGACAGTTTTGCTAATATGTAAAATATGAATGCCGAACACTTCTATATGGATGCAAATGATGAGGAAATTGCCGGCTAAAATATGCAATATTTTTGACTAATCAAATTCCCCCAAACTTAATTTCGATCGTCTCGAGCGAACTGTTTTATTAAAAAGAGAATGAGAAAATAAAGAAAGAGAAAAACTAACTTGCACACTTTCGTAGGCAACACGATTGCACTGAGCACGTGCAACAAGCCTTTAAACCTCTAGGTGTCCCTATTAGGAGGAGTGTTGTCTCCTGAGGGTTTTCAGCGGATTGCACCCACAAAATCCAATAATAAAAGAAAGATCATGAATATTACATTTAAAGACAAGAATTGTGAAAGAAAAGCCTTGAAAATTAGTGTTTCCAACTAATCTAGCTTTTCGGTTGTCATGAGCCCTATCTTAATGGTCATGAAAAGATGTTAGAAATCACCTCCTCCCTCAATAAAACATCGTCTTATTTTTCATTCCTATCTTTCTTCCAAACATTGATCATATAACCCTGCGTGTGTTTAAAGGACATCCCTACACCCGGAGAATTCAATTCAAGCTATCATACTCTTGCCCATCAGCCTCAGTACTTTTTAATTAATGAATATTTAGATGAGATTGCTCACACACTTTCATGCGACCGTTAATACTTCTTGAGGTACTAACCGACCGATTACTCCTGTGCTTGCTTACTTTGGTGTATTTTCCTCGTCTTGCACCACCTCAGGCATAGCAGTGACTCCCAGACCAGTTGGCCTTAGGGCACTAGGTGACGAAGCACCCTCACTATACATTTTTATTGCCCTTGGTGATAACAAAACCGGTGTTCATTTTTCTCACCACTTTATATTTTCTTTATTCATTTTTTTTTCTTTTTATTTCCTTCATACATCGGCTTTAAGACAAGAGCATTTCAAGGTATCCTCTACTATCCTAGGCTTCAAGATGTGTGTAAGTGCGAATAGCAGGGTAGCAACGTTCAAAATGTTTGGCTTCCAGAATAGAAACTATTTTTCAGACTTATTTTTATCCTCAGATTAGTGACATCCTTCATCTTACTAACCCTTGGGACAACGGCTCATAACTACTTATTACTAGTTCGTATAAGAAAACTTCTAATTTTCTTAGTTTTCTTAAATTTTTCTAATCTCATGGATGTAATTGTTCACTATCTAAACTTTCATTATCTTATTTATATATAAAAAAATGTAAATATTAAAATTATTTTTATACTTGAAATTTTTTAAATTTTTATGGGTTTTGAAAATTTTTCAATTTTTATAGATTTTTAAAAGAAATGTTTTGTGCTTATGCAGATGATATGCAAATGATGCAAAAATAAGCACAAACCTCCCCCAAACTTGTTTTCAACAGTGTCATCACTGTTGCCGACAGCTATATCTACAAAACCTGTAAGTCTGGGAGGAATTATTAGTGGGGGCAAAATATATAAGTGAAGAACTTCCCCCAAACTTATTCTTTTCACTCACCTTCATTCAAAAAAATGATGCAATGATATACTGGATATGAAGGTGGGACGGAGGAATTCTAATCCAAATAAACTGGCTCTTGTAAGAACAAGAGCTCCTCCGTGGGGTCAGTGGAAAAATAAGGCTTTAGTCTATGTCCATTCACTTTGAAAAAGGTGCCGTTTTTTATATTTTCTACTTCTACTGCCCCGTGCGGGAATACAGACCGCACAACAAAAGGTCCCTTCCATCGAGATTGGAGCTTACCCGCGTGAATGTGTAATCGTGAATCATAAAGAAGGACTTGTTGACCAGGTGAAAATGTTCTCCTCAAAATGTTTTTATCGTGAAAAACCTTAGTCCTATTCTTTGTGATTACAGCGTTATCATAAGCTTCATCACGGAGTTCGCTTAGCTCGTTAAGTTGCAGCTTCCGAAAGTTGCAAGTAAGGTTTAAATCAAAATTTATTTCTTTAATAGCCCACAATGCTTTATGTTCTATCTCGACGGGTAAATGACATGCTTTCCCAAACACTATCCTATATGGAGACATCCCTAGGTCGGTCTTATATGCAGTTCGGAATGCCCAAAGAGCATCCGTCGGTTTGGTCGACCAGTCTTTCTTATTTTTGGCAACAGTTTTCTCCAGGATAAGTTTGATTTGTCTGTTTGAGATTTCAGCCTGCCCGCTTGTTTGGGGGTGATAGGGTGTAGAAAGTCGGTGGTTGATTGAGTATTTCCGCATCAGAGTTTCGAAAGATCTGTTACAGAAGTGTGTCCCATTATCGCTAATAATAGCGCGTGGGTGTCCAAATCGCGAAAAGATATTCTCTTTCAAGAACTTAATGACAACTTTCTTGTCATTAGTGCGACATGGAATGGCTTCAACCCACTTTGAGACATAATCAACCGCCAGCAGTATATACAGATTCCCAAAGGAGTTGGGAAAAGCACCCATAAAATCAATGCCCCAAACATCAAATATTTCAACAACCAAGATGGGTTGCTGAGGCATTTCATTCCTCTGGGAGATTCCACCCGTATGCTGACATTGTGTACAGGTTTTGCAATGGTCAAATGCGTCCTTGAATAAGGTCGGCCAATAAAATCCACATTGCAAAACCTTTTCCGCTGTCTTTCTAGGACCAAAATGACCCCCACAGGCCTGATCATGACAAAAAGAAAGAACGCTCTTGAACTCTTCATTCGGGACACATCGGCAAATGATCTGATCAGGACAATATTTAAACAAATAGGGCTCGTCCGAGTAAAAGTGTTTTACTTGGGATAGAAAACGGTATTTGTCCTGTTTTGACCAATCGCTGGGTATTAGTCCCGTGGCATGATAGTTCACAATATCCCTGAACCAAGGTTCAGCGGATATGCTCAAGAGTTGTTCATCTGGAAACGAGTCATTGATCGGCAGGGACACAGGGGAAGAAATGATGCGTGAAAGATGGCCAGCTACTACGTTTTCACATCCTTTCTTATCTTTGATAACAAGATCAAATTCTTGTAACAGTAGGATCCAACGTATTAGTCGACCTTTTGCATCTTTCTTCGCCAGAAGATGTTTTAAAGCGGAATGGTCAGTATACACAACTATAGGTGAGCCAATTAAGTAAGTCCTGAATTTTTCTAATGCAAATACAACCGCTAAAAGTTCTTTTTCTGTGGTTGTATAATTGATTTGAGCATCATTCAGGGTCTTACTTGCATAGTATATTACGTGTGGCATCTTTTCGATGTGCTGTCCTAAGACTGCACCTACTGCAAAATCAGATTCGTCACACATCAGCTCAAAGGGGTAGTCCCAGTTTGGTGATGATAAAACGGGGGCTGAAGTGAGTGAATGTTTAAGTGAGTCGAAAGCTGTCTCGCAGTCCGAGTCAAAATGGAAGGTCGTATCCTTGGCCAGGAGAAGAGTTAAAGGTCTAGCAATTTTGCTAAAGTCTTTAATGAATCTCCTATAAAAGCCCGCATGGCCAAGGAAAGATCGAATATCTTTGACGCTTTTGGGATGAGGGAGGTTTTGAATGACATCTATCTTAGCTCTGTCAACCTCAATATCTTTCTGTGAAATGACATGTCCAAGAACAATTCCTTCTTGGACCATAAAATGGCATTTTTCCCAGTTTAAAGTCAAGTTCTTCTCTTTGCAACGAGTAAGAACAGCGTCAAGATTCTCTAGGCAATCAGAAAAAGAGTTTCCAAAAATCGAGAAATCGTCCATAAAGATCTACAGAAAATTATCTATCATATCAGAGAATATCCCCATCATACACCGCTGAAAGGTAGCGGGAGCATTGCATAACCCGAAGGGCATGCGACTGTAAGCAAAGGTACCAAAAGGACAAGTAAAAGTGGTTTTATCTTGATCCTTTTTGGCGATGGGGACCTGATTATAGCCTGAGTATCCGTCCATAAAACAATAATACTCTCGTCCCGCTAAGCGTTCCAGCATCTGATCAATGAATGGTAGAGGAAAGTGGTCTTTCCTCGTGGCAGCGTTGAGTTTTCTATAATCGATACATACACGCCACCCAGTTTGGGCGCGTGTCTGAATCAACTCATTCGCCTCATTGGTTATAACAGTGATGCCGGATTTCTTAGGAACGACATGTATAGGACTTACCCATTGGCTATCGGAGATGGGGTTTATAATACCATTATCTAAGTATTTGACGATCTCTTTCATGACCGCTTCCTTCATGACGGGATTCAACCGTCTCTGTGGTTCTCGGGTTGGTCTGGCATCATCCATCACATGTATATGATGTTCAACTATCAAGGGACTAATCCCTTTGATGTCCGCAATACTCCAACCAAACGCCTCTTTGTTAGATCTCAATACCGATAAAAGTGCATTCTCTTGCTCTAATGCTAGAGAAGCGGATATTATAACCGATAACGTCTCCTTCTCACCTAAATAAGCATATTTCAGATGAGACGGTAAAATTTTGAGATCTAATTCAGGCGGAGAAATGATAGAAGGAGGGATCATTGAGTGATTTTTGGATTTACAAAGAAGCTCAGAGCCTGTGAAAGATACAGACTCGGGTGGAGAAAAGTCAGAAGTACAGGACTCCAGTGTAGGTAAAGTGTCCTCACTAAGATCTTGTGTAAAGTCAAACAGAGATGTGGTAATGTCATCGAGATCAGTAAAACAAAGTTCCTCAGCTCCACAACTATCGGGAGCGATCTCATGGACAGAGCACACATCTAAAATATGAGCAGAGGGTTCTGATGGCTGACTTCCAACTTTGTAGATATTTAGTTCAATGGTCATATTTCCAAATGATAAGTTCATTGAACCGTTTCTACAGTTTATAACAGCGTTGGAAGTGGCAAGGAAAGGACGACCCAGAATCACCGGAATTTGGCCCCGGGGGTTTGCTACAGGATGTGTGTCGAGCACAATGAAGTCTACAAGGAAAACAAATTCCCCGACCTTTATCAACACATCCTCTAATTCACCCCTTGGTTTGGTGATAGATCGGTCTGCCATATGGAGAGTGCAGTGAGTCTCCAATCCCTAATTGCTCATAGACAGAATAAGAGAGTAGGTTAACACTTACGCCAAGGTCTAAAAGAGCACGATTTATGTTTTTACCCCCAATAGAAATCGATATTGTAGGACATCCTGGGTCCTTTCGTTTCTTTGGTAGCTGGGGAATAAAAGCAGTGCTGATATTATTAGCCATAAAGACCTTCTTTGGCACTTGGGTCTTCCTCTTCCTAGTGCACAAGTCTTTAAGAATTTTCGCATAAGCGGGGACTTGTTGAATTGCATTTAGGAGAGGGATATTGATGTTAACCTGTTTGAACATTTCTATAATTTTCTCCATATGAGGACTCGTTCTATTACCCTTTAACCGGTTCGGGTAAGGAGCTTTCGCAATAAGCGCAGGGTCCATCATAGGAGAAGGAAGAGGGGGTAGACGAGGTCCCAAAAGAGGTGTGGGGACCGTCTGTGGAGAACTATAAGGGTTGGGAGAAGGTGTCGAGCCTAATGGGAACAATTTCAAGAAACGATCGTAACTCCCCAATCTCGAGCGATATCAATCAAGAAAGCATCGCAACGAATTGGGTTGTCGATTCTTGAACTTGCTAGGGTTTACAAAGCTCGTAGGATTCAAGAATCGATTTAAAATATGTTACATCATCATTCTATTGATCGTCTCGACTCCTCGACGAGCGGAGTATTACTCAAACATCACAACAAGAATTACAACTAGAAATTTAGATTGAATCATGATGCAAGAATTTAAAGAAAACAAGAAAAAAGAATATCACATTTTATTTATATAAACAATTTGATTACAGTCGCTCAAGAACTATAAGAGGAAGAATTAAATTGTCGACTTGGCTTTGCTCGGCTCCGTGAGTCGCGGATCGGCTTGGACCACTTGCTCTGTTGAAGACCGGCTCGGCTCCTAAAAGGTTGCAAGGCTTCTTGCTTGAATGGGTACTCGGGATCTTGGCTTTTGATTGGAATTAGGGTTAAGGTTTCACACAAGTCCTCTCACTAGACTTGTGGAAGAAGAAGATGAAGAGAGAGATAGAATGGCTCTCAAATGAACTAATGGAGGGATTTTTCCAAGATATTCAATAATTATTTTACAAGTGAGCCTGGGGTCTTATTTATAGAACACCCAAACCCTAAGCATTTGAGTTCCCTCCAAAAGTTTGTTGAAAGACTTCTAGAAAGAGTTTGTTAGGCTTAGCTTAGGGTTTAAGCTAGGGTTTAAGAAGAAGTTTCTAGAATGATAGGCTAGTTTAGTGTTGATCCCAAAGCTTGCTGTTCTGGCAGAAGTCTCTGGAGTCTTCTGGAATTTGTTGTGCCTTTTTGAGGTGTAGGCATACAGGTAAGAGTTTTGGTGCAGAGATTGGTGGATGACGTGTCAAGATGGCCGCGGAACCGCGGCGCAAGCAGGCTCCGGCCGCGGTTCCGCGGCCATGTAGGAGGCTTGGAGCTTGGGGCTTCTTCTGTGGTCTTGGGCTAATATTTGGAGCTTTCTTTGATATGTTGATTTTTGTTTGTCCCTTTGGATTGATACCAGAACAGAAATCATTGAGTTGGCGTAATGTTTGATCGGTACCGTATAAATTTTTGGCCTTTCTTCTGGATTTTCCTGCACAGATCTCAAAACAAGTGTTACGCAAATGTAGGGATGATGCGATGTCATGAAATGCGGTCAATTTCCTTTATAGTGTTGGTTTTAGAGTCTAATACATGCAATCTGATATTTTGCGACAGTTTTGCTAATATGTAAAATATGAATGCCGAACACTTCTATATGGATGCAAATGATGAGGAAATTGCCGGCTAAAATATGCAATATTTTTGACTAATCATACATCCTCCGCAAATGAAAGCATGATCAAGACAAGGAAACGATTCGCCAAAGCCATATCAATGGGGATGAGGCCGCCCTCTTTCGGAAAAAATTCTCCTGGTGGTATACATTTTGATGAAACGGACGTACACCCTAACTTCTGCTTATATCATCAGAGGATCGCACATCCTACTGAAGACTGCAACTCCTTTAAGTGTTGGTGGCAAAGATATGTCGCTCATAGACAACACGTCAATAGAATAAAGCGGGAAGCTCGTAGAAAGCGAAAAAATATGACAGATGAGCATAAAAGAGCTGCCGGCAATTGTCATAGGGACGAGCCCGGGGGATCACGAGTTCTCACCTTTGGAAGCGATTCTGACGAAGAAGCCGCCCTCAACCCTCTCTTCAAGGAATTCATTTCTAAAACAAAAGAATTGGAGAGTTGCGAGAATGTTCAGCCGTACAATCTCACGCTACCCGGAAAGAATCTCGGACCTGCAAACGACGGAGCAAATGAAATGAGAAAGGAAAAGGAAAAAAAACGGCCTTTGTTGCCAACACTCAACAACAGCCAAGTAACCCGAGATCGTTTTGTCGTCAAAACAACAAGCCGCGATACCTCAATGAGAAGTTGAAACGTCCTTACTCGTTTCCCAAAGATAAAACAAAGAGATTGTTCGAGCTAGCAGTGCGCAGCGGGCTCATCACTCTGCCAGATCCAAAACGTCCATTGCAACCAGGTGACGTTAACAATCCTAACTATTGTCCCTACCATAGAATAATGGGTCACCCACTCGAAAATTGCTACGTCTTCAAAACTGGGTTGAAGACCAATACCAACAGGGCAAGTTCGCGCTGCCCGAAAAGTGGAAAGTAAACCCGTCATAACAACATGCTCCGAAAAAGGTGAATATGGCGGGGGCATCATGCTCATTCATAGGGAAAGCCCCATAGACCGAAAAGTCAGTAAACTAGAGATGCGTCTCAAATACGGCGACGGCGGACCGAAACATCCTTAAACTAACGGCGGACCGCAATGTCCTAAAACTTGCAAATGACCGAAACGTCGTTAAACTACTCCCAACCCGCAGTATCTTCAGACTGACATGCCAAAAAAAAACGGTACGTCCACAAGCAAAATGGGCATGGATGAAAACCCAAAAGGGCTCCGTGAGTAAAAACAGCGGGGCTACCGGCGAGTGTTCGTGAAAACCCGAAAGGGCGCAACCTCGTTTAAAAAAAAGAAAGAAAAAAAAAAGAATAAAAAAAAACAAAAAACGGTATGTCCATAAGCAAAGTGGGCACGGACGAAAACCCGAAAGGGCTCCATGAGTAAAAACAGCAGGGCTACCAGCGAGTGTTTATGGAAACCCGAAAGGGTGCAACCTTGTTAAAAGACACTTACAGGATCCTCTCGACCTTATAAGGAGAAACCACCTGCGTGAGATCCTTACGACTCACAAGGGAGCAACACACTTAGGGATCCTCACGATTCCTAAGGAGAAATTACACTTGCGAGATCTTTACGACTCGTAAGGAGAACTCTCTTTTGGGACCCTCACGGCTCATAAGATTTGAAAGTTTTAAGTTACAGAGACCTGAACCTGTTCTTAAGCAAACCCCCCCCCACCCCACAACCTTCGATATGGCCCTACAAGCGGCTCATATTGACCCTTGTATACAATCCACGGGCACAAATAAATATTTCCCTAACAAAGTCCCATCCGTGACTAGGGATATGCTTATACAGCAAACAACACCTGTAAGTCCTCTCGACTTATAAGGAGAAAACTCTTTTGTAAGATCCTTACGACTTACAAGAGAACATGCACTTAGGAATCCTCACGATTCCCAAGGAGAAAACACACCTACAAGATCCTCACGACTTGTAGGGAGAAATACCTTTCTGAGACCCTTGTGGCTCATGAAGTCAAAAGCCTTAGCCGATAGGACCCTAACCCTGTTTACTAAGCCACATTTGTTCAACATCGACAGAGGCAAATGATGATTCGCTCCCGGCAATATCCCAGTTGTAGCGATGCTGATGCCTAAACCGGTATCAAATTCCAAGTCCTTTCATGGCAAATGATGATTCGCTCCTGGCAATATTCCAGTCGCAGCGATACAGATGCCAAGATTGGTATCAGATCCCAAATCCCCTACTCGCAAAAAAAAAAATCAGCGAACCAAAAAAAAAAAATGCATACGAAATAGCTGAAATGATGGGGCAACTTGCAAACAAAATCAACAAGTGAAAATGTATGCATGCAAAATAGCCGAAATGATTGGGCAACTCGCAATAAAAAGCAGCGAGTAAAAAGAAAAATAGCCAAAATGATTGGGCACCGCAAAAAATAGCCGAAATGATTGGGCAATCGCGATTTTCGCGATATAAAAAGCTGAAATGATAGAGCATCGCGGAAAGAATAAAAAAATGAAAGAATGAAACTTTTTGCCCTACAGGTGAAATCACATCGATCCCTGTATACAATCCAGGGGCGCAGATAAAGAGGGAACCATACCTTCCCAACAGGCTCCATCAGAAAGCGAAGCCAAATCTCGACGGTTCATAGACAATCTAGAGACAATCTCGACATTTGTCGCAATATTACAGACACGATGTCAACAAATGAAGCAAACGAAGATCCTGAGCTTCAGGGTATCGAGGTCAACATCGACAACTTAGAGATCACCAACGGCGTTTCTCCTCACTCCAACCGGATACAGACATGACGTCAACAATCGACCTTAGAGTCGCAACGAAACGGAACCATGGCAAAGTCCCTAGTTCCAAATCTCAATAGCCACATCTGCAGCCCGAAGTCCAACAACGGTGGGCCTCCTCATTCCAGCATGACACAGATGTTACACCATCAAGCGGAGCGACGGCAAAATCCCAGCTCCACCTCAGCATTCGTCTCAATACAGCAGACGAGATGTCAACAATGGCGTTCCTCCGCAGTCCAGCAGGATGCAGATGCAACGTCAACAAAAGACTTCACGGTCGAAACAAAGCGGAGCGACGGTGAAATCCCAGCTCCACCTCAACATTCGTCTCGATACAGCAGATGAGATGTCACCCCAGCGTTCTTCTTCCAGCAGGGTTCAGACGCGACAATCAAACAAAAGGAGCCACGGCAAAATCCCTAGTTCCAAACCTCGACGGTTCACCAGCAACCTAGAGACAACCATGACATTCGTCTCGATACAGAAGACGCGATGCCAGCAAACGAAGCGAAGGCCAAATTCCTAGCTTCAACGTCTTGACGGTAACTCATATAAAACCGAAAAGACAATCAGAGATCATCCCACATGGAGTGGTCACCACCATGATATTCGTCTCGATACAGCAGACGAGATGTCACCACAGCGTCCTTCCTCCAACAGGATCCGGACACGCCAAAGCAAATGAAGCGAAGGCCAAATTCCTAGCTTCAAGGTTTTAACGGCAAGTCATATAAAGCCTGAAGGACCACCGGAGATCATCCCACATGAAGTGGTCACCACCTCGACGTTCGTCTCGATACAGCAGACGCAACATCACCAAAAGGAGCCACGGCAAAATCCCTAGTTCCAAACCTCGACGGTTCACCAGCAACCTAGAGACAACTATGACATTCGTCTCGATACAGAGGACGCGATGCCAGCAATCGAAGCGAAGGCCAAATTCCTAGCTTCAACGTCTTGACGGTAACTCATATAAAACCGAAAAGACAATCAGAGATCATCCCACATGGAGTGGTCACCACCACGACATTCGTCTCGATACAGCAGACGAGATGTCACCACAGCGTCCTTCCTCCAACAGGATCCGGACACGCCAAAGTAAATGAAGCGAAGCCCAAATTCCTAGCTTCAAGGTTTTAACGGCAAGTCATATAAAGCCTGAAAGACCACCGGAGATCATCCCACATGGAGTGGTCACCACTTCGACGTTCGTCTCGATACAGCAGACGCAACATCACTAAAAGGAGCCACGGCAAAATCCCTAGTTCCAAACCTCGACGGTTCACCAGCAACCTAGAGACAACCATGACATTCGTCTCGATACAGAGGACGCGATGCCAGCAAACGAAGCGAAGGCCAAATTCCTAGCTTCAACGTCTTGACGGTAACTCATATAAAACCGAAAAGACAATCAGAGATCATCCCACATGGAGTGGTCACCACCGCGACCTCGACGCTCGTCTCGATACAGCAGACGAGATGTCACCATAGCGTCCTTCCTCTAACAGGATCCGGACACGCCAAAGCAAACGAAGCGAAGGCCAAATTCCTAGCTTCAAGGTTTTAACGGCAAGTCATATAAAGCCTGAAAGACCACCGGAGATCATCCCACATGGAGTGGTCACCACCTCGACGTTCATCTCAATACAGCAGACGAGATGTCACCCCTGCGTTCTTCCTCCAGCAGGGTTCAGACGCAACATCACCAAAAGGAGCCACGGCAAAATCCCTAGTTCCAAACCTCGACGGTTCACCAGCAAGCTAGAGACAACCATGACATTCATCTCGATACAGAGGACGCGATGCCAGCAAATGAAGCGAAGGCCAAATTCCTAGCTTCAGGGTCTTAACGGCAAGTCATATAAAGCCTGAAAAACCACCGGAGATCATCCCACATGGAGTGGTCACCACCTCGACGTTCGTCTCGATACAGCAGACGCAACATCACCAAAAGGAGCCACGGCAAAATCCCTAGTTCCAAACCTCGACGGTGCATCAGCAACCTAGAGACAACCACGACATTCGTCTCGATACAGAGGACGCAATGCCAGCAAATGAAGCAAAGGCCAAATTCCTAGCTTCAGGGTCTTAACGGCAAGTCATATAAAGCCTAAAAGACTATCGGAGATCATCCCATACCAGCGCGGAGTGGTTATGACTCATCGGGGCTCTCCAAAATGAGCCTAACCTCAAGTAAAAAGCGGCATGGCAAATTCCTAACGCTTGCTCTTCCGACGGTCAAACTGCCAAGGAGGATTGCTTGAAGACGTCTTGTCCAGCCCCCGAAGGGATCAGAGACACGGCAGTCGCAGGGCTACTCGAACAGCACGATTGCCTATCGAAGAATATATCAGCTCATGCGACGGTACGACGGCCAAAACCCTAAGTACCATAGACCCTAACGGACTTCTGTCGTAAAGAGCAGAGGTTAACTGTGACGTTAGGATATTCTTGCGAGATCTGCTCGATCCATTTTGACTCGTGAGGAAATTGATGTCTTTGCGAGAACTTCTCGATTCGTCTCGACTCGTGAGATAAAGCCTTAGGCAGTAGGGATTAAAAAAAACTTGTTTCCTAAGCACTGGGGCCCTGCAAGGCGATCCAAAACGGTCTCTTGCATACTATCCACGGGTCACACTCTCCAAAGTCGAATCTCGACAAAGAGGGAAACAACCGCTTACGGGTCCTCTCGACTCGTAAGAGGGAAAATTCTCTTATGAGATCCTTACGACTTTCAAGAGAAAACACACTTAGGAGTCCTCACGACCCCTAAGGAGAAAATACACCTGCGGGATCCTCTCGACTCGTAGGGAGAAAAGTCTTTATGAGACCCTCACGGCTCATAAAGTTGAAAAGTCTTAGGTGGCAGATCATAACCCTGTCTCCTAAGCCATCACCGCCCTGCAAAGAGGTCAAGATGGACCATCTATGAGCCACACTCGCCAAAGCTACATGACACTGAAATGGAAAAGCTACTCATGAGCATATAAACTATTTCATGCCAGAGTAAGATATAAAGAGATAGAGTATTTGGAACTATATCTCTCAAGAGTCGAGATTTGAGTCAATGATAAATGACGACGTTTGTGTCCGCTCGTTATCTTCTCAGATCAAGATTCTGAAAGTAATCTACCGACCCGAAACTGGTCATACGTTATGCAATACTTTGCACTACTTCACCCACGTATATACTTACGTGGGAAAAGTAGTAGGGGCATTTGTTCCCGCCGAAAATTTCTGCGCAGAAGAGTCCAAGGTATCAAATGAAAGCGATACGCTTAAGGAAATGCGAACCAATATCTTCCGGCCTGTATTTTGATAAGTTCCCGAAGGAGGAACTATTAAATTCTGATGGTATAGGAAGCATCTCGAAAAACCCTTCGATTTGATATATTATGGGCCTCATAATTCATCCGGGATCAAAAGTTATGAGGCATCACGTGTCCACATGTGATGGACCTTTAAGAACCCGCTGGAGGGGCTAAAAGATATAATAAAAACTCAGAAAAGACCCCAATGGAGTATCACGTGCTCACACGTGACCATGGGTCACGTGCAGACACATGATGGGCTTTTAAAGCCTCTAAAATAATGAATAGAATTTAATTCTAAAAGTCAGAAAATACCTCAACGAGGTATCAATGGTCACGTGTTGACACGTGATGGTTAAAACAACAACATAAACAAGCGGATGTTAAAGGAACCAATTTGGGGGTCACGTGCCAGCACGTGACAGGCTTTGAAAGCCTCACAGTTTAATAGAATTAAAATTCTAAATTTCTCTAAAATCTTTCGAAATAGAATTAAAATTCTAAATTTCTCTAAATCTTTCCAAATGGAAAAGGATTATGGGGACCGTTGGATTAAAAATCCAATGGTGATTAAAGATCACCAATTTATGTAAAAATTTGATACAAGGAAAGATTTCCCTAAAATCTCACCAAAAATAACAAACAGAATATCTTTGGATTTAAAATCCAATGGTGAATAAAATTCACTTAACATTCTAAAGGCCCAGATTAATGATAAATATAAATCAAATCTCTCAACATACAAATCAAATCTCTCAATGAAAGATTTGCTAAACAAATTGATTTTCTTCCTTCTCCTATAAATAGGAGCCAAGAAAAGAAGAGGGGGGATCTACTTTTTTGGAAAGAAAAACAGAGAAAGGAGAATTTAATTCTCTGCAAAAGAAAAACCCTAGGTAAAAAAAGAGAGGCTTCAAAAGAGAATTTAATTCTCAAAATCCAAGAGTTTAACTCTTATATAAAAAAAAACTTAGTTCTTCTTCTGGTTGAAGATCTGAATATAGCACATCTCCCCATAAGTTGAGAATTTAATTCTCATCGGGTCGAGATCCTGCCATACAGATCCTAAACTTAGAAGGGGAATTGAGTTTTGAGAATTTAATTCTCCCAGACTCACAGGAATTTAATTCCTCCTAAAATGAATTTAGGGTTTAACCCTAATCAAGAATTTAATTCTTTTACATATCTGGGAATTTAATTCTTTTAAAAAGAAATCAGGGTTTATCCTAAGTAAGAATTTAATTCTTTCACAATAGGAATTTAATTCCTCCAAAATCATTATTAGGGTTTAACCCTACAAAGAATTCAATTCTTAAAAGATCTCTGTTCATGAAAAAAACTAGGGTCACGTGTCCCCACGTGACCCCTGAAAAGATCCCTAGAAATGAGAAGGAAAAATCACTGAGGCAATACCTCACGTGCTCCACGTGACTCCCAAAACGCAGAAAGAAAAAGCAAAGAAAATGAAAGCTTTGGGCGCTCTCACGTGTTATCACGTGACCCCTCAGCAAATGCTTTAACAATTGGCGCACAGATCCCCATCACGTGCCAACACGTGATGCTCTAAAATAAAAATAAAAGTGTTTAGCACTTAATGGCAGAACGAAGAAAGGAGTTTCGGCCCAATCTCAGGCACCTCACGTGCCCCACGTGACCTCTGAAGCACAAGGAATAGAAAAGAGCTCTAGGGCGCCCTCACGTGTCACCACGTGACCCCCGGTGAGCATTATAACTCACAGAACATAGGCTTTCATCACGTGCTCGCACGTGATGGCCTTCAGAACTAAAGTGTTAAACACTTACCTGCAGAATAAAATAAGGGGAATCAGGGCGCCCTCACGTGTTCACACATGACCCCTCTCTCCTTAGTGTTTAACACTAATCTGAAGACTTTTCCCTCAGTATTTAACACTGATTTTCTTAGTGTTTAACACTAATTGGAAAACTCTATCTGCGGTGTTTAACACTGATTTTCTTAGTGTTTAACACTAATTTGGAAAACTCTATTTGCAGTGTTTAACACTGATTTTCTTAGTGATTAACACTAATGTGAAAACTCTGTTCCCGGTGTTTAACACTGATTTGCTTTAGTGTTTAACACTAATTTGAAATCTCTGCTACCAGTGTTTAACACCGATTTGATTTAGTGTTTAACACTAATTTGAAAGCCATGTTGCTAGTGTTTAACACTGATAATCTTTTAGTGTTAAACACTAACTTGCTAATCTTAATTCCAGTGTTCAACATTGTTGGTCTTTAGTGTTTAACACTAGCTTTAGCCCAATTGGCTAAGTTTCTAGAGGCAAAGCCTCTCCTTCAATGGACCAACAGAGGGCCAATATTTCAAACATAATTGGACTTAGCCAAAACTGGCCATAAGTCCTCAAATCATCTTGAACTGAGCACATCTGCTCTTTCAACCAACTCATTGGTTCAAGGGTACATCTCTGAACTCCTCTGATATTTGTCGTTGTAATCCTTCAACGTCTTCAGAGAGGTGACGGGTCCCGACAACCACATATCAACACGGACTGTGGGGTCCTTAAACTCATGGACTTATGCGTCCTTAAACTCATGGACTGTGGGGTCCTTAAACTCATGGACTTATGCGTCCTTAAACTCATGGACTTATGCGTCTTTAAACCTATATTCATCCCCAAACGAGAATGATGGACCACCATGTCCCTAAACTGGCAATGGACCACTATGTCCCTAAACTGGAAATGGACCACCATGTCCCTAAACTGTCAATGGACCACCATGTCACTAAACTGGAACAATAGAGCCCAAACGCTCTTTTGTCGGATCTAAACGATCCCGTTAAGTTGATCTTAGTCTCAAACTGGACTAACGTATCCTTAACAAACATTTAAGTTGATCTTAGCCTCAAATACGGCTAACGTATCCTTAAACCCTCAAACAGACTTTAGTCCCAAATAGGACTACAGGTCTCCCAACCAAATTTGGCTCAAGGGTACATCTCTGAACTCCTCTGACATCTGTCGTTGTAATCCTTCAACGTCGTCAGAGAGGTGACGGGTCCCGATGGCCATACATACAAAGGACCACTATGTCCCTAAACTGGAACAATAAGCCCAAATGCTCTTTTATCGGATTTAAACGATCCTGTTAAGCTGATCTTAGTCTCAAATTGGACCAACGTATCCTTAACAAACGTTTAAGTTGATCTTAGCCTCAAATATGGCTAACGTGTCCTTAAACCAAACCCCAAACCCAAATCTAAGAAAATACGGATTTGGATTAATCCACGTCCTACGGGCGATGACATAAATTAGTCTCCGTATACAATCCACGGGCAACCACAAACAAAACAAACACCCACGACACGAAGTGAAATTCTGGAGAAGGAGAAAGTTGTTACAGCGATGCGGTAGCGTTATTAACTGCAGAGGCTTGCGCCTGCAGGGAAGAGCGTCCCCACAATCAAAAACCCCTCAAGCGAGGGGGAATCTGACGAAGTCTGCTACATCGGTCGCATCCGTCTAAACCTCTGATACACGGTGCCATAAATCAACTTGGCATCTTCGGAGAGGTGGACGGATAAAACCAAATAGCATCTGCCCCGAATCTCAGGCAAGACATCGCAGTCTTGTGCGCCGCCATTCGGGGGGAACAATGATGATGTTGATGTTTGCAAAGCTTGGGTTGTTAAAGCTTGGTGTTGTTATTTGCAAGACTTTTGCAGACCGAACTTCATCGTCATCACCATCATCATCACCGCCCCCTTCACCGACCTCCCCCCTCCACCCCCTTTCCTTGACCTTCCTCAAATTCGCCACCATCACTACCTCCATAATCATCGTTGTCATCATCTTCTTCTTCTTCACCATCATCTCCTCCATCACCTCGCTTCATCATTATCATCACGCTTTCCACCGACCTCCCCTCAAGCACCCCCCTTCTCCGACCTCCCAACCCCCTACCTCTAAACCTGGACCCCATTAGTTTTTAGAATTATTATTTTTTCTCAGGAAAAAATAATAAGGGTAGAATGATGTTTTTACCGCAGCTTAAATGTTTAGGCTTGGATCCGTTAGATAGGGTAGTTTTCTGTTAAAAAAAGTGCATGGTAGTTCGCTGCCATGGGCCAAAACTACAAAGGAGTTTGTTGAATTTAAGCCTAATAATATATATAATAAGCTTTCCTACATCAAACCGGAACTAATTAAGTCAGGAATTAAAATGGAATCCAGGGAATATTGCTGGCATATATATGGAAACAGATCTTGGAAAAAAGAATATATACTGAATTAATATGAATTAGCAAAGAAAACCAAAAGATATTTTAACGAAAAAATCACCATGATCCATCTGCTGACTTCGCCGCCAGCGAAGAGCCCATCGCCAGCGAACTTTCCCGCCAAATGGAGAGGAGGAGAGGAGACCGCGGCGTCATGGGAGGAAGTTAGAAGATCTTAGAAATTGATTTTAGGGTTTTAAGCAATTTAAAAATAGGGTTTTTATCCCCTTGTATTTCTCCTTGAATTCTCTTTTTCTTAAAAAAAACAATTATAAAAAAGAAAAAAATTAAAAGTTTGATAGAGGTCCTTTTCGGGTCTCCGTCAGATGTTGCCTTCCGTCGATCTCCCGGTGGATTCTGATGATTGTCTTATGTTGCGTGTGGGTCTCAATGGGTTTTGGTAGAAGAGCTGGTATGAGGAGTTTGGTGTCGAGTACCTGCAAAGAAGTCTCAGGGTGGTTTGGTACCACTAAGGACCCTCCGACGATCAAGTTAGTGATGAGATCCGAGCAGAGTAACGGCTTAGATGAGTAAAGAATGGCTTACTTGACCCTTCTGTGATGGGGTTTATATAGCAGTGGTGGCAAGCAGTAGCAGGCACGAGAATCTTGCCGGCAGTTACGCCCCCGACGTCACACCCGCTTAGAGAACGGATCGCCCATTAATGGGGATCGTAATGGCGTGGAACATGAGATGTTGCTGGCATAGAATCTGCGCATGGCGAGATTTGCGGAGCGGCGGTTACGCCTGTGAGCGGTGGCCTTGGTCGGAGGGCCGAAGAAGACGGCCTCGGCCTGGAGCTCAGGACGAACGAGGAGGCCGAGGAGTCTAGGTCTTGTGGCAGCTCGCCGCAAGCTACGGGGCCGAGGAGGCCAATTTGTAGGGGGCCCTGAGGAGGGCCAGCTTGTGTTTGCAGGTCGGGTACAAGGTGGCCTGGTCGGCCCCTGTGGGCCCTTTCTTCTGAGTTCTGGGACACGTCACCTGTCACGTGTCCTGATCTTGGAGATCGCCAATATTGAGCATCATCAGTAGCCCCCTACTCTTGTCCCGACCAGCTAATGGGTCGGGCCAGGAGTGGACTGCCAGGTCTCCCGGGGTGAGCTCCTTTCTCGGGCTTAGTCGGGACGAGTCCTCGGGCCATCGGTTGTCTTTTCCGCTAGCGAATCAAGACAAGATCTCTGTATTTAAAGAAGGTACGCCGGTTCGTACACTCTGCAACTGAAATGATGGTCCACGTGTCAAGCGTCGATTGGCTGACGCGACGTATGCAGGCCTGCGGCGTCAGATGGGACGTGGTCCAGTGCAGGGTCGACACGTGGAGCGATCGGAGCCGCTGGTCGAGGGGGTTGTTTCGGCGGGAGATGACGGTCGCCGTTGGATGAGGCCGTATGCGGCAATAAACAGGGGTGGGGCCCGCCCCAGGGCCCCCAATCTTTCATTTTTCCCTCTTCCTTAAGTCGTTGCTACTCGGCGTTCTTCTTTCTTTTGAATACATAGTTCGCTCCCACTCTTCAGGCTGCCCGCGCTAGAAGGAGGCTAGCGGCGCGGCCGAGCCTCCGGCTAGCTCGTGCCCTCCATCGGATCCTCTGCTGACGGTAAGGCCGTCTGCTTCGTCGACGGTATCTGGTGGTTTCTCTGGCGGCGGCCAGAGACGTCCACAGTTACCCGAGCCCCAGACGGGGGACAGAGGGAAGGGCGAGGGAAGGCCCCCTCTCAAGAGGAAGAGGACGGTTTCTCAGGCATCGTCGTCGAGGGTCCCTGAGGGAATTTCCGTGCAGGAGGGGGCGCCGTCTTCACTGTTCCGTCTGGACTTTCCGTGGCCTGCTCTCCGGGATGGAGGAGTCGGCTGGGGGAAAGCTTCCGCACGGCTCCCTGAGGGATCAATTGGAGGCCATGGCCCAAGGGGCGGTCCAGGTATAAACCCATTTACGTGTATTTTTCTTGGTATACCTTTCCTTGGCTTGGTGGCCTCCTGGTTTCTCATCGGCTTTCCATCAGGTTCTTTAACACTGCTCCCTTGCCACTCGTATGGAGGCCGAGGGGGCGTTCCACGCCCCGAGGCCAGTGGAAGCGTTCCCTTCAGAGGTCGAGGTTTTGCGACATGACCTACGCCTGGAGAGGGCAAGGGCCGACGTCTTGGCGGGCCGGGCAGAGGCTGCAGAACTTGCCAATTCAGCGAATTGAGGTGTCCTTCATCGTCTGAATACGTCCCTCCGGGTTGCCGATAGGAAGCTGGCAGATCTGGCCGAACGCTTCGCGGCCCTGGAAAAAGAGAGGGACGCCAGCAGGAGGATGCTGAGGCGGCGCTTCTGGGGGCCCAGGTTGCCGAGGCTCGGGCTAAGAAAGCTGTGGCCGATTATAAAGCGTCAGAGCAGTTTTACGCCGAGCTCGGGGAGTATTCTGCCGTCGCATGGAACAAGGTCCTGGCCGCCGTGAAGGAACAGCTTCCTGAGTTCGACGATGGTGAACTCCGCGCTTGGGCTCCGCTTCCGGCGGCGAGGCCTCCGATGGGAGATGGCGAGGGGAGCAGGGCGCGCCCCTGGTGGCAAAATCTCCGGTGGTAGAGCCCCCGGCAGGCCGTGATGCCAGCGATGAAGGGACCGAAGTAAGACTCCGGGCAGTTTGTAGGGCTGGGGAGCCCCAGAATACCCTTTGTAAAAACTTTGCTTTTGGTAATAAAAGAAAATCCTTGTTTCGTCGGTTTGCATTTCATTTTCTGTGTGTGAAGGATGTTCGTAGGATATCTTTGCTTGTACCGTTGTGTTTTCATGTCAGGTTGGCCATCTGTCTGACGATCTTCCGTCGAGTTGAATTCAATCACTAGCCGACGAGCATGTCAAGCACTGCCGTGGAGGTATCCCTATAGGCCCCGGAGTCGAGGGGAGATCGTCTAGACTTGGATAAACCTTATGTCCCTCCCTGGTGTCTTGGATCCTCCGCGGGCCACAGGGCATCTTTGACTTCGAGCATCGACCAGCGGCCGGGGGTGATTGGGCATGGTAGCTACGCAGTTACCTCTTGCAAGGGCTTACCGATCCTTGGCGTCGTGGTAGGGAAGCTACCCGCCAAGGAAGACCGAGCGGAGAGCTGCGCGGTCGCCCCTTGCGGAGGCCTCGATCCTTAGCGTTGGGGGTGCTGTAAGAGTCCCACTAAGGATGATTGGGCAGTGAAGCTGCGCGGTTGCCACTTGGCGAGGGCTTTGATTTCTGTCAGTTGTGGTAGGAAGCTACCAGCCGAGGATAACCGAGCAAGGAATCGACTGCCTCTTGGAGGACTTTGGTCCTTAGCATTGGAGGGGCTGTAAGAAGCTCGCTAAGGATGACCGGACAGTGAAGCTGCGCGGTTGCTTCTTGGCGAGGGCTTTGACCTCTGGCGTCGGGGGTAGGCAACTACCAGCCTTGGATGGACGAGCGGGGCAGCCGCTCTGGTGCCTCTTCCGAGGGCATTCTGATCCCTGGCGTCGTGGGTAAGGAGCTACCAGCCGAAGTAGACCGAGCAGGGTAGCTGCTCGGTTGCCTCTTGCGAGGGCTTTGATCCTTCAGGACGGGGTCCGAGCAGGGTTACTGCCCAGTGCCTCTTGGCGAGGACTTTGATCCTTGTCGGTTGTGGTAGGAAGCTACCAGCCGGGGATAGCCGAGCAAGGACTCGACTGCCTCTGGGAGGATTTGGTCCTTAGCGCGGGAGGGACTGTTGAAGCCTACCAAGGACCCTTGGCCGGGCAGAGTTACTACCCGGTGCCTCTTGGCGAGGGCTTTTGTCCTGAAGGATAGCCGAGCGAGGGATCCTCGGGCTCGACTGCCTCTAGGAGGTCTTTTTGATCCCCGTCGTTGTGGCAAGGAAGCTGCCTGCTGGGAAGAGCCGAACTAGGGATCCTCGGGCTCGACTGCCTCTGTGAGGGCTTTTTGATCCTTGGCGTTGTGGCAGGGAAGCTTCCCGCCGGGGATAGCCGAGCGAGGGATCCTCGGACTCGACTGCCTCTGGGAGGGCTTTTTGGTCCCGGCAGTGGGTTGCACGGTCGCACCGTGGCGAGGGCCCGTGGGTTGGATGACCTCCTCGTGGGGATGGCCTTGAGTTGTAAAGGAGGAACTCTACTGGGAAAAAAGATTCGACGTTTCTTTATTCGTATGGACAGGAATTTCAGAGAACGCTTTACACCATCTTTGTGAAAGGGAAATCTCGAGGGGGGTGGGGGTGGCAACACTCGCTGGCTTTGAGCTCATTGGTATAGCTTGAGCTTCTCGGCATTGTAAGGCCACGGCAGCTTTCGTCCGTCCGCGTCTTGTAGGCGGTAGGCTCCGCCGGGGAGCACTTCAGAGACGAGGAAAGGGCCCTCCCACTTTGGGGAGAACTTGTGAAGCCTGCTTTGGTCGATGAACTCGTTCCTCCGTAGGACCAGGTCCCCGGTCTTGAAGGAGCGGCGTTTGACCTGAGCGTTGTAGTATCGGGCCGTCTGTTGCTGATAGGCGGCGGCTCTGATCTGGGTCCGATCCCTTTTCTCTAACAATATGTCAAGGTTGGTCCGTAGCGCCATGGTGTTTGCGTCATCATCGAAGTGCTCGACCAGGTGACTGGGTAACCCGATCTTCACTGGGACCATCGCTTCGGTCCCGTAGCAGAGGCTGAAGAGGGTCTCCCTGGTAGGAGTCTTTTTTGACGTGCGCAGGGCCCATAAGACCCGGGGCAGCTCTTTGACCCAACTGCCTTGTCTCCCTTCTAGGCAGGTCCGGAAACCCCGGAGGACGTCTCAGTTAGCGACCTCGGCCTGCCCGTTATATTGGGGATGCGCGACCGCGGCGAACTTCATGAGGATATGGTACTCTTTGCAGAAGTCCTTCACTTTCTCGTTCTCGAAGTTCGTCCCATGGTCGATGATGATGCACCTCGGGATGCCAAACTGGAGTATCATGTTGTTTTGCAGGAACTTGATGGTTGTGGCGGCGTCCGGTTTCCTGATGGGGATGGCCTCGATCCACTTGGTGAAGTAGTCCACCGCAACGAGGACGTATTTATGCCCGCCTGTTTCGGTAGGGAACTGGCCGATCATATCCAGTCCCCACTAGGCGAATGGCCATGGGGATGTCAGGGCGGTTAGCTCGGTAGCCGGGAGGCGGGGAATGCTGCCGTGGAGCTGGCAGCTCTTGCACCTCCTGACCAGCTTCAGGGCATCCTCGTGCATGGTGGGCCAATAGTACCCTTGGAGTAACGCCTTTTGGATCAAGGTTCGAGCCCCCTGGTGCGCGTCGCCCACCCCTTCATGGATTTCCCGAAGGACATAGTCGGCCTCTTGGGGGTCAACGCATCGGTGCAGGAGCTGAGTGAAGGCCTTCTTGTAGAGCTTTCCATTGCTCCAGATGAAGTGGCGGGCCTTGGCCCGGAGACGGCGGGCGGCCGCCGGTCCTCCGGGAGCACGCCGTCCTTCAGGAACTCCACAAGGGGCTTCCTCCAATCCTGGTCACTCTCCTGCGCCACGTACACGTGGAGTGTCGTCGCTTCGTCTCCCACGCTGGATCGAGGCAAGGTTTCGAAGAGGATTGACCGCCTATTGTTTGCCGAGTACGATGAAGCTAGCTTGCTCAGGGCGTCTGCTTGGGCATTCAGCTATCTGGGTATTTGTTCTACCTGGACCTCGTCGAAGTTTTTCCGGAGTTTCCTTACTTCATCTAGGTACTTCATCATTAGAGGCTCTCGAGCTTCGAAGCGGCCGGTCACTTGGCCGACAACAAGGGCCGAGTCGCTGCGGATTCGAATTATCTTCAGCTCCAGCCCGACGGCCATGTGCAGTCTGGCCAGGAGGGCCTCGTATTCTGCCGCGTTGTTCGATGCTTTGAAACCGAGCCTCAAGGAGTACTCCATCTCAGCTTCATTTGGGCCCCGGATGATGAGGCCGGCACCGCAGCCTTCCTCGGTAGAAGACCCGTCGACGTAGATGACCCACTCCGGAACTGAGCTAGGGCCTTCCGGGATGGGATATCGGGTTGCAAGGGGCGGCACGGACTCCGGCTTCCTGCTAGGGATGGTGCATTCGACGATGAAATCGGCTAGGGCCTGCGCCTTGATGGTTTGCCTCGGTCGATACCTTATGTCGAATTGAGATAGCTCCCATCTCCATTTTTCCAGGCGGCCCAAATATTCCGGTGATGCCAGGATAGCTCCCAATGGGCGCTCAGTGAGGACGATGATGGTGTGTGCTTGGAAGTAGTGCCGCAGCTTCCACGAGGTTACTACGAGGGCCAAGACAATCTTCTCTATAGCGGGGTACTTCGTCTTCGCGTCCTTAAACACGTGGCTCACATAGTACACCGGCTTCTGCACCCCTTCGGCCTCTCGGACGAGACCGAGCCTGCTTCTTAGTCGGATACTGCCAGATACAGCTATAGCTCGCCCCCTTCCACTGGCCGGGTGAGCAGCGGCGGTGTTGCGAGGTGCTTCTTCAATTGGTCGAAGGCGGCTTGGCATTCCTCCGACCACTCGAACCTCGGAATTTTCCTCAGCGCCTTAAAGAACGGAATGCACTTCTCCCCCGACCTGGACATGAAACAGCTCAGAGCGGTGACCCGTCCCATGAGCCGCATGATTTCGACATTGGTCTTAGGTGCGGCCATGCTCAGGATAGCGTCGATCTTCTCTGGTTTAGCTTCGATTCCGCGGTGAGTGACAATGAACCCGAGGAACTTTCCTCCGGTGACTCCGAATGCGCACTTGGCGGGGTTTAATTTCATGTTGAATTTGCGGAGCACTCCGAATGCCTCGCCCAGGTCCTTGGCATGGTCGGCTGACGAGATGGACTTGACGAGCATGTCGTCGACGTAGACTTCCATGTTCCTACCGATCTGTGGCTTGAACATACGATTGACCAGCCTTTGGTACGTGGCCCCGGCATTCTTGAGGCCAAAGGGCATCACCCTGTAGTAGTACACCCCCGGTCCATTGTGAATGCAGTCAGGTCTTCATCTTCAAGGTTCATACGGATTTGGTTGTAGCCGGAGAAAGCGTCCATGAAGCTCAGTAGCTCATGACCGGCCGAGCTGTCAACGAGCTGGTCTATGCGGGGGAGCGGGAAGTTGTCCTTGGGGCAGGCCTTATTAAGGTCGGTGAAGTCGACGCACATACGCCATTTCCCGCTCGACTTCTTGACCAAGACTACATTTGCCAGCCATTCTGAGTAGGGTACATTCCTGATGAAGTTGGCGACGAGGAGCTGATCAACCTCGTTTTCGATCGCCTTCTGCTTGACCGAGGCGAAGCTTCTTTTCTTCTGTCTGACGGGTCGGGTCGTAGGATCAACTCCGAGCTTGTGGGAGATGATTTTGGGGTCGATCCAGGCATGTCAGTAGGTGCCCAGGCGAAAACATCGGAGTTGCTTCTGAGGAACTTGATCAGGCCATCCCGCTGGGTCCCCGTCAGGAGCGACCCGACCTGGATGGTCTTTCCTTGATCTCCTTCTGCTATGGGCACCTCGGTAAGAGGTTCGACCGGCGCCCCACGGACCTCCTTCCGCTCGTCCCGGGTGTCCAGGGATCCTTTGATGTCGCTGCACGCATCGGCGTCATCAGCGTGCTGCTAGGGCGAAGACGTCTCTGCAAGGCCTATCCTCGCGACCCGCTGGCTCCCGTATGCCCGACCTGTCCCACCCCGATCGAGGGGGAATTTTATCTCCAGGTGGTATGTCGAGATCTGGGCCTGGAGGGAGTTCAGCGTCGGGCGGCCGAGGAGGACGTTGTAGGCCGACAGAACCTTCGCTACGATGAAGTCCACAGGCAGCGTGCGTGTGCGGCCGGGCTCCCCGATCATGAACTGCAGGGTGACCACCCCTTGCGCCGGGATGGAGTGGTTGGTGAACCCCGAGAGGACGTGGGGGTCGGTCTCAGGTCTGCTGGGGCGAGCCCCATACGTAGAAAGCAGTCGTGGAAGAGGATGTCTACCGAGCTGCCCGAATCGATGAGTATCCGGTGGACCTCGTACCGGTGAATTTGGGTTATGATCACCAGCGGGTCACTATGGGGCACAGATATGCCATGGAGATCCTCGTCGCCAAAGGTGATGGGCTCTCGACCCCTAGCCCTTTTGCTCGGGTGGTTGCCGGGGCCTATGAGACGGCAGCCAGCGGGGAGGCCGACGACATTGGGTGAGGGTCCGTCTGCGTCTCCGTTGCGAGGGAGGCGACAGCGGGTGTTTGGATCTTCAGGGGGATCGATTGCCATGTGGGCGAAGATCGGAAGGCCGGCTTTTGTTTTTGTGGAGTTTTTGAGTTCCCACAGACGGCGCCAACTGATGGAGGTCCTTTTCGGGTCTCCGTCAGATGTTGTCTTCCGTCGATCTTCCGGTGGTTTCTGATGAGTGTCTTCTGTTGCGTGTGGGTCTCAATGGGTTTTGGTGGAAGAGATGGTATGAGGAGTTTGGTGCCGAGTATCTGCAAAGAAGTCCCGGGGTGGTTTGGTACCACCAAGGACCCTCCGACGATCAAGTTAGTGATGAGATCCGAGCAGAGTAACGGCTTAGAAGTGTAAAGAATGGCTTACTTGACCCCTCTGTGATGGGGGTTTATATAGCGGCGGTGGCATGCAGCAGCAGGCGCGAGAATTTCGCCGGTAGTTATGCCCCCGACGTCACGCCCGCGTAGAGAACGGATCGCCCATTAATGGGGATCATAATGGCATGGAACGTGGGATGTTGCTGGCGTAGAATCTGCGCATGGCGAGATTCGCGGAGCGGCGGTTACGCCTGTAAGCGGTGGCCTTGGTCGGAGGGCCGAGGAAGACGACCTCGGCCTGGAGCTCGGGACGAGCGATGAGGCCGAGGAGTCCAGGTCTTGTGGCAGCTCGCCGCGAGCTACGGGGCCGAGGAGGCCAATTTGTAGGGGGCCCTGATAAGGACCAGCTTGTGTTTGCAGGTCGGGTACAGGATGGCCTGGTCGGCCCCTGTGGGCCCTTTCTTCTCAGTTCTGGGACACGTCACCTGCCACGTGTCCTGATCTTGGAGATCGCCAATATTGAGCATCATCAAAGATTTTTGATTAAAAAAATAGAAGTGTTTTTAAAAATTTGTTATGGTTATTCTTAATTTTTGAGTATATCAATGAAATTATTCGAAGTTATGACATATCATTTCCTATATGTCATGCAAAAAGTAAGCTGAATAACTCTTACTAAAGATGGATATGAGAATTCTATATAGTTTGCAAGAAAAGAAAAAGATTTAAGGGGGTTATATACAATTTCTCCCGCTCCAAAATGCATGTTTTTGGCTATATTCCAGACATAAGAAAAAGATGAAGAAATTTTCTAATTGCCAACCCTTCAGTTCTAGTCATGGTAGAGAATATACTCATTCAATCTTCTTTCTTTATAGAGAAAAATAGGCTTGGGACAGGCACAAGAGGGGACACCCGTGTGAGCGGGAGCCACCCTAGCCTCTTTTTTTGCATGCTTTCAATGGTAAAAACTTTTGAACTATTATAAAAAAAATAATATCGCTCTTTCCAGTTGCATGATAAATGTTTTTTCGTGTATTCATTACAAAATAGGAGAATAGATGTTATTTTCAATTTGTTTAATTTTTAAATCATCATTTTACTATTTGTTTATAAGAAATATTTTCAAAACTTTCTTCAAATCATCTTAACTAATGTCCGAAGTAATGATAGTGTAAAGCGAAACATTTCGTTTATGAAAATCACAAATCGTTGCACGCTTAAGCTACATAGATTATTATTAATTAATTAATATAATTTTATTTATTAAGACTAAGTCACACATACAAGTAAAGTAGTTTTATAAAAAAAAGATTTACTTTTTTTAAAAAAAATTAGAAAATAATGCAAAACTAGCTAAAAAATCGTGATTCGATTTTAAGAGTTTACGATCAACTTAGGTATTTAAAGCCAACCAGTGGAATTGGTTTTTTTTAGGTTAGGGAGAATTGAAGTGTGACGTTTTAGAAATCGTTTTGTGTTTGTTTCTGTTTTTGGGTGAAATTTGTCGGTATTTTCTGTTTTATACCGACATTGATCAAACGGCCATATCGACTTGCCAGCACCTAGTTTTGATAAAATAAAGCTAGTGCGCAAACTTTGAGAGTATATGGGACGTTTTGGTCCAATTTGAATTTTTCCCAATTTTAATGTTATTTTAATGCGGTTTGCACATTTTGGAAATCTTCTCTTTGCGTCTTTTCTTTAAATTTTTCTTAAGTTAAACTAAACCACATAATATCTAATAGGTTGTGTGGACAAGGTTTTAATGGAAAAAGAAAAGAAAAGAAGAGAAGGTGCATGCCTGTGTATGTGTATGTGAATGCATTTAATGCATTAATTTTTGGTTTTTGCTTGGAAATTTCCCTTCTCTCTCTCTCTCTCTCCCCTTGGCCGAGCTCCCTCTCTCTCTACTGCCCTTATCCATTTCTCTATCTCTTTTCCTCACAAATCCTTCACAAATTCACAATTCTTCACAAACTTCATCAAAATCATCACTTTTCTTCATGTTTCTTCTCTTACTTGCCTTGGAGTGCATAAAGCTTGGATTCTTGTGTTCTTTGGTGTAGGTAATTTCTTTTGGTGCTCTCTATGTGTTTTTAGTGTAGTTTAGCTAATTTAATTGCAGTTTAGAATGTTTAAGTTAGGTTTGTCGCGTAATATCGTATTTTTGTGTCGGTTTGTGGTGTCTAGGATCTGCTGTGACCCGGAATTGTTACTGGAAAATTAAACAAAGTTGTAGTGTTGTACTAGGGAACCTGGAGCACCACCTGAGAGATGGACCCCAGGCCACCGGCCAGGGCCGGCGACAGCAAGAGGGCGGGCCGGCGACGCCGACTCCTCTGTGGAGTTGGGGTTTGGTTTTTTTAGGGTAGGTGTCTGCTTTGGTTTGGGTTCTTCTGGTCTTGTTTGTTTGTTTAGTTTTCACAGTAGGCAAAATCTGGGATCACTTGGGTAGTTTCTAGTGTTTTGTGTCCGCGCGATACGTGATACGACACGGTTCGTGCAGTTTGTGTGGTTTTGCTCTTAAGTTGTTTTCGTCGTGTCGCTACGCACGTTAGCCACAATACGAACACTTAAGAGGTTGCTTTGTGTTGTTGTGTCGGTTTTGTGTAGCTTGTTCGTGTTTTGTAGCTGTTATTAATATATATATTTTCTTGTTGTTTTAATGTTGCAGGTTCGCAGACAGGGACTACGGACACTGCCACAGGGGGAAACAGGTGGTAGGATTCACCTAGCTTGGAGTGTTGGTGAGTAGATTTAACATCTACAGGGGAATCGCCCGCATGGCGTTATGCGTCTGGGCTAGAAATATTTACTTTGTCGCATATTCTATGTCATGTTTAGAATTGCGCATTTACCTTTCTGCTTAGTGATAGTTGTGCTTGGACTAGTATTCTTAGGACACTGCAGTATTATTGACGGCTCAGATTGCGAGAGCACTGATTGTATGCCACACACTCCGTCAATAGTTGCCATGTCATGCACAACCCACATTTTAGAAATGATATTTTCTGGTTAGGGACATTGTGACATTGATTCATATTTTTTATCGTTTATGACATATGCTTTGATATGCTAGTTACCTGTTTACCTATAGGATATTGTACCATTAGTGATAGGTGCATACACACCTAAGGACATAGTTACAGGTGTACCTTGCATTTCATACTTTACTTATACCTGATAGGTATATCACATCATCATATAGGTAGATACCTATATTTTCTGCTATACCATTCATGTGTTCATATATATTTGGTGATAGCTATGCTTTTTCTTTATACGCTTTCATTGCAGTTTATATGTTGCGTATACTTTATTCATGGATTATCGCATTGTTATATGGATTTTTCATGATGTTTTCTGGATTTGGGGACCGTGGTAGTTCATGAAATTATGCATACATTGAAAAACCCGGTTTCCTTGATATGATATTTTAGCAGCCACCATGAGATTTGTCGTTTACGATGTGTATACCCTACGCGAGGAAAGAAGGGATCCGTGTACGGGTACATGGTGGGGCCCGGAGGTACCCTGAAGCAAGAACGTTGTCGCAGTGTGAGTCGACGTCGCGGTGCTAGGCGATGGCTTAGGGGAACCATACTTTCCGGTGACAGGACCAATGACTAAGCGGATATCGAGTGGATACCGATGGGAGTCATGTGCGTATAGATACGTCGAGAGGCGAGGGTCAGAGCTAGGCACTCGAGCTCTCGGGATAGCGTATGATACGTACTTATCAGGGGGCCAGTCATGGAGACAGCACCTGATGGATCAGTATTTCTGTGTCGATGCTTGACACATTGGTTTCATGATATTTCTAATTACTCATTTGTATATATAACAGGGGATTGAGCCGCTGTTATATATACCCTTACACCAATATTAGTGGAATGGGACGCTAATATATGTGTATTGACCTCATCATATTTATCTATGACATTATATTTAGGATGTTAGAATTGTGCAGGAGATTTGATTTGGGATATACGAGATATGTGAGATATACTTGATGATGTACATACGAGATATGTGAGATCCACTTGATGTTGTACATTCGATATATGTGAGATCCGCTTGATGTTGTACATTCGATATATGTGAGATATACTTGATGATGTACATACGAGATATGTGAGATCCACTTGATGTTGTACATTCAATATATGTGAGATATACCTGATGTTGTACATTCGATATATGTGAGATATACTTGATGTTGTACATTCGATTTATATACGAGATACTCTTGATAGTGTGCAATTGAGGAGATGTGACACTTAGATGATATGAGAGCCAATTTGGGGGCTGATTTGAGGAATTGGGATTTGATTTGTCTTGCTGGATTATGATCCTACCACGATGTCAGGATTCCGTGGAAATGACATATTTCACTCCATACCTCACATTTTTCTATTTGTGCACTGTTTCATGTATTAGTAGTACCTGTTACGTACCTTTCATGAGTGTTGCACATTTACATTCTCATATCCCCGGTGCATGATTATTGCATACTGTTGTCATATCATTATTGCTTTATATATGTTGGTTGTACCTGCTAGTGTACTTTCCATTATTCAGCATTCATATGATATATTATTACTGCAAATTTCATATCTTAGATTCATGTTGTACGTACATTCTTGCGATTACCTGCATATGTTATTTACTATTCACGAGTTGGCAACTCACCCCCGTTGTGCAACAGGTATTGTAGGTGTTTCCCCAGAGTAGTCGAGGCAAGCTATTCACCTATCTATCATCTTTTGCTACAGATACCGCATCGGCTCACAGAGTGCTGTTTTGCTTAGGTGGGTTTTGGTGGTTACCTGTATTTTTGGTTGTATATTCGTTGTATCTTGTACTCTCCATCTACTACTAGTATGTTGTGACTTAGAGACTTGGTGAGGACGATATTGTATATTATTATGGATTTGTGCCTTTTATACAGTTTCCTTTCTTTTGTCTCTTATTTCTTCGCTACGGCGTCGTATATCTGTTGTGTTGTTTTCCGCCGTTGGGCGTGAATTTTTTCTCCCGTTTGGAATGCTTTACTTTATATTTATGTTGTACCCTTTTTTGGGGCTTGTTTTACAAAGGGGGTGCTGCCAAAATTTTAAAGAAAAAGTGGTCTCTTTTAAAGAATTTGGGTTGTGATTTCAAATGTTTCAAAAACTTTTATTATCTTTTCCGTATTTTTTTATGGTTTAGATTTCTGAGTTTTGGATTTCTTTTACTGCGTTACGTCTGGAGGCGTTGCGTAGTATTAGGGCCGTCACATGCCAATTTCGGGTCGTGACATGAAGAATGGGGACGTATTACATAAATTTTTGATTCACTTGATACATTGAAGTTTAAATCCGGTTAACTAACAGAAAGCCCTATGTAAAATCTTATTTATAAATAGTGTAATCTATGGTGTTACTATTAATGTGTAGTGCAGTGTAAGATGTTTGTAGAAATAGTATAAAATAGCATAAGTTAATCCATATTTAAGTTATTTTGTTAAATAATAACGAGAAGCCATTTTTTTCAGCATCTTTACCTATATCAAATTTTCATTTGTATCATATTCATCTGGCTTACACAGAACCTTAATTTTGAAAGTTTGAGTGAAAATTTGGAAGGTAGAGTTTGACTAATATAAAAGCCACAAGGTCTAACAATTAAAAAAAAATAGAATGAACTTAAAAATTATAAAATAAATATGCTAACTGATGGAGGTCTGGCTCTCCTTCAGATATTATCTTCCGTTGGTCTGTAGCGAGCGTTGATGGATGGCTGAGATTGGGTTTGAAGGTTGCCTCTTGAAGCGTGTGGATCTCAGTGAGCTTGATTTGGAATGAAGCCGAGCTATCTGCAAGGAAGTCCCGGGATAGTTGTACCACAGTGGACCCTCCGACGATCAAGTTAGTCGAGCTATTTTAGCAGAGTAGCGGCCTATTGGATAAAATTGTCTTACCTGAGTCGTTTGAGAGAGGGGTTTATATAGTGGCAGCCATGGGTTGGCGGGCGTGAGATTCACGTCGGCCGTTACGCCCCTGGCATTACGCCTGCGTGAAAGGCGGGATCTCCTATTAATGACGAGATACGCTCGTTAATGGGGGAATGCAGGATCGTGGACGGCGGATATCTCGCGTCTGACGAGATTCGCGGAGCCGCGGCGGAGACGTCTGTGATCTGTGCTGTTGGTCGGTCGGTGATACCGAGGAAGCTGAGCTCAGCGGGAGGCCCGGAAGAAGAGGCGAGCGGGAGGCCGAGCAAGCTTGGTTCTGTGATAGCTCGGAGGCGAGCTAGGTGGGCTGAGGGAGCTCAGCGTGCAGGAGGGCTCGGAGGCGAGCCAATCGTTGTTTATAAGACGAGCATAAGAGTGGTCTCGAAGGCCATCAAAGATCGAGACCATGCTTGGGTCGAAGGCCCGGGGTATGCTCCCAATGTACAGTTCTTGTTCCCATCTCGTAAGCCTCATGACACGTCATCTGCCACGTGTCGTGATCTGGGGAGTTCGCAGTACCGAGAATCATCATTAGCCCCCCACTCTCGTCTTTACCTATTTATGGGTCGGGTCGACAGTGGTATGATCGGCCACCCGGGCCAAGCTCTTATTTGAAGATATCATCGGCGCGGATTCCCGGGCAATTAGTCGTATTTTTTGATGACGTCAGCGGATCAGGGGAGAGATCTTGCATTAAAGAGGAAGCGCCAATTCGGGCGTACGTTCGTCGAAACGTCAGGCCACGTGTCCGGCGCTGGTTGGCTGACGTGACGGGCCGCCGGTGTTTTTCGCGCTCGACGGGACGCGCCCAATGCGTGTGCGACAGGTGGAACGTTGACGGCCGTTGAATGCGAAGTGTTGTTTTGGCGGGAGACGATCGGCGCCGTAGGATGCGTTTGCCGATTGCTATAAATAGAGGTGGGATCCCCCAAGGGTCCACACTTCGCTATAATTTTCTCATCCCTTCGTGTGTTAGCTCGGCGCTCTTCCCTTTAGGTCGGATTTCTTGCGTTCTTTCCTCGGAGGACTCCTTCCATTGCTCAGGTTAGATGTCTTCCTCTGGGGAGTCTGTAGAAATAGTTCGGGTAGAGTTTGGGGAATCTTCTGCAGCTTTCTCTTCTGCTTCTTCCTCTTCCTCGTCCGAATCGGAATCCCCTCGGAAAGTTAGGGTTAGTCATGCTCCTCGGGGCCGTGTGACGGGGACGGTCCCCAAAGCACGTGTCAAGAGTGTCCGTGACGCGCCTTCCCTCCTGAGGCATGTGGACGAGCTCACCACAATCCGGGCTCGCTTCCACATTCCTCCCGGCTACTCGCTTCGCTTGGCCGGGGAGGGAGAGAGGACAGACCAGCTATGGGGAAAGGAGATTTCCTTGTACTTGGAAGCCTTTTGGGCCGGAATGCGTTTGCCCTTCTCCCCCGAGGTGAGTGCGGCGCTGCATTGCTTTCAATTAGCCCCGGGCCAGTTAGTGCCGAATTTTTGGAGGATTCTCCTCGGGTTCCTGGTTTGGTTGAGACTGCAGGAGATCCCTTTCAGCCTGAACATTCTCCTTTCCTCCCTCTGCTATAAAAATCACCCCGGCACTCGTAGGGACGTGCCTAGCTGGGTATACTTTTCTTGTAGAAAACACAGAGGAGGGGCGGCCGGGTCGGGGGTCGTAGCAGTACCTTCTTCCATTCATGAATGGAAGGAGAAGTTCTTGTTCGTCGGAACACCCGAGGGTGAGGGTTGGCCTGTGTCTGTCCAGTGGCACATGGCCAACTGCCGTAGGTGAGGCGGTTGTCCAATCCCGATGCGGTGGCGGTGTCGGAGTGGGAGCCCGTCCATTGGGCTGATGTGTTGCTGTCCGAGCAGGCCCTCAGTTGGGTCGGGCTCAGCCCCGCTCAGTTTGCGGGTAAGTTAGGAGCTTAGGCTACCTGTTTAGACTTGTGTATTCTTCCACTTTTTCTGGCATTGCTAACCCCTTTTGTATTTTTGCTTCTTTGCAGAACCGATGGACCGATCAAAATTCCGGGTTGCCCTAGCCGAGAAGAAAGGGAGGAAGGCCGGAAGCGCCGGCCCGTCACGCCTCGCCGCGAGCCCAACTCCGTCAGCGGCCGCTCCAGCCAGGCGCTCTAGCACGCTCCGGGCCTCGGAGGCCGGCCATGCGCAGAGCCGCAAACACGCTTGGGAGCAAGAACCCCGGGTTTTGGAGGTGGGAGACGAGGCTGATCCTCCCGTGCCCCTCCTCAAGAGGCACCACAGGACGGTACCCCGTTCTCCGTCTTCCCCGATCTTCGTGGACGAAGGGGATCTTCGCTTCGAGGTGCCCTCGGGGCTTTCTGTCGCCGATAGCCTGCTCTCAGAAATGGAAAGGCGGCTGGGAGCAAAATTCCCCGGGGGACCCTCAGGGCCCAAATGGTGGCCATAGCCCAGGAGGCCGTGCAGGTCAGTGTCCGCCTCCCGCTAGGGGTTTTATTAAGTATTTTTTGTTTGCAGGATCGGGTGCCTTTTTAACCCCTCCTTTTGTTTTCCTCAGGTCCTCCAGCACTGCGCCCTCATTGTCAACATGGAGCACGAGGAAATTGCCCCGGTGATGCAGATCGCTGGCGAGTATACCTCGCGGGAGGAGGGCTTGAGCCGGGAGTTGCGTGAGGCGAAGGAAAGGATCGCCGCCCTCGAAGACTGGGTAGCAGCCGAGGGTCGGGTGAACGCCGGCTGCCGGGAGACCATCGGAGTTTTGATGGAGTCCAACAAGGCCATTGAGGCCAAGTTGGAGGATACCAGGGTGCTCACCGCCACTCTGAAGAAGACGTGGGACACCCTCAAGAAAGAAAACGAGGCGATGAAGGAAGCTATGAGGCGCGCCGACCTTAAGAAAATGAGATTTTTTTAGAAATATAAAATATATATATATTAAAAATTATTTTTATATAATTATGTATATATGTATCATTAAAATATCTATTTTGAAACAAATATAAATATTCCAACCCTTTTCAAAAATCACAAGAATCACTTTACATTAAAATACCATGAAGTCCATACAAATGCAATATTACAATTTAATACCATATATTATGAAAATTAGGTTATTCTCACTAGGAATGTCACAAATATAAAATCTACAATTATTACAACTCTAAAAACGATAATTAAACACTTGGGGTGTATTTTGAAAATTACACAAAAGTATAAAAAACCCTCAAGTTCTATAAATTACCCTAAGGACCCTAGTAAACATAGGTTTAAGCGGGACCAGTCTCTTGAGCCTCAGGGAGCCGGAGATATGGGTGCTTGCCTATCTAAGGTAGACAACTTAACAACAGTGTTATCAATACGGTAATCGTCTTTGAAAAAGACACAAATTCTGCCGCCCATGTACAGCGATTACTGATAACATCAAAACCATCAGGACTTTAATTTACTTTTCTAATTGTCTGACTCAGACCGAGTCTCATTAATAAACTAACTTGAATATGATTCAAGTACAATCTACAATCTGCAATCTACAATATTACAATTCAACATGAATCCATTCAATCTATATTGACTGAACCGAACCATGGATATACTTCCATTTATATGATCCTCCAGTTACATCTATGATTCTACAGTTACATCCATTTACTGATATCATGGTTTCTGTAAGTCATCCAATTATATAATCTATACAGTTTATAATACAAGACAATACAATACAACTATACAAACAAGACATCTCGGGGTTTAAGGGGTAGATTGGTACGGAAGGTGTTAGAAGTGGCATGAGACAGTAAGATTAAGACACCTAACCTATATTCCGTTGCTGTTGTACCGTGGCCCAACGGTTCCTTGTACATTCCGTTTGCCCTAATCTCTAGCATATAGAGACTCCTCTCGTATACACTGGCATCCTTCTATACCAAGCTACAAACAACGGCGTTAACACTAAAACAATATAATACAACTTTAAAAACTACCTTCTCTTTCTGTCTATTCTATTTCTCCCTTATCTTTGGGACTTACCGAGCGATCTGTTCACTGACGGCATTCTCTTCTTTCTTCTTTGAATGTCGTTAGATGATCTGGACACGTCAGAGATCGAGCCCAGCGCTGAAGACTTGGACTATTTCGTTGAAGACCCAGAGTTTTAGTTCATTGTACACTTTTATTTCAGTACCTTTCCTTTTCTGTTATGCCATTGTTTAGGCATTGCTTTATTTTAGTTGTATTTATATTTCCATGCATTGTACAGAAAGAATGTGAATAAATAAAGTTGTTGTTTTATTATATCTTGTCTCTTGTGCATTTACTTTTATATTGCTTAGATACGCTTAGCTTATTTACTTCACAGTAAATACGCAGCGGCCTCATCGCGTCCTCTGCTCATATACTGGGAACCGGGGCTTGACATTCGTTGTCAGAGATAATGGAACAGATTCGACGGGGCAGGGATTCAGAATTTGTGATTGATGACCAGGGAGTACTACGGTTTGGGACTCGACGGTGTGTGCCAGATTTCGAGGGACTGGGATGCAAGATTCTTGAGGAGGCGCATCAGTCAGTATATAGTGTTCATCCGGGTTCCACCAAGATGTACTATGGCTTGAGAGATGTTTACTGGTAGGAAGGGATGAAGAGAGATGTCACAGAATTTGTTTCGGGATGCTAACTTGTCGGCAAGTTAAGGCCGAGCTTCAAAAGACAGCAGGAGAGTTACAACCTTTGCCCATTCCGGAGTGGAAATGGGAACAGATTCCTATGGATTTTATTGTTGGTCTACCTAGGACCAGTTGAGAGTGTGACTCTATTTGAGTGATCGTAAACCGATTGACGGAAGCGGCTCACTTTCTGCCAGTAAGATCACTTTCGGCTTCGTTCAGTATGCTCAGACACGTGTTAATGAGATTGTGCGACTGCATGGAGTTCCGACTTGTATCGTGTCCGACTGGGACATCTAGTTCACCAGCCGACTATGGAAGAAACTTCAGGAGGCTTTGGACACACCGATTGAGTTTCAGTATAGCTTTCCACCCGCAGACGATGGTCAATCAGAGCAGACCATATAGATTCTTGAGGACATGCTCCGAGTTTGCATTCTAGATTTTGTGGCAGTTGGGATCGCCACTTGCCCTTGATAAAGTTTTCCTATAATAAACAGCTTTCAGGAAGCGATTCTGATGGCACTCTTTGAGGCGTTTTATGGGGAGAGATGTCGATCACCCGTATGTTGGACAGAGTTCAGTGAGAGCAGTATTTTGGGGCCACAGATTGTGCAGGAGATGACCGAAGGGATTCAGTTGATTCGGGATAGGATGAGAGCGGCCCAGAGCAGGCAGAAATCTATTGCTGATAGACGCCGTCACAGACTTGAATTCGTTAAAGATGATCATGTTTTCTTGAGGGTTTCTCCAATAAAGGGTGTGTTGAGATTCGGAAAGGAATGAAGGCTTAGTTCCAGATATGTGGGTTCTTTCGAGATTCTCGAGCGTATCGGCACGGCTGCTTATCGTTTGGCTCTTCCACCAGGCTTTCTAGATGTTCACCCCGTGTTTTACGTATCGATGTTCCGCAAGTACCTTCATGACCCCTCTCACGCGACACAGCATCAGACGATCCAGCTGGAGCGTAATCTTTCTTTCACCGAGCAGCCGATAGTCATTCTAGATCGGCAGGTGAAGAAACTGAGGTCCGAGGACATACCGACCGTAATGGTTCTTTGGCATAGCCCGAGCGGCGAAGAGGTCACGTGGAAGCCGAGGACGAGATGAGAGAGAACTATTCCCATCTTTTCGAGGGTATGCATAGTTAGATTTTAAATTCGGAGACCGAATTTCTTTAAGAAAGGGGAAGATTGTAACGTTTTAAAAAATCGTTTAGGTGAATTTTTTGATAATCGGTATTATAACTTGTGTTTTCCGTAAAACTTAACTATAATTATTTTTCAACATAAACTTAATTACACCTATTTTAGCTATGTAATTGCTAGTATTTGGTATAAAATTAGTCAGTATAAATTGCTAGTTTACTTAAATATTTTTCCTTAATTAATTATTTTTTTAAATATTGTTTTAAGCTTTCATTTATAAATTTAATTAGTGATAATTACAAATTGGAATGGGTTAATTATACTTTAGTGGACCATGACAACTTAGAATTTAGTTTGTAATATGTTCTCTTTTTCTCCATTTGTCTCCAAGATTCTAGAGAATTCTAAGGTAAAGATTAATTAGAAACTAATTATAATTAGGAAATAAGTTAATAGGTGTAATAATTGGGGGGGGGGGGGGGTTCATGACTTCACTTCACACACCCACACACTCACCTCTCACTTCCTCACCATGGCCGAGCCCTAGCAGTAGCTCATCCCCATTTCTCCACTTCATTTCCTCTCAAAAATTCTTTATTTTTGCTTCAAAAATCTACACAAAAGCTCATTAACTCATAGTTAAACCTTCACCCATTTTTCTTTGGCCTAAACTAGCCTGGATCTAGGAGCAAGGAAGCAATTTGGAGGCTAAGTTTGCAAGTTTGACCTTCAAAATTGTTGAGGTGTAATCTAAACCAATGGTTACTTGTTGGATAATTACTTCAATCTAATCTATTTAGGTGTTTAAATATGGTTTTAATTGCAAGATTTAGCTTTCAAGAGAAGGGTTTGAGATCAAGTTAGGGTTTTTATCACTTGATTATGGTTACAATGTATAGTTTAACATCTTAAGTCTTGCAAAATCTAATCTAGTTGTTAATTTGTTAATTGTTACTTTTAATTTGTCTTAATTAAACCTTTTTGCAAACTAATTTCATGATTTGTGTGTGATTAGGTGAGGTTAAAATTTAGTAAAGGTTTGTGTGGCTTAATTAAGTTATTAAGTGAACATTGTGGCCACTAGATTTGCTAAAACATCTAAATTCGAACTAAAATGGTAATTGTTGCTTACTAGGTTATAGGAATAAATAGCTTTTAAATTGAGTTTGAGGTTTTGATGATTTACAACCTATTTCATATAATATTTAGCGTGTTGTGAATACACGATTAGTACGATTGGGTTCTAGGCTTGGTAGTTGTCACGTAAAGCGACCCTACTTGTGGTTTGTGGTGGTGTCGCGAGCGCGTTTTGTGCACCAAGTGCGTGCACGTCTAGTTAGTGCGCGTGGTTGACTTGTTCGCTGTGTCAGCGAATATTTATATCTATCCTCTTATTTGCTTATGTGCAATTCTAGGATCGGGTGCAGAGACGTCGGACGAGGCGTGGAAAGACAAGGCTAGGATCGGATCAGTTTAGCCGAGGCGTCCCGGTGAGTAGATGTACACATCTATGGGGGGATCGTCTGGATGGCGTGAGGCGCCCGATAGTTAGGATTTCTAATAGTCCTTGTATTTATATGCGTAGTCTTCTAGCCATTCATCTCATTGCATTGCATCATCTCATATATATATGATATTATCTCATAGGACACTTGCACGATTACCATTAGTTCATGCCGCACGTGCACTATTTTATGTGAACACACATGCCATTGGTAATTGCTATATCATGAACACTATAGAACTTGCTTAGAATCGGTATCTGTGCATTTGCATCATATATGATCTGTAAACTTGTACTTGTATATTCATTTCATTAAGATGGATACGTAGGATTGTTAGACATACAGACATACCTCATTGCATCATGATTCATGCATAGCTTCTGGTCGTACTTCGCATGGTATATACTACCGTATGATAGACTTCCATCATCATCGACATGTTTACACATTGTGATTCTTCTTGAGAATTTCAGTACTTATGAGATTTCTGGATTTTGGGTAAAACCGCAAGAATTTTATAAACCTATTATCATTTTAAAAATAGAAATTTGCGGTTTTCTCGTGATATGATTTGTATGGCGTCCACCACGTGTTTTCTCGGTTCTTGAGCTGTGTCATATACCCGATTCGAAGAGGGGGATGCACTGTCTGCGGGTACATGGTGGACCCGGTATGGTACCCCGGGGCAAGATGGACGTATTGAGAATGCGTTAAGCCTGGCACGGGAGCACTACCTACTGGTTATTATTGAGGCGGCGGATATCCGGAGGATACCGACCGTAGTCATGAGATTTGATGAGATGGGCCGATCCGGACTGACGGAGCCGGAGATATTGAGATATTGAGACTGTAAGGTTCTTAGGCACTAGAACAAGGTTCTACAAGGCATCAAACATGCTGTATTTAAATTTTTACAAGTGCCAAACAACCTAAGCAAGGATTTTAACTAGAGAATTAGGGTTATAAACTTAAAGCAAACAACTTTACTATTAAGTGAGAGGGATTACAACCTTTGTAGTCCGTTCCTTCGCTTCATAAGCTCCGAGTTGAAGTCCCTTCGCTGCGATCATCAAGTTCCCGGACTCTCGAGGGGCTCCATGAGGTGAATGATACATCTTGCTTGAAGTCTTCGAAATCCAAGACGATCTACCTTGAGGAAACACAAACCCAAACTCTCACTTCACTAATGAGGTATTAGTGAAGCAAACATCCTAATCTAACTGGCTAGAATAGATGAGGATGATGAAGTAGGAATCTTGCTCTCTTTTGTTTTCTATTTCTCACTTTAGTTCATCACAAATCAAAAGGCTAGAAAGCTTTTGTGAGGAGGAAGAAGAAGATGAAGTTGTGATGAAAGAATAAAATGAATTATTGTTGAGGTTAGAAATGCAACCATGGGTTAAGTATGGCATGCTTAACCCTTGTAAAGAATAAACCATGGGCTAGGGTTAGGAGGTTAGGTTAACAAATATCTAGAAAATATCTAAAGGGTGGACAAAGTCAACTTAAGAAAATATCTTAAGTATTTATCCACAATTTAGAATTAACTAAAATAAATAATAAATCCAACCATAAACCCTAGGCATGGTTTAATCTCACAAACCTTAGTTGCATTTGTAATCCTAACATGTTACAATATTATATATCATATATATAATATATAATGTAACAAAAGAAAATAATACAATTAACATATATCACATATATATCAATGTATCATCTAGTGAGAAAAAGAATCATTTAAGTGAGCTTATATTAGTTAATGTAATGTAATATATCAAATATATAATTATACATTAAATTATCGAATCAACACTTGATCCGATAATCCGGCTATATTACATATAACCGACTAATATAATAAGTATCAGTTCATCGAATCAAAAATTGATTCGATGACCCGGCTATATCACATATACTCGGCCGATATCATATATCGCGAGAATCGAATACGGTATCACATACACGTATTATTCTCGGTCCCGCACATATCACATATCTGCTCCTACTCCGTTTTGCCTGAGTCAGGAAACCTCTGTGTAGGACTCTAAAGAATCGTCAATACGCCGGCAGTAGGTGATGATCATATCAAACACCCACAAGCTGCAAGCGGTCAGCTAAACGTAACAGCCACCCGGGTATTGAGCGATCAGAAGATCAACAAGCAAGCCTGTACATACTCCTGTGAATCCAATCAGTAACGCTCCCGTACAGTCCGGTCTCTTCATCTGATATGTCGCATATCCAGTCTAGGGGTGGTAAACGTCAGACCCCAGTAACCGATAAGTCGTGTCGATGTGAGGCTCATAACGGGTCGAGAAACTACTGATAACACATACCAGTAGGTCTCCATATCAGCCCTGGCCAGAGACTTCCAGTTATAGCCAATCGAACACAGCGCAATATCAATCCCCAATACCGGGAGAGACGAAACCCCTCCTATCGCTCATTGCCTCCATGTGATTCGGGACTGTACCCAAAAGCCACCGTTTTGTACGTCCTCTTGAACGTGGTAAGATGGAAATCAAAGCACAGTGGGAATCAAATAAGACTCTATGACGATCTCGGGTCTACAGACTAACCTGTACCAATGTCACCAGAGAACTGCTATCTGACAATAGGTATAATACCATTTAGGAGTTCTCGGCGAGTCCGTTCAGTATACCCAGTCTCCACTGAGCACCCGTATACCTTCTCTGATGTCAAACACCAATGGATATGGGATCATCAATCACCCATCATATGGGTCGAGAAGCGTATACGCTAGTCTACTCTGGAGTATCGATGCCCTGTCTCGATACTCTCTCGACTAGGAACAGTTATAGGATGTACTCTTGGACTACCCTGGCCCCACTAGTATGATCTGCATCATAGTCTTAGTAGTCGAGTACATATTCTAAGGGCTTTATCAACATGTGAGAGAAAGACAGTAAACCAATACAAGTCAACATGTTAAGACAAAGTGAAACCAGATACATACAATCATATCGAGCAAGAAAGTCCTCTCTATATATATCCAAGCATCCACTATAATATACATCATATGTACAACAATGGCCTCTAGGGCATATACATAACTAACAATCTCCCACTTGCACTATGGCCGGCTGTTGTAGTATCGCATACCCAACATCCCGAAGAGTCTCTCAAAATGTATCTGGGGTATGGCCTTCGTGAGTGGATCCGCAGTGTTGTCCTTCGTGTCAACTCTCCTGACCTCGATCTCTCGGCGATCTACTATCTCCCGGATCAGGTGATACCGCCTCAGAATATGCCTGGATCTCTGATGGGACCTGGGTTCCTTGGCTAAAGCCACAGCTCCATTGTTATCACAATACAAAGGTATTGGATGCTCAATGGACGGAACCACACCAAGTTCAGTGATGAACTTCTTCATCCAGACAGCCTCTTTAGCAGCATCGTTGGCAGCGATGTATTCAGCCTCCATCGTCGAGCCTGCCACGGTTTCTTATTTGGAACTCTTCCAACAAACCGCCCCTCCATTTAGGGTAAAGACAAATCCCGAGTGCGACTTAGAGTCGTCCTTATCACTTTGGAAGCTCGAATCAGTAAAGTACTCTACCTGGAGTTCTCCGTTACCATACACCAAGAACATTTCCTTAGTCCTTCTCAAGTACTTGAGAATATTCTTCACAGCTGTCCAGTGACTCTCTCCTGGATCTGCTTGATATCTACTCACTACACTTAGTGAGTATGCTACATCGAGTCTGGTACACAGCATCGCGTACATGATAGAGCCTACTGCCGAAGCATAGGGTATCCCTTGCATGCGAGCTCTCTCCAAATCAGTCTTGGGAGACATCTCTTTGGAGAGAGTGAGTCCAGAGATCGTGGGTAAATTCCCATGCTTGGATTATTCCATACTAAATCTCTTTAGTATGGTGTCAATGTACCTAGATTGGGACAATCCCAGTATCCGTTTAGATCTATCTCTATAGATCCTAATCCCCAAAATGCAGGAGGCATCACCTAGATCTTTCATTAAGAATCTATGTGATAAGAAGAGCTTGACCGAGTGCAGCATAGGAATATCATTTCCTATCAAGAGTATGTCATCTACGTACAATACGAGGAAGACAACCTTACTCTCTGCAACCTTCTTGTAAATACAAGGTTCATCTACGTTCTTGATGAAGTCAAACTCTTTGACTACCACATCAAAACAGATGTTCCAACTCCGCGATGCCTGCTTTAACCCGTAGATGGATTTAAGCAGCTTGCATACCTTTCCACTGCTCCCACTGTCTACGAAGCCCTCTGGCTGAGTCATGTACACGCACTCCTCTAAATCACCATTTAGAAAGGCGGTCTTAACATCCATTTGCCAGATTTCGTAGTCATGGTATGCAGCAATGGCAAGTAGGATCCGGATGGACTTAAGCATAGCCACTGGAGAAAAGGTTTCGTCATAATCCATACTTGGTCGTTGACGAAAACCCTTTGCAACAAGTCTAGCTTTGAAACTCTCAACTTTTCCATCCACACCAAGTTTCTTCTTAAAGATCCATTTGCTCCCAATGGGTTTTACCCCTTCAGGAGCAATTTCCAAAGTCCATACTCTGTTGGTGTACATGGATTCCATCTCAGATCGCATTGCATCCAGCCATTTCACAAAGTCCCCACTTGTGATGGCCAGCTCGAAGCTAGTCGGGTCATCATCTTCCATGATGCAATCCTCACTCCCACCGTCTATGAGAAAACCATAGTATCTCTCAGGTGGATGAGGAACCCTAATAGATCGGCGGAGAGGCTGGGGTTCATTGGGAACTATCGAATCCTCTGGTTCCACCAAATCTTCTGCCGTAGTTTGTATTGCTGGAACTTCTTCCAGTTCTATCTCCTCGCCACTAATTTCCTTTGCAAGAAATCCCTTTTCTAAAAAGGTGGCATGTCGAGAAACAAACACCTTTTATTGCTCAGTGTGGTAGAAAATATACCCTTGTGAGTTTTTGTAACACCCGAGCCCAATGCTACTAATTTCGGTTACCGTTCGAACGTAGTGTGGCACTTATTTCATTTATCTTGCTTGATGGTTAATTATTGTAAATTCTACCCGGAAATTAATTTCTGCATATAACAATTTTTGGCATCTAAAATAAAATTAAAAAAAATTTATCTTGGCCTGTTTGACACCCCTAACCCTGTTGTAGCGTCCGTGCATCGTGTTCTCGTCCCGTTCAGTGAAACGGGCGAGTTTGGACGACTACGTGCACGTACGTGTGTCCGTTTTGGGGGTATGCTTTTTGATCATAAAACACTTCATTTTAAATTTTGGATCCCGCCTAAAATTCTATTATTTCAATTTCAAATTTTTGGACCCGACCCGGACGTGATTTGGAAATGTTTTACTTTGCGTCAAAATCCCAGATTTTAATATATTTAAACCATCATATATAATTTAGTTAACCATATAATATTTTTACAATCTTTTATATCCTTCTCAATTTTTCTCTCAGCCAATCGCAACCTCCCCTTTAACCCCGTGGGCCCCACTTCTCTCTCTCGCTCGCTCTCTCTCTCTCCACTTTTTCTCTCTCTCTCATATATTCTCTCGTACTTCTCTTTATCATTCTTTCTCTTCTTACTTCATGTCTCGTTTCTCATTTTTTTTAACTGTTCTTTTGTTGCCGGAATTCCGTCGTGCCGGTGACGCTTCACGACGTTCCAGCGAGGTACCCCGACCCGTGTGGTTCCTTTGTTCGTCGTTTGGGTTCATTCCGTGAACCATGCGCCCGTCGCGAGTTTTCCCCGCCGACGGTTAACGTTCCGTTTTCCCGATTCGCGACCTATCGAGGCAAGTTAATCTTGCTACATGCTATATAATTCATTTTATACCTATTTAAATAAATACCATACCTATAGTTTAAATCTAGTGCTCATGTTTAATTTTATAACGTTTCGATGTTCCGTTTGCATCCGTTTATATCATATTAAATCTAGATCATGAAAACTTATCTTATGACATACTAGGTTATATTATACTGCATCCATATCAATTAAAATATATATCGTCGTAATATTTCTTATTATTATCTTTAATTAGTTTATAATCTGCATTTTATAATATTATATATTTGAAAATATTATACTTTACACATGAAACGTCGTTGAAAAAGCGGATACGACAAATCTGAAATTTACTGTACACCTTACCTTATAAAATTCATTATAAATCATAGAAAAATCATTAGTATACGTTCTTTAGTTAGTTACGAATATAACTCAGAATACTATAACTCTATGAAATATTTACTTGCAAAATAAATTGTTTAAATAACGTAAAATGCAAATGAAAATGTCTCCAAACTGCTGTCCAGGGAAATTCCAGCAGCAAACTTTCAAGTTCGAATGTTCATAACTTTTTTTAGGGACAACCTGAGATGCTTATACTTATAAAACTGAAAACCTTATTGAATTATCTTTGTTTTGGTATAAGACACGTCCCTTTTGGAGAACGTTTGTTATTTTTAAGCTATTTTACGAATCAGGGTGACGCTGAATTTCTGAACGGAACTTTCTTGTGCATGGTTAATCAATACCACTTTTATAGTTATTAATCGCTTTGAATATGCTATCCATATTAATATTATTATATCAATATTTATATCACATATTGCTTAGTTGTATATCCCACATTACCATTTTATAGTTTTATAACTTTTCGGATACCCGTTTGCATCCATCGCATTTAAGATACATATGATTGCATCCATAGATCACATTACTACATAATAATGTGATATTAACACTCCATGTTTAATAAATTGCATCTTAATTAATATTGGAACTAAATGTAACCCTAATCGATAACTGTGCATCCATATCCTTGAAATTATATCTATTTGCATATCATATTACATGTTCCAGTTTATTGTTCTGATAGTACTCATGCTTGTTTATTTATACACATGCTTATGTTAGTTTGATTATGAGCACCCACATGACATCTTGTGCTTCCTGACATGACCTGTTACACTTCCTACTTGACATGACATGGTACCGTACACTCTTGACATGACATGACACCTTTATACATTACCTGGCTTGACCTGATGTACCATGGCTTTACCTGTTACCTGATCTTGTGTCTAATGCCAACAAACATAACATGCAGTCCTCATGGACCGTTCCTGTTGTCTATCCAGACAAACCTGCTTTTACCCGATCCTGTGTTGGCATTAGTTCTTGATTACTGAATACCTGACTTGACATACATAACTTGGGGGTATGGGGAAATCAAAGGTGAAACCTGACTTGTAACTCAATAGTTCACTACCTGTTCTGATCAGTCTTACGGGCTAGGCCAGCCCCGGAGTGATGATGCTGACATCACTCGCCCATCCTGCTACCTGTTACTGCCTAGCGGCACGTCTCGGATTCAGCCCGAGAGTCTTGACCGTGGTCCCGGGCACGCACGGGATACTATTGAGTTACATCGACGATTCATCAATTGATTTCAAAGACTTTAGAATAGAAAACCTGATAGAATAGTTTAGTTTACCCACTGCACACTACCCTGTACTGCTCTGATTTATATTATTGTTACCCTTGCTTTATTCATGTTTATATTCGCATTGCCTGTTTACTATGTTATTACTTGATGACTTGACGCGCTGACGTCTGGGTTTTGCATGGCCCAGATTCTTCTACCTTGCTGCAGACTGATTAGGAGTTTTGCCGCTGTTAGACGAGCGGTGAGGTTCCTGTCGGTACGTAGTTTCACTCCAGGTGTTTCATTTATTGTACCTTTTGGCTTCCGCATATTGTTATCTCTTGATTCTTTTACTCTGGCTTATGGACATGTACTAAGTAGTTAGTTTACTTTCCTGTTCTTGATATCTCCACAGCCGTAATGTGACTGTGGAAGGATTTTTCCTATCCACAGGTAGCATGGTTGGCTATGTCACGTGCCCACTTTAGCGTACTTTGGGAAGCGGGGTGTGACATGGTTCTTTTGGTATCAGAGCCATAGGATAGTCGGGTTGATTCTTTTGTAGTTGGGTGTTGTACCCAATACACGAATCAGAATACCCGTGTTTAGGAAACATGTCCTGCCACCTTACCGTTTACCATTCTTGAATCACATTCTTCCTAATTATATCTTTTACGATGTGCAAACTTCCTTTGCATATCGACTCGAAACCTGATTCCTTGTTATCTCTAGGACTTAGGCGACTTGGGTAGAGTTATGTAATTGTGGCTATGATACCGCGGCATAGTTACAATGCGGCAATCTATTTAAGTATCTTGGAGTTCTAGCCTTGATCTATATTCAGAATCTATCATCATGCTAATGTTGGGTGTTTTGAGTTCAGGAATATGGCCGGTAAGAATTTGAAGACGTACCAAGGCGTGTGGACGAAGCCGCCATGCTTGGAGTGATAAGGGGAATGCTGGAGAATCAAAAGAAACAGACCGAGCTGATCCAGCAGCAAGCGGACTCGTTTCAGGAAGGTTTGCAGATCGTTCAGCAGTCTGTGAACAATGTTGGAGCTAAGCCAGTTGACCGAGTAGGGACAGTAGCAGATTTCAGACGTTTGGGTCCGTATACATTTACTGGATTGGAGGAGCCGTTGCCAACAGAGCAGTGGCTAGTTGACACAGAGAATTTTCTCATTGCGGCACAGATTCCAGATGAGAAAGAGTTGATGTGGTACGCATTCAATTAGTGGATTACGCCCGAGAATGGTGTCTTGTAGAAGAGAACCGTTTGCCCAAGCCGATCAAGTGGGCGTATTTTTCGAAGAGTTTTCTGGAGAAGTTCTTCCCGCGGACTGCACGGGAGGAAATGGAAGAGAAGTTCATCGGACTAAAGCAGAAGGGAGCAACCGTAGATGTGCATGCAGCAGAATGGACGAGACTCAGTAGTTTCGCTGGACCTTTAGTTGCCAACGATGCAGATAGGGCACGGAGGTTCATGCGCAGCCTGAACGTGGACATCCAGAGGCAGATTGTCTCCCTGGGTTTGACCACTTTCTCACAAGTACTTGCTGCAGCCGAGAGCAGCAGAGTTTATCTGGGATGAAGGGGAGTTTTTCTGTCGGGCCAGTCGAGTTTAGGGCTAGGCCGACAAATAATATTCTTGCATCAATGGAAATGATGAAAGTGAAGAGCCGGCTGTTGTTCGTGATTTTATAGACGTGTTTGAAGATATATCGGGTTTACCGCCAAAGCGAGACGTGGAGTTCGCAATTGATCTTATTCCTGGGGCAGCGCCAGTATCCGAAGCGTATTATCCAATGGCGCCAGTAGAATTGGAAGAAGTCAAGAAATTGCTGAATTGCTTGAGAAAGGTTGGATTCGAAGCAGTAACTCGCCTTGGGGAGCTCTAGTTCTTCTAGTAAAGAAGAAGGATGGCACAAGAAGGATATGCATCGACTATCGAGAATTAAACCGGGTGACTATTAAGAACAAGTACCTGATCCCTCGCATTGGCGAACTTTTCGAGCAGCTTAGTGGCGCGAGGGTATTCTCGAAGCTGGATTTGCGATCCAGATATCATCAGGTCCGAGTGAAAACAGAAGATATTTGCAAGACGGCGTTCCGAACTCGGTATGGACATTACGAGTACTTAGTGATGCCCTTCGGAGTAACGAATGCGCCGGCAGTATTCAGGGACTTGATGAACCAAATCTTTTCACCGTTCTTGGACCAGTTTATCGTGGGTTTTTTTTATTGACGATATTCTGGTTTATTCGAAGAGTTTTGAGGAACATTCTGAGCATTTGAAGATCGCGCTGCGGACGTTGAGACAGGAGAAGTTATATGCGAAGATGAGCAAGTGCGAGTTTTGGCTGGAGGAAGTAAAGTTTTGGGGCATGTTGTGTCTGGCGATGGAATTGCCGTCGATCCAGAAGATTGCAGCAGTTTGTGATTGGCCGATTCCCAAGAATGTTGCGGAGATAAGAAGCTTTCTTGGACTCGCCGGGTATTACAGAAGATTTGTGGAGAACTTTGCTCGTCTAGCGGAGCCGTTAACCAAGCTTACGCGCAAGGAGGTACCTTTTGTACGGACGGATAAGTGTGCGTTAGCTTTCGAGACGTTGAAGCAGAAGTTGATAACCGCCCCTATTCTGATCGTGCCAGACAATTCCGGAGGATTGGTGATTCACAGCGACGCATCTGGGAAAGGATTGGGATGTGTTTTGATGCAGCATGGGAATGTTGTAGCATACGCATCGAGACAGTTGAAGACCCATGAGAAGAATTACCCAACTCATGACTTGGAACTTGCGGCTGTGACTTTCGCTTTGAAGGTTTGGAGATACTACCTTCTGGGCGAAAGGGTCGAAGTTTTTACTGATCATAAGAGCTTGAAGTATGAATTCACACAGAAGGAGCTTAATATGAGGCAGCGTAGATGGTTGGAGCTGATGGCTGACTACGATCTTGATCTTAAGTACCATCCGGGGAAGGTTAACGTCGTGCCGGATGCGCTTAGTCGGTTACCAGCAATTCAGGTGTTAACTACGCAGAAGGAGATCGTTGAAGATTTTCGAAGATTTGACTTGGAGGTTGTGCTATCGCATTCTACGGGACAGTTGATGCAGCTGCAAGTACAGTCATCATTGATCGAGAATATTAAAGCAGCATAATCGCAGGACACTAGACTGCAAAAGTTTCGAGGACAGGTTGAAGCCGGACTACGAACAGATTTATTAATCCCCGAAGCTGGTTTGTTGAGGTTTGGTACCCGTTTGTGTGTGCCAAAGGGAGATATTCGTGAAGAGCTTATGAAGGAGGCACACAGTTCAGCTTATTCTGTACATCCAGGAGGCACAAAGATGTACCGAGATATTCGACAGCATTTCTGGTAGGAAGGCATGAAACGGGAGATTGCTCGCTTTGTGGCAAAGTGCTTGGTGTGTCAGCAAGTTAAGGCTGAACATCAAAGGGTTGCCGGTTTATTGCAACCACTTCCGATTCCTCAGTGGAAGTGGGAACATATAACCATGGATTTCGTGACGGCTTTACCGCGAAGTCCAAAAGGCAACCATGCTATATCGGTGATTATTGACTGATTGACCAAGGCAGCTCATTTTATTCCTTTTCGGGTTGGTCAATCAACAGAGACCTTGGCAGAGCAGTACATGCAAGAGATTGTAAGATTGCATGGAGTACCGGTGAGCATCGTGTCCGATCGGGACACTCGGTTCTTATCACACTTTTGGCGAAGTCTACAGGAAAGTTTGGGGACTCGATTGAAGTTTAGCACAGCTTATCATCCTCAAACTGATGGTCATTCGGAGAGAACGATCCAAACTCTTGAGGATACTTTGAGAGCATGCAGGTTGGACTTCAAGGGGTCTTGGGAGGATCATATACTTTTGGTGGAGTTGTCTTACAACAACAGTTTTCAGGCAACTATTCAGATGGCTCCATTTGAAGCTTTGTATGGTCGTAAATGCCGTTCACCTGTTTGTTGGGACGATGTCGGTGAACGAAGATTATTGGGACCAGATTTGGTTGTGCAGACAGTTGAGAAGGTTAACCCTATCAGAAATCATATGAAGGCAGCACAGGGCCGACAGAAGAGTTGGGCAGATACGTCAAGAAGACCTCTAGAGTTCGCCGTGGGTGATTTGGTATTCTTGAAAATATCACCGACTAGAGGGGTGATTCGTTTTGGAAGTCGAGGAAAGCTTAGTCCTCGATTCGTTGGACCCTTTGAGATCTTGGAGCGTGTTGGTGAGGTAGCGTATCGTTTGGCGTTACTGCAGTCCTTGGCGAATGTGCACGATGTGTTTCACGTATCTCAACTCCGTTGGTATGTTCGAGATGAAACACACGTATTGGATCATTCGGAGCTAACGGTTCGAGAAGACTTGACTTTTGAGAAGCGACCGATTAGAATCGTGGATCGAAGGGAAAAGGTTCTTAAGAACAAGGTAATCCTTCTTGTGCTTGTTTCTTGGGGTAAACACTGGCATGGAGAGTCCACTTGGGAACGAGAAGATGAAATCCGGCAGAAGTTTCCTTACCTTTTCTTGTAGTTATCTATCTTTGTATTCTTGGAATTTCGAGGAAGAAATTCTTTTGTAGTTGGGTATAATGTAACACCCGAGCCCAATGCTACTAATTTCGGTTACCGTTCGAACGTAGTGTGGCACTTATTTCATTTATCTTGCTTGATGGTTAAATATTGTAAATTCTACCCGGAAATTAATTTCTGCATATAACAATTTTTGGCATCTAAAATAAAATTAAAAATATTCATCTTGGCCTGCTTGACACCCCTAACCCTGTTGTAGCGTCCGTGCATCGTGTTCTCGTCCCGTTCAGTGAAACGGTCGAGTTTGGACGGCTACGTGCACGTACGTGTGTCCGTTTTGGGGGTATGCTTTTTGATCATAAAACACTTCATTTTAAATTTTGGATCCCGCCAAAAATTCTATTATTTCAATTTCAAATTTTTGGACCCGACCCGGACGCGATTTGAAAATGTTTTACTTTGCGCCAAAATCCCAGATTTTAATATATTTAAACCATCATATATAATTTAGTTAACCATATAATATTTTTACAATCTTTTATATCCTTCTCAATTTTTCTCTCAGCCAATCGCAACCTCCCCTTTAACCCCGTGGGCCCCACTTCTCTCTCTCTCTCTCCACTTTTTCTCTATCTCTCATATATTCTCTCGTACTTCTCTTTATCATTCTTTCTCTTCTTACTTCATGTCTCGTTTCTCATTTTTTTAACTGTTCTTTTATTGCCGGAATTCCATCGTGCCGGTGACGCTTCACGACGTTCCAGCGAGGTACCCCGACCCGTGTGGTTTCTTTGTTCGTCGTTTGGGTTCATTCCGTGAACCGTGCGCCCGTCGCGAGTTTTCCCCGCCGACGGTTAACGTTCCGTTTTCCCGATTCGCGACCTATCGAGGCAAGTTAATCTTGCTACATGCTATATAATTCATTTTATACCTATTTAAATAAATACCATACTTATAGTTTAAATCTAGTGCCCATGTTTAATTTTATAACGTTTCGATGTTCCGTTTGCATCCGTTTATATCATATTAAATCTAGATCATGAAAACTTATCTTGTGACATACTAGGTTACATTATACTGCATCCATATCAATTAAAATATATATCGTCGTAATATTTCTTATTATTATCTTTAATTAGTTTATAATCTGCATTTTATAATATTATATATTTGAAAATATTATAGTTTACACATGAAACGTCGTTGAAAAAGCGGATACGACAAATCTGAAATTTACTGTACACCTTACCTTATAAAATTCATTATAAATCATAGAAAAATCATTAGTATACGTTCTTTAGTTCGTTACGAATATAACTCAGAATACTATAACTCTATGAAATATTTACTTGCAAAATAAATTGTTTAAATAACGTAAAATGCAAATGAAAATGTCTCCAAACTGCTGTCCAGGGAAATTCCAGCAGAAAACTTTCAAGTTCGAATGTTCATAACTTTTTGTAGGGACAACCTGAGATGCTTATACTTATAAAACTGAAAACCTTATTGAATTATCTTTGTTTTGGTATAAGACACGTCCCTTTTGGAGAACGTTTGTTATTTTTAAGCTATTTTACGAATCAGGGTGACGCTGAATTTCTGAACGGAACTTTCTTGTGCATGGTTAATCAATACCACTTTATAGTTATTAATCGTTTTGAATATGCTATCCATATTAATATTATTATATCAATATTTATATCACATATTGCTTAGTTGTACATCCCACATTACCATTTTATAGTTTTATAACTTTTCGGATACCCGTTTGCATCCATCGCATTTAAGATACATATAATTGCATTCATAGATCACATTACTACATAATAATGTGATATTAACACTCCATATTTAATAAATTGCATCTTAATTAATATAGGAACTAAATGTAACCCTAATCGATAACTGTGCATCCATATCCTTGAAATTATATCTATTTGCATATTATATTACATGTTCCAGTTTATTGTTCTGATAGTACTCATGTTTGTTTATTTATACATATGCTTATATTAGTTTGATTATGAGCACCCACATGACATCTTGTGCTTCCTGACATGACCTGTTACACTTCCTACTTGACATGATATGGTACCGTACACTCTTGACATGACATGACACCTTTATACATTACCTGGCTTAACCTGATGTACCATGACTTTACCTGTTACCTGATCTTGTGTCTAATGCCAACAAACATAACATGCAGTTCTCATGGATCGTTCCTGTTGTCTATCCAGACAAACCTGCTTTTACCTGATCCTGTGTTGGCATTAGTTCTTGATTACTGAATACCTGACTTGACATACATAACTTGGGGGTATGGGGAAATCAAAGGTGAAACCTGACTTGTAACTCAACAGTTCACTACCTGTTCTGATCAGTCTTACGGGCTAGGTCAGCCCCGGAGTGATGACGCTGACATCACTCGCTCATCCTGCTACCTGTTACTGCCTAGCGGCACGTCTCGGATTCAGCCCGAGAGTCTTGACCGTGGTCCCGGGCACGCACGGGATACTATTGAGTTACATCGACGATTCATCAATTGATTTCAAAGACTTTAGAATAGAAAACCTGATAGAATAGTTTAGTTTACCCACTGCACACTACCCTGTACTGCTCTGATTTATATCGTTGTTACCCTTGCTTTATTCATGTTTATATTCGCATTGCCTATTTACTATGTTATTACTTGATGACTTGACGCGCTGACGTCTGGGTTTTGTATGGCCCAGATTCTTCTACCTTGCTGCAGACTGATTAGGAGTTTTGCCGCTGTTAGACGAGCGGTGAGGTTCCTGTCGGTACGTAGTTTCACTCCAGGTGTTTCATTTATTGTATCTTTTAGCTTCCGCATATTGTTATCTCTTGATTCTTTTACTCTGGCTTATGGACATGTACTAGGTAGTTAGTTTACTTTCCTGTTCTTGATATCTCCACAGCCGTAATGTGACTGTGGAAGGATTTTTCCTATCCACAGGTAGCATGGTTGGCTATGTCACGTGCCCACTTTAGCGTACTTTGGGAAGCGGGGCGTGGCAGTTTTTAGGATATCCTACAAACTTACACAAGACAGACCTTGCCTCGAGTTTGTTTGGATTGTGCCTTTTGACATAGGCCGGACAACCCCATATCTTAACATAATTAAGAGATGGTCTCTTCCCCTTCCATATCTCATATGGAGTGGTATGCACTGATTTGGTAGGAACCATATTCAATAGGTGTACGACTGTCTCAAGCGCATACCTCCAGAAGGAAATAGGCAACTCAGCAGTGCTCATCATAGAGCGCGCCATATCTAATAGGGTGCGATTCCTCCTCTCCGATACACCGTTGTGCTGTGGTGTATAGGGAAGAGTGAGTTGAGAGAGAATCCTATTCTCTTTTAGATAGTCCAGGAACGCATTGCTCAAGTATTCTGCTCCTCGATCAGATCGAAGGATCTTAATATTTTTACCCGTTTGGTTCTCTACTTCGTGCTTATATTCTCTGAATTTCTCAAAAGCTTCAGACTTATGTTTAACAAGAACACATGTCCGTATGTTGAGAGATCGTCAGTGAATGTAATGAAGTACGAGGAACCATTCCTGGCATGTGTAGACATGGGACCACATATATCACTATGTATCAGTCCCAAGAGTTCCGTAACTCTTTCTCCATGTCTACTAAACGAAGTTTTGGTCATCTTGCCTTTGAGACATGACTGACAAGTATCATAAGATGATAATTCGAACGGGTTCAAATATCCATCCTTATGTAACTTAGCTAGTCGTGTCATATTGATATGACCTAGTCTATAATGCCACAAGAAGGATTCGTTCATTTCTGAACTCTTCATCTTGTGTGTGTTTTGTACATTAAGTACTGTAGTTTGATTGAGAACGTATATACCATTATTTAACGAGCCTGATCCAATCAACTTTTGATTCAGGAATATGTTCATAACATTATCATGTACTACAAAATCATATCCTTCTTTACTCAATAAAGAAACTGATATAAATTGCATATCAGGGTCGGAATGTAATAGCATTCGTTCAGAATCATTGTATTACCATTTGGTAACACAAGGTGATATTCGCCAATTGCTTTGGCTGCAACATTTGCACCATTCCCTACTCTTACGGAATGATCACCATCTTCCAGTTCGCTACCTTTCTTTAGCCCATGCAACATATTATATATGTGGGATCCCGATCCGGTATCTAATGCCCAGGACGCAGAGTGAACTGAGAAACAGTTCTCGATAACTAACACACCCGAAGAAGATGCATCAACATGCTTATTCTTCGTTTGGGCGGCGTGAGAATCCGGATATTCCCCTATTTCCTGTTCAGTCTTATAACAATTATAAGAAAGAACGTAACTAACGTTTCCCTGCTTAGTATAACAGGCGTGTTCAGTCAATGCATCCAAATTATTATCTTGATTAAGGCCTGACATGGTCACTATCTGGAGAGAGAGAGAAGAAAACACTTTAGCGTATGCTCTTGTAAGATTAGATTGGTTATTATCTTATCTAATTAGGATGGCTCCCACTGCTTTTATCAAATCTTCCTTCAAACCCTAAAAGGTAAGACTAGTCGGGATTAGTTACACTTTACAAGTTCGCCAATCTTTCAGCCAGGCCAGTGTTGGTACTTTGAGGGAGGTTTCCCGTGCTTTCGCACGGACCTAATTAAAATAAACCTCATTTTTCCAGAGGCATGACCCCGTTAACACCTTTCTAGTCACCTACTTGATTGGCTAATTGTCCTGTGTAAAACTCTCGCAGGAGTAATTCTTACTCCAGCGGGTATCGGGATCCAACTATCTCATAGAAAGTATGCAATCTCATTGCAAATTTCAACACTTGAAATTCCCGATAATACTTTTGCCCCTAACGTGCTATGACCTTGACGAAATCCAACAAACCATAGTCCGCAAGCCAAGTTCAACCCGTACATTTCTTAATTGGATTAAACCCACCAGCACGACCCTTGACGAAAGCCAACAAAGCCGTATGACTACTCTAATCCAATCGCATCATATGCTGCAGACAAGTAGTAAGTAGCTACCGCACACTACGACTTGATGAAAGCCAACAAACGTAGCACGAATACTTAATATTACTTGTCTAAAATGTCGGAGGGCTACGCAGGTTTTTCAGAAAACCATGAGCGTAATAAACTTGATATCGTTGTAGAAACAAGTGGTTTTGAAAAGGAGTGTTTTTGAGTTTTTTACTAGTTTTGCTAAAGAGGTCACTCCCGGTGAAGGGATCTCGGCTCTTTCCTTATCGAATAAGGTGCAGGATATTCTGCAAGGAATACCGCTATGCAAAACAAGAACTATAGAAGCAGTCAAAAACAAAACCGAGTGTGTTGTAGCATCTGCTAGTTTCGCTAAAGAGGTCACTCCCGGTGAAGGGATCTCGGCTCTTTCCTTATCGAATAAGGTGCTGGATATTCTGCAAGGAATACCGCTATGCAAAGCAAAAACTAGAGCTACCCTTTTTGAAATTTGATTCTACAACATTTTTTAGGTTTCTTTTCTTTCATTAATCTCATTAATGAATCCCATCATTTAAGCTTCCTAAGCATCACAGAAGAAACGAAAATATAACGTACGCTTATGCCATCCGCATTCGCCACAGTGTCCCGTTATGCACCATTAGGTTACTTAACTAACGGCATACCGGGGCGGGACTAGCGCGGATGTAAAACATAAGCAACGTTTATTATATGTCATATATACAATAATAAAGCATTCGTGTCACGCATATAATATGATCACATCACATAATATCAGCAGCAGAAGATAACATATGAAATATTGGATATACTAGGAGGTCCGTGTTTTATTTTGATCCTGTATAAAACACGGATTACACGGTCACGATGAATAACCAAACCCACATCCCTAGACCCCTACGAGAGCGGCAAGCAATCCTACCAATTCTAGGGTTAGGAGACCCGGTCTCAACTCCTCGAGATGGCCTCCCACAGAACCCTAGAACCCGGTTACTTGTGCTCCCCTCCTTGGGTCTATCCTAATGCGGAAAAGTGAATAATATACAATGGTGACATCATCCTCAACCCGGAAGTGCCCCAATAAAATAATATTACAAACAATGAATTTTATATGAATGAAAATAAAAACCCTAATCTCACATAAAACCCTCGGCTATTCAAAACACGATGATCCAATATAACATATCACAGCAACACATAACATCACATGTCATCAATGTAAGTAAATATGCGTATCCCAATTGTCGTTGACATATAGCACCAAAACCGGCGATACACCATATATTACACTTACGGTCGCAGAAAAAAATGAAAATCTACAACATTTGGAATCGTAACTGCCCTTAGACAACACAAACCCGGGACATCACATATCCAAGATTTCATGCCTAACAATGTAAAGCTCGCATTTAGATCTTACCCATGAAAACACTTTTCAAAATAAGTCGGATAATTCAAAAAGATTTCCGATTACACCCGAGACCGAAATGTTAGATTTACACGCAACAAACAAATTTGTAGATTCCAATTATTGTATCTCATTACAGAAAGCTAGACGACGTTAAACAATTTGATCGAAGCAACGAATTCCCAAATTTCCCAGAGAGCTCAACACTTAAGCAGAATTAAAAATTCCCAGAAGCATGCCCCAGTACCTATGGACCTACAGCTGAAGAGCCCGACCCAAGCCTCTTAAGCGGCGCTGCGGATCCGCCGCCAAAACCTTGTTTTAGCCGCGGATCCGCGGTCACTTAGATGAGTTAGGGTTTCGTTCTTCAGGTGTGTCCATAGAATTACCTGCATGATTTTCTGAATATTTTTAACATGGAAAAATCCAACTTTTTGAAAAAAATCCAGAGAGGGGGTATAATTTGGGTTTTCGGGGTTCGATCAGACTTTTAACTTCGCCTACGCAACGCCTGATGCTCTAGCTAGGCTCTGATACCACTGTAAGGTTCTTAGGCACTAGAACAAGGTTCTACAAGGCATCAAACATGCCGTATTTAAATTTTTACAGGTGCCAAACAACCTATGCAAGGATCTTAACTAGAGAATTAGGGTTATAAACTTAAAGCAAACAATTTTGCTATTAAGTGAGAGGGATTACAACCTTTGTAGTCCGTTCCTTCGCTTCATAAGCTCCGAGTTGAAGTCCCTTCGCTGCGATCATCAAGTTTCCGGACTCTCGAGGGGCTCCATGAGGTGAATGATACATCTTGCTTGAAGTCTTCGAAATCCAAGACGATCTACCTTGAGGAAACACAAACCCAAACTCTCACTTCACTAATGAGGTATTAGTGAAGCAAACATCCTAATCTAACTGGCTAGAATAGATGAGGATGATGAAGTAGGAATCTTGCTCTCTTTTGTTTTCTATTTCTCACTTTAATTCATCACAAATCAAAAGGCTAGAAAGCTTTTGTGAGGAGGAAGAAGAAGATGAAGTTGTGATGAAAGAATAAAATGAATTATTGTTGAGGTTAGAAATGCAACCATGGGTTAAGTATGGCATGCTTAACCCTTGTAAAGAATAAACCATGGGCTAGGGTTAGGAGGTTAGGTTAACAAATATCTAGAAAATATCTAAAGGGTGGACAAAGTCAACTTAAGAAAATATCTTAAGTATTTATCCACAATTTAGAATTAACTAAAATAAATAATAAATCCAACCATAAACCCTAGGCATGGTTTAATCTCACAAACCTTAGTTGCATTTGTAATCCTAACATGTTACAATATTATATATCATATATATAATATATAATGTAACAAAAGAAAATAATACAATTAACATATATCACATATATATCAATGTATCATCTAGTGAGAAAAAGAATCATTTAAGTGAGCTTATATTAGTTAATGTAATGTAATATATCAAATATATAATTATACATTAAATTATCGAATCAACACTTGATCCGATAATCCGGTTATATTACATATAACCGACTAATATAATAAGTATCAGTTCATCGAATCGACAATTGATTCGATGACCCGGCTATATCACATATACCCGGCCGATATCACATATCGCGAGAATCGAATACGGTATCACATACACGTATTATTCTCGGTCCCGCACATATCACATATATGCTCCTACTCCGTTTTTCCTGAGCCAGGAAACCTCTGTGTAGGACTCTAAAGAATCGTCAATACGCCGGCAGTAGGTGATGATCATATCAAACACCCACAAGCTGCAAGCGGTCAGCTAAACATAACAGCCACCCGGGTATTGAGCGATCAGAAGATCAACAAGCAAGCCTGTACATACTCCTGTGAATCCAATCAGTAACGCTCCCGTACAGTCCGGTCTCTTCGTCTGATATGTCGCATATCCGGTTTAGGGGTGGTAAACGTCAGACCCTAGTAATCGATAAGTCGTGTCGATGTGAGGCTCATAACGGGTCGAGAAACTACTGATAACACTTACCAGTAGGTCTCCATATCAGCCCTGGCCAGGGACTTCCAGTTATAGCCAATCGAACACAGCGCAACATCAATCCCCAATACCGGGAGAGACGAAACCCCTCCTATCGCTCATTGCCTCCATGTGATTCGGTACTGTACCCAAAAGCCACTGTTTTGCACGTCCTCTTGAACGTGGTAAGGTGGAAATCAAAGCACAGTGGGAATCAGACAAGACTCTATGACGATCTCGGGTCTACAGACTAACCTGTACCAATGTCACCAGAGAATTGCTATCTGACGATAGGTATAATGCCATCTAAGAGTTCTCGGCGAGTCCGTTCAGTGTACCCAGTCTCCACTGAGCACCCGTATACCTTCTCTGATGTCAAACACCAATGGATATGGGATCATCCATCACCCATCATATGGGTCGAGAAGTGTATACGCTAGTCTACTCTGGAGTATCGATGCCCTGTCTCGATACTCTCTCGACTAGGAACAGTTATAGGATGTACTCTTGGACTACCCTGGCCCCACTGGTATGATCTGCATCATAGTCTTAGTAGTCGAGTACATATTCTAAGGGCTTTATCAACATGTGAGAGCAAGACAGTAAACCAATACAAGTCAACATGTTAAGACAAAGTGAAACCAGATAGCATACTATCATATCGAGCAAGAAAGTCCTCTCTATATATATCCAAGCATCCACTATAATATACATCATATGTACAACAATAGCCTCTAGGGCATATACATAACTAACAATTAAGACATTGAGATATCGAGATATTGAGACATTGAGATATACATATATTGTGTCGATACTTGACACGGATTTTCTGTTGATTTCATTGATGATACCTCGGTTTATTGCACAGAGGTTTTTCTAAGATAAGAATAAAGATTTTCTCATACCAGACATGTTCGAGTTTTGTGTTTGATTATGCATTCATATTGCATCCATTCGAGTGCATCGTATTGTATTGATATATGTAGGCTATGACGCATTGCGTGCATGCTTACGATAGCCTTATTAATGTTACTTACTACTCACGAGTTGGCAACTCACCCCCGTTGTGCCACAGTATCTTGCAGGTTTGACCCGTCAGCGCAGTAGCGGCGGGCATACTTCCTCTTTTTGGCTTCATTTGCTTGATTTGCGGCTTGCTCGTAGGTAGGTTGCAGGGATATTTTATTCCCAGTTTGTGTATCATTTGTATCTAGTACACTCCATCTACCTTATCTACCCTTGTATATTGGACTAGACGGTGAGACTTGTGAGACTTGTATTTGTGGTTTTTGGTGTCAATACTCACTTGAGCCGATATGGTGTTTTTCTTATTTCTTGCTTTCAGATACTTATTTTGCACTTTATGATATATATTAATTGCATGTGGTTGTGTTCCGCCATTGGCGAAGAGCTATCTTCCGCTTGGGGATGCCTTTATTCATTACGTATATGTATTCTTGTTTTGTACCCGTTTTGAGGGCCAGTATTTACAAAGGGGACTCTGCCGAAATTTTCAGGAAAATTTGATGTTTTTTTTTGTTTAATGCGGCTTATTTTGCTAAAATTGTTTCCTTTAAACAAGTTTTCCTTCACTCTATTTCTTTAAGTGGTTTAGATTTCTGGGCTTTGGTTTGCTTAGATTACGTTACGCCTTGAGACGTTTCGTAATTTAGGTGCCAGTCACGTTCCGTACCTCCGAGTCCTGACATTTAATTGGCCTCAAAAATTGTTCGGGGGATTTTATCCACCGTTGGATTTTTGGTCCAGTGAATTTCTATTTTGCAGAATATATTTTCTTGTTTTTAACAAGATTAGGGAAATATTTTCCCATATATAGAATTTTATTCTATTAAATGGTGATTTTTAATCACCACTGGATCTTTGATCCAAGGGATCTTTATTTAACCGCGTGCATCTTTCTTTATTTAGAAATATATAGGGAAATATTCTTCCATTTCATTGGATCTTTGATCCAATAACTTTCTGTTTAACATAAAATATCCTTCTCATTTAGAAAGATTAGGGAGATTGTTCTCTTAATAGAATTTAATTTTATAATTTGATGATTTATCATCACCATTGGATCTTTGATCAAACAGCTCTGTTTAACAGAGAATATCCCAAGATTTGGGAAACAATACTCATGTAGAATTTAATTTTGCCTGCTTTAGTTTGGGCGCTGGCGCTCACGTGTTATACACGTAGGCGCTACTTAAGAATTTAATTCTTATATATGACAGGCGCTCATATGCTTTGCATATTGGCGTTCACGTGAACTTCATGTGCGGCGCCGCTATAGGATTTAATCCTATAAGACTGACACCGGCGCCTGCGCTGGTGCTCTCATGGGGAGCACGTGAGGTGCTGCCTCATTGGAATTAATAGAGCTTAGCTCTTATTATTGCATTTAATTTTTAGGGGAACAATCATAAACCTCATTCGACGAAGAAAGAGCCTAGATCCCTTCACAGGGAGTGATCTCTCTTTGGCAAAAGATTATGTTACTATAAATTTGCAAATTGAATAGCTGTATCCTATTGCTTTGCACAGAGGTATTCGGTTAGGAATATCCTGCACCTCATTCAATGAGATAAAAGCCTTGATCCATTCACGGGGAATCCACACTTAAGCAATAGTCTATGTAACTATAAATTTACCAAACTATTTGGTTCTTACGATAAGATCAAGTTTATTACGTTAAAAGTTTTCTTCAAAACCATCTATAACCCTCTGTCATTTCATGAAGTAGAGTACTTAGTATTCGTTTTATGTTTATTGGCCTTTAGTCAAGGCGTAACGTACGATAGCTAAGTAATGTCTTCATAACAACATGAGATGCAATTGGTTAGGACAGTCGTATAACTTTGTTGGCCTCTAGTCAAGGGTTTGTACGGATGGATCTAAACCAATCACGAAATGACAGGTTAAACTTGACCAGGACTCTTTGATTTGTTGGCATCTAGTCAAAGTCCGAGGGACAGAAACCATATCGAGAGTTTTAACTGTTGAAACTTTCAATAAGATTGCATATCTTCAATGGAGTGGAGTAATTTGTTGATCTTTATTCAAGATTACCATGACATGATAGTTGGTTCCCAATTCTCACTGTGAGTAATAGTTGCTCTCGGGGTATATTTCATAAATAATTTCAGCTAATTCTCCTTTTAGGGTTTGAAGAAGGATTTGACAGAACAGTGGGAGTCATCCTAATTAGATGAAAATATAAACCAATCTAATCAAGGTTAGAGTGCACAACGAGTATTTCTTTTCTTTCTAGCAGCGACGTAAGACTGGCCTTAAACCAAAACGCATAAACCAAGTTAACCGAGGCTTTTTACAATCAATGGCTTTGAAATGTCATGATTGCCTTATTTTCACGGCATAGTCGCATATATCTTTACTCCTCCCACTTCCCCTTTTGCTTCCTCCAGAACACTTTGTATCCGATACAAAAATCCATATTACTTGGAAGGCCGTCGTATTAGATACGAACTCGAAGAAATTGTTTCGGTCGAGGATGGATGCAGGTTCTGGAGAAAGTGAATTGTATATGATACGATTCATTTGTCTCTCCACTCCACCTTATCTCAAGTTTGAGAACTCCTTAAATAAGAAGAATATACCAGTTGTGCTTATTGGATAGTCTTCTTCCAATCCTGATGTTGAAGCTGAAAGGAAGTGTAAGAAGAAAACCAACTAGCATAAGATAAGAAAGAGAGACAACAATAGGGGTCGAAGTGAGCGGAAAGGAAAATACAACTACTATTATGACCTTGGACAATGAAAAAGACATTACTTAGAATACCCGGCCACCCCTTAAAACATTTTGATATTTCATGTTTTCTATGTGATTGTAATCGAAAACTGTTTTCCAATTAATTCTGATTCCTGAGTATATAGATACCGGATTAACATCCCACATCTGTAAATTGTTACAGATGCTGAAAAGGATTAGATTATTGAAAAGGTGATTTGATTTTCAATATCGGATACCGGAGCAATTGTTGCTATTGGGAAAATCACCCGGTTTTGCCTTTCGGTATACTTTTGGTTTTGAATATCTGTTATAATGCACCAACTTTTAAAAACTGATATATTCATCTCTTTATTTGATAAAGCAGGATATACATTTTCAAAAGTTATATTATGAACATTTGCCTTTATCATTTGATGATTGAGTAAGGTGCATTGAATAACGGGATAAATATTCTTAACCAAAATACAGTTTTCAAATTACAACACACAGAGTATGGGTTGTTGAACTCATATGACTTATACATAGTGATGTATGTTCGCACGGACAAGGGGTTGGTATTCATACTTCATTCCGTTTTTTATAAGTTCTCTGGTTTTAGACATGCATTCTTATTGAAATGTAAAGTCCAAAAATTTTGAGAAGTTTATAAGATATAAGAATAAAGTAGATAACCAAATGTTAGAAGTATCAAGATTTTTCGAAGTATTCGAAGATGTGGATACTTATGCTTGGTATTCCGTAGTTATTGTAACAACCCTAATTTTTCCTATACACTTTTCTATACAAATTTTTTAAAATTTTTAAAAATCCATAAAGGAGTATTTTAACCCGAACACAATATATATATAAGTAATTATTTTGTTTTTAAATAACTCCATTTTTAGTGTACATAAAATTGTTTTAAAATTAAAGTACACTTGGGGTATTTAATGTTGCTGTTACCACTTTAAGTAGTTATTTCCCTCACTAATTACAAGAAGGAGCTTATAGCTCATTGGTAACACCTTGCACTGCTGAACCAAGCCACCAGAGTTCAAATCCCATACCCCACATTATTTTTATATTTATTTTGTTTTAAAATTTTGGAAAGTCAACAGTCAAAAGGCCACAACTCATAAAACTTGAACTAAAGACAAAAAGTTAGATGCACCAAAATTCCCCCCAGGAGATCCCCCACCCGACGAGCCTTCGACTCTGCCCGACTAGGCCGAGTCGGCCGGCGGACCGGCCGAATCGGGCCGGCGCCGCCGGACGGCCGAGTCGTCAACACGGAAAAATTCCGTGTTGACCTGGTATTCTCACCTGTATACTTTAAATTTTTTATCGGTTATCAAATTCTCAATAAATCACTTTTACTCCAAAAATTTAATGATTTTTAATGTTTTTTATATATATTTTATATATTTTTTAATTAAAACCCTAACCCTAGCCTAACCCTATATAAACACCCCTACCCTCTACCCTCTCACCCTACATTCCTATATCCACTCTCTAAAAATTTCAAGAGAACTTGGTACGTTAGAAAACGAGCGAAAGGAGAAGCGCTGACGAAATCGACGGCGACTTTCAGGTGATCGTACTGGGAGCTCTCGACAACGTTTCGACGCGCCGGTAAACCCACTACCTTCCTCTCACTCTCTAGCGTTGTCCAAACACGTAAGTCCCCCTTTTCTATCATTCTTTCCTTTCATTAAAATACGAAATTATAAACCCGACGGAAATCGGAACAAACCGATTTCCGATTCGGTTTTCTATCAAAACTCACTTATCACTAATTCCATAATGCTTAAACATATTCATGTTGACTACTAATCACTTAAAAATCAATTTGAACAAGTTTTCACACATGAAATGATAGCTTTTGCAATATATCGTTTTCTTTCACTTAAATACCACCATATTTGGTTTATCACATTTAACCCTTTAACATTGCTATACCTTAAAATAGATCACGAGGTAATGACCTATCTCCACACGCATTCATATGTAATCATAACACGCTACCTTGAAATCTTAGAATACGATAAAACAAGATTTTACATTAAAATACCATTTTCTTTATAAACTTTTTCTAAAAGTTCTAAGTTATATACAATTTTAATATAATACCTTTTAATAGGAAATGCGATAAGTTATGGACATCGATCGTTTATCTAAACCTGACTTTGTGGTGTCTAGGCAAGTGTGTCTAAGGCGGGTGGTTACTTAATTAGGGCCACTACTTGTAGTGGAGAGCCTCTCACTCACCAGGCACTTACCTGGCCACAATTGGCGGTGAAGAGACGATTTGAGGCTTCTAATGACTTGTCGTTTAGACCATTTAGAAATAGGCTAGTTGGCTTAGGAAACCCTAGAATCTAAAATACGGAAATTTACACCCTTTTACAAATAAATACCTTATCTTTATAAAACCGTTTTCTAAATGATTAGTATTTATTAAATCTTTGCAAAGCGTCACTACAACCCACCTTTGGGGAACTCGTTAGGGATAGTACGGTTTATCGTGCACCCTCGGGCTTAGTAGTGCGGATTCAGACCTCCGCAAGGAGTATTCGGTCTCGAAAGGTTTAAAATACGACATTTAAGAAAAATGAGATTTTTGAAAAATAAAATATTTATTAAAAATTATTCTTGTATAAACATATGTATATTTATCATTTGAACACCTATTTTATTATAAGATAAAGTTTTCACCCTTTCCTAAAAATTACAAGATTAAAAGTTACATTAAAATACCATGAATTTCAAATAATCAATATTACAAACTAATACCTTTATTTATGTAATTAGGATATTTTCACTAGAAATATCATAAAATAAAATCACACTCATTATAACAATAAAGACGAATAATAAATACTTGAGGTGTATCTTGAAAACTATACAAAAATATTTTTACATAAAAACCCCTCAAGTTTTATAAATTACAATAAAGACCGTAACAAATATAGAACTTAGAATTACATTTCTTTTAGTCTGACTCGGGTTTGAGTCTGATTATTTCTGACTTGAATATGATTTAAGTCAATCTATATTGTTTAATATTCCAACTCAATATGAACACATGAATCCCAGAATCTAGTTAACAATCTATACAACTTGACTGAATCAAACCATGGATATACATCCATTATTCCGTTATTCCATTTACCTGATTATGCAGTTACAATCTGTTTACCGATATCATGGTTTTGGTCAGTCATCCAACTTACACAATACAATACAACTATACAATCAAAACACTACGGGGTTTAAGGGGTAGATTGGTACGGAAGGTATTAAAGGTGGCACGAGACGGTAAGATTAAGACATCTAACATGAATCCAATTGCCGTAGTGTTTTGATTGACCCAGGCTATGACGAGGGTTGACTTTCTACCATCTGGAAGATCAATAGTGATATTGTTCTTGACTCGCCACAGTTTTAACAAAAATGGATTTTTTCAGAAAACAGTAGTGGGAGTATGGTAGAACTGGAAGTGATTCTAGAACCGCAGACGATTACTGAAAATTTGATAAGAACCTAAAGATTCAATTTGGTTTGACATTCCATTGGCCACTCCGCAGATATGGTGGGTAACCTCAGGCACCCGAGAGGTACTCCGGTAGCCTCAAGGACGGTGACAGGGAGGTTCTTGTTTACCCAGACTTGCCATTGCTGTTGTTCCAGACTATGAGACCCGGCATGAGGATGAGTATAGCGTCGTTCTGAACTGGCTTTAGAAGTGCACGTGTATATGACTCTGCCAGAGGGTTGTCGTAGTCAGTGGGAGCAGCGGAAGCATGGTGGACAAGTAGCTTATGTCTATTTATAGACTAAAGCAGAAATAGCGGAGATAGATCATCTATTTCTGATGTGACAGTCATAGATTTGACTTCATTAGAATAGAAGATGGATCTGTTAAGAAGGTAGTAAGGTGTGATGTCCTGGTATTTGGATGACATACACAGAGTAGGAAGTGACATTCCTATACTACGATCGGTTATACTTTGGTCGTCACACAGTGGTTTCTCCACATGGAACTTGGACATTATATCAGACATTCTGGTTACTGGATCTATGGTTTTAGATCTAGATTTGGGTAGTTTCCCAATTTGGGTACTTAGACAGCGTTCTAAAGGTATTTAGAATGGACGACTCCTGGCACGGTAGTGTACCTGCAGGTGATGGAGTCACCCTCTCTAAAGGTGTCTTACAGACTAAAGGGGAGAGGGATGTGCATGATTGGCAGATCACTTGCTTAGACAATTGAGTCAATCATGAGATGTCAAGTACCACACCAGATATTGTTTTTGCATGAGATGCAATATGTTGATATTGATCCAATCCTGGAGAAACATTCAGAAGCAGTTTTAGAACATAAGTGGATGTTCTAGGGATATGATAACGACAGCCTCATTCGGGAGACAGTTATCATTCCAGGCTTCCAAGATGACCTGGATGACAGAGAAGTTGTCAGAGTTATAGTTTTCCTTCTGACGAGGGGCAGTATTTTGGACAGGTGGTCCAGGCGAATATTGAGGGAGGCATGGCGCAGGATACTGATTAAGTTCAGTTGACGATACAGTCTAAGAAGTTTGGATTTGGAGTTCATTTATGAGCTAGGTCCCATCAGATATCCAGACACATTCTAAGACAGGCATTGCTCATTTCGGGAGATGGTTTTCTCCGCGAACTTGAGATATGGAGAGACATAGAAAGAAACATCAAAGCGGATCCACTCGCTGAGGCTATTCCTCGAACGCAATAGTTTCGCAAACGGGTTTTGTGAGACTGACTAGTAGAGGAGTTGGGTGTTCGGTATCACACGGGCTGTGAGTATGCGACATCGCAATAATTAGCCTTGAGTGCAAGTGGGAGATTGTTGGAGATAGTGCCCTCAGAGTCAATTATTTGATCACAGGCACGTGATTGCAATGATTGAGGGATGACCTATTCCGGTAGGACAGTCTTACTCAAGATGATAGTATACTATCTGGTTTATCTTTATCATCGTGTACTGCTTTATGTGGCCTTACAAGTCACTATTGCGCGTTGATAGAGCCCTTAGGATTCTTGCTTGACTGCCAGCAGTATGAGGGCGATCATATACGTGGGAGCTGGGGTCTATAAGCACATCCTTAAATGGTCCCTAGTCATGGGAGTTTTCGAGACAGGGCATCGATACTCCAGAGTAGACTGGTGTATACAGTCGAGACCCCGACGAGGGGCGGTGGCCGGTCTCACAAGCCACTGGTGTCAGTTGGTTCACCTAAGATGTATACAGGTGCTCATTGGGTTATGAGTACACTGGACAGGACTCGCCGGGAACATGCTAGTTGGTTTTATACCAGACGTCAGATAGCAGTTCCCTGGTGACATGTGTACATGTTAGTTCATCGACCTGAGGATCGTCATTTGTCTCGTGTGAGTTCCCACTGTACTTTGATTACTACCCCACCACGCTCAAAGGAGACGTGCAAACAGGTTTTAGTTGGGTACAGTCCCGAGCCACATGGAGGCAGTGAGCGGATCTTCAGGGGTTCGTCTCTCCCGGTATTGGGGGTGAGGTCGCGCTGTGTCTAGGAGAGCCCTTACACGAAGTCCTTGGCCAAGGCAGGAGATTTACTGGTAGGTATTCCAGTAGTATCTCAGGGTGTTCTGGGCTACACTCCGACACGACTTGTACCGCTTTTGGGGGTCTGACTTTTACCAACCCCCTAGGCCCGCCATGCGATGCTCATAGACGAACGGACCGGACTGTACAGATATTGTCACTGACAGGCTCAGTAGGGTGTCAGGATGAGTTCGCTCATCGACGTTCCTTTTGGTCAATACCTGGTAGCCCATTACGTATGGCTAATACCTCTGACGTGCTAGTGGTTAAATCCACAACCAAGGTGTTGACGAGTCTTTAGAGTCCCCCATAGACAGTTGCTCAAGTTTCAGGCGAAACGCTGTAAAGGCCGTATGGAGATATGGCAGGGTTCGATCATATATGTGCGGTATTGCACGTATCATGATCGGACGGATAATACTAGCGGGCTTTGGTTTAAACAGGATCCTAGTATTGTACAGTGTAGATTTTGTCTCATTGCATTTGTATTCGGTCGAAATACAAATGCGGGTATGTATATACAGTAGCGGGGTTTTCTTGTAATTTATTACGGGATCAGTTTTTTGAAGTTGCCAGTTTGCTTTCCGTTTCGGCCATTTTTCTTTGTATGTTTCATTGGCTGAAAATTGGTGGAGGAGGGCTTATTTGCAATTGTGCAAATGAGCATTGTGGAGGGTGGTCTTTGCATATTGTTGCTTCATGATGGTTGCACCATCATTTGATTTCATTTGACTTTCTTTTAGTCACCATGGCTTGACTTGTGGAGATATGATTGGTTGATGGAGTGTTGGTTTTGTTTGGTAATCATTTCTTTTCTCATGATAACCCTTTTCTCTCTCTTTGATTATTGGCTCACTCACTCACCTCATTCATACTCTCCCTCTCATTCTCTCATGAGCCATGGCCGGCCAAGTGAGTAGGGGGCTGTCCAAAAATTGTAGTGGGCAATTTTGATCTCTTTGGCTTTGTAAAAATCCCATAGTTCCATCTCCAAAAGTTTATTTCATTTCCTCCACCCAAAAGGCAACTTCCTACAACCCCATGAGACATAAGTTCTACAGTTAACCTACAGTATCTTTGGGCACGTCGACTCGCCAACTTCGTGCCCGAGTTGCCTCGGTCCAGAGGTGGGAGCCCGTAAAAGAAGCCGACGATGTGGTGCCCGTTCCGACGAGGAGGTGAAGACCGGAGATTCCGCGGGGAGATCGGGACGACGACGAGAAGACCGAAGGACACGGATCGCTCGGTATATCTCTCTACCCCTTCTCTTGTTAGCTAGAATTAGATTAATGGCCCGATTCGGGATTTTTGTGCGCGGTGGTGCCGGTTCATAAGTTAAAGAAAAGTATCGTTTCCGCATTTTGGCCTCGGATTGACGGCTGGGGCGCCGCCGCGCACTTACAATAGGAGTAGCGATATTGGACATCGATACTCCAGTTTAGACTAGTGTATATGTTTCCTGACCCGGTTGGAGGGCGATAGCTGATCTTGTAGCTATTGACGTTTGACATCAAGGATTGTATACATATGCTCATTGGATGAGTTACACTGTACGGACTCGTCGAGAACTCCTAGTTATTTATTTACCAATGTCATATAACAGTTCTTTGGTGACATGAGTACATGTTAGTTCTTAGTACCTGAGATCGCCATAGTGTCTCATGTGTATTCCCACTATACTTAGACTTCTACCCTATCACGGCTCAAAAGAGTTGTGCAAACAGGTTTTTGTTGAGTATAATCCCGAAGCACGTGGAGGCAGTGAGCGGTCGAGGGGATTCGTCTATCCCTATATAGGGAGTTGATGTTGCGCTGTGCAGGACATGACTACAACCATAAGTCAGTGGCCACCGCAGTAGAGATAAACTGATAAGTGTTATCAATTGTATCTCCGATAGGTTATAAGTCCTCTGTCGCACGACTTTTCGAGTTATTGGGATCTGACAGATTCTAAACCCTAGAACCGATATGTGATACTCGCAAATGAAGAGATCGGACTGTATGGTAAATGTCACTGATAGACTTTGCAGGGGTTGGATGAGTTTGCTCGTTGACCTTCTTTCGATCAATATCTGTGTAGCCATTACGTGCAGCTAGTATCGCCGACGTGCTTGTGGGCTATGAATATGATCCTAACATACTGCTGGCATATTGTCGAGTCTTTAGAGTCTCACACAGAGGTTTCCCAGCACATGTGGAACGATATAGGGCATGTATATGGATACTTGCAGGAGTTCGATTAAACACGTGTATTTGATACACGTATTTTAATCGGGTGTTTATTGATATTAGCCGGTATATATATGATATAACCGGATTATTAAATCAAATGTTGATTTAATAATTAAATATATATTTATATATTGACATATTTATATATTAACTAATATCATGCTCATTTTATTATTTTCTTCTCTTTATTGATATCTATATTGGATATAAATATTGTGACATGTATATTGAAACATTGGAGATGGGTGTATAAGACTTGTATGGATTAAATGAGAACATGTTTATTCTTTTATTTATTTCTAAAAAGAAAATAAGTCATGAATATTGGATGCTTGTAGACTTCTTGAGGTGTTTTTTTTGATGACCCATTTTCAGTGACTCATTTTGGATGACTCACTCTTTTTGAATATGAATTTATCCTCATCTTAAGCCATTCTTTATCATCTTCATACACTCATTTCCATGGCTGCCTCTCAATAGTTTTTCTCAAGTGAGGAATGAAAAATAAAGAGAAAAATTTAGTGAGCAAATCATTCTACATCTCTTATCAATTATCCTTAACAAGCTTAATTAGTGGGTTGTTTCAAATTGATGAGATCGATTTGAAGCCAAAGCTTGTGTTGGAGCTATCTCGAGATGGATTATCTTCGGCGAGGAGTTCATCAAGCAAGGTTATTTCGGACTTCGTGGAGACTAGCTGGAGTCAAAGAAGAGGTGGTTAGTAGGCTACGAAAGTTGTAGTTTTCCAACTTCTTTAATTTAGCTTACTAGTTTTATATCAAGCTTAGTATTTTGGTTTGATTTTTGTGTTGGGGTTGCTTTTGCTCGCTATATTTTTTAAATTACTGCTTCCGCCGCGTTTTAAAACAATTCTACATGAGCATAGCATCCCATCAAATTAGTGTTAATAAGACACTTTTATTGTTTGTTTTGCTTATGAAAGAAAATAGGAAGTTGCTTCATTTTTCACTCTCTTCTTCAAAAAATATACAAAACGAATGCTAAAAATATGATTTTGGTTTATTTCCATGATAGGATTTTTGAAAGCTATTTCAAAATTACTTCTAGCTCTTTTGGACAACCAAACGTATCCAAAGGATAGTGGTGTTTTTCTATCGGAAATGCAAATAGGAACAAGATAAACACCACAACTTTTCTATTCGGCACTAATATCTAAATGGGAAACGTCTTGCCATTTTATCTTTTAGGTTGATACGGATAGAATTTAATGTGGATAAGTAAATTTTTTTCTTTTGCTTCATGAGATAATAACTTTATGTACTCGTCAAAAGATAAAGATCAGGGTTAGGTAAAGTTTTTTATATTTTTTTTAAAAACCCTTTGTTTTGTCGTAAATATATTGTAAGAACTGCAAAATTGCAAGAGGAAGAAACGAATCTCCCCCTCTCAAAAAGTGAGCACATCCGCTTCCTTGTTAACTCCCAGCCGCTAATTAAATTATAAGGAAGACCCAAGGTCTCTTCTTTTCTTCCCTCTCTTCATCTCCCCCCCAAAATAAAAACCCTATGCTTTGCTTCTGAGGGCTCTCATGTCTTCTTCGGACACGCAGATGGAGGCTATTAATGTATTCCTCTAATTATTAGGGTTTTTTTTGTTTTCAATTACTCAAGGTTTTTGTTGTTTAATTAATTTATTTTTTGATTTTTTTCCGCAGAGAGCAAAGGTTCTCATGGTAGGCGCTGGCGGAATTGGATGCGAACTCCTCAAAACCCTAGCTTTGTCTGGATTCCAAGACATTCATATAGTAAGAAGCTTGATTTGAAATTTTAGTTAGGTTTTGCTATGAATTTTGGACTCTAGGGTTTTAAAGTTGAAAGCTTTTACTTTGTACTTGTACTAACTGTTGATAGAAAAGTTTGATTTTTTTGGGCGTTAAATTGAAATCTTACCAGAGAACGGCCTTTGTGTTTTGATTTACTGGTGGATGTCTACGAATCTAAAAATTTAAGATATTTATTTAGCATGGGTATATATATATATATATATATATATATATATATATATATATATATATAATGGAGGAAAGAGGCCATAGGAGGGAATTTCGTTCTATGGCGTCGAAAAAATACAACCCATCGTGTTTTCCGACGATCGGAATCCATCATCTTCATCGTTATCATCTAAGATGTGGGTATGCCAAATTTCATATGATTGTACAACTTTTTCACCGTTGATTTAGCAATGTAAAAGGTTCTATTGTCGGTAAACCGTTAATTTTGAACCCACTAAATCAACGGTGAAAAAGTTGTAGAATCACATGAAATTTGGTGTATCCACATCTTAGATGATAACGGTGAAAAAGTTGTAGAATCACATGAAATTTGGTGTACCCACATCTTAGATGATAACGATGAAGATGGGTTCCGATCGTCGGAAAACACGACGGAGGGCGTATTTTTTCGACGCCATAGGAGGAAATTCCCTCCTATGGCGTCGAAAAAATACACCCTTCCTTATTTTTCCGACGATCGGCACCCACCATCTTCATCGTTATCATCTAAGATGTGGGTACACCAAATTTCATGTGATTCTACATTTTTTCACCGTTGATTTACTGGGATCAAAATTAGCGGTTTACCGACAATAGAACCTTTTACATTGCTAAATCAACGGTGAAAATGTTGTAGAATCACATGAAATTTGGTGTACCCACATCTTACATGATAACGATGAAGATGGTGGATGCCGATCGTCGGAAAAAATGAGGGAGAGTGTAGTTTTTCGACGCCATAGGAGGAAATTCGCTCCTATGGCGTCTTTCCTCCATTATTCTCATATATATATATTTTCCGTTCATTAATGTTGAGCATATTTCTGAGAAATGCTAATGTGGATTTTAGGGTTTGAAAGCTTTAGGGCCTGTTTGGACTTAACTCAAATTTCTAATGATGCATCATATGACTTTCATTTTGGAGCTTAAATAATTGAGTTATCTTAGCTTCAAAGCCGAGATCACCGGAGTTATATAAAATCCAACCCTACCTCTTCTATCTAAACTCCAACGGTGAGAAGAAACACCCATTTTGATGTTTAGATAACTCCAAAACAACTCTTTTGGAGTTTAGATAACTCCAAATCCGAACAACCCATCAAAGTTAAATTATAAGCGGAGGTAGGGCCTTTAAAGCTTGCATAACCTATATACCTAAATTTAAAATAAAATCCCTGTTATCCTAACTTGAACCCAACCAGGCCTTAGCCTCTTGGTGTATGCTTTCATGTCAGCTGAAAGTTCTTAAGCTTTTCTTAAACCAAGACACGAACTATCAACATGAAAAATCTTTGTCTTCCTGCAATACTGCTTTTTATTGTGAAATAGCCAAGCAGAACTCCTTCAGGCGACGAATATGGTTTCATATTTACATCAATTGCCAACTCTCTTGTCAGAGTGTCGACATTACTTGGTATAGATACTAGGGGTACATATGCTTGTAAAGAAGTGGCTAGCGATACATATTTTCCATAAGTGGATGTGGATCCTTTGTTTAATCAAAAGCATCCTCAGATACAAGAAAATGTTTCTTTAGAGTCCCTCAGAAAAAAATTATTCCATATGCAATGGGATGAAAATCCAATATAAAGCTTGACCTTCTTGGCATTGAATCCAAAACTGGAGTTATGAACCATATCTTCCAGTTCTACCAGAGCATATCTTTGTGTTATTTAAGCTGCAGTAAATTTAGTTGCATATCAAGCCTTGCTTCTCTCACCACAAAGGTTTTATTCAGTCAAAAAATTTAGTGAGTTGCCAAATCCGTAGTCAAGGTCCTTACAAACAACTATCTTAATGGCGTATTTTACTTTAGATTTCCATTGAAATATGATTTATCATTCATCATTACCTGCAAAAGTTCTTTTACACAATTTTTACAGCATTTCTTGTTCGGACAATTACTTTAAAATCTCAAGAATGTGTTAGTCAAGGCTGGTAGGGATCAACTCGATGCATTTCAATACTAATTTATGATATATTTCACTCTAGTGTGGCTGGATAAGGACCAAATCTTGCGTTATATACATTTTGGTTGTGATAGATGCCTTTTCTATGCAAATCACATGTCCTATTTGTGTTTAACCTAATTCTTATTTGAACTTAAGAACTTAAGTGAGTTTGAGGAGTGCTTAGAACCTGCCGAACATTCGTGATACCATATTATGCAATAAAACATACAACATTTGCAATTAAACAGACACTATTCTTCCTACTGTTTCCCCATGATTCCAACTTCCTCTTCACTCTCTGATAATCTGTGATCACCTTTTGATCATGCTATAACCTATTCGCAATTTATCTTTCTTGTCTTTTAACTGGTCAATCACTGATATCAACACGATAGTTTTCCCCCCTTTGTTAAAGTAACGAAGCTAGGCTTCAATATGAATCATCTGTTGATTCCTCCTTAAAGCTCCTGATATAGGATTACTATCTTGGATCCTTTGCCGTGAGGACTAGGCATGATCAAGGAAGCTATTATATTTTCCGCTTGTTCATGCATATAGTTAGTTATCTTTATTACAGCTTATAATGACTACAAAATATAGCTTGTTCATGCATGTTCTTGCGTTGCCTATCCTTTCCTGTCTTTTGCAGATAGACATGGATACAATTGAAGTGAGCAACCTGAATAGGCAGTTCTTGTTCCGCAAATTTCATGTGGGGCAGTCTAAGGCTAAAGTATGTAAGAGAATCCCTTGTTATTGGCTTTCACAACTTAAAGTTCCTGATTTATTTCTTGCATGCATGTATAAATACCCATGTATTCTGCTTAATTCAGCTCCTTTACTATTTCACCAGGTTGCTCGAGATGCTGTTTTGAAATTTCGGCCTAACATTAATATAACATCATACCATGCAAATGTCAAGGATCCAGAATTTAATGTAGAATTCTTTAAACAATTCAATGTGGTATTGAATGGTCTGGACAACCTAGATGCTAGACGGCATGTTAACCGCCTTTGCTTGGCTGCTGAAGTACCTTTGGTTGAAAGTGGAACCACAGGGTTTCTAGGGCAGGTTAGGGAGTATGCCTCAAATTGCTTCATTTATTATACCTACTGTAGGATTTTCTTTTTATATTACAGTTCCACCTGTTACGTTTGCTTCTATTGCTCAATAATAGGAAATCCGTGTTTCAAATATATTTTCATTAGGCTAAGGATTTTGCGCCATAGAGCCTAGCAAAAGGGTCTCTCTAGCAGGTGGGCTCTAAGCAGGTGTCTGCTGGAAAAGGAAGGAAAATATTGAAGAAAGAAGAAATTGTCTCCTTGGTGCTTAGGAGCTAGGTGTCGGAGGTTGTTGACCGTTTCACATTGCTCCATTTAAGAAGCCGGTGTTTGTCACCCAATTATTGTTATTATTAATTATACACAATTATACTCTGCTCAAGTATATTACAGGTCAAATTATTACAGTGTGTGATACTATTATCTTCATCATTGTATACCACCAATAGCCTTGCACACAAGCAGAGGGTGTCTCATAACTTGATCTTCCACCTTTGGCAATCCACCTGAACAAAAAATTGTATATTAAAATCCTTACTTTTCATGGATATTATCCAATTTTTTTTATCCATACCGAGTCTCCCAAAGGGTTGGAGGTTGCCAGGGCCCAGGGCATGATAAATCTGAAAAGCTGGTCACAAGTTCAAGGAATGCAATCAACAAGGGGAGAGGAGGTCAACCCTATTTTAGGGTAGGGGTAGGGCCCCGCAAGGGTTCGGTCTGTAACTCCAACAACGAAAAAAAGAGAATAAATTATCTATATCGTTGTGTGGGACTATATCAACGAAACATCATATCAACCAATATTTCAGACATTCACGTTACCATGTGTTGGTTTTTATAGACACCCTTTTTCTGTCACGGTGGATTGTCTAAGCACCAAGATGGATGTTCTTTTGGAACTTTCTTTCTTATATCTGCTAAACAACCTTGCTCTGTACAAATTTTCCCACAATGGTACAAGAAAGCTTATATAGCATGACATGGTTGCAAATTTTTAGCCATGTCACACTGTTGCTTTGAGGGAAAAATAAAATAAAAGTGGCAACTATGCTCTTTCTTAATATGGATTGCTTGGTACCTTAATGGCTGCGTACTTGTTTCTTTGTTACCAAAAGTCAACACAGACTTAATTTATAATTTCTTTTGACAATTTTTGATTGGATGTTATTTGCTTATTGTGTACCATCTGTCCTTTATGATTCTCATGCATCATTATATTTTCAATAAATCAGGTTACTGTCCATGTAAAGGGTAAAACAGAGTGCTATGAATGCCAACCTAAACCAACTCCTAAGACATATCCTGTATGCACCATCACGAGCACTCCGTCAAAGGTACACTCCTTTTAAAGGATAAGTAGTTACATGTGTTGTTTTGTATATTTTGCATCCCCTCCCCTGGTCTCCCTTTTTAGATGCATTTATGCTTCTCATATTGCTTAAAAGTAATTATTTGATAACCAAATAGATTTATTTTTCTCATCATGCTGGCGACGTATTGTGTTTTATCTTTATAATAGCTGTTCTTTGTTTAAATTTCTACACTCCCTTTACTCAACAGAATATATCACCTGAAGGAGGCAAAAGTATTTTCTCAATGTACTCTGTATATCACAATAAATGTAGTACATTTTATTGCTTAGAACTCTATGATGTCTATGTGGAATCTTCCTTTGCTTGTACTGTACACAACACTTGTTCTGCAAGCACAGCTGATAAAAATCTTACTGACCATGCAAACTATATCCATTTTGCTGCTTATGTCTATAGAGGCTCAAAATTTGATAGTGCACTTGATATGCTTTTGTTCAACATATCACTATTCACTGCCCATTTGATTAGCTGAAAGTTTGAGAAGCTATAAGGTGGCCAATTTAAATGAAACATATCAGTACCAAAGAGCATCCGAAGTACATGTGAACTTGACTGACAACATGGCATGTACTATCATTGTTATAGTTTGTCCCCTAATGAACGATAGGCTAAATTATAATAAACCTCCACAGAGTATTATTGAAATACCTCAGTTCAAGACATTTAGTGAGCTTATTGTTTCTTTTGTCACTAGTTTACCACCACTATGCCATCTTTCTTACTACATCTCACCCATCTTCCTCCTACCAGCCTACCCTAATTTGAAACTAAGTCCATACTAATTCATAATGACAAAATCTGTCACACACCAAAACCAAATTACCCAATCACTCATAATCACAAAATTCGTCAGGAAAATGATCATTAATAAGCAGTTCTAGTGATGGCGCATTGAGGAGACAAGATAAATGATCGGCGACTACATTATCAGATCTTTTTTTATCTTTAATTTCAAGATCAAATTCTTGCAATAAAAGAATCCAACGAATAAGTTGGGCTTTTGCATCTTTTTTCGCAATAAGATGACGCACCGTCGAATAGTCAGTGTAAACTGGAATGTGTGAACTGATAAGGTAGGGTCTAAACTTTTCAAGCGCGAATATAACAACTAAAAATTCCTTCTCAGTTGAATAATTTAGTTGTGCGTCGTTTAGAGCCCTACTCGTGTAATGGATTACATGCGGCATCTTATCAATATGTTGTCCTAAAACAGCTTCTATGGCAAAGTCAGATGCGTGACACATAATCTCATAGGGCTGGCTCCAATCGGGAGTATGGAGTATATGAGCGGAAGTAAGTCCCTTCTTCAATCTCTCAAAAGACTTGAGGCAATGAGAAGTAAACTCGAAATGTGCATCTTTGGTAAGAAGAGTGGTTAAAGATCTAGCAATCTTGCTAAAATCCTTAATAAAATGGCGATAAAAGCTTGCATGCCCTAAGAATGATCTTGTATCTTTAACTGTTTTAGGAGGAGGTAGGTGGACTATTATATCTATTTTAGCTCGATCTACCTCAGTGCCTTTACTTGAAATAATGTGGCCTAACACAACCCCTTGCTTGAGCATAAAATGACATTTCTCCCAATTGAGTTTCAAATTCCTCTCTTTACATTGTTGGCGAAGTAGCTCCAAATGATATAAACACTTATTAAAACAATCACCGAAGATTGAAAGTCATCCATAAAGATTTCTAAATAGCGTTCCACCATGTCAGAAAATATACTGATCATGCACCTCTGAAAAGTGCCCGGTACATTACATAACCCAAATGGTATTCGTCGGTATGCAAAAGTGCCAAAGGGGCATGTAAATGTGGTATTCTCTTGGTCTTCGGAAGCAACTTGGATTTGATTGTAGCCGGAGTATCCATCTAGAAAACAATAGTACTCAGGACCGGCTAATCTTTCCAGCATTTGATTAATAAATGGCAACAGAAAGTGTTCTTTTCTCGTTGCGGTGTTCAGCTTCCTGTAATCAATGCACACACGCCAATCGGTTTATGTGCGAATAGGGACAAGCTCCTATATGTGGTTTTGAACAACCGTGATACCAGATTTCTTAGATAATATATGAATAAGGCTGACTCAAGTACTACCAGAGATAGGATAAATAATACCACTATCAAGACATTTTATAATGTCCTTTCTAACCGTTTCCTTCATCACAGGGTTAAGACTGCGTTGAGGATCTCTAGTGGTCGTGATGTTCTCTATCAAGTGAATTCTATGTTGTATAATGGTTGGACTAATTCTCTTGATATCTGCCATTGTCCATTCTATAGCTTATTATTTTTAAGAATAGATAATAAAGCGACCTCTTGCTTATTAAGCCTAGCCGCAATAATTACAGGGAGCGTCTCATTCACACCTAAGTATGGATACTTTAAGTGATGGAAGAGGTTTGGGCTCTAATTTTGGTACTTCCTCAATCGAAGGACACAATTGAGGTCTAGGCTCAGTAAACAACGGCTTAAGAGGGGGTTTCCCCATATATGCTATATAGAATTTTGCTCATCCATATAAACAATCTCCTTCTTGAAGAGCTCATCCATGCTTTGCTCCATATCACAGTTATTGATGTCAATTGTTTCTTCACTAGGCACTTCATTAATTGCATTGACTTCATAGGGTTTATAGGGGTCACTTAGTTAACTTCCTAGATTAAAAATATTTAAATCAAATGTCATGTTTCCGGATGTTAGTTTCATGGAACCGTTGCAACGATTAATTAAAGCATTAGACGTAGTCAGGAAAGGACGACCTAGGATCACTGGAATTTGACCTCAATGGTTTGATACATATGTTTCTAGAACAATAAATAAAATCAACGGGGAATATGAATTCCTCAATCTTAATCAACACATCCTCTATCTCTCTCTTAGGTGTTTTGATAGAGCAATCGGCCAACTACAAAATGACCTTGGTGGGTTTAAGCTCACCTTACCCTAACTGCTCATAGACTGAAGAAGGAGGTTTACGATAGCATCCAAGTCGAGTAAAGCTTTAGTGATGTTCTTGTTTCCTATAATGCATGATATAGTAAGACTGCCGGGGTCTTTATATTTTATGGGCATAGCATTAGACAATGCTTCACAAATATTTCCAGCCAGAAATACCTTCTTAGGCACATTTGTTTGCTTCTTCTTTGTACAAGGATCTTTTAAGAACTTAGCATAAGTGGGAACTTGCTGAATAGCATCAAGAAGAGGTATGTTTATCTTGACCTGCTTAAACATCTCCAATACCTTCTCCATGTGTGTAGCTTACTAGCCTTCAAATGATGAGGAAAAGGGGCCCGTGGCTTAAGAACTATATCAGCAGAAGGTGCTTGGGATGTTGGTGCGGGAATAGGAACGGAAACCGGCCGTGCATTTAAATCGGCAAAAGATGGCTCATCAGCGGGTGGCTCCATGGAATCATCATGCATCCTAACTTGGTTATCAACCAGTTTTCCTGATCTCAAGATGATAGTAGCATTTGCTTGAGTAGGATTCATACTCGTGTCCTTAGGATTTATAACAAGTTGACTAGAGAAGGTGCCTCGCTCTCTCTGCTACTGCCGCAGCTATTTGGCCAATCTGCATTTCAAGTCTCTATTGCTTGTTGGTTAGCAGTTACGGCTTGACCAGATGCTTGCATGAAAGTGGCCAACTGCTTTTCTAGGTTAGTAGAAGCTTGAGCATTAGCAGAGATAGCTTGACCAGTGGTTTTCATAAAGGCATCAAAGTCGTCCTTTCTTAAGATTTATTGCCTTATTCCTCTCGTTTCCAAATCCATGTGTACTCTGTGTATTGGATTGGTTAGAGTTGGTTGGGAAAACCATTCTTTGATTTTGATTTTGGTTTTGGAATTGTTGGTTCGTATTAGAATTATACGTTCCTTGATTGGAAGATAGATTTGGATGGTTCCTTCGTCCTTAATTATAGGTTTGAGAATAAGGACCATTATTAGGTCTTTTAAATGCTGCATTAGCAGTTTCTTAACCTTGGGGTCCTCCTAGGTAAGGACATACCTCGGAGAGATGAATGGAATATTGACAATTTGAACAAGAGCATGGACTAACTTGATTTACAGGGTGTGGTAGCCACTTCCATCGTTTCTAACTTGTGCATTATAGCTCCTATCTTTGCTTCCAGGCTGATAGAAGTCTCCACGACGTGCATCCCTCCCTTCGATGTAGCAGCCACCCTCTCGTATGTGCCTTTCCATTGCAGGTTCTTATTAGACAACTCTTCAAGAAACATCGTTGCATCATCTTCGCCTTTGTTCATGAAATCTTCTTGTCACATTGATTCGAGCATCATCTTGGAGTCTAATTTTTGACATAGTTCCACCTTGTTATCCCATGACGTGGACATTTAATTAGGTCTTTAAATAGCTCAAAATATCTCCAAAAAGATTCATCCCCTATTTGACGAAATGTCCTTATTTTATTTCTAAACTTTGTTGTTTTAAAATGGGTTAGAATTTCTTTCAAAAAGTTTTAGCGAATTCCTCCCAGTTGTGGATTGTGTTATCGGGAATACTATAAAGCAAATGTTAAGCTTTATCTGAGAGTGCAAAAGGTATTAACCTAAGCTTTACCGCATCGATGTTTAATTGCTTCAACTTCAGCATTTAGCAAATTTCCGAATAAATACACATGCGTCTTCAGATTCAATGCTCTAGGATTTGGAAAGAGAATTTATGAAGGCATGTTTAATCTTATAGTTGTCACCTGTAGTAGGTGGCAACACGATGCAAGATTGTAAAGAGGTACGAACAAGATAGTATCCATATCACCCATTGTGTTTTTTTTTTCAAAACGAACTAAACGGTGTTTGTCGTTTCCATCCCAAACTTGCATACACCAGAAAAGCAAGCATATAATAAATTATATCCCCTTTTTTAAAAAAAAAATTTAAAAATGCAGAAAATAAAATACTAAAATTAAAACTAAAATTTATTCTACTAAAGACGGGAAATCGAAAATTTACAACATACAACCGAGATCTAAGAGTTGTCTGTGGTCTAACCGGAGCCAAAATCTTTGACCAAAGCATCTGAAAGCAACATTCGCTGCAAACCAAAAGTTGATAGTGCCGTGGATTTACTTCTTTTTGCGGGCACTGTTGACCTTCCATCGCAAAATAAAATTGGAAAACAGCAGAAAATCAAATTCTAAACAGATACCAAAAACCTCAGCACCAAAGGTACTGACTCAGCGGCGAGTTGGCCGATGGGCCTGGCGGATTAGCCGAAATCTTTAGGGATTAAGGCTTATGTATATTTGCTTCGTCTCTGTTTGTTTCCAATTTGTTCTCTGCAGCTCCAAATTTCTTGAAATAAAATTTAAAACAAACAGTAAAATAAAGATAAAAAGAAAGAAAAAATAATTCGAAAAAATCTACTAAAATTGGAACCGTCCTCCCCGGCAACGGAGCCAAAATCTTGTTGGGGTTTTTCTTAATCTTAAATTTATACTGCAAGTGCACGGTCAGTTGATATAGCATTTGTGGGTCGATCCACAGAGGATGGAAATTCTTATTAGATTAAACGAATTAAAAGAGAATTCTTTGGAATAAAAGAATTAAACTAATTAAAAATAATTAAAAGAAAGTAATTGCAAGATTTATAAAAATTGAATAAGGAAAACCAGGGTTTTGAATTCCTTATTTCCAATCATGGTGCGTTTAATTAAAGTGCTTTTCTTTTCTTAATTTTTATTTTTATGATGATTATCTATCGAAAATTAAAAGAATAAAACATGCGTTCATCGTCATAAATCATTAAAACATAAGCAAACATGATTTATACGAATTCCAAATATCCTATCAATTGTCTCAGAGGGAAATAATTACCCTAAAAATTAAGTACTAATTAGTTAGGACTTATTTTGATCCATCCTTCTACTAGGATCTCCTTGGTTGTCAATCAAGACTCTACTTAGCTTTATCGGCTAGTCGTATCTAACCCTAAATTAATTAGATCAACCTTAAACTATAAGAAAAAACTTCTTTTACATCCATTCCCTTAATGAGATTTGATGATTGTCAATTATGAGATCATTAAGTTTATCGGTGATGTATTGATAAAAATAGATTGATATAATTAAAAGAGTTGTCATTAAGCATAGAAAAGGAAAACTAATCAGTTAGAACTAATCACCAATCATAGATCTAGGATCATCAAACCCTAGATGGAAAAATTACCTATTCATGGCATAAAAATATAAATAAGGAAATAAGAGACATAATAAAATAATTAAAATAAAAGTAAGTTGCTTACAACCTGGACCTTGTTCTTGAAATCCTAGCCGCCAAAAGAGAGAAATAAAGAAGTTTGCTCTCTATATTCGATACCTTTAAATAGCCTTTTAATCGAATAGAGGTACCGACATGATTAACATAAGTTCACAAAACTTGACCTAATCTGCCTAAGTGGGTTGGCTAAATAGCCGGTACGGCCGGCTAAACCGTCGGTTTAATTTGAGCAAGTGGGCCTCACTTTGATCTGTATCTTCATTGCGCTGAATTGGCCTTTTTAAACTCTTCACATCTCATCTGTGTGCTTCTGTTCCTTCTTTTAACTGATTTGCAACGTGAATCATACGTGTTGGTATCATTCTTCTTTTTTTGCAATTAAGACCCTGCCACCTGTAAATATCACAAAACACCTTTGTGCAGTATTAAATGTGACATAATAAAGTTAAGGTTACAAAATATGTATTAAAATACATCTATCATTCGGATTCTTGGAGGATTCAATTTAGCTTGATAATAATTTGTTTCCATCTTCAGTTGTATTTGCCATACAGTTTTTTTATTTAAAAAAAACAGAACTATTTATTATTAATTTACATTATCTCGGGGGCAGTCCTGTGCATGAGGCTCCAATAATTGTGGTTCTGGGGACTGTGAGAGGCATACGACTTGCCCCTAAATTGAAGAGGTTGATTCCGCGACTTAAAAGCATGAGATCCATTCTTCAAAATACAAATGGATATTCTTTACCAAGCACGACCACCAACTATAAGGTGATTTCTTAGTTAATACTATTAAGTCTTAACTATTACATTTTCAAGATTCGATGATATATTGATGGCGAAGTCTGGATCAAATTTAAATCATCACAATCACTTAATCTAGAGATATTCTTGAGGGTCAGGATACATGCTTCATTTCGCAAATCAAATGATTCGAATTTTAGACCATAAAGATGTTGTGAAGAGATTATACATTATATAATATGTACTTAGCTCATACATGTGAAAAATTCAAGGAAAAAGGAAAAGAAAAAAATAAATACCACCTAGCAAGTGATGCCAATTAAATATTGATATTAACATGGTAAATAATTATCAATTATGTACCAATCTGTCTCATTGTTGTGACTTATTGCACTCTACTAATGGCAAATCAGAATGAGCTGTCATTATTGATTATTCCTTGACTAAGATACTGGTTTTAGTTCCTTATGCGCCAAATTCTGAACTGGTTTATCCATTTCTTTTTTTCATATTTGCTGATCTTTAGCATGATCCTTGGATTACATTTTGAATTGTTGCTAATTTGAATTTTAGAACCCTGCTTATCCAGTTACTTCTGTTCCTTGTATTATGGTGAACAATTTTTAAACATGTTATCCGTTATCTTTATTTTCTTCATTGCCCTTTCAGTTTCAGTAATGATGTTTTTACTGTTTCTTACAAGCTTGTATTTATTTCTCACACTTTATAATGAATTTAAATCTATCCGTATTACAGTTTGTTCATTGCATTGTTTGGGCAAAAGAACTGCTTTTTGCAAAGTTGTTCGGTGATAAAAATCAGGGCAATGATCTTAATGTGCGTTCCAGTGATGGTGCCGATTCATCAAATCATACAGAAGATGTTTTTGACCGAAGTTTAGATGAAGATCCTGAGCAATATGCTCGAAAAATATATGACCATGTATTTGGATATAACACTGAAGTTACATTGGCAAATGAAGAAACATGGAAAAACAGAAATAAGCCTAGGCCTATTTATATTAGAGATGTACTTCCGGACAAATTAGTCCAACAAAATGGGAACATGGAGAATGGCCGAGCTGACTCAGCAATCTCTGCCATGTCTTCTCTTGGTCTTAAGAATCCGCAAGATGTTTGGAGTCTTGTTGAAAATACAGAGATCTTTTTGGAGGCCCTGATATTATTTATTGAGAGACGAGCAGAGGTCTGTACTTTTGACTCTCTTTCATGAAAAAGGTCCCTAGAACCTGTACGTTCACATATTTTTGTTGGGTGCAGCGTAGGTACGATTATTTTAGTTTCTCTTTTTGTGCTTCCAGGACATTGGGCGCCTGACTTTTGATAAAGATGATCAATTAGCTGTAGAGTTTGTGACTGCTGCTGCTAATATTAGGGCATCATCTTATGGAATTGCTTTGCATAGTCTTTTTGAAGCCAAAGGTATTGCTGGAAACATTGTCCATGCTGTAGCTACAACAAATGCTATCATCGCTGGTTTGATTGTGATTGAGGCAATCAAGGTGCTGCAGAATGATTTTCACAAATACAGGTATGTGGTAATAAGCATTTCCCAATAAGATCTCCTTGAATTAACCTGATTTTCATTGTTAGATCTCCTTGTGCCATAAATTGTGCACTAGAATTTAGATATGCCAACTGCCCTAGCTTGAGTTTCCCAAACCAGGTTTAACTTGTGACGCTCTTCTCCGTTATCTGCATCTTTCTCTTACCCTTCTATTAGCCTTTTCTGTGACTCATTCATTTGCATGCAAATTATAAATGGGTTGTTGGTTGCTCTTTGTTGGCACTAAAGATGCAAGTCTATCTATTTGGCATAGGATGACATACTGTCTTGAGCATCCGTCAAGAAAGATGATTTTGATGCCAGTGGAACCATTTGAAGCTAACAAGTCCTGCTATGTCTGCTCCGAGGTAGTATTATCTTGTTACTGGAAGCTGTATACATTATTACACAAACTTATCCAGCGTTAATTGGAATTTTTGCATGAAACAGACGCCTTTGCTTCTTGAGGTGAACACTTCTACTTCAAAGTTACGGGACATTGTCGAGAAAATAGTAACAAAAAAACTTGGCATGAGTTTCCCTTTGATAATGCATGGAGCAAACCTTATATATGAAGTTGGTGACGATCTTGAGGAAGATGTTGCTGCCAATTATGCTTTGAACCTTGACAAGGTTGTGACTGCTATTTATTAATCTAATTATTTAGAAATGATTGTGTTTCCTTATGATCTTAATCTGTAACTACCTGCTTATTCAGGTCTTAGCCGAACTTCCTACTCCAGTTACCAATGGAACAATGCTTACGGTCGAGGATCTTCAGCAGGAGTTCTCATGCAACATTAACATTAAACACAGGTCATTCATTGCCGTCAGTTTGCTTTAGTACTTATATTACTGGCTTGCATTAATCGAGTCAGCTTGATATGACAACTCATTTTTTTTGTTTATTAAATATGAATTGCTTGCTAGGAAGGATCCAAAAAAACAACCACAAGAAGTTTTGATAGGTTTCATGTATGTTTCATGGGTTATTTTTTGTGTTTTATTTATGTCGTTGTCTAGAATTTTTTTGGGAAACGTGATCACGCCATACCATGCCCTGTACACATCTATGCTGGCAAACTATTCATGTGGTGTTTTCGCAAGTTCTAATTGGAATGGGGTGCACGTTAATTCTATAGGTGTGAGTGCCATCACCCATGCAAATCAATAACTTGAAGTGTAAAGCTTTAACTACTAAAAAGCGCAAAAACTTGGATATCTGAAATATTTTCAAGTTCTATGAACACATACATTATAAGGACATATAAATAAATCTACAAATCAAAGTGAATCTCAGAGTCATCCATTAGCTCTTTTTTCTACTTCAAGTCTTTAATTCCATATCTGATACTCCTACAAAATATATAATTTTCTAGGACTCATCAGAACTATCTTATTTATATATATACATCAAGCATCTAGGCATCCGTGTATTGATGCATATCCAACACAAGTAATTTCATTGTGTCAATTATGCAACTATGCATGCAACATAATGCATTACCCTTTGTACATTTGAATGAGATATCTTCCAGTTTTGCATTTCTAAGCAGATTGGTGTTTGATATTAGTTTCCATACTCGGCACCATTTGGCAATAAAGGACATCTTAAAAATCTTGTGAACATGTACAGGGAAAACTTTGATGAGGAGAAAGAGCCTGATGGTATGTTACTATCTGGATGGACCCCGCCAACTGACAAAGATAGACCGGTCGCAAGTAATGGGGAGCAAGCATCGACATTGGTTGCTGCAGAAATTGAAACTAAAGAATTAGATGAAGTTGACATTGCTTCAGAGGAACATGGGGTTGCTGTTGGAACAAAGAGAAAACTATCTGAACTAGAAGAAGCAACTGAGTCGAAGCTTAATGCTACAGGATCTGAAGCTCCTGAAGATGTAGGGGACAATGATGACGATGACGATGTTGTTTTGCTTGATGAGAACCCTGAAATGGCAAGGAACAAAAGGGTGAAATAGCACCAGCCATTCAAAGAACTTCAAATGATTCGGGCGTCATTCCGACCTTGACATAACATTTTGCGATCGATATTTATCGGAAGTCAATTTTTGTTTATGATATGACGTGATATGTTTGGAGATTGCGGCAGGCCATTAATATTTTTAGTTGGAGTAAGTTCATACAGTGATAGCTGACCATTGAACATAGGTCTTGATAAAATGCCTTGGACCCCTTGAGTGCTTTCCCTCTCAACACCGAGAAAGCTTGTAAACTATTAAAATTGTGCCAACTAAGTAGGGCGAGTGTGCTTTCTTTTTCACTTTTCTTCAAATCTGTAATTTATGGGATCGGCATTGACAGATTGTAGAGACAGAACTGTTAAAAACAGCACACTTGAAAATATTTTGTTGTTTTTGTGATTTTTGACCGGTGGCCGCTTTGATTCATCTCGTTTGTTGGAGCACTTTTTCAGATTGCTGGTGGCCGCTTTGATTCATCTCCTTTACTGGAGCACTTTTACCAGAATGCTTGCTCCGCGGCATGGGTTCATATTTTTGTTTATTAACTAGCAAGTACCTCTACCGTAGACTTGAGTGGTAATGTATGGTTAGCTTGACGAAACTCATTACCACTTGTATAGATTATTCAATTAAAAATACTAAAGAGTGTTCTTCTGTATATAGCGTGAATCATGGAGAATGTCATTTTTATTTTGAGGATGCTTTTTAATTTTCTGTTTGTCTTGGCTTGATTTTTATGTGCAACTATTTGTAAAAAATATTTAGAAATCTCGGGTAAATAGAACCGTCCAAAATAATCTCTCTCATTATAACATGAAAAACCATATGGAAGAATAATGTACGAAGAAGAAGGGGCACCCAAATAATCTTGTAATACAATGGATTGAGGACTCCATTTTCTTTGATAAATAACATATATCTACGGAAAGATAACATGTTGCTCTTTATTTTTTAACCAAGTTTTGTTAGGACTAAATTGGAAAATAATTACTAAAATCACTAAATTTGCGGGGGATAAAAAAGATGGCGGAATATTTAATATCTTATTGAGTAACTATCATGGTTGAACCTCCATGTATCCATATTTTTCTACATCAATTTTAAGTACAATTTTTGGAATAAATTATTTTAAAATAATATTATTAAAAAGAAACCACTTTCATAAGATTTTACAAAAATAGGCCACTGGGCGCTACGTCAATGCTGGTGCTGGCGTGTTAAAAAAATTTAAGGTCCGCGCCCCTTAAAAATGTAGCAAAAAAATATGAATCATTAATGGGCGCACTTTGAAAATGCGCTCATTGATTTCATTTGGCGCACTTCTAAAATGCGTCCAATATATCATTTTCATTGTTGAGACTTTGTTTTTTTATTTAGCAACTGCGTTCTAAAAAGAAATATACTCATTCACGGGTTTGTGTCTTCTTATGGTGCGGCTTGTAAGTGCGCTCCAAAAAGAAACACAATCATTCACGGGTATGTGTTTTTCTGGTGCGCAGTTGCCAACTGCATCCAAAAAATCATACCCGTGAATAATTATGTTCCTTATATGAAAATTTCAATCTCTTCCTTTCTATCTCAAATCTCACTCTCTGTGGCGCTCTCTCTTCTACTCTCTCAGATCTCACCGCCATCATTATCTTTATCTTTCTCCCTTTCACGTCTCAGTCTCGCCCTCTCTCAATGTCGGGATCTTCATCTGCAGGGTTGCCATCAATCGATGAAATCAAGAGGTGCATCCCTTACACTGTCGTGAAATCTGTATACACGAGAATAGACCACTCTAGTTACGAAGGTATTCTCTATCGATTACGGAGGGTATGAACTGGTCGATGAAGATTGATCGTGAAATTCTGCGGCTCTTGCACTTAGCCGTATTGGGTGTGCTCCCTTCTCCCCCTGAAGAAGTAACCCATGACCACCATGGAGAAGCAAGTTGTCATCTCCACTTCTTTCATTCTGTGAGTCTTCTTTCTGGTCGCAATATTGAGTACTCCACAAGCTCTCTCTACCGTATCTTTATGCACCGTCGGACTTTGAACCATCTCGAACTCACTCGAGATTCCGCGGTAGGTGATGAGGCTATTGATGCCATTACAGAGCCGATCAATTCTGTTGTTGCGAAGCTCAATACAGAAAATGATTTATTTCTGAAATTTTAGTGATGAATTATGGCGTTGTTACTGTTCTTATTATCTATTTTGTTTGCGACATTTGTGTCTACGCTGTGGATGTATGTACCATGTGTGTGTAATTTCTTATGTATGAACATGTATTTGTGTGAAAGAGAATTAACATTTGAATTAAAATGATTTAAAGTGTTTTTTGTAAAGAATTAATATTTGAAAATCGGACAACATCTCTTTCGTAAATTTTGAATAAAATTCATGTACAAGAACAGTAAAATAATAATATCTATAGATGGAGCTAACTTAATACCCAAACGGCGGAGACTTAACGCCCAAACGGTAGAGACACAATTCATACAGAATATACGACGCCCAAACGGCGAAGACCAATAAGCTGAAAACAATAAACACTGTAAAATAAGTAAAGTTAAACCGACTTCACATGAGTTCGACTAAAACACAATACTTCATGCAATCTAACAAAATAGTCGCAACATCTATGATGTCCTCTTCTTCGCTATAGAAGTCGAGGCCGTGACGGTTTGACTTCGTCGGCGGCAGGTGACTGAGACGGCTCTGGTTGTGATGGTCTATACCCATACTCATCGGAATACTGAAACGGCTCTGGCTGTGCCCGTCTAATTAAGTTTTGTTCATGCATATGCGATAGGAATGGCTGGTGCGGACACAGGTAGTAGAGGCACGGGTGATGCAGGTGATGAGGTTCCTAGCGCACTAGCCGCTAACCCGCGGCCTTTGCGGAACGAAAAACTTTAATTTTGAAACTTGGCGCTAGAAATAACGACCTAAAATCTTAACCAAACACTAAATTAGAAAACAAGAAAAACTAAATTACGAGTTCGAGGGGCTAGCTACCTTCGCAGCATGTTTGCCTAATCGCGGAAGACCTCCTCTTACGCACTTTGGCCACCGGGAACGAGCTTGTATGTCGGAGGTCATTGTAGCGTTCATATGAACTCGTCGGGTGCTTATAACGAACTTGTGTTCAAGTGTTCACGTAATAGACTCTAGCAAGCTCTCAAGAGCTCCGGAACGCGCTTGCAAACCGGTTCTCCTTCGCCGAAAATGATCCACCTGAGGGGACCATGTCCAAGCTCTTATTTCACACCAAAATAACCTAGTGAAGCAAGGTTCACAACTTGGTAAGAAGTGAAGTTTAGGGATGTAGAAAATGTGATCAAGTATTTATTTATCTTTGTCACACCCCGCTTCCCAGTAGACGGAAACGGTGACACGGCAAGCCTGCAACGTATTTACTATGAGAATACGTTAAGCGTATGTAAGTAATATAACAATGTGTAAGAATGACAAGAGTAATAAAATTAAACAACAACTTTATTTACATTCAATTTTAAATACAACTGTCTGGAATAAAAAGATACAATGATATAAACAAATACCTAAATAATGACATACTGAAAGTAAGTGCAGGCAGGAGATAGTAATCAGGCTGAGCAGCTAACTGTTCCAAGTCCTCCGTGCCCGGCTCTATCTTCTCAGAGTCCGGTCCTCCTAACGAACATTCCAAAGAAAAGAAATAGAGAGGAATGTCGTCAGTGAACTAGCGCTCGGTAAGTCCCAAAATAAGTAATAGAAGATGACCGAATGATATATAAAGTGAATAGAAACCAAGTAATGTGAACATGTAAGATTGTATAACCGAGTATCAAAGCATGATCATTTACATGTATAAGACCTGCTATTCTAACATGATTGTTTGTAGTTTGATACAGAAGGTATTTATGTATACGAGAGGAGCCCATATTACCCCGTGGACTATGGTAACATGTAGTACAAGGCCCCGTCATAACCCACAAGACAACAACACGTGAATTCATGTAGGTGTCTTTTAAAATGACCTCTCGTGCTACGATATACGTTCTTTACCAATATACCGCTTTATCCCTTCGTATTGTAGTGTTCAATTCAAGTTAACAGGTCTTGACCAAATCCATGAATATAAAAATAATGCAAGTTCATGTTCAAGATGTAATCATGTATTTATGTCAAGTTCATGTCAAGTTATATTCATGGTTCGGTCAAGTCAGGTAAAGTATTCAAGTTCAAGTATTCAAAGTCAAGATCAAGTGTTCATGTCTGGGTTTGAGTTTGGACACTGGTTCGAGTTTGTATTCAGGTTATGGTTATTTCTTGTGAAATGGATTTAACTGTTGAAATTCTTAAGTTCAGGAGTAATCAGACAACTGCTGCGAATGGACGGCAGGATTTGTGTCTTTTTCCAAGACAATTGTCATTGACGACTCCGTTAATTTATAGTGTTGTCTAACCTGAATAGGCAAGCACTCACTTTCTCCGGCTCCCTGAGGCTCAAGAGAAATGATACCGTATAAACCTATATTAATCTAGAGTCCTTACAGATTTATTCTTATTGTTTACATTGTATTTACATATCTCGAGGTTTTTTTTTATGAAAATACTTTAATATTGTGTAAACATAAATCTCGAGGGTGATTTATAATATTAAGAGTTTTTATGAAAATGTATTTTACTTTTAGTGGTATTTGAGTGATAAAACATAGTTTTTAAAAGTTTATGGTACTTTTATGAAAACTACTGTTTTTGGAAATTGGTGGTATTTTATTGAAATTTCAATCTTTCATTTTTAAAAGATAATTTTCACAATTTGTTTTTATTGAAAATACAGATTCATAATTTTATATAAATTTTCTAAGGTTTTAATTTGTTTTGAAAAGTCGTATTTCATTAAACCGTATTTTTATTTCCTTTCGAGACCGAATTCTCCAGGAGGAATTCTGTATCCCGCTTTACTATTTCAAGGACGTGCGGTAACCCGCACCATCAGTAAATGGATTCTCCTAAAAAGGGTTGTTGGGGCGCAATTGCAAATGATTTAAAAATATTGATTAAAAACATTTATTTTTAAAAGTAATGGTATTTTATTGAAAACCTTATTCTTTAAATTAAACATATATCTAAAAACTTCGTGTTATGAAACCATAGTGTATGTGATGGGGTAGGTCATTACCCCGTGAGTTTTCTAGAGGGATATATGCTAGTTATCGATTAAAGGGTTTTATTTAAAGTTCATGGTATTTATATGAAAAAGTTCATTACATTCTACCCTTCTTATAAAAATTTCGTTCTCGAAATTTACATAAAGACTAATTTTCAAAAAGGTGGGGGTATCTTGCATGCATATCGTATTCTCTTTCTCAAGTTGAATCTCCTGGCAATCCTTCCTCCACATCACTCGGACCAAATTCATCTCATTGTTTCGTAATATTTTCACCTTTCGATCCAGAATCTCAACTGGTTACTGCTCGCAAGTTAGATCGGTATGTACAGTGAGCTCTGAGTGATCAAGTATGTGGTTGGGGTCGAATACATATCGTCGTAGCTGGAATATATGGAACATATTGTGCACTCTTTCCAATAAGGGCGGTAGTGCTAAACGGTATGCCACTTCTTTAACTCGTTCGAGTATGTCGAACTGTCCGATATATCTTGGACTAAGTTTTCCCCTCTTGCCAAAACGTAGCACTCCTTTGTTCGGAGAGATCTTCAGAAACACATGTGCTCCGGGTTAGAACTCCAAGTGTCGACGCTTTGCATCTGCCCAATGTTTCTGTCGGTCCTGAGCTATGCGCATCTTTTCCCTGATCGTGCAAACCACATCTCCAGTTGCCACGATCATCTCTGGCCTAAGGAGTTCACTAACTCCAACTTCGTCCCAACTGAGCGGGGAACGACACTTACGTCTATAAAGTGATGCGAATAGTGCCATCCTAATACTTGCATGGTAGCTGTTGTTATATTAAAACTCCACAAGGTGTAGGTGATATTCTCACAAACCTCCAAAGTCTAGCATACATGCTCTTAGCATATCTTCTAGAATCTAAATTGTTCCATTGAACCATCCGTCTGTTTGGGGATGATACGCCATACTGAAATTCAGACTCGTTCCCAGATTAGCTTGAAGACTGCCAAAATTGGGATTGAAATCTAGTATCTCGGTCGGAGACGATGTAAACAGGTACCCCATGTAATATCATGATCTCCTGCATGAGTTTATAGGTATCAAGACAAGTATGGTACATCTTGAAGGTTTAAATCTTACTTTAGATTTTTACTCACCTCCATGTACTTTCTTTCCAACGTCTTAGTTGATTGGCCAACTCTGAATGGGATGAAATGAGCCGACTTGGTGAGTCGAACCACAATAACCCAAACCACGTCGTTACCCGTCATGCTGCGAGAGAGAGCAGTCATGAAGTCCATGGTAATGTGCTATCATTTTCATTCTGGGATTAGTAACGACTGAAGTAGACTAGCAGTTCTGTGATGTTCAGCCTTCACTTGCTGACATATTAAGCACTTTGCTATGCTCCTTACTACTTCGCACTTCATTCCATGCCACCAGTAGTGTTGCCGTAGATCCTTGTATATTTTCGTGCCGCCGGGATGTACAGAATATGGAGAGCTGTGAGCTTCTTTCATCAACTCTTCTCGAACAAGGCCGACTGATACGCATAAACGGCTCCCATACCGCAAGTATCCATCTTCTTGGATGATGAAGTTAGTTCGAAGACCACTTTCTACTTGATCTCGGATGTTATGTGGCTTGGCATCATTTGCTTGAACTGCCTTGATATGATTGACAAGAGTGGACTGGATTTGTAAGTTTATCAAGGACGAGGCGCTACCTGGCATAACTACTTCAATCTCCAATCCATACAGTTCTTGCTGTAGTCTCCATTGAGCGGTGAGGTTCATTGCTAAAGGCTAGCGACTAAGGGAATCGGGAACTACGTTCACCTTTCCAGGAAGATATTGTAGCTTGATGTCGAAGTCTGCTATGATCTCTAGCTATCTTCTCTGCCATATGTTGAGTTCCTTCTGAGTAAATACATACTTCAGACTCTTGTGGTCTGTGTATATATCCACTCGCTCTCCCAAAAGTTAGTGACGCCAAATCTTGAGTGCGAAAATCACGGCTGCCAATTCTAGACCATGTGTTGGATAGTTGCACTCATGAACTTTTAACCGCCTTGATGCAAAAGCCACAACTTTTCCATGCTGATGTATAACACATCCTAATCCTTTACTGGACGCATCACAATGCACATCAAATCCGCCAGATCGATCCGGTATTACGAGGATAGGTACAGAGGTTAATCTCGACTTGAGTTCTACAAAAGCCTTTTCACATGCTTCTGACCACACGAATACTTCGTCTTTACGTGTAAGCTTGGTCAGGGGTGCTGCGGTCTTTGAGAATCCTTCGATGAAACGTCTGTAATATCCTGCTAAACCTAGAAAACTTCTTATATCTTTGCCGGATTTTAGTGTAGGCCATTCGCTGACAGCTGACACCTTAGCTGGATCCACAGAGATTCCTTCGCCTGAAATGACGTGTCCAAGAAATCTGACCCGGTCTAGCCAAAATTCACACTTACTGTACTTGGCGTAGAGTTGATATTGTCGTAGTGTCTCCAGGACAATGCGTAAGTGTTCGGCGTGCTTTTACCGATTCTTTGAATACACCAAGATGTCGTCAATAAAGATAACAATAAACCTGTCTAAGTACTCTCGGAAAACTTGGTTTATCAAGTTCATAAAAATGGCTGGTGCATTTGTCACTCCAAATGGCATTATGAGATATTCATAATGGCTATAACGAGTCCTAAACGCTGTCTTCGGAATGTCGGACTCCTCGATCTTCACCTGATGATAACCCGAGCGAAGATCTAACTTAGAGAAGACACAAGATCCACTTAGTTGATCGAAAAGGTCATCGATGTGAGGTAGATGATACTTGTTGTTAATCGTTACTTCGTTCAGTGCTCGATAATCCATGTACGTCCGGTAGATACCTTCTTTCTTCTTCTTCACCAGCAGCACCGGAGATCCCAACTTGAGGTACTGAGTCTGATCCAACCTTTTTTCAGAAGGTCGTCCAACTGAATACGAATTTCTTTCAATCCTTCCGGACTTAGTTCTTTGATTATAGGTTGTGCACCAAGTTGAAAATCAATACTAAATTCAAGATCTCGATCAAGAGGCAAACCTAATATGTCTTCAGGGAAAATATTCTCGAACTCTCGAACTACTTCAGGTTTTTCTCCTTCGGCTGGTAGGTAGAACACTTCTGCAGTCTTCGGTTTAGCACTGTAACTTCCTGACTCCAAGGTTCTGTCTCCACTTAAAGTAGAAAATTGGGTGATCTGGTATCTCAAATACTACCGTTCTTTGACGGCAGTCAATAGTAGCATAAAATACTCCCAGCCAATCCATTCCCAACACAACATCGAAATTTGGTATGTCCAGCACTTTGAAATTTGTGTATAATTCTCGACCGTAAACTAGAACTGGGCACTGATCATATCCCAAGGTTGCCTTCAAGACTCCATTCCTGGAACTAACGTTCCAGCTCGAAATGAGTGGCTTGACTGGAATCGCGTGCGTTCTCACGAACCGTTGTGATATGAAGCAATGTGAAGCTTCAGTGTCAAAAAGTGCAAGTGCAGGAAGGGTGGATACTAGTACAGTACCTAAGTTGTGTGAGGTTTCATTTAGTTATAGAGAAAGTATAACGATGTACAAGTATCGAAAGGTTGAAAGGATGGGAAGAATTTTACCGGTGATGACTTGTCTTGTGGTTTCGGCCTTTTCGACCATCATTGTAAAAGCCTGATGTCTCGGTACATTCCTCCTCACTGGAGGCTCATTCCTCTGTCCTTGAGGTACGTTTCTCTGTGCCTGATGGAATTGATGCTGAGGCTGTACAGGTGGTCCACGTGGAGCTGGTACAGGAAGAGCTATGCGGGGTGCAGGTGCCTGAATAGCCGGCCTCTGCGGAGCTGGCATTATGGGTCTAGGTGTTGGCGCTGTGTTATCTCGATATGGGCATGCTCCTATAGCGTGAGTAGATACTCCAAAAATCAAACACATGCCATTTGTATGCCTGCAGTCCTTTACCAAATGTCCAGTTCTCTTGCAGTAGAAACAAAAATCTGGACTGGATCGGTTAAATGATCCTCTTGGTCTCTTGGGTACAAAAGTCGGCCTGGAAGAGGCTCCTCCTGTCATCTGGGTAGCAGGGCGTTTGATTCCGGCTGCTTGCAGCTTACCCTTCTTCTCGACCACATCTTCACAACAGCGCACTGCCTTCAGAGCGAGTTCATGAGTCGGATAGTCGCCTATGGCTAAAACTGCTTGAATCTTCGGGTATAAGTCTTGTTGGAACCATCTAGCCTAAATTTCATCGGTAGGGATCAGATGTGCCGCAAACCTGATAACGTATTGATGTCAGAACAGTTATGTATTTTACGGAACAGAAATTAATACGAATTCTTTACCTGCTGAGCATGATGAATTCGACATTATATCCATCCACTAATTTTATCCACATAGAGCCTTGTTGCAGGTGGATGAACTATCGTTCCATCTTAAAACGGGCAGTCTCGAGGGAAAACTTCGCATCGAATAGGTTACGGAAATCTTCCACTCTATTGGTTACGCAAGACGGCTTTCCTTGGCCTTCCACCAGACACTTGCGTTGTCCGTGAGCTGAAGCTTTTCCACACGAACCCAAGCTATGTCTGGTACCTGCGCTGCTGCAAGGTTGTCCTCGATACTTTGGGCCCATTCTTCAGCCGCAAGAAGACTCTCTTTCATTGAGAAATTCTTTGTACGCAACACCCGAAATTGCTTTACTCCAGGTGCTTCAGTTTCGGGGCAGTTCATAAGGATAGCGGTCTGCTGCTGCTGGCCCTTTAGAAGGCTTTTGATGGCTTCTAGGAGTACCGTCTGTTCATTGATTGGAGCAGCAACGGTAGGGGGAGGAGATAGGGTAGACGGTGGTGTGTTTCCATTGACGTTGGTGCTGGTGTTGTTCGGAGAATTCATCATCTTGATAGAAAAGATAAGTTAAGATAGATTTAAGAAATTTGAAATGCAAGCAATACATAGTTGCTGATTCTTATAATTCTTGTGACATATTGCTTAAGAATTTATGCAGAACTGATCTGCATGGGACACCAACAAAACCTATCACGCCCTGCTTCCTAATAGACAGAAACGGTGACGTGGCAAGCCCGCAACGTATTTACTATGAGAATACGTTAAGCGTATGTAAACAATATAACAATGCGCAAGAATGACAAGAGTAATAAAATTAAACAACAACTTTATTTACATTCAATTTTAAATACAACTGTCTGGAATAAATAGATACAATGATATAAACAAATGCCTAAACAATGGCATACTGAAAGTAAGTGCAGGCAGGAGCTAGTAATCAGGCTGAGCAGCAAACTGGTCCAACTCCTCCAGGCTCGGCTCTATCTCATCAGAGTCCGGTCCTCCTGACGAACATTCTAAAGAAAAGAAACAGAGAGGAACGTCATCAGCGAACTAGCGCTCGGTAAGTCCTAAAAAAAGTAATAGAAGATAACCGAATGGTATATAAAGTGAATAGAAATCAAGTAATGTGAAGATGTAAGATTGTATAAGCAAGTATCTAAGCATGATCATTTATAGGTATAAGATTTGTTATTCTAACATGGTTGTTTGTAGTTTGATACAGAAGGTATTCATGTATACGAGAGGAGTCCATCTTACCTCGTGGACTATGGTAACATATAGTTGTAGGGTGTTTTTCGTCACCCCATTGAGATGGGAATACGCGCGCGCTTGTCAGGCGTACTACAGATTCCCCCTGCCTAGGGTAGGCCGGGGTTTATTGATTGTGGGGATTCGAATCTCCGGCAGCCGCGGACTAAGCTGCCGTTAATTACCCCTCGCATTTGGAGCGAAGGAACCTCCGATTGACGGGTTAAACTGGTCATGCGAACTCAATATGCGGTGCGTTGGTGTGTGTATATATATTTTTTTTGTTTTGTTCTACTTGTAAAAAGAGATATATACATATATATATATTTTCTATATACAAAAATAAATAAGTAAATAAATATTTAGAGATTTTTTTTTATTTTTAAAAATTTATTATTATTATTATTTTATTTTAAAATATTATTTATAATTTATTTAATATTTATTATATATAAAAAAAGGGATTAAATAAAGAAAAGAAAAAAAGAAAATAATTATGTTTTTTTTAATTATTATTTATAATTTATTTAATATTTATTTATTTTTATTTTAAATAAATAAAAAAAGGAGGAGGAAAGAAGAAAAGAGAATTTTTTATTTTATTTTATTATTATATTTTATTTATTTATTTATTTATTTATTTTTTAAAAATGGAGGTCACATGCTAACATGTGACCCCTCAAGTGAGGGAGTCACATGCTAAACATGTGACCCGGTCACATGTTCAGCATGTGACCCGGTCACATGTTCAGCATGTGACCCGGTCACATGTTCAACATGTGGCCCTTCATGTGAGGGGGTCACATGTTTAACATGTGACCCCTCATGTGAGGTAAACATGTGACCCCTCATGTGAGGGGGTCACATGCATGTGAGGGGGTCACATGTTTAACATGTGACCCCTCATGTGAGGGGGTCACATGTTTTGCATGTGACCCGGTCACATGCTTTGCATGTGACCGCAATTTTGCATGTGACCGTAATTTTTTTTTTTTTTTTTGTGTGGAACGTGGAGTTCAACTCCAAAAGAATTTTACATGGCCAAAAATATTATAATGTGGAGTTAAACTCTCCAAAAAAAAGGTATTTTTTTGTGGAGTTAAACTCCAAAAGTATTTCTGCAGTGGAGTTAAACTCCAAAGGAATTTTATATGGCTAAAAAAAATGTAATGTGGAGTTAAACTCCCCCAAAAAAGTATATATTTTTTTTGGGTGGAGTTAAACTCCAAAAGAATTTCATGCAGTGGAGTTGAACCCCAAAATAATTTTATTTGTGGTGGAGTTGAACTCCAAAAGAATTTTATTTGTGGAGTTGAACTCCAAAAGATTTTCTCCTTTCTCCTTTGAGAAGAAACCCAAAATGGGTTCTCTTGAAACTCCAAGATCTAGATCTTGGATGATAAAAAAGAGATCCTTTTTCTTCTCTTGATGGAGTTTTTGGAGATGGGTTTATAGTAAAACTTTATTTAGTTTTTTAAAAAAGAGAGCTAAGCTCTTGATTTATTTTGAAAATAAAAAGGAAGAGAAAGAACTTGAAGAAGAGAGAGTGGAGGAACAAACCCTAGTTTTTTAGGGAATGAAAAAAGTGTTCTTCTATTATTCATCATCATGTTGCCTTATATAGGCTTACATATTTACATATAGCCCCTTGGGCTTCACAAAATGGCATTTTTCCTATCCCATGGCTCATGTGCCATTTTATTTTTTGCACATAAGCCATGGGCTTACAAAATATTGGCTTTATGCCCATTTTGCATACATTTATGTATAAAAAATTACATAAAAATTATTTATTACATGATTTCATTTTTGGCATGGGGAGGGTCGGCCGCTTCATGTTTCGGACTCGACCTGGGCATGGGCCCACTTGACCTGGGCTTGGGCCCACCTGGCTTGGGGTTGGCCTTGACTTTGACTCGGTCAACCGGGGTGTAAATTTTTACCCCAACAAAGTGCCCCCCATCAATAAATGCACACCGCACATTTGAGTTGTGTGCATGAAATTGATGGATCTTGAAGCTGAACTTCGAGGTGGAACATCATTCCAGAGGCGAAGCATCATCCCGGGGAGCATGATTCCCGGGGATCGGAGTATCATTTCGACGAGCGGAGCATGATTCCAGGGTTCGGAGCATCATTCCGAAGGGCGGAGCATAATTCCAAAGATCGGAGCATCTTTCCGAAGAGCGGAGCATAATTCCAGAGATCGGAGCATCGTTCCGATGGGCGGAGCATTATTCCAGGGTTCGGAGCATCGTTCCGAAGGGCGGAGCATAATTCCAGGATTCGGAGCATCATTCCGAAGGGCGGAGCATGATTCCAGAGTTCGGAGCATCTTTCCGAAGAGCGGAGCATAATTCCAGGATTCGGAGCATCATTCTGAAGGGCGGAGCATGATTCCAAGGATCGGAGCATCATTCCGAAGAGCGGAGCATGATTCCAGGGTTCGGAGCATCTTTCCGAAGGGCGGAGCATGATTCCAGAGTTCGGAGCATCTTTCCGAAGAGCGGCAGACATTTTGACCGAAGCATAATTTCGATGCAGAGGTTGATTCCCAGGCGAAGCGTAATTTCGACAAGGAAGGCAGATATTCCGAGGCGAAGCATTGATTTCAACACGGGATACATTCTGAGATGGAGCATGATTCCGGCGCAGAGCTTGTTGGCTGACTTGATTCCGAGACGAAGCATAATTTCGACAGGGAAGGCAGGTACACCGAGGTGAAGCATCATTTCAACACGGGGTGCATTCTGAGACGAAGTATAATTCCGACGCAGAGCTTGCTGGTTGACTTGATTCCGAGGTGGAGCATAATTCCGACGAGGAGGTCGTTGGTTGATTCCGAGCCGAAGCATAATTCCGACAGGGAAGGCAAATACACCGAGGCGAACCATCATTTCGACACGGGGTGCATTCTGAGACGAAGTATAATTCCGACGCAGAGCTTGCTGGTTGACTTGATTCCGAGGCGGAGCATAATTCCGACGAGGAGGTCGTTGGTTGATTCCGAGCCGAAGCATAATTCCGACAGGGAAGGCAGATACACCGAGGCGAACCATCATTTCGACGCGGGGTGCACATTCTGAGACGAAGCATGATTCCGACGCAGAGCTTGCTGGTTGACTTGATTCCGAGGCGGAGCATAATTCCGACGAGGAGGTCGTTGGTTGATTCCGAGCCGAAGCATAATTCCGACAGGGAAGGCAGATACACCAAGGCGAACCATCATTTCGACACAGGGTGCACATTCTGAGACGAAGCATGATTTCGACACAGAGCTTGTTGGTTGATTTGATTTGGGTTGACATCAGTATCGCTACACTGGAATATGGTACCAGGAGCGAATCATCATTTGTCATGAGAGGGTTTGGGGATTTTGGTTTTGGTCGGCATCTGCATTGCTGCACTGGAATAATGCCAGGAGCAACTCATCATTTGCCCCGGGAGGATTTGGGAATTGGTTTTGTTCGGCATCTGCATTGCTGCACTGGAATAATGCCAGGAGCAACTCATCATGTGCCCCGAGAGGATTTGGGAATTGGTGGCTTACGAGACAGGTTTAAATCCCTGTCGCCTAAGGCTTTTCATTTTTGTGGGCCGTGAGGGTCCCATAAAAGCATTTTCTCCCTACGAGTCGAAAGGATCTCGTAGGTGTATTTTCTCCTTAGGAGTCGTGGGGACTCCTAAGTGTATTGCTCCTTTGTGAGTCATAAAGATCTCACGCGGGAATTTTCTCCTCACAAAGTCGAGAGGACTTTGCGAGTGCATTTCATTTCTTCTTCTTTTTTTTACGAGTTTGCGCCCTTTCGGGTTTTCATAAACTCGCCGGCAGTCCTGCTGTTTTTACTCACGGAGCCCTTTCGGGTTTTCATCCGTGCCCGTTTTGCTTGTGGACATACCGTTCTTCTTTTTTTTTTCATTTTTTTCATTCATTTTTTTTTCATTTTTTTTTTGGAATCTTCCCTGCCGGTGAGACTTTGAATGTGGTCTCGCCGGTAGGACTTGGGAGAGATTGGGATCGTTTTACGCCCGTGGATTGTATACGGTTTTGCAGGATGTATGATCCAGACCGTAGGGCCAGAAACATTTCAGGACTTTGTTGGCGTCTGCATCGCTGCACTGGAATATGGTACCAGGAGCGACTCATCATTCGCCGTTGGTATGAGATTTGGAATTTGGTTGGCGTCTGCATCGCTATACTGGAATATGGTACCAGGAGCGACTCATCATTCGCCGTTGGGGTATGGGATTTGGAATTTGGTTGGCGTCTGCATCGCTGCACTGGAATATGGTACCAGGAGCGACTCATCATTCGCCACTTGGGGATTGGGGAGCGATGGCTTAGGAGACAGGTTTAGATCCCTACCACCTAAGACTTTTCAATTTTATGGGCCGTGAGGGTCCCATAAAAGTATTTTCTCCCTACGGGTCGTAAGGATCCCGTAGGTGTGTTTTCTCCTTAGGAGTCGTGAGGACTCCTAAGTGTGTTTTTCCTTCGTGAGTCGTAAGGATCCCACAAAGGTTTGTTCTCCTCATGTATCATGAGGACACATGAGTGGGTCTTCTCAATGGAGCATAATTCCACAGGCGGAGACCAGCCGCGTGACTGGTGATTGCGGTGGGGCATGGGTATGAAGAGAATTATTTGAGCCTGTGGATTGTATACGGTAGTCAATTTGGGGACTAACCGTAGGGCCGGGAGAATTTTGGAAATTTGAATTTTTGTTGGCGTCTGCATCGCTGCACTGGAATATGGTACCAGGAGCGACTCATCATTTGCCGCTTTTTTTTTTGCCGCGATTGCTCTATCATTTCAGCTTTTCTTATCGCGAAGGTCGCGATTGCCCTATCATTTCGGCTATTTATTCGCGATTGTCCCATCATTTCGGCTTTATTTTCGTTTTCATTTTTACTCGCTGATTTTTATTGCGAGTTGCCCCATCATTTCGGCTTTTCTTTATTTTTCTTTTTATTTATACACATTTTTTTTGTTTATTTACATATATATATGTATACATATATTTTTACATTCCTAGTTTAACGACTTAGAGGTCGACTGTTCCCAGTTTAATGACGTGGTGGTCGATTGTTCCCAGTTTAATAACGTGGCGGTCGTCAGGTGTTCCCAGTTTAACGACGTGGTGGTCCTCTGGATCAGAAGCTTGGAGAAGATACCCGATTGAGCAGTTGTCAGGGGCACCGCTGGAGCTTGCCCGAAATACCTTATTATTTTGTCAGTGTTGATGGCCTTGCCCCCAGCTGGGGCCAAGAAAAATTGTTCAAATACCGACTTGCATCGAATATGGAAATTGGAAATTGTTAACCCCTGCAAATAGAAACATTATTTCAGTATAGGCAATCGATATGTATATTGATTGAGTTCGCATGAACATTTAACCCGAAATATGGGAGGAGAGATTGTCCCACCGGGCGTGCCAGAATCTGTAGGGTGTTTTTCGTCACCCCATTGAGATGGGAATACGCGCGCGCTTGTCAGGCGTACTACAGATTCCTCCTGCCTAGGGTAGGCCGGGGTTTATTGATTGTGGGGATTCGAATCTCCGGCAGCCGCGGACTAAGCTGCCGTTAATTACCCCTCGCATTTGGAGCGAAGGAACCTCCGATTGACGGGTTAAACTGGTCATGCGAACTCAATATGCGGTGCGTTGGTGTGTGTATATATTTTTTTTTGTTTTGTTCTACTTGTAAAAAGAGATATATACATATATATATTTTCTATATACAAAAATAAATAAGTAAATAAATATTTAGAGATTTTTTTTATTTTTAAAAATTTATTATTATTATTTTTTTATTTTAAAATATTATTTATAATTTATTTAATATTTATTATATATAAAAAAGGGATTAAATAAAGAAAAGAAAAAAAGAAATTAATTATGTTTTTTTTAATTATTATTTATAATTTATTTAATATTTATTTATTTTTATTTTAAATAAATAAAAAAAGGAGGAGGAAAGAAGAAAAGAGAATTTTTTATTTTATTTTATTATTATATTTTATTTATTTATTTATTTATTTTTAAAAAATGGGGGTCACATGCTAACATGTGACCCCTCAAGTGAGGGGGTCACATGCTAAACATGTGACCCGGTCACATGCTTTGCATATGACCCGGTCACATGTTCAACATGTGACCCCTCATGTGAGGGGGTCACATGTTAAACATGTGACCCGGTCACATGCTTTGCATGTGACCCCTCATATGAGGGGGTCACATGTTTAACATGTGACCCCTCATGTGAGGGGGTCACATACTTGCTTTGCATGTGACCCCTCATGTGAGGGGGTCACATGTTTAACATGTGACCCCTCATGTGAGGGGGTCACATGCTTTGCATGTGACCCGGTCACATGCTTTGCATGTGACCCGGTCACATGCTTTGCATGTGACCGCAATTTTGCATGTGACCGCAATTTTTTTTTTTTTTGTGTGGAACGTGGAGTTCAACTTCAAAAGAATTTTACATGACCAAAAAAATTATAATGTGGAGTTAAACTTCCCAAAAAAAAGGTATTTTTTTGTGGAGTTAAACTCCAAAAGTATTTCTGCAGTGGAGTTAAACTCCAAAGGAATTTTATATGGCTAAAAAAAATGTAATGTGGAGTTAAACTCCCCCAAAAAAGTATATATTTTTTTTGGTGGAGTTAAACTCCAAAAGAATTTCATGCAGTGGAGTTGAACCCCAAAATAATTTTATTTGTGGTGGAGTTGAACTCCAAAAGAATTTTATTTGTGGAGTTGAACTCCAAAAGATTTTCTCCTTTCTCCTTTGAGAAGAAACCCAAAATGGGTTCTCTTGAAACTCCAAGATCTAGATCTTGGATGATAAAAAAAGAGATCCTTTTTCTTCTCTTGATGGAGTTTTTGGAGATGGGTTTATGGTAAAACTTTATTTAGTTTTTAAAAAAAGAGAGCTAAGCTCTTGATTTATTTTGAAAATAAAAAGGAAGAGAAAGAACTTGAAGAAGAGAGAGTGGAGGAACAAATCCTAGTTTTTTAGGGAATGAAAAAAGTGTTCTTCTATTATTCATCATCATGTTGCCTTATATAGGCTTACATATTTACATATAGCCCCTTGGGCTTCACAAAATGGCATTTTTCCTATCCCATGGCTCATGTGCCATTTCATTTTTTGCACATAAGCCATGGGCTTACAAAATATTGGCTTTATGCCCATTTTGCATACATTCATGTATAAAAAATTACATAAAAATTATTTATTACATGATTTCATTTTTGGCATGGGGAGGGTCGGCCGCTTCATGTTTCGGACTCGACCTGGGCATGTGCCCACTTGACCTGGGCTTGGGCCCACCTGGCTTGGGGTTGACCTTGACTTTGACTCGGTCAACCGGGGTGTAAATTTTTACCCCAACAATAGTACAAGGCCCCGTCATAACCCATGGGACAACAACACGTGAATTCATGTAGGTGTCTTTTAAATTGATTTCTCGTATCACGATATACGTTCCGTACTAATCTACCCCTTTATCCCCGTGTATTGTAGTGTGCAGTTCAAGTTAACAGGTCTTGGCCGAATCTATGAATATAAAAATAATGCAAGTTCGTGTTTAAGATGTAATCATGTATTCAGGTATTCATGTCAAGTTCATGTCAAGTTATATTCATGGTTCGGTCAAGTCTAGTATTCAAGTTCAAGTATTCAACGTCAAGATCAAGTATTCATGTTTGGGTTTGAGTTCGAGTTTGTATTCAGGTTATGGTTATTTCTTATGAAATGGATTTAATTGTTGAAATTCTTAAGTTCGGAAGTAATCGGACAACTGCTGCATATGGAGGGAAGGATTTGTGTCTTTTCTCAAGACAATTGCCATTGATGACTCCGTTAATTTGCAGTGTTGTCTAATCTGAATAGGAAAGCACTCACTTTCTCCGGCTCCCTAGAGCTCAAGAGAAATGATACCGCATAAAGCTATATTAATCTAGGGTCCTTACAGATTTATTCTTGTTATTTACATTGTGTTTATATATCTCGAGGGGGTTGTATGAAAAATACTTTAATATTGTATAAACATAAGCTTCGAGGGTGATTTGTAATATTAAGAGTTTTTTATGAAAATGCATTTTAGTTTTAGTGGTATTTAAGTGATAAAACTTAGCTTTTAAAAGTTTATGGTATTTTTATGAAAACTACTATTTTTGGAAAATTGGTGGTATTTTTTTGAAATTTTGATCTTTCATTTTTAAAAGATAATTTTCACAATTTGTTTTTATTGAAAATACGGATTCGTAATTTTATATAAATTTTCCAAGGTTTTAATTTGTTTTGAAAAGTCGTATTTCATTAAACCGTATTTTTATTTCCTTTCAAGACCGAATTCTCCATGAGGAATTCTGTATCCCGCTCTACTATCTCAAGGACGTGCGATAACCCGCACCATCTGTAAATGGGTTCGCCTAAAAAGGGTTGTAGAGACGCAATTGCAAAGGATTTAAAAATATCGATTAAAAACATTTATTTGTAAAAGCAATGGTTTTTTTTATTGAAAACCGTATTCTTTAAATTAAACATACATCTAAAAACTTCGCGCTACAAAATCATAGTATATGTGATGGGGTTAGTCATTACCCTATAAGTTTTCTAGAGGGATATATCCTAGTTATCGATTAAAGGGTTGTATTTAAAGTTCATGATTTTTATATGAAAAAGTTCGTTACAATCTCGTTTTCCTTTTGTTTCTCAACTCAAGAGAATGGCAAAGGAAGAAAAAAGAGGAGCTCAAGAGCAAGAGCAAGAGAGGAGAATTTCATGGTAAGAAAATATGAGAACTCATACCAATTCAAGCATGGCATTTTTTGTTTTGATAAAAGAAATTTTCAAATAAAAAATCCAACCATGCTTGAAATAGTGATGACAAATGAATTAAGTAATTCATTTGCTATTCCTCTTACCAAACTCCTTGCCACCTTGCATGCCATCTCATTTTCATTAAAAAATAAATGGAAAAAACAATATGAGATGTTCTCCTTTTAGAAGTATTTTTGTATGCATACAAAAATACATCCCACAAATACATACCCATATTCATATCAAAATACGAATACCCAAGAGATAGAAAAATACAATGAACATAATATTAGAATATACATATCGAAATATATATATATATATATATATATATATATATATATATATATATATATAAATATAAATTATTAAATCAATACTTGATTTAATAATCCGGCTTAATCCTAAGCTGGCTAGTATTATCATCCGTCCGATTAAAATCCTTATAGCTAGTACACGTATTTAATTGGAACTCTGCACGTATCAATATACGGCCACTACATCATTTCGCCTGAACCGAGAAAACTCTTTGTATGAGACTCTAAAGACTCGACAATACGCCGGCAGTGGGTTTAACCACAAGCACGTCAGCGACACTTGTTGTATGTAACGGCTACTCAGGTATTGAACGAAATGAAGGCCGACGAGCAAACTCATCCGTGCCTCTACTGAGCCTGTCTTTGACAATCTCTGTACAGTCTGATCTTTTTGTCTAAGAGTATCGCATACTAGGTCTAGGGGGTGGATAACGTCAGACTCCTAATAACCCGATAAGTCGTGCCGGTGTCAAGCTCATTACCTGTGACACTCTAACACGATCGTACGTTATTTAATTATATTAAATAAATATGTTGGGAATTTATATTATTATTGTTATTGGGTTATGATTGATATTTGGATGGTTATTATGATAATCATATTGTTTTACCTTGTCTTGATCCCTAGTTCGAGTTGATATAATATTGGTATCCGACCCGCATATATGTTAACTTATGATATTTTGTTAGTATTTAAGTTTTATTGCTAATTGTATATATCTTATTCATATAATATATGTTAAAATATCATGAGATAAGAAAATGGTATTATATTAATAGAATATATTTATGGTTATCTAGTTGTTAAATAAAGGATAATTAGTATCTAATATTTTGTTTGCTAATCTATTAACATCTGTTTTAATATCTATACAATATATTATCAAATATTAGTTTTGTAACCAAAAATATTATGATTATCTAAGTAGTTAAATATATGATAATTAGTTTTAAGTTTATTTGCTAGTCTAATAATATTTTATTTTAATGTTCATATAGTATATTTAAATATTAGATATATTAGTATGCTCTTTTAACAAAAGATATATTTTGGTTTGATAACTTTAAACGAGATATATTTTATTATGGTGGTTTTAAATAAAATATATGCTTAGCTATTGTTAATCTTTTGAGAATCTTTAGGTGATCCTAAAAAAATATTTTGGGGGTGTGTTGTGAGAAATTTAAGTTTTGGAGGGGTTTTATTTGAGATTTGAATTAATATCTATCTATCTATCTATCTATCTATCTATATTTATAACTCACTATCTATCTCTCTCTCTTTCAAAAACAAATTTTATTTTCTCTCTCCAATCACCCTCTCTCTCTCATCTTCCTCTCTTCTCTAATATAAACCTAAACAGACCCTAACTCCAGACGAGACTGATCACCATCAAATCACAACCATATTTCTCGTCTTCATCGTCTCCAAGGCAAGTATTTAATACTTGTTCGTACATACTAGCTACGACGACAATTACGACCGTCGTAATATTATTTATCTATAACGGTTAAAATTAGTATATGTTTTAAGAGAATAATCATGGTTAATTAATAATGTTATTTTGATAGGTATTGATTGTTGCAAATTGTTAACTAACATTGTCTACAGTTTAATATTTGAATATATATATATATATATATATATATATATATATATTGTTGCAGATTGTTAACTAACATTGTCTACAGTTTAATATTTGAATATATATATATATATATATATATATATATATATATATATATAACCCGTTTTGCTAACTATTACAACCTGAAACTAAGCCCAAGTCTTTTCGGGAAACAGTGTACATAATAATGAAACCCTTGTTGAAACAATTATTAAGATCATTAGTTTATATTAGATATAATAATCTCTGTTGAAAAATATAGTTTGAAAATATTATAGTTTACACATGAAACGTCGTCGCCAAGCGGATACGATAAATCTAGAATTTACTGCACACCATACTTTATAAAACTTATTATAAATCATCGAAAAATCATTAGCACATGTTCTTTAGTTCGTTACGAAGCTAACTTAGAATACTATAACCCTGTGAAATATTTACTTGCAAAATAAATTGTTTAAATAATGTAAACTGCAAATGAAAATACCTCTGAACTGTTGTCTAGGGAAATTCCAGTAGCTAACTTTCAAATTCGAACATTCATAACTTTATGTAGGAATAACCTGAGATGTTTTAACTTATAAAAATGAAAACTTTATTGAATTATCTTTGTTTTGGTATATGACATGTCTTTTTTGGAGAACGTTTATTATTTTTAAGCTATTTTACAAATCAAACTGATGCTGAATTTCTGAACGGAACTTTCTTGTGTATAGTTAATCAACACCACTTTTATTATTATTAATCAGATTGAATATGCTATCCTTATCAATGCTATTATCTTGATCTTGTACATGATATGGTTACGTTATCCTTGACATATTTGTATACCGATTATGATATATATCACTTCTATCCTGTTATTTTTACTGTATTGTTATCGTTATCATCCCAGTACATACTTGCCATGTAATGTTTACAATACCAACAATCATGATATTGATTTGATTGATCTGACATGTTGTCCTGATGGACGTAACATGTAGCATGTTCCTGTGTTGACATTAGGTACATATTATTTCTATACTTGACATTAACATGAAAACCTAGGGAAAAAAGAGAAATTAAGAATGAAATCTGATTTGTAACTTAACAGTTATTGATTGCTAGAGACTGATCAGTCTATAAGAGCTTCAGGCTCCGGAATGGTGATGCTGATTCACCTATACATGATATTGTTTTACTGCCTAGCGGTACGTCTCGGATTCAGCCTCGAGAATCATGACTGTGGTCCCGGGCACGCACGGGATACTATTAAGTTGTATCGAGAATTTTATTGATTGGTTTCAAATACCTTTAGGATAGATAATCTAGAGACATGGACCCTTAGAATACACATAATATGATTGATATTGATTATTTTTTATACTCATGCCATCGAGTTTATTGCATATGGTATACTATATTTCATATTGGTTGTATTATTATGATATCTATAATGCACTGACATCTGGGTTTTGTATGACCCAGATCCTTTGACTTTAGCATATGAGGATCGTGAGTATTTCAACAGGATTGCCGAGCAGTGAAGAGCAGTTCACTGATTTAGTTTATTGATGCTTTATATTTCTTTCTATTATTGAACTTGTAGATTTATCGTTGTAATCCCATACAACTATCAAATATTATTTCCTTTAGTTATTCGGATCATATTGCTTCCACTACTATTTCATGTTATCGTTTTTGTGGCTATTGGACATGTTTAGAGACAGATACTTATATTGTTATTCTCGAGTACTGATGGGCAGCCGTAATGTGACTATGGGAGAATGTTTCCTTACTGCAAGTAGTATGGTTGGTTTTGTTACGTTCCCGAATTTGTGTATTTTGAGAAGCGGGGCGTGACATCACCCACTGAGAAACTACTGATCTCTTATCAGTAAATCTCATCCACCTTGGCCAAGGATTTATGGTGACAACGGACCGAACACGGCACGACATCGACTCCCAATACCGGGAGAGATGAATCACTGACGATCGCTCACTGTCTCCATATAGCTCGGGACTGTACCCAACTAAAACTTGTTTGCACGACTCCTTTGAGCCATGGTAGGGCAGTAATCAAAGTACAATGAAAACTCACACAAGACAAATGACGATCTCAGGTCAAAATACTAACATGTACTCATGTTACCTGAGAACTGCTATCCGACGATAGGTATAATACCATCTAGAAGTTCTCGGCGAGTTCGTCCGGTGTACTCACATCCAGTGAGCACCTGTAAACTATCTTAGGTGACACAACACCAGTGGCTTGTGAGACCAACCACCACCCCTCGTCGGGGTCTAGAAACGTATACACCTGTCTACTCCGGAATATCGATATCCAGTCTCGATACCCCTTCGACTAGGGACATTTAAGGATGTGCCTATGGACTACCCAGCTCCCACGTATATGATTGCCATCATAATGCTGGTAGTCAAGCAAGAATTCTATGAGTTTTATTATTATGTATTAGCGATACGTCATAACCAGTAAAACGCATACACATCAATGATAAAGACAAACCAGATAGCATATACTATCATCTCGAGTAAGACTGTTCTACCTATATAGATCCTCCTTCAATTATCATAATCGTCTACCTGCAATTACAATAATTGCCTTGAGAGCATTATATCCAACAACAGGAATAGTTGATACAGGCACGGCCGATGGACGTATGAATATGTGCCTCATCATCACACTTCTAATGAGGGACTTGATATTCATAAAGCAGCTCGCTGAGTCCCTATTGCTACTGATCCCTTCATCAGCTATATCCTCTAACGCGTAAATGGTTTGGACCTATATTGATGTTAAATAAGATAACGAATTTCATAAAAATAAGATTATAGTTTTATAAGATTTGATATAAGGTTACCAAATCTCTCTTTATCGGTCCTCGAGACGTATATGAGGTGGGCGGAGGGGCGATTGTGATGATGAATCCGCGGGTAATCATCTAATACCAGGCAAGGTACTGGTCTATCAGTATACCTGGTTGTATCTTCTTGACTATGTGGTTTACCCGATCGTACCATCAACCCACCCAAATGTGATACTTCATGAGCCAAGCATCTCCAGCTAGCGTTCCACCTTGATGCGGTGTCCGCTCCACCGCGCCTGATATATGATGCCTCAAGCTAAACTGACGAAGGACATAGTCTGTCACGTGCATCTGAATAACATCGTTGCACATGATCGACGTCCGCATTCCAAATGCCGGCGCCTACCAAGAATAACAGATGCAGATTTCCCAACAGGTCAGGTGTGTATGGTGTCCATGTAACAGTTGACTCCTTCATGATGTCGAACTCGTTGTGGTAGAAGTAGAGGCTGCGATCCGGTGTCACATCCCATGACTTGGCCTTATTCCACCCGCATAGAGATTACACACAAGTTAATATTCCAAAAAATTTGAAATTTAAATTTGCGCATTGGTTCAATTGCTTCTTGCAACCATATGGCCTTTGGTCATCTAAAGCGAACTGGGTCGTGATGGTCGGGCGATCAATAGAAAGATATGTCTATGATCATATCTAAAATAAAATATGATTTATATTGAATATCAATTTAATTACGCAAAATTAGGAGAATGCGAATTTAAGTATTTTATAGCGTTAAACAGCCCCCAAAATTCTTCTGCTCTATCAATGCAGTCATCATCAGCTCGTTGTAGAGAAATGACAGAATTGCACTTCCCCACGATAAAGTGGCACACTGGTCGAGATCAGCTAAAAGCGTCAGCCAGGCAAGAATAAATCTACTCTTACTCCTATCCGAGAATAAGCGAACCCTTATCTGAGGTAAAATATAAGCATGCGCATGCTGCTCGATCGCCGCAGGCGTAGCATCCACGGTAAGCTCAGCACTAACTGCCTCCCGCAGTCAACTCAAATTAATGCTACTCCCTCTCCTCTGCCCAATAGGCGGAATCCTACCCAACAAGCGGGGACACAAATCTGACCAATCATGACTGTACTCCACAGCAACCATCTATCTGTCTACAGGCAGACCAAGCAGCACAGCGACATCCTGCAGGGTCATAGTCATCTCATCAACTCTAAAATGGAATGTGAAGGTATCTGGTCTCCATCTATCTACCAAATCCATAATCAAGGCTCCATCTAGACGTATATACTCTAATCTAGATAGAAGATGATGTAGGGTGTTTTCCATCACCCCATTGAGATAGGAAATACATGTCGCTTGTCAGGCGCATTACAGCTTCCCCCTGCCAAGGGTAGGCCGGGGTTGATTGATAGTGGAGATCCGAATCTCCAGCAATCGCAGACTAAACTGCTGTTAATTACCCCTCGCCTTTGAAGCGAAGGAACCTCCGATTAATGGGTCAACTAGTCATGCGAACTCAATGTGCAGTGTGCGTGTGTTGTGTTTTGGAGGGGACTTGGATCTATCGGGGGCCACGCAGAGTTTACGGGGGTCTCTCTACCCGGATAGCGGGCTGGGGGTCAAGGGGGCTAGCAGCCCCCTTACGGGGTGCGGGGCAGCGCCCCTTTAGAAATTTTTTCTAACGGGAGACGTGTTTTGAGTGTGGAGTGTATGAAAAAAAGAAAGGAGAAAAGAAAAAACGGTGGGTAACGTTCTAAGGACATGTGGGCGATGGGTGCTGGGAGCTGGGCACTGGGTGTCAGCGCCTCATCTGCCTGGCATGCGGGCGCCAGGCGCTGGCGTCAGCGCCTCACACGCTCGGCACGTGGGCGCCGGACGCCTCATGCGCCCGGTACGTAGGCGCTGGGCGCCTGCAGAAAGAAGGGGCTTAACCCCGGAATTAGGAGTTGAACTCCTGAAAAGGATTTTTATCTACGGAGTTAAACTCCAAAAGATTTTGAATGGAGTTATGCTTCTAAAAGGGTTTTATTTATGGAGTGAAACTCTAAATGATCTTGATAAATGGAGTTGAACTCCCAGAAATCTTTGGAGATGATCGAAGGGGACCCCTTTCTTCTCCCCTTTAGTTCTCGATTTCTTTTGAGGCTTGGATCTTTCCGAAGTGGGGTTTTAGAGATGATTCTCCTTCTTCCTCTTCTCTGTTGGCTGGATCATGGAGAAAAGGGGGTAAGACTTAAAAATCTCCCCTTTTGTGGTTTTGATGGAAGATCTGAGCTCTCCTTCAAGGGTTTTATGGTGAAAAACTGTTTTTTTTTGGAAAAAGAAGAGTTAAACTCTTAATTTAATTCAAAAAAATGGAAGAAGGTTTAGAAACTTGAGGAAGGAGAAAGAGGCACAGAACCCTAATTTTTGAAAGAGTGAAAAAGTTCTTTTTGATTTTTCATCATGTTTGCCTTTATATGCTACACACTTTACATATAGCCCTTTGGGCTTTGCCAAATGGAACTTGTGCCACCCCATGCCTTAGTGCTTATTTCTTTTTGCACATAAGCAATGGGGTTTGCAAAATTTTGGTTTTTTGCCTATTTCTCATACATTTATTTCTAAAAAATTACATTGAACTAATTTATTGCTTCATTCTTGGCATGGAGCCAGCCCCTTCCATGCTTGGTCTTGACTAGGGTTTTGGCCCACTTCGCCTGAGCTTGGGCCCGCTTGGCTGGGGGTTGATTGACTTTGACTTGGTTAACCGGGTTATAATTTTTGACCCCAACAAAGTGCCCCTATCAATAAATGCACACCACATATATGGGTCGTGTGCATGAAATTGATGGATCTTCTTTTGCGTAGAAGTTGACCTGATTTGGTTCCCGTTTTGACGATGAGGAGGTCGATGCTACCCTTTCGCGATGTGGACTGTCGATGATGCCCTTTTAGCGACGTGGACGGTCGGTGCAGCCCTTTTGTGACTTGGACGGTCGGTGCTGCCCTTTTTGCGACTTGGACGGTCGGTGCTGCTCTTTTTGCGACTTGGATGGTCGGTGCTGCCCTTTTTGCGACTTAGATAGTCGGTGCTGCCATTTTTATGACTTGGACAGTCGGTGCTGCCATTTTTATGACATGGACGGTCGGTGTTTCCTTTTTTATGACTTGGACGGTCGGTGCTGCCCTTTTTGCGACGTGGATGGTCGATGCTGCCCTTTTTGCGACGTGGACGGTCGATGCTACCCTTTTTGCAACTTGTTTGGACGGTCGAGTCTTGATTTGACTTGCTCCGCTTCTCGCGGTGTCGGGATTGAAGTTTACTTGCTCCGCTTTCTGCAGGGATGGGATTTGATTTGACTTGCTCCGCTTTCTGCGGTGTCGGGATTTGATTGGTTTTTGGGAGTTCCCTACCCGTCTAGCGGGGCTTTTGAGCTTGGAAGCGCTGCTGGGTGGGACGTTGATTTGATTTGTTAGATTCATGCCTTGTTTGGCATGATTTTTGAATTTGAGAGGAACATGGAATTTGGATTTTGTTTAGCATCGGTATTGCTGCACCGGAATAATATCAGGAGCAACTCATCATTTGCCCTAGGAGGACTTGGGATTTGGTTTTTGGGTCGGCATCGGCACCGCTAACACTGAAGCATAATGCCAGGAGTGACTCATCATTTGTCGTTTCCCGTTGGGGAATGATGGCTTAGGAGACAGGTTTAGATCCCTGTCACCTAAGGCTTTCCAATTTTATAAGCCATAAGGGTCTCATAAAAGCATTTTCTCCCTACGAGTCGAGGGGATGTCGCAGGTGTATGTTCTCTTTAGGAATCGTAAGGATTCCTAACTCTTTTGTGAGTCGTAAGGATCTCACACGGGGGTTTCTCCTCACAAGGTCGAGAGGACTTTGCGAGTGTATTTCATCTCTTTTCATGAGTTTACGTTTTTTCGGGTTTTCACAAGCTCGCTGGCAGTCCTGCTGTTTTTACTCATGGAGCCCTTTCGTGTTTTCATCCGCGCCATTTTGCTTGTAAACTTATCGTTTTTTAGCTTCATTGCTGGTAGGACTTCAGATGTAGTCTCACCGGTAGGACTTTGGAGAGATAGGGGTTGATTGAATGAAATCTCGGTGTGTCGATAGAAAATGTATAGAAATCACAACCAAAGAAATTTTTGACCGCAATCAATAATGGTATCGATTGTAGCACGTTAGCGAGTGCGGATCATCCACAGGGAAAGTGAGATCCGTTCAAATTTGAATTAGATGAATTGAAAATTAAAGAAAAGAGAAAAGACAATTCAATTCAAGATTTATAAAATTGAAGTTCAAGAATTATCTAGATCTAAATCTAAAATCAAGAAAACATTTAAAATCAAGAATCAAGAATTGATGATATCCAATCGATTTAGGTTTCAAGAATTGAAGTGAGGCTCGTAGGAATCGATTGAATCTATAGACGTGATGAAAACTATTGATTACGTTTTCTTATCCATTAATGAATTGATGCTAGATCGATGATGATCTATCGAGGTTTCAGGATCTTTTGAAGAAACTAGGGTTTCTTCATCTCATCCTTTGTCCTTTCGATGAATCTCATTCAAATTCTAGCCTCTAGTAAATTCAAGAATCGATCATGGATCACTAATTAAGAGCGAACACAATCAAGAAAGCATCGCTCGAAACTAGGTTGCCGATTCTTCAATTTACTAAAGTTTACAAAACTTATAGGAATTAAGAATCGTTTCAAGATCTAATCATCATCATCTATTGATTCTTTCGACTCCTTCACGAGTGGAGTTTTACTCGAGCATTATAACAAAGAACACATTCAAGAATCTAGATCGAATCATAATGCTCAAATAGAAAGATAAGCAAGATATAGAAATTTCACCTTTATTTATCAACAATTTTGTTACAATTCTCTTAAGATCTACAAGAGGAAAGAACTTGATCGTTGATTTCGGCTTCGCTCGTCTTCTTGAGTCGCGGATCTCCTTGGATCACTTGCTCTGATGAAGTCCGGCGTCGCTTCTAAAGGATTGAAGGCTTCTTGCTTGGTTTGAACTCGAAGATCTTGATTTTGGCTTTGGTGATTGGATTAGGGTTAGGGTTTGAATGCACAAGTCGTGTTACTCAACTTGTGGGTGAATTGTTGAACAATCTCGAGAGTGAAGTGTTTCGACCAATCAGAGCAAAGCTCTGTTTGAATTCAAAATTCAAATTTTGAAGCAAAGCTTCAAGTCTCGAGCGCAGCGCCCAAGAAAGCGCACCCAATCAGAGCAAAGCTCTGATTGAAGGAAGCAACGCTTCAACTGCACTGCACGCTGCGCTGCGCGACACGTGTCAGTGCAGATGCGCTAGCGCAGTTGCGCTGCGCTCTGCGCGACACGTGTCAGCGCAGATGCGCTAGCGCAGTTGCGCTGCGCTCTGCGCTGCGCGACACGTGTCAGCGCAGAGGCGCTAGCGCAGTTGCGCTGCGCTCTGCGCTGCGCGACACGTGTCATGCGCTGGGGCATCTGCGCCAAACTAAATTAAGATTATATGAAATCTTTTCTGTTCTTTCCAAAACCAGAAGATTTTCTTCTGCCTTTGGATCAAAGATCCAGCGGTAGGAAAATTCCCAAAATCATTAAGAAAAGATCTTGTTAACAAATTCAACAAATTTGTGGGCACTATAAATAGGACCCCAGACCTCATTCAAAGGCATCAACATTTCTTGAAAAATCAAGAACTTTAAACAGAGAGAACTCTGAGAAGATTTCAAGAAAAAGGTAAAGAACCTTCATGGAGTAGAAGAAATTCCTTCTAATAGATCATTGATCTAAAAACAAGATCAATGATCTCTACAAAAGAAAACAGTGCTTTGCACTTCTTGTGAACCTTCGGTTCTTTAAAAAACAAAAAAAAAATAATAATAAAAGAAAAAAAGAATAGTGCTTTGCACTTTTATGAACCTCTGGTTCTTCGAATAAAGAAGAAATTTATTTTCTTTGATCTAATTTAGATCAAGAACCTAAACAGTGCTTTGCACTTCCCTTCTTGAATCTAGAAGATTCTTAGTGCTTTGCACTTCCAAGTTGCGCCGTTGCGCTCTTAAGAGAGCGCCACGTGTCGGCCATAAAACCACTTGCGCTAAGCGCCCTTAAGATAGAGCTTTGCTCTCTGGAGTTGGCGCAACTCGCTGAGAGAGCGCCACGTGTCAGCAGCGCACTAGCGCAGCGCACTGCGCTGTTGCGCTTGTGCTCATCAGGGCACGACACGTGCCATCACCATATGGACTTGCGCTCAGCGCAAGGCGCAGATGCATTAAAAAGGGCCAAGCCCAATTAAGAGAAGGCCTAACAGGCTTAATAAAGCGCAAATGCATTATTTTAAGGGGCAGAGCCCAAACAAGAACAGATGCTTTGCATCGTTTATAAATGGGCAGAGCCCAAATAAAATATTCAGAATGCTATGCATTTTAAAAGGGGCAGAGCCCAAAATAAATTGATACTCTGTATCTTTTGTGGGTAGAACCTAAATAAATAATGCAATGCAAAAGCAAATAAAATGTTGAACTGGACTTAGCCCAATTGTGGCCATAAGTCCTTAAATTAAATTGACTGAGCAAAATGGCTCTCCTAAATCAATCTACGTCCGGTTTGAGGGTACATCTCCGAACTCCTTTGACATCCATCGTTGTAATTCCTCAACGACGTCAAAGAGGTGACGGGTCCCAACGACCACACATCCATATGGACTGCGGGGTCCTTAAACTCGTGGACCGAGACGTCCTTAAAACTAATACTGGACCGAAACGTCCCTAAACTAATGACGGACCGAGACGTCCTTAAAACTAATACCGGACCGAAACGTCCCTAAACTAATATCGGACCACCACGTCCTTAAACTGGAATATGGACCACTACGTCCTTAAACTGGCAACGGACCGAAACGTCCCTAAACTAATATCGGACCACCACGTCCTTAAACTGGAATATGGACTACTACGTCCTTAAACTGGCGACGGACCGAAACGTCCCTAAACTAATAATGGACCACCACGTCCCTAAAACTGGCGATGGACCGCCACGTCCTTAAACTAGCGCAATCGAGCCCGAACGCTCTTTTGCCGGATCTAAACGGTCCCGTCTAAGTTGATCTTAACCCCAAATACGGTTAACGCGTCCTTAGATCTTTAAATAAACAATAAAACTCCAAATCAACTTTGGTTCAAGGGTACATCTCTGAACTCCTCTGACACCTGTCGTTGTAATCCCTCAGCGACGTCAGAGAGGTGACGAGCCCCGACAGCCAGATAATTAAATCAATCACTACGTTAAGTTGATCTTAGTCTAAAACAGGACTAATCTATCCTTAACGAACGTTTAAGCTGATCTTAGCCGCAACGCGACTAATGCATCCTTAAACTAAAACATCAAACCCAAATCTAAGTAAACACGGATTTGGACTAATCCACGTCCTACGGGCGACGGCATTACTCAGTCTCCGTATACAATCCACGGGCAACCACAAACAAAACAAACACCCACGACACGAAGTGAAATTCTGGAGAAGGAGAAAGTTGTTACCGCGAAGCGGTAGCGTAATTAACTGCAGGGGCTTGCACCTGCAGGGAAGAGCGTCCCCACAATCAAAAACCCCTCAAGCAAGGGGGAATCTGACGAAGTCTGCTACATCGGTCGCATCCGTCTAAACCTCCGATACACAGTGCCATAAATCAACTTGGTATCTTCGGAGAGGTAAACGGATAAAACCAAATAGCATCTGCCCCGAACCTCAGGCTCAGACGTCCCCATGTCTGCGGCCGCCGTTCGGAGGGGAACAGATTCTGGCACGCCCGGTGGGACCTCTTCCTCTTTCCACTCCACACTTCGTGTGTCGTCTTCGCGAACCAATCGCGGTTTGTTAAATGGTTGTCTTCGGATTTCAAGTTGCTAAGATTTGGTCTTTTGTCTGGCGCAGAACTCAAGATTCAATGGCCTCCAACTGCACCAACTGCTCGAAGTGCCACTGCAACGGACGCTCCACTTCACCAGGAGGGGTGACGTATGGGCCCCAAGCGGCTTCTTTCCTTACTCTGCCGGTAGGCCAAGTGACCCAAGCCACCACTGGCCTGTTCTTCGGGACCATGGTCCCACCTACAAGCTTCTCTACGTCGATATCCGCACCAGAAGCAAACAAGAAGTCGGTATTCGACCGGCTCACTGCTACCACAACCCCTATCAACGGGTCACCCGCTACTAAGCTGACAGCCTCTGTTTTCACCAGGCTGGGTCAGAACTATAAAGTGGCTGTCCCAAAGAGGGCAACAGCCACTGCTTCGGAAGCCGTTGAAGCGGCTTTTCCTATTAGAGAGTCGGTCTTCACAAGATTGACAGTTCCTACTCCTCCCCCAGCTGGTCAGAAGGCATCAGTCTTCGATAGGCTGACATCGGCAGTTACCCCACGCTCAAACAGGGGGCAGCAGGAAACCATCTCGATTTCCGAGCCAGTCCCAACGGCTCGTCGTGCGCGACGTCGCCATTGGCAGCGAGTAAGGAAAGCAGGGGGCAACTCCCCCTCAGGGCTAACCCCACCTGCTCCGGCGGTGGAGGTCAATGCTGCTGTTCCAACTGGGAACAGCTTTGAATTGCTGAGGAAGGTGAGAAAGAACTCCCCGGTTGCTACGTTGAAAAGGTCTCCTCCACCCATGGAAAAAGCTCCGGAGACGAAACAGGAACATCCCCCTCAACGGCTGTCGTCGAAAATTTATAAAGTTTGGCGGAGGGTTCAAGACTCCGTGATTGACTCAGACCACTTCCGTCGCCAGAAAAGGGCAAAGGGGGAAAAAGACAAGAACCGCCCCATTAAACAGCAGGGGGCAACAAATGCTAGAATACCCGTTTCAACGGCTCCTTCAACCTCAAAGGTCCATAAAAGGAAGAGGCCAGAAAAAGCTCCCGTGACACTGACAAAGTCTAAGAGCGATGAACCTAAACGCCCCAAGTCAGGGAGCATAACAGTTCATACGGTCTATATGGCTTCGGGGAAGGAAGAAAGTCGTACTTCTACAGGACACCGACCGCTTACTCGGTCAGTGACCAAGTCTCAGGAGCAACAACAAAAGCTTCAGGAGATGATGACTACAATGGCTGCACTCACGGGGCCAAAAGAGAATCCTGAGACATCCTTAGATGAACGTCAAGAAGAAGAGACCGATGCCGAGTTCCTTCGAAGAGTACTGGAAAAGAGGGACAAAGAGGCTGCTGAACAAGCAGCCAATATACAACGTATGGGCCTTCTCTTCCAGGACATGATAGGGATGATGATACAACCAGAGCCCCCGACTGAAGAACCCCCGATCGTCCTTGGGGATGATAGGGGAGAAACATCAAACCCTCAGCCCGTTCTATCAACAGCTAAAGAGGATACAATCTCTAAAACTGATCTGGACGAATATATAGCCCAGCAAATAAAGGTGCATCACGCGGCCGAAGCAGCCGGCCACGTTGTAAAAACGGGGCGACCGTATCCAGGCTGGTATGACCAAATCAAATACCCGCCGGGTTATACAATTCCTAAGTTTCATGTATACAAAGGGACCGGCAATCCCCATCAACATGTCGCCCAGTTCAGGGCGCTTTGCGGTAACACCGGCGGCGACGACAAGCTTTTGCTGCGCCAGTTTGTTGGAAGCCTATCAGATACGGCGTTCGAGTGGTGTTCCGAGCTCCCCAACGACTCTATTAAAACCTTTGCAGAGATGGAGCTGCTCTTCACCCAACGCTTTGCAAGTGCCAGTGAGCGTACTCCGATGACGGCGCTGATTAACGCCAGGGTAAAGCCCGGCGAGACGTGGGTCCAGTACGCTATACGGTGGCGTAATCTATGGTCTAAGTGTGAACAGCGTATAGAAGAGGCCCCTGCGGTGGGAATGTTTGTTGGAACCCTTGATCCACAAGAAACCATTTCGCAGTTTATGATGTTCTTCAAGCCGACTTCTTTCCAGGCTTTGATCGACAAATTGGCGCAGATGGACCAGATGGGCCATAAACCCCCTCTCCCGAAGCCGGACTCTCGAAACGATAAAGGAAAGGGAAAAGCGATCATCGTCGCTAATGCCCAACAACAACCGAACGACTCGAAGCCGGTTGCTCGTCCAAATAATACGCGCCCATACGTACCCCTTGAGGACAGGATGGGACGTGCTTACTCCTTCCCCCGTGATAAAACGAGGAGGCTATTCGAGCTGGCATTGCGCAACAGGCTCATAAATCTGCCAGATCCAAAACGCCCGTCACAACCAAGTGACGTCAACGAGCCTAATTACTGCCCTTATCATCGAGTGCTAGGACATCCGATCGAAGACTGTTACGTTTTCAAAAATTGGCTTGAAAACCAGTACCGCCAGGGCAAATTCGCGCTATCCGACAAATGGAAGGTAAATCCCCCGCAGCCCCACACCTCTAAGGGGACGAATACGCCGGGGGCAACATGCTCCGTCGTTGAAGAAACTCCCTGGGAAGTCGTATTATCGGCCAAAACGAGGAGAATGCTAAATGATCTTCAGACCTGTCCAGCGTTCAAGTGGAAGAACCCCTTGGAACCGCAGGTTATAGAGGGGATGTTGAAGCCACGTCCGACTCCGAAGACCGATGGTGGTAGTTCAAGCGTTCATAACCAGCCATCAAAATCTTCGAAAAAGAAGAAGAAGAAATCTAAGAAGCCCGTGAAGCCTGGCGACAAGCGCACGAACTTACAAAAGCAAATCGACGCGCTGGATGAATATAACCAGAAGGCGCGGACTCCCGTTACGCTCCAAGATTTCCTTGATCACGTCTTTCAAAAAGAAGATGAGGAGGAAAGTTCGTCAGATGAATCCAAGGAATACGTGGCAAGTTGTCATGTGATCTCTCATTCGACCTCGAACGATGAAGGGACTGCTGGCACCAAAACGCCGGGGGCAAACACTGAGTCAAGGGTTCCGGAATTATCAATAGAAATGATTGACGCGTTTCTTAGTGAAGCTCGATTGAAAAGTAAAGCTGATCAAGAACGCGAGACGGCTATATTCGAAACGACCAAGCGCCAGCGACTTGAGGGGGGAGTTGAGATGATCCCACTGGAGCAAAATGCCTCCGCCGTTGACAAAAGCCAATTCAAGATGAGGAAAAGGTTTGCTAAGGCCATATCAATGGGCATGAAGCTACCATCCTCTGAAGGAAAAATTACTGGTGAAATAGAAATGCACCCCTCCTATTGCTTATATCATCAGAAGGTTTCGCACCCCACCCAAGAGTGCAAAGCGTTCGATAGATGGTGGCAAGGATACGTCGCTAATCAACAACGCTTTAAACAGGAAAAGCGTAAGATTCGTCGGGAGCAAAGAAACACGACCAAAGTGCTTGAAAGAACTGCCGGCAACTGTCACATGGTTAACACTACCAGGTCACAAGTGCCTACATTTGGAAGCGACTCGGATGAGGAGCTAGAGCTTGCCCCTCTCTTTAAAGAGTCAACTTCGGAAAAAGAAGAGGAGCCAGTGGTTTGCGAAAATATCCGGCTGCGGAATCGGACACTGCCTGAAAAGAACCTCGGACCCTCGAATAGAAAAGATAAAGGGAAAGAAAAGGTCTCTGAAGACATCGTTTTAGATGACCAAGTTCTGGAAGAGCTAAACGCCAAGAACCCGCCGAAGAGAAGTAAGGTGGATTACAACGTTCTGGCACATCTGAGGAAACTGCCCTCTCAGCTCAGTATCCTTGATGCCTTGTTACTATCAAAGGAAGCCAGAGACTCTCTGATTAAGGCGCTACAAGAGCCGGACCAGTTTCAAGCCTTCTTAGCCGAAGAAAAGATGAAAGACGAATTGGAAGAAGTGCACACAGCCGACGTTGCTTTTGGTGATGAAGACCTTCTCCTCGGGACGTGTGAACATAATCGCCCCCTCTATGTCTCAGGATATTGCCATGACATAAAGATAGGTAAAATCTTGGTCGATAACGGATCGTCCGTCAATTTACTCAATGTACGGGTGTTAAAAGAAATTTGCATGAGCATACAACACCTCGCCCGAGACAAGATCACTATCTCCGGTTTCGACTCTCAATCCTCAAAGACTCTTGGATCTGTGATATTGACGCTACGCTTCGGGTTGCTCGTCACAGACATCAAATTCCATGTTATAGACGCCAAGACGTGCTACAATGCTCTGCTCGGCCGACCATGGCTACACGAGTACAATATCATCCCTTCTACACAGCATCAGTGCATGAAGTATTCCAGGGATGGCCTCGAGTACACTGTGGCCGGAGAGTTGAATCCGTTTTCTGTGAACGAAGTTCGCAAGTATGAAGATGCCAAATATTTCTTGCCGAGCTTCGAAGACACGGAAAGGTGTCACAAACCGGAGAACAAAACTAATGCCACCATCCCTGTCTTCGGCAGTGACACCGAGGAGGAGGATATAATTTATTCAGGTCCATCCCAATCTGCCAGGCCAGGACCATCTGTTCCTTCGCTGATCTTCGGTAGTGATTCAGAGGATGAAGTTCATGCTGTATTCCCTGCTCGACTGTCAATACAAACTTCTGCTGATGAAGAGCGAAGTCTACAAATAGCCATGGTGCCGCCTAGACATCATAAAGAACTGGATGCACTTAATATCTACAGTGTAGAAGAGTTGCGGACATTCTATATCCCTCCCAGAAGAAAGAGAGAGAAAGCAATTCTGCTTTACCGCTCTGAAGAAAATAAAGTGGAGAAAGAAATCTGGTATGGAGCAGATCCAATGCTGGACGGGCTTCAACCCATTCGTTTACCTAGGTATTATACGGAAGGCTTGAAACGACTGTTAAAGCGCCAACGGATACCCTTCGAACAGACTGTTAGGAAGGCCAGATTCTATGACAGGGTTTGGAACGTCCCCGGGACCCAATGCAAACTGCCTAACGGGAGAGTAGAAACCAAAGGGCTTGGGTACATCCGGCCAAAGAAGCGGGAGCTAGTAAACAGCTGTTATGCCATGTATGACTTCGATGAAGAGGCGGATGCTCAATGGGAGGATGCTAATCCTGAACCAGCAAAAGTTCCTGATACAAAACCGCCCAGTCCATCGTCCGAAGACCAGATGAGCAAACTTATAAGGGACGCGAGTCAAAAAGCCCGAGATGATCACGATCGTGAAATGGCAATCTATGAGAAAGCTAAGACACAGCGTCTCCTTCAACAGGCAGTAAAGAACGAAGATGCCGCTCCTTGTCAACCCGCTACAAAAAAGGTTCGACGCGAAAACAAAAACAAGTCGAAAGGCAAGAGAGGCGCTCGACAACTACAAAGCAGAGCTAAGAAGCCACGCATCCGAGAATCGAGCGTTATTGACTTAGCCCTCAGGAAGAAAATGGGTCGAGCATACTCATTTCCTCGGAACAAGACAAGGAAGATATTCGATCTCGCTCTAAAACATCAAATGCTTACGTTGCCAGAGTCCAAGCACCCCGAGCACGCAGGCGAGGTGTTTAACTCAGATTATTGCTTTTACCATCGAGCAATGGGACACCCTCTGGAAGATTGCTTCACCTTCAAGAATTGGGTTGAAGATCAATATCAGCTTGGCAAATTCGCGTTGTCTGATAACTGGAGAGTAGCGCCACCACAGAAGCACGAGCCCGAAGCCGCGAAAGAAAAACCAGTTCCACATTGGGGTTGGCAGAAAATTCACACCTGTCGTATGATAACGACATTGAGAGAAGAGTCTGAGAACCTGGACAGCCTCCCTTGGTGCCTCGAAAACAGCAGTGATGAGGTAATCTCAGAATTTCCCCCAGCACCGAAAGAGCTGGAAGATGGAATACATACCACTGCAGATAATCTCAAGAAAATTGAGTTGGGGACGGAAAATGACCCGCGACCGACATTCATCAGCGAGCTGCTATCTGAAGAAAGGGTGGCTGCGTTAAAGGATGTGCTTCTACAGCACAAAGATTGCTTCGCGTGGAACTATTCCGAAATGCCGGGACTAGATCCAGAAATTGCTGTACACAAGTTGGCGATATCCCCGGACATCAAGCCAGTCAAACAAGCGCCGAGAAGAATGCGACTCGAGCTTGAGATGAGCATCAACGCCGAAGTCAAAAAGCTGATAGACTCTGGCTTCATCCAGGAGGTTCAATACCCTGAATGGATCGCCAACATCGTCCCAGTGATGAAGAAAAATGGGACAGTGCGCATATGCGTAGACTTCCGGGATCTTAATAAAGCCTGCCCAAAAGATGATTTCCCAGTGCCGGTCACTGAACTGATGATAGACAATACATCCACTCACGAGATTTTCTCCTTCATGGACGGCTCATCGGGGTATAATCAGATAAAAATGCATCCTGAAGATCAGAAGCATACAGCCTTCAGGACTCCTCTTGGTATATTTTGTTATAAAGTGATGCCCTTCGGTTTGAAGAACGCCGGTGCGACTTATCAGAGGGCCATGACAAAGATCTTCGACGACCTTATACACGAAATCGTTGAATGTTATATCGACGATCTCGTAGTTAAAAGCAAATCATACGAGGAACATCTCGAGCATCTGAAAACTGTATTTCAACGCCTTCGGCAATACAATTTGAAGATGAACCCTCTTAAATGTGCGTTCGGGGTTTCCTCGGGCAAATTCCTGGGATTCGTTGTCCGACACCGAGGTATTGAAATAGATCCGTCAAAGATTAAAGCGATCATGGAAATGCCTCCGCCGAGGACTCTCAAACAGCTGCGGTCCCTCCAAAGGAAACTCGCATACATACGGCGGTTTATAGCCAACCTTTCAGGAAAGTGCCGCCCCTATAGCCACCTGATGAAGAAAGGAACCCCATTCGTTTGGGATCAAAAATGCCAAGGCGCGTTGGATGAGATCAAACAATACCTGCAGAACCCGCCGGTGTTGGCTGCTCCGGTTAAGGGGAAGCCTCTTATTCTTTATACAACCGCCCTCGAAGGTTCCTTAGGCGCATTATGGGCACAAGAGAACGATCAGGGGAAAGAAAGAGCGCTCTACTACTTAAGTCGAGTTCTGCTGGGGGCAGAAAGCAACTACTCTCCCATTGAAAAACACTGCCTGGCGTTGATCTTCGCAATAACAAAGCTTAGGCACTATGCGTTGGCGCACGAAGTCCGTCTTATTTCAAAAGTGGACCCTCTCAAATATCTAATGTCAAAGGCCATATTGACAGGGCGACTCGCTAAATGGGCCCTGCTCTTGATGGAATTTTCGATAACATATCAACCTCTCAAAGCAGTAAAAGGCCAGGCCATCGCCGACTTCCTTGCTAAGCATCCCATACCTGCCGACTCTCCTTTAAATTGTGATTTGCCGGACAGACATGCATTTGACGCAATCGACAGTGGTGATACCCGTTGGGAGCTTTACTTCGATGGAGCGTCTTCTATGAAAAAGCACAAACAAAGTACGCCAACGATCAAATCGGGGGTGGGACTCATCTTTGTGACTCCCCAAGGAGGAATAATGCGCTTCGCCTTCTCCTTAACGGAGTCGAGAACGAATAATGAAGCTGAATACGAAGCTTTGATAGCAGGCCTCGAGATCGCCATTGATATGGGAATTGAAAGCCTCCTCATATATGGGGACTCCCAACTGGTCGTCAGTCAAGTGAACGGTGATTACCAAACGTGCAAGCCGGAATTGGTGAAATACGGTGAAAAAGTGCAGCAACTGCTAACCCAAATTCCCTCCTACACGTTGGAAAGTATACCGCATGCGGAAAACAGCAAAGCAGACGCACTGGCCAAACTTGCTAAAGAATTGGCTGACGAGAACCTCGATGATGTTAGAATCGTGATACAAAGCCGTCGAGTGCTCGCCCCAGCAGAAATACATCCCAAATCATCCGAAGAAAAAGGAGCGAACGAGGAGGCGACCCTGCAAATAACAGACCATGAGAAGACCGAAGACTGGAGAGAAGTCTTCATAGATTACTTCAGGTTCCACCGGATGCCTGACGAAGCGTCCATAAGACATCAGCTCGTGAAACGAGCTCTGTCTTTCACCTTCGTCAATGATACCCTATACAAGAGGTCATTCGATTCTTTGTGGCTGAGATGCCTAGGACCTGACGAAGCGAAAAGAGTCGTTCAGGAAGTTCATGACGGACTCTGCGGTTCTCACCAAGCAGGCCCTAAGATGAAGTTGAAGATAAAACGGATGGGCTACTACTGGCCCACAATGATGCAGGATTGCCTGGAATACGCGAAACGATGTCATTCATGTCAAATTCATGGGGACTTCATCCATCAGCATCCCAATCCACTGCATCCAACAGTGGCTAGTTGGCCGTTCGAAATGTGGGGAACTGACATAGTCGGCCCCATCGAACCAGCATCGTCAAAGGGACATCGTTTCATCTTGGCGACGACTGATTACTTCTCTAAATAGGCAGAGGAGGTGCCGTTGAGGGAAGTAAAGACGGAGAACATCCTCCATTTCTTCAAAACGCATGTCATATACCGGTTTGGAACCCCGAGAAGGATCATCTCTGATAATGGGCCAGCCTACCGAAGTCATAAAATTAGCCGCTTCGCACAGCAGCACAACATAGACTGGAGATATTCCTCAGTTTATAATCCGCGAGCTAACGGTCTGACTGAGGCCTTCAACAAGACCTTGACAAAGATCATGAAGAAAACAGTGTCACGAAATAAGAAAGACTGGCATGAGAGACTGCAAGAAGCTCTTTGGGCGTATCGAACTACATTTAAAACTGCCACAAACACAACGCCGTACGCGTTGGTATTTGGGACAGAAGCAGTACTCCCTCTCGAAATAGAATTACCCTCTTTGCGAGTAGCAATTCATTATGAGCAGACGGATGAAGAAAATGCTCACCTTCGGCTTGAGGAGCTTGACGCCCTTGATGAAACCCGACTCATAGCGCAACAAAATCTAGAGGCCTATAAAGCAAAGATGACGCGCTCATATGAAAGACTGACCCGACCGAGGACATTTCGCCAAGGCGAGCTCGTACTAGTGGTCAAAAGGCCTATGATCCCCAATCGCGCTAAGCGGGGAAAGTTTGAGCCAAACTATGAAGGACGGTACATCATTGATAAGGTCTACCAGGGTGGGGCCTATCTACTCATCGACATGCACGGTGAAAGGCCTTTCAGGCCGATAAACGGTCGCTTCCTGAAGAAATACTACGCTTAATGAGCCACAGCCTAGGTCAATGGTAGATGACGACGACTATGTCCGCTCGCTATCTTCCTAAGCTCAAGCTTTATAAGCAGTAGCCAACCCTCTCAATGATGGACCGAAATGTCCTTAAACTAATAGCAGACCGAAACGTCTTTAAACTAATACCGCAGCACCCTTGGGCTGACGACATGAATAAAAATTAAAAATATATATATATATATATATAATAAATAAATAAAAAATAAATTAAAAAAAACGGTATGTCCATAAGCAAAGAGGGCACGGATGAAAACCCGAAAGGGCTCCGTGAGTAAAAACAGCAGGGCTACCGGCGAGTGTTCGTGAAAACCCGAAAGGGCGCGACCTCGTAATAAAAAAAAAAGAAGAGAAAATAAAAAAGAATAATAAAAAAAACGGTATGTCCATAAGCAAAATGGGCACGGATGAAAACCCGAAAGGGCTCCGTGAGTAAAAACAGCAGGGCTACCGGCGAGTGTTTGTGAAAACCTGAAAGGGCGCAACCTCGTTAAGAAACACTTATAGGGTCCTCTCGACCCTGTAAGGAAAAACCACCTGCGTGAGATCCTTACGACTCACAAAGGAACAACACACTTAGGAATCCCCACGATTCCTAAGGAGAAAATACACTTGCGAGATCCTCACGACTCGTAAGGAGAACTCTCTTATGGGACCCTCACGGCTCATAGGATTTGAAAGTCTTAAGTCACAGAGACCTAAACCTGTGCTTAAGCAAACCCCCACAAACTTCCAATATTGCCCTACAAATGGCTCAATACTGACCCTTGTATACAATCCACGGGCGCGAATAAACATTTCCCTAGCTAAATTTCATCCGTAATTGGGAATACGTTTGCATGGTGAACAACCCTTATAAATCCCCTCGATTTATGAGGAGAAAACCCTCCTGTAGGATCCTTACGACTTACAGGGGAAACAAACACTTAGGAATCCTCACGATCCCTAAGGAGAAAATACACCTACAAGATCCTCATGACTTGTAGGGAGAAATACCTTCACGAGACCCTTACGGCTCATGAAGTCAAAAGCCTTAGCCGACAGGACCCTAACCCTGGTCGCTAAGCCTCCTTTGTTCTACAGCGACAGAGGCAAATGATGATTCGCTCCTGGTAATATCCCAATTGCAGCGGTGCTGATGCTGAAATCGGTGTCCAATTTCAGGTCTACAGCGAAAAGCCAATAGACCGCATATGCATACGAAATAGCCGAAATGATAGGGCAACTTGCAATAAAAAACAGTAAGTAAAGAAAATATATGCATGGAAAATAGCCGAAATGATAGGGCAACTTGCAATGAAAAGCAGCAAGTAAAATGTATGCATGCAAAATAGCCGAAATGATTGGGCGACTCGTAATAAAAAGCAGCGAGTAAAAATAAAATAAATAGCCGAAATGATTGGGCACCGCGAAAAATAGCCGAAATGATTGGGCAATCGCGACCTTCGCGATATAAAAGCTGAAATGATAGAGCATCGCGGAAATAAAATAAAATAAAAAGAAGAAATGATAAAAACTTCGGCCCTACAGTTAAGATCACATCGATCCCTGTATACAATCCAAGGGCGTAAACAAAGAGGGGACCATACTTCCCCAGCGGATTCCGTCAAACGACGAAGCCCAAACCTCAACGGTTCATTTTAACCGAAGAAGCCAGTGACTTCAAAGCAAAATCCTCAACTCACGGATACAAACACTCCTTGACGAGAGCCTCCTGATCCGCGTCGACTCGCAGAGCCACCAGCGTCTCCGTGGGAACCATCGACTCGTTTCAAACCCCAAGAACACAAATAATCCTTGGCGCTTGGGAAACAAATAATCCCTCGCAAAATTCTCAACTCACGGATACAAACACTCCTTGACGAGAGCCTCCTGATCCGCGTCGACTCGCAGAGCCACCAGCGCCTCCGTGGGAACCATCGACTCGTTTCAAACCCCAAGGACACAAATAATCCTTGGCGCTTGGGAAACAAATAATCCCTTGCAAAACTTCTCAACTCACGGATACAAACACTCCTTGACGAGAGCTTCCTGATCCGCGTCGACTCGCAGAGCCACCAGCGCCTCCGTGGGAACCATCGACTCGTTTCAAACCCCAAGGACACAAATAATCCTTGGCGCTTGGGAAACAAATAATCCCTCGCAAAACTTCTCAACTCACGGATACAAACACTCCTTGACGAGAGCCTCCTGATCCGCGTCGACTCGCAGAGCCACCAGCGCCTCCGTGGGAACCATCGACTCGTTTCAAACCCCAAGGACACAAATAATCCTTGGCGCTTGGGAAACAAATAATCCCTCGCAAAACTTCTCAACTCACGGATACAAACACTCCTTGAGGAGAGCCTCCTGATCCGCGTCGACTCGCAGAGCCACCAGCGCCTCCGTGAGGACCATCGACTCGTTTCAAACCCCAAGGACACAAATAATCCTTGGCGCTTGGGAAACAAATAATCCCTCGCAAAACTTCTCAACTCACGGATACAAACACTCCTTGACAAGAGCCTCCTGATCCGCGTCGACCCGCAGAGCCGCCAGCGCCTCCGTAGGAACCATCGACTCGTTTCAAACCCCAAGGACACAAATAATCCTTGGCGCTTGGGAAATAAATAATCCCTCGCAAAACTTCTCAACTCACGGATACAAATACTCCGTGACGAGAGCTTCTTTGACTCACATCTCGGGCAGTAAGAATTCAAAAACTCGCTTCCTAAACAATGGGACCCTGCAAGTCAATCCTAAACGGTCTCTTGCATACTATCCACGGGTCTCACTCTCTGAAGTCGATTTTCGACAAAGAGGGAAACAACCGCTTACGAGCCCTCTCGACTCGTAAGAGGGCAATGGGACCCTACAAGTCAATCCTAAATGGTCTCTTGCATACTATTCACGGGTCTCACTCTCTGAAGTCGATTCTCGACAAAGAGGGAAACAACCGCTTACGAGCCCTCTCGACTCGTAAGAGGGAGAAATTCTCTCATAAGATCCTTTCGACTTATGAGAGAAAACCACACTTGGGGATCCTCACGATCCCTAAGGAGAAAATCCACCTGCGAGATCCTCTCGATCCGTAGGGAGAAAAGTCTCTATGAGACCCTTACGGCTTATAGAGTTGAAAAGTCTTAGGCAACAGATCTAAACCTGCGGCCTAAGCCATCGTTATTTCTTAAGAAGGTCGAGATACTCGTCCTAATCATCCGTCAATCATGGTTACTAAGGTGGCATACTGATAATAAAAGAAAGAAAAGACGGAGAAATGACACAAGACATTACAAAAATATGCATTTTTCATTCATAAATATTGATTGAGTTTAGGATACATCGTACTAAAGAATGCAAGATATACATATATGTTACAAATACCAACGATACAAGGAAAATTACTGAGAAGGAAGCGTCTTGCACAGATCCAGCAATTGCTCGCACACTTCCTTCTATGTTTTTTCCCGATTGGCCACCACTGCCAACTCTGCCTCCACTTGGGCCCGTTGCTGGGCGACGAATGCAAGCTGATCCCTGACGGCCTGATGAGCAGCCTCACGGCCTGCAATGTCACGCTCGGCAACATCGAGTGCCCGCTTCAGTCTCAGCCCGTTTGAGATGCGCTCCAGAAGACCCTCGAAGACGGCCTTCACCTCAGCGGCGTTCGTCTCGACTTCAGCACGTAGGCGAGCAGTTCTGCTTGAAGAATCTTGGCACTCCTTCAGCCTCAAAGCCACTTCTTGTTCCAGATGACGGGAATGAGAAGCGCTTTCCTCGAGCCATGCTCCCCGTTGAGTGCTCAAGGCCAAAGTCTCGGGGGACAGGCGCATTGACTCCAGCTGATGAAGGCGAGCCTCGACCTCCCGACAATAGTTAACCCAGGAGGCAACAATACCCTCGTCATGGAAGGTGGCAAATATCGCCAACATCGGGTTAACCGTCGTGGCGAAGTCCTCAGCAGATACAGGAGCCTCGATGTCGAGCTCCTCGATGTAGTCGCTCAACATGCGCAAACTATTCGCGGCACCTTTTGAGGACGGGCGTCGCTGGGAAGGGCCGCCCGGGATTGTAATGCGAGATTCGAAAGGTACCGGGACTGGAACAACAGCTAGAAAAAGACGAAATGCGATTAGATGATGATTCAATAGGTATAAAGGAAACCATTGATAAGATAGTTTACTATACCGGCGGAGACAGGCGACAAGACCGGAAGGGCTGGTAGCGCAGCCAATCTTTCTGCTTCCCCCTCGATTTGCAGCGCTGCAGTCAGGACAAGAGAGAGTTGGAAATAATTCGACCACTGAAAAGACAAAGCTACCGATTGGGAACAGTACTCACCAGCGCCACCAGAGGGAGAGGCGAAGTCAGATGGAAAGGAGAAATACGGGAGCAACACTTGATAAAGGTGGTCAAAAAGTACTCCTGAAAAGACACAACAACGCAACTTCAGTACATAAACTATACATATGAAAGATAGGATTAATAAATTGCAAACCCATACCTTCCAACATCTTCGAGGGTATGAGAGAAGGTTGAGAGGTGACCACCGCCAAAGCAGTCGTTGAAGGCGCTCTCTCGAGCAGTGGGGCATCAGCACTTGCTGCACCTGCATGACGAAAAGGTGAACTTGTCAGAAAAGATTATAAAGTTAGGAAAGGCAGTCACTTGGGGTTTACCTGAAGAGCTCCCGGCTGAAACGGAGGCGACTCCCTCCTCTACCGACATGAGACCACAGCCTGTGGCCTCGTCACCCGATTCGATAGGGACCGTCGTCGTGCTAGCAAGACCTGGAGACGGTGGAGGGCCATAGACGGGGAGGGCTATGATTGGTGTATTGCCAGATTCCAGGGAAGGAGTGGTTGGCTCGTCTTCGGGAATCATGGCCACCTCACCCACTACTCTTTCAGGTTCAATAGCTGTGGTTGTATCGTCTATCGTCACCAAGGGATTGCCGACCTCGAGCGCTTCAGCCGCCGTCACCCTGGACTCAGTTATAATGATTATATCATCTGCCACCGCTTCAGGTTCGGCATCAATAACCTTCTCGGCGGCAGATCCCTCGGTCTCCACTTCAGGCTCCATGGCCTCAATGATATTGCCCACTGTCGGCTCGAGCTCGGCAGGCACCGCCTCCTCCGCTCCCCTAGGATCGACAGCTTCCGCCTCTCCCTCGATCGGACTTGGCCCTACAAAGATAAGAGATATAAGGACCAATGATATTAAAATCCTTATAACAAAAACTCTGAGAGAAATATTACCTGAAGCGGATTTACCATTCGCGTTCCGAACTGCTCGCGCCACCTCCCTGCGGGCAGTGGATAAGGCAACGGGGGCCTCTTCTGAGGGAGTATCAGCTCGAGGGGCGGTGCTGGGGCCCGCTCCCATAGCCAAGGCAGCCCTGCGCGCCTTCGCCTCGCGCCTCAACCGCTTTCTCTCCTCCCGAGCGGTTATGAGGGACCTCTGTGACGCCTCCCTCAAGGCATCATCATCTTCATTTAGGGAGGCCTCCAGAGCCTTTAAGGCATCTCTCATCGGCTTTTCAAGATGAGCCTCCTGCGGTGTCTCAGAGGAAACAGGAACATCGGCCGCTGGTAGAACATCTGCGTCGCTAGGAGGGAGCGGCATTGAGGTCCCTGCAATTAAAATGGAAGGGTTAGATCAACCATAACGCAAAGAAAATGAAAAATTCGATGAGTCAAAACTTACTAAGGCCCATCGATGCCCTGGCACGTTCCTCCTCCTGAAAGGTCTTCAGAGAAGCGGCAATGGCTTCTTCATCGGTGATGCCTGTTGAAAGAAAAGAAAGAAAAGCGTTAGTCAAAAATAATGAAATAAGGAAGAAAATACGTTATAGTAAAGAAAAAGTGACTAGTAGTTACCTGATTGCGCAAGCTTAGCCAGCCACGCATCACGCTTCGCCAGCCATGCTGAAGCTCTGAGAGCAGCTTCCAAGTCCGTATCGTCCGGCGGCGGCATCACTAATCCCGCGTTAGTCCCATATTCAAGCAGACCCTCGGAATAAGGAGCGTGGGGTTCCTGGCCGAACGCAACGTCCGCGGCGAAGAGCGACTTCTTTTTCTTTTGCCCTCCAGCCCTAGGCTCACGGGGAAGCGACTTACGCTTGGCAGCCGCTTTGGGACGACGGGTCCCGATGTCCGCACCCACGCCAGACTCCGGCGAGGGTATAACCACTGTTTCCGCCTGAGCACGGGGTGCGGGAGGTGCATCCGCGATATCAGGGAGCGACAGCTCACGTGGAGGGCTTTGTGCTCGTGATGGTCTGCCCCCAGCACCTTTTAGAGGAGGGACCACCGGGAGCCTTGGCGCTAAGGGAGCGTTACGATTGGTACCGGGGGGTACTTCTTTACGGTCAATTAACACTCGCCTCTCTTCCTTTATAACAGCTCCCGTCGCGTGATTGTACCACTCTTTATATACATTGAGGAGTCGGGGAGCACAAGCCGGCGTGCTAACAAAAAAACGAGAACCTGTGTTCAGGCGCATGAAATGGTGTAACGCGTTCTCCATCCCTTCTTCATTTACAGCAGGTTCCAGTAAGAAAGCTTCTAAGGGTACCCCTTGATCGTAACTCAGCTGTCGAGCAAAACGATGCGGGTTATATCTCATAAAGATCGCTGCGCCACCCTGCCTGAAGACTAGGAAACCCGGTCTAATAGAATACAAATGAAGGATCTCCCGGGCTGTTAACACTGAAGCTCCATCCTTGAAGGAGTCCTGTAGTGGTCGCACCGCAATAGTGGACGCTTTTCCAATGGTTAATACCTTATCAATAAAGGACATCCCAACTCCAACGGTGTGAGGGCGAAGCAGTAAAGCTCTGGCGTCCCGTGGTGAAGGGGTCACGATTGATGAGCCAATTAGCTGTAAAATGCGAGGAAAACCGCACTTGTCAAAGAATGAAGGCCTTTTATGCATACCGAAGACACCCGCCGTGTGTAGCTCGAGCCACGATGCAAAGTAATGCATCGGGAAGACCACGTGCAGTGCCCCGGGCTCGTTAGCATCCGCTGCTCGGCTGAGGCCATGATATAGGTGCGCCAGGCCGGCAATCCCCACGGCCACCTTTACCCCGATGACCATGCGGTGGGCTGGATAAAAGACGGAGGGCCGCATGCGATGAGAATGCATTGGGATTGCGAACCAACTCAGCCACAGCCCGAGAAATCCTAAGAAAAAGGCCTCCTCATCCATCCCAGGGGCTGCAATTTCCGCGAAAGATATGGTAGAGAAGTCTGGGAGGAAGAAAGCCTTTTGGTCTATCTCCTTCGTCGGCAGGTTGTCCAAACCTATGCCAAAAGGATCATCCAGGATAGCAGATTTGACGGCTCCTGGCGAAATAACGCTCGGACGGAGGAAGCGAGCAATGAAGTCCTCAAAATTAACCCCTGGCTCCCGTGTTCGATGAAGAGGGACTCGTAGATGTTCAACACCTTGATCAGGCTAGGGAATTGGTGTTGAACGGCATTTTCCGGCGTAATCTCCCTTAACATCGGCTGCACCGAAGACGTACTCATCTGGCGGGAGCAGCTCTTCATAGTGTTCCCCCATGACCGGTAGGCCGGATACCTCTGCGAATTCTTCCAAAGAAATAGACACTTCCCGATCCATGGCAAGGAAAGTGTGGGTGGGAATATTCCATTGCTCTAAGAAGGCCTTGAACCACCAGGTAGGGAGCGTAGGATATTGGAAGAGAGAGACGTAGACTGCGGTATACAGTCCTAGTCTTATCAACTGCGACTTTCTCGTCGACAGGATGTACCGGGCCCACGGCAGATAGCCAATCGGGTGGCGGGGAATCAAACCAAGGTTATATGATTGCCCCCAGGGCCGTGCTTCCCCTGGACAGATACGGCGTCCTAGGATATCCAAAACCATAGGACGCTGAACCGGAACCGCGTCCATAGCAGGATGAAGAAAATTGTTTGCGGTCCAGTCTATCATCTCCACGGCATACTGCACCGGAGGTGGGTTGGCATAGTGAATTGCCGTGATAGGCTCTGACGGCACCGCGCAGGTGAAGCTGCGTCGACCCATTATAATCTGGTTATACCAGGAACCCCAAAGGCGGAGTTTCTTGTACTCCGGGTCATACTCTCTTATCATGGTTAGGGCTTCACGGTCCAAGGGCGCCTCTGGAAACCCCTCCTCCGAGCGGACGAACGGGAATGAAGTATCTTCAAACATGATCGCTGCAAAAAGAGCAATGTAGCCGTCAGTGTTATAATCCCAACGTTTGGCATTGAAAGAAGAAAATGCATTAATTAAATTAAAATCAAAATTAATTAATTACACCGCACCGCAGTGCAGTGAGTAGGAGACCAAAGAGGGACCCATGAAATCCAAATGACAATACGTCAGCTAATAAGACAAACTCATCATTGGATGAAATTGTCAGTTGGCCCCTGGGGGGGAACATTCCCATTAATAAAAAAGGGGAAGAATCCCTAGAGACAAGGAGAAAATCTCCTCTTTCAGAGCAAAGCCCTGTCACAGAGTGACACTTGTCAAACTCTGATCTCAGGGAAATAAGATTCCTTAAAAGAGCATAGCTCTATGGTAATAATGGAAAAGTCCATCAGAAAATGTTTACACCCAAAAGAATTAAGAAATTTGGAATCCTGAGAAATCCATGAAAAACTTATAAAAATTTCTTCATTTTTCAGATCTAAAAGATCTACAGATGATTCAAAGAGCAAAGCTCTGTTCATGGATTAGAACCCATGAACAAGATCTCTGCAGATCTATAAGTTTTTTGAGAGCAAAGCTCTGTTTATGAAACCCCAATGGGGATCTCTTTAAGATCAAAAAGATCTGTAAGAGCAAAGCTCCTTGGTTAAGGTTAATTTAAGTTAATTTGATTTAAATTAATTTTACCTAAAGTTTCTAACTTTAGAAATGAGCAAAGCTCTGAAATTCTTAAGCAAGAGCAAAGCTCTGGAAATTAAAATTTTGAAGATGGTGAAAATTTTCTGAGGGCAAAGAGCCCTATTTATAAGGCGCTTGCGCCTCTTGAAATTCCCCCTTGATCCAACGGTCAGGAGGGTTGCCACTGTTGCACTCACGTGTGCGCCACGTGAGCGCAACGGTGGGGGGGCATTTGTTTCGCCCAATCAGAGCAAAGCTCTGTTTGAATTCAAAATTCAAATTTTGAAGTAAAGCTTCAAGTCTCGAGCGCAGCGCCCAAGAAAGCGCACCCAATCAGAGCAAAGCTCTGATTGAAGGAAGCAACGCTTCAACTGCACTGCACGCTGCGCTGCGCGACACGTGTCAGCGCAGACGCGCTAGCGCAGTTGCGCTGCGCTCTGCGCTGCGCGACACGTGTCAGCGCAGACGCGCTAGCGCACTTGCGCTGCGCTCTGCGCTGCGCGACACGTGTCATGCGCTGGGGCATCTGCGCCAAACTAAATTAAGATTATATGAAATCTTTTCTGTTCTTTCCAAAACCAGAAGATTTTCTTCTGCCTTTGGATCAAAGATCCAGCGGTGGGAAAATTCCCAAAATCATTAAGAAAAGATCTTGTTAACAAATTCAACAAATTTGTGGGCACTATAAATAGGACCCCAGACCTCATTCAAAGGCATCAACATTTCTTGAAAAATCAAGAACTTTAAACAGAGAGAACTCTGAGAAGATTTCAAGAAAAAGGTAAAGAACCTTCATGGATTAGAAGAAATTCCTTCTAATAGATCATTGATCTAAAAACAAGATCAATGATCTCTACAAAAGAAAACAGTGCTTTGCACTTCTTGTGAACCTTCGGTTCTTTAAAAAACAAAAAAAAATAATAATAAAAGAATAAAAGAATAGTGCTTTGCACTTTTATGAACCTCTGGTTCTTCGAATAAAGAAGAAATTTATTTTCTTTGATCTAATTTAGATCAAGAACCTAAACAGTGCTTTGCACTTCCCTTCTTGAATCTAGAAGATTCTTAGTGCTTTGCACTTCCAAGTTGCGCCGTTGCGCTCTTAAGAGAGCAACACGTGTCGGCCATAAAACCACTTGCGCTAAGCGCCCTTAAGATAGAGCCTTGCTCTCTGGAGTTGGCGCAACTCGCTGAGAGAGCGCCACGTGTCAGCAGCGCACTAGCGCAGCGCACTGCGCTGTTGCGCTTGTGCTCATCAGGGCACGACACGTGCCATCACCATATGGACTTGCGCTCAGCGCAAGGCGCAGATGCATTAAAAAGGGCCAAGCCCAATTAAGAGAAGGCCTAACGGGCTCAATAAAGCGCAAATGCATTATTTTAAGGGGCAGAGCCCAAACAAGAACAGATGCTTTGCATCGTTTATAAATGGGCAGAGCCCAAATAAAATATTCAGAATGCTATGCATTTTAAAAGGGGCAGAGCCCAAAATAAATTGATACTCTGTATCTTTTGTGGGTAGAACCTAAATAAAAAATGCAATGCAAAAGCAAATAAAATGTTGAACTGGACTTAGCCCAATTGTGGCCATAAGTCCTTAAATTAAATTGACTGAGCAAAATGGCTCTCCTAAATCAATCTACGTCCGGTTTGAGGGTACATCTCCGAAATCCTTTGACATCCATCGTTGTAATTTCTCAACGACGTCAAAGAGGTGACGGGTCCCAACGACCACACATCCATATGGACTGCGGGGTCCTTAAACTCGTGGACCGAGACGTCCTTAAAACTAATACTGGACCGAAACGTCCCTAAACTAATGACGGACCGAGACGTCCTTAAAACTAATACCGGACCGAAACGTCCCTAAACTAATATCGGACCACCACGTCCTTAAACTGGAATATGGACCACTACGTCCTTAAACTGGCGACGGACCGAAACGTCCCTAAACTAATATCGGACCACCACGTCCTTAAACTGGAATATGGACCACTACGTCCTTAAACTGGCGACGGACCGAAACGTCCCTAAACTAATAATGGACCACCACGTCCCTAAAACTGGCGATGGACCGCCACGTCCTTAAACTAGCGCAATCGAGCCCGAACGCCCTTTTGCCGGATCTAAACGGTCCCGTCTAAGTTGATCTTAACCCCAAATACGGTTAACGCGTCCTTATATCTTTAAATAAACAATAAAACTCCAAATCAACTTTGGTTCAAGGGTACATCTCTGAACTCCTCTGACACCTGTCGTTGTAATCCCTCAGCGACGTCAGAGAGGTGACGAGCCCCGACAGCCAGATAATTAAATCAATCACTACGTTAAGTTGATCTTAGTCTAAAACAGGACTAATGTATCCTTAACGAACGTTTAAGTTGATCTTAGCCGCAACGCGACTAATGCATCCTTAAACTAAAACATCAAACCCAAATCTAAGTAAACACGGATTTGGACTAATCCACGTCCTACGGGCGACGGCATTACTCAGTCTCTGTATACAATCCACGGGCAACCACAAACAAAACAAACACCCACGACACGAAGTGAAATTCTGGAGAAGGAGAAAGTTGTTACCGCGAGGCGGTAGCGTAATTAACTGCAGGGGCTTGCGCCTGCAGGGAAGAGCGTCCCCACAATCAAAAACCCCTCAAGCGAGGGGGAATCTGACGAAGTCTGCAACATCGGTCGCATCCGTCTAAACCTCCGATACACAGTGCCATAAATCAACTTGGTATCTTCGGAGAGGTAAACGGATAAAACCAAATAGCATCTGCCCCGAACCTCAGGCTCAGACGTCCCCATGTCTGCGGCCGCCGTTCGGAGGGGAACATGAAGATTTAGGGTTCCTTTTATAGCCTTGATTAGGATTAGCTTCCTTTAGAAACTAGGTTTAGTTTAGCTTCCCTTGTAAGCTTGGTAGTTAGGTAGAAGGTTCTAGAGGTAGTTAGTTAGGGTTAGCTTCCTTCATCAGCTTGGAGGTTAGGAAGAAGCTTCTAGGCTTAGGTAGTTAAGTAGCTTGCTTTGGAAGCTTGAGGGTGTTTAGCTTGAACAAAGAGCCTTTCTGTTCTGACAGAAACTTCTGGAGAATTCTGGAGTTTGAAGTGTCTTGAAGGAGTGTAGCCCTTGAAAGAAATAGTCTGAAGCTGAAATGTGCTGATGTCACCATCATGTGACCGCGGATCCGCCGCGGGAAGGGGGTTCTGGCCCGGATCCGCGGCCCAATAGTTGTCTTGGTGCATGGAAATTCTGGGGTTGCTTTGTTCTGGCTTTAGGTACATTTTCTGATATGTTGAATCTCATAATTCTTCCTTGATCACTGCCAGATCTCAAGTCTTGGACTTGGCGTATTTTTCTCAGCACTTTTAACTATTTTGGCTCTTTTTCCTGGAATTTCCTGCACAGATTCTCGAGACAAGTGTTGCGCTACACAAAAATTATGCGATGCAATGATAAACACTCAATTTCCCTCAGAAATGTCGGTTATAATACATAACACAAGTTATTTGGTATTTTACGACTGTTTTGTGCTATATTAATACCGAACACCTCTATATGAGTGCAAATGGTAGAGAAATTGTCGTGTTAAAAAATGCAATATTTTCGACTGATCAAATTCTCCCAAACTTATTTTCGATCGTCTCGAGCGAACTGTTTTATTAAAAGGAGAAGGAGAAAATAAAGAAAGAGAAAAACTAACTAGCACACTTTCGTAGGCAACACGATTGCACCGAGCACGTGCAACAAGCCTTTAAACCTCTAGGTGTCCCTAGTAGGAGGAGTGTTGTCTCCTGAGGGTTTTCAGCAGATTGCACCCACAAAATCCAATAATAAAAGGAAGACCGTGAAAGTTACATATAAAGATAAGAATTGTAAAAGAAAGACTTTGAAAGTTAGAGTTTCCAACTATACTAGCTTTTCGGTTGTCATGAGCCCTATCTTAATAGTCATGAAAAAATGTCAGAAATCACATCATCCCTCAATAAAACATCGTTTTTATTCTTCATTGCTATCTTTTTTCCAAACATCGATCATATAACCCTACGTGTGTGTAATAGACATCCCTACACCCGGAGAATTCAATTCAAGGTATCATCCTCTTGTCCATCTGCCTCAGTACTTTTTAATTAATGAATATTTAGATTTGCTCACACATTTTCATGCGACCGTTAATACTTCTTGAGGTACTAACCGGCCAATTACTTATGTACTTGCTTAAACGGTATTTTAGTATTTTCCTCGTCTTGCACCACCTAAGGCTTAGCAGTGACTCCCAGACCAGTTGGTCTAAGGCACTAGGTGATGAAGCACCCTCGCTATATTTTTTTTATTGCTGCCTTGGCGATAACAAAACTAGTGTTCATTTTTCTCACCACTTTATATTTTATTCAATTTTTTTCTTCATACTTTGGCTTTTAGACACGAGCATTTCAAGGTATCCTCTACGATCCCGAGCTTCAAGACGTGTGTAAGTGCGAATAGTAGGGTATCAACGTTCAAAATGCTTGGCTTCCAGAATAGAAACTATTTTTCAGACTTATTTTTATCCTCAGATTAGTGACTTCCTTCATCTTACTAACCCATGGGACAACGGCTCATAACTACTTATTACTAGTTTGTTTAAGAAAACTTCTAATTTTCTTAGTTTTCTTAAATTTTTCCAATCTTTTGGATGTAATTTTTCACTATCTAATCTTTTATTATCTTATTTATGTACAAAATATTTTTATTTTTTGAAATTTTTTAAATTTTTATAGGTTTTTTTTTCCAAATGTTTTGTGCTTATGCAAGGTGATATGCAAATGATGCGAAAATAAGCATAAATCTCCCCCAAACTTGTTTCCAACAGTGTCCTCACTGTTGCCATCTGCTAGATCTCAAAAAACCTGTAAGCCTGGGAGGAAATTTATTAATGGGGGCAAAATATATAAGTGAAAATCCTCCCCCAAACTTATTTTTGGCTCATCATTTTTTTTTTGAGTAAAAATTTCATTTTCAAGAGCCAGATTATCCCCCCCAAACTTGAATTAAACAATGTTAATCTTTGGAAATCACAAGAGGGGGTCAAAGTTAGTGGTCGATGCAAAGCTTTGCAAAGACCGAAGGTCAACACCAACCATTCGAAGATTTTATCAATGTAGTGCATCGGTTGGTGGAATAAGAAGTAGGGAAATGGTACGTGGTGGAATAGAGTGTGTTTGCGTCTCGTTTTGGAGAGATGACTCAGTGTATGCGATGAATTACTCGCATTCTTTTTACAGTTCAGAAGAAAGGGTGGAGGGTCAATTTCATTGTTTTGATGTGGATTCATCTCAACAACCGTGTCATTCAAAAATGCAAGTTCTTCAGCGAAGATTTCCTCAAAAGTCTCATCAATATCCCGAAGAATAATGTCATCACAAAGTGCGGGGTGATCTTCAGACTCTAAAAATAGTTCATAATCAGTGTTAGTTGTTGACCCGGACAACTCGGTGGAAGAGTCTGTATGTGTATGATACATAGTTGGGTCAAACAACAACATATGAAAAGAGTCAAGATTAGTATCATGAGGATCGTCAAATTCGCTGCTGTCGACATCCATTAATTTGACAGAACAGACCTGAGCAGTAGGTTCGGAGGGTACACTTCCCAACTTGTAAATGTTCAGCTCAATTGACCTATTCCCGAAGGATAGGGTCATAGAACCATTACGACAGTTGATGATAGCATTGGAAGTGGCCAAAAAGGGGCGACCTAAAATCACCGGAATTTGATTCCGTGGGTTTGCTACAGGCTGTGTATCAAGTAAAATAAAGTCCACAAGGAATACAAATTCCCCGATTTTTATTAACACGTCCTCCAGTTCACCCCTAGGTTTGGTGCTTGATCGGTCAGCCATCTGGAGAGTGCAGTGGGCTGGTTTCAACTCTTCGATCCCTAACTGCTCGTAAACCGAGAAAGGAAGCAGGTTAACACTTGCGCCAAGGTCAAGTAGAGCACGGTTGATGTGTTTTTCCCCGATAGAAATGGAAATCATTGGATAGCTAGGATCCTTACGTTTCCTCGGTAGTTGTTGGGGAAAGACTGTGTCTACTGTCTTTGTCATGAATATCTTCTTGGGCACTTGAGTCTTCCTCTTTCTAGTGCACAAGTCCTTAAGAGTTTCGCATAAGCGGGGACTTGTTGGATAGTATCTAGAAGAGGGATGTTGATGTTAACCTGTTTTAAAATTTCAGTGATCTTCTCCATTTGTGGACTTAGTGTGTTTACCCTTAACCGATTTGGGTAAGGAGCTTGAGCAATAAGGTCGGGGTCCAACACTGGAGAAGATCGTGTGGGCGGAAACGATCTAAGAATAGGAGTGGGGATCGTTTTCGGTGTACTAGAAGAGCTGGGTTGAGGTGTCGAGCCTTGGGGAAAACGGAGAATAGGCTCGGAAGAAAATGGTGGGGTAGACGAACTGGGGTTAGAATTAGAAGAAGAAGTGGAAGGAAAAGTCTCAGCTGGGGTATCATTGATAGATTTTTCAGTATCATCAATCTCTTCCCCAATGTGATTGTCAAGCACTCTTCCAGATCTCGATGTGGTGATTGCATTCACATGATGTGAATAGCCAGGATTGGGCAAAGGTTGAGCTGGAAATTTCCCTTTCTCTCTTGCACTCATTTCAGCTTTTAATCGTGTAATTTCTTCTTCCATCGATTTTATAGTCTCGCTTTAGGACGCAGAGTTTTTCTCGATTTTATCGACGGAAGACTTTATTATCCAAAGCAAGTTCAAGAATGAAGAGGATTCATCAGTACCGATCAACTGCAAAGGACTAGACGGTGCAGGTGTATTGACCGGATTTTGAAAGTTTTGTGCTTGGAAGGGGTGCTGACTCAATTGAAATGGTTGCTGTTGTGGTGGAAGAGCCCTTTGGAAATTGTTTTGGTTTGGAACCGTGTTTTGAGTTTGTGATTGGTTCCAAGCAAAGTTAGGGTGATTCTTCTAACCCTGATTATATGTGGAAGAAAATGGATCATTTCTATGTCGTTGTTAGAAAGCAGAATTGATATGCCCATGACTTTGAAACGGAGAATTTAGTGGATATTCTTCCGTCAAATGAGAAGGATCAGAACAGCATCCACATACAGTTTTGGAGAGTGACATTTGATTTAGGGCGGCGGCTAAAAATTTATTTTCCATAGTCTCGAGTTTCTTTTGCATAGCTGAAATGTCAGCTCTAACTTCTATGGAAACTTCCGATTGGTTATTGCTACCCCTAGACGATTGACTCACACCCTCCCACTGTAAAGATTTTTCAGCGAAATCTTCTTGGAATTTCCAAGCTTCTCCATCATCTTTGGTCATGAAGGTGCCTTGACACATGGATTCAAGGGTCTGTTTTGTGGTAGGATTAATGCCCTTATATATGATTCTGCACAGATCCCATATAGGAATTCCGTGACGTGGACATTGAACTAACAGATCCTTGAAGCGTTCAAAACACTTAGAGAATGTTTCATTTGGAAGCTGGGTGAATATATTTATTTCGCTACGGACTCGAGCTGTTTTATGATTGGGGTAGAATTTCTTTAGGAATGCTTTGACGAATTCTTCCCAGTTTGAAATGGAATGTGCGGTTGTGTTATAAAGCCACTTTTCGGCTATATCGCACAAGGTGAATGGGAGAAGACGTAGACGCATAGCATCCACAGAAAGCTGTGAAGTATCCATCATTGCGCATACATTTTCAAATTTGGTAATAAAGACATATGCGTTTTCAGACTCAAGACCGTGATATTTGGGTAGAAGATTGATGTATTGGGGTTTTATTTCAAAATTGTTCCCATTGGCTGGTGGAATGGTGAGACAGGTCGAAAGTGGACCTCGCATAGGGTAGAATCTCTCTTGGAGAGAGATGCGGGGTAGATTCTGCGCACCTGCGGACGGCGGCAGAGTAGTGGTAAAGAAGTTCGATGGAGAAGCATCCATCGATGTGGGTGTGGTGGGGGATAAAGAAGAAGTAAATGTAGAAATACCTACTTCGGAGTCGATCGGGGGAACGCGGACTAAACGGGCACTAGAATCCTGTGTCCAGCCTATCTTGCACTAAAAGGGTTTAGTACAAGTGGCAGCGTTAATATAATTAGGGAAAATGATAAGTTGGTGTTAGTTTTGAAAAAGATACGGATTTTTGAAAAAATGATGCAAATCACAATAAATGCACAAGCAAAACCCTAAGTCTAATAGTCACCTAGGTCAAGTCTCTAGACCGCTCCTAACTGCCAGAAGACAAATCGCAGGACCAATCCTCTACTGCCTCTTTGTCCTTCCTGTGGCCAGGTAAGTACCAGGTAAGTAGGAGGTTCTCCACTACGTAAGTAGTGGGCCTAATTAAGTAACCATTTACCTTAGACACACTTACCTTAGACACCACAAAAGAAACGCGGATAAGCAATAGATTACCCACGACCTTCTCGTGCCCTAAGTGAGCGCGACGGTCCTTAGAGTCATGTCCAGATTTCTTTTAGTTAATGAGGGTAATGCGGATACAGTTTTGTGATTTTCGAGGCTTAGGAAGGGTAATGAACTCCCCACATAATCTGAATTTGGTCTTTGCCCCTTAATTTCCGTATTAAAAATGCAAACAACTAAGATCAAACACGCACAATTTTTTTTAAATTTTTTTGCGGCGCTGCGAATTTTGCAAAGAAACCTGCAGAAAATTGTTATTGGAGCAGACAGAGAAGGAGATAAGAAAGTCAAGAAAATACCAGAGAAGTTTCAAACAGCGAACAGCTATTCCTACCGCGGTTCTGCCGTGGGAAGCTTCTTATGCCGTGGATCCGTCGTGAGCCAATGAGGTCACTGCACAAAAATTTAGGCAACTGCTTCTGTTGCCTCACAGAGATCCCTGGAATATTCAGAAAAAATTTTCCCAAGCTCTACAGACTGCAGATTTCCTCGCAACAAATCACAACAAATCGTTTAGTGTTTGCGTGAATTTTGATCTCAAAATTATGATGGAATAAACTTTTCAACTCAAATTTCAAAAATGAACAAATTAGCACACTATCCCCGGCAACGACACCATTTGATTGAATGAAATCTCGGTGTGTCGGTAGAAAATGTATAGAAATCACAACCAAAGAAATTTTTAACCGCAATCAATAACGGTGTCGATTGTAGCACGTTAGCGAGTGCGGATCGTCCACATGGAAAGTGAGATCCGTTCGAATTTGAATTAAATGAATTGAAAATTAAAGAAAAGAGAAATTGTCTGGTAGGGAAATTGTCGTGTTAAAAAATGCAATATTTTCGAATGATCAGGGGTCGTTTACGTCGGTGGATTGTATACGGTTTTACAGGATGTATGATCCAGACCTTAGGGCCTGCTCAATTCGTCTGCAATTTAGAGTATTCACGCGTAGTATTTCTTGAGATATCGGCCACTGATGAGTGGCATGGGCCTTTCTCCCTCGGCATTTATCAACTGGTAGGATCCTCCATCAAACACTTTCTCGATGATGTATGGTCCTTCCCAGTTTGGCTCGAATTTTCCATTTGCATCTCGATTGGGGATAATCGGTCTTTTGAGGACTAACGCCAATTCTCCTTTCTTAAAAGCACCGAGACGGGTCATCTTGTCATAGGCTCGTGACATTTGGGCTCGGTACAACTCCAGATTTTGCTGTACCGTGAGCCTCTTTTCTTCGAGGGCGTTGAGCACTTCGAGCCGAAGGAGGACGTTTTCCTCCTCCGTCAACTCGTGCTGGACGGCCATTCTTAGGCTTGTAACTTCGACTTCGCGCGGGAGGATTGCTTCCACTCCGAAGAGTAGTGAATATGGAGTGGACTAATTTAGAGTGCGGTGCGTGGTACGATATGCCCACAACGCCTCATAGAGCTTGAGATTCCAGTCTCTCTTGTTGGCTGAAGTATTTTTCCTCAGAAGCTTGCATAGAGTTTTATTGAAGGCTTCGGCTAGCCTATTGGCTCTTAGATTATAGATGGAGGAATATCTCCAGTCTATCTTGTGCTGAGTAGCGAACCTTGAGACTTTGAAGCTCTTGAAAGAAGGCCCGTTGTTAGAAATGATTCTTTTAGGTGTACCGAAACGGTATAGAATATTATGCCGGAAGAACATCAGAATATCTTCTGTCTTGACTTCTTTTAGTAGGACAGCTTCAGCCCATCTGGAGAAGTAATTAGTTGTGGCCATGATGAACCGGTGGCCTTTGGATGACGGAGGATCAATTGGACCAACTATGTCGGTGCCCCAAACTTTGAAGGGCCATGACGCCACCGTAGGATGCAGCAGATTGAGATGCTTGTGAATGAAGTCACCGTGAATTTGGCAGAGGTGACATTTCTTTGCATGCTCTTTACAATCCTTTATCATGGTAGGCCATTAATACCCATGCCGTTTAATTTGAAGTCGCATTTTAGGGCCAGATTGGTGAGCTCCGCAGGCGCCTGAGTGAACTTCTTTCATGACTTTTCGGGTTTCGGCCGATGACAGACACCTGAGTCAGAGTTGGTCATACGATCTGCGGTATAGCATATTATTTACAAACACACATCGGAGAGCTCTCTTCTTCAGCTGAATCCTCGCAGAATTTTCTTCGGGCAGCTTGTCATATCGATGGTACTCTATGAAGGGTTCTCTTTAATCGGGCTCGTCTTGAATAATCAGAACTCCTTCGACAGGATTGCTCTTTTGTTCTGCGCTTTCCTCTTCTCGTAAAGAGATTGGAGGTAGAATTTGCCAGCTTCTGACTGTTATCAGAATCTCATCCATATCAGGATCAGCCAGCTCCTTGACTAAGCGAGCGAGTACGTCAGCTTTTCTATTCAACGCCCTAAGAACTCTCATCAGTTCAATGTGGGTGAACTGTTTCATAAGCTCCACCACCCGGCTTCTGTACTGAGCTAACTCGGGTTTGTATATCTTATAGTCGCCACTTACTTGGTTGACTTCAAGCCGGGAATCACTGTAGACTTGTAACCGAAGGATTTCCATTTCTATGGCGAGCTCCGGGCTAGCTATCAGAGCTTAGTACTCAGCCTCGTTGTTTGTGTGGGGCTCGGTGAGAGAAAAAGAACGTCGTAGGGTTCCCATCGATGGCGTGATGAATACCAATCCTATCCCTGATTTTATCCGCGGGATGCTTTATTTGCTGGAGCTCCTTATTGACGATGCTCCATCGAAGTAGAGCTCCAATCATAGCTCGTTATCTTCAAGATGTAGCACTTGTTCTTCGGGTAACTCGCAATTGAGCGGTGACCCTTCAGGTATAGGATGAGTAGCGAAAAAGTCGGCGAGGGCTTGTCCTTTTACTGCTTTCTGTTGAATATAGACTATGTCGAACTTAATCAGCATGATAGCCCATCTTGCCATTCTGCCAGCTAGGCTTGCTTTGGTTATTAAGTATTTGAGCAGGTCAACCTTGGAGATCAGCATAACCTGATGAGCGAGAAATAGTGTCTCAGCTTCTTCACGGCGAATATCAGAGCCAGGCATTGCTTTTCGATCGGGGAATAGTTGTGTTCCGCCTCGACTAAAGTTCGACTGAGGTAGTAGAGGGCATTCTTTTTTCCCTTCTCGTTGTTTTGGAAAAAGAGCGCACTGAGTGACTCATCTAGCATGACAGTATAGAGAATCAACGGTTTATTTGGAATAGGAGTAGCAAGCACTGGAGGGTGCAACATGTACTTTTTGATGCTTTCGAACGCTTCTTGAAATTCGACATCCCAGACAAAGGGATCTCCCTTCTTTATGAGCTTTGAGAAAGGCCGACATCTCCCCGATAGGTTTGAGATGAACCTCCGTATGTAAGCGAGCTTGCTTTGAAGGAATCTTAGCTGCGTCGGATTCTTTGGACGAGGCATCTCCATGATGGCCTTTATCTTTGATAGGTCAACTTCGATCCCCCGATGTCGGACTATGAAGCCTAAGAATTTTCCCGATGACACGCTAAAAGTGTACTTTAGAGGATTCATCTTCAGATCGTGTTCTCTTAGTCAGGTGAAAACGGTCTTGAGATTTCGGATGTGATCGGCCTTAGCTTTAGTCTTGACGATCAAATCATCAACATAACATTCGACAACTTTATGAATTAAGTCATCAAAGATTTTAGTCATTGTCCTTTGATATGTTGCGCCCACATTCTTCAGTCCGAACAGCATCACCTTGTAGCAGTATATCCCGATCGGGATTCGAAATGCTGTGTGTTTATCATCCTCGGGCAACATCTTGATCTGATTATATCCAGATGAGCCATCCATGAAGGTGAACAACTCGTAATTTGAGGTATCATCGACTATCATTTTCATGACCGGAAGCGGGAAGTCATCTTTAGGGAATGCCTTATCGAGTTCCCTGAAATCGACGCAAAATCGAATATGCCCATTTTTCATCTTCACAGGGACGATGAATGCGATCTAATCTGCATATTTCTCTTCTCCAATGAAGCCAGCATCAATAAGTTTTTTAGTTTCCTCGATGACCTTTTCTTCTAGCCCCTTCTTATTTTTCGAGGAGCTTGTTTCACTGGCTTGGAATTAGGAGATATAGCCAGCTTATGCACGACCACTTCAGGAGAAAGGCCATGCATTTCTTTGTATGTCCATGCGAAGCAGTCAACGAACTCATGTAGCAGGGCGATTATTTGTTCTTTCATTTCCTCCGACAAGAATGAGATGATGTAGGTCGGCCTTTGATTATCGGGCGTTCCCAAATCAATCTTAGTTAGCTCATCGAAGGAGCTCTCGAGGGGCTTCTTCTGACTCGTCTAGCTCATCGTCATCATTTGACCTTTCACTGGCTTCACCAATATGGATCATGTAGCATGCTTCGGCATTAGGTTGAATGAAACATATGTCCTATCTATTTGGGATTCGTCCCTCGATGAGCACTCGGACCTGAGGCGGGTGCCACAATCCCTCATAAAACCTCGCTTCGGAGTCCTTTTGATATAACCGACATCCGCACTTTTTAAAATATTCCCGTATCTCGGGCGCGTAATATCTGGGATTGAGGATGACTCTTATGCCTCTCTCATAGGGAAGGCACGTGATAGAAAAATCATCTGGGTGCACGACGGAATTTGACCCATAAAACAGAATGCTTTTTGTTCTGTTGATAAAACTGCACATTTAATATAACATTTTTCCTACTATTTCTATATTAGAAAATGTGTTTATTATAATATATGATACATATGAGGGTTTATCTGTAAAAATACTATTTTCATGTGTTGATATATTATAATTAATATTTGGTAGGAAAATGTATGCAAAAATACCATTGACCAAATCTTAATGTTGAAATTAATATCTCAATAAAACAAACTCTACTAATATTATTTGTTGAGTTGTTGTGCAGAATTTTCAGGCCTAAAATCAAGAGAATCAAAGTTGTTAATGCAAACCTGCCTAATTAAGAAATCAAACTAAGAAATCAAGTCTGGCAGTAACTACAAGAAGATTTTCAGTTTCCTGAGATTCAAAAGATCGCCACGTGTCATAATTGAGGAAGCCCCAGAAAAATAAACAGAAGATCCCTCCACAAGGCTGTGGATCCGCGGCCAAACCCACCTGTTGGCCGTGGATCCGCCGCGTGCCAGATGAGTTAGGATCTGGGATTTCTTCTGTTGGATCTTAACTGATGGTTTCCAATTTAGGAAGCTAGGGTTCTGGCTTTGGGATTATAAATAAGGACCGAGAGCCTCTTGGAAAAATTATCAAGTCGACGCGATCACGAAGTCCAAGACGGCTCACGCATCCAGGCTGATTATCAACGGTTCATCTACCTCCTTAGAAGAGATCGAGAAGCAAACTGGTATTTGTAATCATTTTCTAAGGGAACAAAGTGTAAATAAGTTTTGTTGATTAATAAAGGTAGTTCTTTCTCTTATTCTATTTCTTTGTAGTTTTAATATGAATTCTTTCTCCATCTCTTCTTCTCCCAACATGCGCGAGTAATTTTCCGCTTGTTAGGGTTCGTAGGATTAGGGTAGGTTAATGGATGACGAAGATCCTTAAACTCTTTTTACGTCCTGTAGAGTTTATAAACTTTATCAAAAGAATCATTAACATCCTAATCGGGCGAGCTACCAATTTATTGTTAGTCTCGACCGTGATTAGAGATTAGATTAATGATTGTTTTGGTAAAGGCTAGAAATGAACGGAGTTTCATGTCGAGATAGGGGTTAAGAGTGGGAACTCTTTTCCCTCCAGAAAGCCTAATCTACATGCATCACTGTCGTTCTAGTTTTAAATCTATTAAAGAATAAAAAGGGTAATCTTTAATTAATCATCCATAACTACTAAATCCTAATGAAACCTACAAGCCCCCTTTTTATATAAACTTACCTCCGTAGTTAATCTAGATCTATATTTAACGTAGATCTAGATCCTACAACCATTCTTCAACATTCTTTATTCTTCCTCTCTTTTTCAACACGTCTAAAGTAAGAATAAAATATTCCACGTTTTCCTGAGAACGACCCGTACTCATCTCGGTCTAGCTACGCTCGACACCGTTCTGATTGCGGTTAACTACTACTACATAAATTCTAAATCAATTAAATGACGCCATTGCCGGGGAAACATGCGTAATTTTTTTCTTACTATTTATGTTGAATTCTTATTCGATTCATATCACAAACAAAACAAAACTGCAAATTGTATATTTAAACGATTATTGTGTGAATTTTGCGAGGGAATCTGGAGCACAGACTTGAGGATACAGAGAGACAGAAACATTCATTGAGATCCAGAAGAGTACAGGAGGCCACGTAGCAAACTTCATCACCTGATCCATCTCTTTTGTGGTGGATCAGCGGCAGGAGGTGCACATTGGCGGCGGAAGAGCGGCCAGTTAGAGGATCTAGGGTTCCACATTTCTCTGGTAAGATTCTAACCTCTTTCTCTCTCCTCTGAAATCCAATAAAATCCCTTTGCTGCAGGATTCTTTGCAAAATATCGCCGCTCAAAAATCTTTTTGCAAAGTTTTGTTATTGGTTTGTTATTTCACATTTTAATACGGATTTTTAAGAGGCAAAGACTAAATCCAGATTAGGTGGGGATTTCATCATCCTTCCTAAGCCCCACAAATCACAAACCTAGCATCTGTATCAACCCTACATTAATTTAAAAAATATCTAGACAAGACTCTAAGGACTGTCGCGCTCAATAAGGACAGAGAAAGGTCATGGGTAATCTATCGCTTATCCGCATTACTTTTGTGGTGTGTAGGTAAGTGTGTCTAAGACAAGTGGTTACTTAATTAGGCCTACTACTTACGTAGTGGATGCCTCCCACTTACCTGACACTTACCTGGCCACAAGAGTAGTAAAGAGGTGGTAGAGGATTGATCCTACGGCTTGTCATTTGGATGTCTAGGAGCGGTCTAGAGACTTGACCTAGGCAACCTTAGTTCTAGAGTTGTTTGTGCATGTTTTTGTGAATTTTTGAAAATCCGTCATTTTTTAAAACAAACCAATTATTTTCTCCCCTTTTCCCCCTCTTCTCTTCTTATAATGGGTGGCCCAAATAGAAGAACACTTGCCGAGCTTTGCTGTCCACAACCAGATATTTCTTGTTTTCGTAATCCCTTCGGTATACCACCCGACTCTCCCATGTCCTTAAGAGATCGGATAGAACAAGTGGGTAGAAACAGTTGCTGTAACAACCGAGTTCATTAATATCAATTCCAGTTCTCGTATTTCGTTATTCGTGATAATTCTTGATTTAACGTTTTTTGGGTGCGATTGGTATTTTATATTTTACATTGCATTCGACCCGACCCGCTTGCTTGAACCTGTTTGATTCTTATTTATAGATTACCTTGACTTGTTGCATGAACATGTGCACCCCATGATTAGTACATACTGGCATTTATCTGGCATGGCATCTTTTACCATATAACATTTTAAGTCACGTAAAATATTTTAAAATTGCATTTCATAATCTGCATGATACCCCTAACCCCATGGTAGCATCCACACAACTTGTTCTCGTCCCGTTCAGTGAAACAGACGTGTTTGGATGGCTACGTGCACGTATGTGCATCCATTCTTGGGGGTATGCATTTTCTTTAACTGGGATTTCATTTTGAAATTTGGAAGTCGCATATATTTTTAATATTTTAAAACTGGAATTTTAGACCCGACCCGGACGCGTTTTGAAGTATTTTTTATTTACCTAAAACCTAATTTTGACTAATAAAATATTCATTATGTTTTAAACTGTCAATATATTTTGTAAACGAATATATATTTTTTTAACAAACAATCTCATCTCAGTTTCTCTCTCTCTCCTTTTAAATATTCTAAATCTTTAAAATCCTTCTCTTTATTGAGCCGACCCCACCTCTCCCTTCCTTTCTCTTTCTCACTCTTTTTCTCTTTCTCTCACCCACGCAGATCTATCTTTCTCTTCTCTCTTTCTCTCTCCCCACTACACTTCAACTTTCTTTCTCCTCTCTCTCTCTCCTCTCGCAACCCCTCTCTCCCACCTCTCGCGATCCCTGTTCATCAGGGATCCGCGCACCTCCTTCTCCCATATAATCACCTCCCTCCTTCATCCCCTACTTCTTCGTTCTTTTCTTTTAAAACCCATATTGCCACCATGAAAACCCTAGCCTTAGCCCATCGCCTCTGCCTCGCCTCGCCGTCGCTCGCCCCTCGCGGCCACCATCTCGTCCTCTCCTCATCCTTATCTTTCTTCTCCTCTCACCTCCACCTTCATCATCTTTTCCTCATCTTCTCTTCCCACTCACCAAAACCTGCACACCCGAGCCTAAACAGCTCAAACCCTAACCTAACCCTAAACCCACAGAAACCCCTGCACCCTTGCCGGCAACTCACCTCCGGTGACCCGACATCGCCACCATCTCGTCTCCCCGTTACCAGTGAGCAACCCTCTTCTTCTCTTTCCACTTCTTCCTCTTCCTTTCTTCTCTTCCTTTCTTTTATTACTTTTCTTTCTTTTAAAAAGGTTACTGTTCTTTTAGTTTGCCGAAATCCGGTCGTGCCGCCGATGACCCCGACAACCTAGCGAGCATCTCTAACCCATGTGATCCCCTTGTGCGTCGTTTGGACTCGTTCCGTGTACCGTGCGCGCGTCGCGACTTTTACCACCGACGCATGACGTTCCGTATACCCGCTTCATGATCTATCGAGGCAAGTAAAACTTGCTACATGCTATTATAATATTTCATATTTATTTGCATATATATTAAGCATGAAGTTTGAATTTAGTGCCCTATATTATATTTTACCATTCGATGTCCGTTTATATCATTTTTGAGTTAATTATGAAAACATACCCGGTTGCATGTTAGATTACATTATTGTATGCCCACGCCCATATTTATATCATAGTTTTGGTGGCATAGCCATCATACCCTTTAAATAGTGTATAACTGTTCAAACACCCGTTTGCATCCATCTTGTCTAGTATACATATTATTGCTTAAATAGATCACTTTAATGTATAATATTGAAATATTCACGATCCACATTTGATAAAGTGTAGTTTAATTAGTATTGGAACTTAAACATTAACCCTAATCATAACTGTGCATCTATATACCTTAATCTGTACCTGATTGCATTTCACATTACAATGTTCTAGTTTATTGTTCTATTAGTACCACATGCTTGTGTTGTATACCCATTCTTATGTTAGTTGGATTATTTGAGCACCCACATGACATCTTGTGCACCCGGACATGACTTGTTACACCTACTACCTGACACGACATGGTACCGTACACCTCTTGACATGACATGATATCTATGTACTACCTGAATAGACCTGATGTACCATGGCTTTACCTGTTACCTGATCGTGTGACTAATGCCGACAAATCTGACCTGTTGTCCCTATGGACATTTTCTGTTATCTATCCAAACAACCTTGTACCTGCCTGATCCTGTGTTGGCATTAGCTCCAGATTATTTAAATACTTGACTTGAATACACAACCTGGGGGTATGGGGAAATCAATAATATAACCTGACTTGTAACTCGACAGTTCGCTACCTTACTGATCCGTTTTAGAGGCTAGGCTAGCCTTGGGATGATGCTGCTGACATCATCCATCGTTATCCACTACCTTTTAGAGGCTAGGCCAGCCTTGGGATGCTGCTACAGACATCATTCATCATTACCCTTTTCCTTTAGTGCCTAGCGGCATGTCTCGGTTTCAGCCCGAGAATCTTCATCGTGATCCCGGGCACGCACGGGATACTATTGAGTTACATCGATGATTCATCAAATTGATTTCAAAGACTTGAGAGTAGTTAACCCAATAGACCAGTTAGATTACTCACTGCACACTACCTTTCACTGCCCCGATTTATATTGCTGTTACACCTGCTTTGTCATTTATAATCATACTTGCATGTCTTGCTGCCCTGTTTATATATTATTTCTTGATGTTATGACGCGCCGACGTCTGGGTTTTGTTGCAGAATGATCAGGAGTATTGCCGCTGTTAGATCGAGCGGTGAGGATCCTGTTGATATCCAGTTTTACTTTCCAGGTGTTTTATTTATTGGATCTTTTTCTTTTGCATATTATCATTTCTTGACTCATTTATTCTGGCTCATGGACATGTACCAGATAGTTTAGTTTACTTTCTTGTTCTTGATATCTCTACAGCCGTAATGTGACTGTGGAAGGATCTTTTCTATCCACAGGTAGCATGGTTGGCTATGTCACGTGCTTATCTTAGCGTACTCTGGGAAGCGGGGCGTGACAGTTGGTGACCTCAATCCATGTCCTATCAACAGTATCCTAATTCTACACCTATTTCTGTTGATACTCCAAGTGAGAATGCCCCTAGATGCATGTCCATTGCTGAGCATACAGCTGTAGGGTGTTTTTCGTCACCCTATTGAGATGGGAATACGCGCGCGCTTGACAGGCGCATTACAGATTCCCCCTGCCTAGGGTAGGCTGGGGTTTATTGATTGTGGGGATCCGAATCTCCGACAGCCGCGAACTAAGCTGTCGTTAATTACCCCTCGCATTTGGAGCGAAGGAACCTCCAATTGACGGGTTAAACTGGTCATGCAAACTCAATATGCAGTGCGTTGGTGCGTGTGTATTTTTTTTGTTTTGTTCCACTTGTAAAAAAGAGATATATACATACATATATATATTTTCTATATATAAAAACAAAAATAAATAAGTAAATAAATATTTGGAGAATCTTTTTTTAATTTTAAAATATTATTTATAATTTAATTTTATTTATTTAATATTTTTTAAATAAAAAAAGGGATTAAATAAAGAAAAGAAGAAAAGTAAATAATTATGTTTTTTTTAATTTTTAAATATTATTTATAATTTATTTTTATTTATTTATTTTTATTTTAAATAAAAAAAGGAGGAAGAAAGAAGAAAAGAAGAAAAGAGAATTTTGTTTTTTTTAAAAAAAAAGTGGGGTCACATGTTAGCATGTGTCTCCTCATATGAGGGGGGTCACATGCTAGCATGTGACATGGAAGGCCACATGTTAGCATGTGACCCCTCATGTGGGGGGGGGGTCACATGCTAGCATGTGACCCGTCACATGCTCAGCATGTGACCCGTCACATGCTCAGCATGTGACCCACGTCACATGTTAAACATGTGATGGGGCTGCTTTAGAATGTGACCCGTCACATGCTTTGCATGTGACCACCACTTTTTTTTTTGACGTGGAGTTCAACTCCAAAAGAATTTTATATGGCTAAAAAAAATAATAATGTGGAGTTAAACTTCAAAAAAAAAGATTTTTACTGTGGAGTTAAACTCCAAAAGAATTTTATTTGTGGAGTTGAACTCCAAAAGATTTTCTGTAGTGGAGTTAAACTCCAAGAGGATTTTATTTATGGAGTTGAACTCCAAAAGAATTTTATTTGTGGAGTTGAACTCCAAAAGATTTTCTCCTTTCTCTTTTGAGAAGAAACCCAAAATGGGTTCTCTTGAAACTCCAAGATCTAGATCTTGGATGATAAAAAAAGAGACCCTTTTTCTTCTCTTGATGGAGTTTTGGGAGATAGGTTTATAGTAAAACTTTATTTAGTTTTTTTATAAAAAAAAGGAGAGCTAAGCTCTTGATTTATTTGGAAAATAAAAAGGAAGAGAAAGAACTTGAAGAAGAGAGAGTGGAGGCACAAACCCTAGTTTTTTTTGAGGGAATGAAAAGTCTATGCTTTATTCATCATCATGTTGCCTTATATAGGCTTACACATTTACATATAGCCCCTTGGACTTTATAAAATGGCATTTTGCCCATCCCATGGTTCATGTACCATTTCTTTTTGCACATAAGCCATGGGCTTACAAAAATTTAGCTTTATACCCATTTTGTTTACATTCATGCATAAAAAATTACATAAAATTTTTTTATTACATGATTTCATTTTGGCATGGGGAGGGTCGGCCGCTTCATGTTTCGGACTCGACGTGGGCATGGGCCCACGTGATCTGGGCTTGGGCCTACCTTGCTTGGGGTTGACCATGACTTTGACTCGGTCAACCGGGGTGTAAATTTTTACCCCAACAAAGTGCCCCCCATCAATAAATGCACACCACACATTTGAGTTGTGTGCATGAAATTGATGGATCTTGAAGCTGAACTTCGGGGTGGAACATCATTCCGGGGGCGGAGCTTCATCCCGGGGAGCATGATTCCCGGGGATCGGAGCATCATTCTGATTTGCGGAGCATAATTCCAGGGTCGGAGTATCCCTCGGGGAGCATGATTCCCGGGGATCGAAGCATCATTCCGAAATGCAGAGCATGATTCCAGGGATCGGAGCATCATTCCGATGAGCGGAGCATGATTCCAGGGGATCGGAGCATCATTCCGATGGGCGGAGCATGGTTCCAGGGATCGGAGCATCATTCCGATGAGCGGAGCATGATTCCAGGGGATCGGAACATCATTCTGATTCGCGGAGCATAATTCCAAGGATCAGAGCATCATTTCGAAGGGCGGAGCATGATTCCATGGTATCGGAGCATCATTCCGAAGGGCGGAGCATGATTCCAGGGCTCGGAGCATCATTCCGAAGAGCGGAGCATAATTCCACGATTCGGAGCATCATTCCGAAGGGCGGAGCATGATTCCAAGGATCGGAGCATCGTTCCGAAGAGCGGAGCATGATTCCAGGGATCGGAGCATCATTCCGATGAGCGGAGCATGATTCCAGGGGATCGGAGCATCATTCCGAAGAGCGGCAGACATTTTGACCGAAGCATAATTTCTATGCAGAGGTTGATTCCCAGGCGAAGCGTAATTTCGACAAGGAAGGCAGATATTCCGAGGCGAAGCATTGATTTCGACACGGGATACATTCTGAGACGGAGCATGATTCCGGCGCAGAGCTTGTTGGCTGACTTGATTCTGAGACGAAGCATAATTTCGACAGGGAAGGCAGGTACACCGAGGCGAAGCATCATTTCGACATGGGATGCATTTTGAGACGAAACATAATTCCAACGCAGAGCTTGCTGGTTGACTTGATTCCGAGGTGGAGCATAATTCCGACGAGGAGGTCGTTGGTTGATTCCGAGCCGAAGCATAATTCCGACAGGAAAGGCAGATACACCGAGGCGAAGCATCATTTCGACAAGGGGTGCATATTCTGAGACGAAGCATGATTCCGACGCAGAGCTTGTTGGTTGATTTGATTCCGAGGCGGAGCATAATTCCGGCAGGGAAGGTAGATATCCCGAGGTGAAGCATGATTTTGACACGGGGTAAATTCTGGGACGGAGCATGATTCCGCCGTAGAGGTTGTTGGTTTGATTTGATTTGGGTTGACATCAGCATCGCTATACTGGAATATGGTACCAGAAGCGAATCATCATTTGCCTTTGAGAGGATTTTGGGATTGGTTTTGGTTGGCATCTGCATTGCTGCACTGGAATAATGCCAGGAGCAACTTATCATTTGCCCCGAGAGGATTTGAGAATTGGTTTTTGTTTGGCATCAGCATCGCTACACTGGAATATGGTACCAGGAGCGAATCATCATTTGTAATGAGTGGATTTGAGGATTTCGGTTTTGGTTTGGCGTCTGCATTGCTGCACTGGAATGATGCCAGGAGCAACTCATCATTTGCCCCGGGAGGACTTGGGAGAGATTGGGATCGTTTTACGCCCGTGGATTGTATACGGTTTTGCAGGATGTATGATCCAGACCGTAGGGCCGAATTTTTTTCTCGAGATTTTGTTGGCGTCTGCATCGCTGCACTGGAATATGGTACCAGGAGCGACTCATCATTCGCCATTGGGGTATGGGATTCGGAATTTGGTTGGCGTCTGTATCGCTGCACTGGAATATGGTACCAGGAGCGACTCATCATTCGCCATTGGGGTATGGGATTCGGAATTTGGTTGGCGTCTGCATCGCTGCACTGGAATATGGTACCAGGAGCGACTCATCATTCGCCACTTGGGGATTGGGATTTGGAATTTGGTTGGCGTCTGCATCGCTGCACTGGAATATGGTTCCAGGAGTGACTCATCATTCGCCACTTGGGGATTGGGGAGCGATGGCTTAGGAGACAGGTTTGGATCCCTATCACCTAAGACTTTTCAATTTTATGGGCCGTGAGGGTCCCATAAAAGCATTTTCTCCCTACGAGTCGTAAGGATCTCACAGGTGTATTTTCTCCTTAGGAGTCGTGAGAACTCCCAAGTGTGTTTTTCCTTTGTGAGTCGTAAGGATCCCACGAAAGTTTGTTCTCCTCATGCATCGTAAGGACACATGAGTGGGTCTTCTTAATAGAGCATAATTCCAAAGGCGGAGACCAGCCGCGTAACTGGTGATTACGGTGGGATATGGGTATGATGAGAATTATTTGAGCCCGTGGATTGTATACGGTAGTCAATTTGGGGACTAGCAGTAGAGCTGGGAGAGTTTTGGAAAATTGGATTTTGGTTGGCGTCTGCATCGCTGCACTGGAATATGGTACCAGGAGCGACTCATCACTCGCCGTTTTTTTTGTTTTGTTTTTTTTTTACCGCGATTGCTCTATCATTTCAGCTTTTCTTATCGCGAAGGTCGCGATTGCCCCATCATTTCGGCTTTTTCTCATTTTTATTTTTACTCGCTGATTTTTATTGCGAGCTGCCCCATCATTTCGGCTTTTCTTTTTATTTATTTATTTACATATTTTTTTTATTTACATTTTTTTACATTCCCAGTTTAACGACTTAGAGGTCGACTGTTCCTAGTTTAATGACGTGGGGGTCGATTGTTCCCAGTTTAATGACGTGGCGGTCGATTGTTCCCAGTTTAATGACTTGGAGGTCATCTGTTTTCAGTTTAGAGACTTAGAGGTTTACTGTTTCCAGTTTAACGACTTAGAGGTCATCTGTTTCCAGTTTAACGACTTGGAGGTCATCTGTTTCCAGTTTAACGACGTAGAGGTCATCTGTTTCCAGTTTAACGACTTGGAGGTCATCTGTTTCTAGTTTAACGACGTAAAGGTCATCTGTTTCCAGTTTAAAGACTTAGAGATCATCTGTTTCCAGTTTAAAGACTTAGAGCTCATCTGTTTCCAGTTTAAAGACTTAGAGGTCTACTGTTTCCAGTTTAACGACTTAGAGGTCATCTGTCTCCAGTTTAACGACATAGAGGTCATGTGACGAGGAGCTCAGAGAAGATACCTGATTGAGTAGCTATAAGGGGCACCGCCGGAGTTTGCCCGAGATGCCTTATTACTTTGTCAGTGTTGATGGCCTTGCCCCCAGCTGGGGCCAAGAAAAATCGTTCAAATACCGACTTGCATCGAATATGGCAATTGGAAATTGTTAACCTGCAAATAGAAACATTATTTCAGTATAGGCAATCAATATGTATATTGATTGAGTTCGCATGAACATTTAACCCGAAATATGGGAGGAGAGATGGTACCACCGGGCGTGCCAGAATCTGTAGGGTGTTTTTTGTCAACCCATTGAGATGGGAATACACGCGCGCTTGTCAGGCGCATTACAGATTCTCCCTGCCTAGGATAGGCTGGGGTTTATTGATTGTGGGGATTCGAATCTCCGACAGCCGCGAACTAAGCTGTCGTTAATTACCCCTCGCATTTGGAGCGAAGGAACCTCCGATTGACGGGTTAAACTGGTCATGCGAACTCAATATGCAGTGCGTTGGTGCGTGTGTATTTTTTTGTTTTGTTCCACTTGTAAAAAAGAGATATATACATATACATACATACATACATACATACATACATACATATATATATATATATATATATATATATATATATATATATATATATATTCTATATATAAAAACAAAAATAAATAAGTAAATAAATATTTGGAGAATTTTTTTTAATTTATTATTTTTTTATTTTAAAATATTATTTATAATTTAATTTTATTTATTTAATATTTTTTAAATAAAAAAGGGATTAAATAAAGAAAAGAAGAAAAGTAAATAATTATGTTTTTTTTAATTTTTAAATATTATTTATAATTTATTTTTATTTATTTATTTTTATTTTAAATAAAAAAAGGAGGAAGAAAGAAGAAAAGAAGAAAAGAGAATTTTGTTTTTTTTTAAAAAAAAATGGGGGTGACATGTTAGCATGTGACTCCTCATATGAGGGGGGTCACATGCTAGCATGTGACATGGAGGGTCACATGTTAGCATGTGACCCTTCATGGGGGGGTCACATGCTAAGGGGGAGTCACATGCTCAGCATGTGAGAAGGCCATCACATGTTTAGCATGTGACCCGTCACATGCTCAGCATGTGACCCGTCACATGCTCAGCATGTGAGGGGGCCTCACGTGCTTTGCATGTGACCCACGTCACATGTTAAACATGTGATGGGGCTGCTTTAGCATGTGACCCGTCACATGCTTTTTTTTTGACGTGGAGTTCAACTCCAAAAGAATTTTATATGGCTAAAAAAAATATAATGTGGAGTTAAACTCCAAAAAAAAAAGATTTTTACTGTGGAGTTAAACTCCAAAAGAATTTCTGCAGTGGAATTAAATTCCAAAAGAATTTTATTTGTGGAGTTGAACTTCAACTCCAAAAGAATTTTATTTGTGGAGTTGAACTCCAAAAGATTTTCTGTAGTGGAGTTAAACTCCAAGAGAATTTTATTTATGGAGTTGAACTCCAAAAGAATTTTATTTGTGGAGTTGAACTCCAAAAGATTTTCTCTTTTCTCTTTTGAGAAGAAACCCAAAATGGGTTCTCTTGAAACTCCAAGATCTAGATCTTGGATGATAAAAAAAGAGATCCTTTTTCTTCTCTTGACGGAGTTTTGGGAGATGGGTTTATAGTAAAACTTTATTTAGTTTTTTTTAAAAAAAAGGAGAGCTAAGCTCTTGATTTATTTGGAAAATAAAAAGGAAGAGGAAGAACTTGAAGAAGAGAGAGTGGAGGCACAAACCCTAGTTTTTTTTTTAGGGAATGAAAAGTCTATGCTTTATTCATCATCATGTTGCCTTATATAGGCTTACACATTTACATATAGCCCCTTGGGCTTTATAAAATGGCATTTTGCCCATCCCATAGTTCATGTACCATTTCTTTTTGCACATAAGCCATGGGCTTACAAAAATTTAGCTTTATACCCATTTTGTTTTACATTCATGCATAAAAAATTACATAAAAACTATTTATTACATGATTTCATTTTGGCATGGGGAGGGTCGGTCGCTCCATGTTTCGGACTTGACCTGGGCATGGGCCCACTTGACCTGGGCTTGGGCCTACCTGGCTTGGGGTTGACCTTGCCTTTGACTCGGTCAACCGGGGTGCAAATTTTTACCCCAACAATAGCTAGGGCTAGAGGCCAAAGTTTCAACCTGGACCAATATCAATATTCTTCTTATCATAATGTTGATCCTACTCCTACCCAATTTTCACAACCATTCTATTCCTATCAATCCAATCCGACTTTTCCACCTTCTCTAGACAGTCCTTCTAATCAGTCATTTGGGAGTTTTAATTGTCCACAAGAATTTCAATCTTATACTGAAATCCCTTATTGACCCAAGTCTAGTCTTGAGCAGACATTAGAAAATTTTTTGGAAATGTCGAAGGAAATGACAGAGTGGATGCAAGCAAATAATTTCAAACCAGCCCAAAATTTTTCAGTATATGATTCGGGTATAAGACAAAATGAGAATTTGGGTAGTGAGACAGAACTGTACACCCTTCCTAATCAAACCTCCCTATTCCAAACTGAAATCCACAACTCCAGTTTCATAGATTCATCAAGTACACCAAATGATTCATCAATTGAAGATAGAATGTCTGATAAGTTGTGTGACTTTGTAGTGTTTGATTTACCCGATTGTGAAGGGTCCATTTCAAGTGAAACCATACCAAACCCTTGTGATCTCTACACCTCCACTCTTGAACCAAAACTGATTGAAAACCATACTTTTGATGAGGTGTTTGAGAATTTCAACCTTCACTTGAATTGGGTGATTGACGTTGGGGATATATTGATTGATGAACCCGAAATTTTGAATGATTTTGTCCCACCAATTCATCAGATACTTTCACTTCCTTGTGGTCATCATCTTGAGCCTTAAATTCTTCCCGAACCCCAAATACGTCTTGAAGTTGATGATAATAGTATTCCCGAAGATCAGACCGAAATACAGCCTCCATCTTCCACATCTGGTTCAGCAACATTCGACACACCAATTTGTTTACCCATTTCACCTTCTACTTTCTCCGGTTCTTCTTCTGTTCTTATAGTTTCAGTGAGTTTTGATGAATCACAATCCGTTAATTCAAGTTCAATAATACCAGAAATTCAACTTGATTTGGATATTTTTGAAAATGAGGTAGATGAGTTTTTCGAGTCCTCTACCTTAATGATTTTTTATGAATCAAGTAGGATAAATTCTGGGACAAAACTCTTTGACAGTAAAATGTTCGATCACACCATTGATAAAAGTTTTGAAGAACTTTTTGCTGACGAACTTGAATTTTTAAACAATACGGATTTTATGATTGATCAATCTCCACCTATAGAGGTTGAACCGCCATCATTCCTTCTTCCTAATCATTCACATTCATCCTCATTCTTTCTTTTCTCTAATTTAAAATTCAAATCCTTTCCAGACCACCTCTTATCCCTTCCCCATTTTTTCTTGACTCGATACAACACATTCTTCCACCGACCTATACGCTATACTAATAAAATCTTTGAATGGTTGGTGTTCCCCTCCGAATGGCGACGCGACGACGTGAGGACGTCTTGCCTGAGATTCGGGGCAGATGCTATATGGTTTTATCCGTCTACCTCTCCGAAGATGCCAAGTTGATTTATGGCACCGTGTATCGGAGGTTTAGACGGATGCGGCCGATGTAGCAGACTTCATCAGATTCCCCCTCACTTGAGGGGTTTTTGATTGTGGGGACGCTCTTCCCTGCAGGCGCAAGCCCCAGCAGTTAATTACGCTACCGCATCGCGGTAGCCACTTTCTCCTTCTCCGGAATTTCACTTCGTGTCGTGTGTGTTTGTTTTGTTTGTGGTTGCCCGTGGATTGTATATGGAGACTATTTATTTCGTCGCCCGTAGGACGTGGATTAGTCCAAATCCGTATTTTCTTAGATTTGGGTTTGGTGTTTTAGTTTAAGGATACATTAGCCATATTGAGGATAAGATCAACTTAAACGTTCGTTAAGGATACGTTAGTCCAGTTTGAAACTAAGATCGACTTAATGGGATCGTTTGAATCCGATAAAAGAGCATTTGAGGGCTCTATTGTTCCAGTTTAGGGACATAGTGGTCCATTGCATGTATGGCCGTTGGGACCCATCACCTCTCTGACGACATTGAAGGATTACAACGACAGATGTCAGAGGAGTTCAGAGATGTACCCTTGAACCAAAGTTGATTGGGGGATTTATAGTCCAATTTGGGACTAAAGTCTGTTCGAAAGTTTAAGGATACGCTAGCCATATTTGAGGCTATAATCAACTTAAACGGGATCGTTTGGATCCGACAAAAGAGCATTTGAGGGATCTATTGTTCCAGTTTAGGGACGTGGTGGTCTATGTTCTAGTTTAGGGACGTAGTGGTCCGACATTAGTTTAAGGACGTTTCGGTCCAATATTAGTTTAAGAACGTTTCGGTCCACGAGTTTAAGGACCCCGCAATCCATATTCATGTGTGGTCGTTGGGACCCGTCACCTCTCTGACGTCGTTGAGGAATCACAACGATAGGTGTCAGAGGAGTTCGGAGATGTACCCTCGAACCGGATGTAAATTAATTTAAGAGAGCAGCCGTGCTCAGTCAATTTAGTTTGAGGACTTACGGCCATGATTGGGCTAAGTCCAGTTTCAACATTTTTTGTCTTTGGCCTGTGCTAGGGCTTTACCCCTTTTTAGTAATGCACTGCATTATTCTTGTTTTGGTTGGGCTCTGCCCTTTTATAAATGATGCAGAGCATCTATTTTTTTGTTTGGGCTTTACCCCCTTTTTTTAAAATGCATAGCATTTTATTTATTAGGCCTGTTAGGCCTTTTAATTGGGCTTTGTCCCTTTTCTTTAATAATGCAGAGCATTAAATACTCTGACAGTGCCCCACGTGGCTTGTCAGGCGCTTTGCGCCAAGTAATGAGCGCAAACGCTCGTGGAAGCGACACGTGTCGCACTCTGGTGAGCGCAAGCGCAACAGCGCAGTGCGCTGTGTCCGTGCGCTGCGCTGTTGTGCTGTTGACACGTGGCGCTCCCTGGTGGCTTGCGCCAACAAAAGAGCGCAACAGTGCAAATTTTCAAGTGCAAAGCATTGTTTTATCTTTTGATCGATTTTAAATCAAAGAAAACAAGTTTTTCTTGTTTTCAAAGAACCAATGGTTCATAAGAAAGTGCAAAGCACTATTATTATTTATTTTTCTTTTTATTTAAGATTATTGATCTTGTTCTTTGATCAATAATCTGTTCATAAGATAATTTTCTCTTTTTCCTAAAGGTTTTTACCTTTTCCCCTTTTGAAATTTCTTCAGAGTTCTCTCTGTTTGAAGTTCTTGGTTTTTTACTAAATGTTCATGTTTTTGAATTAAGGCCTAGGGTCCTTTTTATAGTGCCCATAAATTAGTTATATTTGTTAAAGAGATATTTCTCTGAGTGATTTGGGGAATTTTCCCCACCGTTGGATCTTTGATCCAAGTGCTTCTGTTTTACAGAAGAAAATCTTCTTGTTTTAACAAGAACAGAAAGATTTCTTAGAATTTTAATTCTGTTTGGCGCAAATGCTCCAGAGCGTGACACGTGTCGCGCAGCGCAGCTGCATCTGCGCATCTGCGCTGACACGTGTCGCGCACATCTGCGCTGACACGTGTCGCGCAGCGCAGCGCAGCTGTGTCTGCGCTTCTGCGCTGACACGTGCCGTGCAGCGCAGCGTTTTGCGCAAAAGCGACTGCGCTGACACGTGCCGCGCAGCGCAGCGCTTGCGCAACTGAAACTTTGCTTCTATTTTTGTTTTTTAATAGAGCTTTGCTCTGATTGGGCGCACTGCCTTGGGCGCTGCGCTGCCGTATCAGCTTTTGACACGTGGCGTGTTGCGCAGCGCAAAGAATCTGAAGCGTTGCTTCATTTACTAAAGTTTAAATTTTCAAAGTAGAGCTTTGCTCTGATTGGGGCTTCATCTTCCGCCTTGAAATTTGAACAGAGCTTTGCTCTGATTGGGGTAAACAGTTGGTGTTAACTTTTGGACTTTGTAAAGTCTTATTTTGACCAAATGATTCACCCCCTCTTAAAATGCTTCATATTGTCTAACTCATGTTTGAGGGGGGTGGGTATATTTTTGGCTCTTGAACATAACTTTTGTCCTCAAATTTGTGAGCCAAAAATAAGTTTGGGGGAGGATTTTCACTTTCATATATTCTTGCCCCCATTAATAATGTCCTCCCAAGCTTACAGGTTTTTGTGATTCAGCAGATAGCAACAGTGAGGACACTGTTGAAAACAAGTTTGGGGGAGCTTTGTGCTTATTTATGCATTACTTTGCATTATACTATATATAAGCACAGAAAATTTTTTTTGATAATAAAAGATTAGATAGTGAAAAATTACATCCAAAAGATTGGAGAAATTTAAGAAAACCAAGAAAATTAGAAGTTTTCTTAAACGAACTAGTAATAAGTAGTTATGAGCCGTTGTCCCAAGGGTTAGTAAGATGAAAAAAGCCACCAATCTGAGGATAAAAATAAGTCTGAAAAATAGTTTCTATTCTGAAAGCCAAACATTTGAATATTGATACCCTACTATACGCACTTACACACGTCTTGAAACTCGGGATAGTAGAGGATACCTTGAAATGCTCTTGTCTAAAAGCCAAAGTATGAAGGAAATAATAAATGGAAAAGAAAAAATAAAGTGATGAAAAGAAAAATGAACACTGGTTTTGTTATCACCAAGGCAGCAATAAAAAAAAATATAGCGAGGGTGCTTCATCACCTAGTGTCTTAGACCAACTGGTCTAGGAGTCACTACTAAGCCTTAGGTGGTGCAAGACGAGGAAAATACCAATACACCTAATCAGCAAGCACATGAGTAATTGGTCGGTTAGTACCTCAAGAAGTATTAACGGTCGCATGAAAAATGTGTGAGCAGTTTCCATATAAATATTAATTGAAAAGTACTGAGGTAGATGGACAAGAGTATGATAGCTTGAATTGAATTCTCCGAGTGTAGGGATGTTCTATTCACACACGTAGGGGTATATGATCGATATTTGGATGAAAGGTAGGAATGAAGAATAAAAGACGATGTTTTATTGAGAGATGATGTGATTTCTAATATCTTTTCATGACTATTAAGATAGGCCTCATGACAACTGAAAAGCTAGTGTAGTTGGAAACTCTAAATTTTCAAAGTATTTCTTTTATGGTTCTTATCTTTATATGTAAATTTCACCATCTCTCTTTTATTATAGGATTTTGTAGGTGTAATCCGCTGAAAACTCTCAGGAGACAACACTCCTCCTATTAGGGACACCTAGAGGTTTAACGGCTTGTTGCACATGCTCAGTGCAATCGTGTTGCCTACGAAAGTGTGCTTAGGTTTCTCATTTCTTTTTCTCCTTCTCTTGAATAAACTAGTTTGCTCGGGACGATCAAAGATAAGTTTGGGGGTATTTGTTCAGTTGATAAAACTGCACATTTAATATAACATTTTTCCTACTATTTCTATATTAGAAAAGGTGTTTATTATAATATATAATATATATGAGGGTTTATCTGTAAAAATACTATTTTCATTTGTTGATATATTATAATTAACATTTGGTAGGAAAATGTATGCAAAAATACCATTGACCAAATCTTAATGTTGAAATTAATATTTCAATAAAACAAACTCTACTAATATTATTTGTTGAGTTGTTGTGCAGAATTTTCAGGGCTAAAATCAAGGGAATCAAAGTTGTTAATGCAAACCTGCCTAATTAAGAAAGCAAACTAAGAAATCAAGTATGACAGTAACTACAAGAAGATTTTCAGTTTCCTGAGATTCAAAAGATCGCCACGTGTCATAATTGAGGAAGCCCCAGAAAAATAAACAGAAGATCCCTCCACAAGGTCGCGGATCCGCGGCCAAACCCACCTGTTGTCCGTGGATCCGCCGCGGCCAGATGAGTCAGGAGCTGGGATTTCTTCTGTTGGATCTTAACTGATGGTTTCCAATTTAGAAAGCTAGGGTTCTGGCTTTGGGATTATAAATAAGGACCGAGAGCCTCTTGAAAAAATTATCAAGTCGACGCGATCATGAAGTCCAAGACGGCTCACGCATCCAGGCTGATCATCAACGGTTCATCTACCTCCTTAGAAGAGATCGAGAAGTAAACTAGTATTTATAATCATTTTCTAAGGGAACAAAGTGTAAATAAGTTTTGTTGATTAATAAAGGTAGTTCTTTCTCTTATTCTATTTCTTTGTAGTTTTAATATGAATTCTTTCTCCATCTCTTCTTCTCCCAACATGCGCGAGTAATTCTCCGCTTGTTAGGGTTCGTAGGATTAGGGTAGGTTAATGGATGATGAAGATCCTTAAACTCTTTTTACGTCCTATAAAGTTTATAAACTTTATCAAAAGAATCATTAACATCCTAATCGGGTGTGCTACCAATTTATTGTTAGTCTCGACCGCGATTAGAGATTAGATTAATGATTGTTTTGGTAAAGACTAGATATGAACGGAGTTCCATGTCGAGATAGGGGTTAAGAGTGGGAACCTTTTTCCCTCCAGAAACCCTAATCTATATGCATCACTGTCGTTCTAGTTTTAAATCTATTAAAAGATAAAAAAGGTAATCTTTAATTAATCATCCATAACTACTAAATCCTAATGAACTCTACAAGCCTCCTTTTTATATAAACTTATTTCCGTAGTTAATCTAGATCTATATTTTGCATCAGTGTTTAACGTAGATCTAGATCCTACAACCATTCTTCAACATTCTTTATTCTTCCTCTCTTTTTCAACACGCCTAAAGTAAGAATAAAATATTCCACGTTTCCCTGAGGACGACCCGTACTCATCTCGGTCTAGCTACGCGCGACACCATTCTGATTGCGGTTAACTACTACTACATAAATTCTAGATCAATCACCTTTCTATCTCGATTGCGTTCACCTTTTTCAACACGCCTACATAGAATTCCATAGCACCCAAGACGTATTCGAGGATAATGCATACTCGATCATCGATTACAATGAATTATCATCTGGATTGTTCACAAGCATAAAGTGTGATCTTCCTTCCCTACCAACATCATATTGCGCTTGGATTGTCACATGATATTTTATTCTATCCACTCCTAATTTCTCATAAACTACCCCTAAAATGTCATCCATCGATATCTGACGACGGATCCAAATTTATTCGCATATGGTATGACCCTCATACTCAACCCCATGAGAATCGGTGTTCACAATCCGTCCACCAAAATACAGCCAACATGGAACACACAAGCCCATCGTATACTCTATAAATCAAGTAAATGACTTTTTTCAATACAGTTCATATAAATAGTTTTGCTAAGAAATTTTTTATAAATTATACTGCACTCCACTTAATTATCTTTGTTTTCTATTAAAGCAAATTCCTAAAATTTCACATAAATTCCCCAGACTATTATTTTCCTAAATTTTCAAACCCAATTTCAGAACCATTTTAAATGTAGTGATTTTCAAATTTTTTTTTAATCAAATAAACATCAAAATTGTGAACAAAACCCCTCACAAAGCTCATGCTGACAATACAAAGCTCATACTGACATTGTCAAAATCAAACCAAAAACCCATAAAAATCAAGCAATTTACACGCAGAATGAACGATCGTCCTACAAACGAGTTGACATAAACCTTCTTTGCATTGAGAGGAATTCTCCTTCGACCTTGGAATTAAATTCCAGAGATTTCTTTATGAGTGGCGGGAAGGCGGGTGTTGGGGGATTTCTTTACGGCGGCGGGGCGCGGGGATCAGGGAGTTAAGGTTTTTTTCTTTTACTGAGAAAAGAATCAAGTGGAAAAAGAGAGAGAAAATGGAAGTGGTAACTTATTGCATCACGAGATTATAGAAGTAGTGGACCCAAGGGAAAATGCTACCTCAAGTAGTGGCTTTTGTCGAGAGAAAACGCTACTTGAGTTACCGTTTTCCTTTTAGGAAAAACGCTATCTCAAATAGCGTTTTTCTTTGAGCGACCTTAGACTAATCTAGGTTCTTGGTCAAAAACGCTAACATAAATAACGTTTTTTTTCTTACGTGGCGACCTAAACTCCACGTTAGCAACCCTCATTTTGGGAAATAGTTTGAGGCTGAGGTCATTTTGGGATTTAATTAGTTAATTATGATTAATTCATGAAAAATTTCTTGATGATGATGATGAAAAAATTCTTGATGATGATTATTATGATGATGATAATAAGTGAGTGCATATTGCGACACAACCCAGAGTTAATATTACAAATTACAGTCAACTAGTATGCTTATGTTTCCAAATCGTAATTGATGAGAATTATTATTCATTGAGTCAATAATTAATGTAGTGTCGAGCCCTTGTAGTCATCACTAAGCTTAATAATGCAATCACTTCAGTTAGAATAGTTGTAAAATAAAGAGACATGGACACAGTATGTTCATCCCCACAATCAAACCAGATACCTAATCGCGCAAAAGTAAATCATGTCGACTTTTCACGGAAATCTTTGCGAAATAAAACAATCCTGTGATTGCGGTTGACATTGACTGAGAATTATAATCGCTTCAACATCCAACACAACGAGGGGTATGTACACAAAAAGGGAAACCAACAGAAAAAAGAAAATAAATAAATCTGTTCTTCATATCAAATCCACTGAAACCCGAAACATAAATCATAAATTGCAGAAATTGGACTGATGGAGATCCTTTCCGGGTTCCCGTCAGATGTTGTCTTCTGTCGATCTTCCGGTGGATCTTGTTGGTGATCTCTTGTTGCGTGTGGGTCTCAACGGGTTTTGAGGAGATCGGTGATTTTGAGGAGTTTGCACCAAGTACCTGCAAGAAAGTCCCGAGATGGTTTGGTACCACCGAGGACCCTCCGACGATCAAGTTAGCACGAGATCCGAACAGAGTAACGGCTAAGTGGAGTAAAAAATGGCTTACTTGACCCCTCTGTGATGGGGGTTTATATAGTGGCGGCAGCACGCGGTAGCGGGTGCGAGAATCTCGCCGGCAGTTACTCTCCCGACGTCACGCTCGCGTAATAAGCGGATCGCCCGTTAATGGGGATCGTAATGGCATGGAACGTGGGATGCTGCCGGCAGAGTACCCGCGCATCGAGAGATTTGCGGAGCGGCGGTTACGCCTGTGAGTGGTGGAGTTGGTCGGTCGGAGGGATCGAGGAAAATGGCCTCGACAGGAGAGCTCGGGATCGAGCGAGAGAGCCGAGATATCTTGGTCCTGTGGTAGCTCGGGGGTGAGCTGAGGGGCCGATGAGGCCAATTTGCAAGGGGCTCTGAGGAGAGCCAGCTTGTGCTTGTAGGTTGGGTACAGGGGTGGCCTGGTCGGCCCTGTTTTCCGCCGAAATACGCGGCCGGGACGTTGGGACGTCGGGGCCTGAATTCCGAGGGTAGATGCTAATTGGTGCTATCCGTCCACCTCTTCGAAGATGCTAAAGACCTCACAGTCAAGGTTAAGGACATCATAGTCCATGAGTTTAAGGACCCCACAGTCCATGAAATGTTTGGTTGTCGGGACCCGTCACCTCTCTGAAGACGTTGAAGGATTACAACGACAAATATCAAAGGAGTGAAGAGATGTACCCTTGAACCAATTTTGGTTGGAAAATCTGTAGTCTAATTTGGGACTAAGATTAATTAAATTATGAGCACACGGGCTCAGTTAAATCTGAATTGAGGACTTATGGCCAGTCTTGAGCTAAGTCCAATCAAGTTAAAATGTTTAACATTTATTTTGGGTTGTTAAGCATTTGTTCGGGCTTGCCCTCTTTTAATAATGCTGAGCATGGATTTAGAGTTCCGACAGTATTTCTGTCTTTTATTGAATACTGAGCATTCATCATAGCTCTGAGGCTTATTAAAGAACAATTTATGTTTTATCAGCGCACACGTGAAGAGCACGTGGTGCTCTTGGCGCCAGTCAAAGAGCGCAGTACGCTATGGTCAAAGCGCTAATGCGCTTAGCGTTTTGCGCCAGATGAAGAGCGCCGATGCGCTTAGAGCCAGATGAAGAGCGCCGATGCGCTATAATTGAAGCGTTGAGGCGCTTGGCGCTGGTGCCATATAATGAGCGCAAAACGCTTTAGTAATGCAGCGCACACGAGCGCAGTGCGCTGTGTTTGAAGTGCTATGACACTGCAGCGCTTTGCGCTAAATGAAGAGCGCTAAGACACTTTTAAATTAGGAGCGTTAAGGCTCTTTTTAGGTTAACTTTATGCTCTGAAGATTATCTTTTCTTTGATAAGAGACTTTATCTCAAGATTTTAAGAACAAAGTTCTTAGTTTATAGGAGATATTTCAATCTCTTTTTGATGAAAGGCTTTGTCTTTATGGATTTATGATCCTAATAGAATTGAATAATTCTCCCCCATTTATAATGAGATGTTCATAATCTCTTTTGTGAAAGACAATTTGTCTTATAAATCTATGATCTACGAAAGAAATAAATACTTTTTTTAATTACGAGATGATTTCATCTCTCTGTATATTTTACCTTGAAGAAAAGAAGTTCTTCTAAGAAAGCTTGGCTCTTCTTTTTGAGATTTTCTCAAAGTATATGGGGGGTTCCTCTGTACAAGACTTGAAGTCTTGGATCTTTTATATAGGGAGGCTGATTTGTTGAATCAGTTAAATAGATTTATTCTCTAATTGATTTGGGAATTTCCCTACCGTCGAATTTTTGATCTAAGGGCTTCTGGTTTACAGAAGATAATCTTCTTGTTTTAACAAGATTGAGAAATCTTTCCCCTTTACAGAATTTGTTCTGTATTTTAGTGATTTTTAATCACCATTGGATCATTGATCCAACGGTGTTCCAAATTCAGGGCACAATCTTATGCGCTTTACACGGGGTGCGCTAGTTGTAGCGTAGCGCTTTTATAAAAGCGCATGTTTAATTCAAATTTTGAATTCTGAACAGAGCCTTGCTCTAATTGGAGAAACAAATGCCCCCCTACCGTTGCGCTCATGGGGCCCACACGTGGATGCAGCGGTGGCAACATCTCGACTCTTGGATCAATCGAGGAATTGAAACGGCTCTTAGTGCCTATATATAGGACCCTGGGCCCTTGGGATGACTTCTGTTCATCTTCAATCCTTCTTGAAAATTCATTTTCTCCTTCAGAGCGCAGCTCTTCCTCTTAAGAATTTTTAAGGACAAAACTCTGTCAGATTTTTTTAAGTAAAAGATTAAATCTTTTTGAAATATCTTTTAGGGTTTCACCCATTAACAGAGCCTTGCTCTTCATAGATCTTTGATCTAAAGAAAATTCTTTTAAGGTTTTATTAATAGAGCTTTGCTCTCTTGGAATCAAAAATTTAAAAGGATCTTGCTTATGATTTTTTAATCCATTAATGGAGCTTTGCTCCTTTCAGATCATATAGAAGAACTCTTAAGAATTTGTTCATGGATCTTGAAGATCAAATTGAAACTTTATTTTTGATGAATTATTCCATCATATTCTCAAAGCAAGGCTCTTAGGATTTTCTTGAGGAATTTTATTTCTTCATTATTAGACTTTGACAGATGTCTGTCTAGTGAAGAGCGCTGCTCTTAATGGGAGTTTTATTCCTCAGCCCTGAGGGGCTTATATGGGAGTCTTTTGAGGATTTTCTTCCTTAATTGCACAAATTTAAATTTGTTCGTCGCTTGACAGAACTTGTCTCCCCGAGAATTTGTTTAAATTCCAATGTCTGATTTTCCTCATTACTAATCTTTCGATGATGTTTCTTTCCAGGCACCATGGCTGTTCATTTATATAGTCTGAACGAATTTATCTCTTATGAGGATATTCGTGTACAGGGCTGTTGTCAGAACCAAGAGTTTACAGATGTCCAATGTGCGGAGATTATGGCTCGTCTGTATGCACACAACGGTCGACTGCTTCCTCGTTGCTCGGCTTTCTTGAGAATCGTAGTAGGAGCAATTTGGGAAGCACTTCCTGGGTTTTACGAAGCCATGCCGCTGAATGCACTGGATGATGCTGAAGACAAGGTGCACTCAGTGTACCTGTCGGGCCAGATCTCAAAGAAGCGTCGAGATAACTTAATTGATATTCTGCATCAAACTTTCCAACAAACGACGATAATCGCTTCTTATCAAAGGGAGGAGGACATTGGCGAGGATCTCGACACCCGCGATCGCGAGAGGATGCATACGAGAATGGTCAGAAAAGCCAGAAAGTTTCTAGACGGCTTTACTTTCGAATTCCTCAATCCATGTCCTGGATCTGAGGTTTTACCATTGTAAACATCTCGATGCTTCTTTTGTTTATTGTCTTTATCGATGTAAGAATTTTCCGAAGTATGAATGACAAATCTTTCGCTTCCTTTCCTTTATTTTCTGCTTTGTTGTTGGCATATTACTTTAGTAAACATAGCGTGTAGATGATAGAGAGCATTCCATATTGAACTCTTCGAGAGGTAGTGATGGCTTAGGAAGCAGGTTCAGACCTACTGCCTAAGGCTTTTCAACTTTATGAGCCGTGAAGGTCTCATAAAGACTTTTCTCCCTACGAGTCGAGAGGATCTCGTAGGTGTATTTTTTTCTTAGGAATCGTAAGGATTCCTAAGTGCGCTTTCTCTTGAGAGTCGTAAGGATCTCACAAGAGAGTTTTGTTCCTTACGAGTCGAGAGGACCCGTAAGTGATGGGTGAGGTTACCATTATCCGCATTTCACGGAGTCATGAGTGGTTCTGGCCATTTCCTACGGGGTCAAGATTGACTTTAACCGTGTTTTATGGGACCAAGATTTGCTCTGGATGCTTCCCATGGGGTCAGGATTGACATAAGCCGTGTTCTGCGAGGACCAGGCTCCGCTCTGGACGTTTCCCACGGGGTCAGGATTGACATAGGCCATGTTCCACGTGACCAGGAATTTGCTCTGGATGCTTCCTACGGGGTCGGTTTGACATTAACCGTGTTCTGCGAGGACCAGGATCCGCTGTGGACGTTTCCCACGGGGTCAGTTTGACATAGGCCGTGTTCCACGTGGCCAGGAATTTGCTCTGGATGCTTCCCACGGGGTCAGGATTGACATAGCCGTGTTCTGTGAGGACCTGGATCCGCTCTGGACGTTTCCCACATGGTCAGGATTGACATAGGCCGTGTTCTACGTGACCAGGAAGGGTCGACTTTATCCGCATTTCACGGAGTCGGGGGTTGACTCTCGGTTGTCTGTGCACCGCCGAGTCATGGAACTATGAACTTTGCCGCGGCTCCGTTTTGCTAACGTTGCGTCTGTTGTAATGAGACAAATGTCGAGGTGGTCTCTAGGTTGTCTGTGAACAGTCGAGATTTGGAACAGGGACTTTGCCATGGCTCCAAGGTTGATAGTCGCGTCTGAATCCTGCTGGAATGAGGAGGAACACTGTTGGTGATCTCTAGGCTGTCTGTGAACCGTCGAGATTTAGAACTAGGGACTCTGTCGTGGCTCCTTTTTGCTGACGTCGTATATTCCTGTAGAGACACTGATTTCTCTGCGGGTCAACACGAATCGAGATGCTTTCGTCAAGGACGCTGATTTCCCTGAATCGAGGTTTTTGCCAAGGACACTGATTTCCCTGGGGTTGAGACGAATTGAGGTATTCCTGCAAAGACACTGATTTCTCTGCGGGTCGACGCGAATCGAGATGCTCTCGTCAAGGACGTTGATTTCCCTGAATCGAGGAGGTGCTGATTTCCCTGGGGTTGAGACTAATCGAGGCATTCCTGCAAAGACGATGATTTCTCTGCGGGTCGACGCGAATCGAGATGCTCTCGTCAAGGACGCTGATTTTCCTGAATCAAGGAGGTTTCCAAGGACACTGATTTCCCTGGGGTTGAGACGAATCGAGGTATTCCTGCAAAAACGCTGATTTTCTTGCGGGTCGACGCGAATCGACATGCTCTCCTCAAGGACGTTGATTTCCCTGAATCGAGGAGGTTTCCAAGGACACTAATTTCCCTGGGGTTGAGATGAATCGAGGTATTCCTGCAAAGACGCTGATTTCCTTGCGGGTCGACATGAATCAAGATGCTCTCGTCAAGGACGCCGATTTCCCTGAATCGAGGAGGTTGCTAAGGACACTGATTTCCCTGGGGTTGAGATGAATCGAGGTATTCCTGCAAAGACGCTGATTTCCTTGCGGGTCGACACGAATCGAGATGCTCTCGTCAAGGACGCTGATTTCCCTGAATCGAGGAGGTTGCCAAGGACACTGATTTTCCTGGGGTTGAAACGAATCGAGGTATTCCTGCAAAGACGTTGATTTCTCTGCGGGTCAACGTGAATCGAGATGCTCTCGTCAAGGACGCTGATTTTCCTGAATCGAGAAGGTTGCCAAGGACACTGATTTCCCTGGGGTTGAGACGAATCGAGATATTCCTGCAAAGACGCTGATTTCTCTGCGGGTCGATGCGAATCGAGATGCTCTCGTCAAGGATGCTGATTTCCCTGAATCGAGGAGGTTTTGAGTTGACTTGATTCCGAGAAGGGGTCATTGGATGACTCCAGGTTGTCTGTGAACCGTGGAGTCTTAGAACTGGGGACTTTTCTGTGGCTCCGATTGATGGCGTAGCATCTGTGTCCTGCTGGAATGAGGAGGCACACCGTTGTTGGTCTTCGGGCCGTAGATATGGCCATTGAGATTTGGAACTAGGGACTTTGCCATGACCCCGTTTCATTGTGACTCTGAATTCAGTTGTTGACGTCATGTCTGCATCTGGTTGGAGTGAGGAGAAACGCCGTTGGTGATCTCTAGGCTGTCTGTAAACCGTTGAGATTTGGAACTAGAGGACTTTACCATGGTTATGTTGTTTTGACCCTGGGGTCGTTTGTTGACGTCGCATCTGCATCCTGCTGGAGTAAGGAGAAACGCCGTTGGTGATCTCTAGGCTGTCTGTGAACCGTCGAGATTTGGAACTAGGGGACTTTGCCATGGTTCCGGGATAGTCTCTAGACTGTCTGTGAACCGTCGAGATTTGGAACTAGGGGACTTTGTCGTGGCTCCGTTTATTGATGTTGTGTCTGCATCCGATTGGAAGGAGGAAGAACGCCAGTGTTGATCTCTAAGTTGTCGATGTTGACGTCGAGACCCTGAAGCTAGGGATCTTCCTTCACTTCGTTTGTTGACATTGTGTCTGAAATATTACGATGAATGTCGAGATTGTCTTTAGGTTGTCTATGAACCGTCGAGATTTGGCTTCGCTTCGACGAAGCCTGGTGGGACGATATGGTTCCCTTCTTGTTTGTGCCTATGGATTGTGTACAGGGGTCAATATGACCTCACCTGCAGGGCAAAAAGTTTCATTCTGTCATTTTTTTAATTCTTTCCGCGATGCTCTATCATTTCAGCTTTTTGTATCGCGAAAGTCGCGATTGCCCAATTATTTCGACTATTTTTCGCGGTGCCCAATCATTTCGGCTATTTTTCTTCTTCTTTTTATTCGCTGTTTTTTTTATTGCGAGTTGCCCAACCATTTCGGCTATTTTGTATGCATATATTTTTACTTGCTGATTTTGTTGCAAGTTGCCCTATCTTTTCGGCTATTTCATATGCATTTTTGGCTCGTCGACTTTTCACCACGAGTATGGAACTCGGGATCTGGTGCCAGTCTTAGCATCAGCATCGCTGCGGCTGGAATATTGCCAGGAGCGAATCATCATTTGCCGTGAAAGGACTTGGAATTTGATACCGTTTTAGGCATCAGCATCGCTACCACTGGGACATTTCCAGGAGCGAATCATCATTTGCCTCTGTCGATGTCGAACAAAGGTGGCTTAGCAAACAGGGTTAGGATCCTATTGACTAAGGCTTTTTGACTTTACGAGCCGTAAGGGTCTCATAAAGGTATTTCTCCCTGCGAGTCGTGAGGATCTCGTAGGTGCATTTTCTCCTTAGGAATCGTGAGGATTCCTAAGTGTATGTTCTCTTATAAGTCGTAAGGATCTTACAAGAGTGTTTTCTCCTTATAAGTCGAGAGGACCTACAAACGTCGTTCCTCATATGAAAATATCCCTCGTCAATGGTGGGACTCTGTTGGGGAAACGTTTATTTGTGTCCGTGGATTGTATATAAGGGTCAATATTAAACCGCTTGTAGGGCAATCTGGGGATTGTGATGGCTTAAGAACAGATTCAGATCCCTGTAGCTTAAACCTTTTGAATCCCATGAGCCGTGAGGATCTCATAGGGGGAATTCTCCTTACGAGTCGTGAGGATCTCGTAGGTGCATTTTCTCCTTAGGAATCGTGAGGATTCCTAAGTGTGTTGCTTCCCTTTGTGAGTCGTAAGGATCTCAGGCAGGTAGTTTTCTCCTTACAAGGTCGAGAGGATCTTGCAAGTGCCTTTTAACGAGACTGTGCCCTTTCGGGTTTTCACAAACTTGCCGGTAGCCCTGCTGTTTTTACTCACGGAGCCCTTTCGGGTTTTCATCCGTGTCCATCTCGCTTGTGGACGTACCGTTTTTTTTACTACGTTAGCCTGGGGACGCCGCGGGTTTGTAGTAGTTTAACGACGTTTCGGTCAACAGCCAGTTTTAGGACATAATGGTCCATCGTTAGTTTAAGGACGTTTCGGTCTGTGGGGATTTCTCTATGAATGGGCATAATGCCCCCGGCATGTCCACCTTTTTCAGAGCATGTGGTTGTGGCGGGTTCATCTTCCAGTTTTCGGACAGCGCGAACTTGCCCTGTTGGTATTGGTCTTCAACCCAGTTTTTGAAGACATAGCATTCTTCGATCGGATGGCCCAATACTCGGTGGTAGGGGCAATATTTAAGATCGTTGACGTCGTTCAGTTGCGGTGGGTGTCTCGACTCCGGTAGAGTGATGGGCCCATTGCGCACTGCCAGTTCAAACAGTTTCCTTATTTTATCCCGGGAAAACGAGTAAGGACGTCTCAACTTCTCATCGAGGGATTGCCGCTTGTTTCTTTGGCGAACAACCGGTCTCGGGCCACTCGGTTGTTGTTGAGCATTGGCGACGAAGATAGCTTTCCCTTTACCCCTTTCATTTCGAAGCTCCGTTTTCGACGAGGACGGCTTATGGCCCATCTGGTTCATTTGGGCCAGCTTGTCAATCAAGGCCTGGAAAGTAGTTGGCTTGAAGAATATCATGAACTTGGATATGGTTGCCTGAGGGTCAAGAGTACCCACGAACATGCCTACCGCAGGAGCCTCTTCGATGCGCTGTTCGCATTTCGACCATAGATTCCGCCACCGTACCGCGTACTGGACCTAAGTCTCTCCCGGCTTCACTCTGGCGTTGATTAATGCCGTGATCGGAGTGCGTTCGCTAGAGCTTGCGAAACACTGAGTAAACAGCAATTCCATCTCTGTAAACGTTTTGACGGAGTCATTCGGCAGCTCTGAATACCATTCAAAGGCTGTTTCTGCCAAGCTGCAGACGAACTGGCGAAGCAATAGTTTGTCATCCCCTCCAGTGTTTCCGCACAGAGCCCTAAATTGAGCGACGTGCTGGTGTGGATTTCCCGTCCCCTTGTATACATGGAATTTAGGAATCTTGTATCCCGGCGGGTACTTTATTTAGTCATACCAACCCGGATAGGGTCTTCCAGTTTTAACAATTTGGCCGGCCGCTTCATTCGCCAGGTAAGCTCGTATCTGCTGAGCGATGTAATCATCCAGGGCAGCTTTGGAGATCATATCCTCCTTGGCTATTGATTGAGCCGGCAGAGGATTTAATGTCTCTCCTCTGTCATCTTCAATTATTATTGGAGGATCTTCAGCTGGAGGGTCCGGCTGGATCATCATGCCCACCATATCTTGGAACAGGAGGGCCATTTGTTTTATATTGGCTTCTTGTTCCGCGGCCTCTTTATCCTTCTTCTCAAGCATTCTCCGAAGGAATTCAGCATCAGTTTCCTGCTCACGACGCTGCTCCGTGGATGTCTCCGGGCTTGCTCTCGGTCCCGTAAGTGCGGCCATAGCTGTTAGCATTTCTTGGAGCTTTTGTTGTTGTTGCTCCTGAGCTTTAGTCACTGATAGCGTAAGCGGTTGATGACCTGTGGAGATACGGCTATCCTCTTTTCCGGATGCCATATAAACAGTATGCACCACCATGCCCCCAGCCTTGGGGCGTTTGGGTTCAGTGGTCTTGCGGTTCGTCGCAGACTTAAGGATTCTCTCTGGCCTACTCCTCTTGTGAGCGGTCGAAGTTGAGGGGGCCGTTGCAGTGGGCACCCAAGTAGCTGTCGCCTTTTGTGGCTTGACAGGACGGTCCTCTTCCTTTTGAACTTTCACCTTATTCTATCGGTGGGGATAATCCTGATCAATTACCGAGTCTTGGACTTGACACCAGACCTTGTAGATTTTAGAGGACAGCCGTTGAGGGGGCTGTTTCGGCTTCGCCTTTAGGGCATTCTCCATAAGTGGAGATCTCTTCAGCACAGCAGTAGGAGAGTTCTTGCGGACCCTCCTGAGTGGTTCAAAGCTGTTCTCAGTTGGAACAGCAGCATCAACTTCCACCGTTGGAGCCGGCGGAGTCAGTCTGGAAGGGGAATTGCCCCCAGCCTTCCTCACTCGGCACCAGTGGCGACGTCGAGCGTGTCGAGCCGTTGGGATTATCTCAGCTGTAGGATGACTTCCTCATGCCCCCTGTGTTGGTCAGAAGTTGTCATTGTCAGCCTATTGAAGACCGATGTCCGCTGAGTGGGGATAACCAGCTTATCGAAGGCAGACTTCCGAGCAGGGGAAGCAGCCTTGACGATTTCGCCTGGAACAGGAGCTGAAACAGTCAGTCTTGTGAAGACCGACCCTTTGGCAGGAGAAGCCGCCTTGACGACTTCATGAGCAGGAATGGCTATCCGTTTAGGGATAACTCTTTCTGGTATCGCGGACTTCTTCATGGGCCCGGATAAGCTTTGGCCCAGTCTGTCAAAGACTGAGGTGTTAGAGCTGGACGACCCGTTGAGAGGGGCCGCGGTAGTGGTAAGTCGATCAAAGAACGACTTCTTTGGGGCTTCTTGCGACAGCAGCGGGGCATTGAAGCTCATCGGTGGGATCATAGTCCCAAAGAACAGCCCAGTGGTGGCCTGAGTTACTTGCTCCACCGGCATTTTGAACAGGGAGGCCGCTTAGGGCCCGTAGGTTACTCCTCCAGATGAGGCGGAACGGGAGTTGCAGTTGCAGCTGGAACAATTAGAAGCCATTGATGTTCTTGTTTCTGCACGGGATCAAAACCAAATCTTAGTACCTTGAACCCAAGGGCAACTATATCAAACTGCGATTCGTTCACGAACACGACACACGAAGTGTGGAGTGGAAAGAGGAAAATGTCCCACCGGACGTGCTAGAATCTATTCTCCGCCGAAAGACGCGGCCGGGACGTTGGGACGTCGGGGCCTGAATTCCGAGGGTAGATGCTAATTGGTGCTATCCGTCCACCTCTTCGAAGATGCTAAGTTGATTTATGACACTATGCATCGAAGGTTTAAACGGATGCGGCCGATGCAACAGATTTCGTCAGATTCCCCCTCATTTGAGGGGTTTTTGATTGTGGGGACGCTCTTCCCTGCAGGCGCAAGCCCCTGCAGTTAATTACGTTACCGCATCGCGGTAACCAATTTCTCCTTCTCCAGATGGTCACTTCATGTCGTGTGTGTTTATTTTATTTTTGGTTGCTCATGGATTGTATACAGAGACTAATTTATGTTGTCGCCCGTAGGATGCTGATTAGTCCAAATCCGTATTTTCTTAGATTTGGGTTTTGGTTTGGGTTTAAGGATACGTTAGTCTCATTTGAGACTAAGATCAACTTAAACGTTTGTTAAGGATACGTTAGTCTAATTTTAGACTAAGATCAACTTAACGGAATCGTTTAGATCCAACAAGAGAGCATTTGGACTCAATTGTTTAGTTTAGGGACATTGCAGTCGATGACCAGTTTAAGGACATGGTGGTCCAACGTTAGTTTAAGGACATCTCGGTCCGAGGTTAAGGTTATCATAGTCCGTGAGTTTAAAGACCTCACAGTCAAGGTTAAGGACATCATAGTCTATGAGTTTAAAGACCTCACAGTCAAGGTTAAGGACATCATAGTCCATGAGTTTAAGGACCCTGCAGTCCATGAAATGTTTGGTTGTCGGGACCCGTCACCTCTCTGAAGACGTTGAAGGATTACAACGAAAAATATCAAAGGAGTGAAGAGATGTACCTTTGAACCAATTTTGGTTGGGAAATCTGTAGTCCAATTTGGGACTAAGATTAATTAGATTAAGAGCACACGGGCTCAGTTAAATCTGAATTGAGGACTTATGGCCAGTCTTGGGCTAAGTCCAATCAAGTTAAAATGTTTAACATTTATTTTGGGCTGTTAAGCATTTGTTTGGGCTTGCCCCCTTTTAATAATGCTGAGCATGGATTTAGAGTTCCGACAATATTTCTGTCTTTTATTGAATACTGAGCATTCATCATAGCTCTGGGGTTTATTAAAGAACAATTTATGTTCTATCAGCGCACACGTAAAGAGCACGTGGTGCGCTTGGCGCTTTGCGCCAGTTAAAGAGCGCAGTGCGCTATGGTGAAAGCGCTAATGTGCTTAGCGCTTTGCGCCGGATGTGAAGCGCTAATGCGCTTAGCGCTAGATGTAGAGCGCTGATACGCTTAGCGCTAGATGTAGAGCGCTGATGCGCTATAATTGAAGCGTTGAGGCGCTTGGCGCTGGTGCCATATAATGAGCGCAAAGCGCTTTAGTAATGCAGCGCACAGGTGAGGAGCACGTGGCGCGCTTAGTGCTGAGCGCTAGCCAATGAGCGCAGTGCGCTGTGTTTGAAGTGCTATGACACTGCAGTGCTAGATAAAGAGCACTAAGACACTTTTAAATTAGGAGCGCTAAGGCTCTTCTTAGGTTAACTTTGCGCTTTGAAGATTATCTTTTCTTTGATAAGAGACTTTGTCTTAAGATTTTAAGAACAAAGTTTTTAGTTTATATGAGATATTTCACTCTTTTTGATGAAAGGCTTTGCCTTTATGGATCTGTGATTTTAAGAGAATTGAATAATTCTCCCCCCTTTATAATGAGATGTTCATAATCTCTTTTGTGAAAGACAATTTGTCTTATAGATCTATGATCTGTGAAAGAAGTAAATACTTCTTTTAATTACGAGATGATTTCATCTCTCTGTATATTTTACCTTGAAGAAAAGAAGTTCTTCTATCGAAAGCTTGGCTCTTCTTTCTGAGATTTTCTCAAAGTTTATGGGGGGGGGGGGTTTCCTCCGTACAAGACTTGAAGTCTTGGGTCCTTTATATAGGGGAGACTGATTTGTTGAATCAGCTAAAGAGATTTATTCTCTAATTAATTTGGGAATTTCCCCACCGTCGGATCTTTGATCCAAGAGCTTCTAGTTTACAGGAAATAATCTTCTTGTTTTAACAAGATTGAGAAATATTTCCTTTTTACAGAATGTGTTCTGTATTTTAGTGAATTTTAATCACCATTGGATCATTGATCCAACGGTGTTCCAAATTCAGGGCACAATCTTTTCTGTTTGGAAAGATTCAACAAAATTTCATTCTTGTTAATTGATGATTTAATCATATCCGTTGGATATTTGATCCAACGGTGATGAACATTTAGTTCCAGCGCTAGCACTTATGCGCTCTACCTATGGTGCGCTACATGGAGCGCAGCGCTCTTAGCGCTAGTGCACACGTGCTTTGCACGTAGTGCGCTACTTGGAGCGCAGCGCATGTAGCGCAGCGCCTATGCGCTTTGCACGGGGTGTGCTAGTTATAGCGCAACGCTTTTATAAAAGCGCAGCTTTAATTCAAATTTTGAATTTTGAACAGAGCTTTGCTCTAATTGGGGAAACAGGCCCCTGTGGACCCTCTCTTATGAGTTCTGGGACACGTCATCTACCACGTGTCCTGATCTTGGAGAACGCCAATATAGAGCATCATCATTATCCCCCTACTCTTGTTCCAACCAGCTGGCGGGTCGGGTCAAGAGTGGACTGTCGGGCCGCCTGGGGTGTGCCCCCTCCTAAGATTTCATCGGGCGTATCCCTGAGCAATCCGTTGTCTTCGTAGGGTAGGAAGTTACGCGCTGCGGATGCACCTGGCAAGAAGCTACTCAGTGGCCTCGTGAGGAGGGCTTTGAACCCACTGCGTTGATGGGCAGGAGGATGCCCGCTGGGGATGCGCCGAACAGGAAGGGACTCGGCGGCCTCGCGAAGAGGGCTTCATATCCTCAGCGTCTGATGGCAGGAGGCTGCCCGCTGGGGATGCGCCAAGCAGGAAGGGACTTCGGCGGCCTTGCGATGAGGGCTTTAGATCCTCAGCGTCTGATGGGCAGGAGGGTGCCCGCTAGGGATGCGCCGAGCAGGAAAGGACTCGACGGCCTCATGATGAGGGCTTGAGATCCTCAGTGTCAGATGGGCAGGAGGCTGCCCGCTAGGGATGCACCGAGAAGGAAGGGACTCGGCGGCCTCGCGATGAGGGCTTGAGATCCTTAGCGCCTGAGGGGCCATGAAAGGCGTGCTAAGGATGGCCGAGCAGGGTAGCTGCTCGGTGCCTCTTGGCGAGGGCTTTGATCCTTAGCGCTGGAGGGGCCGTGAGAGGCCTGCTAAAGATGGCCGAGCAGGGTAGCCGCTCGGTGCCTCTTGGCGAGGGCTTTGATCCCTGGCGTTGCAGTAGGGAAGCTACTCGCTAGGGATAACCGGGTAAGGTCGGGCCCGGTTGCCTCTTGCGAGGGCTTTGATCCCTGGTTTGTTGGCCAAGGATAGCCGAGCAGGGTAGCTGCTGGGCTGCCTCTTGGCGAGGGCTTTGATCTCTGGCATTATGGGTAGGCAACTACCAGCCTGGGATGACCGAGCGGGGTAGCCGCTCAGATGCCTCTTGCGAGGGCTTTGATCCCTGGCGTCATGGGTAGGGAGCTACCAGCCGGAGATGACCGAGCAAGGGTTGGGCTCGGTTGCCTCTTGCGAGTGCTTTGATCCTTTACGATGGGGACCGAGCAGGGTTACTGCCCGGTGCCTCTTGGCGAGGACTTTGATCCCTGTCGGTTATGGTAGGAAGCTACCAGCTGGGGATAGCCGAGCAAGGGTCGGGCTCGACCGCCTCAAAGGAGGACTTTGGTCCTTAGCGCGGGAGGAGCTGTAAGAAGTTTACCAAGGACCCTTGGCCGGGCAGGGTTACTGCCCGGTGACTCTTGGCGATGGCTTTTGTCATGAAGGATAGCCAAGCGAGGGTTGGGCTCGACTGTCTCTGGGAAGGCTTTCTGATCTCTGGCGTTGCGGTAGGGAAGCTACCCGCCAGGGATAACCGAGCGAGGGTCGGGCTCGACTGCCTCTGGGAGGACTTTCTAATCCCTGGCGTTGCAGTAGGGAAGCTACCCGCCATGGATAACCGAGCAGGGTAGCTGCTGGGCTGCCTCTAAGTGAGGGCATAGATCCTCAGTGGTGGAGGGGCCGTAGGAGGCCGGCTAAGGATAACCGGGCAGTAAAGCTGTGCGGTTGCCTCTTGGCGAGGACTTTGATCCCTAGCGTTGCAGTATGAAGCTACCATCCGGGGATAGCTGAGCGAGGGTTGGGCTCGACTGCCTCTGGGAGGACTTTCTGATCCCTGGCGTTGCGGTAGGGAAGCTACCCACCAGGGATAACCGAGCAGGATACCTGCTGGGCTGCCCCTTAGTGAGGACTTAGATCCTTAGCGGTGGAGGGGCCGTAGGAGGCCTGCTAAGGATAACCGGGCAGTGGAGCTGCGCGGTTGCCTCTTGGCGAGGGCTTTGATCACTGGCGTTGCGAGTAGGGAAGCTACCAGCCAGGGATAGCCGAGCAGGGAAGCCGCTTGGCTTCCTGTAACACCCAGCCCCTTTTTATACCAATATATGTATAGTTGTTATTTTTGAATTTTATTTGATTTATTTAAATTCTATTTCTTCTAAACCCTAAAAGCCAAAACCAAGATTTAATACCAAAATCCGTATTTTGTTACTCTAGATTCCTATTTATTCTTATTTAGAATTTTATCTATTTTTATATAATTATTATTTATTTTAAAAGTTCCATTTATTCTATTTGAAAATGTAAACCCAATTTTCCCATTCTTTTTCCCTCAATTAGATCCCTTTAGCCACCAAAATTTTTCCCTTAATAAGTTTTTTTCCTGGCTCAGCCCGTTCCATTTCTCTTTCTTTTTTTTTTGATAAATCCCCGGCCTAACTCAGCCCGGCCCCATCCTCCTTCTAATTTATTTTCTGATTTTACTTGGCCCGGCCTGCCCGTCTCTTTCCCCCCCCCCCCCCGAAATAAATCTCTTTTTATAATTAAATCCTTGTTTCTAAGCTTGGCCCAGCCCAAACTTCCCAGCACCGCCCGCTCTAACTCGCGCCCGCTTCCCCCACTACTGTGCATCTCCTTCAATTTTTCCAACGGTTAGCACCTTCTCCCGCGCGCGTTTCCTTCGCCCACGCCGCCTCCTCCGCCTGCGCCCACGTCGTCTGGCCGTTACTCCCCACGACATCACCCTCGCCCGCCTTCCTCTCTCCTCCCTCCAAAACACCGAGCCTCTCCTCACCTCCCTCCAATACCCGACGACCCAACACCCGAGCACCCAATAAACCCATCCACCACCGCCGAGCCCCTCGTTCCCTCGTCGTCACCACCACCTCCGTCACCACCTACACCTCCTCTCCATCCCCAAGAACCCAACAGCCAACTCCGAACTCCCGAGCACCCCAGACCAACTCAAGAATCCCTCTGTCGTCACCGGAAAACTTCACCGTCCCATCACCCGACATCACCGACCCCACCACGACCTCCACACCCTCTCTCATGCTTCATCTCCCTCTCCATTGCTGAGCTCCCCACACTCCCCGACCTCCGATCACTTCCTCCCTCTCCCTGCAGTTTTCCCCTCTCTCTCAGTTATCTCTCTCTATCTCATTCCTCTGTCTCTCTCCCTCTCCCTCTGTGCACCCTCTCTCCCTCTCTTTCTCTCTCTCCTCTAATTCGTTCTCACTCCCTGCTCTCTAATTCTCTCTAATTCTCTCTATCTCTAACTCTCTCTCAATCCCTCTACTACACTCACTCAGTTCCCTCTTTCTCACTCACTTTCTCTCAATTTCTCAAATCTCTGTCTCTCTCTCTCCCTCTGCAGTTCTCTCTCTGTGTTCCCCTCACTCTCTCTGCAGTACGAGCACATCTGCCTCGTCTCACCCATCGCCTGAGCTCGCAACAACCCGTCACCAAGCTCGAGCCAAGCCCAGCCGAGGCTCGTCGTATTGTTGCTACTCCATGCCCAAGCGTGACACCACTGCCTTCACTGCCGTGCATCGCCAAAACGCCTCCAGGCAAGTTTTTACTTGCTACATGCTATTTATTATTAGTTTACAAATCAAAATCGTATATATATATTCCATGTTTTGTCTTATGCTAAAATTACAACAAAACTGTTCGATGCTTGTTCCCTTAGAAAAACATTACCAAATTTGACGGAACTCAATGGTGTAGGTTGGCCCGTAGGGCTGTGAACATAGTGTGTGAATTTTGTTGGATGATGTAATCGATAACGACTAAAACAACTGCCCCTAAGTTTAACCGTAAAACTGTAATTCTGTTGCACCTGAAAACCGTTAAATTCACCATAAATCATTTACATAGTAGAATGGTACGTTCGAGGGCTCAAATCGAAGCTAACTCGACGAACTTTAACCCTATGCTAGTTTCCAGACATTCCTGTACCTAAATCATGATGATAATTGTGTCGGAGTGCGACTCTGGACTGCAGTCCAGAGCGACTCAATTTGTGCTTGCTGTTCCGTATTGAATACCACAGGATTTACTTAACTCGTAGGTTGCGGAACTCCACTGCTTATTGTAGGTAACTCTGTTACCTAGACAACACATTTGGTTTCGTTCTGTTTCGTTACCGTTTGATATTTAATCTGTAATTTAATAGATCGGGACACATAACAGTCCCAGCAGAATCAGATTTGACATGGTAATATTAAACAGATTATAACTCCTAACGTACAGGTGCGATTGACGATCGGTCTGTTGCGTTGAAAACTTTACTGAAAACCCTAGAATTCATCCAACTGTAGCGTCACTAAAATCCGATCCCAACTGGGATCAAAATGCGTTGCGAAATGGATTTTTGATTCTGAAACCGGATTTTCAACCGCGTGTGCTTAAAATGAAATAGTTATAACTAATGATCCTGGAACCCGATTGGCTTGAAACAAAATTCTATGGATGGATAACCGAACATATTAATTACCACATGTTTATTGTTTCGCTAAATTATATACATATGTTTCATGATAATTCGTGCAAGTGATAGACTGTTATTTTTATGACACCTTAATTGTGCTTATATACTGTTCATGCATCATATCATACCTATATCATTATAGTGATAACCTAGTGATATCGTGCATTCACCCAGTATTAGATTTTAGTGATGATTGTGGCAAGTACGTCAGTGTTCGTGTATCCGTGATTAAGTGAAAGTGATACGTACTTGTACACAATCAGTGACCCTATTGTTCTATTGCATTGTCGACGTCTGTGGGATGCGTGTATGTGTGACTATAAGTGGTATGGGACACTTATGGAAGCGCTTGCACGGGTGTCACAGATAAGGCATCCGACACTGCCATTTATCTTAGGTATTGGTCGGGACGTGCTTGATGGAGGTCCTGCCTCCAGTTCTCGCGCAGACTTGTCACGGATCGATTAGTATTTAAGGTGATGGTTAGCGTTTGATGTAGACCACGGGGTGTTGGGTAGTTTAAGTGTGAGTTCAACAGAATCTCGGGAGTCCCATGCCGGCTTATATATTTAGGGAGTTATATGGAGATTTACAGGGTACGTGATATATACACCGTGATATTCTTGTTACATGTTGGGCCCGTGGTCCCTTGCCCTTGGGTGGAGGACACTCACGAGTGGTTGACTCTCACACTTGGACTGACGATAGGCTTAGTGACCTGTACAGTGAGACTTAGAGACTGATAGGGATACTGGCATTTTATTCATGATATACTGTGTGACATACGTGACATATCGTTATACAGCTTTACTGTTCCGCTGCATTGATTACTGTGCATTCATATTCTTGCTATCGTTGATTTACTGTTATTCATTTCCATTACCACTGTTAGACTTATCACTTTATTTTATATATATATTATTGCTATTGTGTCGCTCTGACGACCTGAGTATGCATGCTCAGTGTGAGGAGAGGATTTAGCTTGGATCAGAACTAGACGTGCATCACAGATTTCTTGATTTGCTACTCCGAGTTACTTTCGTTTGTTCCACTTCAGGTCAGTTTATATTATTGTATCTTTCAGTTACTGCATTGCTCATTACCTGCGCATCGTTTACTGTTTACCATGATAAACTAGAAGCCGAAGTGTGACTACGGCAGGACTTTTCCTTGACCGTAGGAGCATGGCTGGCCTTGTCTACCCCTCGTATCCCGTATTTTGGGAAGCGGGGCGTGACATGGTTTAGTTGGTATCAGAGCCCAGGTTTTGCATCGTTTGGGATTGCAGTTTTCCATGCATAGTTTGGCAATATAAGACATTTCTTGGTTTAGGTTGTAAACTTGTCATTCTTGATCCATATTCACATCGTGTGTTCAGCTATCCATTCGCTATGGTTTACTTAAAATCATACCGTTGATTCTTCACTTGTAATAGATTCATCACCTCTAATATTCTTGAATCTTTTGTCCTCTCCATATTACGTTTTGACTCGTATATCTTGTGACTTATAGCATCCCTAAAATCATTGTTTCAGGATCATGTCTTCCAACGACTTTACCTCTAGCTCCACTCCTCAGAATCAGACTGTTGAGATTCTGAGCGTACTGCAAGGTTTAAAGGAATCTCAGGAGCGAACAAACGACTTGTTGGCTGAAGGACTGAGAAGACAGATGAATCAGGCACCAGCGGCTGTCTCCAATCATAAAGGGATCCCCGTTAGACGAGGAAAAGAGAAGATGATGAAGCGCCAATTTGTTTCCCAGCAACAGAAGCAGCAGAAGAACCCTTGCTGTGGGTACTGTAAGAGGCCAGGACATCTTCAGAAGGATTGTCGCCGCGCCCAAGGGAAATGTCTGATAAGCGGATCCAACAAACATCTCATCAACGGTTGCCCAGAAAGGGAGGAACTACAAGGAGGAGATTCGTCCACACTTCCCACATCCGCCGAATGACGATTATTGCGTAGTTCGCCCTTCGAGGATAAAGCAGACCCAACACCGGATTCAACTCGCGTAACGATGATGCAGCGGTCTAGCCATCGAAGAAGAAAATTTTATGTTTTCCTATTCCATTATTATGTTGTCATCTTTTATGAATATTTCTTCGTTTGAAATATTGTATTCGTTGAACTTTTGGTTGAGTATAATAAAATTTGAATCATAATATATGTATCATTCTCATGTTTTCTCCATATCAAATTCTACTCATTATCACAGTATTTTAAATTCTGAGCTTTCAATTCCTGCAACCGCATATCTTCCTATACTTCGTACCTTGAGCTTTTCCCTTGATGTATCCCACTATCTGATCATGACGTTTCTTTCTGACCATGGCCCACCCTGGAGCAGCGCCGCAATTAGATGAGGATACACAATCTTGCGTTTCCTTAGACCGCACGCTGATGAGTTCTGACGATGAGATCGACGGTCCTCAGGTCAACTTCGGAAACAACGATTCAGAGGACGAAGGAGTAGTCGTCCCAGAGTTTGGCATGATAGCTGATTCCGACGAAGAAGAAGTAGATCCTGAAGAGAACCCGATAGAGGAAGACCCCGAGGAAGAACCGATGGAAGAAAACCCAGTGGAGGAGAATCCCATGGAAGAGAATGCAGAAGAAGAAAACCACATGGGATCGGACCTCGATGAAGAACTTCTATCCGAGGATGAAGGACCAGAAGATCAAGACCCTGCCATGGAAGAACTTCCTTTAGCGATACCTGCGAGGCGCTATGGAAATGGACGCCCCTACCTGAGCGCGCGAGCCTACCGCAACCTGCTGAATCTCCACAACCGCGACTGATGGGATTTCTTTTGATGTTGTCTTCTGGCCAAATAATCTGTGTATAGTTTAGGGCCACATTTCGTTTTGATGATGCTTTGTTTAAAATTTTCTTGGACGAGATAAATCTTCTGAATTCGTAAACCTTTGATCATTAGTTCGCTTAATACTTGTTTATTGCCCATATCCATTTATTTCTGTTGAGATTCCTGACTGTCCACCCCTACTCATTGTATAGTTCTACCGCACCCTGATCCTTGGAATGAGCCACCATTCATCCGTCGTCTGTGCCCCGTTTGAGATCCTTCTGGGAGGAGAACATTCCTTGTGAAACTTCCGAGTTTACTAACTCTTCAAATTTTGAATCATGTGGTGTACCGACTGTTGTTTTTCCTCCATACTTGTTCTCTGGTATTCATTTTTTGTTCGCCCTTACATCCTGTGCCGACCCGATCCCAATCTCCTTGATCTTCAGCCTAAAAACCGCCACATTCCGACCTCTGAATGAACCACACCTTCTTGTAATCACTACCCTAGCTAGCCCTATTCATATTGGTGATTTCTCTATTACCCCAAATATAGTTAGAGACACTATTATTCAAAATTTAGTTTTCATTATCTTAAATTTATCAAAGAGTACGTGTTATTGATTTCTCCGTTTTATGTATTTTAAGTGCATTATTATTATTCTCATTTTCAGTAACGTGACCTTGCGCCGCGCATATTTTGTTCCATGTTTCTTATTTTCACTATATGAATTTTCTAAGCTATTTGACCGATATCATCCTATAATGTTTTAACCTACCGACTAATTTTCACTACTTTATTGTCGTTACTCTATTTTCAAGAATTATGCCTATGCTTACTATTATAAGTGGTTGGGCCTTATACTTATTATTTTGTTTGCTATTTTGATATACTTATATGAGCACCCCTTTGAATCTCGACCTGATTGAACCCGCCTTGATTATTTTGTTCGTTATTGTTACCTATATTCTCGTATACTTGTAGTTGCCCTTATAGTGTTCCTGTATTGTGCTTTTAGCCCTAGCTTTTGTATGTGGTTCTTGTATATATATTTATGTACCTTCAAAACTTTATCTACCCGTTTTAAATAAATCAACACATATTAGTTTTCGATATGATAATCCTTCGTTTATTATTTATAGCTAGTTGTTTCTTTTAAATTTCGAGGACGAAATTTTTGTAAGGGTGGTATGATGTAACACCCAGCCCCTTTTTATACCAATATCTGTATAGTTGTTATTTTTGAATTTTATTTGATTTATTTAAATTCTATTTCTTCTAAACCCTAAAAGCCAAAACCAAGATTTAATACCAAAATCCGTATTTTGTTACTCTAGATTCCTATTTATTCTTATTTAGAATTTTATCTATTTTTATATAATTATTATTTATTTTAAAAGTTCCATTTATTCTATTTGAAAATGTAAACCCAATTTTCCCATTCTTTTTCCCTCAATTAGATCCCTTTAGCCACCAAATTTTTTCCCTTAATAAGTTTTTTTCCTGGCTCAGTCCGTTCCATTTCTCTTTCTTTTTTTTTGATAAATCCCCGGCCTAACTCAGCCCGGCCCCATCCTCCTTCTAATTTATTTTCTGATTTTACTTGGCCCGGCCTGCCCGTCTCTTTCCCCCCCAAGTAAATCTCTTTTTATAATTAAATCCTTGTTTCTAAGCTTGGCCCAGCCCAAACTTCCCAGCACCGCCCGCTCTAACTCGCGCCCGCTTCCCCCACTACTGTGCATCTCCTTCAATTTTTCCAACGGCTAGCCCCTTCTCCCGCGCGCGTTTCCTTCGCCCACGCCGCCTCCTCCGCCTGCGCCCACGTCGCCTGGCCGTTACTCCCCACGGCATCACCCTCGCCTGCCTTCCTCTCTCCTCCCTCCAAAACCCCGAGCCTCTCCTCACCTCCCTCCAATACCCGACGACCCAACACCCGAGCACCCAATAAACCCATCCACCACCGCCGACCCCCTCGTTCCCTCGTCGTCACCACCACCTCCGTCACCACCTACACCTCCTCTCCATCCCCAAGAACCCAACAGCCAACTCCGAACTCCCGAGCACCCCAGACCAACTCAAGAATCCCTCTGTCGTCACCGGAAAACTTCACCGTCCCATCACCCGACATCACCGACCCCACCACGACCTCCACACCCTCTCTCATGCTTCATCTCCCTCTCCATTCCTGAGCTCCCCACACTCCCCGACCTCCGATCACTTCCTCCCTCTCCCTGCAGTTTTCCCCTCTCTCTCAGTTCTCTCTCTCTATCTCATTCCTCTGTCTCTCTCCCTCTCCCTCTGTGCACCCTCTCTCCCTCTCTTTCTCTCTCTCCTCTAATTCTTTCTCACTCCCTGCTCTCTAATTCTCTCTATCTCTAACTCTCTCTCAATCCCTCTACTACACTCACTCAGTTCCCTCTTTCTCACTCTCTTTCTCTCAATTTCTCAAATCTCTGTCTCTCTCTCTCCCTCTGCAGTTCTCTCTCTGTGTTCCCCTCACTCTCTCTGCAGTACGAGCACATCTGCCTCGTCTCACCCATCGCCTGAGCTCGCAACAACCCGTCACCAAGCTCGAGCCAAGCTAGCCCTATTCATATTGGTGGTTTCTCTATTACCCCAAATATAGTTAGAGACACTATTATTCAAAATTTAGTTTTCATTATCTTAAATTTATCAAAGAGTACGTGTTATTGATTTCTCCGTTTTATGTATTTTAAGTGCATTATTATTATTCTCATTTTCAGTAACGCGACCTTGCGCCGCGCACATTTTGTTCCATGTTTCTTATTTTCACTATATGAATTTTCTAAGCTATTTGACCGATATCGTCCTATAATGTTTTAACCTACCGACTAATTTTCACTACTTTATTGTCGTTACTCTATTTTCAAGAATTGTGCCTATGCTTACTATTATAAGTGGTTGGGCCTTATACTTATTATTTTGTTTGCTATTTTGATATACTTATATGAGCACCCCTTTGAATCTCGACCTGATTGAACCCGCCTTGATTATTTTGTTCGTTATTGTTACCTATATTCTCGTATACTTGTAGTTGCCCTTATAATGTTCCTGTATTGTGCTTTTAGCCCTAGCTTTTGTATGTGGTTCTTGTATATATATTTATGTACCTTCAAAACTTTATCTACCCGTTTTAAATAAATCAACACATATTAGTTTTCGATATGATAATCCTTCGTTTATTATTTATAGCTAGTTGTTTCTTTTAAATTTCGAGGACGAAATTTTTGTAAGGGTGGTATGATGTAACACCCAGCCCCTTTTTATACCAATATCTGTATAGTTGTTATTTTTGAATTTTATTTGATTTATTTAAATTCTATTTCTTCTAAACCCTAAAAGCCAAAACCAAGATTTAATACCAAAATCCGTATTTTGTTACTCTAGATTCCTATTTATTCTTATTTAGAATTTTATCTATTTTTATATAATTATTATTTATTTTAAAAGTTCCATTTATTCTATTTGAAAATGTAAACCCAATTTTCCCATTCTTTTTCCCTCAATTAGATCCCTTTAGCCACCAAAATTTTTCCCTTAATAAGTTTTTTTCCTGGCTCAGCCCGTTCCATTTCTCTTTCTTTTTTTTTGATAAATCCCCGGCCTAACTCAGCCCGGCCCCATCCTCCTTCTAATTTATTTTCTGATTTTACTTGGCCCGGCCTGCCCGTCTCTTTCCCCCCCCCAAAATAAATCTCTTTTTATAATTAAATCCTTGTTTCTAAGCTTGGCCCAGCCCAAACTTCCCAGCACCGCCCGCTCTAACTCGCGCCCGCTTCCGCCACTACTGTGCATCTCCTTCAATTTTTCCAACGGCTAGCCCCTTTTCCCGCGCGCGTTTCCTTCGCCCACGCCGCCTCCTCCGCCTGCGCCCACGTCGTCTGGCCGTTACTCCCTATGACATCACCCTCGCCTGCCTTCCTCTCTCCTCCCTCCAAAACCCCGAGCCTCTCCTCACCTCCCTCCAATACCCGACGACCCAACACCCGAGCACCCAATAAACCCATCCACCACCGCCGACCCCCTCGTTCCCTCGTCGTCACCACCACCTCCGTCACCACCTACACCTCCTCTCCATCCCCAAGAACCCAACAGCCAACTCCGAACTCCCGAGCACCCCAGACCAACTCAAGAATCCCTCTGTCGTCACCGGAAAACTTCACCGTCCCATCACCCGACATCACCGACCCCACCACGACCTCCACACCCTCTCTCATGCTTCATCTCCCTCTCTATTCCCGAGCTCCCCACACTCCCCGACCTCCGATCACTTCCTCCCTCTCCCTGCAGTTTTCCCCCCTCTCTCAGTTCTCTCTCTCTATCTCATTCCTCTGTCTCTCTCCCTCTCCCTCTGTGCACCCTCTCTCCCTCTCTTTCTCTCTCTCCTCTAATTCTTTCTCACTCCCTGCTCTCTAATTCTCTCTATCTCTAACTCTCTCTCAATCCCTCTACTACACTCACTCAGTTCCCTCTTTCTCACTCTCTTTCTCTCAATTTCTCAAATCTCTGTCTCTCTCTCTCCCTCTGCAGTTCTCTCTCTGTGTTCCCCTCACTCTCTCTTCAGTACGAGCACATCTGCCTCGTCTCACCCATCGCCTGAGCTCGCAACAACCCATCACCAAGCTCGAGCCAAGCCCAGCCGAGGCTCGTCGTATTGTTGCTACTCCATGCCCAAGCGTGACACCACTGCCTTCACTGCCGTGCATCGCCAAAACGCCTCCAGGCAAGTTTTTACTTGCTACATGCTATTTATTATTAGTTTACAAATCAAAATCGTATATATATATTCCATGTTTTGTCTTATGCTAAAATTACAACAAAACTGTTCGATGCTTGTTCCCTTAGAAAAACATTACCAAATTTGACGGAACTCAATGGTGTAGGTTGGCCCGTAGGGCTGTGAACATAGTGTGTGAATTTTGTTGGATGATGTAATCGATAATGACTAAAACAACTGCCCCTAAGTTTAACCGTAAAACTGTAATTCTGTTGCACCTGAAAACCGTTAAATTCACCATAAATCATTTACATAGTAGAATGGTGCGTTCGAGGGCTCAAATCGAAGCTAACTCGACGAACTTTAACCCTATGCTAGTTTCCAGACATTCCTGTACTTAAATCGTGATGATAATTGTGTCGGAGTGCGACTCTGGACTGCAGTCCAGAGCGACTCAATTTGTGCTTGCTGTTCCGTATTGAATACCACAGGATTTACTTAACTCGTAGGTTGCGGAACTCCGCTGCTTATTGTAGGTAACTCTGTTAGCTATACAACACATTTGGTTTCGTTCTGTTTCGTTACCGTTTGATATTTAATCTGTAATTTAATAGATCGGGACACATAACAGTCCCAGCAGAATCAGATTTGACATGGTAATATTAAACAGATTATAACTCCTAACGTACAGATGCGATTGATGATCGGTCTATTGCGTTGAAAACTTTACTGAAAACCCTAGAATTCATCCAACTGTAGCATCACTAAATTCCGATCCCAACTGGGATCAAAATGCGTTGCGAAATGGATTTTTGATTCTGAAACCGGATTTTCAACCGCGTGCGCTTAAAATGAAATAGTTATAACTAATGATCCTGGAACCCGATTGGCTTGAAACAAAATTCTATGGATGGATAACCGAACATATTAATTACCACCTGTTTATCGTTTCGCTAAATTATATACATATGTTTCATGATAATTCGTGCAAGTGATAGACTGTTATTTTTATGACACCTTAATTGTGCTTATATACTGTTCATGCATCATATCATACCTATATCATTATAGTGATAACCTAGTGATATCGTGCATTCACCCAGTATTAGATTTTAGTGATGATTGTGGCAAGTACGTCAGTGTTCGTGTATCCGTGATTAAGTGAAAGTGATACGTACTTGTACACAATCAGTGACCCTATTGTTCTATTGCATTGTCGACGTCTGTGGGATGCGTGTATGTGTGACTATAAGTGGTATGGGACACTTATGGAAGCGCTTGCACGGGTGTCACAGATAAGGCATCCGACACTGCCATTTATCTTAGGTATTGGTCGGGACGTGCTTGATGGAGGTCCTGCCTCCAGTTCTCGCGCAGACTTGTCACGGATCGATTAGTATTTAGGGTGATGGTTAGCGTTTGATGTAGACCACGGGGTGTTGGGTAGTTTAAGTGTGAGTTCAACAGAATCTCGGGAGTCCCATGCCGGCTTATATATTTAGGGAGTTATATGGAGATTTACAGGGTACGTGATATATACACCGTGATATTCTTGTTACATGTTGGGCCCGTGGTCCCTTGCCCTTGGGTTCTACCCTTGGGTGGAGGACACTCACGAGTGGTTGACTCTCACACTTGGACTGACGATAGGCTTAGTGACCTGTACAGTGAGACTTAGAGACTGATAGGGATACTGGCATTTTATTCATGATATACTGTGTGACATACGTGACATATCGTTATACAGCTTTACTGTTCCGCTGCATTGATTACTGTGCATTCATATTCTTGCTATCGTTGATTTACTGTTATTCATTTCCATTACCACTGTTAGACTTATCACTTTATTTTATATATATATTATTGCTATTGTGTCGCTCTGACGACCTGAGTATGCATGCTCAGTGTGAGGAGAGGATTTAGCTTGGATCAGAACTAGACGTGCATCACAGATTTCTTGATTTGCTACTCCGAGTTACTTTCGTTTGTTCCACTTCAGGTCAGTTTATATTATTGTATCTTTCAGTTACTGCATTGCTCATTACCTGCGCATCGTTTACTGTTTACCATGATAAACTAGAAGCCGAAGTGTGACTACGGCAGGACTTTTCCTTGACCGTAGGAGCATGGCTGGCCTTGTCTACCCCTCGTATCCCGTATTTTGGGAAGCGGGGCGTGACATGGTTTAGTTGGTATCAGAGCCCAGGTTTTGCATCGTTTGGGATTGCAGTTTTCCATGCATAGTTTGGCAATATAAGACATTTCTTGGTTTAGGTTGTAAACTTGTCATTCTTGATCCATATTCACATCGTGTGTTCAGCTATCCATTCGCTATGGTTTACTTAAAATCATACCGTTGATTCTTCACTTGTAATAGATTCATCACCTCTAATATTCTTGAATCTTTTGTCCTCTCCATATTACGTTTTGACTCGTATATCTTGTGACTTATAGCATCCCTAAAATCATTGTTTCAGGATCATGTCTTCCAACGACTTTACCTCTAGCTCCACTCCTCAGAATCAGACTGTTGAGATTCTGAGCGTACTGCAAGGTTTAAAGGAATCTCAGGAGCGAACAAACGACTTGTTGGCTGAAGGACTGAGAAGACAGATGAATCAGGCACCAGCGGCTGTCTCCAATCATAAAGGGATCCCCGTTAGACGAGGAAAAGAGAAGATGATGAAGCGCCAATTTGTTTCCCAGCAACAGAAGCAGCAGAAGAACCCTTGCTGTGGGTACTGTAAGAGGCCAGGACATCTTCAGAAGGATTGTCGCCGCGCCCAAGGGAAATGTCTGATAAGCGGATCCAACAAACATCTCATCAACGGTTGCCCAGAAAGGGAGGAACTACAAGGAGGAGATTCGTCCACACTTCCCACATCCGCCGAATGACGATTATTGCGTAGTTCGCCCTTCGAGGATAAAGCAAACCCAACACCGGATTCAACTCGCGTAACGATGATGCAGCGGTCTAGCCATCGAAGAAGAAAATTTTATGTTTTCCTATTCCATTATTATGTTGTCATCTTTTATGAATATTTCTTCGTTTGAAATATTGTATTCGTTGAACTTTTGGTTGAGTATAATAAAATTTGAATCATAATATATGTATCATTCTCATGTTTTCTCCATATCAAATTCTACTCATTATCACAGTATTTTAAATTCTGAGCTTTCAATTCCTGCAACCGCATATCTTCCTATACTTCGTACCTTGAGCTTTTCCCTTGATGTATCCCACTATCTGATCATGACGTTTCTTTCTGACCATGGCCCACCCTGGAGCAGCGCCGCAATTAGATGAGGATACACAATCTTGCGTTTCCTTAGACCGCACGCTGATGAGTTCTGACGATGAGATCGACGGTCCTCAGGTCAACTTCGGAAACAACGATTCAGAGGACGAAGGAGTAGTCGCCCCAGAGTTTGGCATGATAGCTGATTCCGACGAAGAAGAAGTAGATCCTGAAGAGAACCCGATAGAGGAAGACCCCGAGGAAGAACCGATGGAAGAAAACCCAGTGGAGGAGAATCCCATGGAAGAGAATGCAGAAGAAGAAAACCACATGGGATCGGACCTCGATGAAGAACTTCTATCCGAGGATGAAGGACCAGAAGATCAAGACCCTGCCATGGAAGAACTTCCTTTAGCGATACCTGCGAGGCGCTATGGAAATGGACGCCCCTACCTGAGCGCGCGAGCCTACCGCAACCTGCTGAATCTCCACAACCGCGACTGATGGGATTTCTTTTGATGTTGTCTTCTGGCCAAATAATCTGTGTATAGTTTAGGGCCACATTTCGTTTTGATGATGCTTTGTTTAAAATTTTCTTGGATGAGATAAATCTTCTGAATTCGTAAACCTTTGATCATTAGTTCGCTTAATACTTGTTTATTGCCCATATCCATTTATTTCTGTTGAGATTCCTGACTGTCCACCCCTACTCATTGTATAGTTCTACCGCACCCTGATCCTTGGAATGAGCCACCATTCATCCGTCGTCTGTGCCCCGTTTGAGATCCTTCTGGGAGGAGAACATTCCTTGTGAAACTTCCGAGTTTACTAACTCTTCAAATTTTGAATCATGTGGTGTACCGACTGTTGTTTTTCCCCCATACTTGTTCTCTGGTATTCATTTGTTGTTCGCCCTTACATCCTGTGCCGACCCGATCCCAATCTCCTTGATCTTCAGCCTAAAAACCGCCACATTCCGACCTCTGAATGAACCACACCTTCTTGTAATCACTACCCTAGCTAGCCCTATTTATATTGGTGATTTCTCTATTACCCCAAATATAGTTAGAGACACTATTATTCAAAATTTAGTTTTCATTATCTTAAATTTATCAAAGAGTACGTGTTATTGATTTCTCCGTTTTATGTATTTTAAGTGCATTATTATTATTCTCATTTTCAGTAACGTGACCTTGCGCCGCGCATATTTTGTTCCATGTTTCTTATTTTCACTATATGAATTTTCTAAGCTATTTGACCGATATCATCCTATAATGTTTTAACCTACCGACTAATTTTCACTACTTTATTGTCGTTACTCTATTTTCAAGAATTGTGCCTATGCTTACTATTATAAGTGGTTGGGCCTTATACTTATTATTTTGTTTGCTATTTTGATATACTTATATGAGCACCCCTTTGAATCTCGACCTGATTGAACCCACCTTGATTATTTTGTTCGTTATTGTTACCTATATTCTCGTATACTTGTAGTTGCCCTTATAGTGTTCCTGTATTGTGCTCTTAGCCCTAGCTTTTGTATGTGGTTCTTGTATATATATTTATGTACCTTCAAAACTTTATCTACCCGTTTTAAATAAATCAACACATATTAGTTTTCGATATGATAATCCTTCGTTTATTATTTATAGCTAGTTGTTTCTTTTAAATTTCGAGGACGAAATTTTTGTAAGGGTGGTATGATGTAACACCCAGCCCCTTTTTATACCAATATCTGTATAGTTGTTATTTTTGAATTTTATTTGATTTATTTAAATTCTATTTCTTCTAAACCCTAAAAGCCAAAACCAAGATTTAATACCAAAATCCGTATTTTGTTACTCTAGATTCCTATTTATTCTTATTTAGAATTTTATCTATTTTTATATAATTATTATTTATTTTAAAAGTTCCATTTATTCTATTTGAAAATGTAAACCCAATTTTCCCATTCTTTTTCCCTCAATTAGATCCCTTTAGCCACCAAATTTTTTCCCTTAATAAGTTTTTTTCCTGGCTCAGTCCGTTCCATTTCTCTTTCTTTTTTTTTGATAAATCCCCGGCCTAACTCAGCCCGGCCCCATCCTCCTTCTAATTTATTTTCTGATTTTACTTGGCCCGGCCTGCCCGTCTCTTTCCCCCCCAAGTAAATCTCTTTTTATAATTAAATCCTTGTTTCTAAGCTTGGCCCAGCCCAAACTTCCCAGCACCGCCCGCTCTAACTCGCGCCCGCTTCCCCCACTACTGTGCATCTCCTTCAATTTTTCCAACGGCTAGCCCCTTCTCCCGCGCGCGTTTCCTTCGCCCACGCCGCCTCCTCCGCCTGCGCCCACGTCGCCTGGCCGTTACTCCCCACGGCATCACCCTCGCCTGCCTTCCTCTCTCCTCCCTCCAAAACCCCGAGCCTCTCCTCACCTCCCTCCAATACCCGACGACCCAACACCCGAGCACCCAATAAACCCATCCACCACCGCCGACCCCCTCGTTCCCTCGTCGTCACCACCACCTCCGTCACCACCTACACCTCCTCTCCATCCCCAAGAACCCAACAGCCAACTCCGAACTCCCGAGCACCCCAGACCAACTCAAGAATCCCTCTGTCGTCACCGGAAAACTTCACCGTCCCATCACCCGACATCACCGACCCCACCACGACCTCCACACCCTCTCTCATGCTTCATCTCCCTCTCCATTCCTGAGCTCCCCACACTCCCCGACCTCCGATCACTTCCTCCCTCTCCCTGCAGTTTTCCCCTCTCTCTCAGTTCTCTCTCTCTATCTCATTCCTCTGTCTCTCTCCCTCTCCCTCTGTGCACCCTCTCTCCCTCTCTTTCTCTCTCTCCTCTAATTCTTTCTCACTCCCTGCTCTCTAATTCTCTCTATCTCTAACTCTCTCTCAATCCCTCTACTACACTCACTCAGTTCCCTCTTTCTCACTCTCTTTCTCTCAATTTCTCAAATCTCTGTCTCTCTCTCTCCCTCTGCAGTTCTCTCTCTGTGTTCCCCTCACTCTCTCTGCAGTACGAGCACATCTGCCTCGTCTCACCCATCGCCTGAGCTCGCAACAACCCGTCACCAAGCTCGAGCCAAGCTAGCCCTATTCATATTGGTGATTTCTCTATTACCCCAAATATAGTTAGAGACACTATTATTCAAAATTTAGTTTTCATTATCTTAAATTTATCAAAGAGTACGTGTTATTGATTTCTCCGTTTTATGTATTTTAAATGCATTATTATTATTCTCATTTTCAGTAACGCGACCTTGCGCCGCGAACATTTTGTTCCATGTTTCTTATTTTCACTATATGAATTTTCTAAGCTATTTGACCGATATCGTCCTATAATGTTTTAACCTACCGACTAATTTTCACTACTTTATTGTCGTTACTCTATTTTCAAGAATTGTGCCTATGCTTACTATTATAAGTGGTTGGGCCTTATACTTATTATTTTGTTTGCTATTTTGATATACTTATATGAGCACCCCTTTGAATCTCGACCTGATTGAACCCGCCTTGATTATTTTGTTCGTTATTGTTACCTATATTCTCGTATACTTGTAGTTGCCCTTATAGTGTTCCTGTATTGTGCTTTTAGCCCTAGCTTTTGTATGTGGTTCTTGTATATATATTTATGTACCTTCAAAACTTTATCTACCCGTTTTAAATAAATCAACACATATTAGTTTTCGATATGATAATCCTTCGTTTATTATTTATAGCTAGTTGTTTCTTTTAAATTTCGAGGACGAAATTTTTGTAAGGGTGGTATGATGTAACACCCAGCCCCTTTTTATACCAATATCTGTATAGTTGTTATTTTTGAATTTTATTTGATTTATTTAAATTCTATTTCTTCTAAACCCTAAAAGCCAAAACCAAGATTTAATACCAAAATCCGTATTTTGTTACTCTAGATTCCTATTTATTCTTATTTAGAATTTTATCTATTTTTATATAATTATTATTTATTTTAAAAGTTCCATTTATTCTATTTGAAAATGTAAACCCAATTTTCCCATTCTTTTTCCCTCAATTAGATCCCTTTAGCCACCAAAATTTTTCCCTTAATAAGTTTTTTTCCTGGCTCAGCCCGTTCCATTTCTCTTTCTTTTTTTTTGATAAATCCCCGGCCTAACTCAGCCCGGCCCCATCCTCCTTCTAATTTATTTTCTGATTTTACTTGGCCCGGCCTGCCCGTCTCTTTCCCCCCCCCCAAAATAAATCTCTTTTTATAATTAAATCCTTGTTTCTAAGCTTGGCCCAGCCCAAACTTCCCAGCACCGCCCGCTCTAACTCGCGCCCGCTTCCGCCACTACTGTGCATCTCCTTCAATTTTTCCAACGGCTAGCCCCTTTTCCCGCGCGCGTTTCCTTCGCCCACGCCGCCTCCTCCGCCTGCGCCCACGTCGCCTGGCCGTTACTCCCTATGACATCACCCTCGCCTGCCTTCCTCTCTCCTCCCTCCAAAACCCCGAGCCTCTCCTCACCTCCCTCCAATACCCGACGACCCAACACCCGAGCACCCAATAAACCCATCCACCACCGCCGACCCCCTCGTTCCCTCGTCGTCACCACCACCTCCGTCACCACCTACACCTCCTCTCCATCCCCAAGAACCCAACAGCCAACTCCGAACTCCCGAGCACCCCAGACCAACTCAAGAATCCCTCTGTCGTCACCGGAAAACTTCACCGTCCCATCACCCGACATCACCGACCCCACCACGACCTCCACACCCTCTCTCATGCTTCATCTCCCTCTCTATTCCCGAGCTCCCCACACTCCCCGACCTCCGATCACTTCCTCCCTCTCCCTGCAGTTTTCCCCCCTCTCTCAGTTCTCTCTCTCTATCTCATTCCTCTGTCTCTCTCCCTCTCCCTCTGTGCACCCTCTCTCCCTCTCTTTCTCTCTCTCCTCTAATTCTTTCTCACTCCCTGCTCTCTAATTCTCTCTATCTCTAACTCTCTCTCAATCCCTCTACTACACTCACTCAGTTCCCTCTTTCTCACTCTCTTTCTCTCAATTTCTCAAATCTCTGTCTCTCTCTCTCCCTCTGCAGTTCTCTCTCTGTGTTCCCCTCACTCTCTCTTCAGTACGAGCACATCTGCCTCGTCTCACCCATCGCCTGAGCTCGCAACAACCCATCACCAAGCTCGAGCCAAGCCCAGCCGAGGCTCGTCGTATTGTTGCTACTCCATGCCCAAGCGTGACACCACTGCCTTCACTGCCGTGCATCGCCAAAACGCCTCCAGGCAAGTTTTTACTTGCTACATGCTATTTATTATTAGTTTACAAATCAAAATCGTATATATATATTCCATGTTTTGTCTTATGCTAAAATTACAACAAAACTGTTCGATGCTTGTTCCCTTAGAAAAACATTACCAAATTTGACGGAACTCAATGGTGTAGGTTGGCCCGTAGGGCTGTGAACATAGTGTGTGAATTTTGTTGGATGATGTAATCGATAACGACTAAAACAACTGCCCCTAAGTTTAACCGTAAAACTGTAATTCTGTTGCACCTGAAAACCGTTAAATTCACCATAAATCATTTACATAGTAGAATGGTGCGTTCGAGTGCTCAAATCGAAGCTAACTCGACGAACTTTAACCCTATGCTAGTTTCCAGACATTCCTGTACTTAAATCGTGATGATAATTGTGTCGGAGTGCGACTCTGGACTGCAGTCCAGAGCGACTCAATTTGTGCTTGCTGTTCCGTATTGAATACCACAGGATTTACTTAACTCGTAGGTTGCGGAACTCCGCTGCTTATTGTAGGTAACTCTGTTAGCTAGACAACACATTTGGTTTCGTTCTGTTTCGTTACCGTTTGATATTTAATCTGTAATTTAATAGATCGGGACACATAACAGTCCCAGCAGAATCAGATTTGACATGGTAATATTAAACAGATTATAACTCCTAACGTACAGATGCGATTGATGATCGGTCTGTTGCGTTGAAAACTTTACTGAAAACCCTAGAATTCATCCAACTGTAGCATCACTAAAATCCGATCCCAACTGGGATCAAAATGCGTTCCGAAATGGATTTTTGATTCTGAAACCGGATTTTCAACCGCGTGCGCTTAAAATGAAATAGTTATAACTAATGATCCTGGAACCCGATTGGCTTGAAACAAAATTCTATGGATGTATAACCGAACATATTAATTACCACCTGTTTATCGTTTCGCTAAATTATATACATATGTTTCATGATAAATCGTACAAGTGATAGACTGTTATTTTTATGACACCTTAATTGTGCTTATATACTGTTCATGCATCATATCATACCTATATCATTATAGTGATAACGTAGTGATATCGTGCATTCACCCAGTATTAGATTTTAGTGATGATTGTGGCAAGTACGTCAGTGTTCGTGTATCCGTGATTAAGTGAAAGTGATACGTACTTGTACACAATCAGTGACCCTATTGTTCTATTGCATTGTCAACGTCTGTGGGATGCGTGTATGTGTGACTATAAGTGGTATGGGACACTTATGGAAGCGCTTGCACGGGTGTCACAGATAAGGCATCCGACACTGCCATTTATCTTAGGTATTGGTCGGGACGTGCTTGATGGAGGTCCTGCCTCCAGTTCTCGCGCAGACTTGTCACGGATCGATTAGTATTTAGGGTGATGGTTAGCGTTTGATGTAGACCACGGGATGTTGGGTAGTTTAAGTGTGAGTTCAACAGAATCTCGGGAGTCCCATGCCGGCTTATATATTTAGGGAGTTATATGGAGATTTACAGGGTACGTGATATATACACCGTGATATTCTTGTTACATGTTGGGCCCGTGGTCCCTTGCCCTTGGGTTCTACCCTTGGGTGGAGGACACTCACGAGTGGTTGACTCTCACACTTGGACTGACGATAGGCTTAGTGACCTGTACAGTGAGACTTAGAGACTGATAGGGATACTGGCATTTTATTCATGATATACTGTGTGACATACGTGACATATCGTTATACAGCTTTACTGTTCCGCTTCATTGATTACTGTGCATTCATATTCTTGCTATCGTTGATTTACTGTTATTCATTTCCATTACCACTGTTAGACTTATCACTTTATTTTATATATATATTATTGCTATTGTGTCGCTCTGACGACCTGAGTATGCATGCTCAGTGTGAGGAGAGGATTTAGCTTGGATCAGAACTAGACGTGCATCACAGATTTCTTGATTTGCTACTCCGAGTTACTTTCGTTTGTTCCACTTCAGATCAGTTTATATTATTGTATCTTTCAGTTACTACATTTCTCATTACCTGCGCATCGTTTACTGTTTACCATGATAAACTAGAAGCCGAAGTGTGACTACGGCAGGACTTTTCCTTGACCGTAGGAGCATGGCTGGCCTTGTCTACCCCTCGTATCCCGTATTTTGGAAAGCGGGGCGTGACACTTCCTCTAAGGAGGACTTTGATCCTTAGCGTTGGATGGGCCGTAGGAGGCCTGCTAAGGATGGCCGAGCAAGGTAAATGCCCGGTGCCTCTTGGCGAGGGCTTTGATCCTTAGCGCTGGAGGGGCCGTGAGAGGCCGGCTAAGGATGGCCGAGTAGGGTAGCTGCCCGGTGCTTCTTGGCGAAGGCTTTGATCCTTAGCGCTGGAGGGGCCGTGAGAGGCCTGCTAAGGATGGCCGAGCAGGGTAGCTGCTCGGTGCCTCTTGGCGAGGGCTTTGATCCTTAGTGCTGGAGGGGCCGTAGGAGGCCTGCTAAGGATGGCCGAGCAGGGTAGCCGCTCGGTGCCTCTTGACGAGGGCTTTGATCCCTGGCGTTGTAGTTGGGAAGCTACCCGCCAGGGATAACCGAGCAAGGTCGGGCCCGGTTGCCTCTTGCGAGGGCTTTGATCCTTGGTTTGTTGGCCAAGGATAGCCGAGCAGGGTAGCTGCTGGCTGCCTCTTGGCGAGGACTTTGATCTCTGGCGTCGTAGGTAGGCAACTACCATCCTGGGATGACCGAGTGGGGTAGCCGCTCAGATGCCTCTTGCGAGGGCTTTGATCCCTGGCGTCATGGGTAGGGAGCTACCAGCCGGAGATGACCGAGCAAGGGTCGGGCTCGGTTGCCTCTTGCGAGGGCTTTGATCCTTCATGACGGGGATCGAGCATGGTTACTGCCCGATGCCTCTTGGCGAGGACTTTGATTCCTGTCGGTTGTGGTAGGAAGCTACCGGTCGGGGATAGCCGAGCAAGGGTCGGGCTAGACCGCTTCAAAGGAAGACTTTGGTCGTTAGCGTGGGAGGGGCTGTAAGAAGCCTACCAAGGACCCTTGGCTGTGCAGGGTTACTGCCCGGTGCCTCTTGGCGAGGGCTTTTGTCCTGAAGGATAGCCGAGCGAGGGTCGGGCTCGACTGCCTCTGGGAGGGCTTTCTGATCCCTGGCGTTGCGGTAGGGAAGCTACCCGCCAGGGATAGACGAGCGAGGGTTGGGCTCGACTGCCTCTGGGAGGACTTTCTGATCCCTGGCGTTGCGGTAGGGAAGCTACCCGCTATGGATAACCAAGTAGGGTAGCTGCTGGGCTGCCTCTTAGTGAGGGCATAGATCCTTAGCTGTGGAGAGGCCGTAAGAGGCCTGCTAATGATAACCGGGCCGTGAAGCTGCGCAGTTGCCTCTTGGTGAGGTCTTTGATCCCTGGCGTTGTGGTAGGAAGCTACCAGCCGGGGATAGCCGAGCGAGGGTCGGGCTCGACTGCCTCTGGGAGGACTTTCTGATCCCTGGCGTTACGGTAGGGAAGCTACCCGCCAGGGATAACCGAGCAGGATAGCTGCTGGGCTGCCCCTTGGTGAGGGCTTAGATCCTTAGCGGCAGTGGAGCTGCGCAGTTGCCTCTTGGCGAGAGCTTTGATCCCTGGCGTTGCAAGTAGGGAAGCTACCAGCCAGGGATAGCTGAGCAGGGAAGTCGTTCGGCTGCCTCTAAGGAGGACTTTGATCCTTAGCGTTGGAGGGGCCGTAGGAGGCTTGCTAAGGATAGCTGGACAGTGAAGCTGTGTGGTTGCCTCTTAGCGAGGGCTTTGATCCCCGGCGTTGTGTGTAGGGAAGCTACCGGCCAGAGATAGCCGAGCATGGTAGATGCCTAACCGATTCTTCGTGAGGTTTCGCTCGAACATCCCATTGCAGGTATGGGGAACAGGAATGGTCGGGGCGAACGTGCGCGTAGTATGCGTATTGAATGTGTGGGGAGGAGAAGCGCCAGAGTCGCGTCGTTTCGATTCCGCCAGAGAAGGCTCAATGATCGCCGTGTGGCAGCGACTTTGTGGGCGAAAATGGGCGACTGTTGGGTTCCGCTGGGGTGCACCTTGTTGCGCGAGGAGACGTGAACAGCGAGCAGTCCCTCGGTAAATGGCTTGGTGAGCGAGTCGGCGGCGTACTTAGCCCCGTCGCCTGAGAGGTGACCTTCTCGGTGTATGCCCTCGATCTTCTTCTCGTGGGCGTCGAGTCGGCGGTGGTACCCCGAGGGTTCGGCGCCTTGTGATCCCTGGCCTCTGCTGTGGGAGATCTGCGTTTGGGCACGGCCCCCGTTCCTCTTGATGAGGTTCCTCAGATCCCCGGGCGAGGTGGCCCTCGAGCCGCCGTGTCGATCCCCTTCTGTGAGACTCCGTCGAGGGAGGGGATGTCGGTCAGGCGAGGTGACCGACATCTCCTCAGGGGTGAGGGTCGCGAGGAGGCTCGAGGCGAGGCGCTCTGGCGGCGGATCTTGGTGTGGAGCTGCGGGGCGCCCAGCGGGCCTCTGAGAGTATCGGCCCGTGAGATCTGTGGCCATGGGATGTAGCCTGCCGGTGGTCAGCCGTGCCGACGAGGGCAGAGTCTTCTGGAGGTGGAGGAGCGGCGATCTAGGGCCCTGGCCCGGCCGTTTGGACGTGGACGAGCGCCTCCACGATGGACCGTAGTCAGTCTATTCGGCCGGCGAGGGCGTTGATGACGGTCGCCGGAGGAGGTTCATCCGTGCCTCCGGTGAGGGGGAGGCGGCGGCTGGTACCTGGATCTTCTGGGTGATCTCATGCCATGTGGATGGAGATCGGAAGGCCAACTTTGTTTTTGTGGAGTTTTCTTTCCCACAGACGGCGCCAACTGATGGAGGTCCTTTTCGGGTCCCCGTCAGATGTTGTCTTCCGTCGATCTCCCGGTGGATCTTGGAGGTGATCTTCTGTTGCGTGTGGGTCTCAATGGGTTTTGAGGAGATTGGTGATTTTGAAGAGTTTGCGCCGAGTACCTGCAAGGAAGACCCGGGATGGTTTGGTACCACCGAGGACCCTCCGACGATCAAGTTAGCACGAGATCCGAGCAGAGTAACGGCTAAGTGGAGTAAAAAATGGCTTACTTGACCCCTCTGTGATGAGAGTTTATATAGTGGCGGCAGCACGCAGTAGCGGGTGCGAGAATCTCGCCGGCAGTTACACTCCCGACGTCATGCTCGCGTAATAAGCGGATCATCCGTTGATGGGGATCGTGATGGCGTGGAACGTGGGATGCTGCCGGCGGAGTATCCGCGCATGGCGAGATTTTCGGAGCGGCGGTTACGCCTGTGAGTGGTGGAGTTGATCGGTCGGAGGGATCGAGGAAGATGGACTCGGCAGGACAGCTCGGGATCGAGCGAGAGGGCCGAGGTATCTTGGTCCTGTGATAGCTCGGGGGCGAGCTGAGAGGCCGAGAAGGCCAATTTGCAGGGGCACTGAGGTGAGCCAGCTTGTGCTTGTAGGTCGGGTACAGGGGTGGCCTGGTCGGCCCCTGTGGACCCTTTCTTCTGAGTTCTGGGACACGTCATCTGCCACGTGTCCTGATCTTGGAGAACGCCAATATAGAGCATCATCATGGACCAAATATCTTCAATACAAGAAATGATAATCGGTAGTTTTCTTTTTTGTGGGAAGTAGTCCGTAACCCAAGACAATCAGTAGTTAAATGCCTGTACAGTCTTCATAGAGAATTCATAATACGATCTTATCACAATGAAACACGAGCTTGAATCTGTATGTTAAAAATCATACGCAGATGTCGAGATACTAATGTTAGTTGAGGCAGCTCCTGTTAGCCCATCAACTACCATTGGCTTGTTTCTTTGTACCTTGACATAGATTGGCCAAGCAGGATGAATGAATGCATTATAGGCAGCTGCACCACAAAAAAAAATTCAATATTATCGTGCCCGAGAGAATATTAATTTCGTACAGTATAGACAGACAAATTCAACATGTATTGGGCAATTTAATTCCAACCATGCAATTGGATTCTAACAAAAAAAACTCCCCTGATGCCGTGTAAGCACTATGTACCTAAACAGTACCTGAACATAAAGGAGCTTTCCAGGTTCAGGTCATTTGTTTTGTCGTTAATTATCGCCGAATCCTCCATCATCTCAACGCTGTTTGTACCTGTCGCAATATTTTAATTTAATGAACAGAAAATCTGTGTTGCATGTATCAACTCTTTTGTAATATCCAGAGAACATAAAAGTGTACAGAAGCTGAGAAAGAATGGCCAAAAAGGCGGTGAGTATATTCAGCAGATTCACATTGCCGCATTATATCAGGTGATATCTATTTGTAAAACACTAAATCTTATCTTTAGAAGGAAAAGGGAGAGAAACAAGATCTTGTAACCCAAATTGTGGCAACGGAAAAGTACCCCTGCCACAATTAACATGCAACTTAAATATATCTATAAAAAGGAGCGGTTGGAACATGTAAATCGGATATCGTTAGCAAGTTTGTTCAAGTTGGAAAATATAAAAGATATTAAGATACAACTTAAATCATACAAATGTTTACAAGGAATTTTGAAATAATTGGTTCGCCTTTCATAGTTGACTATTTTCTGCATCTCACATTTTCGATATGGCATCGGTGATAGAAATTGAATTTTTAACATCTATTGTTTTATTTATTTTAGCTTAACTTCTTTAGTTGTCTTTCAGATAAATTTTCGATAAGAACCTAAGTTTAACTTCCTTATTTATTTCTTGTTTTAATTTTTTTTTATAATGAAAGTTGATCCGTACCTCACCTCAATAGCATATCAACTATAATAAAGACAAGTCTAATTACATCAAAACCAACTATCAAGGTAAAGATAAACGACATACAAGAAAATATGAAAAGACCCAGAACTCATTTGGTAGACGTGCTAGAACTAATTTCTTTATCTTGAATATAATGTACCCATATATATTGCCGAAGACTGATTTTAGCTTAAAAATATATCTAAATGATCTAATCACAGGTCTATTTCTTATTAGAGACATTTTGATAATCTAGGTTGCACGGACACTTCTGTATCTGTGTCCGACGCGTATCGGACACCAACACTTGCACAACATATATCAGACGTGTTATACATATGTCATATACATATAGTATGTTTTGTATGCGTATCATATGCATATAAACATATTTTTAGTATGTTATTAGCGTATAGCATATTAGGCTTGTTAATTTTTTCTTGTTTAATATTTTCATAAAATTTTAATTCTTATTTATCTTTATTTGATTATATATATAGTCGTGTCTCTGTATCCTATATTTTGGGATTTTGCCGTGTCGCCGTATCGCATCGTGTAGTATCTGAGTCCCCGTATCCGGGTCCATGCAACCTTGTTGATAGTAAATGATTATAACTATTTGGAAATGAAATTTAGCTTAAGATACAAATATTTCACTAAGCTTTTTCCATGAAAGTTTTTCAGCATATATAAGGATTCTAAATCAAGTTTTAAGGATATAGTATTTCGAGACTCAGAACTTTGCTGAACAACAAAGATGCGCTGCTGATAAGTGATAACCATAAAACAAAGTACTAGCCAAAAGACTCGATCTTACCTATTTGGTAAGCTGGAGCAGAACATTAAGCCTCATTGCCACAAGTGAAAAACTTCAAAATATGGTCTGGATTTTAGTTGGTGACAGTTACTTCCAAGCCACTGGAATATAAAGATGTGGAGATATTTTCGAATATCGGTCATCCTAAGACAGCTCCTGAAGCCATCCTTGCTATGGTAAAACTAATCCTGCACAGATAGAAAGCTTATAATGAGACTTCAGCACAACTCGTATTCAGGCAGTTAATTATATTAGTATCAAATCATGCCATCAGTATGTGCAGATTTCCTTGCAATGGCCAGACACATGACAGTTCGTGATGATTCTCCTATGTGATGCCAACAATAATTGTCCCAGGAGCTACTTTAATTTAGTCTCCCATGTGGCATCCTAGGTTACATGGATTCATTGTCGAGGAGGTATATCCATGTCGGCTTAGTATTAGATTCATATCAAAGTCGGATTCTTTCAGATTCATCGCAGATACTATCTGAAGTTCTGAACTCGATTTGGACATCCTAAAAATGGAACATATTCTAGACATACCAATGACTAAGACACCAGTAATTTATGTTTCAACATTAACAATTTTTTTGTGATCTTGGTTTAAACTTGCTAAAACGATAATTTACACACACACACACACAAAGGAAAAAAAACAAAGACAAATAAAACATAAGCGTATTCACGAATAGTATATGCTTTTGGAAAATAGTGAATCTGAGAATTTGACTCGTAATGTGTCCCATGTCCATACCCGACTCCATGCTACTTAGGTGGCATTAGTATAGTGCTGCAATATGTCCCGCTATTGCAGGAAAATCATATAGTGCCAATTTCATTCTCTCTCTCTCTCTCTCTCTCTCTCAAGCACACACGCGCAAATGCATATGTTTGATATAAAGTAACGTTCGATTGCAAACTGATGCACACAACAAAAAGTTCTGTTCTTCGCACAGTATTTGGATGATTCAAGCCCTTCATGTTTTCTGTATCCTAAAACATTTATGAATAAATACTATAAAACTGACTATCCTGATAGATGACCATACTATGTTTATGATGATCTGGATGTCTAAAATTTCTGTGCAAAGTCATTTAACATCACTTGACTAACCATCAAGAATTGAACATTTTGTCAGTAATAGGAAAACTAAAGATAATCAGAGCAATGATAGAAATTCTGGCAGATCACAGAATTTTTTTAATGTTTTTTTTTGGTCCCCAAAATCTCTGACATTTCTGAAAAAACACCAAAATCTTCGTGTTCCCAAATCTTTTGTGTTAACTAAAAGCCCTACGTTAGTCTGAGGGTTAGTTTAGCGGGCTAGTTAACTTTTTTTTTTGATGCCAAAAGCTAGTTGACTTAACTATGGTTATATTAAACATTAATTACCTTTAACCCCTCTTCTTCTTCTTCCTCTTCTTCTCACCATTTTTATTCATCACCAAATGGAAATAGGCAAATGAAACCCATCTCCTTCTCTTCATTTCCTTGACTCTCCTTCTCCGTCTCCATCTTCCTCCCTTCTCCCCACCATTCTCCCAAATCCCTTCTCTATTCCATTTGCTTCTCTCTCAAACCAAACCCCCACTCTCCCCACCACCGCCGTCCCCACTCTCCCCACCCCCTGCGGTCATCCCATTCGGCAGCAACAAGAACATAACAAGAAATCCTATCCTTAACCTCATAACCAGCTGATGATGCTCTATATTGGCGATCTCCCAGATCAGGACACGTGGCAGATGACGTGTCTCAGAACTCAGAAGAAAGGGTTCACAGGGGCCGACCAGTCCACCCATGTACTCGACCTGCAAACACAAGCTGGCTCTCCTCAGGGCCCCTGCAAATTGGCCTCCTCGGTCTCTCAGCTCGTTCCGAGCTACCACAGGGCCAAGATGCCTCGGCCCTTCCGCTCGTTCCCGAGCTCTCCCACCGAGGCCATCTTCCTCGGTCCCTCCGACCAACCAACTCCATCACTCACAGGCGTAGCCGCCGCTCCGTAAATCTCGCCATGCGTTGATTCTCCGCCGGCAACATCCTACGTTCCACGTCATCACGATCTGTATTAACGGACGATCAGCTTATTACGCGGGCGTGATATCGGAAGCGTAACTGCCGGCGAGATTCTCGCGCCTGCTACTGTGTGCTGCCGTCACTATATAAACCCCATCACCGAGGGGTCAAGTAAGCTTTTTTCACCCCACTCAGTCGTTACTCTGCTCGGCTCTTGTGCTATCTTGATCGTCGGAAGGTCCTTGGTGGTACCAAACCATCCCGCGACTTCCTTGCAGGTACTCGGCACAAACTCCTCAAAACCACCAATCTCCTCAAAACCCATTGAGACCCCGCAACAGGAGATTACGTTGAAGATCCACCGGAAGATCGACGGAAGACAACATCTGACGGAGACCCGAAAAGGACCTCCATCACCGGCCATTAGAGGGATTAACAAGACATTTAATAACCATAATGGCTACAATTAATGATTAAATAACGGAATCTGGATATTAGTTGGGTGGAAGTTAACTAGGGGACTAGTTTAGTTTAGTTTAATTTGAATAATTGAGTGTCTATTTTAGAAACATGAAAATTCTGGTGTCTTTTTAAGAAATACCAAAGATTTTGGGGTTCAATGAAAAACCCTTTTTATAAACAACTTGTAGCGAAAATAGGTCAAATGCTTTGGGATAGTCCACTAATGGATATTTGATGTTGTCACCTAACTTTCCTTAAGAATCGCCCCAGAAACTATTTAATGCACGCACATACATATGCGTACACATGTTCTTAATTTCCCGATAAGGATAAAAGAAGAGTGTCCCTACCTTGAACCATGCATTACTGCTTTGGAACACGCAGGGACTCAGGTACAGTAAAAAGCTGTGGCAATTACATTGTCTTGAGAAAATTAAATCCCTTTGATAGGTCAAAACTGTCCATTAAGGCAATGTCACAATGACACCATGCAGTAAACAGATTTTTCAGAAATTCAGTTACCATGCATGACAGTTAACCAGAACTTGCTATGACGATATCTCCTTCCCAGTGGACAATTCCCCATAAATTGCAGAGCTCGGAAGAAAATGTCGATGGCTTCATAGGCTTTACAGGTCCTGGCAATTGAAACGTAACCAGGAACTCGCCTGACGATGGTGAAATTTGACCAGGCATGCATTTGAATGTACTTTCCATGGCCACAGGTCCTCTTATTGTGACAGCTCCTGTTTCCGATGCTTCACAGCTAAATGAATCTGCCAGAATAAATCGTGTAAAGAAAAGGGTTTGATTTCTATAGCTATGTCCTCACCATTCTGCTCAATCAAAGGGAAACGGAGGCAAGAAAGGCAATTCGATGCTTAATATATGAGTACATTTTAATGAACTTCCTCTGGATAATAATCGAATGTCGGATAACTAAGGTATATTCTCTTAAAAAGAGAGAACTCATTCAAAAGTAGAACTAATAAGATTTGTAAGAAATTATTCCTAGAAATGAGCAAATAAATTATAAAGTACTCTTGCTTTTTTTTTTAGCCGATATAATATCGAAATAAATTCTTAATTTATAATATTTGAATGAAAATTGTATTATTGTGCAATTTCACTAAAATACTGCGTGATTATTATATACATGATAAAAACCTTAGTTTTATACTACTCACATAAGTTTGCATGATGCTCACATATATATAGCTTATATTTAGACTTATTTGTATAATTGATATAAATTTTAATTAGTAGATGTGAGTTATTATTTCATTAAGTTAAATAATCGATTCAGTTTTATTTTTTGTTAAATCTATGTAGAATATAGCTTACATAATATACACTACTACAAATAGGGGTTGCCCCTACGGATTTATCCGTAGGGGCAACCCACTGCCCCTACGGATATATACGTAGGGGCGAAAAAATACCCCGTAGGTGCAAAGGCCGCAGGTGCAAGTTGAGGCCCTGAACTTGCCCCTACGGGCAAATTATTGCCCCTACGGATATCTGTGTAGGTCCTGTTGCCCCTACGGATGAAGCCGTAGGGTATAAGATTTTATATTATTTACGGTTTATTTTAATAAATTACTTTGCCCTACGGATATACCCGTCGGGGCATGTACTACCCCCTACGGATATATGCGTAGGTACGTTTCCGTAGGGGCATAAATTCAGGATTCCTGATATTTAGCCCCTACGGATAACGCCGTAGGGGAGAGTCAGTGGCCCCTACGGATATATCCGTAGGGGCTTTCCCAACCCCCTGGTACTGAGATCTGGGGGAAATATCAGTTACTGCTGATATTTTGCCCCTACGGCGATATCCGTAGGGGTAACATGTTTGCCTACGGATTAATCCGTAGGTATATATTATCTGAATTTTTTTTTTAAAAATGGGCTGTTTGATTTTTCCCGCCCTGTGCACAATAATATATACATCAATCAAATCATATATTGCAGTATTCATAATCACATCTCACGCATATATATAATATACAAAAGAAACACAAAAACTGAATATGATATAAATACAAACCAATATCAATATCGTTTCAAAATGTAGTACAATGTGTATGATATAAATAAATACATGTTTCAAAAAAAAAGAACCAAAAATCTACCCTAGCTCGGTCCAGCTCCACCTCTGAATAACGATAGAATAACGCGCGCCTGCTTCTCGGTCAATAAACTATGCAATTTGTCGCGAGCGGGAGTCTGAGCGGCATGTGGTCTGCGCAGCCGCCGTCGAGGTAGTCGGTTGCGGAGCCGCGGCTGCGGGAGTCTGAGTGGGCGGTGGAGCTACATGAGCTGTCTGCGGAACCGCAGCCGATGTAGTGGCTTGCGGAGCCGCAGCCGAAGGAGTTGCGTGTGGAGGCTCGGCCGATCTACCCTGTCGCGTCTGGATATAACGTGTGTAAGAAGCGTGTAAGAACTGTTTATTATTCGAATTCGTATCATTATTAAGTTATTTCGAAACCCTGTTTGGATATCTAGTTTGGAAAAGCGTTGTTTATTTCAATTACATATGTATGTATGATTAATCAAACTTAAGTCTAAAACCAAATAAGCTCAAGCTACGTACTAATTATGGATATGTTGATATGTATATAATATGAAATGATATTTTACTATAAAGTAGTATACATACCAGCATCTCCTTCAACTCCTGAACGCTGGCCCTCAAGCTATCCAGTTCATGATGGATACGTCGCTCACTGGAGACGGAGGAAGTAACCACCGGGGTGGAGTCCAACCTCATATGGGCCCTGCTAGAGCCTAGTCCTCGGCCTCTCTCCCAACCTCCGTGGTGCCGTCTGTGTGCGGCGTCCAGGACTAGGGTCAGCAGCCTCGAATGTTGCCTTCCCCCTAGCAACTGTCAGAACATTATATTTAGCACATACTGGTCTATAAAATTGACAAGAAACACCAAAATCAACAAATTCAAAGCCTTACCTACAGAGATAGAAGATGTGCTCCTCTGGTATCTGCATGTATCAAAATTTGAATAATATTAATTAATTTCAGTACATACATACTAACAAGGTAAACTCGCATATAGCGCTGCTTACACATATGACAGGGAGTGAACAAGCTCTTGTAGATCATCAGGCGCAAATCTAATCTCATCAAGCAGCCCATGATAATGAGTTGGACGACTAAGAGCAAAAGAAATGTGTGTATATTTATGATATAGCATTCTAAATCAATATACATGCCCTATATAATATATAAACATACCTGGAGGAACGGGAGTGGCCTCTGTCCCTGATATGGACGCATCACCAACAACTAGACAATCAAACATTGACAATATAAGTAATTTTGACATAAACAGGCATGGATATCTATAATATTACATTCAAAATGGATATTAGAGAGCACACCTGCAGTGAGAAGTGGTAAAAGTATCACCCAACTAGGGTGTAATTTACAGAATCAGTTGAGACTCTTAAAAGTCATAGAAGAACCCGACCTGCACAAATCTGATGTATGCTTTCCATTGGACACTAAGAAGTCTCTAAAGGGAAAAGCCTATGTGAAAGCCATCATTAGTTCATATCAGAGGATTGATGCTAAAACAGAGAACGAGGAATGTCATTTTTTTCTTCTTCCGCCACATTACTGTCTTCTCCTTCTGCCACATTACTCTCTTCTCCTTCTTATTATGTGCGCGTGCAAATTCAATGACTATATTAAGAATATGGATTAATAGTGGGTAGGAAAAGTATTTCTCAAATGGCTTTTGCGTCTTAAAACCATAAACTACTAAATAATGACATACATAATTTTTTTAGTATAAAGGTTGTTATTTTAAGTGCGCGTGCAAATTCAATGAAAGTTAGATTTGAGGATACCCATGTATGAGTTGTATTCTATATATGTGTGTTTCGATTTATGATTTCGCTTAAGTGTAGGGTTGTTTTTACTTAAAGAAGTATCACCATCTACTATATATAAAAAAATATAGCAAACTAGGATTGGTATTCAAATCCCAGTCCAGATTGGTATTCAAAATTTATTTAATTAGTTTGTGATCCACATCATTTGATTCGTTGCTTGAGGCATCAATGTAGGCACAAATATCGGCGACGAGGAACTCGACGAGGAAGAACGAGGGCGGTGGCGGGCTGAGAACGGAGGGCGTGCGGTGGCGACGAAGAGAAAATTGGAGACGCGGGAACGAGAGAAAATTTTGGGAACGAGAGGGAAAGATATCGAGGCGTAGGGCATTTCTGTGCCTTTTTTAATTAAATTCCCATTTAGGTGCCCGTAGGGCCAAACAACAAATTAAGATATAATATTTTTAAATTAAAATGTCGGGCACCGTAGGGACAAAGTGGCGCTTTTAGTTTCATATATGAGTATCGATGGGAATATGAAGGTTTCATATTATCATCGAGTATCATATATTGGATGTTATGCAAGCTCTGAACAAATCTTGAACGGAACTTTCACAAGAATTTACAATACCCGACCAGAATCCAATCCTGAGTTTGATGAAGCTTCAGGCCTTCAGCTTCCCCACAGAAAATAGTTAGGGCAAACCCTTTGCAAAACCATAGCTTTCATGCAGAGATGACGCTCAGAACATGCCAGCTTCCAAACACATTGAATAATACATAATCTCCCATACTCTCTCTCTCTCAATCAGACAGTTTATATTTGGATTTGAATTTAGGAAAAGAAATAAGATGGCTACAAACCAGCTTGCCTCGCCAATCTCATAACTATAAAGCTCATAAAAGTGGAAGCTTGAGGGCAAGCCATCATCGCCTCCATTCAATTGAAGCCAAATCATCCACAAAAAATAGAAATAAATATAATAATTGATCGATAGGCAAAATTGCAAGAAACCTATTCAGATTTTTGCATGAAAAAATAAGAGATGTAAAATAAGTAAAAGATTACCAAATGAAATTATCCCATCACTTGAACCCCCTCTCAAGACATTTTAGGAAAAATTCCCCCAGTAATTTTCTTCGGTTTAACCGTTTTATATCATAGAAGAAAGATAAATTTCAAATGTATATACATGCATACACACACACACATCATATACACAGTTTTTGAATGTTGGCAGAATTTCAACGGTAATTCTAGATTTTCCCAAACTCTGAAGGCTTCACAAAAATTTTAAATACAGATAATAATATGATTGAAGAGATCAATCACCAATTTTTTAATGAGGATCAACTGAAACCCCAAACAGAGCAAGCAAATTACAAAGATCCCAAAACCCCGCGTGGCCCAGCCCCAGCCCCAGCCCCCAGCCCCAGCCTGAGCCCCAGCCCCCAGCCCCAGCCCAACCCTAACCCCAGCGTGGCCAGCTAAACCCCAACACCAACCCTAAGGCAAACCCTAACCCCAGCCCCACCCCAGCAGCAGCCGAACCCCAACCCTAACCCTAAGGCAAACACCAAATTAAGAATTAATATTTTAATTCTTGAACGTCTGTGCCCGTAGGGGTAACCCTTTAGCCCTACGGATTAATCCGTAGGGCCAAGTTAAATCTGCCCCTACGGATTAAAAATTTTGTAGTCAAAATAGAGCCGTCTATTGGGAACGACATCAAACTACATACAGAAAAATTAAGGATCGCTAGAAATTTTGTCAAAATTTTATCACTAACAGTGAACCTGTATCCAGCCTACCCACATCCTGATGAAGGAAACTATGGACAAAAGGGATGAACCCCCAGCAAACCAGTCAACAAAGAGGAAAGGATAATGCAGTTTAAGCTAGTGCAAAGAAAGGTACAGTCCCCCAAATACTCTCATAGCTCAGGAAAGCATCTTGATGAGGGGGGAGATAAAAAGAGTTTTGCAATAGGGAATTGTGTCCCATTCCTGAGGTACGGCATAAGTCTAGGAGCCAAGTTGAAATGCACTGGCAAATAACCCCTCCACACACACGCATGCACATGCACACAGACACATACAGAGTTGTAAATCATATATGAGGATAATTACACAATGTAAATTCTTGATAATAGAAGCATCCTGCAAAACCACAAACCTTTTCAGTTATATGCAGTCATGAGGATCAAACTATAGCTAGGTATTGCAAAGATCACAAAATTGAGGAGATTTGTTACATTTGTTCATTCTAGTTTGGGTGTTCAAATTCCATATTCTCGATTCCAATATCACCCCTAACCCTAACCCTAACCCAGCCCCAGCCGAACCCCAACCCAACACCAAACCCTAACCCGGCCTAACCCTAACCCCAACCCAGCCCCAGCCGAACCCCAACCCAACACCAAACCCTAACCCGGCCTAACCCTAACCCCAACCCAGCCCCAGCCGAACCCTAACCCCAACACCAAACCCCAACCAAACCCTAACCCTAACCCTAACCCTAACCCCAACACCAGTCGAACCCCAACCGCCGATCGAACCCATACCCTAACCCTAATCCTAACCCTAACCACAACCGATACCTAATCCTAACCCTCATCGATCGCTACCCTAACATCATTATAATAATGTTTAACTAATTACCTGTAGGCGACGACGGAGAGGTAATCGGCGACGACGAGGGCGGTGGCGACAACGAGAACGGAGCACGGTGGCGACCACGAGATCACTGCAGGCGTGGCGACGACGATTCGGCTTGGATTCGGCGACGACGAGATCACTGCAGCGCGGCGGCGACGACGATCTCGATTTGGGAATTTGGTTTCGCGCGAAAGAAAGAGAATAAGAAATAATCGGCGTAGGGATCGATCACTTAAATCCCTATTTATATGTCCCTACGGATATACCCGTAGGTGCTTGGTTTGCGGCTCCGTAGGGGCAAACAACACTTTAAAATTTAATATATTTTAAATAAATATTGAATGACCGTAGGGGCAACCGTTTGGACCTACGGATTAATCCGTAGGGCCAAACTTTAACTGCCCCTACGGATGTTGTTATCCGTAGGGGCAACCCCTTATTTTACTAGTGATAGTTCTTAGTGAACAGTAATTCAGAATAATTAAATTATATATATATATATATATATATATATATATATATATATATAAGATCAGATCATTGTAACAGCAAGAAAATAAATATACAATATATAATACAATCAAGAAATTACTCATTATTAGTAATAGTATGAAACAGAACGCTTAAGTGCATTTATATAAGATAACTATATTGATTGTGTTTTAATACCCTTAGTATTAATTTTATATATTTAGCTTTGTATTTTTATTAACAATCAAAGCATATGCTATTAAATAAAACCTTATGTTCATTATACATGAAATAAAAACCCTGGGATTTCTAGAACACTCATTAATCATATTAATTCTTTAAAACCATATTTTAGTTTATTATTCTACTCAATAGTAAATCCGGATATTAAATGGAGATGTTTGCAAATTCATGTAAATTCTTATTTATATTACTGATACTATCATATTATATTGATTGTATTTGACATGCTACTAGAAACTATTATCATCGACATACTTGATATGACATGCATGTTCACGATTACCGTTTCCATACATTAAAACGATATCAGTAATTAGAATGCTGAACATTCATACCATGAAACAATTACTCGTGCTTATATGTTTACCATACTGTACTATCATTGTGACTTGTCTTGTTTCCTGTCCAGTCAACATTCTATATTGTGATTGAATTTATTACCATATTATAGATACGTAGGGGTTGGGATGGTTTGAGTGTGCGTTCGTACAACAGGATATCAGGAGTCCCGTGCCAGCTGCTCATATCGGACTATATTGATCGCATGTTATTACAGCTCGTACCGAGCTATATCGGTCACTTGTTACTATAGCTCGTACCGGGCTATATCGGTCGCTTGTTCATTCCACAGTTGGGCCCGTGTTTCCTTACCCTTAGGGCCCTACGGTTGAGTTAGTGATACTCCTGCAGAGCTTGACGTACACATTCGAACTCACGCTTGGATAGATTATCTTTTAGTGATCAGTTAGGATGTGACTTGACCGACTTGAACTGTTTATATATCTGTTTCATATTATTACTATATCCATATTTGTATAAACATGTGCATATGAGCTTCGTAACACTCACATATTCATGCAATCACACCACATTCACACTTTAACGTTGAGTACTTATTGGGATGTTCTGACATCCATAAGACTTACCATCTCAGCTATAGAGATGGATTTTCAGGACGAGCAGGGTCAGAGTGATTATCAGGAGTTTGCAGGAGTTTGCAGAAGACCGGTAATCCGTAGGTTTATTTTTTTCAGTTAGTATTTAGCATGTGCATTCTTGCGGGACATTAGGATTCAAGTGTCTTTTCGGATTTTTGTATTATTTCGGACTTATTGTATCATAACCTTATTTTTGTCTCTTTTTATCTTATGAATCTATTGCTGGTATTCTTTGTAGTTTCGTTGCAGCATGATTATCAGTGTTATCTATTCTGTTTTGGAGATTATCTTGACCAGGTTTAGCTAAACGGCTTTTATGTGCTATGAAAGGATGTTTCTTTACCGTAAATAGCATGGCTTGTCTTCGTTACACTCCGTATTTCCGTATCTTGAAAAGCAGGGCGTGACAAATAATTTTGATTCCCGTTCACCAAAATTAGCCTGACAAAATCATATCTCGGTGTGTTCTAAGAACTGATCTATACATGCAAGGCCATAGTGACAGAGGTGTCGTGAACATCGTTTGAAGGATATAGAAACATGTACAGTGTCCAATAAGTGCCTTGCCCAATAAGGTTCTATTATTAAAAATAAACGTCATACTACAATACTGAAGTAATGTTTTCTGAGCCTCTGCAGATTCTAATTGTACATGAACAAATTATCTTTTTTTATTCTTCATTACCTCATCGACAAATTTGCAACTCCACACCGAATCTACTAGTATTCTTAGCATCCTTCGGAAGAAGTAATAGAAAGAAGGAATCAAATCCTGGGGGCTGCACCGCAATTTAGGTGATCGGACTCTTTGACATATTCATTATCGTCCCATTTTCCACCTAAACATATTTTTGGTCAGAATATTCATGTCAATGAAACCATCTGTTACTGCTTACAGACCTTTTCTTATGAATTTCTTGTGGGACTAACAAGTGTTACTCAGGCAGTAATGATGCTCACAAGTGGGAATTCCCCAAATCACGACACGTAGCAGATGACGTGTCCCGGAGGCTACGGAGCCGGAATAAGCCTGATGTATTAGAGACGTTCCTCGACACCTTGTCTCCGAGGTTGCATCCCCGAAAGGCCCTCCATATTCACCTAGCAACCATCCCGAAAGGCCCTCCATATTCACCTAGCAACCAGTCATCAGCTCATCTTCGAGCAATCCTACCACACGGCTTCCACAGCCTCCTTGCTCGTCTCCGAGCTGTCGCTGGGTCTTAGCTTCCTCAGCCTTCCGGCTCATCTCCGAGCCATCTGATAGGCCGAGCTTCCTCGGCCTCCCGGCTCATCTCCGAGCCATCTGATAGGCCGAGCTTCCTCGGCCTCCCGGCCCTTCTCCAAGCAATCTAATAGGCCGAGCTTTCTCGGCCTCCCTGATCAACCGAGAGCGCGCCCAGGCACCCCCGCAACAGCTCCGTGTATCTCGTCAAAGCGAGATATTCGCCGCCCCACGTTCCGCGTCCCACGCGGGGGCGTCCCCCCATTAATGAGCGGATCCCACCATCAACGCGGGCGTAATGAGGGGGTGTAACTGACGGTGAGGATCTCGTGCCGGCTCGCTCCATACGACCACTATATAAACATCTCTTTCAGACGACTCGGATAACTTGAACTCATTCCAATACGCCGCTACTCTGCTCTTATTCCACTGTACTAACTTGATCGTCGAAGAGTCCTACGGTGGTCACCAACCCCGGGACTTCCTTTGCAAATAGCTCGGTGCTGACACCAACCCATTGAGATCCACACACTCAACCCCCAAACCAAATCACAACCGCTCAAAACCGCTCGCATCTGATCGACGGAAGACAGCATCTGAAGGAGATAAAGACTTCCATCAGTTGGCGCCGTCTGTGGAAACGCTTTAGAAGCTTCTCCACCCATAAAGTTGATCTTCCGCCATCAACCCGATAGCGAGCGACAACCGCGACGATCCCAATACGATCCACCTCACCCTCCATAACGGAGGCAGGAGCAGTTCTCCTCCCCTCCTAACGTTATCGGCGTCTTATCCGTCCGGATCGACAGACTCATAGCTATGGTGGATGCGCTCGTCCGCGTTCAAGCGACGGGCCCTACCCATCAAGCCGCAGTTCCCCATCCCCGGGATAACAACGTCCACATAAGAACACATGGGCACGCTCAGGCCCTCAATCTCGCTCACGCTCACCTCGGCGTCACTGAGCGCCGACGTGCCGATTCCGACAACCATGACCCGCATGCGATGAATGATTCCATGACCCGGTGGGTGTCGAACAGCTCCACATCCCGATCTCAGGGAAGACTAGACCGTCGCTCCGATGCCCGCCGCGCGCTCACACCCCCTGAGGAGGCGTCGGTCAGTTCACCTGCTTCTAGGCATGACCGACGCCCCTATTCCAGCCGAGGCCGCACGAACGGCGAACGTCGGGACTATTCAAGAAGGGCCTCGCCCAAAGATTTAAGAAATTTGATAGAGCGAAATCGAAGCCGCACCATCGCGCAGACCCGGAGCGGGGGTAGCTACTACTCCGACTATGCAGAATTCTCGGGGTACCACCGCCAGCTTGAAGCCCGCGAAAAGAAAATCGAAGGCATACGACGAGATGGCCATATGTCCGGCAAAGGAGCCAGGTAATCCGTCGATTCACTCACAAATCCCTTTACAGAAGAGCTGCTGGCCGAGCATGTCTCGTCCAAGAACAAGTCGTCCAAAGTGGCCCTCTTCAACAGGAAGTCCGACCCGAAGGACTACTTGGACGCATTTATGGCGGGCATGAGCTTCCAAGATAACTCAGACGTAGATCAATGCTGAGCTTTCCCCACTACCTTAATCCGGACTGGCCGGGACTGGTTCCGAGAGCTTGCGCCACGCTCCATCTCGACCTTCGACGAGCTAGCTACCCAATTCCTCGGTCATTTCGTCGGAAACCGACGACAGAAAAGAACGGTCGACTACCTGTTCACTGTCAAGAGCGGAGACAAGGAATCCTTCAAGGGGTATGTCACTCGCTTCTACAATGCCCTCCTTGAGGTTCCCGAGCATTCGAACTCGATAGAATTTTGATGCAATTTTCGAGAAAATGATATTTCTACAAAATAAATAAACTTTATTTTTATTAAATATATATATAACTATTATCAAAATATTTATTTTAAATATAATATATGAATATTTCATGTTTTCTAAAGAAAAATAATCATAATTTCATGAAATTACCATTACAGTCCAATACAAATTCCAATATTTCATTAAAATACCGTGTACAATGAAATCTAGGTTTTATTCATTAGAAAATTTCACTTTTATAAAATATACATCTATGAAAACTATAAAGACGAAAATTAAATACTTGAGATTTATTTTGAAATTATATCAAAACCAATTTTATATAAAACCCCCTCAAGTTATATTAAATTATAATAAGGACTCTAGTAAATATAGGTTTAAGCGGGACCAGTTCTTTTGAGCCTCGGAGAGCCGGAGAAAATGGATGCTTGCCTATTTAAGGTAGACAATCTAACAACGGTGTTATCAATACAGTAATTATCTTGGAAAAAGACACAAATCCTGCCGTCCATGTGCAGCAGTTAGCCTTTCATCCTGAGCTTTAGAAACGCTTAGCGTGTTTATTTCAGAGTAAATACATCACGTGACCCATTACGTCTCCTTACCGTACACCGGGAAGCGGGGCGTAACAAGTTTTGTTGGCAGCCCATGCAGGTCAGTTCTGCCTGAACATGCAGGTCAATTCTGCATGAAGTCCTAAGCAATATAACATAAGAACCAGCAACTAAAAATAGTCTTTACAATTCATATTCCTTGAATCTTACAATTTCATATGCTTTGAATCTGTCATAACCTTATTTTTATTTCAAGGTTATGGATTCTCCAAACAACACAGTACCAACTTCAACAACACACCATCAGCTCTACCGCTTACGCCTACCGTTGCTGCTCCAATCAATGAGCAGACGGTACTGCTTGAGGAGATCCAAAGCCTCCTGGAAGGACAGTAGCAGCAGACGGCTATTCTAATGAACCGTTCAGAAGCGGAAGCGCCCGGAGTGAATCAATTCCGGGCTTTGCACCTAAAACAATTTTAAGGAAAAGAGAGCCCTCTGGAAGCTGAGGAATGGGCTAAAAATATTGAGAATGATCTGGCAACAGCACAAGTGCCAGAGATAGCTTGGGTTCGAGTTGCGAAGCTGCAACACACTGACAACGCCCGAGTATGGTGGAAGGCGGAAGAAAGCCGTCTTGATCAACCGATCGAATGGAAAACCTTTCGCGACATATTCGACGCAAAGTACTTTTCAGCCATAGAGCAACAATTCATCCATCTACAACAGGGTTCGATGTGGACCAAATCTGGAGATGCGTATGATGGTGAGTTTACCATGCTCATTAGGTAAGATATGTCTCAATATTCGATTTTAAAATATCACATACTACACAGCTAACACAAGACCGCAACAGGTTCGCGGCACACTTGATACCGACTGCTGAGATCGGGTCTAGACGATTTCTAGCAAGGGTTGGATCCGAAGATCCAAGCAGCCTTAGCTACAAGGGATTTCCCAACCTACGACCTGGCTTTGAAAGCTGCCCGTTGATAAGAGACAGTGGTGAAGAAGAAGGGCAGACCTCAATCTGCCGGAGTGAAGCGCCCCGCCACTCAGATGGCAGGAAGAGTCTATTCAAGGCCAACTGTTGAACCCAGGAGACCGGAAGAAACAAATAACCAGCCAAGTCCAGATTTTTGCTTCTACTGCAAGAGGGATGGACACCTGTGGAATGACTGTATGCGCGCAAAAGGCCTGTGCTTGGTTTGTGGCGTATCCAATCATGGAATTGGAACATGTCCTTATAGACGCAACACAGTTCCAACTCACAACACCTATCCGCAGCGGCCAGCTATCCAGCCTCCTGCACCTCATCTTGCTCTTCCAACTCCACCTCCACGTAGACCTCCTGCACAGCCTAATCACCAATTCTATCAGGCACTGAGGAACATACCTTGAGGGCAGAGAAACATGCCCCAAGGACAGAGGAATGTGCCTCCAGCTAGGAGGAATGTACCCCAGCGTCAGACTTTCACATTAGCGACCGTAGAAACCGAGACTGTAAACCAAAGTAACCCTGGTAATTCTCTCACATCTTACCAAAACTTTTGCATTCTTTCATTCTTCCACATATTTTTCATGCACTATCAATAGTTCTATTACCAAAATTTTCTTGAATCTGTTACACTTTCTTTCTACAAATTTCGAGGACGAAATTTTTATAAAGAGAGTAGAATATAACAACCCTAAACTTTCTGTACAAATTTTTTCCAAAATAAAGAAAGGAACACCTAAGTCTGAGCACAAGTTATAAATTTAATTTGCTTTTGAACAGCAAGAAAGCACTTGTAGCTCATTGGTAAAGTCTTGTACTGCTGTGACGTAGCCCCTGTGATCGAATCCCCCCAGTCACATTATCTTTTTTGTTGATTTTTTCTTTTAATGTTTTAGAAGCCCAAAGGTTTACACGTGCACTACACGTAAAATGAACAGTCACAGATTAAACAAACACGTGCATTAGAGCATACCAAGCGAAAGGGTCACGTAGCAAAATCTCAAGCACCCACCACCGAAAATTGGCTGGTGAGATTGTTGTTAGTGTTTATGCCCTAGAAGGCCATTACTGTATCATACTAGTTTGTATATTACTTAATGGAAGCTTGGGATATTCACATGTATATAACAGTCTTGCTAAACATGGTAGTATGCTACTTGGTTTTCTCTATCTTAATGTGTGAGTATACGTATTGATAGAGCTCTTAGGATCTTGCTTGACTACCAGCGTTGTGATGGCAGTCACACTAGTGGGGGCTGGGTAGTCTACAAGCACATCCTTATTCAGGTCCCTAGTCGTTGGATTATCGAGACAGAGCATCGATACTCCGGAGTAGACTAGTGTGTACGCTTCTCATCCCAGTTGGGGAGATGGTCTGTCCCACAGCCGTCAGTACGTCGTACTGGAGATAGTATACAGGTGCTCGTTAGGTTACGGGTACACCGGACAGGACTCACAGGGAACTGTTGGTTGGTTTTATACCAGTCGTCAGTGAACAGTTCCCAGGTGACATGAGTACAGCATAGTCCGCAGACTTGACACTGCTACTTCGCCTCGAGTGTGTCCCACTGTTCTTAGATTGCTACCCTACCACGGCTCAAAGGAGTCGTGCAAACAGGTAGCAGTTGGGTGCAGTCCCGAGCACTTGGAGGCAGTGGCGGTTAGACAGGATTCGTCTCTCTCGGTATTGGGAGTTGATATCGCGCTGTGCCAGAGAGCCATTACGCAAAGTCCCTGGCCAGGGCAAGCGAGATTTGCTGGTAGGTTCCAGTAGTTTCTCAGGGTGTAATGGGCTTCCCTCCGACACGACTTATACCGCTATTAGGGGACTGACGCTTGCCGCCCCCTAGGCACGATATGCGATAGTCATAGACGAACGGACCGGACTGTATGGAGATTGTCACATCAGACTCAGTAGGAGTTCAGATGGGTTCCCTCATCGGCCTTCTTATCGACATCTACCTGGGGACCGTTACGTACAGCTAGTGCCGCTTGCGGTCTGTGGTTAAATCCACTGCCAGCGTAGTAATCGAGTCTCTAGAGTCCCACACATAGAGTTTCCCTACTCCAGGCGAAACGATATAGAGGTCGTATGGTTTTACGATAAGGGTTCGGACGCATACGTATGTTTACGCACGTACGATTTTCGGACAGTTTTTACCAGTCGGCTTTGGTTTAAGCCAGTTACTGGTATCCGGTTATTGGATTTACACAGTCTAAAGTTTTTCCGTATTTTTGCGGAAAGGAGGGGCGTTCTCGTAATTGTGCGAGAAGCTTCTAGAAGGTGGTGACTAAGGAGGTTAAGGTGGCATATAGAATGATTGTGATTAGTGAGTCACCTAGATGATTCATACATGTCTTTTGTCAATATAATGAATCATCACTAGATATTATCAAGCATGGTTGTTAAATTGTGATTTATTCTTTTCTTGATAAAAAGAAATGCTTGATATATATCATGTTATCTCACTATTCTCATATCATTATCTTTATCATCTTCTCTCTCCTCAAGCTCTCCCTCTTCAAAGACTAATCCTCCCCTCTCATGAGTTGAGTACAAGGATTAGTAAGAATAATTAATCCATAACCCTCTCTATATTACACCTAGCTTCTTTGATTAGCACTTAAAGAAGTTTAGTTGCCTCAAGTTTAGAGGCTAAGCTTGGAGTAAAGCTCTCGGGTGGATCGTCTACTACTTCGAGAAGGCCGAGGAGGAGGAGGAGTTCACAAAGACGAAGGACACGATTCGTTAGGTATAATCCTTAAACATAGTAGCATAGAAACTATATGTTTGTTGTTAGTTATCGTTTAGCTTCGATTCAAGCGGTTAGTCGATGTTTGTTCACTAAACAAGTTCGTTTTTGAAAATTCTGCCTCCCCACAAGTATTGGGGTGTTGTACATCGACTTACAGTGGTATCAGAGCCTCGCTAAACAATAAATAACTTACTTGCAAATTTGTATGAATTTCGAACGGAAAAAACGAAACCGGAGAAGCCCGGAAACTTCAGTTTCTGTCGAATTTTAAATGAAGTCCTAAAATTTCTCAGGGAAGTTCAGAGAGCTAGAAAAGACAGTAGAAGAACACCCAAAAAATTTGGGGTCATGAATCGACCAAAGCGCCGCGGAACCGCGGCGGATCCCACCGATCCGCCGCGATTCCGCCGCCGAGTTGGTGATTCATGAACCCAAAATTCTTGTGTGGGTCCTCTGTATGATTTGGGATTTTCTGGAATATTTTATTTTTGCTCAGGTTTAAAATTTACAGAGAAGTATTGGAGCAAAATTAAAAGTGTTTAATCGATCGAAATTATACAGTATTTGCTTGTTGGATTATATCTGTGATTGTATAATATGTTCGTAAACCTTCCCTAACTGCTAGTATGTCGGTTGGCAGGGGGTTGCACATTTCTGTAATGGATTTTATCTGTTTGTGCATATGAACTGTGTTGGACTGTTGTGATGGATAGCCGGGGTTATGTGATGGGTTATTATTTAATTCATTTGATGTAAATGTAATTTGTTGTAATATTATTTTGCGGGGCACTTTCAGGTTGCGGTTGTAGCCACCGTTGTATTATTTCATTTTACTGTTTTTGCTCCTAGGACAGACCCAAGGAGGGGTGCACAAACTGCCGGGTGGGTAGTTTGCCGCACCCGCAGGGGGTCTTGGGTGGGGTAATGGCTATTCATCACAACTGTGTAATCCGTATTTTGTTGCAGGCTCAAAACAAACACGGATTGCTTGCAAATCCAATTAAGTTCATCTGTGATCTGGAATGAATATCATTGCGTCAGACGAATGTAAAATATCTATATATAAGATAGCTATTTAGACGTCACTTATGTTTTACACCCGCGCTAGGCCAGCCCCCGCTCTGTCGTTAGTTAAGTAACCTAACGGGTAATGACGGGACCCCGTGGCGAATGCGGATGGCATAAGAGGACGTTGTATTTTCGTTGTTTTCTGCAATGATAGGTTAATGATGGGACGCATTATCTATAATGCAAAGAAAATAAACCAAAGTTTTAATCGTTGGAACAATTTAAAAGAAACCACTCGGTTAATTTTAAAAACAGATATGTTTAAATGCGGAGACTTAACCACTCCTTTTAAAAAGCTATCAGGTTCCTTCGGTTATATCAAGTTCACTACGTTCACGGTTTCGCCAAAACCAGTCGTAGCCCTCCGTCATTTCTTATGGATGGTCAGTAGTATTCAAGCTATGCTTGTTGGCTTACGTTAAGGCATAGTGTTTGGTAGCTGCTGGGGTATTCATTTGTTGCATAGATAGATGTGTTGGTTTGGGACAGTCGCATTACCTTGTTGGCTTACGTCAAGGGTATATACGGGTGGGTTCAAATTAACAAGATAATGATGGGCAGAACTTGACATGTAACTTATGATTTGTTGGCATACGTCAAGGTCATAAGAGCATGGGGCAAAAAACTTATATCGGGAATTTCTAAAGAAACTGAAATTTGCAAAGAGATGCATACCATTTGGAGTTTGATGAATGTTGGTAGGATTCCTTCAACATTATCATACGATAATATTTGGATCCCGATCCTACTGTGAGTATATGCTACTTATCAGGATATTCATCACTTAACGATCAATGCTATAAACCTAGTAGGTGTCCAGAAAGGTGTCAGTGGGGTTACGCCCCCAGAGAAAAGAGGTTATTTAATTAAGGAACTTCGCGAAAGCGTTGGAAAACCTCCCTCGAAGTATCGACACTAGCCTGGCTGAACGGTTAAGCAAGTATTGTACGGTGAGAATAGTCTTGGCTAATTCTTCTTTTATGGTTTGAGGAAGGATTCGAGAAACAGTGGGAGCCATCCAGTTTAGATAAACTAAAAACCACTCTAAACTTGCAAGAGCATCATGCTAAAGAGTTTTCTTCTCTCTCTCCTAATTGCAGCGACCCTGAAAATGACTGGACTTAAGTTACTTTTAGAGAAAAATATACTGACAGGGCCAAACTATAAAGATTGGCTGCGGAATGTCAAAATGGCTTTGACCTATGACAAATTGGGGTACGTCCTCACCGCTACGGCACCTGCTGTCCCTGGTCCCAAATCCAGTAATGCGGATAAGGAAATCCGCAAGACCTGGGATTTAGATTGCGCGAAAGCCAAGTGCATCGTGCTTGCCTCGATGAACAATGAACATCAGAGGAGGCACGAGGATATGGACCTTGATGGCATATTTCTCCATATAAAGGAACTTTATGGAGAGCAATCTCGTATAGCAAGATACGAGACCTCTAAGAACTTGTTTCGAGCGAGGTTGGCTGTCGGGTCATCGGTAGGAGAACATGTCCTAAAGATGATCGGCTATATTGAAGAGCTCGCAGACCTTAGGACGACTTTGGATAATGAGCTCTATACAGACCTTATTCTCCAGTCCCTTCCTCACACCTACGCCCAGTTTATCCTGAACTTCAACATTCAAAGAAAAGAAGTTGAACTTCCGGAACTCCTGAACATGTTAAGGAGTGCAGAGGGCACCTTGAAGAATACAAGGGAAACACCCGCTATGTTTGTTGGCGGTACATCTTCTTCCGGGTCCAAGGCAAGGGCCAAAGGAAGGAAGAAGAAGGCCGCACCCAAACCTAGAGGAGGTGTTAGTAAGGTGGGAGGGAAGGGAAAGAAAAAGTTTGCGGTACCGGTAGTTGGGCAGGATGAGTGCTTCCATTGTCACAGGAAAGGGCACTGGAAGAAGGATTGCAAGGCGTGGAACGCCAAGAACCAGGAACTGAAGCAAGCTGTGGCTTCGACTTCAGGTGTGTTTGTAATTGAGAATTGTCTGTCGATCAACTCTACTTCCTGGGTATTGGATACCGGATCAGGATCTCATATTTGCAATTCATTGCAGGCACTGAGAAACCGTAGAGTGCTGAAGGAAGGTGATATGACCCTAAAGGTTGCTAACGGAGCTAGCGTGGGAGCTGCGTCCGTCGGGGATTATCACCTAGGATTGACGAGTGGACACATTTTGGTTTTACATAACTGTTTTTTTGTGCCAAGCTTAACGTGTAATATCATATCAGTTTCCTTGTTATCAAATAAAGGTTATGATTTCACGTTTGTAAGAGATGTTGTCAACATCCACCTTAATCATGGTTTGATTGGGTCAGGTACACTAAATAACGGTATATATGTTTTAAACCAACTCCAAATTTTCAATATCCAGAACACACTAAAAAGAAAGTCTCCAGATTTAAATAAAGCTTTCTTATGGCATTGTAGACTGGGTCACATCAATGAGAGAAGGTTGACTAAGTTGCATAGAGAAGGATATTTGGACTCGTTCGAATATCAATTTTATGACACTTGTCAATCTTGTCTCAAAGGAAAGATGACAAAGACTCCATTCACTGGACAAGGAGTAAGAGCGAGCGAGCTCTTAGGACTCATACACAGCGATGTATGTGGTCCAATGTCTACACATGCAAGAGGTGGTTTTTCCTATTTCATTACTTTCACGGATGATTACTCAAGATACGGATTCATTTATCTGATGAAACATAAATCCGAGGCTTTTGAGAAATTCCAAGAGTATAAGAATGAAGTAGAAAACCAAACCGGCAAAAGTATCAAGACACTTAGATCTGATCGAGGTGGTGAATACTTGAGTGCCGAGTTCCTAGGTTACCTAAAAGAGAAAGGAATTCTCTCTCAGCTTACTCCTCCATACACTCCACAGCATAATGGTGTATCGGAGAGACGGAATCGAACCCTCCATGATGAGTAACGCTGAGTTACCGCGATCTTTCTGGGGTTATGCGCTAGAATCAGCGACATATCTTTTGAACAGAGTTCCAACCAAAACTGTGCCTACCACACCATATCAGATGTGGAGTGGGAAGAAACCCTATCTTCAGTACCTGAAGACATGTCCAGCTTTTGTAAAAAAGCAGCATCCGGACAAGCTCGAGGCACGCTCAGTAGAGTGTAAGTTTGTGGGATATCCAAAGAACTCTATGGGATATTGTTTCTATTACGCAGAGGAACAAAAGGTTTTTGTTTCTCGTCATGCCCGCTTCTTAGAAACTAAATTTTTAGAAAATCAGAAGAGTGGGAGCGTAGTAAAACTGGAAGAAATTCCAGAACCACAAACTGCTACTGAAAATTTGGTAGAACCGGAAGTTCAAGAAGAACAGGACATTCCCGCACCCCTCCGCAGGAGTAGTAGGCCGTCTCATCCGCCTGAGAGATACTACGGTTTTCTCATAGACGGGGATAGAGAGGATTGCATCATAGATGATGATGAACCTACTGACTTCCAGCAGGCCATCCAGAGCAGAGACTTGGTCCGATGGTTAGATGCAATGCGGACCGAAATGGAGTCCATGTACACCAACAAAGTATGGACTTTGGACTTTGCTCCAGATGGGGTAAAACCCATAGGATCCAAATGGATCTTCAAGAAAAAGATTGGTGTAGATGGACAGGTGGAAACCTATAAGGCTAGACTTGTTGCAAAGGGTTTTCGTCAAAGACCTGGTTTGGACTATGACGAAACTTTTTCTCCAGTGGCTATGCTCAAATCCATTCGGGTCCTTCTTGCTATTGCTGCCTTCCATGATTATGAAATCTGGCAGATGGACGTGAAGACGGCTTTTCTAAATGGAAATTTAGAAGAGTGCGTCTATATGGATCAGCCAAAGGGTTTTAATCAAAGTGGGAGCAGCGGGAAAGTATGCAAGCTGCTTAAGTCCATTTATGGACTAAAACAGGCATCGCGGAGTTGGAATATCTGTTTTGATGAGACAGTCAAAGAATATGACTTTATCAAAAATCCAGATGAACCGTGCATATATAGTAAAGTTGTAGCCAGAAGTGTCGTATTCCTCGTCTTGTACGTGGATGACATTCTATTGATAGGAAATGACATTCCTATGCTACAATCTGTCAAAGGATTCTTGTCACACAGATTCTCCATGAAAGACCTGGGTGATGCCTCTTACATTCTGGGGATCCGGATCTATCGTGATAGACCCAAGAGGATGTTGGGACTTTCGCAGTCCAGGTATATCGACACTGTACTGAAAAGATTCAGTATGGAAGATTCTAAGCGCGGTAATCTACCGGCTTGTCACGGAATCACCCTCTTCAAAGAGATGTCTCCCAAGACTGATTTGGAAAGGGAACGCATGTCTATTATACCCTACGCTTCTGCGGTAGGCTCTATAATGTATGCGATGTTGTGTACCAGACCAGATGTAGCTTACGCACTGAGCGTGGTGAGCCGGTATCAGTCAGACCCAGGGGAGAAACACTGGATAGCAGTAAAGAACATTCTCAAGTACCTGAGAAGGACTAAGGAGATGTTCTTGGTTTACGGTGGAAAAGACCTCAGGTTGGAGGCCTTTGCTGATTCCGGCTTCCAGAGTGATAAGGACGATTCCAAGTCCATGTCGGGTTATGTCTTTACCCTCAATGGAGGGGCGGTGTGCTGGAAGAGCTCCAAGCAGGACACCGTTGCTGACTCGACGATGGAAGCAGAGTATATAGCTGCTTGCGATGCCGCAAAAGAAGCAGTCTGGATGAAGGAGTTCCTAACAGAACTTCAGGTGGTTCCTACCATAGTTGATCCAATACCTCTGTATTGCGACAACAACGGAGCTATAGCTTTAGCGAAGGAACCAAGGTCCCATCAGAAGTCCAGACACATCTTGAGGCGGTATCACCTGATCAGGGAGATCATTGATCGTCAGGAGATCGAGGTTCGGAGAGTTGCTTCAGAAGAGAACATTGCTGATCCATTCACGAAGGCCCTACCTCAGACGCAGTTCGAGAGGCTACTCGAGATCATTGGTCTTCGATATGCCAGTACATGGCCCTAGTGCAAGTGGGAGATTGTTAGTGTTTATGCCCTAGAAGGCCATTACTGTATCATACTAGTTTGTATATTACTTAATGGAAGCTTAGGATATTCACATGTATATAACAGTCTTGCTAAACATGGTAGTATGCTACTTGGTTTTCTCTATCTTAATGTGTGAGTATCCGTATTGATAGAGCTCTTAGGATCTTGCTTGACTACCAGCGTTGTGATGGCAGTCACACTAATGGGGGCTGGGTAGTCTACAAGCACATCCTTATTCAGGTCCCTAGTCGTTGGATTATCGGGACAGAGCATCGATACTCCGGAGTAGACTAGTGTGTACACTTCTCATCCCAGTTGGGGAGATGGTCTGTCCCACAGCCGTCAGTACGTCGTACTGGAGATAGTATACAGGTGCTCGTTAGGTTACGGGTACACCGGACATGACTCACAGGGAACTGTTGGTTGGTTTTATACCAGTCGTCAGTGAACAGTTCCCAGGTGACATGAGTACAGCATAGTCCGCAGACTTGACACTGCTACTTCGCCTCGAGTGTGTCCCACTGTTCTTAGATTGCTACCCTACCACGGCTCAAAGGAGTCGTGCAAACAGGTAGCAGTTGGGTGCAGTCCCGAGCACTTGGAGGCAGTGGCAGTTAGACAGGATTCGTCTCTCCCGGTATTGGGAGTTGATATCGCGTTGTGCCAGAGAGCCATTACGCAAAGTCCCTGGTCAGGGCAAGCGAGATTTGCTGGTAGGTTCCAGTAGTTTCTCAGGGTGTAATGGGCTTCCCTCCGACACGACTTATACCGCTATTAGGGGACTGACGCTTGCCGCCCCCTAGGCACGATATGCGATAGTCATAGACGAACGGACCGGACTGTATGGAGATTGTCATATCAGACTCAGTAGGAGTTCAGATGGGTTCCCTCATCGGCCTTCTTATCGACATCTACCTGGGGACCGTTACGTACAGCTAGTGCCGCTTGCGGTCTGTGGTTAAACCCACTGCCAGCGTAGTAGTCGAGTCTCTAGAGTCCCACACAGAGAGTTTCCCTACTCCAGGCGAAACGATATAGAGGTCGTATGGTTTTACGACAAGGGTTCGGACGCATACGTGTGTTTACGCACGTACGACTTTCGGACAGTTTTTACCAGTCGGCTTTGGTTTAAGCCAGTTACTGGTATCCGGTTATTGGATTTACACAGTCTAAAGTTTTTCCGTATTTTTGCGGAAAGGAGGGGCGTTCTCGTAATTGTGCAAGAAGCTTCTAGAAGGTGGTGACTAAGGAGGTTAAGGTGGCATATAGAATGATTGTGATTAGTGAGTCACCTAGATGATTCATACATGTCTTTTGTCAATATAATGAATCATCACTAGATATTATCAAGCATGGTTGTTAAATTGTGATTTATTCTTTTCTTGATAAAAAGAAATGCTTGATATATATCATGTTATCTCACTATTCTCATATCATTATCTTTATCATCTTCTCTCTCCTCAAGCTCTCCCTCTTCAAAGACTAATCCTCCCCTCTCATGAGTTGAGTACAAGGATTAGTAAGACTAATTAATCCATAACCCTCTCTATATTACACCTAGCTTCTTTGATTAGCACTTAAAGAAGTTTAGTTGCCTCAAGTTTAGAGGCTAAGCTTGGAGTAAAGCTCTCGGGTGGATCGTCTACTACTTCGAGAAGGCCGAGGAGGAAGAGGAGTTCACAAAGAAGAAGGACACGATTCGTTAGGTATAATCCTTAAACATAGTAGCATAGAAACTATATGTTTGTTGTTAGTTATCGTTTAGCTTCGATTCAAGCGGTTAGTCGATGTTTGTTCACTAAACAAGTTCGTTTTTGAAAATTCTGCCTCCCCACAAGTATTGGGGTGTTGTACATCGACTTACAATTGTGCCCAAAACCGGCACCGCCGGGCCCCCCGTAGGAGATGGTCCCCAAACTTTTCCCCTGGCACCCCTTGGCCTACCCTACTTCCCTCATATTGTTTGATTTTTCTGCACATTACAGAGGGATTAAAATCACCTCTTTAATCCATTTTAAGACACATTTTAATTCTCAAAAATCATTATCCTAAACCCTAATTTTTCCTATAAATACCACACTTTATTTCACACCTCCTCACTTAGAATTTCGTTACAAAAACTCTATAAAATTTCCAAGTTCCAAGTTGTGCAAGTGGAGTTAGCAAAGGGCGAAGTTTCGAAGAGATTCCAGCGACGAAACGACGTCCCGACGGTTCCGCGAGCTTTCTCCTTCACCCTTCTTTCTTAATAACCAGTCAGTTCCCTCTCCCCTCCTTTTTTACTATTCTAAAACTTCTTCTTTTCAAAACTCGTCGGAAACGGAGTTATTCCGGCTAACAATTCTCTTTTTTTAAAAAATCTAATTTTGCTTAATAACAAATCTATAAATTTTTAATAGATTGTTTAGTAATCCTTAACAAACACATTAGAATAAGTTTCATCTTAAAATAATTTATTATGCAACTTTTATCGAATTTTTACGGTAAAATACCATATAGTTTATTTTCAACACAATTCAACATATTTTCTTATATTATCTTTAGATAACTCACGAGATAATGACCCACCTCATCACAACACACATTTTTTATATAGCACGATGAGTTTTTGGATTCTAGATTATGAGATAATACGCTTTTATGAACAAATACCTTAAACAATTAAAAACTATTTTCTTTAAAAATAGTGTTAATTAATCACTTACAAATACGCCTTTACAACCCATTTTTGGGCAACCCCGATCGGGATGGTGTGGGTTATCGCACATTTTCGGGCCTAGTAGAGCGAGATGCAGATCTCCGCAAGGAGCATTCGATCTCGATGGAATTTTGATGCATTTTTTAAGAAAATGGGATTTCTATAAAATAAATAAACTTTATTTTTATTATATATATATATAACTATTATCAAAATATCTGTTTTAAATATAATATATGAATATTCCATGTTTTCTAAAGCAAAAAAAATCACAATTTCATGAAACTACCATTACAATCCAATACAAATTCCAATATTTCATTAAAATACCATGTACAATTAAATCTAGGTTCTACGCACTAGAAAATTTTACTTTTATAAAATATACATCTATGAAAACCCTAAAGATGATAATTAAATAGTTGAGCTTTATTTTGAAATTATATCAAAACTATTTTTATTTAAAACCCCCTCAAGTTATATTAAATTATAATAAGGACTCTAGTAAATATAGGTTTAAATGGGACCAGTTCTCTTGAGCCTCAGGGAGCCGGAGAAAGTGGGTGCTTGTCTATCTAAGGTAGACAATCTAACAACGGTGTTATCAATACGGTAATTGTTTTGGAAAAAGACACAAATTCTGCCGTACATGTGCAGCGGTTAGTCTTTGATCCCGAGTTTTAGATACGCTTAGCGTGTTTACTTCAAAGTAAATATGTCGCGTGACCCGTCGTGTCTTCTTACCGTACACCGGGAAGCGGAGTGTGACGCTTTCGAGCAATCCTACCACAGAGCTTCCGCAGCCTCCTTGCTCGTCTCCGAGCTGTCGCTAGGTCTGAGCTTCCTCGGCCTCCCGGCTCGTCTTCGAGCTATCTGATATGCTGAGTTTTCTTGGCCTCCCTGATCAACCGAGAGCACGGAGCCCAAACGCCCCCGCAACGGCTCCTTGTATCTTGCCAAAGCAAGATATCCGCCGTCCCACATTCCGTATCCCACGCAGACGTGTCCCCCCATTAATGAGCGGATCCCGTCATCAACGCGGGCATAATGAAAGGGCGTAACTGACGTTGAGGATATCGCGCTGGCTCGCTCCACACGACCACTATATAAACTACTCTTTCAGACGACTCAGGTAACTTGAACTCATTCCAATACGCCGCTACTCTGTTCTTATTCCACGGTACCAACTTAATCGTTGGAGGGTCATACGGTGGTCACCCATCCCGGGACTTCCTTTGCAAATAGCTCGGCGCTGACACCAACCCATTGAGATCCACACACTCAACACCCAAACCAAATCACAACCGCTCAAAACCGCTCGCATCTGATCGTCGGAAGACAGCATCTGAGAATAATAATGTTGGAGGTCCTTTTCAGGTCTCCTTCAGATGTTGTCTTCCGTCGATCTCCCGGTGGATTCTGGAGGTAATCTCCTGTTGCGTGTGGGTCTCAATTGGTTTTGAGGAGATTGGTGATTGGAGGAGTTTAGCGCTGAGTACCTGCAAAAAAGTCCCCAGGGTGGTTTGGTACCACCGAGGACCCTCCGACGATCAAGTTAGTACTAAATCCGAGCAACGTAACGGCTAAGTAGAGTAAAAGTGGCTTACTTGACCCCTCTGTGATGGGGGTTTATATAGCGGTGGCGGCACGCAGCAGCGGGCGCGAGAATCTCGCCGGCGGTTACGCTCCCAACATCACGCCCGCATAGAGAGCGGATCGCCCATTAATGGGGATCGCGGAGGCGTGGAACGTGGGATGCTGCTGGCGGAGAATCCGTGCATGGCGAGATTCACGGAGCGGCGGTTACGCCTGTGAGCGGTGGAGCTGGTCGAAGGACCGAGGAAAACGGCGTCGGCCGGGAGGCTCGGGGACGAATGAAAGAGCCGAGGGGTCTTGGTCTTGTGGCAGCTCAGGACGAGCTGAGGGGCCGAGGAGGCCAATCAACATCAGGGAGCCCCCGAGGAAGGCTAGCTTGTGCTTGCAGGTCGGGTACAGAGGTGGCCAGGTCGGCCTCTGTGGGCCCTTTCTTCTGATTTCTAGGACATGTCATCCGCCATGTGTCCTGATTTTGGGGATCGCCAATATTGAGCATCATCAGATACATCAGGCACCCACAACATTAAAAATCTTTTTGCGAAAGTAACCCTCATGTTATTTCCATTTCAGAATCTGAGTTATATACGACTCGACATCTTTAATTGATACTGACACTGTATTGGTACACACTCATTTGTTTACCCTCAGAGAGGACAAGGATTAACAGCACTGTCCCATCATCTGTATAGTAATTTCTTCTCTAAATGTGCCCTCAGTGCAATAAATAATAATAATAATAATGATGAGTTCTCGTAAATTAAAGTAGCCAGCATTCAGCATATTTCTCATTTATCCCTTCACTTTTAAGAGGGTTCCTTACTGGCGTCGGATTTATATCTATATCAAATTCTATGAGATTCCTTGAGGATGTCTTTAAAACTCTCCTTGTCAAATCCTGAAATTTATATTATATTCTAAATGCAATGAACCATATGAATGGCCGAAAAACCAATAATCAATGCATCAACACTTACGAATCATTTGTATTTGTAGTTTAGATTTTTGTTTTTGGGTGAAATGATCAGTCTTTTATTTTGTGTGTGCATGCCGTGCGTGCGTGTTTAAGGAACTAAAAATAGTGTATACCGATGATTTATATTAATTGTTTCCATTTCCATTAAAAAAGAACGATATCAATGCGCATGGGACACAACTATCAACTTCCACGCGGGCCATATATGAGTTAAAAGTTGGCAAACAATGTTATAATTCTTAAATATCTCCTTCATGAGACAGCAGCAAGATGACACGTAGCTGCAACTGGAAAATTGCCGAAACCCCATGATAAAGTTTTCCGATGTAAAAAACCCCAAGCCCAAGGAATCTTATCAAAAAAAAAACGCTGGCATACTCTTCGCTGTCAGAACTCTGTTGCATGAAACTATATAAATATTGCAGCCCATAGGATTCTGACAGCGAAAAAGTTTGTCATGGTTTTTTTAAAATGGAACTTTTGTGATGGTTTTCTTTTGTATTAATTTACCTAATAAAATAATCAACTCAAAAAGATCTCTTTCTAGAAGCTATCTAGTACTAATTTCTAATTAAATGAGCCATACAAAGCAAAGGACCAAATTTCTTGGACTTGGTTCTTTGAGGACCCTGATTGCTCCACCACATGTTTCGATGGCGTGAGCCGAAGACGAGACCTTTGCCAGGTTGAACACAAATTCCTACACGGTAAAATCCCATCTTTGATCGACATAAACGTATTTATACTTGCAGAGGTTGAATCATGAATCCTGGATGCATAACGTTTTCCCGAAGATGGATTTTGGATATCTCATGCGAAACACTAAAACTACGTTGACGCCCCGTCGTCCAGGTTTCGCGTTCCATCTCATGATCTAAGAGCGACAATGTATAATATGTCTTATGTGATATCGGTTCTGAGAACTTCGTCTTATAAACGTGTCTATAGAAGTATGTGACAATCCAATGTGTAAACGGGCCATTATGAGAATACTCGTTGTATGCCATATTTTTTCTTGTAACTATCGGTCTGACAGCCAATGACTCGTAATTAGTGATATCAGGCTATATGGTGTATCGCCATTAGTTTCTTTACAATTGTTGACCCAGCCGTTATGATCATGAAACACACTCCGACGCCTTTGTGGGTGGAAATTCATTAAAGGAAGAAAGTTCTCGGCTTCCTTTCATTAAACTGACATGAGTATTGGACAGACAGAAATGAACTTTGGCATCTAATAACTTTATTTTATCTATCAGCAACTTACCCATTCAGTCATTGTGATTTGCCCTGGATAATTAATTTATCAAATGAAAGCAACCAACAATTATACAATTATATTTGGATGGCGTAATTTGACCATTGATTAGTTTCACATTATTGTAATAGCTAAATTAACTGTAAGCTAGATTCACATTACACATATAATGAAGCTTAAACACTTAATCAGAGCTTGAATACAATTAATTAATAGATGCCCAAAACGTAATCCTTGCTCAGTTATATCTACCAAACTTCATCCAGGAATCAAAGATGATGCAAACAATCATTGAATTTGAATTTGAATTTGAAAAACCTCTATATAAACCAATGCCAACTTCATGATTTAATCAGAGTCTTAGTTTGTTAGCTAATCATGGCTTCTTTGGTAGCACACAAATGCCTAATCTTTGCTTTGCTAATGATCTTGGGTGTTTGGGCATCTCTATCAACAGCTTCGCGCAATCCGAGCGAGAAGATGTCGATGGAGGAGCGACACGAGCTTTGGATGACTCGGCATGGGCGAGTGTACACGGACGCAACAGAGAAAGCGCACAGGTTCAACGTATTCAAGGCTAACGTCGAGTTCATCGAATCGTTCAATGCTGCAGGAAATCACAAGTACAAGCTAGGGACTAACCGGTTTGCCGATCTCACAAACGAAGAGTTTAAGGCCACATACAACGGCTTCAAGCCTTCTTTGAAGATGAATGCATTGAAAAACGTGGGAAGATTCAAGTATGAGGATTTCAATGCGGCGCCGGCGATCATGGATTGGAGGACCAGGGGGGCAGTTACTCCTGTCAAGGATCAAGGCCAATGCGGTAAGCAGATTATCTCTTTTCGCTCGCGATACCTAATATAAAGAGTTCGGTTTTTTTCATTATAATTATTTTCTTGTTCTATTTTTGCAATTACAGGATGTTGTTGGGCGTTTTCCGCCGTAGCTTCAACAGAAGGAATCAACAAGCTCACCACCGGCAAGCTTGTCTCCCTCTCTGAACAAGAACTCGTGGACTGTGACACCAACAGTCAGGACCAAGGATGCAACGGTGGCATCATGGACAACGCCTTTGAGTTCATCATCAGCAACAAAGGCCTGACAACCGAAGCCAACTACCCCTACACGGCCGCCGACGGCACGTGCAACACCAACAAGGCCGCTAATCATGTCGTGAGTATCACAGGATACGAGGACGTCCTGGCCAATGACGAGTTGTCTCTCTTGAAGGCGGTTGCCAACCAGCCTGTTTCTGTTGCCATAGATGCCGGGGGCTCTGCGTTCCAGTTGTATTCGAGTGGGGTGTTCACGGGAAACTGCGGGACCGAACTGGATCACGGTGTGGCTGCAGTCGGTTATGGGACGACAAGTGACGGGACCAAGTATTGGCTTGTGAAGAACTCGTGGGGCGCGTCGTGGGGCGAGAGCGGGTACATAAGGATGGAGAGAGATGTCGATGCCGAGGAAGGGCTTTGCGGAATCGCCATGCAGCCTTCCTACCCTACTGCTTGAAGACAATCACTGAATGCTTAGGACAATAGTACTATGCATATTTAAATCATTGTGTGTATGTGCAGTAAATTCAGCAAGAGGGAGTAAATTCTTTTAATTGTTGTTGTTGTATGATATTGCCTCCCTAAGTTTGGATATCATGTATAAATGAATACACATCTGGTTACATAATATCTTATAATTCCAAGATGGACAAAGTCACAAGCAATGAACCTCTATATGTTGAATAGGTTAGTTTATGGTTTGGACCTTTGAGTTTGCACAAAATAGAATAAATTCCAGAGTCCTGATTTCACTATACACTTGCTTGCCAAATTGATCGAAAATTTCAAATCTTTGATTAATTTGAAAAAATAAGTTGCCACAAACTATGGACCTCTATTTTCCAATAGCTTCCAATCAATCAATAGAGAGTAATATTTTTTAAGTTTCACTGGATTTACATAGAAACATGTTGGACACGATTTGGTTATGCATATATATCTTGAGGATTTTGCTAAATGCCAAGCAAAGTTTTTTTCTTCCACTAACCTATATTTTAGAGACAGCTAAAGAAAGTAACAGATTTTTTTTTATAACAAAAAGCACAATTTAAATTGCAAACATAATTTTTTTTTGAAAGTGGAGTATATTGTATGCTCAGAACTAGTAAATAAAACTGCCCTCAACTTTATCGGAAGTCTCAAGTCCCTTCTTTTTGTTCTCTCCGCCTGCACTCATTTCTCATGTACAAGTTAACTAGAAGAAGCAGCCATAGTTTGGCTCTCATCATTTAATGACACAAATACAAGAAGAGGCTTGCTCTGTTGCCTATCATAAAGCCTCATAAATACAGCAAAGCCCCATCATCATCATCAACAACAACAACAAGATGATGGCCATTATTGAGTTTGGAGCCAAAGCCATGGTGCCCAAAGTGAGGAATGCTTTGATATTAACCTGTTTGCTACTGGGCGCAACTCTTTTAATCAACAGCATCTATAGGAGACTAATGTCTTCCCCTGTCCTGGTGAAGAGAGTGGGATTTGGTGGTGGTGGTGCTTCATTGAGTTGGGTTTGGAAAAGAGAGGAGAGGAGAAACAAAGAGTGTGACTTGTTTGATGGGGAGTGGGTTTGGGATGAGAGCTACCCTTTGTACTATGAGTCTAAGGACTGCCCCTTCTTGGATGAAGGCTTCCGATGCTCCGAAAACGGGAGGCCGGATGCATTGTATACCAAGTGGAGGTGGCAGCCTAAGGGATGCAATCTTTCAAGGTTTGCTAGGGTTCCTCATTTAAATTTTGTTATGATTTGAAATGTCCCTTATGCAAATTTCATTCTTTTTCCTTGAGTAATGTCCATCCATTAACAAGTGCTTGGTTTTTCAAGATGAACAATATGTCATCTCAGCGATGAGCAATGGCTCATTTGGTATTTGGTATGACACTTACTCTCCTCCTGATGAGTGCAGGGTTTCCTAGGAGGGGTGGCCACAATTTAACGCTTTCAGGGCTAATTTGTGGATTCTCTGGATGCTTGTGTGTTGTACGGTCCGGTTAAATAGAAAGAAAGAAATTATATGTTCTCTCTCTTTCCTCCATTTTACCTTCTCTTTTTGGAAGCTAGTATTTCTGTTGGAAAGTTTGATGCGGATCTTCTTATTCTCTTTTTTCATAATGATGTTGTGTTAATGTGTGAGCTGGCTTTTACATTGGTTGCTTCTCCTTGAATGCTTCTTCATGTGTGGGATTGATATTTAATATATCTATAAAAGAAAAGTGTTTAACGTGACTAGGGGTTAGCCGTAGCCTGCACTCACAGCCTGCCTAAGGGGGTGGACTGCGCCACTTAAACTCCAAAGGGGCCAACCCCCGTTAGACTGCGCCATTAAAATTAGCCGTGGTCGACCCTAGCTACACATCCCTCGAAAGAAAATAACGAAGATTTTATGTGCAGGCATAAATGGGTCTATATTATACTGAAGGCCTATCGCATGCTCTACATAGAAACATAACAGGGGACGGTTCCGACACAGGTTTAGCTCTGGCCGGATCATCTAAAGACTCGTAGCTAACTAGCTGCAGTAAATCGCAGGGCCAACAACCCTTGTGTGTAAACCATTGGATTAGGATGGCAATACCGAAGCACATACCTTTGCTTTGATATGGGGCCTTATTTTCTCTTGGCATTCGTGTGGAAGCTTAATACGTATATTATATCATGTGCAGATTAGTTTAAGCCCCGTTTACTATATTTTATTTTGTATATTTCTACCATTCATTGAATTTTATTATCTTCTAGCAAATCGACTGATCATGAAGAGACCATGCAATATAAGAATCTCATTTGAATAAGCTAGTCTAAACCCTTTTAGCCTGATGCCACTGGAATTGTAGCCTAACGGTAAAATCTTTTTATGCTTGAGTAAGAAATCTAGGATTCAAACTTCAAACTCCGCTTGCATTATATTGTGGCTTATTAATCCGGAAAAGATTATTTGCTAACCTTTTTTTCCCTTTCTGTTCAATGACGAAGATTTGATGCCAAAGAGATGCTGGAGAAACTAAGGAATAAGAGGCTGGTATTTGCAGGAGACTCAATAGGAAGAAATCAATGGGAGTCTCTGTTGTGCATGCTTGCTTCAGCTGTTGCAGACAAAAGCTCAATCTATGAAGTGAATGGAAATTCAATTAGCAAACATATGGGCTATTTGTCTTTTAAGTTCAGAGACTACAATTGCACTGTGGAGTACTACAGATCCCCATTCTTGGTGCTTCACAGCCGTGCGCCACCCGGGGTGCCGACGAAGGTGGAGACGACTCTTAAGGTCGATGTCATGGATTTTATGGTGAAGAAATGGAAAGATGCCGATGTGCTCATCTTCAACACTGGCCACTGGTGGAGCTATGAGAAGACCCTCAAAAAGTTAGCAACTCAGTTATCTTATTCATGCCGACCAACTATTTAAGAATATGTCATGTTTATTCGACTCCGGCAATTTATGAATATGGTGGAAATGCTTGTATTTCATGCAGAGGCCACTATTTCCAGGAGGGAGAGAAGGTTAAGATGGAGATGACCATTGAAAATGCGTATCAGAGATCGATAAAGACGCTACTTGACTGGATTCATGCAGAAGTCAACACGAGCAAGACGCAGGTCTATTTTCGTACATACGCTCCAGTGCATTTCAGGTTTGTGCAAGCGATTCCTTTAATGTTTTGACACATCACTACATTCTCAATGTTAATCGTAAATGTTATAGATTTGGTGACTGGAAGAGTGGAGGCAGTTGTCACCTGGAAACACGTCCAGAGTCGAATTCTTCAAAGCTCCAACCAGATTCATGGTCTCACCTGATGAGACCATTCATGAACGTATCTTTGATGAATCAAGAAGTGCAATTACTGAACATTACACTTATGACGGCGCAGAGGAAGGACGGGCATCTATCGCTGTATTATCTTGGCCACAACAATCGCCCTCCTCTTCATAGGCAAGACTGCAGCCATTGGTGTTTGCCGGGGGTCCCTGATGCCTGGAACGAAATATTTTATGCGCTCTTTCTTAAACGGCTACAAGCTATTATTGATCAGAATATAACTCATTCAGCACCATTAATCTGATCCCGGCCCCGCCGCCTCCCAAACACCCCCATCTTTTTCCTTATTTTCATTTTTTAGTTGATTTTTTTGGTGGGTTGGGGTGTGGCTTTATTTTTGAGGAAAAAAATTATTTACTTTTATTTCGTAAAATTTTCATTGTTTTTTGGTTGTGCTTGTAGGAAAGGTTTGCTCAGCAAGACTCGAAGATTTTGAGCAAGTCTTGCCGATAGATGGTGCATGGATTGTACCGTGGTGTAAATACCATAGAGAAATAAATTTGTATAACCATCTCATCCTTTTTCAGAAAGGTTTCTTTCCTTTTCTTGGAACACTAGAATTTGTTTCGGTCGTTAGGTAAAACAGTTAAGGTTCTACTTTGTTCAAGTTCTCTTGGTTCTCTTTGTTGTGTGCACACCAACGCAAGTCATCATAGAAGGATATGGGCATCCAGTTATTTACTCTTTTGATCGAATGTTTGTGAAAAATCCATGTATCTTTATGGACCAAGTCAGAAATGCATCAAACTTAATTATGATGTTATTGAGTTCTAATCGGATGGTTGTGCATCAGAATATTTTTTGCAAAACGCCATTTTTTCACTAAATTGACTAGTATTTTTGCACGTGCGTGTGTACATTAACAAGAAATTGCATATGAAAAGTTTTTTAACTTGTGTGCATGATACATCATGTTGGAAAATATATATGAAAAGTTTACGTAAACACAAACATGCAAGAAGAAAGAATTCTAGAGATATATAAATATTGAAGATGTTAATAAGCAACTTTATAGTAAATTCATTGAATTAGACGCTTAAAGCAAACATATGGTCTGTTTTTCCTCCTTCAATTACCCTACCGTTATTTATGTATTATGCATGGAAAAAAAGAAGAAGCAACATCCATTAAACCCAAATCATTATTAAAATAATAAACCAACACAATTAGTTGCACCGTTCATCAAAGTAGGTCTCGATTCGCAGTCATCGCATTTCTCGAACATTGAAACCTTTGTAAAGCCATAAATTTTCCCTTACTTCTCCATTCTTAGCATTAAAACCCATCCATTTCAATACACCTAAACCGTTTAAAAGTAAATTAGATCAAAAACCAAAAATTAAAAGAAAACGGAAATAGGGGAATATTATAAATTAAATGATTAGTAATCTTAAATATTTTTATAAAGCTTTAGGAAAGATTAATTTTCAATGGATTGTTTTCTATGCTGCAATAATGTGAGAGTTTTTTTTTTTTTGGTTTGGGGGCCAGGTGAGAAAGAGACGGTAGGGGAGTAGTTAGTCCAAAGAGAGAGGAAGTGGTTGGCAATATTTTTCTAATTTTCCATTTTGTATTTGCTTGAAAAAAGAAGAAAATTTTATAGCCATACGTTGGGCTCTTATTGAAATTGGATTCTCAATTTTGGAGCCGCTCCTATTAGCATTATAATTGCAGAGATAAGCATAAAGGGAATAAAGCCCAGAAATTTTTTATGCATCTATGTTTTAATCTATGCAGGTTGGCATGGATGATGTGATCACCAATCATAAAGTGACAATTAGAATTTCTCTGTCCATAAGCCTGGCTGTGTTGATTTGATACGGGAATTGTCCTCATTTTCGCCCTTGTAGTTGTATTCAGTTTTGCATCGAAAAGGCATATCGCCAACCGATACTTGATCCGACACAACTGTCAAATTTGAACTTAAGCCGACACATTTAGGTGTGAGTTACAATGCCCTCTAAACTGTCACCAGTGTGCACTATGTTGACAACTGTCTTTCAATATTACTCAGTCTTATAAAACACTATAGCCTCCAAAGCCCTCTTGGGCCGTTTTATTAATATCTAGCTTACCTGAACTCGTGGCTTTCAAATTATTACAAATCATGTGAGTATTGCATTGTGAAATGGCAGTTTTCTTCTACATCACAAATGCTAATGCTGGACAAAGCAATATGTTGTGCACATATTCTTCTCAATGGAACAAATGCAAATATTAATGATGGGTCGAGGATGAAAAGCGCATGCATTGGGTGCTAACCTCAATGTCCAATTCCCCAGGCAATAGCAGCTTCTTCTTTGAGAGTAGCATACAAAGTGTTGGCAACATTAAGCAGAAAATGATCTTTACCATTTCCCGCTAACAGAGAAATCGACACCGGAAGGTTGTCATGTATTCCAAGTGGTATACTTACCTGTAAATAGATGACCAGTAAATGAAAGATCGACATAGTGCTCTGAATATTTCTAATTTCCAATCTTGGACACAGGTTGTAGTTGATGATGATGGGTACCTGACAAATCCTAGTCAATCCAGCAATGCAGAGTAAGCGAAATGCATTAGTTCGGAAATGATCCAACTTTTGTGTCTTCATTTGCAGCTCTGGAGGAGGACCGGTAACCGTAGGGATTGCAAGAACCCCATAATCCTACCAAGAAATAAGAAAGGATCAGGCAACAACATTTGATGGAAATACGCGTGATGCCAGATTATGGAAATGGGATCCTAATGGCATTTTCTAGGTCAAATCGGCCTATGCCGTGTTAAATAGTGGTGGTGTCAAGGGCGCGAATGTTGATATTATTCGGAAATGTCGTGTACCGCTTCGGGTTAAAATTTTCCTTTGTCTCTCTTTAAATAATGCGATTCTGAAAAAAGGACAATTTGATTAGGAGAAACCTTGTGGTGCCACCTAGATGTGTGTTTTGTAATTTTCATGATGAGTCGGTTGAGCATCTCTTCTTCTTTTGCCCTTTGGTGATAAATGTGTTGATTTGGGCCTGTGTTTTTTTTTCCGTACTCACTCGAGGGATTTGGTATGTTGGTTTTGGTGGGGTGAGTGGAGAGCTCGTAATATTCCATTACGATGCAGAGAGGAGTGGGATAGGCTAGTGGCTTCAGTTTTGTGGTCTATTTCGCTTCATAGGAACAATTGTTGCTTTAACAACTTGCACTTTGATTTTCAATATTTGACTGAGGCTCTCTCTTCTTTATCGCAATTATGAACAGGTCTGGCCAAGAGACAAAGAACCTCAGTGCCTGAGCGTCTCTTTGGGGCTCTGCCTGAGGCTGGCGTTCCCGCGGATCAGAAGCAGGGGCCATGATTGGCGGTTTTGTCTTGGTTGTGGGGTTTTCGATGGGGAGGATGATGGCCGGGTTGTCTGCTTCATTCGTGTATCTTTTTGATGGGTCGAGCCTAATCTTGTTTTGGCTTTGACATTAGGGTGTTGGTTCCTACTTTGTTGTTTTATGTGTTGTACTGGTTTGGTTGTTGTGTGGGGTTTATTTTGATTGTTTGCTCACTTTTGGGCACGACAAACTGGAACTGCTCTTGCTGTGGTTATGTATTGGGTTGAACATGTTTCACTATCATCTTTCTAAAAAAGCTTTGGTGGCAACACCGATGTCTCAAAAAAACCATTTGATGGAAAGTTTGAGCAACAAATTTAACTAATTTTCCTGAAAGTTGTAACGACTCGATATACCTCCAAAAGAGCATTCATGGCGGCTTGAAATTCAATCCTCAATGTGTTATAGCTGTCTATACCATCGCATGTATCTGTTAAAATTTCCGATAACCTCTCTAATGACCCAGAACCAAAATCAGCCTTGACTGTGTTTAACCACTCAGTGTGATTTGCTTTGAACTCAGACCTGTATGTAAGCATAACTCATGATTTATCAACCATTAAATGAGTACAATTCAATTAACAGAAACGTAATTCACAAATAGAGAGTAAAAGCTCAGTCAAATTCTTTTTGAGGCTGTAGTTTATCATTAAATTATCAGAAGCTGGATAGAAAAGAACGAAAACCTTGAGAGCAGATAAATGACAGTATACAGTATAATACCAAGATCACTTTCCCAAGTTACCTCTGTAAGAATTTATTGGCGGCCGAAAGAACAGATAAGGCTTCTATTATGCATATTTGGCTTTCAGATGCTTTGCCCATAAAACTTCTTAAACTTGGAACGTTGTCGAAAATATAGTCCCCAAGATTTTCTTGCTTTATAACATGGCCTGCATAAACATAAATCATGCTTCAGACTCCTTGAAGATCCCCACACAGTGCACGCCTCGGAAACAGATTCGAAGGAGAAGGTAACTTACCTCCAAAGATCTTCTCTGCAGAATTGATAAGGATACGAGAAACATTGTCATCAGGAGAGCCTAAATATTGGAAACAGTCTTGAGGTACACTAATATTTGTAGGTTGTGTGGTTGCATCAAAAGGCAATTGCAAGAGTACATGTCCAGCTTTTGCTAAAATACAGGGGTCTCTCGCGAACCATCCTGGATAAAGATTTATCAACCACAGGAAGAATCAAATACCAATTCAAATTCTTACAAATAAACAAAGCCAGCTAAAGAAGTTCATCATACCTACGGTATCAAAGCTTTGCGCAAAAGGAATGACATTGACAGTAGATACAGATCCATGTGATGGCCTAAAACCAAATATTCCACAATATGCTGCAGGCACCCTTACGCTTCCACCGGTATCAGTACCTAAAGAACATGTCCACAAACAATATTAGACGCACATTTAACATTTAAAGATATTCAAGGCTAATTTCTGAAAATCAGAAGCAAAGCAAAGGTTTAAGTAAGATAACAAAGCATTGCAGCTTATTTTTTATAATCTTGAGCTTGTTTCCCATTCCATTATGATGGCACGTGATTTTTGGATACCCTTTAGAAGGAAAAAAAAACTGATTATATTTGTTTTCGTGTAGCATCTGAAGTGTGGATACATAAGTTTTATCACATTATGAGTACATTTGATCCATATATCACATATGTTAGCAATCATGATATGCAATCAAGGGCTATTTTGGAAACTCGTCTATAGAAGCTCATATAGATTACTTTGCATTTCCATAAAATGACAAATGATTGTTTTATATCCTTTAGGCAAAAAGGTTATTTGAATATAGGCAAGAATATATTATTACTTATCACAAGGTGCAAGTTACATATTATTAGCAGTATGGCATTTATCTTGAAAAATCAGCAATCAAAACACCCCCCAGCAACTGCCTGACCCCCATCAATGACCATGATCCTGGAGTAACATATGCTGAACTAGCCTGGAAATAACACATACCTAAAGAGAAATCAACAAGCTTTGCGGCAACTGCGACAGCAGATCCACTTGAAGATCCACCAGGTGCTCGGCCTGGAGCACAAGGATTCATCGGCGTTCCAAAATGCTTGTTTTCTCCATTTACACTGCTCAAGATTATCGATAACCCGGATGCTCAATATATAAATACGGACAGTAAAAATTTCCTGATAAATTAGTACTGAGTAATGAACATGATGGTATACAATTCTAACCTGCATGCCATCTCATCCATGATCGTTTTACCGACACAAGTAGCCCCTGCTTCGATGAGTGCTGAAACAGCAGGAGCAGTGGATGTAGCTGCTGCGTGAGTCCTTGTCCAATCCGGATTACCAAAGCCAGTGACATAACCACTCACATCAAATCTGATAAAATTAATGTTAGGGTCAATAACATATATATTATATCGCTGTAACAAGTAACAAAAAAGCTAATTACTGAGTGAGTGAATTTTAGAAAGAAAGTCCTTATACATCAACAACCTGAAAGCACTGTTATGATAGTTATTACGGAAACACAAACAATTATACTTATTTTAAGTAAAAAAGAAAAGAAATTGTGACTACAGAACTACGACCATACATACTACTTATAAGTAATACACCCAGTTATTAGATGAAGATTTCAAATTATCAGGTCTCGCTTCTGAAAGCATCTAAAAATACCTAGATGGTATGGTAGATTGGTCCATCTCAGAAATCACCATTAACCTTCAGAGAAGTGTCAGGGCTTAGATTACACAAGTTTAGATGCTGCATTAAATCACGAGTTTAAAAAAGCATATGAATCTCCACTTCATTAAATTATAAACAGCAGGCTAATGTATAATGGGCAGGAGGAAAGTCATGAGCATAGGATACTGCAGTGTATCCATCTCTAAAATTAATGATACTTGGAGGTCATGAATCAATCTCAAACTGAAATTCGCCGGCTGCATTGCCAAGCCAGACCCATATTTTTTTTACAACAATAATAACAATATTCTACATCTAAATCTTTAAGGTTGATTTGATTTCTGTGACTAATTTCCTGGCAAAAAAGAAAGAACACTTAAGGTAAATCTACCGCCTTTTCTAAAGTCACAAAGAGATGTGCACCTAGTATTTGGAGAGCAAGTAATCATAGAATGGGTAGATTTAAATTGGAATTTGATCAAGGTTACTTGCTATTCAAATATGTTAGGTAGAAATAAGCAGATTAGGATGGACAAGTAAAGTGCAGAACTGACATGTCTTTGATGGCAAAGATGAGGCCTTGAAGAGGAAGTGGTGTGCTGCCAATGAAAGGAGGAGGACAAAGTTGAAATCTTTGAAGAAATGCTCCATATTCATCAACATCATCATCACAGCTGTTTTTCTCCATCATGTATTCGATCTTGGATTGAGTTAATTATCAGGCTGCTAATCATCCCCCTCCCCCCATCCCCCCCCCCCCCTCTCCCTGTCTCTCTCTCTCTCTCCATATGGAATGGGCTGGCCCAAATTCTCCTAGTGGTATTGGGCTGCTCCGCGCACCAAAATGTTCACACGCATGCAAAACACTTTTCTTTTCTTTTTTAGGCCTAAACGTATGAGAAATTTATGAAAGGCACAAAGGTAGAGAATTTCTTCATTAAGAAAGAGATAAAAAAAAAAACTCATTTTTTGAAGGGTACAATTTCAATTCATAACAAATTATTATTTGGTATTTTTTCTAAAAATATTCAACAGGAAATTTGACTTTTCACCCAAATAGAAATGATGATGATTAATTTTAAGGGCAAAAGGTACAAGAGATCCATGTGCATGAACAGTAATCTACCCAGTGAATAACATATCAAACACTTGCATGCTTGAGATTAAAAGCAGAGCAGCTATAGTTTATTGAAACTTAGCCCACCACCGTCAACATTGTCACATGGAGTGATGGTGGCCCCATACACCATTTGATTTATTAGGCGCAGAATCATTATTAATGTACGTACCAATAGAGTATCAGTGCCAGACCTTGTTGCTTAATTCTCACATTGTCTTTTAAGATCAAGTTAATAAGTGTGTAGATTAATAATAAATGCATCACTTTCCTCTGGGATGGGATTAGGATTAGGATTGCCATGCCATCAATCTATCAATATGATAAGTTCCACATACTTTATGGGGTCAGTAATTAGTTTAAATCTTAAAAGTATCCGACGCACAAATCTGATTGCCATTATGAAATCTATCAGGTTGGTAACAAAAGTATTACACTATAGTTCTTATACATAATAATATATCAATGTCATCTTCATTCGGCCACGATCGAATGTCTTTTGCCAAGTTCACATCAGATGACATCATGAATAGCTCAGTAGCTTACTATTCATCATAATCAAGCCACATGCCGCCATTTGTTCAGTTTAGTTAAGATCATAAAAAATCTATTACTATGTGTTTGCATGTATGCAGCGCAGCTTCATTCAACAGTGAAGTGATGTGAATGGGATGATAACAACGTAATTAGTGATGCATGAACGCCAGCTACAGAATAACTGGAACTGATGGAACTTAAATAATTGTTGACTAAAGTCCCCATGTCTTGACTATATTATTATTAGGAATACAAGCCAGCTAGTTAACATTATTCTGTTTCATGGTTTTATGTTTGGCCAGCTAAATGTGCTCTGTTGTGCACTACTAGTGCAATATTCTCAATCTGCTCCTGCTGCTGCTGATCCATGACTCCATCACTGATAGCAATAGGATGCAGTAGCGTGTGAGAGCAGTGAAATTTATTTTGTGGGTCCATGCTGCTGCCCATGTGATATGCCTTTTCTCTTCATATATACCAAATCTAAAGCGGAAGCCATCATAGAAAACCTCTTCCAGTCGGTCAAAAGTCAAATATATTCCAACTTTTTTATTGATCGGTGTCGGGTTCGTCATGACCAAAATATTCTAAGCCATGCACATGCAAATATATACGTGTGTGTGATTTCGAGATTTCGAGACTTCTCGCACTTAAATCAGTTCCACGGTCAAATCAATGCTTAAAAAAGTATCAGACTCGCATGTGAATTGGTATACATGTGCTTTAGTCCACCATCAATAGAAACTCTTCTCATATTGCTATATCACATACATGGTTTTAGCAAATACTCAAGTTTGAAAGACCTCCAGCTTCCCCTATCTTCTCAAAGCTAATCTTTTCATCACCTAATAAGCCTCTTAAGAAAACAAGGGATAATTGGTCCAAAGAACATGATTGGTCCAAATTGACTAGTTTAATCCACATAAGAAAATAAATTGCTGCTGGACTACATACTCTTTGACTACAGTCAACTGTTCAAGCCACTCCAAAATTCTTAATTCTGTTAATTACTGAAGCTCCTTTTCCATCAATTAATTACTTGACAACAACGATGATCCCTTCATCTATAAACTTAAAGATTAACTATAATAATATCTCTGCTTAATTGTTTCAAGGAAATGGTGTCTTAGGTTAGAACATTCGGTACTCCATCCTCATAATTAGTTTCATAACATTAGGTTAGCTACTATCAGTATCATCAAGCTGCTGCCACCCAAATCTTATCAAATTCACTAACTATACATTTTGAAACATTCTGATTCAGTTGAGAAATGGATCAGCTGCCTGCTGACCAAATTAAACTTCTATAATCTGGTTGATTAAAGTGGGGCCCAAGACACATGCAGTGAAGCTAGTGGCTCTAAACTCCCACATCACTTGCTGACCTCTAACAATAGACTTGTGGAGATAGAGAGGGGCTCCTCTCACTACCAAGAAAACTGGAGCGGTTGACGTGGAGGGAGCTTGGCCTTGTGAATAGTGTCCAATGGATATATATGAAAATAGCAAGCAAAAACAAAAACAAACAAAAATGGATGGATGGATGTTTAATAATGATATGGGCCCTTAGTAGTTGTAGTAGCAGTACTTCCTACCTTACCCTTTAATGGATTTTTCATGCACCTCTCCTGTCTTTGGTTGGCAAAGTTGGATACCTGAAGTCAGTCATCACTTCTCCTCCCCTCTTTGCCTTTTTCCAACTAGATAGGATAAGCCACCCCCGCCCCCCCCCCCCCCCCCCCCCCGCGCCCCCAAATATATATTTATGTTCTTAATTTCTCCTATTAAAGCAATATCATATATTTTTCTGGGGTCAAAAGGATATATAGATTGGCCAACTGCTAATGGGACCCACTTAGCTCTCTAACCCACATGACTCCAACTTCTCCCCATCCCTTGCTTCCCCTATTAAAGCCCATTACCAGCACCCAAAGAAGAAAGAAGAGTGCAAGCGAATTACTCAAGGATTCTGCATAACAAGCGCTAAATATGGGCATGGAAATGGATGATGATGATGTTTTCTTTGCTGACCTTAGCAAGCAAATAGCTCTGCTTATCATGGACGACGACGATGACAAGCAGCAATTTCCAGTCCAGAGCCCACCGATTCATCTCCAGGTTTGTCTTCACTCTGTTCTTTCACTAGGAGTTCATGTATGCAAGTTTCTAGCAGTAGTCCTAAGATACATAGTGTAGAGTTCAATTACCTACAACAAATACTCATCATATTTTCCTCTGCTTCATTACAAGCAGAGCAGGCTTGTTGAATCCATTGAAGGCAACAAAATATCTGATTCAATAATTAGAGCTTGCTTTTGGATGTTAACTCTCTTATTTGCTAGTGCTTTCTCTAAGGGCCTGTTTGGCAACAAGTAGTGGAAAGCGAGAACCAAGAGAAAGTAATTGCTGGATATTAAGTTACTTCACACGATTAGTTATTAAGATACTTAAAAAAGTAATGGCTTAATTATTAAGTTACTTCACACGACACTAGATCTGATATATTCATGCCAGGTTGGTATTTGTCAGGACTTTCTATCGTCTCATTATTCACCAACCTGCTTCAAGTGCAACACATCAAACACGATTAAGCTTCATCTTAACCTCTGAACGTTTTTAATCCAAACTTAACCCTACTCATCTAATGTTCATTGGCTCCTATCAATGAAAGTAATGATTGACTAATGTTGTTGTTCACTTTGTGCATGCAGGGGTTCCATCATGTTCCACAAGCCATGATGCCGCCGCCATACGCATATGAAATGGGCTACACAAGAAGAGAGAGCAAGGGAACTGGAGTATTCATTCCTCGCTCTTCAGTCCCTCGAAGGAAGAACAGAAATGGGAAGCCCGCTTCCAGCAACAATAGCTCCCAAAAGCAGCTGGATAAATCGGGAGTCACAGTTTCTCGTGTTGCAAACAATGATAGGCTACACGCTAACTGCTACAAAAACTCTGGCTCGCTGAAGAACCACGCTTGATTGGGGATCTCTAAAGATATTTCATTCTTACCAACAGCAGTCTGATTCTATTTGCTTCAGGGTTCAAAGCAAACTACTACTACTACTATGTACATGATAAAAATAATACTCTTCACTCTGCTTCACTAATCCTCAGGAAACAAACTAAGGTTTCGAGGTCTCGCTGTGAAATGTACAGTTATCTATATAGCAGAGGAAGGGGAGAGATAGGGATTACAGCCAAGTGCTTCATTGTCGATGCATTCGATTGTTTTTATAGTGATAATTAATAGACGCCGAGTGCAACCTATTTATTTGCAAAGCCTGCTGACACACATTTCTATTCTATCTCGTGGTCGATTAACAATTTAGTTGCTTCAATGACAAAACTATAGTTGTATTTTTAAAAAACAGAGAGAAAATTACCAATCGAATCTGCTGACATGCACTTCAATTCTCCCCTCTCCTGCAAGAGTGATTCCCCTGCATGTGCATCTGCAACAAATTTCACTAGAATATCAGCATCTAAGAAATCAGAACATCTTTTATATTACTCCATGCAGCTCATGTATCTTTTGCAATTGATATTGCAGTTTGAAGTTAGTCTCGCAAAAGGTAGAGAAAAGAGGTTTACAGTTTAAAAAGAAAAAATGCGATCCAAGTTCTCACACTTTGTACTCAACATGCAAGGGAGAACCTCACCACCTTGTTGTAGACGCAGGCTGTAATGTTGCTGCAGCCCTTTATTGCAGCAAACCAACAGAAATATAACTTAATACCGAAACTGCTGCTTGTCCCTAAATATCAAACAATCATGTGCAACATTGTGTGACGTGGAATTTTATGAATACTCTTATGATACTCTTTTTGCAACCAAAGCAAAATAATAATAAGCATAAACAAGTAGTATTCTGAAAACAAGATTCTGCAAGACTGCATTCATCCCACTATTAACTTTTTCCCATTTTTATGAACAGTCTTTATTTCAGGATTTGGCTACAAAAAGGAATCTTAGAAAATTACAGTGCTTGCCTAAATTCGGTCGACTGTAATAATAAATATTACCAGTAGCTAAATGCATCACATAGTAGCTGATACATCTTTAATCACATGTTTGACATTGTAACTGACATGAAAAGAAAAGAAAAGAAATTTTTACTAATAAAGAAAGGCATGATAGTCCAAATAAATGAAGTTCTTTGGCGAACAATGAAAACACTCACACCCCTATTTTCCATTAGCAGAATCATAATGAAACGTTTTGCATCATAAATATATCTCAACCAGAATACACTAAAAACACCTTTCTGTTCTAAAAGTTAAGATGCTCTTGTAAAGTCTCTTCATCTGTGACTCGTCTATTTTAACATTCATTTTTAAGAATCTGAATAACAAATTGCAGTTTTATTTCTAGCTTACTCTTTCTATTTAGTATTTACTGATTTGATATCTGATATCAGCAGTTTGTCCTTTCCACTACTATATAAACCTGGTATAAGTATAACTGCAGGTCCACTGTCATATAATGCCAGGAGACGATTTGCTTATGCTTTTGGTTGATATACAGCTATAGGAACGTAGGGTTCTGATAGTGCTCGATATTGGCGATCCCCAAGATCATGACACGTGGCAGGTGACGTGTCCCAGAACTCAGAAGAAGGGGCCGATCAAGCCACCCCGTGCCTGACCAACAAGCACAAGCTGGCCCCCCTCAGGGCCCCTGCGGATTGGCCTCCTCGGCCTCTCAACTCGCCCCCGAGCTACCACAGGACCAAGACTCCTCGGCCTCCTTGCTCGTCCCCGAGCTCCCGCCGAGCACGTCTTCCTCGGCCCTCCGACCTACTCCCAGGCGTAACCGCCGCTCCGCGAATCTCGCCATACGCGGATTTTACGCCAGCAACGTCCCACGTTCCACGCCATCACGAACCCAATTAATGGGCGATCCGCTCTCTGCGCGGGCGTGATGTCGGGAGAGTAACTGTCACGTCCCGCTTCCCAAAAATGTGGAATACGGGAAGCGACGAAGGCCAGCCGTGCTACCTACGGTAAGAAAAAGTCCTTCTATAGTCACATAAGGCTGTCTAGATTAACCTATCAAAAATAAAATCCAATACCAACAGAAATAATACTGATAATCATGCTGCAATGAAACCACAAGAAATCCTAAAATGGGTCCACTAGATAATTGATGCAATTAAAGATCCAAAACAAAAGATTCGAAATAAAATAAGATCCGAAAGAGATGCAAAAGTTCTAATGTCCCATAAAAGCGCACATGCTAAAAGCTAAAAGTAAAGGAAAATAAACCTACGATAACTGATCTTCAGCGAAGTCCTGATAGCCGCTCTGATCCTGCTCAGCCTGCAGATCTGTCTCTAAACCTGAGATGGCAAATCTCAGGAATGTCAGAACATCCCAGCAAATACTCAACGTATAAAGTGTGTGTAGCATAATAACAAGAATATATAAAAGTGAAGCCCGGTGCGCAAGATAGCATGTATATAAGTAATTAAATGCACTAATACTATGAAACATGTATGTAAGAGATCAGGTCATAACCTAACTGGCCACTAAAAAGTTAACTATCCTATCATAAGCTTGAGTGTGTGCGTCAACCTCTGCAGGAGTATTCCTAATCCAAGAGTGGTGCTCCAGGGGCTAGGAAACACGGGCCCAACTGTGGAATGAACAAGAGATCGCTATAGCCCGGTACGAGCTGTAAACATGTGACCGCTATAGCCCGGTACGAGCTGTAATCATGTGACCGCTATAGCCCGGTACGAGCTGTAATCATGTGACCGCTATAGCCCGGTACGAGCTGTAATCATGTGACCGTTATAGCCCGGTACAAGCTGCCGGCATGGGACTCCTGAGATCCTGTTGTACAACGCACACTCAAACTACCCCAACACCCACGTATGTATAGTTGCTATGGTAAAGATTAAAATCACTAATTAAGAATGCCGAAAAGACAGGAACTTGTGGTATGGTAATTGTATGGAATTAAAACTTGTAAACAGTATAGATTGTGTCATGACATGTAGTCCAGCATTCTAATTAATGATTTCACTTTAAAAAAATAAATAATAAGGATCATGAATAAACATGTCAAATCAAGGTGTTCTATACATGTAAATCATCATGAGTCTCGAATGTATATAAAGCATGTAAAAGGATTCTTGTGCATAATATTCATGTTATAGCATTACATAGAGAAAAAAAGCAAGCAGCGGTCAGCAATATATATTAGCAAGTATTCCGATAAGGACAGATGATAAAACTGTGAAAGAAACCTCTTTCCTCTAATATCCAAACTTGTACAGGCTAAGAACTAATTTAGATAATCGCCGATGTTGCATCGACAAAAAGAAAAGAGCAAGAGTACTTGCCTGAGGATAGCGATCACGAAAAACGATGTACGAAAATGCAGGCACGATCTCAGCTAAGGTGCGACTTTGGATCTGAGTTATACGATCCGCCTAGATAAATTTCATCGATTTAAATCATAAATATTTACATAAAAAAATGTCACACAACCAAAACAAAATTATCTCAATTTAGAGTTTTGATACTAATTTTCCCTTTTCAATTGCTCACTGATTTCATACCATTTTATTTATTTATTTATTTATTTCTTTTTTTTTTTAGAACAGAACAGGGATCAAGGAGTGCTTACAGGGGGAAATCGTGGCAGTTGCGATTGCTAGGGTCCAGATCTGACGATGGAAGGATAGGGATGATGTTGCTGCAGGGAGTTGTGGAGATCTGGGTGATGGGAGCAACGACGAGGGAAGACGAGGGCTGCGGCGACGTCGAATGCTCTGTGCAGGTCGCTGGAGGTCGTGGTGGAGTCGGAGATGGCTGTGCGAAGGGACGTTGGCTACGGTGATAGGACGAGATGAGGAGATCGGGGTTGTGGCTGCGCGAGGAATGGAGACGGCGTCGACGGGAGGAGGACGAGAGCGAGGGCGAAGGCGAAGGAGGGAGGAGAGGGTCGCGGCGCTGATGGAGGCGAGAGGAGGGGTCGGGGTCTGCGACGGTGTTGGTGGCGACGACTAGGGTTAGGGTTTCGTGGGTGAGGGATTTGATGAGCAGCGTGGAAAAGAGGGAGAGAGAGATGCGGGTATGAAAGAGGGAGAGAGATTATGTTTGAGTGTATATATAAATTATTTTTATAAATATATTTATAAAGATAGATATCTATAATTGGTTGCATTTAGAGATTCGGTGCAGATTTTCTCGTTCTCATTTTAACAGTAAACAGATACGCAAAATGTTATTTTGCTGTCACTAAGAAAATATTATTTATATAGTATAGAAACTGAATATTTTCCATATCAAAATTGTTTACAGAGAAAAAAATCTAAATTAAAATATTTTAGCGGCCAACTAAAAATTCAAAAATTTTAGGAAAAGGATCTTGATAAACTCTTGAATTATTGCATTCAAATAGGGTTGTTACAGTAACTGCCGGCGGGATTCTCGCGCCCGCTGCTGCGTGCTCCACCGCTATATAAACCCCCACCACAGAGGAGTCAAGTAAGCCATTTTTTACACTTTTTAGGTCGTTACTCTGCTCAGATCTCATCACTAATTTGAGCGTCGGAGGGTCCTCAGTGGTACCAAACCACCCCGGAACTTCTTTGCAGGTACTCGTCAACCACTTCCTCACCTCACCTCTTCCTCTAAAAAAACCCATTAAGACCCACACGCAACGAAGAATAATCAGCTAAATTCACCGCGAGATCAACGGAAGACAACATCTGACAGAGGCCCGAAAAGGAGCTCCATCAGTTGGCGCCGTCTGTGGGAACGTAACTCCACAAAATACAAAGTTGGCATTCCTAGCTCCACCCTCATGGCAGGCGACCATCCTGGGGATCCCGGTACCGGCCGCCGTCCCTCCACTCATTGAAGGCGGGGATGAACCTCCTCCCCTGGCAGTCATCAACGCCCTCGCAGGCTGGATAGATCGCCTGCAATCCCTCGTGGAGGCCCTCGTCCGCGTCCAAACGGCCGCGCCCGGGCCCCAGATCGCCGCTCCACCACCTCCGGAAGGCTCTGTCCCTGTCTGGACGGCCGACCACCAACAGGCCGCGTCCCCTGGCCGCCAGTCTCTCGAACCGGTACTCCCTGAGGCTCGTTGGGCGCCCCAGGGCTCTACCCCGAGATCCGCCGCCAGGGCGCCTCGCCCCGAGCCTCCTCGCGACCCCTATCCCCCTGAGGAGATGTCGGTCACCTCGCCTATCCACGGGCATGGTCGACCCCACCACCATCGGCGGGGCCGCACAGAAGGGGTCTACCCCGGCAACTCAAGAGCTACCTCATCCTGAGACCTGAGGCACCTCATCGAGAGAAACCGGGGCCGCTCCCAGACGCAGGTCACCCGCAGCGGGGGCCAGGGATCCCGATACGCCGATTCCTCGGGTTACCACGGCCGGCTCGACGCCCTCGAGAAGAAGATCGAGGGCATGCGCCGAGAAGCTCACCTCTCGAGTGACGGGGCTAAGTACGCCTCCGACTCGCTCACGAAGCCGTTCACCGAGGAACTGCTCACCGTGCGAGTCTCCTCACGTAACAAGCCCCCAAAGGTCTTTCTGTTTGACGTATGGCAGAGCATGAGGAGTTTCCTTCAATATGATGAACCGACCCGAAGGACCACTTGGACGCTTTCACCGCGGGGATGAGCTTCTAGGACCACTCCGACGCCGCCCAGTGCAGAGCCTTCCCGGCCACTCTCATCCGCGCAGGTCGGGACTGGTTCCGGGGGCTCGAACCCCGCTCGATTTCGACCAACGACGAGCTGGCTACCCAGTTCCTCGGCCATTTCGTGGGGAACCGTCGACAGAAGCGCACGGTCGACTACCTCTTCACTGTTAAGAGTGGAGACAAAGAAACGTTCAAGGCCTATATCACCCATTTCTACAACGCCCTTCTCGAGGTACCCGAGCACCGGGACGAAACCGTTATAACGGCGCTCAGATCTGGCCTAAGGCACAAGGAATGGTTACGCTCCTTCATGCTGGCGCAACCTAAGACCATGGCCGAGGTCAAGGCGTGGACCGAGCGCGAGATCCGGCTGGAATCCGAGGTGAATGCTAACCTTCCCCGGGCAGAACGGCCCGACCAGAAGAAGAGGGCTCGGGAGGAGAGGCCGGAGCGTCAGCAGCCCTACCACCTTAAGTTCCAGGAGTATACCCCGCTCAACGTTTCCCTCGCGGTGTTGCTGGAGGAGGCTCAAAACGAGGGGTTCTTCAAGTTCCCTCCGATCCCGCGTCAGGCCGCAAACCGGACCCGGGGCCCCTACTGCGCTTTCCACCGGGTGCTAGGCCATGCCACGGAGGATTGCAAGCAACTTAGGGACTACATCAAAGAGCTCATCCGATCCGGGCATCTCGCTGTATACCTGAGGGACAAACGGCAGGCCGACCGCGAACAAGAGCAGCCTCGCCCTCCCACCGACCTGACAATCGGTTAGATCATACTCGTTTCAGCAGACGGCTAGCCCGGAACTCGGGGAACCGGGAGCCCTACGCCGAGCACGGGGGCCAGTGGTCCTTCAAGGAGCTTGGCCCGAGCCAATAAAGTCGTCTACTAGCCTGTACCTTTCCTTTAAAGCAATGTAAATTCTTTCTAGGATCTATTGTTAATTTAATAAAGATCAATGGAGCATTACGAAAAAAAGAAAGAAAAGCTTTGTTTATTCAAAGGGTATTATGGACACCTCAGCCATACATGCAAAAAGAAAAGAAAATTACAATAGTGGGGGGAGGGGGTGCAGCGAGCACTGCTCGTGGTACTCGGTAAAAATCTCCCCCAACCGGGGCTTCGCCAGTTCCAGCCTCTGTCACCGGTTCCCCCGCGGGCATTGACCCCGAGCCTCAGCTCGTAGCATTCACGGACGAGCGCCTCTGAGTGGGCCAGCCGGTTCGCGGAGATTAAGCCGAAGCGCCTCAAAGACCGCAGCTTGCCCACGGCCTCATCAAAGAGCAGCTCAGACAGCGGGTTGTAAAGCCCCGGCGATGCCCTCCAGATAGAGTACATCAGCAGCTGCAGCAGGGAGGAGCGTCGGGGGAGCAGCCGGCCAAAATGGTCCTCGATGCTCCCGTAGACCAGCTGCACCGTGTCCTCGGTGCAGTACGGGTCATAGAGGTACACGTCTTCAAAGTGAACGATGTTGGGGATGGTGAACGGGAAGTCCTGCATTCTCGGCGGCCTGTTTATGAAGGATGAAAGGGCCAGTACTCCTTCAGCCTTATATAGCCTACTGCGCAGCCCAACCGTCGCACGCTTTCACCCAGGGAGTCGCTGCCACGCGGCGGCCATCGAGCCTTCTCCGGTGGAATCGAAGCGGCGCCCCCCAAGCGCTTCGCCTTCCCCCGCATTCAATAGGCTGGCTACGTGCGCCGTTGCCCCGACCGTTCCCATTCCCCGCACCTGCAGCTGAACGGTCGGGATATACAACAACAAGATTCAGCCCAGCAGCTTCCCTGCTCGGTCTTCCCCAGCGGGCAGCTTCCATGCCGCAACGCCGGGATCAAAAAGCCCTCCCAGAGGCAGTCGAGCCCGAGGTCCCCTCGCTCGGCTATCCCCAGCGGACAGCTTCTCTGCCGCAACGCCGGGGATCAAAAAGCCCTCTCAGAGGCAGTCGAGCCCGAGGTTCCCTCGCTCGGCTATCCCCAGCGGGCAGCTTCCCTGCCGCAACGCCGGGATCAAAAAGCCCTCCCAGAGGCAGTCGAGCCCGAGGTCCCCTCGCTCGGCTATCCCCGGCGGGCAACTGTAGGGTTCATAGGCACACTAATGAGGTCTCACAAGGCATCAACCATGCCAATTTCAAATTTTACAAGTGCCGAGAAACCCTAATACGGATCGTTGACTAGAGTTTAGACGATAACTACAACTAGTAAACTACTTTACTAAGAAGTGAACGGAAATACAACCTTTGTAGATCCGGTCCTCCACCTCCATAGCTCTGTGATGAAGTCCCCTCGCTGCGATCATCGGATCCCGGGCTCTAGCGTCGGCTTCATCGGAGAAATGGGCGGGCTAGGTCGTCGACATCGATGCCGAAGATGATCTACGTCGAGGCAACACAAGATCAAGCTCCAACTTCACCAAGCCATGAAACTTGTGAAGAAAACACCCTATACTACTTGGCAAGTGGTAGAGGATGAAGAAATAGGAAGTGGGTTCACTTTAGAATTGGATTTCTCACTCTTTTCATCAAGTCACCATTGATGGTTGCAAGCTTCTTCTTGTTGAAGAAGAAGAAGAAGAAGAAAAAGAATATTATTAGAATTATTTTTGAAAATGAATATGAAGTGATATCTATCATCTTGCAACCATGGTTATGTGTAGAGAGTAAACTAAGGTTAGGTGAATGGTTAGGTTAGGCATGAAACAAAAATGGCAGACTTTTCCAAACCTTCATGAAGCTTCAGCTATGAAACAAAATAAGCCACCATTTTCTTTTCTTTTGCCAAAAAGAAATGAATAAATAAATAAAAACCCTAACCATTTACTTAACCAAGGTTTAAATCAAACACTAACCCAAGTTTACATGTATCATCAAACATGATACAATCTTGTGCACAAAAGTATATCACATATACAACTTGTGTAATTCAAGTGAGAAAATCCATTTAAAGTGAACAAATAATAGTTAATGCAAAGTAATATATCAAATATATAATTATGCATTAAATCATTAAATCAATACTTGATTTAACGATCCGGTCATATCGCATATAACCGACTAATATCCAATGTATCGGCTTATCGAATCAATCCTTGATTCAATAACTCGGTTATATCGCATACAACCAATTGATACATTCATCGCGAGAATAGAATACGGTATCACATACACGCATTATTCTCGGTCCCGCATATATCTCATATGCGCTCCTATTTCGTTTCGCTTGAGCCAGGAAACCTCTGTGTAGGACTCTAAAGACTCGTCAATACGCCGGCAGCAGGTGATGATCATATCAAACACCCACAAGCCGCAAGCGGTCTGCTAAACGTAACGGCCACCCGGGTATTGAGCGATCAGAAGATCGACGAGCAAGCCCGCTCACACTCCTGTGAATCCAACCAGTAACACTTACCGTACAGTCCGGTCTCGTCGTCTGATATGTCGCATATCTCGCCTAGGGGTGGTAAACGTCAGACCCCAATAGCTCGATAAGTCGTGTCGATATGAGGTCTATAACAGTTCGAGAAACTACTGGTAACACTTACCAGTAAATCTCAGCAACCCTGGCCAGGGATTTCCGGTTATAGCTGTTTCCTGATTTAAAATCAGGAAAGCTTCTGGGAAAAGCTTCAAAAAGGGGCCACATGCTTACACGTGACCAGCAGTCACGTGTTGACACGTGACATATAAAAGCAGCGGAAAAGGGGCACATTGGTTCCCTGATCAAGTCAAGGAAAAGGCTTCAGAAGAGGTCACGTGGGAGCACGTGACCAGGGTCACGTGTTGGCACGTGACGTTCAAAGCAGCAGACTCGCTCTCCAGTTGAACCAAGGAAAGAGGCGCCAGACAAGGGTCACGTGCTCACACGTGACCAGGGGTTACGTGGTAGCACGTGACGGCTAAGCAGCAGAAGAAGGCAGAGTGCAAAAGAAGAAAAAGGCTCGTTCCAAGAGAGTCACGTGTCCACACGTGACCATGGGTCACGTGGTCACACGTGACCGGCTTTCAAAGCCCATTTTGCTAACAGAATTAAATTTTGAAAGAGATTCAAATCTTTCCAAAGGAAAGCAATTATCTGGAACCGATCAAATTAAAGATTCAGAGATGATTAAATATCATCTATCTATGGAAAATCTCGAGTTTGGAAAGATTTCCCCTTTAAATCTAACAGAAATAACAAAGGAGAATCCCTGGATTTGAAATCCAATGGTGAATAAAATTCACCTAATAATCCAAGGGTTAAAAACAAATGATGGATACAAATCAAATCTCTTAATAAAGATTCATCAAAAACTAATTGATTCGGCTGCTTCTCCTATAAATAGGAGCCTAGAGACACAAAAGAAAAATAGAGAGACACGCAGAGGGAGAAAAAAGGAGAGAGCCTTGATACTTTGAGGAATTTGGAGCTTCTGCAAAAAGAAAACCCTAGGTAAGAAAGGGAAGGCTTCCTGAAAGAAGGAGAATTTAATTCTCAACAGAGTTTAACTCTGACAAAATAAAAAACAGAAGAACATATTTCTTCTCTCTTTGATAGAGGATCTGCAAAGTGCACATCTCCCCTTTAGGTTGAGAATTTAATTCTCAATGGGTTGAGATCCTGCCATGCAGATCCAAAACATGGAGAGGGAATGGAAAAACGAGAATTTAATTCTCACAGAACTATAGGAATTTAATTCCTCTAAGATAAAAGTAGGGCTTGACCCTGTGTTATGGGAATTTAATTCCTTCAGAACAGAGAGAAACAGGGTTTAACCCTAATTAAGAACTTAGTTCTGTTGAAACAACGGGAATTCAATTCCCTTAATCATAATTTAACAGGGACTGGAAGTTTAATTCCTTAAAAAGCTTTTATTAGGGTTAACCCTATTCAGTTCTTCACATAAACGAGGAATTTAATTCCTACAGAAGATTCAGGGTTCAATTCTACTCCAGAATATAAGTCTTCAAAAGGAAGTAGGAATTTAATTCCTTTGAAAATTAAAGCTCGAGGAATTTAATTCCTGAAAAAGGATCAACAGATTCTCTAAACAATATACATGGAGGCAGGGTCACGTGCCACCACGTGACCCCCTCAAAAGATCTACAGAAAGCCCTTTGAGGCAGTCCCTCACGTGACCCACGTGACCCTTGACAGAAGCTCTAACACATAGGCATATGAATGCCCGTCACGTGATGGCACGCGATGCTCTGAAAGATGCAATAATCTCAGCAGAATGAATGGAGAGAGGGCGCTCTCACGTGTCTCCACGTGACCCCTCTTGCTTTAGTGTTTAACACTAAGTTGGAACTCCTGAATCCAGTGTTAAAACACTGTTGGGCCGTAGTGTTCAACACCAATCAAAGAACTTTACTTGCAGTGTTCAACACTGACTACCTTAGTGTTTAACACTAATTTGAGAGCTCTGTTGCCGATGCTTGATACTGATCTGTTTTAGTGTTTAACACTAATCTGAAAGCCTTGTTGCTGGTGTTTAACACCAATTATCTTTTAGTGTTAAACACTAACTTGTCAACCTCATTCCCAGTGTTCAACACTGATTGCTTTGAAGTGTTTAACACTAGGCTTTGGCCCAATTGGCTAAAGGGATAGAGGCAAAGCCTCTCCCTCAATGGATCCACAAGAAGTCAATATTCCAGACATGATAGGACTTAGCCCAAGCTGGCCATAAGTCCTCAATTCGTAATTAACTGGGCCAATGGGCTCATAATATAATTAATGGGTCTTGATCCCAAATTGGGCCAAGGACTATTTAATCCATTCCGGTTCTAGGGTACATCTCTTCACTCCTTTGATACTTGGCATTGTAATCCCTCAATGTCTTCAAAGAGGTGACGGGTCCCGATGACCACCCATGATATGGACTGTGGGGTCCTTAAACCCATGTCTAATGCAAAATTCCTGGTCACGTAGAACGCGGATAACGTCACTCTTTGACCCCGCGGAAAATGCCCAGAGCGGAGCCTAGTCCTCGTCGAGCACGGCCGTGAACCCGTGTGAAGTATCTAGTGCAAAATTCCTGGTTACGTGGAACGTGGATAACGTCACTCTTTGACCCCGCGGAAAACGCCCAGAGCGGAGCCTGGTCCTCGCCAAACACGGCAGTGAACCCGTGTGAAGCATCCAGAGCACATACCGGACTGTGGAGTCCTTAAACCCATGGACTATGACGTCCTTAACCTTGACCGAGATGTCTTAAAACTACCCATTGACCGAGATGTCTTAAAACTACCCATGGACCGCAATGTCCTTAAACTACCCATGGACCGCAATGTCCTTAAACTAGAACAATAGAGCCCAGCATGCTCTTTTGTCGGATCTAAACGGTCCCGTTTAAGTTGATCTTAGCCTCAAAGATGGCTAACGTATCCTTAAACCTTCAAACAGACTGGACTATGAATCCCCCAAATTAACTCTGGCTCGAAGGTACATCTCTGAACTCCTCTGACATCCGTCGTTGTAATCCTTCAACGTCATCAGAGAGGTGATGGGTCCCGACGGCCACATATACGATGGACCACTATGTCCCTAAACTGGAACAATGGAGCCCAAACGCTCTTTTGTCGGATCTAAACGATCCTGTTAAGTTGATCTTAGTCTCAAATCGGATTAACGTATCCTTAACAAACGTTTGAGCTGATCTTAGCCGCAAGTATGGCTGACGTATCCTCAAACCAGACCCCCAAACCCAAACCTAAGATAAACACGGATTTGGACTAGTCCACGCCCTACGGGCGACGACATAACTCAGTCTCCGTAAACAATCCACGGGCAACAAAACATAAAATAAACACACACGACACGAAGTGACCATCTGGAGAAGGAGAAAGTTGTTACCGCGATGCGGTAGCGTAATTAACTGCAGGGGCTTGCGCCTGCAGGGAAGAGCGTCCCCACAATCAAAAACCCTTCAAATGAGGGGGAATCTGATGAAGTCTGCTACATCGGCCGCATCCGTCTAAACCTCCGATGCACGGTGCCATAAACAACTTGGCATCTTCGGAGAGATGGACGGATAGCACCAATTAGCATCTGCCCCGAACCTCAGGCACGGACGCCCGAGTCCAGGCCGCCGTTCGGAGGGGAACAGATTCTGGCACGCCCGGTGGGACCTTTTCCTCTTTCCACTCCACACTTCGTGTGTCGTGATTCGCGAACCAATCACGGTTCGCTAATGGTTGCCCTTGGGTTTCAAGATACTAAGAATTGGCGTCTTGCCTATTGCAGAAAACAAAGGATCGATGGCTTCTACTTCTGCGAAATCCTCCAACTGCTCAAACTGCAATTGCGACCAACGCTCTACCTCGCCAGGAGGTATAGCCTATGGACCCCAAGTTGCTTCGTTGTTCACAATGCCGGTGGACCAAGTGACTCAAGCCACTACCGGATTATTCTTCGGGACTATACTCCCATCATTAAGCTTCGCGGCGCCGGTACTGACGAAGGAAGCTCACAAGAAGTCAGTCTTTGACCGTCTTACCCCTGCCGCGGCTCCTCTCAACGAGTCGCCCAACGTCAACGCCTCGGTCTTCTCTAGATTGGGCCGGAAATCCTGCGAACTCATCATAGGGCCTACAATCTCAAAGGAGGCTACCTCTAAGAAAGTGGCCGTTCCTGCCCCCGAAATCGCCAAGGCGGCTTCTCCGGCCAAAAAGTCGGTCTTTACAAGATTGACGGCTTCAGCTCCCGCTCCTGCTATCCAAAGGACATCGGTCTTTGATAGGCTAACACCAACAGCAACCCCCCACCCACACAGGGGGCAAGACGAAACCATTCTTACCGCTGACCCAACGCCATCCGCTCGACACGCTCGACGTCGCCATTGGCGCCGAGTAAGGAAGGCTGGGGGCAACTCCCCCTCTGGGTTGACTCCATCAGCCCCGGTGGCAGAAGTTAATGCTGCTGTTCCAACTGGGAACAGCTTCGAAATGCTAAATAAGGTGCGAAGGAATTCTCCTACTGCAGTGCTGAAGAGGTCTCCTCCCCCATTAAAGAAGGTTGCGGAAATAAAACCAGAACAGCCCCAATCTCCTCAACAGCTGTCTTCCAAAATCTATAAGGTTTGGCGGCAGGCCCGAGTCTCGATCATTGATCCAAACTTCTCCCGCCAGCACAAGAAGCTGAAAATCCAACCGGAGGCTGGCCACCAAGCTAAACCCCGAAAGGCTATCGGGACGCCCACCTCAACGGCCCCCTCAACCTCCACGGCTCATAAAAGGAGGAGGCCAGAGAAGACCCCCCAACGTGCAACGACGGCTAAAAGCACTGAGCCCAGACGCCCTAAGTCTGGGGGCGTGATGGTCCACACCGTATACATGGCCTCTGGAAAGGAGGAGAGCCGCACTTCTACAGGCCACCGACCACTTACCCGATCCGTGACGAAAGCCCAGGAGCAGCAACAAAAGCTCCAAGAAATGATGAATGCTATGGCCGCACTTACCGGGCCAAAAGAAAACCCAAAAACGTCTGTTCCCCTCCGAACGGCGGCCTGGACTCGGGCGTCCGAGCCTAAGGTTCGGGGCAGATGCTAATTGGTGCTATCCGTCCACCTCTCCGAAGATGCCAAGTTGTTTATGGCACCGTGCATCGGGGGTTTAGACGGATGCGTCCGATGTAGCAGACTTCGTCAGATTCCCCCTCGTTTGAGGGGTTTTTGATTGTGGGGACGCTCTTCCCTGCAGGCGCAAGCCCCTGCAGTTAATTACGCTACCGCATCGCGGTAACAACTTTCTCCTTCTCCAGCTGGTCACTTCGTGTCGTGGGTGTTTGTTTTGTGTTTTGTTGCCCGTGGATTGTTTACGGAGACTGAGTTATGTCGTCGCCCGTAGGGCGTGGACTAATCCAAATCCGTGTTTATCTTAGATTTGGGTTTGGGGGTTTGGTTTGAGGATATGTCAGCCATACTCGAGGCTAAGATCAACTCAAACGTTTGTTAAGGATACGTTAGTCCGATTTGAGACTAAGATCAACTTAACAGGATCGTTTAGATCCGACAAAAGAGCGTTTGGGCTCCATTGTTCCAGTTTAGGGACATAGTGGTCCATCGTATATATGGCCGTCGGGACCCGTCACCTCTCTGACGACGTTGATGGATTACAACGACGGATGTCAGAGGAGTTCAGAGATGTACCCTCGAGCCAAAGTTAATTTGGGGGATTCATAGTCCGATCTGTTTGAAGGTTTAAGGATACGTTAGCCATCTTTGAGGCTAAGATCAACTTAAACGGGACCGTTTAGATCCGACAAAAGAGCATGCGGGGCTCTATTATTCTAGTTTAAGGACATTGCGGTCCATGGGTAGTTTAAGGACATTGCGGTCCATGGGTAGTTTAAGGACATTGCGGTCCGTGGGTAGTTTAAGGACATTGCGGTCCATTGTTAGTTTTAAGACATCTCGGTCAAGGTTAAGGACATCATAGTCCATGGGTTTAAGGACTCCACAGTCCGGTATGTGCTCTGGATGCTTCACACGGGTTCACTGCCGTGCTTGGCGAGGACCAGGCTCCGCTCTGGGCGTTTTCCGTGGGGTCAAAGAGTGACATTATCCACATTCCACGTAACCAGGAATTTTGCACTAGATGCTTCACACGGGTTCACTGCCGTGTTCGGCGAGGACTAGGCTCCGCTCTGGACGTTTTCCGCGGGGTCAAAGAGTGATGTTATCCGCGTTCCACGTGACCAGGAATTTTGCATTAGACATGGGTTTAAGGACCCCACAGTCCATATCATGGGTGGTCGTCGGGACCCGTCACCTCTTTGAAGACATTGAGGGATTACAATGCCAAGTATCAAAGGAGTGAAGAGATGTACCCTAGAACCGGAATGGATTAAATAGTCCTTGGCCCAATTTGGGATCAAGACCCATTAATTATATTATGAGCCCATTGGCCCAGTTAATTACGAATTGAGGACTTATGGCCAGCTTGGGCTAAGTCCTGTCATGTCTGGAATATTGACTTCTTGTGGGTCCATCGAGGGAGAGGCTTTGCCTCTATCCCTTTAGCCAATTGGGCCAAAGCCTAGTGTTAAATGCTTCAGAGCAATCAGTGTTGAACACTGGTAATGAGGTTGACAAGTTAGTGTTTAACACTAAAAGATAATTGGTGTTAAACACCAGCAGCAAGGCTTTCAGATTAGTGTTAAACACTAAGACAGATCAGTGTCAGGCATTGGCAACAAAGCTCTCAAATTAGTATTAAACACTAAGGTAGTTAGTGTTGAGCACTGCAAATAAAGTTAATTGATTAGTGTTGAACACTACGGCCCAACAGTGTTTTAACACTGGATTCAGGAGTTCCAACTTAGTGTTAAACACTAAAGCAAGAGGGGTCACGTGGCGACACGTGAGAGCGCCCTCCCTTCGTTTATTCTGCTGAGATTGCTGCATCTTTCAGAGCATCACGTGCCATCACGTGACGGGCATTCATATGCCTTTGTGTTAGAGCTTCCGTCAAGGGTCACGTGGGTCACGTGGGGGACTGCCTCAAAGGGCTTTCTGTGGATCTTTTGAGGGGGTCACGTGGTGGCATGTGACCCTGCCTCCATGTATATTGTTTAGAGAATCTGTTGATCCTTTTTCAGGAATTAAATTCCTCGAGCTTTAATTTTCAAAGGAATTAAATTCCTACTTCCTTTTGAAGACTTATATTCTGGAGTAGAATTGAACCCTGAATCTTCTGTAGGAATTAAATTCCTCGTTTATGTGAAGAACTGAATAGGGTTAAACCCTAATAAAAGCTTTTTAAGGAATTAAACTTCCAGTCCCTGTTAAATTATGATTAAGGGAATTTAATTCCCATTGTTTCAACAGAACTAAGTTCTAAATTAGGGTTAAACCCTGTTTCTCTCTGTTCTGAAGGAATTAAATTCCCATAACACAGGGTCAAGCCCTACTTTTATCTTAGAGGAAATAAATTCCTATAGTTCTGTGAGAATTAAATTCTCGTTTTTCCGTTCCCTCTCCATGTTTTGGATCTGCATGGCAGGGTCTCAACCCATTGAGAATTAAATTCTCAACCTAAAGGGGAGTTGTGCACTTTGCAGATCCTCTATCAAAGAGAGAAGAAATACGTTCTTCTGTTTTTTATTTTGTCAGAGTTAAACTCTGTTGAGAATTAAATTCTCCTTCTTTCAGGAAGCCTTCCCTTTCTTACCTAGGGTTTTCTTTTTGCAGAAGCTCCAAATTCTTCAAAGTATCAAGGCTCTCTCCTTTTTTTTCCCTCTGCGTGTCTCTCTTTTTTGTGTGTCTTGGCTCCTATTTATAGGAGAAGCAGCCGAATCAATCAGTTTTCGATGAATCTTCATTAAGAGATTTGGTTTGCATCCATCATTCGTTCTGGACCTTCGGATTATTAGGTGAATTTTATTCACCATTGGATTTCAGATCCGGGGATTCTCCCTTGTAATTTCTGTTAGATTTAAAGGGGAAATCTTTCCAAACTCGAGATTTTTCCATAGATAGATGATATTTAATCATCTCTGAATCTTTAATTTGATCGGTTCCAGATAATTGCTTTCCTTTGGGAAGATTTGAATCTCTTTCAGAATTTAATTCTGTTAGCAAAATGGGCTTTGAAAGCCGGTCACGTGTGACCACGTGACCCATGGTCACGTGTGGACACGCGACTCTCTTGGAACGAACCTTTCTCCTCTTTTGCACTCTGCCTTCTTCTGCTGCTTAGCCGTCACGTGCTACCACGTGACCCCTGGTCACGTGTGAGCACGTGACCCCTGTCGGCGCTTCTTTCCTTGGTTCAACTGGAGAGCGAGTCTGCTGCTTTGAACGTCACGTGCCAACACGTGACCCTGGTCACGTGGGAGCACGTGACTTCTTCTGAAGCCCCTTTCCTTGACTTGATCAGGGAACCAATGTGCCCTTTTCCGCTGCTTTTATATGTCACGTGTCAACACGTGACTGCTGGTCACGTGTAAGCACGTGGCCCCTTTTTGAAGCTTTTCCCAGAAGCTTTCCTGATTTTAAATCAGGAAACAAATGCCCCCACAGCGTTGTTCTCACGTGTCTGCACGTGAGTGCAACGTTGTCACCTCTTGGGACCGTTGGATTCCTCTAGGGATCTGGGGAGATGAAACGTTTCCACTGCCTTCTATAAATACCTCTGTCTCTTCATAGGAGCCTTCACTTTGTTCATCTTCTTCTTCTGAGAACTTCTTCCTTGAGAATTTAATTCTCGCTTTCAGAGCTTAGTTCTTGTTCCCCTCCGAACGGACACGCGGGACGTCGGGCCGTCTCGCCTGAGGTTCGGGGCAGATGCCAATAGGTGCTATCCGTCCACCTCTCCGAGGATGCCAAGTCGATCCATGGCGCCATGTATCGGAGGTTTAGACGGATGCGTCCGATGTAGCAGACTTCGTCAGATTCCCCCTCGTTTGAGGGGTTTTTGATTGTGGGGACGCTCTTCCCTGCAGGCGCAAGCCCCTGCAGTTAATTACGCTACCGCATCGCGGTAACAAATTTCTCCTTCTCCAGATGGTCACTTCGTGTCGTGTGTTTTTGTTTTATGTTTTCCTGCCCGTGGATCGTTTACGGAGACCGAGTTATGTCGTCGCCCGTAGGGCATGGACTAGTCCAAATCCGTGTTGTCTTAGATTTGGGTTTGGGGGGGTTTGGTTTGAGGACACGTTAGCCATACTTGAGGCTAAGATCAACTCGAACATTCGTTAAGGATACATTAGTCTAGTTTGAGACCAAGATCAACTTAACGGGATCGTTTAGATCCGACAAAGGAGCGTTTGGACTCCATTGTTCCAGTTTTAGGGACATAGTGGTCTATCGTATGTGTGGCCGTCGGGACCCGTCACCTCTCTGACGACGTTAAAGGATTACAACGACGGATGTCAGAGGAGTTCAGAGATGTACCCTCGAGCCAAAGTTAATTAAGGGGGATTCATAGTCCAGTCCGCTTGAAGGTTTAAGGACGCGTTAGCCATCTTTGAGGCTAAGATCAACTTAAACAGGACCGTTTAGATCCGACGAAAGAGCATATGGAGGCTCTATGGTTCTAGTTTAAGGACATTGCGGTCCATGGGTAGTTTAAGGACATTGCGGTCCATGGGTAGTTTAAGGACATTACGGTCCATGGGTAGTTTAAGGACATTGCGGTCCATGGGTAGTTTAAGGACATTGCGGTCCATGGGTAGTTTTAAGACTTCTCGGTCAAGGTTAAGGACGTCATAGTCCATGGGTTTAAGGACTCCACAGTCCGGTATGTGCTCTGGATGCTTCACACGGGTTCACTGCCGTGCTAGGCGAGGACCAGGCTCCGCTCTGGATGCTTCACACGGGTTCACTGCCGTGCTCTGCGAGGACCAGGATCCGCTCTGGACGTTTTCCACGGGGTCAAAGAGTGACGTTATCCGCGTTCCACGTAACCAGGAATTTTGCATTATGCATGGGTTTAAGGACCCCACAGTCCATATCATGAGTGGTCATCGGGACCCGTCACCTCTTTGAAGACATTGAGGGATTACAATGCCAAGTATCAAAGGAGTGAAGAGATGTACCCTAGAACCGGGGTGGATTAAATAGTCCCTGGCCCAATTTGGGTCAAGACTGATCAATTATGTTATGAGCCCATTGGCCCAGTTAATCACAAATTGAGGACTTATGGCCAGCTTGGGCTAAGTCCAGTCAGGTCTGGAATATTGACTTTTTGTTGGTCCATTGAGGGAGAGGCTTTGCCTCTATCCCTTTAACCAATTGGGCCAAAGCCTAGTGTTAAACACTTCAGAGCAATCAGTGTTGAACACTGGGAATAGGGTTGACAAGTTAGTGTTTAACACTAACAGAATAGTTGGTATTAAACACCAGCAACAAGGCTTTCAGATTAGTGTTAAACACTAAGGTGGTCAGTTTTGAACACTGCAAGTAAAGTTTTAACACTAAGGTCCAACAGTCGTTTCAGTGATTGGATTCTAGGGTTCCAATTTAGTGTTAAGCGCTAAGGCAAGAGAGGTCACGTGGCAACACGTGAGGGTGCCTTCCCTTCAATGGTTCTGCTGAGATTACTGTATCTTTCTGAGTGTCACGTGTCAGCACGTGACGGGCATTCATATGCTCGTTTGTTAGAGCTTTTGTTAAGGGTCACGTGGGTCACGTGAGGGACAGCCTCAAAGGGTTTTCTGTAGATCTCTTGGTGGGTCACGTGGTGGCACGTGACCCTGCCTCTATGTATGTCGTTTTTAGAGGATCTGTTGATCTTTTTTCAGGAATTAAATTCCTCGGGCTTTAATTTTCAAAGGAATTAAATTCCTACTTCCTTTTGAAGATTTATATTCTGAAATAGAGTTGAACTCTGAATTTTCTGTAGGAATTAAATTCCTCATATATGTGAAGAACTGAATAGGGTTAAACCCTAATGAAAGCTTTTAAGGAACTAAACTTCCCGTTTTAAAGAATTATGATTAAGGGAATTAAATTCCTGCTGTTTCAACAGAACTATGTTCTTAATTAGGGTTAAACCCTGCTTTTTTTTATTTTGAAGGAATTAAATTCCCATGATACAGGGTCGAGCCCTAATTTTATTTTAAAGGAATTGAATTCCTATAGTTCTGCGAGAATTAAATTCTCATGCTTGCATTCCCTCTCTGTATTTGGATCTGCATGGCAGGATCTCAACCCATTGAGAATTAAATTCTCAACCTTAAGGGGAGATGTGCACTTTGCAGATCCTCTATCAAAGAGAGAAGAAATAAGTTCTTCCGTTTTATATATCAGAGTTAAACTCTGTTGAGAATTAAATTCTCTTTGTTTTCCGAAAGCCTTCCCTTTCTTACCTAGGGTTTTCCTTTGCAGAAGATCCAAGTTCTTTCAAAGTATCAAGGCTCTCTCCTTTTTCTTCTCCCTGCGTATGTATCTCTCTATCCCTTTTTTGTGTCTCTTGGCTCCTATTTATAGGAGAAGCAGCCGAATGAATTAGTTTTTGATGAATCTTCACTGAGAGATTTGATTTACATCCATCATTCGTTTTGGACCTTTGGATTATTGGGTGAATTTTATTCACCATTGGATTTTAAATCCAGAGATTCTCCTTTGTTATTTTGGTTAGATTTAAGGGGGAAATCTTTCCAAACCCGAGATTTTCCATAGATAGATGATATTTAATCATCTCTGAATCTTTAATTTGATTGGTCCCAGATACTCACTTTCCTTTGGAAGGATTCAAATTTCCTTCAGAATTTAATTCTGCCGTCAACATGGGCTTTGAAAGCCGGTCACGTGTGACCACGTGACCCATGGTCACGTGCGGACACGTGACCCCCTTTTGGAAAGAAAAAGGATCCTTTTTCTTTCTGCGTTCTGCCTTCTTCTGCTGCTTAGCCGTCACGTGCTACCACGTGACCCCTGGTCACGTGTGAGCACGTGACCCCTGTCTGGCACTTCTTTCCTCGGTTCAATTGGAGAGCGAGTTTGCTGCTTTGAATGTCACGTGACCCTGGTCACGTGGGAGCACGTGACCTCTTCTGAAGCTCTTTTCCTTGACTTTGCTCAGCGAATCAATGTGCGCCTTTTCTGCACTTCATAGGTCACGTGTCAACACGTGACTGCTGGTCACGTGTAAGCACGTGGCCCCTTTTTGAAGCTTTTCACAGAAGCTTTCCTGATTTTAAATCAGGAAACAAATGCCCCCACAGCGTTGTTCTCACGTGTCAGCACGTGAGTGCAACGCTGTCTCCTCTCGCGACCGTTGGATTCCTTTAGGGATCTGGGGAGATGAAACGTTTCCATTGTTTTCTATAAATACCTCTGTCTCTTCATAGGAGCCTTCACTTTGCTCATCTTCTTCCTCTGAGAATTTCCTCTTTGAGAATTTAATTCTTGCTTCCAGAGCTTAGTTCTCTGTCTTGAACGTTTCCCAGAGTTTAACTCTGTCGACGGATCCTCTTCCTCAGGTAATAATGTCGAACGGCCAAAGCGCCTTCGTCTTTAAAAGAACTCCTTGGATTTCAAATCCATATTAAGGGTTTCGTAAAGAACCCATTTTTCTTCAAGTTTTTTCGTAAGAACAGGGAACCTTCGAACTGTAGATCTCTTAGGGTTTAGGTGATCTTTGGGGAGATGATGACAGCGTTTCAACTCCATGGACTTTAATTCCATCGAAATTATTTCTGGGAATTTAATTTCCTTTTTTTTTAATAAGGAATTTAATTCCTATGAAGAACTCAATTTCTTCACCCAGAGGCTCCTTGGGGTCTCTTGGCCCGAGGCTGTTCTTCTGCAATTAATGCGATGGGGATTTTGTAATGATGTCTTCTGTGGGAATTTAATTCCTTTGATTTTGTTGGGTTTGTTGTAGAGTCCCAGACAGATCTTGTTGAGGGGAATATGCATGGTTACCACCTTTTATTAAATGAGGATATTCCCTTTGTTTTATTGTAACGTTCTGGCCTTATTATTAATGAGCCGTCATCCGGATTCTGTGGGGCCCACATGTTTTGTGGTCAACGGTCCCAAGAAACCCTGCTGTTGCTTTCTTTAACTAGTCTTCATGTTCATGCATGAGCATATATCGCTAACTTTTCTTTTAACGGCCTCCCTTTATTGGATTTCAGGTGTGATGGCTTCTGCTCCACGCTTTCCTTTCTCTCGCTCGGAGGCGGCCTTTCCTCAGTCACCGTCTGATGAAGAGGCGATGGCAATGATTAGGGCCCATGACCCGAACTGCGCCAACCTTCTTCAATGGGGACCTTGGTACAGTCAGATTATTCAAGGTCGCAGGAGTTTTCTTTGCGCGGTGCCAACGGAGCCCACTTTCCCGTTTTTACCGATGGATCCTCCAAGGACAGCTTTTGCCGTGGAAATGCCCAACTGGACTCCAACGGGGAGGCTGGAGCATTCGACGACCGGCATTCCGAACCATCCGATCCCGGCTATAGACATCTTGGGACGGCGCATCTGCCAGGGTGAGGCCCACCCGTGGGGGCAGATTTATAAGATAGGGCTCACTCCCAGGCATCCTACGGGCTACCTTCTCTGGGCTCGCTACATCCTTTCCGCCCATCGGGCGCGATTGCAGAAAGTCGGGCTTTATCAGGCCGTATACGCGTCGCTATTCCATTACAAGTCCCCGCATGCCTGGTGGGTCAAAGCGTTTTTGAACCAGTGGAATCTTCCCACTAATACTTTTCTTCTGGGAGATCGCGAGGTTTCGATTTCTTTAGCCGAATTTTATGATATCTCGGGGTTGCCGATAAGGGGTAATATGTATGAGGAGTTGCTGCCCCCTGACGAGTACGTTTTTGAACCCGAGCCCGCCCCAGTTGACGGCTTATCTGCTGAGAATGCTGTTCGACACAAGCGCCCTAGTTTAATTAGGGCCCTAGGCATTTTTGATCGATTATTCACCGAGTCTGAGGAGCAAGGCGTTACTTTCAAGAGCTTCATTGCTTGTTTCATTCGTGAGGACGCCTTACCGAAGACAGCCCCAAAGTTTGCCAACATTGGGGACCCCTTTGGGTTTGGTCCGAAGAGGTTGCCGACCAACGAATCAGATCTACCTCAGTATTACATTCCTATTATATCGCCGATCTCTTTTGAATCCATTGCTGTCCCAGGCATGGACGAGGAGACGTTCTTTGTGGGGTTTATTAGCGTCTGGCTCAGTTGGTTCGTTATCCCCATGCATCGCCGCTTCATGAGAGCCTCGGTCATCTACCCGGCACATCGTATTGCTGAGGGGACGCGGTTGGCCATTGGTATCCCGGCCCTGGCGCACCTTTATAATGGATTGGGTACTGCGGCTAATACCTCTACGCCTGGCGTGGACGTAGTGAACTTTTCGCTTCATTACTTCACGTCGTGGATCGAAATGCATGTGCTGGGGTCTTTTGCCATGCATCAAAGGCCCGCTTTTTACGACGCCTATACCTTCCCGCGACTTATGCGACTGGTAGGTGCTTCTGCTGCCGATCCAACTCAATTTGGGGCTATTCGGGTGCTGAGTTCCCCTCACGCCACTGCCGGCGGGTTAGCTTTTAACGATCGGGTTCTGTCTTCTCCTTCGGGTCCTGTTCAGCAACTTTGGGACCAGTCAAAGGACAACGCGCCTTCTCTGAAGCCCCGAGAGGCCACATACTTGTATTCAATTAGACCGGGCTACTTGGTGTTTCGCCAGGATAGTGCAGCCCTTTTTATGCGGTACAATCCTCATCGATTTGCTCGGCAGCTCGGATACGACCAGGGCGTTCCTTTTGAGGCCTTTATGATCGCTCCAATTCCTTCGCTCGATGCTGTTCGTGATGCCGCTCATCATTTCATGAGGCTGAACACCGGCTCTCATTTCATGGTCCCTGAAGCCGAGTACATCCCTCGATGCGTGGGTGCATTTACAGGCTGGTATCTTCATCGGGTCACCCCAATTATTGCTGAAGAAAGAAGGGTTCTTCTTGGTCATGACGCCCCTCCTCAGGTCTCGAGAGTTGAGTTGCGACCGAGGGTTCCAGTCCGCTTCCCTTTGAGGGAAATTGGCGCTGCCCTCATTCCGGGGGAGTCAGGGGTAGACCTTACTCCGACCGCTGGTATGCCCTTGGGTTCTCGATCGCGAGGTAGACGGGCTCCAGTGGTAGCACCTCTGCCGGTGGCGGCACCGCCCCCCGCGGCGTCGACGACGTCGACGTCGTCCTTGGTTGTGGCACCGAGTGAGAGTAACAGGGACGAGGGCGTTGAAGGCGATGTGGGCCAGCGTCGCCCTAAGGCTTCGCGGGGGAGGAAACGGTCATCTTCAGCGACCGGCTCTGGGTCTAAACGACGGAGGAAAGTGGCTACTACCCCGCTTGATTCTGTGGTGGAATCTGAGCCTATCCTTGAAGACGAACCCTTGGCCCTGCAAGGGTCAGACACTGGGCTTCTCTTCCCGAGTTCGGCCGACGATGAGGCCGCACAACTGGCTGAGGCCTTACGGCGTTCGAAAGACCCGTCCCATAATGCCAAGGTTCCGAAGAAGTCTTATCCCGCTGTAATTTTTTACGAAGACCCTTCATGGATTCGGCGGCGATTTATCGGCCCTTTGGAGGAATGGGGGGAAAGGGCTTTGAAGCAGGTCGCTTCAGAAGATGCAGCTGATGCACTTTCTTTATGGATCGGCGGTCATGAGTCTACCCTTGAACCTCGGCGAGCTTATCTCCTTGAGAAGGAGAAGCGGCTTGAAGAAGCCACGTTGAGGGCTTCTTTGCGTATAGGTATGCTGTGCTTCTTTTGTAGTCTTTTCGATTATTTATGCTCGTGGGTATGTGTCATTATTTTTATTTGAATCGTGCAGAATCTTCGACGTTGGGGGAGCTCCCTACTGGCCCATTAAAGCTGAAGCCCGCCGAAGTTCTTAATGAAGCTTTGCCGGATATGGAGAGAGTTGACGAGGCTGCTCCTCTCATGATAGAACCTCCAGTGGCGGTTCTCGATCAGGGAGTGTCTGCCCCTTTGGGGGATGTTCTCCTGGAGGCCGCCATCCCGATGACTCTTGCTGAGGGTGGCCCAAAGGCTGGAAGCGAGATAATCGGGACTACTCTCCCTTTGTTGGAGCCTGAGGTCGCGGCGGAGACCGTTGAGGCCGCTATCCCCCCGGCTCAGAATGGGAGGAGTGTTGAAGGTATCCCTCTGTGTTTTAATTTAGTAACCCCTTCATAGTCTGAAATCTTTTATCTTTCACAGAATTGCGCGGTTTGGCAGCCACGATCGCGGATCTGTCGCCTCGTCAATCATTTCAGCGTTTATTGGAGATGGCAGCTACGCAGGCGATCCCTCCTCAGCGTATTGTCCTTTCCTCTGGGCAAGGTTAGTGTCATTCGCCATTTTTTTTACCATAGCCTTGTTACTATTTTTGCGAAATGACGTTGATGTCTCTTCTAGTTTTGGAAGCCGACGATGAGGTCGAGGTCGTTGAAGGGCCAGGGGAACCTTCAGCTCCTACTTGCATGACTGTCGGTGAGTGACATTTTATTATAGTCCCGTTTGTTCTGTGTTTTAAGAGTTTCACCAACATTTGCCAAACTTGAACAGCCCTGCCGGTCTCCATGGCTTTGGAATCGCGCATTGTGATGCCGCCCGGCCCCTACGCTTTGCGGGCTTCAGAACGCTTGGCCCAATTGAGCCTTCTCTCCCTATCTTCTTTCGTCGAGGAGCTCCGTGCTGGTAGTGCGACCACATGTGAAGCGTTTGCCGCTGAAGCCAACGGCTCTCTTCCTTTTCTCGCCACCTATCATAGCGAGGAGGTGGTGCGGGTCTGGGTGGAGTTCTGTAGGAAGGTGGAGGCTTGTTTGTATGCTCTTGAATGTTCTCGCCTTTCCTCGGAAGCCGTGGCTGCAAAAGCGGAATTGCGAGGTCTGATAGCACGATGTGCGGCAAACATGACGTCATGTGAGAAGAGACTTGGCCGCAAGTTCTCGGAGAGGGAGCTAGCCTCCAAAGCGTTGGGCGAGCTTCAAGCCAACCTCACCGCTACAGCCAACAAAGCGTATGAACTTTGGCGGGTGCTTCAGGAGTCTATCAAGGAGGTGGTGGCTCTTGATAAAGCTGCTACGTTTACTCGTGAGAGGGTTGAGGCTCACAAGGCCACTGAGAAAGAGCTTGAAGCCCGGCTTGCTTCATATCAGGCCCAACAAGCTCAGGCGGAGGCTCGCCTTCTGGAGATCTTGCGTCATGAAGCCGTGACTCAGCAACAGAATGATGAGCTGGTGAAATTATTGCACCGCCCGCCGGCTTAAGGACTTGTATCTTTTCTCCCCTTTTTTTGTACATACTCATGGATAAGAGTATCTTCCTTTTTGTTTCTTTCATGAATTGTATTTTGTATCCATTTTGGTCTATGAATAAAAGATACATTTTTCTTCTCAATGGTGTGTCTCCTTTTCATTGAATGCATTATGCGGATATTCTATCTTGATCTCCTTGCAGGACAGCAATGGCTCAGGATTCAGGGTTAAGATCTGCTTCCTAGGGCTTTTTCATTTTATGAGCCACGAGGGTCTCCTTAGGAGTTTTTCTCCCTACAGGTCGAGAGGATCCCATAGGTGTGAGTTCTTCTTAAAGATCGTGAGGATCTTTAAGCGGGTTTTCCCTTGAGAGTCGTAAGGATCTCACAAGAGAGTTTTTTCTTCCCTACAGGTCGTGAGGACCTGCAAGTGCTGAATGTGGTCGCCCTTATCTGTGTTTCACGGGGTCAGAGGCTGCTCCCGGGTATTGTAGTTTAAAGACGTCACGGTCAAGGTTAAGGACCTCATAGTCCATGGATTTAAGGACTCCACAGTCCAATGTTAGTTTTAAGACCTCACGGTCAAGGTTAAGGACCTCATAGTCCGTGGATTTAGGGACTCCACAGTCCGATGCTAGTTTTAAGACATCGCGGTCGAGGTTAAGGACCTCATAGTCCTTGGATTTAGGGACTCCACAGTCCGATGTTTGGTTGCAGGGACCCTTCACCTCTTTGAAAACGTTGAGGAATTACAACGCCAGGTATCAAAGGAGTGAAGAGATGTACCCTTAAACCAAGGCGGTATCCGTAGGGAATCGGGGGGGTTGATTGTTAGTTTTAAGACATCGCGGTCGAGGTTAAGGACGTCATAGTCCATGGATTTTAAGGACTCCACAGTCCGGTATTTGCTCTGGATGCTTCACACGGGTTCACTGCCGTGCTCGGCGAGGACCAGGCTCCGCTCTGGGCGTTTTCCGCGGGGTCAAAGAGTGACGTTATCCGCGTTCCACGTAACCAGGAAGTTTGCGCTAGATGCTTCACACGGGTTCACTGCCGCGTTAGGCGAGGACTAGGCTCCGCTCTGGATGCTTCGCATGGGTTCACTGCCATGCTCTGCGAGGACCAGGATCCGCTCTGGACGTTTTCCACGGGGTCAAAGAGTGACATTATCCGTGTTCGACATGACCAGGAAGTTTGCACTAGATGCTTCACACGGGTTCACTGCCGCGTTCTGCGAGGACTAGGCTCCGCTCTGGATGCTTCACACGGGCTCACTGCCGTGCTCTGCGAGGACCAGGATCCGCTTTGGACGTTTTCCACGGGGTTAAAGAGTGACATTATCCGCTTTCCACGTAACCAGGAAGTTTGCACTAGATGCTTCACACGGGTTCACTGCCGCGTTAGGCGAGGACTAGGCTCCGCTCTGGATGCTTCACACGGGTTCACTGCCGTGCTCTGCGAGGACCAGGATCCGCTCTGGACGTTTTCCACGGGGTCAAAGAGTGACATTATCCGCTTTCCACGTAACCAGGAAGTTTGCACTAGATGCTTCACACGGGTTCACTGCCGCGTTAGGCGAGGACTAGGCTCCGCTCTGGATGCTTCACACGGGTTTCCTGCCGTGCTCTGCGAGGACCAGGATCCGCTCTGGACATTTTCCACGGGGTCAAAGAGCGACATTATCCGCTTTCCACGTAACCAGGAAGTTTGCTGATTGTATCCGCATTTTACGGGATGAAGGTTTGGCGATATGTATACCACCGAGCCATGGAACTGGGAGTTGCCGTTGTTCCGCTTAGCTTGATGTTGTGTCTGTCGACGCGAGAAGAACGTCGAGATGATCTCTAGGCTATTGGTGAACCGTCGAGATTTGGCTTCTTCTTGTGACGAAACCTGGGGAAGGAGTATGATTCCTTCTTTGTTTGCGCTCCTGAATTGCACACAGGGATAGATGTAACATCACCTGCAGGGTGCGGATTTCACTTTTATTTTATTTCTTTTTCCGCGATGCTCTATCATTTCAGCTTTTCATATCGCGAAAATTGCGATTGCCCAATCATTTCGGCTATTTCTCGCGGCGCCCAATCATTTCGGCTATTTGTTTCATTTTCACTCGCTGTTTTTTATTGCGAGCTGCCCCATCATTTCGGCCATTTTGTCATGCATACATTTTTACTTGCTGCTTTTTATTGCAAGTTGCCACATCATTTCAGCTATTTTGTCATGCATGTGTGGCTCGCTAGCTTTTTCGCTGCAGGCTCGGATTTTTGGGTACCGGTTTCAGCATCAGCACCGCTACAACTGGAATGTTGCCAGGAGCGAATCATCATTTGCCTCTGTCGATGTTTGAACAAAGGTGGCTTAGTAAACAGGGTTAAGGGTCCTGCCGACCAAGGCTTTTGACTTCATGAGCCGTAAGGGTCTCACAAAGGTGTTTCTCCCTACAAGTCGTGAGGATCTTGCAGGTGTGTTTTCTCCTTAAGGATCGTGAGGATTCTTAAGTGCATGTTCTCTTGTAAGTCATAAGGATCTTACAAAGAGGATTTTCTCCTTATAAGTCGAGAGGACTTACAAGGGTTGTTCACCATATGGATATATCCCCAGTCACGGGTGGGACTTTGTTAGGGAAACGTTTGTTCGTGCCCGTGGATTGTATACAAGGGTCAGTACGAGCCACTTATAGGGCAATATCGAAGGTTGTGGGGGATTTGCTTAAGAACAGGTTTAGGTTTCTGTAACTTAAGACTTTCAAGTCTTATGAGCCGTGAGGGTCTCATAAAAGAATTCTCCTTACGAGTCGTGAGGATCTCGTAAGTGTATTTTCTCCTTAGGAATCGTGAGGATCCCTAAGTGTGTTGCTCCTTTGTGAGTCGTAAGGATCTCACGCAGGTGATTTCTCCTTACAAGGTCGAGAGGACCCTATAAGTGTCTTTTAACGAGGCTGCGCCCTTTCGGGTTTTCACAAACACTCGCCGGTAGTCCTGCTGTTTTTACTCACGGAGCCCTTTCGGGTTTTCATCCGTGCCCATTTTGCTTTATGGACATACCGTTTTTTTTTTCTTTTTTCTTTTTTATTTTTCTTCCTTTTCTCGTCAACCTGAGGATGCTGCGGTAGTAGTTTAGGGACGTTTCGGTCCGTTGTTAGTTTAAGGACGTTTCGGTCCATCGCTAGTTTAGGGACGTTTCGGTCCGTTGATAGTTTAAGGACGTTTCGGTCCGTTGATAGTTTAAGGACGTTTCGGTCCGTTTTTATGGGAGGGCCAGCTACTGCTTGTAAAGTCTGAGCCTAGGAAGATAGCGAGCGGACATAGTCGTCGTCATCTATCATTGACCCAGGCTATGGCTCATTAAGCGTAGTATTTCTTTAAGAAACGGCCGTTTATTGGCCTGAAAGGTCTTTCACCGTGCATGTCCACGAGTAGATAGGCTCCACCCTGGTAGACCTTGTCTATGATGTAAGGGCCTTCGTAGTTTGGCTCAAATTTCCCCCGCTTGGCACGATTGGGGATCATAGGTCTTTTGACCACTAGCACGAGTTCGCCTTGTCGGAATGTCCTCGGCCTGGTCAATCTTTCGTAAGAGCGCGTCATCTTTGCTTTGTAGGCTTCTAGATGTTGTTGCGCTATGAGCCGGGTTTCGTCGAGGGCATCAAGCTCCTCAAGCCGAAGATGAGCATTTTCTTCGTCTGTCAGTTCGTGGTGGACTGCCACTCGTAGAGACGGTAACTCTATCTCGAGGGGGAGTACTGCTTCCGTCCCAAATACCAGCGCGTATGGCGTTGTGTTTGTGGCCGTCTTGAATGTAGTTCGATAAGCCCAAAGGGCTTCCTGCAGCCTTTCGTGCCAGTCTCTCTTATTCCGGGAAACGGTCTTTTTTATGATCTTCGTCAAGGTCTTATTGAAGGCCTCGGCCAGACCGTTAGCCTGTGGGTTGTAAACTGAAGAATACCTCCAATCTATACTGTGCTGCTGTGCGAAGCGGCTAATCTTATGGCTTCTGTAGGCTGGCCCGTTATCGGAGATAATCCGCCGTGGGGTTCCAAACCGGTAGATAACGTGCGTCTTGAAGAAATGGAGGATATTCTCCGTCTTCACTTCCCTCAGTCGTATTGCTTCTGCCCATTTGGAGAAGTAATCAGTTGTCGCCAGGATAAAACGATGTCCCCGAGCTGATGCCGGCTCAATGGGGCCGACTATGTCAGTTCCCCACATTTCGAATGGCCAGCTGGCCACCGTTGGGTGTAGTGGATTTGGGTGTTGGTGGATAAAGTCTCCATGAATCTGGCACGAGTGGCATTGCCTCGCGTATTCGAGGCAGTCCTGGATCATCGTGGGCCAGTAGTAACCCATCCGTTTAATTTTTAACTTCATCTTTGGGCCTGCTTGATGAGAACCGCAAAGTCCGTCATGAGCTTCCTGAACGACTTTTTCTGCTTCGTCAGGTCCTAAGCATCTCAGCCATAGGGAATCAAACGATCTCTTGTATAGGGTATCGTTGACGAGAGCGAAAGATAGAGCTCGTTTCATGAGCTGATGTCTTGAGGACGCTTCTTTGGGCATTCGGCGGGACTTAAAGTAGTCTATGAAGACTTCCCTCCAGTCCTCAGCCTTCTCTTGGTCTTTTATTTGTAGGGTTGTCTGCTCAGTTGCTCCCTCTTTATGTAGTTCCGGAGATAGTTCTGCCGGGGTGAGCACTCGACGGCTTTGTACCACGATTCTGACATCATCGAGGTTCTCGTCAGCCAGTTCTTTAGCAAGTTTGGCCAGCACGTCTGCTTTGCTGTTCTCCGCGCGCGGTATGTTCTCTAAAATATAGGAGGGAATTTGGGCCAACAGTTGTTGCACCCTTTCGCCGTACTTTACCAACTCCGGTTTGCACGTTTGGTAGTCACCGTTTACTTGACTAATGACTAGCTGAGAATCTCCGTATATAAGGAGGTCTTCAATTCCCATGTCGATGGCGATTTCGAGGCCTGCTATCAGAGCTTCGTATTCAGCTTCATTGTTTGTCCTCGGCTCTGTCAAGGAGAAGGCGTAACGCATTATCCCTCCTTGTGGGGTTGCAAAAATGAGGCCTATCCCCGATTTGATCATTGGGATACCTTGCTTTTGTTTCTTTATGGAGGACGCTCCATCGAAATAGAGTTCCCATCGGGTGCTTCCGCCGCTAATCGCATCAAATGCATGCTCGTCCGGCAAATCACAATTCAAAGGAGAATCGGCCGGTATCGGGTGCTCAGCGAGGAAATCGGCAATGGCCTGGCCTTTCACTGCCTTGAGAGGTTGATATGTTATCGAGAACTCCATCAAGAGCAGGGCCCATTTAGCGAGTCGTCCCGTCAATATGGCTTTTGACATCAAGTATTTAAGGGGATCCACCTTTGAAACAAGACGGACTTCATGCGCCAACGCATAGTGCCTGAGCTTTGTCACCGCGAAGATTAAGGCCAAGCAATGTTTTTCAATGGGAGAGTAGTTGCTTTCGGCCCCCAGTAGAACTCGACTTAAGTAGTAGAGCGCTCTCTCTTTCCCCTGATCATTCTCTTGCGCCCATAATGCGCCCAAGGAACCTTCGAGGGCGGTTGTATAAAGAATGAGGGGTTTTCCCTTGACCGGTGCAGCCAATACCGGCGGGTTCTGCAGGTACTGCTTGATCTCGTCTAGTGCACCTTGGCATTTTTGATCCCAGACGAATGGGGTTCCCTTCTTCATCAAGTGACTGTAGGGGCGGCATTTGCCTGAAAGGTTGGCGATAAATCGCCGGATGTACGCGAGCTTCCCTTGGAGAGACCGCAACTGTTTGAGGGTTCTTGGCGGAGGCATTTCCATGATCGCTTTAATCTTTGACGGATCTATTTCAATACCTCGGTGTCGAACGATGAATCCCAGGAATTTTCCCGAAGAGACTCCGAACGCGCATTTGAGGGGATTCATTTTCAAATTATATTGCCGGAGGCGTTGAAACACAGTCTCCAGGTGGTCTAGATGCTCTTCGTATGACATGCTCTTCACTACGAGGTCGTCGATATAGCACTCGACAATGTCATGTATGAGGTCGTCGATATAGCACTCGACAATGTCATGTATGAGGTCGTCGAAGATCTTTGTCATGGCCCTTTGATAGGTAGCGCCAGCGTTCTTTAGACCAAAGGGCATGACCCTGTAGCAGAATATACCCAAAGGGGTTCGGAAAGCGGTGTGCTTCTGGTCTTCGGGATGCATCTTTATCTGATTGTATCCTGACGAACCATCCATAAAGGAGAAAACCTCGTGAGTGGACGTGTTATCTATCATTAGCTCGGTTACCGGTACTGGGAAATCATCCTTTGGACAGGCTTTATTGAGATCCCTGAAATCCACACATATGCGTACCGTCCCATTCTTCTTCATTACCGGGACGATATTGGCAATCCAGTCGGGATATTGTACTTCCTGGATAAATCCGGAATCGATCAACTTCTTGACTTCGGCGTTGATGCTCATCTCAAGCTCGAGTCGCATCCTCCTTGGCGCCTGCTTGACCGGCTTGAAATCTGGGGATATTGCAAATCTATGCACAGCGATCTCCGGATCTAATCCTGGCATCTCGGAGTAGTTCCACGCGAAGCAGTCTTTATGTCGCAGAAGCACGTTTTTTAACGCGGCCACCTTTTCTTCAGAGAGTAGCTCGCTGACGAATGTCGGTCGCGGGTCCTCTGCCGATCCCAACTCAATCTTCCTGAGGTTATCTGCAGTAGTATGTATACCGTCTTCCAGCTCTTTCGGAGCGGGCGGAAATTCTGAGATCACCTCATCATCGCTGTTTTCAAAGCACCGGGGAAGGTCATCTATGTTCTCGGGCTCTTCTTTTAATATCGTAATCGTATAACAGGCGCGAATCCGCTTCCGGGACTGAGGTGGATCCGGTTTCGCTCTTGCGGCCTTGGGTTCATGCTTTTGTGGCGGCGTTACCTTCCAGCTGTTGGATAAAGCGAATCTGCCCCGTCGGTACTGGTCCTCGACCCAGTTCTTGAAGGTGAAGCAGTCTTCGGTAGGATGTCCTATGGCTCGGTGATAAGAGCAATAGCCCGAGCGAGAGGCCTTATTAGCTTGTTCAGGGTGTCTAGACTCTGGAAGCGTGATCATCTGATGTTTTAGGGCGAGCTTGAGTAACCTTTCCGTCTTGTCTCGGTGGAAGGAGTACGCTCGACTCATCTTTTCTATGAAGGGCGAATCCGAGCTGTGCAGTACCCGATCACGTAACCCTCTAAACCTGCGTCGTTGTTGTCGGCTCTTCCTTCCGCTTCTCGACTTATTTCCGTCTCCGCATCGGGCCTTTCGCATGAGGGGTTGACAAGGATGAACATCTTTGTCTTTTGCAATCTGTTGAAATAGACGTGGAGTCCTGGCCTTCTCGTAAATGGCCACTTCGCGGTTGTGGTCTTCCCGAGCTTTCTGACCCACTTTCCTAATAGGCTTGCCCATTCGTTCTTCAAACGACGGACTTGGTGCTTCAATCGCAGGGTCTAGTCTTGATGAGGGATCGGCATCTCCTGATAGGGCGTCCTCTTCTTCATCAAAGGTATATATAGCGTAGCTGCTGTGGGCCCGCTCTCGTTTTCCGGTTCTCGCGTATCCAAGCCCAAGTGTCTCCATTTTCCCGTTGGGCAATTTGCGTTGGGTTCCAGGGACATCCCAAATCCTGTTGTAGAACCGAGCCTGTCGAACAGTTTGTTTTAAGGGTACTCCTTGGCGCTTCAATAGCTTCTTTAATCCGTTTGTATAGTATTTGGGCAGACGGATGGGTTGGAGTCTGTCGCACGTAGTATCTGCGCCATGCCAGATCTCTTTCTCTATTTTCGACTCTGAGGATCGGTAGAATAGGATCACCTTCTCACCCCTACGCCTGGGAGGGACGTAAAACGTCTGCAGGTCCTGCACGCTGTGAGCTTGAAGCGTGTCGAGATCCTTGTAGTGTTCTCGCGGTACCATGGTGATTTGCAAACTGTGGCCATCGCCAAGGGGTGCTTGCATTGAAAGCCGATTGGAGAATACGGCATTGACCTCATCTTCTGAATCACTTCCGAAGACTAGTATGGGGGCGGGCGTCCTCCGGTTGTTGCGTTGAGATGGCCCTGTATAAACTATCTCTTCCTCTTCTTCGGTATCGCTTCCGAAAACAGGGATGGTGGCGGCGGCTTTGTTCTCCGAGTTGCGACACCTTTCCGTATCTTCGAAGTCTGGCAAAAAGTATTTCGCATCCTCGTATTTGCGGACTTCGTTCATGGAAAATGGGTTCAACTCACCTGTTACAGTATACTCGAAACCATCTTTAAAATACTTCATACACTGATGTTGTGTAGAAGGGATGATGTTGTACTCGTGTAGCCAAGGACGGCCGAGCAAGGCATTGTAGCAGGTCTTGGCGTCAATGACATGGAATTTGATGTCTGTGACGAAAAGCCCGAAGCGTAACGTTAGTATCACGGACCCGAGAGTCTGTGACGATTGTGAGTCGAAACTGGAGATAGTAATTTTGTCCCGAGCGAGATGTTGCACACTCATGCAGATTTCCTTCAACACCCGAACATTAAGGAGATTGACGGAGGATCCATTATCCACCAGGATCTTGCCTATCTTGATGTCATGGCAGTATCCGGAGACATATAGGGGACGGTTATGGTCGCACGTCCCAAGAAGGAGGTCTTCATCACCGAAAGTGACGTCGGCCGTATGCACTTCCTCCAGTTCGTCCTTCATCTTTTCAGTGGCGAGAAAGGCTTGGAATTGCTCAGGTTCTTGTAATGCCTTAATTAGTGAGTCTCGTGCTTCTTTTGATAATAGGAGGGCATCGAGAATGCTAAGCTGAGAAGGTAGCTTCCTTAGATGCGCGAGGATGTTATAGTCCACTTTACTCCTCCTAGGAGGGTCTTTGGCAGCCAGTTCTTTCGCGACTTGGTCATCCAAAGTGATATCTTCGGTGACCTTTTCCTTTCCCTTATCTTTTCTGTTCGTAGGCCCGAGATTCTTTTCTGGGAGTGTGCGATTGCGCAGCTGGATGTTCTCGCAGGCTTCCGATTTCTCCTCTTTCCCTAACACGGACTCTTCAAAGAGAGGGCCCAGAGTCACTTCTTCATCAGAGTCGCTCCCAAAGGTGAGAACTTGTGACCCTTCGGCATGAGCCATATAACAGTTGCCAGTAATTCTGTTGGGCCCGTCGACAGTGCTTCTTTGCTCCCTACGGCTCTTGCGTTTCATGCGCTTGAAATGTTGCCGACGAGCAACATATCCTTGCTACCATATCTTAAAGGCGTCGCACTCCTCTGTGGGGTGTGAGATTTTCCGATGATATGCGCAGTAGTCAGGGTGCCTTTCCGCCCCATCATGCCTATTTCCTTCCGAAGGTGGTAGCTTCATTCCCATTGACATGGCTTTGGCGAACCTTTTCCTTGTCTTGAATATCTTCCTGTCCATTTCGGACGCCTTTCGTTCTGGCAGGGGTAGCTCAACTCTTTCGTTCAGTCGCCCGCATTTGGTTCCTTCTGATGCTGCCATCTCACGCTCCTGATCCGCTTTACTTTTTAGACGAATCTCGTCTAAGAAGGCATTGATCATATCAGTTGTCAGCCTCGCACGCTCTGGTTCGGGCTTTGCCTCCGGCTTCTTGGTGTCAAGAGCTTTCTCGCCATCGGTAAGCGAGTGGGAGATTACGTTACAACTTGCCACATACTCTTCGGATTCATCCGATGAGCTCTCTTCATCATCTTCGTCTTGAAAGGTGTGATCGAGGAATTCTCGCAGTGTGACAGGAGTTCGCGCCTTCTGATTATATTCTTCCAGCGCGTCGATTTGCTTCTGCAATTTCGTGCGCTCGTCTCCAAGCCTCGCGGGCTTCTTGGATTTCTTCTTCTTCTTCTTTGATGCTTTTGACGGCTGGGCGTGAGTATTTGGATCTTTATCATGAGTCTTCATAGTTGGGCGGGGCCTCAGCATCCCTTCGATAATTTGAGGTTCAAGAGGGTCCTTCCATTCGATTGCAGGGCACGCATGAAGGTCTTTCAGCATCCTTTTGGTTTTAGTTGATAGTACGACTTCCCATGGAGCTTCTTCAATAAAGGAGCAGGTTGCCCCCGGTGTATCTGCTTTCTTAGGAATATGCGGTTGTGGTGGGTTCACCTTCCACTTTTCGGACAGTACAAACTTCCCCTGAAGGTATTGATCTTCAATCCATCCTTTGAAGACGAAGCAATCTTCAATCGGATGACTTACCGTTTGATGGTAAGGGCAGTAGTTAGGGTTATTCACCTCAGTGGGTTGTGGCGGTCGCCTTGGATTTGGTAGGTTTATAAGTCTGTTGCGTATTGTTAGCTCAAATAACCGTTTCGTCTTGTCTCGTGGGAACGAGTAGGGACGCTTCATCTTTTCGTTATAATATCGGCGTCTTTCTTCCAATTGATCTGCCGATTTCGGGACGTCGGGTTGCTGTTGGGCATTCGCGACAAAAGTTGCCCTTCCTTTACCCTTGTCATTCCGAGGTTCTGGCTTCGGGGCAGGTGGTCTATGACCCATCTGGTCCATCTGAGCCAACTTGTCGATTAAAGCCTGGAATGTGGTTGGCTTAAAGAACATCATAAACTAGGAGATAGTTGCGTGGGGGTCTAGGGTTCCCACGAACATGCCCACTGCGGGTGCTTCCTCAATGCGTTGCTCGCATCTCGACCACAAATTTCGCCAGCGTATAGCATACTGGACCCAAGTTTCGCCTGGTTTTACCCTGGCGTTAATCAAAGCAGTCATTGGAGTGCGTTCGCTGGCACTCGCGAATCGCTGAGTGAATAACAATTCCATTTCAGCGAACGTTTTGATAGAATCGTTCGGGAGTTCCGAATACCATTCGAACGCTGTTTCTGATAAGCTGCCCACGAACTGGTGGAGCAGCAGTTTATCGTCACCGCCGGTGTTACCGCAGAGGGCCCGGAACTGGGCGACGTGTTGATGAGGATTGCCGGTCCCCTTATACACATGGAATTTCGGTATCGTATAGCCTTGCGGATATTTGATTTGATCGTACCAGCTTGGATACGGCCGCCCCGTTTTCACGACTTGACCAGCTGCCTCAGTCGCATGATGGACCCGGATTTGCTGGGCTATGTAGTCGGCCAAGTCAGCTTTAGAGATCGTCTCCTCCCTGGCCGTAGAGAGGGCTGGTGGTGGATTTGACGTTTCTCCTCGGTCATCTTCCAGAACGATTGGGGGATCTTCGGCGGGTAGGTCCTGTTGGATCATCATTCCTATCATATCTTGGAAGAGAAGGCCCATGCGCTGTATATTAGCCGCTTGTTCAGCAGCCTCTTTGTCCTTTTTCTCCAATGTCCGGCGAAGGAACTCAGCGTCGGTTTCCTCCTCCCGGCGCGCGTCTGAGGACGTTTCTGGGCTTTCTTTCGGCCCGGTAAGTGCAGCCATAGCACTCATCATTTCCTGCAACTTTTGTTGTTGTTCCTGGGCTCTCGTCACGGATCGGGTCAGCGGTCGGTGGCCCGTAGAAGTGCGGCTTTCCTCCTTTCCAGAGACCATGTAAACAGTGTGCACCACCGTGCCCCCAGACTTAGGGTGTCTGGGCTCATTGCTTTTAGCCGTCGTTGCATGTTGAGGGATCTTCTCTGGCTCCCTCCTTTTATGAGCCATGGGGGTTGAGGGGGCCGTTGAGGAGGGCGTCCAGACAGCCTTTTGGGGTCTAGCCTGGTGACCAGCTTCCGGTTGGATTTTCAGCTTCTTGTGCTGGCGGGAGGAGTTTGGATCGATGATCGAGTCTCGGGCCTGTCGCCAAACCTTATAGATTTTGGAAGACAGCCGTTGAGGAGATTGGGGTTGTTCTGGTTCTATTTCCGCAACCTTCTTTAATGGGGGAGGAGACCTCTTTAGCACTGCAGTAGGGGAATTCCTTCGCACCTTATTTAGCATTTCGAAGCTGTTCCCAGTTGGAACAACAGCATTAACTTCTACCACCGGGGCTGGTGGAGTCAATCCAGAGGGGGAGTTGCCCCCAGCCTTCCTTATTCGGCGCCAATGACGACGTCGAGCGCGTCGAGCAGACGGCGTAGAGTCAGACATAGGAATGGTTTCGTCTTGCCCCCTGTGTGGGTGGGGGGTCGTTGTTGGTGTTAGCCTGTCAAAGACCGACGTCCTCTGTGCAGCGGGAGCGGGAGTCGAAGCTGTTAATCTTGTGAAGCTCGATTTCTTGACCGGGGAAACCGCCCTGGCGATTTCGGCAGGAGCGGCCGCTTTCTTGGAAGCAGCCTTCTCTGAGATTGTAGGCCCCATGATGAGTTTGCAAGCTTTCTGGCCCAATCTCGAGAAGACCGAAGCGTTGACGTTGGGCGACTTGCTGAGAGGAGCCGCGGCAGGGGTAAGACGATCAAAGACCGACTTCCTGAGAGTTTCCTTTGTCAGCACCGGCGCCATGAAGCTTGATGGGGGGAGCATAGTCCCAAAGAACAATCCGGTAGTGGCCTGAGTCACTTGGTCCACCGGCATTGTGAACAACGAAGCAGCTTGGGGTCCATAGGCTATACCTCCTGGCGAGGTAGAGCGTTGGTCGCAATTGCAGTTTGAGCAGTTGAAGGACTTCGCGGAAGTAGCAGCCATCGATCCTTTGTTTTCTGCAATAGGCAAGACGCCAATTCTTAGTATCTTGAAACCCAAGGGCAATCATTGGCGAACCGCGATTGGTTCGCGAATCACGACACACGAAGTGTGGAGTGGAAAGAGGAAAAGGTCCCACCGGGCGTGCCAGAATCTGTTCCCCTCCGAACGGACACGCGGGACGTCGGGCCGTCTCGCCTGAGGTTCGGGGCAGATGCCAATAGGTGCTATCCGTCCACCTCTCCGAGGATGCCAAGTCGATCCATGGCGCCATGTATCGGAGGTTTAGACGGATGCGTCCGATGTAGCAGACTTCGTCAGATTCCCCCTCGTTTGAGGGGTTTTTGATTGTGGGGACGCTCTTCCCTGCAGGCGCAAGCCCCTGCAGTTAATTACGCTACCGCATCGCGGTAACAACTTTCTCCTTCTCCAGATGGTCACTTCGTGTCGTGTGTTTTTGTTTTATGTTTTCCTGCCCGTGGATCGTTTACGGAGACCGAGTTATGTCGTCGCCCGTAGGGCATGGACTAGTCCAAATCTGTGTTGTCTTAGATTTGGGTTTGGGGGGGTTTGGTTTGAGGACACGTTAGCCATACTTGAGGCTAAGATCAACTCGAACATTCGTTAAGGATACATTAGTCTAGTTTGAGACCAAGATCAACTTAACGGGATCGTTTAGATCCGACAAAGGAGCGTTTGGACTCCATTGTTCCAGTTTTAGGGACATAGTGGTCCATCGTATGTGTGGCCGTCGGGACCCGTCACCTCTCTGACGATGTTGAAGGATTACAACGACGGATGTCAGAGGAGTTCAGAGATGTACCCTCGAGCCAGAGTTAATTAAGGGGGATTCATAGTCCAGTCTGCTTGAAGGTTTAAGGACGCGTTAGCCATCTTTGAGGCTAAGATCAACTTAAACAGGACCGTTTAGATCCGACGAAAGAGCATATGGAGGCTCTATGGTTCTAGTTTAAGGACATTGCGGTCCATGGGTAGTTTAAGGACATTGCGGTCCATGGGTAGTTTAAGGACATTGCGGTCCATGGGTAGTTTTAAGACGTCTCGGTCAAGGTTAAGGACGTCATAGTCCATGGGTTTAAGGACTCCACAGTCCGGTATGTGCTCTGGATGCTTCACACGGGTTCACTGCCGTGCTAGGCGAGGACCAGGCTCCGCTCTGGATGCTTCACACGGGTTCACTGCCGTGCTCTGCGAGGACCAGGATCCGCTCTGGACGTTTTCCACGGGGTCAAAGAGTGACGTTATCCGCGTTCCACGTAACCAGGAATTTTGCATTATGCATGGGTTTAAGGACCCCACAGTCCATATCATGAGTGGTCATTGGGACCCGTCACCTCTTTGAAGACATTGAGGGATTACAATGCCAAGTATCAAAGGAGTGAAGAGATGTACCCTAGAACCGGGGTGGATTAAATAGTCCCTGGCCCAATTTGGGTCAAGACTGATCAATTATGTTATGAGCCCATTGGCCCAGTTAATCACAAATTGAGGACTTATGGCCAGCTTGGGCTAAGTCCAGTCAGGTCTGGAATATTGACTTTTTGTTGGTCCATTGAGGGGGAGGCTTTGCCTCTATCCCTTTAACCAATTGGGCCAAAGCCTAGTGTTAAACACTTCAGAGCAATCAGTGTTGAACACTGGGAATAGGGTTGACAAGTTAGTGTTTAACACTAACAGAATAGTTGGTGTTAAACACCAGCAACAAGGCTTTCAGATTAGTGTTAAACACTAAGGTGGTCAGTTTTGAACACTGCAAGTAAAGTTTTAATACTAAGGTCCAACAGTCGTTTCAGTGATTGGATTCTAGGGTTCCAATTTAGTGTTAAGCGCTAAGGCAAGAGAGGTCACGTGGCAACACGTGAGGGTGCCTTCCCTTCAATGGTTCTGCTGAGATTACTGCATCTTTCTGAGTGTCACGTGTCAGCACGTGACGGGAATTCATATGCTCGTTTGTTAGAGCTTTTGTTAAGGGTCACGTGGGTCACGTGAGGGACAGCCTCAAAGGGTTTTCTGTAGATCTCTTGGGGGGTCACGTGGTGGCACGTGACCCTGCCTCTATGTATGTCGTTTTTAGAGGATCTGTTGATCTTTTTTCAGGAATTAAATTCCTCGGGCTTTAATTTTCAAAGGAATTAAATTCCTACTTCCTTTTGAAGATTTATATTCTGAAATAGAGTTGAACTCTGAATTTTCTGTAGGAATTAAATTCCTCATATATGTGAAGAACTGAATAGGGTTAAACCCTAATGAAAGCTTTTAAGGAACTAAACTTCCCGTTTTAAAGAATTATGATTAAGGGAATTAAATTCCTGCTGTTTCAACAGAACTATGTTCTTAATTAGGGTTAAACCCTGCTTTTTTTTATTTTGAAGGAATTAAATTCCCATGATACAGGGTCGAGCCCTAATTTTATTTTAAAGGAATTGAATTCCTATAGTTCTGCGAGAATTAAATTCTCATGCTTGCATTCCCTCTCTATATTTGGATCTGCATGGCAGGATCTCAACCCATTGAGAATTAAATTCTCAACCTTAACGGGAGATGTGCACTTTGCAGATCCTCTATCAAAGAGAGAAGAAATAAGTTCTTCTGTTTTATATATCAGAGTTAAACTCTGTTGAGAATTAAATTCTCTTTGTTTTCCGAAAGCCTTCCCTTTCTTACCTAGGGTTTTCCTTTGCAGAAGATCCAAGTTCTTTCAAAGTATCAAGGCTCTCTCCTTTTTCTTCTCCCTGCGTATGTATCTCTCTATCCCTTTTTTGTGTCTCTTGGCTCCTATTTATAGGAGAAGCAGCCGAATGAATTAGTTTTTGATGAATCTTCACTGAGAGATTTGATTTACATCCATCATTCGTTTTGGACCTTTGGATTATTTGGTGAATTTTATTCACCATTGGATTTTAAATCCAGAGATTCTCCTTTGTTATTTTGGTTAGATTTAAGGGGGAAATCTTTCCAAACCCGAGATTTTCCATAGATAGATGATATTTAATCATCTCTGAATCTTTAATTTGATTGGTCCCAGATACTCACTTTCCTTTGGAAGGATTCAAATTTCCTTCAGAATTTAATTCTGCCGTCAACATGGGCTTTGAAAGCCGGTCACGTGTGACCACGTGACCCATGGTCACGTGCGGACACGTGACCCCCTTTTGGAAAGAAAAAGGATCCTTTTTCTTTCTGCGTTCTGCCTTCTTCTGCTGCTTAGCCGTCACGTGCTACCACGTGACCCCTGGTCACGTGTGAGCACGTGACCCCTGTCTGGCACTTCTTTCCTCGGTTCAATTGGAGAGCGAGTTTGCTGCTTTGAACGTCACGTGTCGACACGTGACCCTGGTCACGTAGGAGCACGTGACCTCTTCTGAAGCACTTTTCCTTGACTTTGCTCAGCGAATCAATGTGCGCCTTTTCTGCACTTCATAGGTCACGTGTCAACACGTGACTGCTGGTCACATGTAAGCACGTGGCCCCTTTTTGAAGCTTTTCACAGAAGCTTTCCTGATTTTAAATCAGGAAACAGTTCTCTGTCTTGAAACAATCTTCAGAGTTTAACTCTGTTCGAAAAGAGCCCTTTTTTCTCAGGTAATGTTCTTGGACAACGATGGACCTCACATTTCTCTGGATTTTAAATCCGAAACAAGGGTTTTCGCCCTTTTTCCTTCATATTTTCCATAAGAACATGAAACCGCTTAACCCTCAAACTGTAGATCTCTTAGGGTTTAGATAATCTTTGAGGAGATGATGATGGCGTTTCAACCCCATGGAATTTAATTCCATCAAAAATGTTTCTGGGGGATTTAATTCCCTTTTCTTAATTAGGAATTTAATTCCAATGAAGAACTCAGTTTCTTCGCATGGAGGCTTCCTGAGGTCTCTTGGCCCTAGGTGGTTCTTCCTGCCATTAATGCAATGGGGGTTTCGTAATGATGTCTTTTGGTGGGAATTTAATTCCTTTGATTTTGCTAGATTCTTTGTAGAGCCCGAGACAGCTTCTGTTGGGGGGGAATGTGCATGGTCGTCATTCTTTGAGGATATTCTCTTTGTTTTATTGTAACGCTTTTGGCCTCATTATTAATGAGCCGTCATCCGGATTCTGTGGGACCCATATGCTTTATAGCTAGTGACCCCAGAAAACTCTGCTGTTGCTCTCTTTAACTAGTCTTCAAGTTTTTTATGCATGAATATACGTTGCTGACTTTTCTTCTAACGGTCCTCCTTTATTGGATTTCAGGTGCGATGGCTTCTGTTCCACGCTTCCCCTTCTCTCGCTCAGAGGCTGCTTTTCCTCAGTTGCCGTCTGATGAGGAAGCGATGGCGATGATTCGGGCCCATGACCCGAACTGCGCCAATCTTCTTCAATGGGGACCTTGGTACAATCAGATTATTCAGGGTCGCCGGAGTTTTCTTTGCGCGGTGCCGACGGAGCCCACTTTCCCATTTTTACCGATGGATCCTCCAAGGACAGCTTTTGCTGTGGAAATGCCCAACTGGACTCCAACGGGGAGGCTAGAGCCTTCGACGACCGGCATTCCGAACCATCCGATCCCGGCCATAGACATCTTGGGACGGCGTATTTGCCAGGGTGAGGCCCACCCGTGGGGGCAAATTTATAAGATAGGGCTCACTCCTAGGCATCCTACGGGCTACCTTCTCTGGGCTCGCTACATCCTTTCTGCCCATCGGGCGCGGTTGCAGAAAGTCGGGCTTTATCAGGCCATATACGCGTCGCTATTCCATTACAAGTCCCCGCATGCCTGGTGGGTCAAGGCGTTTTTGAACCAGTGGAATCTTCCCACTAATACTTTCATTCTGGGAGATCGCGAGGTTTCGATTTCTCTGGCCGAATTTTATGATATCTCGGGGTTGCCGAAAAGGGGTAATCTGTATGAGGAGTTGTTACCTCCCGACGAGTATGTTTTTGAGCCTGAGCTCGCCCCAGTTGACGGTCTGTCTTCTGAGAATGCTGTTCGCCACAAGCGCCCCAGTTTAATCAAGGCCCTAGGCATCTTTGACCAATTATTCACCGAGTCCGAGGAGCAGGGTGTCACTTTCAAGAGCTTCATTGCTCGTTTCCTTCGTGAGGACGCCTTATCGAAGACAACCCCGAAGTTTGCCAACATTGGGGACCCTTTTGGGTTTGGCCCGAAGAGGTTGCCGACCAATGAATCAGATCTACCTCAGTATTACATCCCTATTATATCGCCGATCTCTTTTGAATCCATTGCTGCCCCAGGCATGGACGAGGAGACGTTCTTTGTTGGGTTTGTTAGCGTCTGGCTCAGTTGGTTCGTTATCCCCATGCATCGCCGCTTCATGAGAGCCTCGGTCATCTACCCGGCTCATCGTATTGCTGAGGGGATGAGGTTGGCTATCGGCATCCCGGCCTTGGCGCACCTCTATGACGGATTGGGCACCGCAGCTAATACCTCTACGCCTGGCGTGGACGTCGTGAACTTTTCGCTTCATTATTTCACGTCGTGGATCGAAATGCATGTGCTGGGATCTTTTGCTATGCATCAGAGGCCCGCCTTTTACGACGCCTATCCCTTCCCGCGACTCATGCGACTGGTGGATGCTTCTGCTGCCGACCCAACTCAATTTGGGGCTATTCGGGTGCTGATTTCTCCTCATGCCACCGCTGGCGGGTTGGTTTTTAATGATCGGGTTCTGTCTACTCCTTCGGGTCCCGTTCAGCAACTTTGGGACCAATCAAAGGACAATGCGCCTTCTCTGAAGCCCCGAGAGGCCACGCATTTGTATCCAATTAGACCGGGCTACTTGGTGTTTCGCCAGGACAGTGCAGCTCTTTTTATGCGGTACAATCCGCATCGATTTGCCCGGCAGCTTGGATATGACCAGGGTGTTCTTTTTGAGGCTTTTATGGTCGCCCCGATCCCTTCGCTCGATGCTGTTCGCGATGCCGCTCATCATTTCATGAGGTTGAACACCGGCTCTCATTTCATGGTCCCCGAAGCCGAGTACATGCCCCGATGCGTAGGTGCATTTACGGGCTGGTATCTTCATCGAATCACCCCAATTATTGCTGAAGAAAGAAGGGTTCTTCTTGGTCACGACTCCCCTCCTCAGGTTTCGGGAGCTAAGCTGCGACCAAGGGTTCCAGTCCGCTTCCCTTTGAGGGAGATTGGCACCGCCCTCATTCCGGGGGAGTCAGGGGTAGACCATACTCCAACAGCTGGTATGCCCTTGGGTTCCCGATCGCGGGGTAGACGGGCTCCAGTAGTAGCACCTCTGCCGGTGGCAGCACCGCCCCCCGTGGCGTCGACACTGGCGATGTCGTCCTCGGTTGTGGCACCAAGCGAAAGTAACAGGGATGAGAGTGCTGAAGGCGATGTGGGCCAGCGCCGCCCTAAGGCTTCGCGAGGGAGGAAGAGGTCATCCTCAGCGACCGGCTCTGGGTCTAAACGGCGCAGGAAAGCGGCTGCCACCCTGCTTGATTCTGTGGTGGAGTCTGAGCCTATCCTCGAAGACGAACCATTGGCCTTGCAAGAGTCAAGCGCTGGACTTCTCTTCCCGAGTTCGGCTGATGAGGAGGCTGCACAGTTGGCTGAGGCCATACGGCGTTCAAAAGACGCGTCCCATAACGCCAAGGTTCCGAAGAAGTCTTATCCCGCTGTAATTTTCTACGAAGACCCTTCGTGGATTCGGCGGCGATTTATCGGCCCTTTGGAGGAATGGGAGGAAAGGGCTTTGAAGCAGGCCGCTTCAGAAGACGCAGCTGATGCACTTTCTTTATAGACCGGCGGTCATGAGTCTACTCTTGAACCTCGGTGAGCTTATCTCCTTGAGAAGGAGAAGCGGCTTGAAGAAGCCATATTGAGGGCTTCTTTGCGTACAGGTATGTTGTGCTTATTCTGTAATCTTGCCGGTTATTTATACTCGTGGGTATGTATCATTATTTTTGTTTGAATCGTGCAGAATCTTCGACGTTGGGGGAGCTCCCTACTGGCCCCTTAAAGCTAAAGCCCGCCGAAATTCTTAATGAAGCTTTGCCGGATGTGGAGAGGGTTGATGAGGCTGCTCCTCTCATGATAGAACCTCCAGCAGCGGTTCTTGGCCAGGGAGTGCTTGCCCCTTTGGGGGAGGCTCCCCTGGAGGCTGCCGCCCCAATGGCTCTTACTGAGGTCGGCTCAAGGGCTGGAAGCGAGGTAGTCGGGGCTCCTCTCCCTTTGTTGGAGCCTGAGGTCACGGCGGAGACCGTTGAAGCTGCTATCCCCCCGGCTCAGAATGGGAGGAGTGTTGAAGGTATCCTTCTGCATTTTAATTTAGCAACCCCTTCATAGTCTGAACTCTTTTACCTTTCCCAGAATTGCGCGGCTTGGCGGCCACGATCGCGGATCTGTCGCCTCGTCAATCGTTTCAGCGTTTATTGGAGATGGCAGCTCCGCAGGCGATCCCCCCTCAGCGTATTGTCCTTTCCTCTGGGCAAGGTTAGTGTCATTCGCCATTTTTTACCATAGCATTGTTACCATTTTGCGAAATGACGTTGATGTCTCTTATAGTTTTAGAAGCCGACGATAAGGTTGAGGTCGTCGAAGGGCCAGGGGAACCTTCAGCTCCTACTTGCATGACTGTCGGTGAGTGACATTTTATTATAGTCCCATTCATTCTGCGTTTAAAAGTTTTACTAACATTCGCCAAATTGGAGCAGCCCTGCCAGTCTCCATGGCTTTGGAATCACGCATTGTGATGCCGCCCGGCCCCTATGCTTTGCGGGCTTCAGAACGCTTGGCCCAATTGAGCCTTGTCTCCCTATCTTCTTTCGTCGAGGAGCTTCGCGCTGGTAGTGCGACTACAGCCGAAGCGTTTGCTGCTGAGGCTAACGGCTCCCTTCCTTTTCTCGCCACCTATCACCGCGAGGAGGTGGTGCGGGTCTGGGTGGAGTTCTGTAGGAAGGTGGAGGCCTATTTGTACGCTCTCGAGTGTTCTCGCCTTTCCTCGGAGGTTGTGGCTGCAAAGGCAGAGTTACGGGGGCTGATAGCACGGTGCGCGGCAAACATGACGTCATGTGAGAAGAGACTTGGCCGTAAATTCTCGGAGAGGGAGCTAGCCTCCAAGGCGCTGGGCGAGCTTCAAGCCAATCTCACAGCCAGGGCCAACAAAGCATACGAACTCTGGCGGGTGCTTCAGGAGTCCATAAAAGAGGTGGTGGCTCTCGATAAAGCTGCCACGTTTACTCGTGAGAGGGTCGAGGCTCATAAAGCCACCGAGAAAGAGCTCGAAGCTCGGCTCGCTTCGTATCAGGCTCAGCAAGCTCAGGCGGAGGCTCGTCTTCTGGAGATCTTGCGTCATGAAGCCGTAGCTCAACAGCAAAACGATGAGCTGGTAAAATTACTACACCGGCCGCCGGCCTAAGGACTTGTATCTTTTCTCCCCTTTTTGTACATGCTCATGAATGAGAGTATCTCTTCCTTTGTTTCTTTCATAAATTGTACTTTGTATCCATTTTGGTTCATGAATAAAAGATACAATTTTCCTCTCAATGATGTGTCCCCTTTTTATTGAATGTATTCTGCGGACATTCTACCTTGATCTCCTTGCAGGACAGCCAAGGCTTAGGATTCAGGGTTAAGATCCGCTTCCTAAGACTTCTGCATTTTACGAGCCACGAGGGTCTCATAAAGAGTTTTTCTCCCTACAGGTCAAGAGGATCCCATAGGTGTAAGTTCTCCTTAAGAATCGTGAGGATTCTCAAGCGGGTTTTCCCTTGAGAGCCGTAAGGATCTCACAAGAGAGTTTTTCTTCCTTACAGGTCGTGAGGACTTGTAAGTGCTGGATGTGGTCACCCTTGTCCGTGTTTTACGGAGTCAGGGGTTTCTCCAGGTATCGTAGTTTAAAGACGTCACGGTCAAGGTTAAGGACCTCATAGTCCGTGGATTTAAGGACTCCACAGTCCGCTGTTAGTTTTAAGACATCACGGTCAAGGTTAAGGACCTCATAGTCCGTGGATTTAGGGACTCCACAGTCCGATGTTTGGTTGCAGGGACCCGTCACCTCTTTGAAGACGCTGAGGAATTACAACGCCAGGCATCAAAGGAGTGAAGAGATGTACCCTTAAACCAAGGCAAAATCAGTAAGGAATCGGGGTGGTCGATCGTTAGTTTTAAGACATCACGGTCGAGGTTAAGGACGTCATAGTCCGTGGATTTTAAGGACTCCACAGTCCGGTATTTGCTCTGGATGCTTCACACGGGTTCACTGTCGTGCTTGGCGAGGACCAGGCTCCGCTCTGGATGCTTCACACGGGTTCACTGCCGTGCTCTGCGAGGACCAGGATCCGCTCTGGACGTTTTCCACGGGGTCAAAGAGTGACATTATCCGCGTTCCACGTAACCAGGAATTTTGCACTAGATGCTTCACACGGGTTCATTGCCGTGCTCGGCGAGGACCAGGCTCCGCTCTGGATGCTTCACACGGGTTCACTGCCGTGCTCTGCGAGGACCAGGATCCGCTCTGGACGTTTTCCACGGGGTCAAAGAGTGACATTATCCGCGTTCCACGTAACCAGGAATTTTGCACTAGATGCTTCACACGGGTTCACTGCCGTGCTCGGCGAGGACTAGGCTCCGCTCTGGATGCTTCACACGGGTTCACTGCCGTGCTCTGCGAGGACCAGGATCCGCTCTGGACGTTTTCCACGGGGTCAAAGAGTGACATTATCCGCATCCCACGTAACCAGGAATTTTGCACTAGATGCTTCACACGGGTTCACTGCCGTGCTTGGCGAGGACTAGGCTCCGCTCTGGATGCTTCACACGGGTTCACTGCCGTGCTCTGCGAGGACCAGGATCCGCTCTGGACGTTTTCCACGGGGTCAAAGAGTGACATTATCCGCGTTCCACGTAACCAGGAATTTTGCACTAGATGCTTCACACGGGTTCACTGCCGTGCTCGGCGAGGACTAGGCTCCGCTCTGGATGCTTCACACGGGTTCACTGCCGTGCTCTGCGAGGACCAGGATCCGCTCTGGACGTTTTCCACGGGGTCAAAGGGTGACATTATCCGCGTTCCACGTAACCAGGAATTTTGCACTAGATGCTTCACACGGGTTCACTGCCGCGTTAGGCGAGGTCTAGGCTCCGCTCTGGACGTTTTCCACGGGGTCAAAGAGTGACATTATCCGCGTTCCACGTAACCAGGAATTTTGCTGATTGTATCCGCATTTCACGGGATGGAGGTTTGACTGTTGGCGATATGTATACCACCGAGCCATGGAACTGGGAGTTGCCGCTGTTCCGCTTAGCTTGAAGTTGTGTCCGTCGTTACGAGACGAATGTTGGGATGATCTCTAGGTCGCTTGTGGCCCGTCGAGATTTAGCTTCTTTCTTTGGTGAAACCTGGGGAAGGAGTATGATCCCTTCTTTGTTTGCGCCCCTGGATTGTATACAGAGGCAGATGTAACACCACCTGTAGGGCGATGATTTCACTTCTATTTTATTTCTTTTTCCGCGATGCTCTATCATTTCAGCTTTTTATATCGCGAAGGTCGCGATTGCCCCATCATTTCGGCTATTTTTCGCGGTGCCCAATCATTTCGGCTATTTATTTATTTTCTGCTCGCTGCTTTTTATTGCGAGTTGCTCCATCATTTCGGCTATTTTTCATGCCTTCATTTTTACTTGCTGCTTTTTATTGCAAGTTGCCCCATCATTTCGGCTATTTTGTAGGCATGTGTGGCTTGCTAGCTTTTTCGCTGCGAGCCTGGATTTTAGGCACCGATTTCGGCATCAGCACCTCTACAACTGGAATGTTGCCAGAAGCGAATCATCATTTGCCTTTGTCGATGACGAACAAAGGTGGCTCAGCAAGCAGGGTTAAGGGTCCTGTCGACCAAGGCTTTTGACTTTATGAGCCGTAAGGGTCTCACAAAGGTATTTCTCCCTACAAGTCGTGAGGATCTTGCAGGTGTATTTTCTCCTTAGGGATCGTGAGGATTCCTAAGCGTGTGTTCCTCTGTAAGTCGTAAGGATCCTACAAGAGGGCTTTCTCCTCATGGGTCGAGAGGACCTACAAGGGTTGGACTTTGTTGGGGAAATGTCTATTCGCGCCCGTGGATTGTATACAAGGGTCAGTATTGAGCCTCCTGTAGGGCAATATCAAAGGTTGTGGGGGATTTGCTTAAGAACAGGTTTAGGTTTCTGTAACTTAAGACTTTTAAATCTCGTGAGCCGTGAGGGTCTCATGAGAGAATTCTCCTTACGAGTCGTGAGGATCTCGCAAGTGTATTTTCTCCTTAGAAATCGTGAGGATCCCTAAGTGTGTTACTCCTTTGCGAGTCGTAAGGATCTCACGCAGGTGGTTTCTCCTTACAAGGTCGGGAGGACCCTATAAGTGTCTTTTAACGAGGTTGCGCCCTTTCGGGTTTTCACAAACACTCGCCGGTAGTCCTGCTGTTTTTACTCACGGAGCCCTTTCGGGTTTTCATCCGTGCCCGTTTTGCTTGTGGACGCACCGTTTTTTTATTTTTATTTTTATTTTTATTTTTTATTTTTTTTTTATCTCGTCAGCCTAAGGATGCTGCGGTAGTAGTTTTAGGGACGTTTCGGTCCATCGCTAGTTTAAGGACGTTTCGGTCCGTCGTTAGTTTAGGGACGTTTCGGTCCGTCGTTAGTTTAGGGACGTTTCGGTCCGTCGTTAGTTTAGGGTCGTTTCGGTCCGTCGTTAGTTTAGGGACGTTTCGGTCCGTCGTTAGTTTAGGGACGTTTCGGTCCGTCGTTAGTTTAAGGACGTTTCGGTCCGTCGTTATGGGAAGGCCAGCTGCTGCTTGTAAAGTTTGAGCTTAGGAAGATAGCGAGTGGACATAGTTGTCGTCATCTATCATTGACCCAGGCTATGGCTCATTAAGCATAGTATTTCTTTAAGAAGCGGCCGTTTATTGGCCTGAAAGGCCTTTCACCGTGCATGTCCATGAGTAGATAGGCTCCACCCTGGTAGACCTTGTCTATGATGTAAGGGCCTTCGTAGTTTGGCTCAAATTTCCCCCGCTTGGCACGATTGGGGATCATAGGTCTTTTGACCACTAAAACGAGTTCGCCTTGGTGGAATGTCCTCGGCCTGGTCAATCTTTCGTACGAGCGCGTCATCTTTGCTTTGTAGGCTTCTAGATGTTGTTGTGCTATGAGCCGGGTTTCGTCGAGGGCATCAAGCTCCTCAAGCCGAAGGTGAGCATTTTCTTCTTCCGTCAGCTCATGGTGGACTGCCACTCGTAGAGAGGGTAACTCTATCTCGAGGGGGAGCACTGCTTCTGTCCCAAATACCAACGCGTACGGCGTTGTGTTCGTGGCCGTCTTGAATGTAGTTCGATAAGCCCAAAGGGCTTCTTGCAGCCTTTCGTGCCAGTCTCTCTTATTCCGGGAAACAGTCTTTTTTATGATATTCGTCAAGGTCTTATTGAAGGCCTCGGCCAGACCGTTAGCTCGTGGGTTGTAAACTGAAGAATATCTCCAGTCTATATTGTGCTGCTACGAGAAGCGGCTAATCTTATGGCTTCTGTAGGCTGGCCCATTATCGGAGATAATCCGCCGTGGCGTTCCGAACCGATAGATGACGTGCGTCTTGAAGAAATGGAGGATATTCTCCGTCTTTACTTCCCTCAGTGGTATTGCTTCTGCCCATTTGGAGAAGTAATCAGTCGTCGCCAGGAAAAAACGATGTCCCCGGGATGATGCTGGCTCGATGGGGCCGACTATGTCGGTCCCCCACATTTCGAATGGCCAACTAGCCACCGTTGGGTATAGTGGATTCGGATCTTGGTGGATAAAGTCTCCGTGGATCTGGCACGAGTGGCATTGCTTCGCATACTTGAGACAGTCCTGGATCATCGTGGGCCAGTAGTAGCCCATCCGTTTAATTTTTAACTTCATCTTTGGGCCTGCTTGGTGAGAGCCGCAAAGTCCGTCGTGAACTTCCTGAATAACTCTTTCTGCTTCGTCAGGTCCTAAGCATCTCAGCCATAGAGAATCAAACGATCTCTTGTACAGAGTATCGTTGACGAACGAGAAAGATAGAGCTCGTTTCATGAGCTGATGTCTTGAGGATGCTTCTTTGAGCATTCGGTGGGACCTAAAGTAGTTTATGAAGACTTCCCTCCAGTCCTCGGCCTTCTCATGGTCTTTTATTTGTAGGGTCGTCTGCTCAGTCGCTCCCTTTTCTTTATATAATTCCGGAGGTATTTCTGCCGGAGCAAGCACTCGACGGCTTTGTACCACGATTCTTACATCATCGAGGTTTTCGTCCGCCAGTTCTTTAGCAAGTTTGGCTAACGCGTCTGCTTTACTGTTTTCCGCGCGCGGTATATTCTCCAAAGTATAGGAGGGAATTTGGATCAATAGTTGTTGCACATTTTCGCCGTACCTCACCAACTCCGGTTTGCACGTTTGGTAATCACCATTTACTTGACTAACAACCAGTTGAGAATCCCCGTATATAAGGAGGTCTTCAATTCCCAAGTCGATGGCGATTTTGAGGCCCGCTATCAGAGCTTCGTATTCAGCTTCATTGTTTGTCCTCGGCTCTGTTAAGGAGAAGGCGAAGCACATTATCCCTCCTTGTGGAGTTGCAAAGATGAGGCCTATCCCCGATTTGATCATTGGGATACCCTGTTTCTGTTTCTTTACGGAGGACGCTCCATCGAAGTAGAGTTCCCATCGGGTGCTACCGCCGCCAATCGCGTCAAATGCATGCTCGTCCGGCAAATCACAGTTCAGAGGAGAATCGGCCGGTATCGGGTGCTCGGCGAGGAAATCGGCAATGGCTTGGCCTTTTACTGCCTTGAGAGGTTGATACGTTACCGAGAACTCCATCAAGAGTAGGGCCCACTTAGCGAGTCATCCCGTCAATATGGCTTTCGACATTAAGTATTTAAGGGGGTCTATCTTTGAAATGAGACGGACTTCATGCGCCAACGCATAGTGCCTGAGCTTTGTTATTACGAAGATTAATGCCAAGCAATGTTTTTCAATGGGAGAGTAGTTGCTTTCTGCCCCCAGCAGAACCCGACTTAAGTAGTAGAGTGCTCTCTCTTTTCCCTGATCGTTCTCTTGCGCCCATAATGCGCCCAAGGAACCTTCGAGGGCGGTTGTATAAAGAATGAGGGGTTTTCCTTTGACCGATGCGGCCAACACCGGAGGGTTCTGCAGGTATTGCTTGATCTCGTCTAGTGCACCTTGGCATTTGTGATCCCAAACGAACGGAGTTCCCTTTTTCATCAGGTGGCTGTAAGGACGGCATTTGCCAGAAAGATTGGCGATAAATCGCCGGATGTATGCGAGCTTCCCTTGGAGAGACCGCAACTGTTTGAGAGTTCTTGGCGGAGGCATTTCCATGATCGCTTTAATCTTTGATGGATCTATTTCAATTCCTCGGTGTCGAACGATGAATCCCAGGAATTTGCCCGAGGAGACTCCAAACGCGCACTTGAGGGGATTCATTTTCAAATTGTATTGCCGAAGGCGTTGAAACACAGTCTCCAGATGTTTTAAATGATCTTCGTATGACATGCTCTTTACTACGAGGTCATCGATATAGCACTCGACGATGTCATGTATGAGGTCGTCGAAGATCTTTGTCATGGCCCTTTGATAGGTAGCGCCCGCGTTCTTTAGACCAAAGGGCATAACCCTGTAGCAGAATATACCCAAAGGGGTCCGGAAAGCGGTGTGCTTCTAGTCTTCGGGATGCATCTTTATCTGATTGTATCCTGACGAACCGTCCATAAAGGAGAAAACCTCGTGAGTGGACGTATTATCTATCATCAGCTCGGTTACCGGTACTGGGAAATCATCCTTTGGACAGGCTTTATTGAGATCCCTGAAATCCACGCATATGCGTACTGTCCCGTTCTTTTTCATTACCGGGACGATATTGGCGATCCAATCGGGATATTGGACTTCTTGGATAAATCCAGAATCGATCAGCTTCTTGACTTCGGCGTTGATGCTCATCTCAAGCTCGAGTCGCATCCTTCTTGGCGCTTGCTTGACTGGCTTGATATCCGGGGATATTGCTAATTTATGCACGGCAACCTCCGGATCTAATCCTGGCATCTCAGAGTAGTTCCACGCGAAGCAGTCTTTATGCCGTAGAAGCACGTTCTTTAACGCGGCCACCTTTTCTTCAGAGAGTAGCTCGCTGACAAATGTCGGTCGCGGGTCATCTGCCCGATCCCAACTCAATCTTCCTGAGGTTATCCGCCGTAGTATGTATACCATCTTCCAGTTCTCTCGGAGCTGGCGGAAATTCTGAGATCGCCTCGTCGTCGCCGTTCTCAAAGCACTGGGGAAAGTCATCCATGTTCTCGCGCTCTTCCTTTAATATCGTAATCGTATAACAGGTGCGAATCCGCTCCCAGGACTGAGGTGGATCCGGTTTTGCTCTTGCGGCCTTGGGTTCATGCTTTTGTGGCGGCGTTACCCTCCAGCCGTTGGATAAAGCGAATCTGCCCGTTGGTACTGGTCCTCGACCCAGTTCTTGAAGGTGAAGCAGTCTTCGGTAGGATGTCCTATGGCTCGGTGATAAGAGCAATAGCTCAAACGAGAAGCCTTGTTAGCTTGCTCAGGGTGTCTAGACTCTGGAAGTGCGATCATTTGATGTTTTAAAGCGAGCTTGAGTAACTTCTCCGTCTTGTCTCGGGGGAAGGAATACGCTCGACTCATCTTCTCCATGAGGGACGAATCCGAGCCGCGCAGTACCCGTAACCCTCTAATCTTGCGTCGTTGTTGTCGGCTCCTCTTCCCACTTCTTAATTTATTTCCGTCTCCGCACCGGGCCTTTCGTATGACGGGTTGACAAAGATGAGCGTCTTTGTCTTTTGGAGCCTGTTGAAATAGACGTTGCGTCCTGGCCTGCTCGTAGATGGCCATTTCGCGGTTGTGGTTTTCCTGAGCTTTCGGACCCATTTTCCTGATAGGCTTGTCCGTTCGTTCTTCAAATGACGGACTCGGCGCTTCGATCGCGGGGTGTAATTTTGACGAGGGGTTGGCATCTCCTGACAGGGCGTCCTCCTCTTCATCAAAGGTGTATATGGCGTAGTTACTGTGGACCCGTTCCCGTTTTCCCGCTCTCGCGTATCCAAGCCCGAGTGTTTCCATTTTCCCGTTGGGCAATTTGCGTTGAGTCCCGGGGAGATCCCAGATCTTGTTGTAGAACTGAGCCTGTTGAACAGTCTGTTTTAAGGGTACTCCTTGGCGCTTCAATAGCTTCTTTAATCCATTTGTATAGTATCTGGGCAGACGAATGGGTTGGAGTCTGTCGCATGTAGCATCCACGCCATGCCAGATCTCTTTCTCTATTTTCGACTCTGAGGATCGGTAGAATAGGATCACCTTCTCACCCCTTAGCCTAGGAGGGACGTAAAATGTTTGCAGGTCCTGCACATTGTGAACTTGCAGCGTGTCGAGATCCTTGTAGTGTTCTCGCGGTACCATGGTGATTTGCAGACTATGGTCATCGCCAGGGGGCGCCTGTATTGACAGCCGATTGGAGAACACAGCATTAACTTCATCTTCTGAATCACTTCCGAAGACCAACATGGGGGCGAGCGTCCCCAGGTTGTTGCGTTGAGATGGCCCTGCATAAACTATCTCTTCCTCTTCTTCGGTATCGCTCCCGAAAACAGGGATGGTGGCGGCGGTTTTGTTCTCCGGGTCGCGACACCTTTCTGTATCCTCGAAATCTGGCAAAAAGTACTTCGCATCTTCGTACTTGCGGACTTCATTCACGGAAAATGGGTTCAACTCACCTGTTACAGTATACTCGAAACCATCATTAAAGTACTTCATACACTGATGTTGTGTAGAAGGGATGATGTTGTACTCGTGTAGCCAAGGACGGCCGAGCAAGGCGTTGTAGCAGGTCTTGGCGTCAATGACATGGAATTTGATGTCTGTGACGAGAAGTCCAAAGCGTAATGTTAGTATCACAGATCCGAGAGTCCGTGACGATTGTGAATCGAAACCGGAGATAGTAATTTTGTCACGAGCGAGATGTTGCACACTCATGCAGATTTCCTTCAACACCCGAACATTAAGGAGATTGACGGAGGATCCATTATCCACCAGGATCTTGCCTATCTTGATATCATGGCAGTATCCGGAGACATATAGGGGACGGTTATGGTCGCACGTCCCGAGAAGGAGGTCTTCATCACCGAAAGTGATATCGGCTGTATGCACTTCCTCCAGTTCATCCTTCATCTTTTCAGTGGCGAGGAAGGCTTGGAATTGTTCTGGTTCTTGCAATGCCTTAATTAGTGAGTCTCGCGCTTCTTTTGATAATAGGAGGGCGTCGAGAATGCTAAGCTGAGAAGGTAGCTTCCTTAGGTGCGCGAGGATGTTATAGTCCACTTTACTCCTCCTAGGAGGGTCTTTGGCAGCCAGTTCTTTCATGACTTGGTCATCTAAAGTGATATCTTCAGTGACCTTTTCCTTTCCCTTGTCTTTTCTACTTACGAGCCCGAGATTCTTTTCTGGGAGTGTGCGATTGCGCAGCTGGATGTTCTCGCAGGCCTCCGATTCCTCCTCTTTCCCTAAAACGGATTCTTTAAAGAGAGGGCCCAGAGCCATTTCTTCATCAGAGTCGCTCCCAAAGGTGAGAACTTGTGACCCCCCGGCGTTAACCATGTAACAGTTGCCAGTAGCTCTGTTGTGCCCTTCGATAGTACTTCTTCGCTCCCGACGGCTCTTGCGTTTCATGCGCTTAAAATGTTGCTGTCGAGTAACATATCCTTGCCACCATACTTTAAAGGCGTCGCACTCCTCCGTGGGGTGTGAGGTTCTCCGATGATATGCGCAATAATTAGGGTGCCTCTCCGCCCCATCGTGTGCATTTCCTTCCGAGGGTGGTAGCTTCATTCCCATTGACATGGCTTTGGCAAACCTTTTCCTCGTCTTGAATATCTTCTTGTCTACTTCGGATGCCTTTTGATCTGGCGGGGGTAGTTCAACTATTTCATTCAGTCGCCTGCATTTGGTTCCTTCTGACGTTGCCATCTCACGCTCCTGATCCGCTTTACTTTTTAGGCGAATTTCGTCTAGAAAGGCATTGATCATTTCATTTGTCAGCCACGCACGCTCAGGTTCTGCCTCCAGCTTCTTAGTGCTAGGAGTTTTCTCATCATCGGTAAAAGAGTGGGAGATCACGTTACAACTCGCCACGTACTCTTCGGATTCGTCCGACGAGCTCTCTTCATCATCTCCCTCTTGAAAGATGTGGTTGAGGAACTCTTGCAGTGTGACAGGAGTTCGCGCCTTTTGATTGTACTCTTCCAGCGCGTCGATTTGCTTCTGCAAGTTCGTGTGCTCGTCTCCAAGCTTCGCGGGCTTCTTGGATTTCTTCTTCTTTTTCTTCGAAGATTTTGACGGTTGGGCGTGAGTATTTGGGCCATTATCACGAGCCTTCGTAGTTATGCGGGGCTTCAACATCCCCTCGATAATTTGAGGTTCAAGAGGGTCTTTCCATTCGATTGCAGGGCATGCGTGAAGGTCTCTCAGCATTCTTTTGGTTTTCGTTGATAGCACGACCTCCCATGGAGCTTCTTCAATAAAGGAGCAGGTTGCCCCCAATGTATCTGCTTTCTTGGGAGTATGCGGTTGTGGTGGGCTCACCTTCCACTTCTCGGACAGTACAAACTTCCCCTGGAGGTATTGATCTTCAATCCATCCTTTGAAGACGAAGCAATCTTCAATCGGATGACTTATCGTTTGATGGTAAGGGCAATAGCTAGGGTTATTCACCTCGGTGGGTTGCGGCGGTCGCCTTGGATTTGGTAGGTTTATAAGTCTGTTACGTATTGCCAGCTCGAATAACCGTTTCGTCTTGTCCCGTGGGAACGAGTAGGGACGTTTCATTTTCTCATTATAATACCGGCGTCTTTCTTCCAGTTGATCTGCCGGTTTCGGGGCGTTAGGTTGCTGTTGGGCATTCGCGACAAAGGTTGCCCTTCTTTTACCCTTGTCATTCCGAGGTTCCGACTTCGGGGGAGGTGGTCTATGACCCATCTGGTCCATCTGAGCCAACTTGTCGATTAAAGCCTGGAATGTGGTTGGCTTAAAGAACATCATGAACTGGGAGATAGTTGCGTGGGGGTCTAGGGTTCCCACGAACATGCCCACTGCGGGTGCCTCCTCAATGCGTTGCTCGCATCTCGACCACAAATTCCGCCAGCGTATAGCATACTGGACCCAGGTTTCTCCTGGTTTGACCCTGGCGTTAATCAAAGCAGTTATTGGAGTGCGCTCGCTGGCGCTTGCGAATCGCTGAGTGAATAACAACTCCATTTCAGCGAACGTTTTAATAGAATCGTTCGGGAGTTCCGAATACCATTCGAATGCTGTTTCTGATAAGCTGCCCACGAACTGTCGGAGCAACAGTTTATCATCACCACCGGTGTTACCGCAGAGGGCTCGGAACTGGGCGACATGTTGATGGGGATTGCCGGTCCCCTTGTACACGTGGAATTTTGGTATCGTATAGCCTTGCGGGTATTTGATTTGGTCGTACCAGCTTGGATACGGCCGCCCCGTTTTCACGACTTGACCAGCTGCCTCAGTCGTATGATGGACCCGGATTTGCTGGGCTATGTAGTCAGCCAAGTCCGCCTTAGAGATTGCCTCCTCCTTGGCCGTTGAGAGGGCCGGCAGTGGATTCGACGTTTCTCCTCGGTCGTCTTCAAGAACGATTGGGGGATCTTCGGCGGGCAAGTCCTGCTGGATCATCATTCCTATCATATCTTGGAAGAGAAGGCCCATACGTTGTATGTTGGCTGCTTGTTCAGCAGCCTCTTTGTCCTTCTTCTCCAGTATCCGGCGAAGGAATTCAGCGTCGGTTTCTTCTTCTTGACGTGCGTCTGAGGATGTTTCTGGGCTTTCTTTTGGCCCGGTAAGTGGGGCCATAGCACTCATCATTTCTTGGAGCTTTTGTTGTTGCTCTTGAGCTTTCGTCACGGATCGGGTAAGTGGTCGGTGACCTGTAGAAGTGCGGCTCTCCTCCTTTCCAGAGGCCATGTATCCGGTGTGGACCATCATGCCCCCAGACTTAGGGCGTCTGGGCTCAGTGCTTTTAGCCGTCGTTGCACGCTGGGGGGTCTTCTCTGGCATCCTCCTTTTATGAGCCATGGAGGTTGAGGGGGCCGTTGAAGTGGGCGTCCCGACAGCCTTTCGGGGTTCAGCCTGGTGACCAGCTTCCGGTTGGATTTTCAGCTTCTTGTGCTGGCGGGAGGAGTTTGGATCGATGATCGAGTCTCGGGCCTGCCGCCAAACCTTATAGATTTTGGAAGACAGCCGTTGAGGAGATTGGGGCTGTTCTGATTCCATTTCCACAACCTTTTTTAACGGGGGAGGAGACCTCTTCAGCACTGCAGTAGGAGAATTCCTTCGCACCTTATTTAGCATTTCGAAGCTGTTCCCAGTTGGAACAGCAGCATTAACTTCTGCCACCGGGGCTGATGGAGTCAACCCAGAGGGGGAGTTGCCCCTAGCCTTCCTTACTCGGCGCCAATGGCGACGTCGAGCGTGTCGAGCGGACGGCGTTGGGTCAGCGGTAAGAATGGTTTCGTCTTGCCCCCTGTGTGGGTGGGGGGTTGCTGTTGGTGTTAGCCTATCAAAGACCGATGTCCTTTGGATAGCAGGAGCGGGAGCTGAAGCCGTCAATCTTGTAAAGACCGACTTTTTGGCCGGAGAAGCCGCCTTGGCGATTTCGGGGGCAGGAACGGCCACTTTCTTAGAGATAGCCTCCTCTGAGATTGTAGGCCCTATGATGAGTTCGCAGGATTTCCGGCCCAATCTAGAGAAGACCGAGGCGTTGACGTTGGGCGACTCGTTGAGAGGAGCCGCGGCAGGGGTAAGACGATCAAAGACTGACTTCTTGTGAGCTTCCTTCGTCAGTACCGGCGCCGCGAAGCTTAATGATGGGAATATAGTCCCGAAGAACAATCCGGAAGAGGCTTGAGTCACTTGGTCCACCGGCATTGTGAACAACGAAGCAGCTTGGGGTCCATAGGCTATACCTCCTGGCGAGGTAGAGCGTTGGTCGCAATTGCAGTTTGAGCAGTTGGAGGATTTCGCAGAAGTAGAAGCCATCGATCCTTTGTTTTCTGCAATAGGCAAGACGCCAATTCTTAGTATCTTGAAACCCACGGACAACCATTAGCGAACCGCGATTGGTTCGCGAATCACGACACACGAAGTGTGGAGTGGAAAGAGGAAAAGGTCCCACCGGGCGTGCCAGAATCTGTTCCCCTCCGAACGGCGGCCTGGACTCAGGCGTCCGAGCCTGAGGTTCGGGGCAGATGCTAATTGGTGCTATCCGTCCACCTCTCCGAAGATGCCAAGTTGTTTATGGCACCGTGCATCGGGGGTTTAGACGGATGTGTCCGATGTAGCAGACTTCGTCAGATTCCCCCTCGTTTGAGGGGTTTTTGATTGTGGGGACGCTCTTCCCTGCAGGCGCAAGCCCCTGCAGTTAATTACGCTACCGCATCGCGGTAACAACTTTCTCCTTCTCCAGCTGGTCACTTCGTGTCGTGGGTGTTTGTTTTGTGTTTTGTTGCCTGTGGATTGTTTACGGAGACTGAGTTATGTCGTCGCCCGTAGGGCGTGGACTAGTCCAAATCCGTGTTTATCTTAGATTTGGGTTTGGGGGTTTGGTTTGAGGATACGTCAGCCATACTCGAGGCTAAGATCAACTCAAACGTTTGTTAAGGATACGTTAGTCCGATTTGAGACTAAGATCAACTTAACAGGATCGTTTAGATCCGACAAAAGAGCGTTTGGGCTCCATTGTTCCAGTTTAGGGACATAGTGGTCCATCGTATATATGGCCGTCGGGACCCGTCACCTCTCTGACGACGTTGAAGGATTACAACGACGGATGTCAGAGGAGTTCAGAGATGTACCCTCGAGCCAAAGTTAATTTGGGGGATTCATAGTCCGATCTGTTTGAAGGTTTAAGGATACGTTAGCCATCTTTGAGGCTAAGATCAACTTAAACGGGACCGTTTAGATCCGACAAAAGAGCATGCGGGGCTCTATTGTTCTAGTTTAAGAACATTGCGGTCCATGGGTAGTTTAAGGACATTGCGGTCCGTGGGTAGTTTAAGGACATTGCGGTCCATTGTTAGTTTTAAGACATCTCGGTCAAGGTTAAGGACGTCATAGTCCATGGGTTTAAGGACTCCACAGTCCGGTATGTGCTCTGGATGCTTCACACGGGTTCACTGCCGTGCTTGGAGAGGACCAGGCTCCGCTCTGGGCGTTTTCCGTGGGGTCAAAGAGTGACATTATCCATGTTCCACGTAACCAAGAATTTTGCACTAGATGCTTCACACGGGTTCACTGCCGTGTTCGGCGAGGACTAGGCTCCGCTCTGGACGTTTTCCGCGGGGTCAAAAAGTGACGTTATCCGCGTTCCACGTGACCAGGAATTTTGCATTAGACATGGGTTTAAGGACCCCACAGTCCATATCATGGGTGGTCGTCGGGACCCGTCACCTCTTTGAAGACATTGAGGGATTACAATGCCAAGTATCAAAGGAGTGAAGAGATGTACCCTAGAACCGGAATGGATTAAATAGTCCTTGGCCCAATTTGGGATCAAGACCCATTAATTATATTATGAGCCCATTGGCCCAGTTAATTACGAATTGAGGACTTATGGCCAGCTTGGGCTAAATCCTATCATGTCTGGAATATTGACTTCTTGTGGGTCCATCGAGGGAGAGGCTTTGCCTCTATCCCTTTAGCCAATTGGGCCAAAGCCTAGTGTTAAACACTTCAGAGCAATCAGTGTTGAACACTGGGAATGAGGTTGACAAGTTAGTGTTTAACACTAAAAGATAATTGGTGTTAAACACCAGCAACAAGGCTTTCAGATTAGTGTTAAACACTAAAACAGATCAGTATCAAGCATCGGCAACAGAGCTCTCAAATTAGTGTTAAACACTAAGGTAGTCGGTGTTGAACACTGCAAGAAAAGTTCTTTGATTGGTGTTGAACACTACAGCCCAACAGTGTTTTGACACTAGATTCAGGAGTTCCCACTTAGTGTTAAACACTAAAGCAAGAGGGGTCACGTGGCGACACGTGAGAGCGCCCTCTCTCCATTTATTCTGCTGAGATTGCTGCATCTTTCAGAGCATCACGTGCCATCACGTGACGGGCATTCATATGCCTTTGTGTTAGAGCTTCCGTCAAGGGTCACGTGGGTCACGTGGGGGACTGCCTCAAAGGGCTTTCTGTGGATCTTTTGAGGGGGTCACGTGGTGGCACGTGACCCTGCCTCCATGTATATTGTTTAGAGAATCTGTTGATCCTTTTTCAGGAATTAAATTCCTCGAGCTTTAATTTTCAAAGGAATTAAATTCCTACTTCCTTTTGAAGACTTATATTCTGGAGTAGAATTGAACCCTGAATCTTCTGTAGGAATTAAATTCCTCGTTTATGTGAAGAACTGAATAGGGTTAAACCCTAATAAAAGCTTTTTAAGGAATTAAACTTCCAGTCCCTGTTAAATTATGATTAAGGGAATTGAATTCCCGTTGTTTCAACAGAACTAAGTTCTAAATTAGGGTTAAACCATGTTTCTCTCTGTTCTGAAGGAATTAAATTCCCATAACACAGGGTCAAGCCCTACTTTTATCTTAGAGGAATTAAATTCCTATAGTTCTGTGAGAATTAAATTCTCGTTTTTTCGTTCCCTCTCCATGTTTTGGATCTGCATGGCAGGGTCTCAACCCATTGAGAATTAAATTCTCAACCTAAAGGGGAGTTGTGCACTTTGCAGATCCTCTATCAAAGAGAGAAGAAATACGTTCTTCTGTTTTTTATTTTGTCAGAGTTAAACTCTGTTGAGAATTAAATTCTCCTTCTTTCAGGAAGCCTTCCCTTTCTTACCTAGGGTTTTCTTTTTGCAGAAGCTCCAAATTCTTCAAAGTATCAAGGCTCTCTCCTTTTTTTTCCCTCTGCATGTCTCTCTTTTTTGTGTGTCTTGGCTCCTATTTATAGGAGAAGCAGCCGAATCAATCAGTTTTCGATGAATCTTCATTAAGAGATTTGGTTTGCATCCATCATTCGTTCTGGACCTTCGGATTATTAGGTGAATTTTATTCACCATTGGATTTCAGATCCGGGGATTCTCCCTTGTAATTTCTGTTAGATTTAAAGGGGAAATCTTTCCAAACTCGAGATTTTTCCATAGATAGATGATATTTAATCATCTCTGAATCTTTAATTTGATCGGTTCCAGATAATTGCTTTCCTTTGGGAAGATTTGAATCTCTTTCAGAATTTAATTCTGTTAGCAAAATGGGCTTTGAAAGCCGGTCACGTGTGACCACGTGACCCATGGTCACGTGTGGACACGTGACTCTCTTGGAACGAGCCTTTCTCCTCTTTTGCACTCTGCCTTCTTCTGCTGCTTAGCCGTCACGTGCTACCACGTGACCCCTGGTCACGTGTGAGCACGTGACCCCTGTCTGGCGCCTCTTTCCTTGGTTCAACTGGAGAGCGAGTCTGCTGCTTTGAACGTCACGTGCCAACACGTGACCCTGGTCACGTGGGAGCACGTGACTTCTTCTGAAGCCCCTTTCCTTGACTTGATCAGGGAACCAATGTGCCCTTTTCCGCTGCTTTTATATGTCACGTGTCAACACGTGACTGCTGGTCACGTGTAAGCACGTGGCCCCTTTTTGAAGCTTTTCCCAGAAGCTTTCCTGATTTTAAATCAGGAAACAAATGCCCCCACAGCGTTGTTCTCACGTGTCTGCACGTGAGTGCAACGTTGTCACCTCTTGGGACCGTTGGATTCCTCTAGGGATCTGGGGAGATGAAACGTTTCCACTGCCTTCTATAAATACCTCTGTCTCTTCATAGGAGCCTTCACTTTGTTTATCTTCTTCTTCTGAGAACTTCTTCCTTGAGAATTTAATTCTCGCTTTCAGAGCTTAGTTCTCTGTCTTGAAACAATCTTCAGAGTTTAACTCTGTTCGAAAAGAGCCCTTTTTTCTCAGGTAATGTTCTTGGACAACGATGGACCTCACATTTCTCTGGATTTTAAATCCGAAACAAGGGTTTTCGCCCTTTTTCCTTCATATTTTCCATAAGAACATGAAACCGCTTAACCCTCAAACTGTAGATCTCTTAGGGTTTAGATAATCTTTGAGGAGATGATGATGGCGTTTCAACCCCATGGAATTTAATTCCATCAAAAATGTTTCTGGGGGATTTAATTCCCTTTTCTTAATTAGGAATTTAATTCCAATGAAGAACTCAGTTTCTTCGCATGGAGGCTTCCTGAGGTCTCTTGGCCCTAGGTGGTTCTTCCTGCCATTAATGCAATGGGGGTTTTGTAATGATGTCTTTTGGTGGGAATTTAATTCCTTTGATTTTGCTAGATTCTTTGTAGAGCCCGAGACAGCTTCTGTTGGGGGGGAATGTGCATGGTCGTCATTCTTTGAGGATATTCTCTTTGTTTTATTGTAACGCTTTTGGCCTCATTATTAATGAGCCGTCATCCGGATTCTGTGGGACCCATATGCTTTATAGCTAGTGACCCCAGAAAACTCTGCTGTTGCTCTCTTTAACTAGTCTTCAAGTTTTTTATGCATGAATATACGTTGCTGACTTTTCTTCTAACGGTCCTCCTTTATTGGATTTCAGGTGCGATGGCTTCTGTTCCACGCTTCCCCTTCTCTCGCTCAGAGGCTGCTTTTCCTCAGTCGCCGTCTGATGAGGAAGCGATGGCGATGATTCGGGCCCATGACCCGAACTGCGCCAATCTTCTTCAATGGGGACCTTGGTACAATCAGATTATTCAGGGTCGCCGGAGTTTTCTTTGCGCGGTGCCGACGGAGCCCACTTTCCCATTTTTACCGATGGATCCTCCAAGGACAGCTTTTGCTGTGGAAATGCCTAACTGGACTCCAACGGGGAGGCTAGAGCCTTCGACGACCGGCATTCCGAACCATCCGATCCCGGCCATAGACATCTTGGGACGGCGTATTTGCCAGGGTGAGGCCCACCCGTGGGGGCAAATTTATAAGATAGGGCTCACTCCTAGGCATCCTACGGGCTACCTTCTCTGGGCTCGCTACATCCTTTCTGCCCATCGGGCGCGGTTGCAGAAAGTCGGGCTTTATCAGGCCATATACGCGTCGCTATTCCATTACAAGTCCCCGCATGCCTGGTGGGTCAAGGCGTTTTTGAACCAGTGGAATCTTCCCACTAATACTTTCATTCTGGGAGATCGCGAGGTTTCGATTTCTCTGGCCGAATTTTATGATATCTCGGGGTTGCCGAAAAGGGGTAATCTGTATGAGGAGTTGTTACCTCCTGACGAGTATGTTTTTGAGCCTGAGCTCGCCCCAGTTGACGGTCTGTCTTCTGAGAATGCTGTTCGCCACAAGCGCCCCAGTTTAATCAAGGCCCTAGGCATCTTCGACCAATTATTCACCGAGTCTGAGGAGCAGGGTGTCACTTTCAAGAGCTTCATTGCTCGTTTCCTTCGTGAGGACGCCTTATCGAAGACAGCCCCGAAGTTTGCCAACATTGGGGACCCTTTTGGGTTTGGCCCGAAGAGGTTGCCGACCAACGAATCAGATCTACCTCAGTATTACATCCCTATTATATCGCCGATCTCTTTTGAATCCATTGCTGCCCCAGGCATGGACGAGGAGACGTTCTTTGTGGGGTTTGTTAGCGTCTGGCTCAGTTGGTTCGTTATCCCCATGCATCGCCGCTTCATGAGAGCCTCGGTCATCTACCCGGCTCATCGTATTGCTGAGGGGATGAGGTTGGCTATTGGCATCCCGGCCTTGGCGCACCTCTATGACGGATTGGGCACCGCAGCTAATACCTCTACGCCTGGCGTGGACGTGGTGAACTTTTCGCTTCATTATTTCACGTCGTGGATCGAAATGCATGTGCTGGGATCTTTTGCTATGCATCAGAGGCCCGCCTTTTACGACGCCTATCCCTTCCCGCGACTCATGCGACTGGTGGGTGTTTCTGCTGCCGACCCAACTCAATTTGGGGCTATTCGGGTGCTGATTTCTCCTCATGCCACCGCTGGCGGGTTGGTTTTTAATGATCGGGTTCTGTCTACTCCTTCGGGTCCCGTTCAGCAACTTTGGGACCAATCAAAGGACAACGCGCCTTCTCTGAAGCCCCGAGAGGCCACGCATTTGTATTCAATTAGACCGGGCTACTTGGTGTTTCGCCAGGACTGTGCAGCTCTTTTTATGCGGTACAATCCGCATCGATTTGCCCGGAAGCTTGGATATGACCAGGGTATTCCTTTTGAGGCTTTTATGGTCGCCCCGATCCCTTCGCTCGACGCTGTTCGCGATGCCGCTCATCATTTCATGAGGTTGAACACCGGCTCTCATTTCATGGTCCCCGAAGCCGAGTACATGCCCCGATGCGTAGGTGCATTTACGGGCTGGTATCTTCATCGAATCACCCCAATTATTGCTGAAGAAAGAAGGGTTCTTCTTGGTCACGACTCCCCTCCTCAGGTTTCGGGAGCTAAGCTGCGACCAAGGGTTCCAGTCCGCTTCCCTTTGAGGGAGATTGGCACCGCCCTCATTCCGGGGGAGTCAGGGGTAGACCTTACTCCAACAGCTGGTATGCCCTTGGGTTCCCGATCGCGGGGTAGACGGGCTCCAGTAGTAGCACCTCTGCCGGTGGCGGCACCGCCCCCCGTAGCGTCGACACTGGCGATGTCGTCCTCGGTTGTGGCACCAAGCGAAAGTAACAGGGATGAGAGTGCTGAAGGCGATGTGGGCCAGCGCCGCCCTAAGGCTTCGCGAGGGAGGATGCGGTCATCCTCAGCGACCGGCTCGGGGTCTAAACGGCGCAGGAAAGCGGCTGCCACCCTGCTTGATTCTGTGGTGGAGTCTGAGCCTATCCTCGAAGACGAACCATTGGCCTTGCAAGAGTCAAGCGCTGGACTTCTCTTCCCGAGTTCGGCTGATGAGGAGGCTGCACAGTTGGCTGAGGCCATACGGCGTTCAAAAGACGTGTCCCATAACGCCAAGGTTCCGAAGAAGTCTTATCCCGCTGTAATTTTCTACGAAGACCCTTCGTGGATTCGGCGGCGATTTATCGGCCCTTTGGAGGAATGGGGGGAAAGGGCTTTGAAGCAGGCCGCTTCAGAAGACGCAGCTGATGCACTTTCTTTATGGACCGGCGGTCATGAGTCTACTCTTGAACCTCGGCGAGCTTATCTCCTTGAGAAGGAGAAGCGGCTTGAAGAAGCCATATTGAGGGCTTCTTTGCGTACAGGTATGTTGTGCTTATTCTGTAATCTTGCCGGTTATTTATACTCGTGGGTATGTATCATTATTTTTGTTTGAATCGTGCAGAATCTTCGACGTTGGGGGAGCTCCCTACTGGCCCCTTAAAGCTAAAGCCCGCCGAAATTCTTAATGAAGCTTTGCCGGATGTGGAGAGGGTTGATGAGGCTGCTCCTCTCATGATAGAACCTCCAGCAGCGGTTCTTGGCCAGGGAGTGCTTGCCCCTTTGGGGGAGGCTCCCCTGGAGGCTGCCGCCCCAATGGCTCTTACTGAGGTCGGCTCAAGGGCTGGAAGCGAGGTAGTCGGGGCTCCTCTCCCTTTGTTGGAGCCTGAGGTCACGGCGGAGACCGTTGAAGCTGCTATCCCCCCGGCTCAGAATGGGAGGAGTGTTGAAGGTATCCTTCTGCGTTTTAATTTAGCAACCCCTTCATAGTCTGAACTCTTTTACCTTTCCCAGAATTGCGCGGCTTGGCGGCCACGATCGCGGATCTGTCGCCTCGTCAATCGTTTCAGCGTTTATTGGAGATGGCAGCTCCGCAGGCGATCCCCCCTCAGCGTATTGTCCTTTCCTCTGGGCAAGGTTAGTGTCATTCGCCATTTTTTACCATAGCATTGTTACCATTTTACGAAATGACGTTGATGTCTCTTATAGTTTTAGAAGCCGACGATGAGGTTGAGGTCGTCGAAGGGCCAGGGGAACCTTCAGCTCCTACTTGCATGACTGTCGGTGAGTGACATTTTGTTATAGTCCCATTCATTCTGCGTTTAAAAGTTTTACTAACATTCGCCAAATTGGAGCAGCCCTGCCAGTCTCCATGGCTTTGGAATCACGCATTGTGATGTCGCCCGACCCCTATGCTTTGCGGGCTTCAGAACGCTTGGCCCAATTGAGCCTTGTCTCCCTATCTTCTTTCGTCGAGGAGCTTCGCGCTGGTAGTGCGACTACAGCCGAAGCGTTTGCTGCTGAGGCTAACGGCTCCCTTCCTTTTCTCGCCACCTATCACCGCGGGGAGGTGGTGCGGGTCTGGGTGGAGTTCTGTAGGAAGGTGGAGGCCTGTTTGTACGCTCTCGAGTGTTCTCGCCTTTCCTCGGAGGTTGTGGCTGCAAAGGCAGAGTTACGGGGGCTGATAGCACGGTGCGCGGCAAACATGACGTCATGTGAGAAGAGGCTTGGCCGTAAATTCTCGGAGAGGGAGCTAGCCTCCAAGGCGCTGGGCGAGCTTCAAGCCAATCTCACAGCCAGGGCCAACAAAGCATACGAACTCTGGCGAGTGCTTCAGGAGTCCATAAAAGAGGTGGTGGCTCTCGATAAAGCTGCCACGTTTACTCGTGAGAGGGTCGAGGCTCATAAAGCCACCGAGAAAGAGCTCGAAGCTCGGCTCGCTTCGTATCAGGCTCAGCAAGCTCAGGCGAAGGCTCGTCTTCTGGAGATCTTGCGTCATGAAGCCGTAGCTCAACAGCAAAACGATGAGCTGGTAAAATTACTACACCGGCCGCCGGCCTAAGGACTTGTATCTTTTCTCCCCTTTTTGTACATGCTCATGAATGAGAGTATCTCTTCCTTTGTTTCTTTCATAAATTGTACTTTGTATCCATTTTGGTTCATGAATAAAAGATACAATTTTCCTCTCAATGATGTGTCCCCTTTTTATTGAATGTATTCTGCGGACATTCTACCTTGATCTCCTTGCAGGACAGCCAAGGCTTAGGATTCAGGGTTAAGATCCGCTTCCTAAGACTTCTGCATTTTACGAGCCACGAGGGTCTCATAAAGAGTTTTTCTCCCAACAGGTCGAGAGGATCCCATAGGTGTAAGTTCTCCTTAAGAATCGTGAGGATTCTCAAGCGGGTTTTCCCTTGAGAGCCGTAAGGATCTCACAAGAGAGTTTTTCTTCCTTACAGGTCGTGAGGACTTGTAAGTGCTGGATGTGGTCACCCTTGTCCGTGTTTTACGGAGTCAGGGGTTTCTCCAGGTATCGTAGTTTAAAGACGTCACGGTCAAGGTTAAGGACCTCATAGTCCGTGGATTTAAGGACTCCACAGTCCGCTGTTAGTTTTAAGACATCACGGTCAAGGTTAAGGACCTCATAGTCCGTGGATTTAGGGACTCCACAGTCCGATGTTTGGTTGCAGGGACCCGTCACCTCTTTGAAGACGCTGAGGAATTACAACGCCAGGCATCAAAGGAGTGAAGAGATGTACCCTTAAACCAAGGCAAAATCAGTAAGGAATCGGGGTGGTCGATCATTAGTTTTAAGACATCACGGTCGAGGTTAAGGACGTCATAGTCCGTGGATTTTAAGGACTCCACAGTCCGGTATTTGCTCTGGATGCTTCACACGGGTTCACTGTCGTTCTTGGCGAGGACCAGGCTCCGCTCTGGATGCTTCACACGGGTTCACTGCCGTGCTCTGCGAGGACCAGGATCCGCTCTGGACGTTTTCCACGGGGTCAAAGAGTGACATTATCCGCGTTCCACGTAACCAAGAATTTTGCACTAGATGCTTCACACGGGTTCATTGCCGTGCTCGGCGAGGACTAGGCTCCGCTCTGGATGCTTCACACGGGTTCACTGTCGTGCTCTGCGAGGACCAGGATCCGCTCTGGACGTTTTCCACGGGGTCAAAGAGTGACATTATCCGCGTTCCACGTAACCAGGAATTTTGCACTAGATGCTTCACACGGGTTCACTGCCGTGCTCGGCGAGGACTAGGCTCCGCTCTGGATGCTTCACACGGGTTCACTGCCGTGCTCTGCGAGGACCAGGATCCGCTCTGGACGTTTTCCACGGGGTCAAAGAGTGACATTATCCGCGTCCCACGTAACCAGGAATTTTGCACTAGATGCTTCACACGGGTTCACTGCCGTGCTTGGCGAGGACTAGGCTCCGCTCTGGATGCTTCACACGGGTTCACTGCCGTGCTCTGCGAGGACCAGGATCCGCTCTGGACGTTTTCCACGGGGTCAAAGAGTGACATTATCCGCGTTCTACGTAACCAGGAATTTTGCACTAGATGCTTCACACGGGTTCACTGCCGTGCTCGGCGAGGACTAGGCTCCGCTCTGGATGCTTCACACGGGTTCACTGCCGTGCTCTGCGAGGACCAGGATCCGCTCTGGACGTTTTCCACGGGGTCAAAGAGTGACATTATCCGCGTTCCACGTAACCAGGAATTTTGCTGATTGTATCCGCATTTCACGGGATGGAGGTTTGACTGTTGGCGATATGTATACCACCGAGCCATGGAACTGGGAGTTGCCGCTGTTCCGCTTAGCTTGAAGTTGTGTCCGTCGTTACGAGACGAATGTTGGGATGATCTCTAGGTCGCTTGTGGCCCGTCGAGATTTAGCTTCTTTCTTTGGTGAAACCTGGGGAAGGAGTATGATCCCTTCTTTGTTTGCGCCCCTGGATTGTATACAGAGGCAGATGTAACACCACCTGTAGGGCGATGATTTCACTTCTATTTTATTTCTTTTTCCGCGATGCTCTATCATTTCAGCTTTTTATATCGCGAAGGTCGCGATTGCCCCATCATTTCGGCTATTTTTCGCGGTGCCCAATCATTTCGGCTATTTATTTATTTTCTGCTCGCTGCTTTTTATTGCGAGTTGCTCCATCATTTCGGCTATTTTTCATGCCTTCATTTTTACTTGCTGCTTTTTATTGCAAGTTGCCCCATCATTTCGGCTATTTTGTAGGCATGTGTGGCTTGCTAGCTTTTTCGCTGCGAGCCTGGATTTTAGGCACCGATTTCGGCATCAGCACCTCTACAACTGGAATGTTGCCAGAAGCGAATCATCATTTGCCTTTGTCGATGACGAACAAAGGTGGCTCAGCAAGCAGGGTTAAGGGTCCTGTCGACCAAGGCTTTTGACTTTATGAGCCGTAAGGGTCTCACAAAGGTATTTCTCCCTACAAGTCGTGAGGATCTTGCAGGTGTATTTTCTCCTTAGGGATCGTGAGGATTCCTAAGCGTGTGTTCCTCTGTAAGTCGTAAGGATCCTACAAGAGGGCTTTCTCCTCATGGGTCGAGAGGACCTACAAGGGTTGGACTTTGCTGGGGAAATGTCTATTCGCGCCCGTGGATTGTATACAAGGGTCAGTATTGAGCCTCCTGTAGGGCAATATCAAAGGTTGTGGGGGATTTGCTTAAGAACAGGTTTAGGTTTCTGTAACTTAAGACTTTTAAATCTCGTGAGCCGTGAGGGTCTCATGAGAGAATTCTCCTTACGAGTCGTGAGGATCTCGCAAGTGTATTTTCTCCTTAGAAATCGTGAGGATCCCTAAGTGTGTTACTCCTTTGCGAGTCGTAAGGATCTCACGCAGGTGGTTTCTCCTTACAAGGTCGAGAGGACCCTATAAGTGTCTTTTAACGAGGTTGCGCCCTTTCGGGTTTTCACAAACACTCGCCGGTAGTCCTGCTGTTTTTACTCACGGAGCCCTTTCGGGTTTTCATCCGTGCCCGTTTTGCTTGTGGACGCACCGTTTTTTTATTTTTATTTTTATTTTTTTATTTTTTTTTTATCTCGTCAGCCTAAGGATGCTGCGGTAGTAGTTTTAGGGACGTTTTGGTCCATCGCTAGTTTAAGGACGTTTCGGTCCGTCGTTAGTTTAAGGACGTTTCGGTCCGTCGATAGTTTAAGGACATTTCGGTCCGTCGTTAGTTTAGGGACGTTTCGGTCCGTCGTTAGTTTAAGGACGTTTCGGTCCGTCGTTATGGGAAGGCCAGCTGCTGCTTGTAAAGTTTGAGCTTAGGAAGATAGCGAGTGGACATAGTTGTCGTCATCTATCATTGACCCAGGCTATGGCTCATTAAGCATAGTATTTCTTTAAGAAGCGGCCGTTTATTGGCCTGAAAGGCCTTTCACCGTGCATGTCCATGAGTAGATAGGCTCCACCCTGGTAGACATTGTCTATGATGTAAGGGCCTTCGTAGTTTGGCTCAAATTTCCCCCGCTTAGCACGATTGGGGATCATAGGTCTTTTGACCACTAAAACGAGTTCGCCTTGGTGGAATGTCCTCGGCCTGGTCAATCTTTCGTACGAGCGCGTCATCTTTGCTTTGTAGGCTTCTAGATGTTGTTGCGCTATGAGCCGGGTTTCGTCGAGGGCATCAAGCTCCTCAAGCCGAAGGTGAGCATTTTCTTCTTCCGTCAGCTCGTGGTGGACTGCCACTCGTAGAGAGGGTAACTCTATCTCGAGGGGGAGCACTGCTTCTGTCCCAAATACCAACGCGTACGGCGTTGTGTTCGTGGCCGTCTTGAATGTAGTTCGATAAGCCCAAAGGGCTTCTTGCAGCCTTTCGTGCCAGTCTCTCTTATTCCGGGAAACAGTCTTTTTTATGATCTTCGTCAAGGTCTTATTGAAGGCCTCGGCCAGACCGTTAGCTCGTGGGTTGTAAACTGAAGAATATCTCCAGTCTATATTGTGCTGCTGCGCGAAGCGGCTAATCTTATGGCTTCTGTAGGCTGGCCCATTATCAGAGATAATCCGCCGTGGGGTTCCGAACCGATAGATGACGTGCGTCTTGAAGAAATGGAGGATATTCTCCGTCTTTACTTCCCTCAGTGGTATTGCTTCTGCCCATTTGGAGAAGTAATCAGTCGTCGCCAGGATAAAATGATGTCCTCGGGATGATGCTGGCTCGATGGGGCCGACTATGTCGGTCCCCCACATTTCGAATGGCCAACTAGCCACCGTTGGGTGTAGTGGATTCGGATGTTGGTGGATAAAGTCTCCGTGGATCTGGTACGAGTGGCATTGCTTCGCATACTTGAGACAGTCCTGGATCATCGTGGGCCAGTAGTAGCCCATCCGTTTAATTTTTAACTTCATCTTTGGGCCTGCTTGGTGAGAACCGCAAAGTCCGTCGTGAACTTCCTGAATAACTCTTTCTGCTTCGTCAGGTCCTAAGCATCTCAGCCATAGAGAATCAAACGATCTCTTGTACAGAGTATCGTTGACGAACGAGAAAGATAGAGCTCGTTTCATGAGCTGATGTCTTGAGGATGCTTCTTTGGGCATTCGGTGGGACCTAAAGTAGTTTATGAAGACTTCCCTCCAGTCCTCGGCCTTCTCATGGTCTTTTATTTGTAGGGTCGTCTGCTCAGTCGCTCCCTTTTCTTTATATAATTCCGGAGGTATTTCTGCCGGAGCAAGCACTCGACGGCTTTGTACCACGATTCTTACATCATCGAGGTTTTCGTCCGCCAGTTCTTTAGCAAGTTTGGCTAACGCGTCTGCTTTACTGTTTTCCGCGCGCGGTATATTCTCCAAAATATAGGAGGGAATTTGGATCAATAGTTGTTGCACATTTTCGCCGTACCTCACCAACTCCGGTTTGCACGTTTGGTAATCACCATTTACTTGACTAACAACCAGTTGAGAATCCCCGTATATAAGGAGGTCTTCAATTCCCAAGTTGATGGCGATTTCGAGGCCCGCTATCAGAGCTTCGTATTCAGCTTCATTGTTTGTCCTCGGCTCTGTTAAGGAGAAGGTGAAGCACATTATCCCTCCTTGTGGAGTTGCAAAGATGAGGCCTATCCCCGATTTGATCATTGGGATACCCTGTTTCTGTTTCTTTACGGAGGACACTCCATCGAAGTAGAGTTCCCATCGGGTGCTACGGCCGCCAATCGCGTCAAATGCATGCTCGTCCGGCAAATCACAGTTCAGAGGAGAATCGGCCGGTATCGGGTGCTCGGCGAGGAAATCGGCAATGGCTTGGCCTTTTACTGCCTTGAGAGGTTGATACGTTACCGAGAACTCCATCAAGAGTAGGGCCCACTTAGCGAGTCGTCCCGTCAATATGGCTTTCGACATTAAGTATTTAAGGGGGTCTATCTTTGAAATGAGACGGACTTCATGCACCAACGCATAGTGCCTGAGCTTTGTTATTGCGAAGATTAATGCCAAGCAATGTTTTTCAATGGGAGAGTAGTTGCTTTCTGCCCCCAGCAGAACCCGACTTAAGTAGTAGAGTGCTCTCTCTTTTCCCTGATCGTTCTCTTGCGCCCATAATGCGCCCAAGGAACCTTCGAGGGCGGTTGTATAAAGAATGAGGGGTTTTCCTTTGACCGATGCGGCCAACACCGGAGGGTTCTGCAGGTATTGCTTGATCTCGTCTAGTGCACCTTAGCATTTGTGATCCCAAACGAACGGAGTTCCCTTTTTCATCAGGTGGCTGTAAGGACGGCATTTGCCAGAAAGATTGGCGATAAATCGCCGGATGTATGCGAGCTTCCCTTGGAGAGACCGCAACTGTTTGAGAGTTCTTGGCGGAGGCATTTCCATGATCGCTTTAATCTTTGATGGATCTATTTCAATTCCTCGGTGTCGAATGATGAATCCCAGGAATTTGCCCGAGGAGACTCCAAACGCGCACTTGAGGGGATTCATTTTCAAATTGTATTGCCGAAGGCGTTGAAACACAGTCTCCAGATGTTTTAAATGATCTTCGTATGACATGCTCTTTACTACGAGGTCATCGATATAGCACTCGACGATGTCATGTATGAGGTCGTCGAAGATCTTTGTCATGGCCCTTTGATAGGTAGCGCCCGCGTTCTTTAGACCAAAGGGCATAACCCTGTAGCAGAATATACCCAAAGGGGTCCGGAAAGCGGTGTGCTTCTGGTCTTCGGGATGCATCTTTATCTGATTGTATCCTGACGAACCGTCCATAAAGGAGAAAACCTCGTGAGTGGACGTATTATCTATCATCAGCTCGGTTACCGGTACTGGGAAATCATCCTTTGGACAGGCTTTATTGAGATCCCTGAAATCCACGCATATGCGTACTGTCCCGTTCTTTTTCATTACCGGGACGATATTGGCGATCCAATCGGGATATTGGACTTCTTGGATAAATCCAGAATCGATCAGCTTCTTGACTTCGGCATTGATGCTCATCTCAAGCTCGAGTCGCATCCTTCTTGGCGCTTGCTTGACTGGCTTGATATCCGGGGATATTGCTAATTTATGCACGGCAACCTCCGGATCTAATCCTGGCATCTCAGAGTAGTTCCACGCGAAGCAGTCTTTATGCCGTAGAAGCACGTTCTTTAACACGGCCACCTTTTCTTCAGAGAGTAGCTCGCTGACAAATGTCGGTCGCGGGTCATCTGCCGATCCCAACTCAATCTTCCTGAGGTTATCCGCCGTAGTATGTATACCATCTTCCAGTTCTCTCGGAGCTGGCGGAAATTCTGAGATCGCCTCGTCGTCGCTGTTCTCAAAGCACTGGGGAAAGTCATCCATGTTCTCGCGCTCTTCCTTTAATATCGTAATCGTATAACAGGTGCGAATCCGCTCCCAGGACTGAGGTGGATCCGGTTTTGCTCTTGCGGCCTTGGGTTCATGCTTTTGTGGCGGCGTTACCCTCCAGCCGTTGGATAAAGCGAATCTGCCCCGTTGGTACTGGTCCTCGACCCAGTTCTTGAAGGTGAAGCAGTCTTCGGTAGGATGTCCTATGGCTCGGTGATAAGAGCAATAGCTCAAACGAGAAGCCTTGTTAGCTTGCTCAGGGTGTCTAGACTCTGGAAGCGCGATCATTTGATGTTTTAAAGCGAGCTTGAGTAACTTCTCCGTCTTGTCTCGGGGGAAGGAATACGCTCGACTCATCTTCTCCATGAGGGACGAATCCGAGCCGCGCAGTACCCGTAACCCTCTAATCTTGCGTCGTTGTTGTCGGCTCCTCTTCCCACTTCTTAATTTATTTCCGTCTCCGCACCAGGCCTTTCGTATGACGAGTTGACAAAGATGAGCGTCTTTGTCTTTTGGAGCCTGTTGAAATAGACGTTGCGTCCTGGCCTTCTCGTAGATGGCCATTTCGCGGTTGTGGTTTTCCTGAGCTTTCGGACCCATTTTCCTGATAGGTTTGTCCGTTCGTTCTTCAAATGACGGACTCGGCGCTTCGATCGCGGGGTGTAATTTTGACGAGGGGTTGGCATCTCCTGACAGGGCGTCCTCCTCTTCATCAAAGGTGTATATGGCGTAGTTACTGTGGACCCGTTCCCGTTTTCCCGCTCTCGCGTATCCAAGCCCGAGTGTTTCCAGTTTCCCGTTGGGCAATTTGCGTTGAGTCCCGGGGACATCCCAGATCTTGTTGTAGAACTGAGCCTGTTGAACAGTCTGTTTTAAGGGTACTCCTTGGCGCTTCAATAGCTTCTTTAATCCATTTGTATAGTATCCGGGCAGACGAATAGGTTGGAGTCTGTCGCATGTAGCATCCGCGCCATGCCAGATCTCTTTCTCTATTTTCGACTCTGAGGATCGGTAGAATAGGATCACCTTCTCACCCCTTCGCCTAGGAGGGACGTAAAATGTTTGCAGGTCCTGCACATTGTGAACTTGCAGCGTGTCGAGATCCTTGTAGTGTTCTCGTGGTACCATGGTGATTTGCAGACTATGGTCATCGCCAGGGGGCGCCTGTATTGACAGCCGATTGGAGAACACAGCATTAACTTCATCTTCTGAATCACTTCCGAAGACCAACATGGGGGCGAGCGTCCCCAGGTTGTTGCGTTGAGATGGCCCTGCATAAACTATCTCTTCCTCTTCTTCGGTATCGCTCCCGAAAACAGGGATGGCGGCGGCGGTTTTGTTCTCCGGGTCGCGACACCTTTCTGTATCCTCGAAATCTGGCAAAAAGTACTTCGCATCTTCGTACTTGCGGACTTCGTTCACGGAAAATGGGTTCAACTCACCTGTTACAGTATACTCGAAACCATCCTTAAAGTACTTCATACACTGATGTTGTGTAGAAGGGATGATGTTGTACTCGTGTAGCCAAGGACGGCCGAGCAAGGCGTTGTAGCAGGTCTTGGCGTCAATGACATGGAATTTGATGTCTGTGACGAGAAGTCCAAAGCGTAATGTTAGTATCACAGATCCGAGAGTCCGTGACGATTGTGAATCGAAACCGGAGATAGTAATTTTGTCACGAGCGAGATGTTGCACACTCATGCAGATTTCCTTCAACACCTGAACATTAAGGAGATTGACGGAGGATCCATTATCCACCAGGATCTTGCCTATCTTGATATCATGGCAGTATCCGGAGACATATAGGAGACGGTTATGGTCGCACGTCTCGAGAAGGAGGTCTTCATCACCGAAAGTGATATCGGCTGTATGCACTTCCTCCAGTTCATCCTTCATCTTTTCAGTGGCGAGGAAGGCTTGGAATTGTTCTGGTTCTTGCAACGCCTTAATTAGTGAGTCTCGCGCTTCTTTTGATAATAGGAGGGCGTCGAGAATGCTAAGCTGAGAAGGTAGCTTCCTTAGGTGCGCGAGGATGTTATAGTCCACTTTACTCCTCCTAGGAGGGTCTTTGGCAGCCAGTTCTTTCATGACTTGGTCATCTAAAGTGATATCTTCAGTGACCTTTTCCTTTCCCTTGTCTTTTCTACTTACGGGCCCGAGATTCTTTTCTGGGAGTGTGCGATTGCGCAGCTGGATGTTCTCGCAGGCCTCCGATTCCTCCTCTTTCCCTAAAACGGATTCTTTAAAGAGAGGGCCCAGAGCCATTTCTTCATCAGAGTCGCTCCCAAAGGTGAGAACTTGTGACCCCCCGGCGTTAACCATGTAACAGTTGCCAGTAGCTCTGTTGTGCCCTTCGATAGTACTTCTTCGCTCCCGACGGCTCTTGCGTTTCATGCGCTTAAAATGTTGCTGTCGAGTAACATATCCTTGCCACCATACTTTAAAGGCGTCGCACTCCTCCGTGGGGTGTGAGGTTCTCCGATGATATGCGCAATAATTAGGGTGCCTCTCCGCCCCATCGTGTGCATTTCCTTCCGAGGGTGGTAGCTTCATTCCCATTGACATGGCTTTGGCAAACCTTTTCCTCGTCTTGAATATCTTCTTGTCTACTTCGGATGCCTTTTGATCTGGCGGGGGTAGTTCAACTCTTTCATTCAGTCGCCTGCATTTGGTTCCTTCTGACGTTGCCATCTCACGCTCCTGATCCGCTTTACTTTTTAGGCGAATTTCGTCTAGAAAGGCATTGATCATTTCATTTGTCAGCCACGCACGCTCAGGTTCTGCCTCCAGCTTCTTAGTGCTAGGAGTTTTCTCATCATCGGTAAAAGAGTGGGAGATCACGTTACAACTCGCCACGTACTCTTCGGATTCGTCCGACGAGCTCTCTTCATCATCTCCCTCTTGAAAGATGTGGTTGAGGAACTCTTGCAGTGTGACAGGAGTTCGCGCCTTTTGATTGTACTCTTCCAGCGCGTCGATTTGCTTCTGCAAGTTCGTGTGCTCGTCTCCAAGCTTCGCGGGCTTCTTGGATTTCTTCTTCTTTTTCTTCGAAGATTTTGACGGTTGGGCGTGAGTATTTGGGCCATTATCACGAGCCTTCGTAGTTGTGCGGGGCTTCAACATCCCCTCGATAATTTGAGGTTCAAGAGGGTCTTTCCATTCGATTGCAGGGCATGCGTGAAGGTCTCTCAGCATTCTTTTGGTTTTCGTTGATAGCACGACCTCCCATGGAGCTTCTTCAATAAAGGAGCAGGTTGCCCCCAATGTATCTGCTTTCTTGGGAGTATGCGGTTGTGGTGGGCTCACCTTCCACTTCTCGGACAGTACAAACTTCCCCTGAAGGTATTGATCTTCAATCCATCCTTTGAAGACGAAGCAATCTTCAATCGGATGACTTATCATTTGATGGTAAGGGCAATAGCTAGGGTTATTCACCTCGGTGGGTTGCGGCGGTCGCCTTGGATTTGGTAGGTTTATAAGTCTGTTACGTATTGCCAGCTCGAATAACCGTTTCGTCTTGTCCCGTGGGAACGAGTAGGGACGTTTCATTTTCTCATTATAATACCGGCGTCTTTCTTCCAGTTGATCTGCCGGTTTCGGGGCGTTAGGTTGCTGTTGGGCATTCGCGACGAAGGTTGCCCTTCCTTTACCCTTGTCATTCCGAGGTTCTGACTTCGGGGGAGGTGGTCTATGACCCATCTGGTCCATCTGAGCCAACTTGTCGATTAAAGCCTGGAATGTGGTTGGCTTAAAGAACATCATGAACTGGGAGATAGTTGCGTGGGGGTCTAGGGTTCCCACGAACATGCCCACTGCGGGTGCCTCCTCAATGCGTTGCTCGCATCTCGACCACAAATTCCGCCAGCGTATAGCATACTGGACCCAGGTTTCGCCTGGTTTGACCCTGGCGTTAATCAAAGCAGTTATTGGAGTGCGCTCGCTGGCGCTTGCGAATCGCTGAGTGAATAACAACTCCATTTCAGCGAACGTTTTGATAGAATCGTTCGGGAGTTCCGAATACCATTCGAATGCTGTTTCTGATAAGCTGCCCACGAACTGTCGGAGCAACAGTTTATCATCACCGCCGGTGTTACCGCAGAGGGCTCGGAACTGGGTGACATGTTGATGGGGATTGCCGGTCCCCTTGTACACGTGGAATTTTGGTATCGTATAGCCTTGCGGGTATTTGATTTGGTCGTACCAGCTTGGATACGGCCGCCCCGTTTTCACGACTTGACCAGCTGCCTCAGTCGTATGATGGACCCGGATTTGCTGGGCTATGTAGTCAGCCAAGTCCGCCTTAGAGATTGCCTTCTCCTTGGCCGTTGAGAGGGCCGGCAGTGGATTCGACGTTTCTCCTCGGTCGTCTTCAAGAACGATTGGGGGATCTTCGGCGGGCAAGTCCTGCTGGATCATCATTCCTATCATATCTTGGAAGAGAAGGCCCATACGTTGTATGTTGGCTGCTTGTTCAGCAGCCTCTTTGTCCTTCTTCTCCAGTATCCGGCGAAGGAATTCAGCGTCGGTTTCTTCTTCTTGACGCGCGTCTGAGGATGTTTCTGGGCTTTCTTTTGGCCCGGTAAGTGGGGCCATAGCACTCATCATTTCTTGGAGCTTTTGTTGTTGCTCCTGAGCTTTCGTCACGGATCGGGTAAGTGGTCGGTGACCTGTAGAAGTGCGGCTCTCCTCCTTTCCAGAGGCCATGTATACGGTGTGGACCATCATGCCCCCAGACTTAGGGCGTCTGGGCTCAGTGCTTTTAGCCGTCGTTGCACGCTGGGGGGTCTTCTCTGGCTTCCTCCTTTTATGAGCCATGGAGGTTGAGGGGGCCGTTGAAGTGGGCGTCCCGACAGCCTTTCGGGGTTCAGCCTGGTGACCAGCTTCCGGTTGGATTTTCAGCTTCTTGTGCTGGCGGGAGGAGTTTGGATCGATGATCGAGTCTCGGGCCTGCCGCCAAACCTTATAGATTTTAGAAGACAGCCGTTGAGGAGATTGGGGCTGTTCTGATTCCATTTCCACAACCTTTTTTAACGGGGGAGGAGACCTCTTCAGCACTGCAGTAGAAGAATTCCTTCGCACCTTATTTAGCATTTCGAAGCTGTTCCCAGTTGGAATAGCAGCATTAACTTCTGCCACCGGGGCTGATGGAGTCAACCCAGAGGGGGAGTTGCCCCCAGCCTTCCTTACTCGGCGCCAATGGCGACGTCGAGCGTGTCGAGCGGACGGCGTTGGGTCCGCGGTAAGAATGGTTTCGTCTTGCCCCCTGTGTGGGTGGGGGGTTGCTGTTGGTGTTAGCCTATCAAAGACCGATGTCCTTTGGATAGCAGGAGCGGGAGCTGAAGCCGTCAATCTTGTAAAGACCGACTTTTTGGCCGGAGAAGCCGCCTTGGCGATTTCGGGGGCAGGAACGGCCACTTTCTTAGAGATAGCCTCCTCTGAGATTGTAGGCCCTATGATGAGTTCGCAGGATTTCCGGCCCAATCTAGAGAAGACCGAGGCGTTGACGTTGGGCGACTCGTTGAGAGGAGCCGCGGCAGGGGTAAGACGATCAAAGACTGACTTCTTGTGAGCTTCCTTCGTCAGTACCGGCGCCGCGAAGCTTAATGATGGGAGTATAGTCCCGAAGAACAATCCGGTAGTGGCTTGAGTCACTTGGTCCACCGGCATTGTGAACAACGAAGCAGCTTGGGGTCCATAGGCTATACCGCCTGGCGAGGTAGAGCGTTGGTCGCAATTGCAGTTTGAGCAGTTGGAGGATTTCGCAGAAGTAGAAGCCATCGATCCTTTGTTTTCTGCAATAGGCAAGACGCCAATTCTTAGTATCTTGAAACCCAAGGGCAACCATTAGCGAACCGTGATTGGTTCGCGAATCACGACACACGAAGTGTGGAGTGGAAAGAGGAAAAGGTCCCACCGGGCGAACTGTTGATCCTTTTCAGGAATTAAATTCCTCGAGCTTTAATTTTCAAAGGAATTAAATTCCTACTTCCTTTTGAAGACTTATATTCTGGAGTAGAATTGAACCCTGAATCTTCTGTAGGAATTAAATTCCTCGTTTATGTGAAGAACTGAATAGGGTTAAACCCTAATAAAAGCTTTTTAAGGAATTAAACTTCCAGTCCCTGTTAAATTATGATTAAGGGAATTGAATTCCCGTTGTTTCAACAGAACTAAGTTCTAAATTAGGGTTAAACCCTGTTTCTCTCTGTTCTGAAGGAATTAAATTCCCATAACACAGGGTCAAGCCCTACTTTTATCTTAGAGGAATTAAATTCCTATAGTTCTGTGAGAATTAAATTCTCGTTTTTCCGTTCCCTCTCCATGTTTTGGATCTGCATGGCAGGGTCTCAACCCATTGAGAATTAAATTCTCAACCTAAAGGGGAGTTGTGCACTTTGCAGATCCTCTATCAAAGAGAGAAGAAATACGTTCTTCTGTTTTTTATTTTTTCAGAGTTAAACTCTGTTGAGAATTAAATTCTCCTTCTTTCAGGAAGCCTTCCCTTTCTTACCTAGGGTTTTCTTTTTGCAGAAGCTCCAAATTCTTCAAAGTATCAAGGCTCTCTCCTTTTTTTCCCTCTGCGTGTCTCTCTTTTTTGTGTGTCTTGGCTCCTATTTATAGGAGAAGCAGCCGAATCAATCAGTTTTCGATGAATCTTCATTAAGAGATTTGGTTTGCATCCATCATTCGTTCTGGACCTTCGGATTATTAGGTGAATTTTATTCACCATTGGATTTCAGATCCGGGGATTCTCCCTTGTAATTTCTGTTAGATTTAAAGGGGAAATCTTTCCAAACTCGAGATTTTTCCATAGATAGATGATATTTAATCATCTCTGAATCTTTAATTTGATCGGTTCCAGATAATTGCTTTCCTTTGGGAAGATTTGAATCTCTTTCAGAATTTAATTCTGTTAGCAAAATGGGCTTTGAAAGCCGGTCGCGTGTGACCACGTGACCCATGGTCACGTGTGGACACGTGACTCTCTTGGAACGAGCCTTTCTCCTCTTTTACACTCTGCCTTCTTCTGCTGCTTAGCCGTCACGTGCTACCACGTGACCCCTGGTCACGTGTGAGCACGTGACCCCTGTCTGGCGCCTCTTTCCTTGGTTCAACTGGAGAGCGAGTCTGCTGCTTTGAACGTCACGTGCCAACACGTGACCCTGGTCACGTGGGAGCACGTGACTTCTTCTGAATCCCCTTTCCTTGACTTGATCAGGGAACCAATGTGCCCTTTTCCGCTGCTTTTATATGTCACGTGTCAACACGTGACTGCTGGTCACGTGTAAGCACGTGGCCCCTTTTTGAAGCTTTTCCCAGAAGCTTTCCTGATTTTAAATCAGGAAACAACGTCCTCAGACGCGCGCCAAGAAGAAGAAACCGACGCTGAATTCCTTCGCCGGATACTGGAGAAAAAGGACAATGAGGCTGCTGAACAAGCAGCCAACATACAACGTATGGGCCTTCTCTTCCAAGATATGATAGGAATGATGATCCAGCAGGACTTGCCCGCCGAAGATCCCCCAATCGTTCTTGAAGACGACCGAGGAGAAACGTCGAATCCACTGCCGGCCCTTTCAACGGCCAAGGAGGAGGCAATCTCTAAGGCGAACTTGGCTGACTACATAGCCCAGCAAATCCGGGTCCATCATGCGACTGAGGCAGCTGGTCAAGTCGTGAAAACGGGGCGGCCGTATCCAAGCTGGTACGACCAAATCAAATACCCGCAAGGCTATACGATACCAAAATTCCACGTGTACAAGGGGACCGGCAATCCCCATCAACATGTCGCCCAGTTCCGGGCCCTCTGCGGTAACACCGACGGTGATGATAAACTGTTGCTCCGCCAGTTCGTAGGTAGCTTATCAGAAACAGCGTTCGAATGGTATTCGGAACTCCCGAACGATTCTATCAAAACGTTCGCTGAAATGGAGCTGCTATTCACTCAGCGATTCGCGAGCGCCAGCGAACGCACTCCAATAACTGCTTTGATTAACGCCAGGGTCAAACCAGGCGAAACCTGGGTCCAGTATGCTATACGCTGGCGGAACTTGTGGTCGAGATGCGAGCAACGCATTGAGGAGGCACCCGCAGTGGGCATGTTCGTGGGAACCCTAGACCCCCACGCAACTATCTCCCAGTTTATGATGTTCTTTAAGCCAACCACATTCCAGGCTTTAATCGACAAGTTGGCTCAGATGGACCAGATGGGTCATAGACCACCTCCCCCGAAGTCGGAACCTCGGAATGACAAGGGTAAAGGAAGGGCAACCTTCGTCGCAAATGCCCAACAGCAACCTAACGCCCCGAAACCGGCAGATCAATTGGAAGAAAGACGCCGGTATTATAATGAGAAGATGAAACGTCCCTACTCGTTCCCACGAGACAAGACGAAACGGTTATTCGAGCTGGCAATACGCAACAGACTTATAAACCTACCGAATCCAAGGCGACCGCCACAACCCACCGAGGTGAATAACCCTAGCTATTGCCCTTACCATCAAACGGTAAGTCATCCGATTGAAGATTGCTTCGTCTTCAAAGGATGGATTGAAGATCAATACCTCCAGGGGAAGTTTGTACTGTCCGAGAAGTGGAAGGTGAGCCCACCACAGCCGCATACTCCTAAGAAAACAGATACATTAGGGGCAACCTGCTCCTTTATTGAAGAAGCTCCATGGGAGGTCGTGCTATCAACGAAAACCAAAAGAATGCTGAGAGACCTTCACGCATGCCCTGCGATCGAATGGAAAGACCCTCTTGAACCTCAAATTATCGAGGGGATGTTGAAGCCCCGCACAACTACGAAGGCTCGTGATAAGGGCCCAAATACTCACGCCCAACCGTCAAAATCTTCGAAGAAAAAGAAGAAGAAATCCAAGAAGCCCGCGAAGCTTGGAGACGAGCACACGAACTTGCAGAAGCAAATCGACGCGCTGGAAGAGTATAATCAAAAGGCGCGAACTCCTGTCACATTGCAAGAGTTCCTCAACCACATCTTTCAAGAGGGAGATGATGAAGAGAGCTCATCGGATGAATCCGAAGAGTATGTGGCGAGTTGTAACGTAATCTCCCACTCGTTTACCGATGATGAGAAAACTCCTAGCATTAAGAAGCTGGAGGCAGAACCTGAGCGTGCATGGCTGACAAATGAAATGATCAATGCCTTTCTAGACGAGATTCGTCTAAAAAGTAAAGCGGATCAGGAGCGTGAGATGGCAACGTCAGAAGGAACCAAATGCAGGCGACTGAATGAAAGAGTTGAACTACCCCCGCCAGATCAAAAGGCATCCGAAGTAGACAAGAAGATATTCAAGACGAGGAAAAGGTTCGCAAAAGCCATGTCAATGGGAATGAAGCTACCACCCTCGGAAGGAAATACACACGATGGGGCGGAGAGGCACCCTAATTATTGCGCATATCATCGGAGAATCTCACACCCCACGGAGGAGTGCGACGCCTTTAAAATATGGTGGCAAGGATATGTTACTCGTCAGCAACATTTTAAGCGAATGAAACGCAAGAGCCGTCGGGAGCGAAGAAGTACTGTCGATGGGCACAACAGAACTACTGGCAACTGTTACATGGTTAACGCTGGGGGGTCACAAGTTCTCACCTTTGGGAGCAACTCTGATGAAGAAATGGCTCTGGGCCCTCTCTTTAAAGAATCCGTTTTAGGGAAAGAGGAGGAATCGGAGGCCTGCGAGAACATCCAGCTGCGCAATCGCACACTCCCAGAAAAGAATCTCGGGCCCGTAAGTAGAAAAGATAAGGGAAAGGAAAAGGCCACTGAAGATATCACTTTAGATGACCAAGTCATGAAAGAACTGGCTGCCAAAGACCCTCCTAGGAGGAGTAAAGTGGACTATAACATCCTCGCGCACCTAAGGAAGCTACCTTCTCAGCTTAGCATTCTCGAGGCCCTCCTATTATCAAAAGAAGCGCGAGACTCACTAATTAAGGCATTACAAGAACCTGAACAATTCCAAGCCTTCCTCGCCACTGAAAAGATGAAGGATGAACTGGAGGAAGTGCATACAGCTGATATCGCTTTCGGTGATGAAGACCTCCTTCTCGGGACGTGCGACCATAACCGTCCCCTATATGTCTCCGGATACTGCCATGATATCAAGATAGGCAAGATCCTGGTGGATAATGGATCCTCCGTCAATCTCCTTAATGTTCGGGTGTTGAAGGAAATCTGCATGAGTGTGCAACATCTCGCTCGTGACAAAATTACTATCTCCGGTTTCGATTCACAATCATCACGGACTCTCGGATCTGTGATACTAACATTACACTTTGGACTTCTCGTCACAGACATCAAATTCCATGTCATTGACGCCAAGACCTGCTACAACGCCTTGCTCGGCCGTCCTTGGCTACACGAGTACAACATCATCCCTTCTACACAACATCAGCGTATGAAGTACTTTAAAGATGGTTTCGAGTATACTGTAACAGGCGAGTTGAACCCATTTTCCGTGAACGAAGTCCGCAAATACGAGGATGTGAAATACTTTTTGCCAGATTTCGAGGATACAGAAAGGTGTCGCAACCCGGAGAACAAAGCCGCCGCCACTATCCCTGTTTTCGGGAGCGATACCGAAGAAGAGGAAGAGATAGTTTATGCAGGGCCATCTCGACGCAGCAACCCGGGAACGTCCGCCCCCATGTTAGTCTTCGGAAGTGACTCGGAAGATGAGGTTAATGCCGTGTTCTCCAATCGGCTGCCGATACAAGCACCCCTTTGCGATGACCATAGTTTGCAAATCACCATGGTACCGCGAGAACACTATAAGGATCTCGACACGCTTCAAGCTCACATTGTGCAAGACCTGCAAACATTTTACATCCCTCCCAGGCAAAGGGGTGAGAAGGTGATCCTATTCTACCGATCCTCAGAGTCGAAAATAGAGAAAGAGATCTGGCATGGCGCGGATGCTACATGCGACAGACTCCAACCCATCCGTCTGCCCAGATACTATACAAATGGATTAAAGAAGCTATTGAAGCGCCAAGGAGTACCCTTAAAACAGACTGTTCGGCAGGCTCGGTTCTACAACAAGATTTGGGATGTCCCTGGGACTCAGCGCAAATTGCCCAACGGGAAAATGGAAACACTCGGGCTTGGATACGCGAGAGCGGGAAAACGGGAACGGGCCCACAGTAGCTACGCCATATACACCTTTGATGAAGAAGAGGACGCCCTGTCAGGAAATGCCAACCCCTCGTCAAAATTAAACCCCGCGATCGAAACGCCGAGTCCGTCGTTTGGAGAACGAACAGACAAGCCTATCAGGAAAATGGGTCCGAAAGCTCAGGAAAACCACAACCGTGAAATGGCCATCTACGAGAAGGCCAGGACGCAACGCCTATTTCAACAGGCTCCAAAAGACAAAGATGCTCATCTTTGTCAACCCGTTGTGCGAAAGGCCCGATGCGGAGACGGAAATAAATTAAGAAGCGGGAAGAGGAGCCGACAACAACGACGCAGGATTAGAGGGTTACGGGTACTGCGCGGCTCGGATTCGTCCCTCATGGAAAAGATGAGTCGAGCGTATTCCTTCCCCCGAGACAAGACGGAGAAGTTACTCAAGCTCGCTTTAAAACATCAAATGATCGCGCTTCCAGAGTCTAGACACCCTGAGCAAGCTAACAAGGCTTCTCGTTTGAGCTATTACTCTTATCACCGAGCCATAGGACATCCTACCGAAGACTGCTTCACCTTCAAGAACTGGGTCGAGGACCAGTACCAACGGGGCAGATTCGCTTTATCCAACGGCTGGAGGGTAACGCCGCCACAAAAGCATGAACCCAAGTCCGCAAGAGCAAAACCGGATCCACCTCAGTCCTGGGAGCGGATTCGCACCTGTTATACGATTACGATATTAAAAGAAGAGCGCGAGAACATGGATGACTTTCCCCAGTGCTTTGAGAATAGCGACGACGAGGTGATCTCAGAATTTCCGTCAGCTCCGAGAGAACTGGAAGATGGTATACATACTACGGCGGATAACCTCAGGAAGATTGAGTTGGGATCGGCAGATGATCCGCGACCGACATTTGTCAGCGAGCTACTCTCTGAAGAAAAGGTGGCCGCGTTAAAGAACGTGCTTCTACGGCATAAAGACTGCTTCGCGTGGAACTACTTTGAGATGCCAGGATTAGATCCGGAGGTTGCCGTGCATAAATTAGCAATATCCCCGGATACCAAGCCAGTCAAGCAAGCGCCAAGAAGGATGCGACTCGAGCTTGAGATGAGCATCAACGCCGAAGTCAAGAAGCTGATCGATTCTGGATTTATTCAAGAAGTCCAATATCCCGATTGGATCGCCAATATCGTCCCGGTAATGAAAAAGAATGGGACAGTACGCATATGTGTGGATTTCAGGGATCTCAATAAAGCCTGTCCAAAGGATGATTTCCCGGTACCGGTAACCGAGCTGATGATAGATAACACGTCCACTCACGAGGTTTTCTCCTTTATGGACGGTTCGTCAGTATACAATCAGATAAAGATGCATCCCGAAGACCAGAAGCACACCGCTTTCCGGACCCCTTTGGGTATATTCTGCTACAGGGTTATGCCCTTTGGTCTAAAGAACGCGGGCGCTACCTATCAAAGGGCCATGACAAAGATCTTCGACGACCTCATACATGACATCGTCGAGTGCTATATCGATGACCTCGTAGTAAAGAGCATGTCATACGAAGATCATTTAAAGCATCTGGAGACTGTATTTCAACGCCTTCGGCAATACACTCTGAAAATGAATCCCCTCAAATGCGCGTTTGGAGTCTCCTCGGGCAAATTCCTGAGATTCATCGTTCGACACCGAGGAATTGAAATAGATCCATCAAAGATTAAAGCGATCATGGAAATGCCTCCGCCAAAAACTCTCAAACAGTTGCGGTCTCTCCAAGGGAAGCTCGCATACATCCGGCGATTTATCGCCAATCTTTCCGGCAAATGCCGTCCTTACAGCCACCTGATAAAAAAAGGAACTCCGTTCGTTTGGGATCACAAATGCCAAGGTGCACTAGACGAGATCAAGCAATACCTGCAGAACCCTCCGGTGTTGGCCGCGCCGGTCAAAGGAAAACCCCTTATTCTTTATACAACCGCCCTCGAAGGTTCCTTGGGCGCATTATGGGCGCAAGAGAACGATCAGGGAAAAGAGAGAGCACTCTACTACTTAAGTCGAGTTCTGCTGGGGGCAGAAAGCAGCTACTCTCCCATTGAAAAACATTGCTTGGCATTGATCTTCGCGATAACAAAGCTCAGGCACTATGCGTTGGCGCATGAAGTCCGTCTCATTTCAAAGGTGGACCCCCTTAAATACTTGATGTCGAAAGCCATATTGACGGGACGACTCGCTAAATGGGCCCTACTCTTGATGGAGTTCTCGGTAACGTATCAACCTCTCAAGGCAGTAAAAGGCCAAGCCATTGCCTATTTCCTCGCCGAGCACCCGATACCGGCCGATTCTCCTCTGAACTGTGATTTGCCGGACGAGCATGCATTTGATGCGATTGGCAGCGGTAGCACCCGATGGGAACTCTATTTCGATGGACGTCCTCCGTAAAGAAACAGAAACAGGGTATCCCAATGATCAAATCGGGGATAGGCCTCATCTTTGCAACTCCACAAGGAGGGATAATGCGCTTCGCCTTCTCCTTAACAGAGCCGAGGACAAACAATGAAGCTGAATACGAAGCTCTGATAGCGGGCCTCGAAATCGCCATCGACTTGGGAATTGAAGACCTCCTTATATACGGGGATTCTCAACTGGTTGTTAGTCAAGTAAATGGTGATTACCAAACGTGCAAACCGGAGTTGGTGAGGTACGGCGAAAAGGTGCAACAACTATTGATCCAAATTCCCTCCTATACTTTGGAGAATATACCGCGCGCGGAAAACAGTAAAGCAGACGCGTTAGCCAAACTTGCTAAAGAACTGGCGGACGAAAACCTCGATGATGTAAGAATCGTGGTACAAAGCCGTCGAGTGCTTGCCCCGGCAGAAATACCTCCGGAATTATATAAAGAGAAGGGAGCGACTGAGCAGACGACCCTGCAAATAAAAGACCATGAGAAGGCCGAGGACTGGAGGGAAGTCTTCATAGACTACTTTAAGTCCCACCTAATGCCCAAAGATACATCCTCGAGGCATCAACTCATGAAACGAGCTCTATCTTTTGCCTTCGTCAACGATGCTCTATACAAGAGGTCATTCGATTCTCTATGGCTGAGATGCCTAGGACCTGACGAAGCGGAAAGAGTCATTCAGGAAGTTCATGACGGACTTTGCGGTTCCCACCAAGCAGGCCCTAAGATGAAGTTGAAGATAAAACGGATGGGTTACTACTGGCCCACGATGATCCAGGACTGCCTTGAGTATGCGAAGCAATGCCACTCGTGCCAGATTCATGGGGACTTTATCCACCAACATCCGAATCCACTACACCCAACGGTGGCTAGTTGGCCATTCGAAATGTGGGGGACTGACATAGTCGGCCCCATCGAGCCAGCATCATCCCGGGGACATCGTTTTATCCTAGCGACAACTGATTACTTCTCCAAATGGGCAGAAGCAATACAATTGAGGGAAGTGAAGACGGAGAATATCCTCCATTTCTTCAAGACGCACGTCATCTATCGGTTCGGAACCCCACGGCGGATTATCTCCGATAACGGGCCAGCCTACAGAAGCCATAAGATTAGCCGCTTCGCGCAGCAGCACAATATAGACTGGAGATATTCTTCAGTTTACAATCCACGAGCTAACGGTCTAGCCGAGGCTTTCAATAAGACCTTGACGAAGATCATAAAAAAGACCGTTTCCCGGAATAAGAGAGACTGGCACGAGAGGCTGCAAGAAGCCCTTTGGGCTTATCGAACTACATTCAGGACGGCCACGAACACAACGCCGTACGCGTTGGTATTTGGGACGGAAGCAGTACTCCCCCTCGAGATAGAGTTACCCTCTCTACGAGTGGCAATCCACCACGAGCTGACGGACGAAGAAAATGCTCACCTTCGGCTTGAGGAGCTTGATGCCCTCGACGAAACTCGGCTCATAGCGCAACAACATCTAGAAGCCTACAAAGCAAAGATAACGCGCTCGTACGAGAGATTGACCAGGCCGAGGACATTCCGCCAAGGCGAACTCGTGCTAGTGGTCAAGAGACCTATGATCCCCAATCGTGCCAAACGGGGGAAATTTGAGCCAAACTACGAAGGCCCTTATATCATAGACAAGGTCTATCAGGGTGGAGCCTATCTACTCATGGACATGCACGGTGAAAGGCCTTTCAGGCCAATAAACGGCCGCTTCTTAAAGAAATACTATGCTTGATGAGCCATAGCCTGGGTCAATGATAGATGACGACGACTATGTCCGCTCGCTATCTTCCTAGGCTCAGACTTTGCAAGCAGTGGCTGGCCCTCCCGTATCGACGGACCGAAACGTCCTTAAACTAACAACGGACCGAAACGTCCTTAAACTAACAACGGACCGAAACGTCCTTAAACTAACAATGGACTGAAACGTCCTTAAACTAACAACGGACCGAAACGTCCTTAAACTAACAATGGACCGAAACGTCCTTAAACTAACAATGGACCGGAACGTCCTTAAACTATTGACGGACCGGAACGTCCTTAAACTATCGACGAACCGGAACGTCCTTAAACTAACAATGGACCGAAACGTCTTTAAACTAACGATGGACCGAAACGTCCTTAAACTAACAACGGACCGGAACGTCCTTAAACTATCGACGGACCGAAACGTCCTTAAACTATCGACGGACCGAAATGTCTTTAAACTAACGACATACCGAAAAGTCCCTAAACTACTACCGCAGCATCCTTAGGCTGACGAGATAAAAAAAAAGAGAAAAAAAAATAAAATAAAAAAAACGGTGCGTCCACAAGCAAAACGGGCACGGATGAAAACCCGAAAGGGCTCCGTGAGTAAAAACAGCAGAACTACCGGCGAGTGTTTGTGAAAACCCGAAAGGGCGCAACCTCGTTAAAAGACACTTATAGGGTCCTCTCGACCTTGTAAGGAGAAACCACCTGCGTGAGATCCTTACGACTCGCAAAGGAGTAACACACTTAGGGATCCTCACGATTCCTAAGGAGAAAATACACTTACGAGATCCTCACGATTCGTAGGGAGAACTCTCTTGTGGGACCCTCACGGCTCATAAGATTTGAAAGTCTTAAGTTACAGAAACCTAAACCTGTTCTTAAGCAAATCCTCCACAACCTTCGATATTGCCCTACAAGGGACTCAATACTGAGCCTTGTATACAATCCATGGGCGCGAATAAACATTTCCCCAGCAAAGTCCAACCCTTGTAGGTCCTCTCGACCCATAAGGAGAAAGCCCTCTTGTAGGATCCTTATGACTTACAGAGGAGCGCACACTTAGGACTCCTCACGATCCCTAAGGAGAAAATACGCCTGCAAGATCCTCACGACTTGTAGGGAGAAATACCTTTGTGAGACCCTTACGGCTCATGAAGTCAAAAGCCTTGGTTGACAGGACCCTTTACCCTGTTTGCCAAGCCACCTTTGTTCAACATCGACAGAGGCGAATGATGATTCGCTCCTGGCAATATTCCAGTTGTAGCGGTGCTGATGCCGAAATCGGTGCCTAAAATCCAGGCTTGCAGCGAAAAAGCTAGCAAGCCACACATGCCTACAAAATAGCCGAAATGATGGGGCAACTTGCAATAAAAAACAGCAAGTAAAAATGAAGGCATGAAAAATAGCCGAAATGATGGGGCAACTCGCAATAAAAAGCAGCGAGCAGAAAATAAATAAATAGCCGAAATGATTGGGCACCGCGAAAAATAGCCGAAATGATGGGGCAATCGCGACCTTCGCGATATAAAAGCTGAAATGATAGAGCATCGCGGAAAAAGAAATAAAATAAAAGTGAAATCCTCGCCCTACAGGTGATGTTACATCTACCTCTGTATACAATCCAGGGGCGCAAACAAAGAAGGGATCATACTCCTTCCCCAGGTTTCATCATAAGGAGAAGCCAAATCTCGACGGTTCACAGATAGCCTAGAGATCATCTCGACGTCCGTCTCATGGCAGCAGACACAACATCAAGCGAAACGGAACAGCGGCAACCCCCAGTTCCATGGCTCGGCGATACATATCACCAAGAGTGAAACCTCCATCCCGTGAAATGCGGATACAATCAACAAAATTCATGGTCACGTGGAACGCGGATAATGTCACTCTTTGACCCCGTGGAAAACGTCCAGAGCGGATCCTGGTCCTCGCAGAGCACGGCAGTGAACCCGTGTGAAGCATCCAGAGCGGAGCCTAGTCCTCGCCTAACGCGGCAGTGAACCCGTGTGAAGCATCTAGTGCAAAAATCCTGGTTACGTGGAACGCGGATAATGTCACTCTTTGACCCCGTGGAAAACGTCCAGAGCGGATCCTGGTCCTCGCAGAGCACGGCAGTGAACCCGTGTGAAGCATCCAGAGCGGAGCCTAGTCCTCGCCTAACGCGGCAGTGAACCCGTGTGAAGCATCTAGTGCAAAATTCCTGGTTACGTGGAACGCGGATAATGTCACTCTTTGACCCCGTGGAAAACGTCCAGAGCGGATCCTGGTCCTCGCAGAGCACGGCAGTGAACCCGTGTGAAGCATCCAGAGCGGAGCCTAGTCCTCGCCTAACGCGGCAGTGAACCCGTGTGAAGCATCTAGTGCAAAAATCCTGGTTACGTGGAACGCGGATAATGTCACTCTTTGACCCCGTGGAAAACGTCCAGAGCGGATCCTGGTCCTCGCAGAGCACGGCAGTGAACCCGTGTGAAGCATCCAGAGCGGAGCCTAGTCCTCGCCTAACGCGGCAGTGAACCCGTGTGAAGCATCTAGTGCAAAATTCCTGGTTACGTGGAACGCGGATAATGTCACTCTTTGACCCCGTGGAAAACGTCCAGAGCGGATCCTGGTCCTCGCAGAGCACGGCAGTGAACCCGTGTGAAGTATCCAGAGCGGAGCCTGGTCCTCGCCTAACGCGGCAGTGAACCCGTGTGAAGCATCTAGCGCAAAATTCCTGGTTACGTGGAACGCGGATAATGTCATTCTTTGACCCCGTGGAAAACGTCCAGAGCGGATCCTGGTCCTCGCCAAGCACGGCAGCGAACCCGTGTGAAGCATCCAGAGCGGAGCCTGGTCCTCGCCAAGCACGGCAGTGAACCCGTGTGAAGCATCCAGAGCAAATACCGGACTGTGGAGTCCTTAAAATCCACGGACTATGACGTCCTTAACCTCGACCGTGATGTCTTAAAACTAACGATAAACCCCCCCCGATTCCCTACGGATTCTACCTTGGCTTAAAGGGTACATCTCTTCACTCCTTTGATACCTGGCGTTGTAATTCCTCAACGTCTTCAAAGAGGTGACGGGTCCCTGCAACCAAACATCGGACTGTGGAGTCCCTAAATCCACGGACTATGAGGTCCTTAACCTTGACCGTGATGTCTTAAAACTAACATCGGACTGTGGAGTCCCTAAATCCACGGACTATGAGGTCCTTAACCTTGACCGTGATGTCTTAAAACTAACATCGGACTGTGGAGTCCTTAAATCCACGGACTATGAGGTCCTTAACCTTGACCGCGACGTCTTTAAACTACAATACCCGGAGCAGCCTCTGACCCCGTGAAACACGGATAAGGGCGACCACATCCAGCACTTGCAAGTCCTCACGACCGGTAAGGAAGAAAAATCTCCCTTGTGAGATCCTTACGACTCTCAAGGGAAAACCCGCTTAAGAATCCTCACGAATCTTAAGGAGAACTGACACCTATGGGATCCTCTCGACCTGTGGGGAGAAAAACTCTTTATGAGACCCTCGTGGCTCGTAAAATGCAGAAGTCTTAGGAAGCAGATCTTAACCCTGAATCCTGAGCCATCGCTGTCCTGCAAAGAGATCAAGATAGAATATCCGCAGAATGCATTCGATAAAAAGGGGACACACCATTGAGAAGAAAAATGTATCTTTTATTCATAAACCAAAATGGATACAAAGTACAATTTATGAAAGAAACAAAAAAGAGATACTCTCATCCATGAGTATATACAAAAAAGGAAAAAAAAGATACAAGTCCTCAAGCCGGCGGGCGGTGCAATAATTTTACCAGCTCATCATTCTGTTGCTGAACCACGGCTTCATGACGCAAGATCTCCAGAAGACGATCCTCCGCCTGAGCTTGCTGAGCCTGATACGAAGCAAGCCGAGCTTCGAGCTCTTTCTCGGTGGCTTTATGAGCCTCAACCCTCTCACGAGTGAACGTGGCGGCTTTATCGAGAGCCATCACCTCTTTGATGGACTCCTGAAGCACCCGCCAGAGTTCATACGCTTTGTTGGCCCTGGCTGTCAGATTGGCTTGAAGCTCGCCCAGCGCCTTGGAGGCTAGCTCCCTCTCCGAGAATTTGCGGCCAAGCCTCTTCTCAAATGACGCAATGTTTGCTGCGCACCGTGCTATCAGCCCCCGTAACTCTGCCTTTGCAGCCACGGCCTCCGAGGAAAGGGGAGAACACTCGAGAGCGTACAAACAAGCCTCCACCTTCCTACAGAACTCCACCCAGACCCGCACCACCTCCTCGTGGTGATAGGTGGAGAGAAAAGGAAGGGAGCCGTTAGCTTCAGCAGCAAACGCTTCGGTTATAGTCGCACTACCAGCACGGAGCTCCTCGACGAAAGAAGATAGGGAGACAAGGCTCAATTGGGCCAGGCGTTCTGAAGCCCGCAAAGCATAGGGGCCGGGCGGCATCACAATGTGTGATTCCAAAGCCATGGAGACTGGCAGGGCTGTTCAAATTTGGCGAATGTTAGTAAAACTTTTAAACGCAGAATTAATGGGACTATAATAAAATGTCACTCACCGACAGTCATGCAAGTAGGAGCCGAAGGTTCCCCTGTCCCTTCGACGACCTCAACCTCATCGTCGGCTTCTAAAACTATAAGAGACATCAACGTCATTTCGCAAAATAGTAACAATGCTATGGTAAAAAATGGCGAATGACACTAACCTTGCCCAGAGGAAAGGACAATACGCTGAGAAGGGATCGCCTGCGGAGCTGCCATCTCCAATAAACGCTGAAATGATTGACGAGGCGACAGATCCGCGATCGTGGCCTCCAAGCCGCGCAATTCTGGGAAAGATAAAAGAGTTCAGACTATGAAGGGGTTGCTAAATTAAAACGCAGAGGGATACCTTCAACACTCCTTCCATTCTGAGCCGGGGGGATAGCGGCTTCAACGGTCTCCGCCGTGACCTCAGGCTCCAACAAAGGGAGAGGAGTCCCGACTACCTCGCTTCCAGCCCTTGGGCCGACCTCAGTAAGAGCTATTGGGGCGGCGGCCTCCAAGGGAGCCTCCCCCAAAGGAGCAAGCACTCCCTGATCAAGAACCGCCGCTGGAGGTTCTATCATGAGAGGAGCAGCCTCATCAGCCCCCTCCACATCCAGCAAAGCTTCATTAAGAATTTCGGCGGGCGTTAGCTTTAATGGGCCAGTAGGGAGCTCCCCCAGCGTCGAAGATTCTGCACGATTCAAACAAAAATAATGATACATACCCACGAGCATAAATAATCGAAAAGACTACAAAAGAAGCACAACGTACCTATACGCAAAGAAGCCCTCAATATGGCTTCTTCAAGCCGCTTCTCCTTCTCAAGGAGGTGAGCTCGCCGGGGTTTAAGGGTAGATTCATGACCGCCGGTCCATAAAGAAAGCGCATCAGCGGCGTCTTCTGAAGCGGCCTGCTTCAAAGCCCTTTCCCCCCATTCCTCCAAAGGGCCGATAAATCGCCGCCGAATCCACGAAGGGTCTTCGTAAAAAAATTACAGCGGGATAAGACTTCTTCGGAACCTTGGCGTCATGGGACGCGTCTTTTGAACGCCGTATGGCCTCAGCCAACTGTGCAGCCTCCTCATCAGCCGAACTCGGGAAGAGAAGTCCAGCGTTTGACTCTTGCAAGGCCAATGGTTCGTCTTCAAGGATAGGCTCGGACTCCACCGCAGAATCAAGCGGGGTGGTAGCCGCTTTCCTCCGCCGTTTAGACCCAGAGCCGGTCGCTGAGGACGACCGCTTCCTCCCTCGCGAAGCCTTAGGGCGGCGCTGGCCCACATCGCCCTCAGCACCCTCATCCCTGTTACTCTCGCTCGGTGCCACAACCGAGGACGACATCGCCATCGTTGACGCCACGGGGGGCGATGCCGCCACCGGCAGAAGTGCTACTACTGGGGCCCGTCTACCCCGCGATCGGGAACCCAAGGGCATACCAGCTGTCGGAGTAAGGTCGACCCCTGACTCCCCCGGAATAAGGGCGGCGCCAATCTCCCTCAAAGGGAAGCGGACCGGAACCCTCGGTCGCAGCTTAGCTCCCGAGACCTGAGGAGGGGCGTCGTGACCAAGAAGAACCCTTCTCTCTTCAGCAATAATTGGGGTGATCCGATGAAGATACCAGCCCGTAAATGCACCTACGCATCGGGGCATGTACTCGGCTTCAGGGACCATGAAATGAGAGCCGGTGTTCAGCCTCATGAAATGATGAGCGGCATCGCGAATAGCATCGAGCGAAGGGATCGGGGCGACTATAAAAGCCTCAAAAGGAACACCCTGGTCGTATCCAAGCTGCCGGGCAAATCGATGCGGATTGTCCCGCATAAAAAGAGCTGCACTGTCCTGGCGAAACACCAAGTAGCCCGGTCTAATTGTATACAAATGCGTGGCCTCCCGGGGCTTCAGAGAAGGCGCGTTGTCTTTCGACTGGTCCCAGAGTTGATTGAACGGGACCCGAGGGACTAGACAAAACCCGATCATTAAAAACCAACCCTCCGGCGGTGGCATGAGGAGAAATCAGCATCCGGATAGCCCCAAATTGAGTTGGGTCGGCAGCAGAAGCACCCACCAGTCGCATAAGTCGCGGGAAGGGATAGGCGTCGTAAAAGGCGGGCCTCTGATGCAAAGAAAAAGACCCCAGCACATGCATTTCGATCCACGACGTGAAATAATGAAGCGAAAAGTTCACTACGTCCACGCCAGGCGTAGAGGTATTAGCTGCGGTGCCCAATCCGTTATAGAGGTGCGCCAAGGCCGGGATGCCGATAGCCAACCGCATCCCCTCAGCAATACGATGAGCCGGGTAGATTACTGAGGCTCTCATGAAGCGGCGATGCATGGAGATAACGAACCAACTAAGCCAGACACTAACAAACCCCACAAAGAACGTCTCCTCGTCCATGCCTGGGACAGCAATGGATTCAAAAGAGATCGGCGATATAATAGGGATGTAATACTGAGGTAGATCTGATTCGTTGGTCGGCAACCTCTTCTGACCGAACCCAAAGGGGTCCCCAATGTTGGCAAACTTCGGGGCTGTCTTCGATAAGGCGTCCTCACGAAGGAAACGAGCAATGAAGCTCTTGAAAGTGACACCCTGCTCCTCGGACTCGGTGAATAATCGGTCGAAGATGCCTAGGGCCTTAATTAAACTGGGGCGCTTGTGGCGAACAGCATTCTCAGCAGACAAGCCGTCAACTGGGGCGGGCTCGGGTTCAAAAACGTACTCGTCAGGAGGCAACAACTCCTCATACAGATTACCCCTTATCGGCAACCCCGAGATATCATAAAATTCGGCCAGAGAAATCGAAACCTCGCGATCTCCCAGAATGAAAGTATTAGTGGGAAGATTCCACTGGTTCAAAAACGCTTTGACCCACCAGACATGCGGGGACTTGTAATGGAATATTGACGCGTATATGGCCTGATAAAGCCCGACTTTCTGCAACCGCGCCCGATGGGCAGAAAGGATGTAGCGAGCCCAGAGAAGGTAGCCCGTAGGATGCCTAGGAGTGAGCCCTATCTTATAAATTTGCCCCCACGGGTGGGCCTCACCCTGGCAGATACGCCGTCCCAAGATGTCTATGGCCGGGATCGGATGGTTCGGAATGCCGGTCGTCGAAGGCTCCAGCCTCCCCGTTGGAGTCCAGTTGGGCATTTCCACAGCAAAAGCTGTCCTTGGAGGATCCATCGGTAAAAATGGGAAAGTGGGCTCCGTCGGCACCGCGCAAAGAAAGCTCCGGCGACCCTGAATAATCTGATTGTACCAAGGTCCCCATTGAAGAAGGTTGGTGCAGTTCGGGTCATGGGCCCGAATCATCGCCATCGCTTCCTCATCAGACGGCGACTGAGGAAAAGCAGCCTCTGAGTGAGAAAAAGGAAAGCGCGGAACAGAAGCCATCGCACCTGAAATCCAATAAAGGAAGACCGTTAGAAGAAAAGTCAGCAACGTATATTCATGCATAAACATGAAGACTAGTTAAAGAAAGCAACAGCAGAGTTTTCTGGGGTCATTAGCTACAAAACATATGGGTCCCACAGAATCCGGATGACGGCTCATTAATAATGAGGCCAAATCGTTACAATAAAACAAAGGGAATATCCTCAAAGAATGATGACCATGCACATCCCCCCAACAGAAGCTGTCTCGGGCTCTACAATGAATCCAGCAAAATCAAAGGAATTAAATTCCCACCAAAAGACATCATTACAAAGCCCCCATTGCATTAATTGCAGGAAGAACAACCTAGGGCCAAGAGACCTCAGGAAGCCTCCGCGTGAAGAAATCAAGTCCTTCATTGGAATTAAATTCCTTTCTGAGAAAAGGGAATTAAATTCCCAGAAACATTTTTGATGGAATTAAATCCCATAGGGTTGAAACGCCATCATCATTTCCCCAAAGATCATCTAAACCCTAAGAAATCTACAGTTTGAAGGTTAAGCGGTTTCATGTTCTTATGGAAAATATGAAGAAAAAAAGGGTAAAAACCCTTGTTTTTGGATTTAAAATCCAGGGAAATGTGAAGGTCCATCGTTGTCCAAGAACATTACCTGAGAAAAAGGATTCTTTTCGAACAGAGTTAAACTCTGAAGATTGTTTCAAGACAGAGAACTAAGCTCTGAAAGCGAGAATTAAATTCTCAAAGAAGAAATTCTCGGAAGAAGAAGATGAGCAAAGTGAAGGCTCCTATGAAGAGACAGAGGTATTTATAGAAGGCAGTGGAAACGTTTCATCTCCCCAGATCCCTAGAGGAATCCAACGGTCACAAGAGGTGACAGCGTTGCACTCACGTGCAGACACGTGAGAACAACGCTGTGGGGGCATTTGTTTCCTGATTTAAAATCAGGAAAGCTTCTGGGAAAAGCTTCAAAAAGGGGCCACGTGCTTACACGTGACCAGCAGTCACGTGTTGACACGTGACATATAAAAGCAGCGGAAAAGGGGCACATTGGTTCCCTGATCAAGTCAAGGAAAAGGCTTCAGAAGAGGTCACGTGTTGGCACGTGACGTTCAAAGCAGCAGACTCGCTCTCCAGTTGAATCAAGGAAAGAGGCGCCAGACAAGGGTCACGTGCTCACACGTGACCAGGGGTCACGTGGTAGCACGTGACGGCTAAGCAGCAGAAGAAGGCAGAGTGCAAAAGAAGAAAAAGGCTCGTTCCAAGAGAGTCACGTGTCCACACGTGACCATGGGGCACGTGGTCACACGTGACCGGCTTTCAAAGCCCATTTTGCTAACAGAATTAAATTCTGAAAGAGATTCAAATCTTTCCAAAGGAAAGCAATTATCTGGAACCGATCAAATTAAAGATTCAGAGATGATTAAATATCATCTATCTATGGAAAATCTCGAGTTTGGAAAGATTTCCCCTTTAAATCTAACAGAAATAACAAAGGAGAATCCCTGGATTTGAAATCCAATGGTGAATAAAATTCACCTAATAATCCAAGGGTCAAAAACAAATGATGGATACAAATCAAATCTCTTAATAAAGATTCATCAAAAACTAATTGATTCAGCTGCTTCTCCTATAAATAGGAGCCTAGAGACACAAAAGAAAAATAGAGAGACACGCAGAGGGAGAAAAAAGGAGAGAGCCTTGATACTTTGAGGAATTTGGAGCTTCTGCAAAAAGAAAACCCTAGGTAAGAAAGGGAAGGCTTCCTGAAAGAAGGAGAATTTAATTCTCAACAGAGTTTAACTCTGACAAAATAAAAAACAGAAGAACATATTTCTTCTCTCTTTGATAGAGGATCTGCAAAGTGCACATCTTCCCTTTAGGTTGAGAATTTAATTCTCAATGGGTTGAGATCCTGCCATGCAGATCCAAAACATGGAGAGGGAATGGAAAAACGAGAATTTAATTCTCACAGAACTATAGGAATTTAATTCCTCTAAGATAAAAGTAGGGCTTGACCCTGTGTTATGGGAATTTAATTCCTTCAGAACAGAGAGAAACAGGGTTTAACCCTAATTAAGAACTTAGTTCTGTTGAAACAACGGGAATTCAATTCCCTTAATCATAATTTAACAGAGACTGGAAGTTTAATTCCTTAAAAAGCTTTTATTAGGGTTAACCCTATTCAGTTCTTCACATAAACGAGGAATTTAATTCCTACAGAAGATTCAGGGTTCAATTCTACTCCAGAATATAAGTCTTCAAAAGGAAGTAGGAATTTAATTCCTTTGAAAATTAAAGCTCGAGGAATTTAATTCCTGAAAAAGGATCAACAGATTCTCTAAACAATATACATGGAGGCAGGGTCACGTGCCACCACGTGACCCCCTCAAAAGATCTACAGAAAGCCCTTTGAGGCAGTCCCTCACGTGACCCACGTGACCCTTGACAGAAGCTCTAACACATAGGCATATGAATGCCCGTCACGTGATGGCACGTGATGCTCTGAAAGATGCAATAATCTCAGCAGAATGAATGGAGAGAGGGCGCTCTCACGTGTCGCCACGTGACCCCTCTTGCTTTAGTGTTTAACACTAAGTTAGAACTCCTGAATCGAGTGTTAAAACACTGTTGGGCCGTAGTGTTCAACACCAATCAAAGAACTTTACTTGCAGTGTTCAACACTGACTACCTTAGTGTTTAACACTAATTTGAGAGCTCTGTTGCCGATGCTTGATACTGATCTGTTTTAGTGTTTAACACTAATCTGAAAGCCTTGTTGCTGGTGTTTAACACCAATTATCTTTTAGTGTTAAACACTAACTTGTCAACCTCATTCCCACTGTTCAACACTGATTGCTCTGAAGTGTTTAACACTAGGCTTTGGCCCAATTGGCTAAAGGGATAGAGGCAAAGCCTCTCCCTCAATGGATCCACAAGAAGTCAATATTCCAGACATGATAGGACTTAGCCCAAGCTGGCCATAAGTCCTCAATTCGTAATTAACTGAGATATAATTAATGGGTCTTGATCCCAAATTGGGCCAAGGACTATTTAATCCATTCCGGTTCTAGGGTACATCTCTTCACTCCTTTGATACTTGGCATTGTAATCCCTCAATGTCTTCAAAGAGGTGATGGGTCCCGATGACCACCCATGATATGGACTGTGGGGTCCTTAAACCCATGTCTAATGCAAAATTCCTGGTCACGTGGAACGCGGATAACGTCACTCTTTGACCCCGCGGAAAACGCCCAGAGCGGAGCCTAGTCCTCGCCGAGCACGGCCGTGAACCCGTGTGAAGCATCTAGTGCAAAATTCCTGGTTACGTGGAACGTGGATAACGTCACTCTTTGACCCCGCGGAAAATGCCCAGAGCGGAGCCTGGTCCTCGCCAAACACGACAGTGAATGTCACGACCCGAAAGTACGGAACGTGACCGCCACTTAGATTACGAAGCGTCTAGAGACGCAACGTAACCTAAGTAAGCCGAAGCCCAGAAATCTAAACCATAAAAGAAGAAGAAGTGAAAGAAACATGAAAGAAACAAGTTTAAAAGCATCAGCAAATTCCCCAAAAATTTCAGCAGAGTCTCCTCTGTAAAAAACTGGCCCCAAACGGGTACAACAAGTATAATATATATACAAACAATAAAAAGCATCCCCAAACGGGAGCTAGCTCCACGCCAAAAGGCAAAAAAACCACATCAATGCACAATAGTATACAACGCCAAAGGGCGAGGCTCAAACTCAAAAGAAAGCAAAACCACCAGATATCATAATAATACAAGCGCGACTCTAGGGTCGAAATAAATAAATGGTCCAGTAAACTATCAAGTAATACAAGTTTGGTTGATGGAGCTTTCTAGATACAAATGAAATAATAAAAATACAACGGCGGTTCAGATACAAATGAACCAACCTACCGTGCAAATCACCCGGAATGGAAATGATGTGCCAGCAACTGCCAAGGGACCATGTACATCAACCTGTAATAAAATTTGGCACAACGGGGGTGAGTTGTCAACTCGTGAGTAGAATATATCTGCGAAAAGAAATCGAAATGCACGACTCTATCCTAGATCATAATAATATACTAATATACTACTACTCATCAAGTAAAGATAGGATAATAAGCTACGTGTAAGTGCAAATGCTCCGTGCTCGTGTCAGTGCCTCATATAGTACTAAGCCATGTGAATGAGTATGCATGCACCATGAATGTAAAATAACCAATCCTGAAATCTAGATATATCTGTATAAGAAATCTTTAACTTTTATCATAGTAAAGTGTGTATAGAAATCTGAAATATCAACGATGAAATTCATGGAAATCCGTGTCAAGCATCGACACAAAACATGTAAATCTCAAGTCTCAATACCTCATAATCTCAATGTCTCATAGTCTCAATATCTCGGGCTCCGTCAGTCCGGATCGGCCCAAATCATCAAATCTCACGACAACGGTCGGTATCCTCCGGATATCCGCCGCGCCAGACATCACCGGTAGGTAGTCCTCCCCTGCCAGGCTCACGTCTACAACTCGATCTTCTTGCCCCGGGGTACCATACCGGGCCCACCATGTACCCGAGACGGTTCATCCACTCCTCGAATCGGGCCTCGAAATCCAACAGAAAACATGAAATCTCATGGTGGACGACACATACATCACGAGAAAACCGCATCTTATGTTTAAAAAGAGAGGAGGAGAGAGAAGTTTTTATATATTCTTGCGGTTTTCCCCAAAAATCCAGAAATCTCATAGAAATCCAAAATCCCAAAATCATGAGTAAGTATTTGATAAGTGTCGGCATATGCCCATAATACTGCATGATAACATGAAAATGCGAATGCATGAAATGTCTAAATAGTAAATACTATGTCTATACTAACACCGGAGAGTAATCACAATATTATGTCGATCTAGCTGTTAGCTAATTTTATCAATAAAAGATAATATGATCTAAAGTGTACGTGACATGCCAATTACCGATGATGATGTGAGTGAGCCGGCAAATAAGTGTACGTGAAACATGTGCATCATCGGTAATGGTGCTGGTGTCCTAACAGGCAGAATTTCATATTAACTACAGAAACATAAATATGAACAAGCAACGTGATGATTACAATCTGAATATAAAGGTAAAATGTGTACTAACCACTCATTTGGAACATACATATCTAACTACTACTATATGACTCGAGCCTAAATTAGTATCTATCTAACCCCCTAAGGAACTAAACTTAAGAAACTAGTCGATAGGAAATAAGAATGCACCTAAGGTCTGAGTCCATATCTGTAATAGTCGACGATCCAACCCCAATAGCGTCACGTACGTAGTACGACTTCCTCGAATCAATAGTGCGGATCAATCATCATATCAATGCCTTGTACGGTAAAATCTATAGTGCGACATCCTAATATCGGGGTGCGGGTCAAGTATCACCTACGTACATCATCATTCGTTTAATATCATCGTCAAATAATGTCATGATCAAAGGTACTGTACTGTAATCGCATACATCCTAATATCATCCATCATATATCATTGCCAGCATAAATATACATCGTCAATTTATCCTCAGAAATATCATGTCACATATATCATATCGTGATTAAGTCGCAGGTTACAGTCCGGGTTCTATTTTAGTGTCTCATGTACCTCAATATCATCACCACCTATTATTGTTTATGTATACATATCCATTATCTCATTTCCCAACGATCCGCTAATATCATAGTACATCTCATGTCATATTCGATCATATAGCTTTAACTCACGGCATCACGCCCAATCATACCGACTCCTTTCCAGATATCATATAACCTCCCCATATCACGTGTATATATTATAGGTATATATATATATATAGAACCCTACACCAAGTCAAATGTATGTGTGTGCGTATGTGTCTACCGGAAACCTACGAGTTCCCTCCAAGGCATTCATTCTCTAGTTAAGTCTTCCCAAATCGGTCTAATCCAACCTAAAGTCTTTAATAGGATCCTACTCGCCAAGAATCTAAGGCCACGCCCGACTTCCTAATAACAGTAAGTAATATCCCTATTTAAGTTTGCGGGGGTGCTAAACACCATCCACCCGATTTCCCCCGTAGATATACATCTACTCACCTGGCCCTTGTCTGTCGAAGTTGATGACGCCACGCTCATCCTTGATGTTCAAAATCCACATGAGCGTGCCCTTACATCCACTTGCCTATTTCTCTTCATCATCTATCTACCCATCTCAATCAAGCTGTACCCTGGCTCCTTCTTGTCCACCATCTTCATCCCTTTCCGATCCGAATCCCTTATTATTCTGACTTCTGCCTACTTCCGCAACAATGCATGCGCACCAGTTAAAAGAATCGAGTCGATTGGGTGCTCATTGCCCAAAGCCACTAAGGCTTCTTGTGCAAGCTTACAAGGCCATATCAACGAAAACATTGTGTACCCAGATTCCAGAGACTTTGCAATACTTGGCTTCTCCTCCTCGTCGTTCCTGCCATTCTCCTCCACCGTTCTCCTCCGCTCGCGGACGCCGACACAAACCGTCACAAAGTGAAACAAGCACTGCAGCCCGTACCCCAGCACCCACAACCTCATCGGCATCGCCGGCGACTCGTCCAGGCTCGGCATCAGCACCACTGCCGCCACCGAGACGAAGGAAAGGTTCCACAGCACGTCGAAGATCACCACCGGCCTGGAGTGGGCCTAGGTGTCAGCCCCCTGCTCCATCACCTCTGCCGCTGCCGCCTCCCGCGCGAGCAGCGACGACTCCCTCACCATCCGCGGCTGGTCACGTGGCGGAGGAACTGGCGACGCTGCAGAGGCCGAGGCGGAGGTGGCGGTGCTGGTGACGGCGGCCGACGACGTCGATGGGCAGGAGCGGGACCGGATCCATGATCGTCGGCATCGTAGGAACTGGGATTGAAAATTGAAATTGATTTGAGTGGAAAAATTAATTGGGGATTTGGAAATGAGTGAGAAAAAGGAGGGGATGTTCAGATGAGATTTATGGGAGAGGGAAAGGGGACACGTGTCATATATTTTGGGCTCTGCAGTGGCCTCAGGCCCCCCCCCCTTTTTTTTATATTTGGGGCTAAGGTAATTAGGCAAACTAGGAATAGAAGCTAAGAATGTTGAGGTGGGGCTGGCCTATGCTGCTGGAAAAGTGAGGGGCAACTAGGGAAATGGTGATTGGATTGACATTGTTGACTTGAGAAGGGGATGAGAAGAGTTGTACATTCAATTTTAAAAAAAAAACATCATTTTGATTTAAACAATATACACACACACACATACATGTTACAACAATACCATTTGTGACCAACTCCTCAAAAACAAATAGTTTTAGGCCAATCACTGAAGATATTTTTATTATTTTACACAAACTCATTATTTAATTATTTTAAATTCTCCAAAATAAGATTTTATTTTCTGAAATGTTACAGTGAACCCGTGTGAAGCATCCAGAGCACATACCGGACTGTGGAGTCCTTAAACCCATGGACTATGACGTCCTTAACCTTGACCGAGATGTCTTAAAACTACCCATTGACCGAGATGTCTTAAAACTACCCATGGACCGCAATGTCCTTAAACTACCCATGGACCGCAATGTCCTTAAACTAGAACAATAGAGCCCAGCATGCTCTTTTGTCGGATCTAAACGGTCCCGTTTAAGTTGATCTTAGCCTCAAAGATGGCTAACGTATCCTTAAACCTTCAAACAGACTGGACTATGAATCCCCCAAATTAACTCTGGCTCGAGGGTACATCTCTGAACTCCTCTGACATCCGTCGTTGTAATCCTTCAACGTCTTCAGAGAGGTGATGGGTCCCGACGGCCACATATACGATGGACCACTATGTCCCTAAACTGGAACAATGGAGCCCAAACGCTCTTTTGTCGGATCTAAACGATCCTGTTAAGTTGATCTTAGTCTCAAATCGGACTAACGTATCCTTAACAAACGTTTGAGCTGATCTTAGCCGCAAGTATGGCTGACGTATCCTCAAACCAGACCCCCAAACCCAAACCTAAGATAAACACGGATTTGGACTAGTCCACGCCCTACGGGCGACGACATAACTCAGTCTCCGTAAACAATCCACGGGCAACAAAACATAAAATAAACACACACGACACGAAGTGACCATCTGGAGAAGGAGAAAGTTGTTACCGCGATGCGGTAGCGTAATTAACTGCAGGGGCTTGCACCTGCAGGGAAGAGCGTCCCCACAATCAAAAACCCCTCAAATGAGGGGGAATCTGACGAAGTCTGCTACATCGACCGCATCCGTCTAAACCTCCGATGCACGGTGCCATAAACAACTTGGCATCTTCGGAGAGATGGACGGATAGCACCAATTAGCATCTGCCCCGAACCTCAGGCACGGACGCCCGAGTCCAGGCCGTCGTTCGGAGGGGAACAGATTCTGGTACGCCCGGTGGGACCTTTTCCTTTTTCCACTCCACGCTTCGTGTGTCGTGATTCGCGAACCAATCGCGGTTCGCTAATGGTTGCCCTTGGGTTTCAAGATACTAAGAATTGGCGTCTTGCCTATTGCAGAAAACAAAGGATCGATGGCTTCTACTTCTGCGAAATCCTCCAACTGCTCAAACTGCAATTGCGACCAACGCTCTACCTCGCCAGGAGGTAAGCCTATGGACCCCAAGCTGCTTCGTTGTTCACAATGCCGGTGGACCAAGTGACTCAAGCCACTACCGGATTGTTCTTCGGGACTATACTCCCATCATTAAGCTTCGCGGCGCCGGTACTGACGAAGGAAGCTCACAAGAAGTCAGTCTTTGATCGTCTTACCCCTGCCGCGGCTCCTCTCAACGAGTCGCCCAACGTCAACGCCTCGGTCTTCTCTAGATTGGGCCGGAAATCCTGCGAACTCATCATAGGGCCTACAATCTCAAAGGAGGCTACCTCTAAGAAAGTGGCCGTTCCTGCCCCCGAAATCGCCAAGGCGGCTTCTCCGGCCAAAAAGTCGGTCTTTACAAGATTGACGGCTTCAGCTCCCGCTCCTGCTATCCAAAGGACATCGGTCTTTGATAGGCTAACACCAACAGCAACCCCCCACCCACACAGGGGGCAAGACGAAACCATTCTTACCGCTGACCCAACGCCGTCCGCTCGACACGTTCGACGTCGCCATTGGCGCCGAGTAAGGAAGGCTGGGGGCAACTCCCCCTCTGGGTTGACTCCATCAGCCCCGGTGGCAGAAGTTAATGCTGCTGTTCCAACTGGAAACAGCTTCGAAATGCTAAATAAGGTGCGAAGGAATTCTCCTACTGCAGTGCTGAAGAGGTCTCCTCCCCCATTAAAGAAGGTTGCGGAAATAAAACCAGAACAGCCCCAATCTCCTCAACAGCTGTCTTCCAAAATCTATAAGGTTTGGCGGCAGGCCCGAGTCTCGATCATTGATCCAAACTTCTCCCGCCAGCACAAGAAGCTGAAAATCCAACCGGAGGCTGGCCACCAAGCTAAACCCCGAAAGGCTATCGGGACGCCCACCTCAACGGCCCCCTCAACCTCCACGGCTCATAAAAGGAGGAGGCCAGAGAAGACCCCCCAACGTGCAACGACGGCTAAAAGCACTGAGCCCAGACGCCCTAAGTCTGGGGGCGTGATGGTCCACACCGTATACATGGCCTCTGGAAAGGAGGAGAGCCGCACTTCTACAGGCCACCGACCACTTACCCGATCCGTGACGAAAGCCCAGGAGCAGCAACAAAAGCTCCAAGAAATGATCAATGCTATGGCCGCACTTACCGGGCCAAAAGAAAACCCAGAAACGTCTGTTCCCCTCCGAACGGCGGCCTGGACTCGGGCGTCCGAGCCTGAGGTTCGGGGCAGATGCTAATTGGTGCTATCCGTCCACCTCTCCGAAGATGCCAAGTTGTTTATGGCACCGTGCATCGGGGGTTTAGACGGATGCGTCCGATGTAGCAGACTTCGTCAGATTCCCTCTCGTTTGAGGGGTTTTTGATTGTGGGGACGCTCTTCCCTGCAGGCGCAAGCCCCTGCAGTTAATTACGCTACCGCATCGCGGTAACAACTTTCTCCTTCTCCAGCTGGTCACTTCGTGTCGTGGGTGTTTGTTTTGTGTTTTGTTGCCCGTGGATTGTTTACGGAGACTGAGTTATGTCGTCGCCCGTAGGGCGTGGACTAGTCCAAATCCGTGTTTATCTTAGATTTGGGTTTGGGGGTTTGGTTTGAGGATACGTCAGCCATACTCGAGGCTAAGATCAACTCAAACGTTTGTTAAGGATACGTTAGTCCGATTTGAGACTAAGATCAACTTAACAGGATCGTTTAGATCCGACAAAAGAGCGTTTGGGCTCCATTGTTCCAGTTTAGGGACATAGTGGTCCATCGTATATATGGCCGTCGGGACCCGTCACCTCTCTGACGACGTTGAAGGATTACAACGACGGATGTCAGAGGAGTTCAGAGATGTACCCTCGAGCCAAAGTTAATTTGGGGGATTCATAGTCCGATCTGTTTGAAGGTTTAAGGATACGTTAGCCATCTTTGAGGCTAAGATCAACTTAAACGGGACCGTTTAGATCCGACAAAAGAGCATGCGGGGCTCTATTGTTCTAGTTTAAGGACATTGCGGTCCATGGGTAGTTTAAGGACATTGCGGTCCGTGGGTAGTTTAAGGACATTGCGGTCCATTGTTAGTTTTAAGACACCTCGGTCAAGGTTAAGGACGTCATAGTCCATGGGTTTAAGGACTCCACAGTCCGGTATGTGCTCTGGATGCTTCACACGGGTTCACTGCCGTGCTTGGCGAGGACCAGGCTCCGCTCTGGGCGTTTTCCGTGGGGTCAAAGAGTGACATTATCCACGTTCCACGTAACCAGGAATTTTGCACTAGATGCTTCACACGGGTTCACTGCCGTGTTCGGCGAGGACTAGGCTCCGCTCTGGACGTTTTCCGCGAGGTCAAAGAGTGACGTTATCCGCGTTCCACGTGATCAGGAATTTTGCATTAGACATGGGTTTAAGGACCCCACAGTCCATATCATGGGTGGTCGTCGGGACCCGTCACCTCTTTGAAGACATTGAGGGATTACAATGCCAAGTATCAAAGGAGTGAAGAGATGTACCCTAGAACCGGAATGGATTAAATAGTCCTTGGCCCAATTTGGGATCAAGACCCATTAATTATATTATGAGCCCATTGGCCCAGTTAATTACGAATTGAGGACTTATGGCCAGCTTGAGCTAAGTCCTGTCATGTCTGGAATATTGACTTCTTGTGGGTCCATCGAGGGAGAGGCTTTGCCTCTATCCCTTTAGCCAATTGGGCCAAAGCCTAGTGTTAAACGCTTCAGAGCAATCAGTGTTGAACACTGGTAATGAGGTTGACAAGTTAGTGTTTAACACTAAAAGATAATTGGTGTTAAACACCAGCAGCAAGGCTTTCAGATTAGTGTTAAACACTAAGACAGATCAGTGTCAGGCATTGGCAACAAAGCTCTCAAATTAGTGTTAAACACTAAGGTAGTCAGTGTTGAGCACTGCAAATAAAGTTAATTGATTAGTGTTGAACACTACGGCCCAACAGTGTTTTAACACTGGATTCAGGAATTCCAACTTAGTGTTAAACACTAAAGCAAGAGGGGTCACGTGGCGACACGTGAGAGCGCCCTCCCTTCATTTATTCTGCTGAGATTGCTGCATCTTTCAGAGCATCACGTGCCATCACGTGACGGGCATTCATATGCCTTTGTGTTAGAGCTTCCGTCAAGGGTCACGTGGGTCACGTGGGGGACTGCCTCAAAGGGCTTTCTGTGGATCTTTTGAGGGGGTCACGTGGTGGCACGTGACGTTCAAAGCAGCAGACTCGCTCTCCAGTTGAACCAAGGAAAGAGGCGCCAGACAAGGGTCACGTGCTCACACGTGACCAGGGGTCACGTGGTAGCACGTGACGGCTAAGCAGCAGAAGAAGGCAGAGTGCAAAAGAAGAAAAAGGCTCGTTCCAAGAGAGTCACGTGTCCACACGTGACCATGGGTCACGTGGTCACACGTGACCGGCTTTCAAAGCCCATTTTGCTAACAGAATTAAATTCTGAAAGAGATTCAAATCTTTCCAAAGGAAAGCAATTATCTGGAACCGATCAAATTAAAGATTCAGAGATGATTAAATATCATCTATCTATGGAAAATCTCGAGTTTGGAAAGATTTCCCCTTTAAATCTAACAGAAATAACAAAGGAGAATCCATGGATTTGAAATCCAATGGTGAATAAAATTCACCTAATAATCCAAGGGTCAAAAACAAATGATGGATACAAATCAAATCTCTTAATAAAGATTCATCAAAAACTAATTGATTCGGCTGCTTCTCCTATAAATAGGAGCCTAGAGACACAAAAGAAAAATAGAGAGACACGCAGAGGGAGAAAAAAGGAGAGAGCCTTGATACTTTGAGGAATATGCTCCGTGCATGTGTGCTTGATTTTGGTGGCAGTTGGGATCGTCACTTTCCGTTGATTGAGTTCTCCTACAACAACAGCTTTCAGGAGACTATTCAGATGGCACCTTTTGAGGCTTTATATGGTAGGAAGTGTCGATCGCCAGTCTGTTGGACCGAGCTTAGTGAGAGTTTGGTTTTGGGACCCCAGCTAGTTCAGGAGACCACGGAGAAGATCCAGCTGATTCAGGATAGGATGAGAGCAGCCCAGTGCAGGCAGAAGTCTTATGCCAACCGTCGTCGTCGCAGACTTGAGTTCGCAGTGGGGGATCATGTATTCCTGAGGATTTCTCCGATGAAGGGCGTTATGCGATTTGGGAAGAGAGGGAAGCTCAGTCCCAGGTTTGTAGGTCCTTTCGAGATCCTTGAGCGAGTGGGTTCTGTTGCTTATCGTTTGGCGCTCCCGCCCAGTTTTCTGGATGTTCACCCCGTTTTTCATGTGTCGATGCTTCGTAGATACCTTCATGATCCTTCTCACACGATTCAGCACGAGACCGTTCAGCTTGAGCGCGATCTTTCGTTCACCGAGCAGCCGGTAGTTATTTTGGATCGGCAGGTGAAGAAACTTCGGTCAAAGGTCTTGCCATCTGTGAAGGTTCTTTGGCGTAGCCCGACTAGTGAGGAGATCACTTGGGAGGCCGAGAGCGAGATGCGAAGAAATTCCCTCATCTTTTTGAAGGTATGCTTAGTATGAAATTTTAATTCGGGGACCGAATTTCTATAAGGATGGGAGATTGTAACGTTTTAGAAATCGTTTTGCGAATTTTCCCGTTTTAGGGCAAAATTGTCGGTTTTTCCGTTTTAACCCGATTTCGATCAAACGACCGTATAAGCTTACCGACACCTAATTTGGCCAAAATAAAGCTTGTGCGCGAACTTTGGGAGTATTTGGGAGGTTTTGGTTCAGATAGATTTTTTCCCGAAAAAAATATTATTTTAAGCGGTGTTTTGTGCACGTAAATCGGGAAAAAATTTCTTTTGTGAATAAATTAATTTTGTCACTAGAATTATTTTAGAAACTTCTTTTTAAATATCTAGATATTTTTGGAGTGCAAAAGGAATTATTTTAAAAAGAAAAGAAAAGGTGAAAAGGTGGCAAAATGCATTTATTAGCTTTTATTACTCATTTTCCTAGCAATTTCTTCACCCAAAATTCACAAAAATACCCCCTACTCACCTTGGCCGACCCTAACTCCCCCATTTCTGTCCAAAATAATTCCAAGCTCATTTCTCTCTCATTTCCTTTCAAAAACACAAAAAGATATCCAAAAATTCCTATATAAATATTAAACCTTTTTCCTTCACTAATCCTTCATGGATCTTCTTCAAAGCTTGAGTTTTGGAGGCTAAAGTGATGGATCTAAGTTCTTTTTGGTGTTCTTGAGGAGGTATAATTTCTTAGCTTAATCCATAATTAATTGCTTTAATCTTTAACTAGCTAATTTAGTTAACTAGTTAAGTGCTTAGTTTAGCATTTAAATCATGATTAATTCATTATATCTGGTTTAAGAAATTCATGTTAGGGTTAAATTTTGATTAAGTGATTAGTGTTTAATTCAAGTGTTAAATTGTGTTTTGGAAAAGAATAAGCTAGTAGAAAGTGTTAAAATTTGCTAATAAGCATTTTGTTTAATTAAGCAAAATTGCTTACTAGATTTTTGCTAAAACATAATTAGCGAGTGTAAAAAATATAGGATTGGTTTAGATAGCTTAGTTAAGCTATTTTAAGGTATTTGTAATTGTTAGATTTGTGTTATCTTGAATCTAGTGCGATATATTGCGATAGGTTGCTTACTAGATTTCGGGGTTTTCCGACGTAGGGTTCGTTTGGTAGTTGCGAGGTTATATCCAGTGTATTCCTCGTAATTTTTGTGTTGTGTTGCGCGATCGGGACGATCGGGGTCCAGACTTGGGTTTTATAGTTTAGCGACCCTAATTAGGGTTTTGGCCGGTATCGTGCGCGATAGATGCGCTAAGCGCGCAGTGTAATTTTCCGGGCTTTTTCGTCGCGTTTCGTTGTCTTTCCGTCATTATAGGATATTTAGCTTATGTGTTGTATTTATGAAATTTTAGGTTCGCAAGCAGGGACTTCGGGTGCTGCGGACAAGGGGAAGCAGGTGGTCGGATTTTCTTAGCTCGAGACCATCAGTGAGTAGATTTAACATCTACGGGAAAATCGCCCGTATGGCGTTATGCGTCGGGGCGAATATGATATGATAGCTGCATGTATTTGCATATTAGTTACTTTCATATGAATGTCATTGCATAGCATTATCTGTTGTACTTGACTCGTACCTTTAGATATAACACATTACTGACGGTTCATGTTACACGAGCACTAAATTGTATGCTACACCCACACCGTCTGTAATTGCCATGACACGCACAAACACCTACATATGTGATATGATAGTGGATAGGAATGATTAGAGTAGTAACTCATATTCTATTGTGCATATGAAATACTGTGGACACATACATACGTGATATTGCATTGGGCAGGAATAGTTAAGGTAGTGAACCTTATTCCACTTCACTTATATCTTGTTATAATTACCTATACATCATGCATACATATTGACATGTACACCCTCGTACTTGATTACATGTGGATACTTAAACCCTGCAACACTTACATGTACACTTCATATGATACTGCATTTATTTTCGAAGGAATTGGGAACCGCATGATATGTTTTTAAAGCTAGATTCAATTTAAAGAGCGGTTTTCCCTTTATATGCTCATATTGATGTTTTATTTTGCATATATCAGTTTTATATGGATTTTACGCATTGAGATATGGATTTCATATGATTTATGGATTTGAGAACCGTGGGGGATATTTTCAAGAAAACTTTGTATAGTTTGAAAACCCGGTTTCTCTTGATATGATATTTGATGCGTCCACCATGTGATTTCTCGGTTCTGAGATTTGGCTTGTGATACCCGATTCGAGGAGCGGGATGCACCGTCTGTGGGTACATGGTGGACCCGGTATGGTACCCCGGGGTGAGTGGTGATTTCGTGGTGTAGACGATAAACCTGACGGTGGGACCACTACCTACCGGTGATTGTATTTGGACTCGGCGGTTATCATGGGGATACCGACCGGAGTGAGGTATGACATATCGTCAGGGCTAGTCATGGTGACAGCGCCTGAGTTATGAGGATTTACGTGTCGATGCTAGACACGGGTTTCATGATGTTCAAGTGTCGGTGTTTGACACTTAGGTTTTCGTGAGACATACAGGATTTGAGGGCCGATCTTAGGATGCGGTGCCTGAGGATTTGGGATTTGATGTGTCAGTGAGGGACACTGGTGTTTTTCCATGCTGATGATTTTTGCATGAGATTTTATATTATATCATCCCACACTCAGGATTATGTTGATATGCATTGTTTCATATAGTTGTAGTTCCCTGATGATGTACCTTTACATGATTGTTGCATATTCACCTATCATACTTATGCTATCGGATTACTTGTGACAGATAGATCGCTGTTCGTGCATACTTGCGATTACTGTATGATGTTAGTTATTATTCACGAGTTGGCAACTCACCCCCGTTGTGCCACAGTGTTGTGCAGGACTTACCCTCTGAGTAGTCGCGGCAGGGCATCTTTTCATCTCTACTTTTGCGGATACCGCTACGGTTGGCTGTGAAGCCTTGCTTTTAGGTGGGTTGCGGTTATCTGTTTGTACTTTGTATATTTTTTTGTTGGATCTAGTATTCTCCATCTACCACTATGTTGTATATGACTTAGAGACGACTTGTGAGAATTCAGTTTTATATTTTGTGGTGACTTTGGGTGTCGTGCTCGTGGGAGCCGGTTTTTGTTGAAAAGTTTTACTTCTTTATGCAGTTTTCTTTTATATTTCTTCGCTTCGGCGTCGTATATATGTTGTGGTGGTTGTCTCCGCCGTTGGGCGTGATTTGCTCCCGTTTGGGATGCTTTTATTATTATCTATGTTTTACCCGTTTTCGGGGTTAGTTTTACAAAGGAGGTGCTGCCGAAATTTTTAAGAATGAAAACTAAACTTAAAGATTTTTACTTGAAAATTTCCGAATATTTAAAACTATGTTTTTCTCCGTTGATCCAGTTTTGGGTGGTTTAGATTTCTGGGTTTCGGCTTACTTAAGTTGCGTACGCCTTTAGACGTTACGTAGTTTAAGTGCCGGTTACGGGCCAAATTTGGGTTGTGACAAAGTTGGTATCAGAGCCCTAGGTTTTTACCTTTCGGAGTGTAGGATGACCTTGGTATGATGGAGTAGGTAGCTTGAGCAGAGTGACGTAGCGTGTGTATGTTCCGCGGCATACTTACGACACGGTACTCCGCCTAAGTGACCTTAGGACTTATTGATTTAAATTCCTTCCGTGATTGATATACATCCTTGTGATTCGATTTCCGTTTCCTTATCGAATCTTGTTTCAATTTCCAGCCCATATGCCGCCGAAGACTACGAGGGCACAGAGAGCGGCCGCGAGGGCCGAGGCCAGAGTCGACTCGTCTGAGGCGAGGGTTGACCAGGGCGATACACCTGTGGTACCGGAGCACATTGCTATGATTGGTGCTGGTATGCAGGATCTGCGCCAGATTGTGGGGACTTTAGTAGAGGCCATTCGAGCGCAGGGGCAGGCTGTTGTTCCACCCGTTGCAGGGACCACGATGGTACCTACTGATCCGGCAGTCGTAGTTGCAGCTCCAGAGGTTATTACCGTGTCACTGACGGAGTTCATGAGGCTGAGGCCTCCGGTGTTTACTGGCACAGATGTTACTGAGGATCCGCAGTCGTTCATCGACCGGATGGCCAGGATTTGTCGCTCACTCCGATGCTCCGACGAGAGATGGGTAGAGTTTGCGAGTTTCCGGCTGGAGGGTATGGCCCAGAAGTGGTGTGAGTCGTTGGAGAGGGGCAGAGCCACTGGTCTTGCTCCTATGACCTGGGCTGAGTTTGTGACGTCGTTTCTTGCCCGTTTTCTTCCACCGAGCGTCAGTGATGCACGAGCGCGCAGATTTAAGTCGTTACGTCAGACGCCGGGGATGACGGTGTCGGAGTATGATGTATTGTTTACTGAGCTGTCGGTGTATGCTCCGTACTTGGTGGCGACTGAGAAGATGAGGGTGAAGAGGTTTGTTCGAGGCCTGCTTACCCGGTTGTTCCTAGCCATCAGCATTCAGCATTGCGACACGTATGCGGCAGCTGTCGATGCAGCCCTATTGGTGGAGGAGCGTCTAGCTGAGTCATCGGTTGTTCCAGAACCGAAGAGGACTCGTACGGATGAGCCAGCACGAGGACCGAGGTTTGTCCGCAGAGGCAGAGTTCCATCAGAATCGGGGAGTAGCAGAGACGTGGGACGTGGCCAGTTATTCAGTTCTTATTCCCAGGAGGGCCAGCGACCGTCTTATGGATGCTTTGGTTGTGGCAGTTTGCAGCATCTTGTTCGGAATTGTACTGTGGTGCGTCAGAGAGGGCCAGCAGTACCGCAGGTTACCTTACCACCTTCTCCGCCTCAGAGAGCGTTGCCTCTTATTCCTGTTGTTGCGCCACGTCAGATTCCTACTCAGAGAGGTCGTGGTCGCGGTGGTTTTGTGCCGAGAGGACGAGGTGGCAGAGGCAGAGGACAGCCAGTAGCCGGTAGAGGGCAGGCACGGGTTTTTGCCTTGACTCTCCAGGACGCTCAGGCGTCTAATGCTGTGGTTTCAGGTACCCTTTCCTTATGTTCTTTTGATGCACATGTTCTTTTCGATCCGGGATCTACGCATTCGTATGTTTCTACGCACTTCGCGCCGAGGTTAGGCCGAGAGTCGTGTTTGCTAGATCAGCCGTTAGTAGTGACTACTCCTGTGGGAGAGTCGTTTGTTGCGCGGCACGTGTTCCGATCATGTGCTGTCCGCTTAGGAGACAGAGATCTGTCCGTCGACTTGATCCTTCTTGAGATGTTGGACTTCGACGTTCTGTTGGGCATGGATTGGCTAGCTACTTGCTATGCGTCCGTGGACTGCCGCGAGAAGACAGTTAGATTTTGTTTTCCCGGCGAGTCAGTGTTTGTTGTGCAGGGAGACCGTGGTGTCGCCCCTCACAGTTTGGTTTCTGTTCTGTGCGCTAGTCGGCTTTTGAGGAGGGGATGTCGGGGATTCTTAGCTTTCATTCATGATACTGGAGTTACGGTGGAGTCGTTGGACCAGGTTTCTACCGTGCGAGAATTTTCCGATGTCTTTCCCGATGAGTTACCTGGGTTGCCGCCAGAGCGCGATATTGAGTTTTGCATTGATCTGATTCCTGGCACGGAGCCTATTTCTATACCGCCTTATCGGATGGCTCCGGCAGAGCTTAGAGAGCTTAAAGATCAGTTGCAAGAGTTGCTTGTTTTGGGACTTGTGCGTCCGAGTGTTTCGCCGTGGGGAGCTCCTGTTCTGTTCGTCAAGAAGAAGGACGGCAGTTTGAGGCTATGTGTGGATTATCGTCAGTTGAACCGAGTTACGGTGCGGAACAGGTATCCTTTACCCCGCATTGACGATTTATTTGATCAGCTCCAGGGTGCGAAACATTTTTCGAAGATTGATTTGCGTTCGGGTTATCATCAGTTGCGGGTTCGGAATGATGACATTCCGAAGACTGCTTTTCGTACGCGCTATGGGCATTATGAGTTTTTGGTGATGTCGTTCGGACTCACCAATGCGCCAGCAGTGTTCATGGATCTGATGAACCGGATTTTCAGGCCGTTCCTCGACCAGTTCATTATAGTGTTTATTGATGACATACTGGTCTACTCTAGGAGTCATGAGGAGCATGAACAGCACTTGAGGATTACTTTGCAGATATTGAGAGAGCACCGGCTGTATGCTAAATTCTCAAAGTGCGCATTTTGGCTTGATAGAGTTGACTTCCTGGGTCATGTGGTGACTGGTGATGGTATTCTTGTGGACCCGAGGAAGATCGAGGCTGTACAGCTTTGGCCCAGACCTGTATCGGTGACGGAGGTCCGCAGCTTTTTGGGCTTAGCTGGTTATTATCGCCGTTTTGTGCAGGATTTCTCGAGTATCGCTGCACCGCTGACTGGACTGACCCGGAAGGGAATTCCTTTTCTCTGGACTGATACTTGCGAGCAGAGTTTTCAGCAGTTGAAGACTCGGTTGACGACAGCACCGGTTCTTTCTTTACCTTCTGGATCAGGCGGCTTTGTTGTTTATTGTGATGCTTCTCGAGTGGGGCTCGGCTGTGTTTTGATGCAGCATGATAGGGTGATTGCATATGCTTCTAGGCAGCTGAAGAAGCACGAGCAGAATTACCCCACTCACGATCTTGAGATGGCAGCGGTAGTCTTTGCGTTGAAGATTTGGAGACACTACTTGTACGGAGAGTCGTGTCAGATCTTCACGGATCACAAGAGTTTGAAGTATATCTTCCAGCAGCGAGATCTGAACCTGAGACAGCGCCGATGGATGGAGCTAGTGAAGGATTATGATTGTGAGATCCTTTATCACCCGGGCAAGGCGAATGTGGTAGCTGATGCTTTGAGTCGTAGGCCCGTGGGTAGCTTGTCCCAGTTGAGCGCAGTTCAGTGTCAGTCTTCTGCAGATTGGCAGCTCTTGTGTGATAGTAGAGTGCATGTTCCCCTCCGAACGGCGGCCTGGACTCGGGCGTCCGAGCCTGAGGTTCGGGGCAGATGCTAATTGGTGTTATCCGTCCACCTCTCCGAAGATGCCAAGTTGTTTATGGCACCGTGCATCGGGGGTTTAGACGGATGCGGCCGATGTAGCAGACTTCGTCAGATTCCCCCTCGTTTGAGGGGTTTTTGATTGTGGGGACGCTCTTCCCTGCAGGCGCAAGCCCCTGCAGTTAATTACGCTACCGCATCGCGGTAACAACTTTCTCCTTCTCCAGCTGGTCACTTCGTGTCGTGGGTGTTTGTTTTGTGTTTTGTTGCCCGTGGATTGTTTACGGAGACTGAGTTATGTCGTCGCCCGTAGGGCGTGGACCAGTCCAAATCCGTGTTTATCTTAGATTTGGGTTTGGGGGTTTGGTTTGAGGATACGTCAGCCATACTCGAGGCTAAGATCAACTCAAACGTTTGTTAAGGATACGTTAGTCCGATTTGAGACTAAGATCAACTTAACAGGATCGTTTAGATCCGACAAAAGAGCGTTTGGGCTCCATTGTTCCAGTTTCGGGACATAGTGGTCCATCGTATATATGGCCGTCGGGACCCGTCACCTCTCTGACGACGTTGAAGGATTACAACGACGGATGTCAGAGGAGTTCAGAGATGTACCCTTGAGCCAAAGTTAATTTGGGGGATTCATAGTCCGATCTGTTTGAAGGTTTAAGGATACGTTAACCATCTTTAAGGCTAAGATCAACTTAAACGGGACAGTTTAGATCCGACAAAAGAGCATGCTGGGCTCTATTGTTCTAGTTTAAGGACATTGCGGTCCATGGGTAGTTTAAGGACATTGCGGTCCATGGTTAGTTTTAAGACATCTCTGTCAAGGTTAAGGACGTCATAGTCCATGGGTTTAAGGACTCCACAGTCCGGTATGTGCTCTGGATGCTTCACACGGGTTCACTGCCGTGCTCGGCGAGGACCAGGCTCCGCTCTGGGCGTTTTCCGTGGGGTCATAGAGTGACATTATCCACGTTCCACGTAACCAGGAATTTTGCATTAGACATGGGTTTAAGGACCCCACAGTCCATATCATGGGTGGTCGTCGGGACCCGTCACCTCTTTGAAGACATTGAGGGATTACAATGCCAAGTATCAAAGGAGTGAAGAGATGTACCCTAGAACCGGAATGGATTAAATAGTCCTTGGCCCAATTTGGGATCAAGACCCATTAATTATATTATGAGCCCATTGGCCCAGTTAATTACGAATTGAGGACTTATGGCCAGCTTGGGCTAAGTCCTATCATGTCTGGAATATTGACTTCTTGTTGGTCCATTGAGGGAGAGGCTTTGCCTCTATCCCTTTGGCCAATTGGGCCAAAGCCTAGTGTTAAACACTTCAGAGCAATCAGTGTTGAACACTGGTAATGAGGTTGACAAGTTAGTGTTTAACACTAAAAGATAATTGGTGTTAAACACCAGCAACAAGGCTTTCAGATTGGTGTTAAACACTAAAACAGATCAGTATCAAGCATTGGCAACAAAGCTCTCAAATTAGTGTTAAACACTAAGGTAGTCAGTGTTTGAACACTGCAAATAAAGTTCTTTGATTAGTGTTGAACACTACGGCCCAACAGTGTTTTAACACTGGATTCAGGAGTTCCAACTTAGTGTTAAACACTAAAGCAAGAGGGGTCACGTGGCGACACGTGAGAGCGCCCTCCCTTCATTTATTCTGCTGAGATTGCTGCATCTTTCAGAGCATCACGTGCCATCACGTGACGGGCATTCATATGCCTTTGTGTTAGAGCTTCCGTCAAGGGTCACGTGGGTCACGTGGGGGACTGCCTCAAAGGGCTTTCTGTAGATCTTTTGAGGGGGTCACGTGGTGGCACGTGACCTTGCCTCCATGTAAATTGTTTAGAGAATCTGTTGATCTTTCAGGAATTAAATTCCTCGAGCTTTAATTTTCAAAGGAATTAAATTCCTACTTCCTTTTGAAGACTTATATTCTGGAGTAGAATCGAATCCTGAATCTTCTATAGGAATTAAATTCCTCGTTTGAATAGGGTTAAACCCTAATAAAAGCTTTTTAAGGAATTAAACTTCCAGTCCCTGTTAAATTATGATTTAAGGGAATTGAATTCCCGTTGTCTCAACAGAACTAAGTTCTTAATTAGGGTTAAACCCTGTTTCTCTCTGTTCTGAAGGAATTAAATTCCCATAACACAGGGTCAAGCCCTACTTTTATCTTGGAGGAATTAAATTCCTATAGTTCTGTGAGAATTAAATTCTCGTTTTTCCATTCCCTCTCCATGTTTTGGATCTGCATGGCAGGATCTCAACCCATTGAGAATTAAATTCTCAATCCTAAAGGGGAGATGTGCACTTTGCAGATCCTCTATCAAAGAGAGAAGAAATATGTTCTTCTTTTTTTTTTTTTTTGTCAGAGTTAAACTCTGTTGAGAATTAAATTCTCCTTCTTTCAGGAAGCCTTCCCTTTCTTACCTAGGGTTTTCTTTTTGCAGAAGCTCCAAATTCTTCAAAGTATCAAGGCTCTCTCCTTTTTTCTCCCTCTGCGTGTCTATCTCTTTTGTGTGTCTTGGCTCCTATTTATAGGAGAAGCCGCCGAATCAATCAGTTTTCGATGAATCTTCATTAAGAGATTTGGTTTGCATCCATCATTCGTTTTTGACCCTTGGATTATTAGGTGAATTTTATTCACCATTGGATTTCAGATCCGGGGATTCTCCCTTGTAATTTCTGTTAGATTTAAAGGGGAAATCTTTTCAAACTCGAGATTTTCCATAGATAGATGATATTTAATCATCTCTGGATCTTTAATTTGATCGGTTCCAAATAATTGCTTTCCTTTGGAAAGATTTGAATCTCTTTCAGAATTTAATTCTGTTAGCCAAATGGGCTTTGAAAGCCGGTCACGTGTGACCACGTGATCCATGGTCACGTGTGGACACGTGACTCTCTCGAAACGAGCCTTTTTCTTCTTTTAGACTCTGCCTTCTTCTGCTGCTTAGCCGTCACGTGCTACCACGTGACCCCTGGTCATGTGTGAGCACGTGACCCTTGTTTGGCGCCTTTTTCCTTGGTTCAATTGGAGAGCGAGTCTGCTGCTTTGAACGTGCCAACACGTGACCCTGGTCACGTGCCAACACGTGACCCTGGTCACGTGGGAACACGTGACCCTGGTCACGTGGGAACACGTGACCTCCTCTGAAGCCTTTTCCTTGACTTGATCAGGGAACCAATGTGCCCTTTTCCGCTGCTTTTATATGTCACGTGTCAACACGTGACTGCTGGTCACGCGTAAGCACGTGGCCCCTTTTTGAAGCTTTTCCCAGAAGCTTTCCTGATTTTAAATCGGGAAACAAATGCCCCCACAGCGTTGTTCTCACGTGTCTGCACGTGAGTGCAACGCTGTCACCTCTTGTGACCGTTGGATTCCTCTAGGGATCTGGGGAGATGAAACGTTTCCATTGCCTTCTATAAATACCTCTGTCTCTTCATAGGAGCCTTCACTTTGCTCATCTTCTTCTTCTGAGAACTTCTTCCTTGAGAATTTAATTCTCGCTTTCAGAGCTTAGTTCTCTGTCTTGAAACAATCTTCGGAGTTTAACTCTGTTTGAAAAGAATCCTTTTTCTCAGGTAATGTTTTTGGACAACGATGGACCTTCACATTTCTCTGGATTTTAAATCCAAAACAAGGGTTTTCACCCTTTTTCCTTCATATTTTCCATAAGAACATGAAACTGCTTAACCCTCAAACTGTAGATCTCTTAGGGTTTAGATAATCTTTGAGGAGATGATGATGGCGTTTCAACCCCATGGAATTTAATTCCATCAAAAATGTTTCTGGGGGATTTGATTCCCTTTTCTTAATTAGGAATTTAATTCCAATGAAGAACTCAGTTTCTTCGCATGGAGGCTTCCTGAGGTCTCTTGGCCCTAGGTGGTTCTTCCTGCCATTAATGCAATGGGGCTTTTGTAATGATTCTCGTGACTTTTATTTCAGGTATCATGGATGCCCATCTGTATAGTCTTGACGAGATCATTTCCTACGGAAATATTCGCGTGCTGGGCCGCAGTCAGAACCAGGAGTTCACCGATGCTCAGTGTGCCGAGATCATGAGCCGCTTTGACGAGTACAACCATCGGCTGCTCCCCCGTCGCTCTTCTCTTCTGAGGCTGATCGTGCTGGCGATCAGGGAGGCTCTCCCTTTATTTTGTGCTGGTGTGCCGCTTGGGTCATTGGACGCCGCCGAGGATAAAGTACATTCGGTGTATCTGATGCACTTGATCTCCAAGAGAAGGCGGGATAATCTCATTGATCTCCTGCATCAGATTTTTCAGCAATCAGCCATACTTGCCGCCTACCGAAGGATAGAGGACATCCGCGGGGACCCCGACGCTTGTGACCGTGAGAGAAAGCATACTCGGGAGGTTCGAAATGCTTGGAAGATCTTGAATAGAGTTAATTTCGAGTTTCTCAACCCATGCCCCGCGTCTGAAGCCTTGCCATTGTAAAAGTTTTCTTTTTATTTTGTATGGCCTTCTTGAAGTCTGGATGACGAGTTCTGTTGTGTCTTTATATGTTTGCATGCTTTTTCTCTGGGATTTTATTATTTTGCCACTATTGTTGTTTGTGCTTTTTTAATATGCAGGATACTACTCCAGGTTTTTCCTTTTAAATGCACACCAGGTTTAGGCCTCACGTGTTCTACACGTGGGATCCCTTGATGTGGCTGTTCACAAGATTTTCCTCATGCCATATTTTCAGTGCACAATGTTAGGTGCAGAAAAGGGGCCTTGGAAATAGTTCCATCTCCTTGATTTTCGGTGCCTTTCCTTTTTTAGGCCTTGGAAATAACTTCACCATGCGAGATTTTCTGCGCACAGCACTTAATGCACTTCATTATATATGAGGCTATAGCTTTCTTTTCCTTTTACAGAGAGATTCATATCATATATATATATAATTTTTTTTCTTGAGAGAGAAACGAGTGCCATGGCTTGTAATCGCCCTCATGCTCGTCGACAGCCGTGGGAAGTTCCTCTTGAGGAGATGATCCCCCGCTTTGCCGCTCGGTTGGTGGACCCCCTCCTTTCTGACAACGAATGTGACTCGGCCATGCACGAGCTCTCGATCCGTAGAGGGTCTCCCCTCCCGATGGGTTCCCTCTGGCTCCAGATGATTCTCGCGGCCGTGCTTGCCGACATCCCTCCTCACCCGGCGGAGATGACCCTGGCGATGCTCGACGCGGCGGAAGAAAAGCTCGAGGGCTTTCATGAAGCGTGCCTGATTACTCAGGCCTTAAAGGACTACTCAATTCATCTTCTGAGCGAGATAAAGGCCCGGCGAGCCATTATGTTTGCTTTCGCGGACGAGCATGGCGCCAACCGATGGGGAACGACTTCTCGCGAGAATCGTCGCTTCGATGTGCTGGAGAGAGCGGAGAGGGAGATGGAGAATTTTGTTCTTTACTTTGTTAACCCTTGCGCCATTGATCCGGTGTTTGGTGACCTTTTCCGTTAGCGTAGTGTATTTAAATTAGTCCTCTCTTTTGTATGCTTTATGCTGAACTCCCATGTAGGCTTGGTACTCGTATGCATGTTTTCGCTTGCATGAATAAACATTGTGTTCCTCTTATGAAAGCTTCTTCTAATTATCAACATTGTCATCATGTCGCATGCAAATTAATGCCTTGAATTTTATTTCTTTTTCGGATGCTCATATAATCGCGAACACATGCTCGATAGGATAAACATTGGAAATTTTCTCATTGCTTTTCATACCAGGTGATGTGAACGCGTTTCAGATCGATTATCGCTGTCGACCGGAAGCCCATTTATGCGATCTTAAGCGTGTATGTCCTCTTTCCAAGGTTGTGGTCACGAAAGTGAGCTTACATGGCCTGATAGGGCGACACGTGGTAAACATATTGTTGTGCAAGAAGAAGGGGCTCGGTCGCTGAGCGAGCTTCAGGCGAGGCTTACTGCCAAGGCCAACAAAGCGTATGAACTCTGGCGGGTGCTTCAGGAATCCATAAAAGAGGTGGTGGCTCTCGATAAAGCTGCCACGTTTACTCGTGAGAGGGTCGAGGCTCATAAAGCCACCGAGAAAGAGCTCGAAGCTCGGCTCGCTTCGTATCAGGCTCAGCAAGCTCAGTCGGGGGCTCGTCTTCTGGAGATCTTGCGTCATGAAGCCGTAGCTCAACAACAAAACGATGAGCTGGTAAAATTACTACACCGGCCGCCGGCCTAAGGACTTGTATCTTTTCTCCCCTTTTTGTACATGCTCATGAATGAGAGTATCTCTTTCTTTGTTTCTTTCATAAATTGTACTTTGTATCCATTTTGGTTCATGAATAAAAGATACAATTTTCCTCTCAATGATATGTCCCCTTTTTATTGAATGCATTCTGCGGATACTATATCTTGATCTCCTTGCAGGACAGCGATGGCTCCGGGTTCAGGGTTAAGATCCGCTTCCTAAGACCTTTGCATTTTATGAGCCACGAGGGTCTCATAAAGAGCTTTTCTCCCTACAGGTCGAGAGGATCCCATAGGTGTAAGTTCTCCTTAAGAATCGTGAGGATTCTCAAGCGGGTTTTCCCTTGAGAGCCGTAAGGATCTCACAAGAGAGTTTTTCTTCCTTACAGGTCGTGAGGACTTGTAAGTGCTGGATGTGGTCACCCTTGTCCGTGTTTTACGGAGTCAGGGGTTTCTCCAGGTATCGTAGTTTAAAGACGTCACGGTCAAGGTTAAGGACCTCATAGTCCGTGGATTTAAGGACTCCACAGTCCGCTGTTAGTTTTAAGACATCACGGTCAAGGTTAAGGACCTCATAGTCCGTGGATTTAGGGACTCCACAGTCCGACGTTTGGTTGCAGGGACCCGTCACCTCTTTGAAGACGTTGAGGAATTACAACGCCAGGCATCAAAGGAGTGAAGAGATGTACCCTTAAACCAAGGCAAAATCAGTAAGGAATCGGGGTGGTCGATCGTTAGTTTTAAGACATCACGGTCGAGGTTAAGGACGTCATAGTCCGTGGATTTTAAGGACTCCACAGTCCGGTATTTGCTCTGGATGCTTCACACGGGTTCACTGCCGTGCTTGGCGAGGACCAGGCTCCGCTCTGGATGCTTCACACGGGTTCACTGCCGTGCTCTGCGAGGACCAGGATCCGCTCTGGACGTTTTCCACGGGGTCAAAGAGTGACATTATCCGCGTTCCACGTAACCAGGAATTTTGCGCTAGATGCTTCACACGGGTTCACTGCCGCGTTAAGCGAGGACTAGGCTCCGCTCTGGATGCTTCACACGGGTTCACTGCCGTGCTCTGCGAGGACCAGGATCCGCTCTGGACGTTTTCCACGGGGTCAAAGAGTGACGTTATCCGCGTTCCACGTAATCAGGAATTTTGCACTAGATGCTTCACACGGGTTCACTGCCGCGCTCGGCGAGGACTAGGCTCCGCTCTGGATGCTTCACACGGGTTCATTGCCGTGCTCTGCGAGGACCAGGATCCGCTCTGGACGTTTTCCATGGGGTCAAAGAGTGACGTTATCCGCGTTCCACGTAACCAGGAATTTTGCACTAGATGCTTCACACGGGTTCACTGCCGCGCTCGGCGAGGACTAGGCTCCGCTCTGGATGCTTCACACGGGTTCACTGCCGTGCTCTGCGAGGACCAGGATCCGCTCTGGACGTTTTCCACGGGGTCAAAGAGTGACATTATCCGCGTTCCACGTGACCAGGAATTTTGCACTAGATGCTTCACACGGGTTCACTGCCGCGTTAGGCGAGGACTAGGCTCCGCTCTGGACGTTTTCCACGGGGTCAAAGAGTGACATTATCCGCGTTCCACGTAACCAGGAATTTTTGCTGATTGTATCCGCATTTCACGGGATGGAGGTTTGACTGTTGGCGATATGTATACCACCGAGCCATGGAACTGGGAGTTGTCGCTGTTCCGTTTCGCTTGATGTTGTGTCTGCTGCCATGAGACGGACGTCGAGATGATCTCTAGGCTATCTGTGAACCGCCGAGATTTGGCTTCTCCTTATGATGAAACCTGGGGAAGGAGTATGATCCCTTCTTTGTTTGCGCCCCTGGATTGTATACAGAGGTAGATGTAACATCACCTGTAGGGCGAGGATTTCACTTTTATTTTATTTCTTTTTCCGCGATGCTCTATCATTTCAGCTTTTATATCGCGAAGGTCGCGATTGCCCCATCATTTCGGCTATTTTTCGCGGTGCCCAATCATTTCGGCTATTTATTTATTTTCTACTCGCTGCTTTTTATTGCGAGTTGCCCCATCATTTCGGCTATTTTTCATGCATACATTTTTACTTGCTGCTTTTTACTGCAAGTTGTTGGAGATAGTGCCCTCATAGTCAATTATTGGATCGCAGGTACGTGATTGCAATGATTGCGGAGGACCTATCCCGGAAGGACAGTCTTACTCAAGATGATAGTATGCTATCTGGTTTGCCTTTATCAGTCGTGTACATGTTCAGGTGACTGATTGCATGTTACACTTTGATAGAGCCCTTAGGATCTTGCTTTACTACCAACAGTATGATGGCGATCATATACGTGAGAGTTGGGTAGTTTATATGCATATCCTTAATTGTGGTCCCTAGTCGTGGGAGTTTCGAGACAGGGCATCGATACTCCGGAGTAGACTAGTGTGTACAGTCGAGACCCCGACGAGGGGCGGTGGCCGGTCTCACAAGCCACTGGTGTCAGTTGGATCACCTAAGATGTATACAGGTGCTCATTGGGTTATGAGTACACCGGACAGGACTCGCCGGGAATCTGCTAGTTAGTATTATATCTACCGTCAGATAGCAGTTCCCTGGTGACATGTGTACAGGTTAGTTCATCGACCTGAGGTCGTCATTTGTCTCGTGTGAGTTCCCACTGTGCTTTGATTTCTACCCTACCACGGCTCAAAGGAGTCGTGCAAACAGGTAGCTTTTGGGTACAGTCCCGAGCCACATGGAGACACGTGAGCGGATCGGCAGGGGATTCGTCTCTCCCGGTATTGGGGGCGAGGTCGTGCTGTGTCTAGGAGAGCCATTACACAAATCCATGGCCATGGTAGGAGATTTACTGGTAGGTACTCCAGTAGTATCTCAGGGTGTATTGAGGCTTCACTCCGACACGACTTATACTGCTATTGGGGGTCTGACGTTACTAGCCCCCTAGGCGGATATGCGATACTCATTGACGAACGGACCGGACTGTATATACATTGTCACTGTTAGGCTCAGTAGGGTTTCTGGATGAGTTCGCTCATCGGCCTCCCTTGAGTGTGCTCATCGGCCTCCCTTGAGGTCAGTCCGTGGGCAGCCGTTACGCATTGCTAGTGCCGCTGACGGTTTGTGGTTAAACCCACTGCCAGGGTACTGACGAGTCATTAGAGTCCCCCACAGACAGTTTCCCAAGTTCGGGCGAAACGTTGTAGAGGCCGTATGGTTTTATGGCAGGGTTCGGAAAATGCACGTGCGTTTACGCACGTGTCGATTTTCGGGCAGATAATACTGGTCGGTTTTGGTTTAAGCCGGATCCGAGTATTATATTGAGTAGGTATAATATCTTTGTCTCAGTTGCATTTGTATTCGGTCGTAATACAAATGCGGATATATTTATACAGTTTCGGGGTTATCCTGAAAGTCGTTTCAGGATCACTTTTGGAAGTTGCCAGTTTCCAGTTTTCTATCAGCCGTCTTTTAACATTTGGTTAAAGACGGATTTATCTTTTCTTGGATGAGAGTGAGTCGTGCTTCTAGAAGGTTCTAGATATGGTGAGGTGTCTTGTGACTCATGCTTTGATTTCTAAACATTCTTGTTTTGCTTAAGATCTTTATGCAAGATATTTAGTTTGTGTTCACATATGATATTTATCCTATGGTCACCCCCCTCTCCTACGGTCACCTCCCTCTTTGCTATAAGAGGCCGGCCCCCTCTCTCTCCTCATACTCACTCACTTGAGTTTTCATTTGCTAGAAAAGATTATGATAGGTTATATCGGTGTATGGAATTTCACAGTCCATTTCATTCCATCACCCGATTCCTTCGGCAACTTCATTAACCGATCGTCCACGGATTTGGACGAAGTGAGACAAAGTCATCTACTCATTCTCTACATCATTCTTGGTCGTCTCTTTTAGCAAACTTGACGATCGAGTTGCCTCGAGTCAGAGGCGGGAGCCCGTTTAAAGAATCGGTGATGTGGTGCCACCTCGACGAAGGAATCGGAGATCGACGAGATCGGAGCAGCCGCAACGGAGCGTGAGATGATGGTTGAAGAACGAAGGACTCGGATCGTTCGGCACAATCTTTCTACACTCTTTACAGTTTGTTAGTTTAGCAATAATGGCAGATCCGGGTTAAAGTATACGATAGCGCCAAGTTTAAAAGTTTTTGTTCCGCATTTGGCGTCTGTAGACTGCCGGGGCGCTAGCGTAGACTTACAGTGGTATCAGAGCCTAACCATTTTGCTATGCTAACTTGTGCTAACGCGTTTAAAATATCGATCGAACCGGAAATCGAAAACTACAAAATTCTAACTTGACAGTTTCTGTTGTTTTCAAATGGTCTCGAAAATTAATTCTGCATGTCTCAGAAAACTGTGCAGGCTTTTATTAGAACGACGTAGAAATTTGGGCACGTGATTCGATGGGACAGCCGCGGAAACGCGGTCAAACCTATGGTTTGACCGCGCATCCGCGGCCACACAGTGAGCTCGTGGCCCCAAATTTTCACAGTGGGTTCTTGGTTAGATTTTGGGGTTTTTGGTAAATATCGTTTTGGCCCAGATTTTGTTACTGTTCACCAGTAAGCCGTGGGGCCCACTTTTTGATATTTGGTCTTTGGTCGATCGAAATTTAAACACGTTAGTTTACAGTGCTTACATTATATCTCCGACCGGAAATGTCATTTGATCGGTAAACCGCGTCTGATTGCTATAGTTCTTTTAGACGGGTTTGCGAACGTGACATTCGCGTTGATGTTCTGTGTTGTGCTGTGATGTTGCGGATTTGTCGTGGTGGATAGCAGTGTGCAATGGTAGTACAGTTTGAGTTTATTTGTACATTTGATATTGCGGGGCGAGCGTCCAACATGTGGACTGCCGTCACTACCTGTTGTATAATATTCTTTTGGGGCACGACCAGGTTGCGGTCGATGTACCTATTGTACTATTTTTCATTACTGTACTAGGTTTTACCCCAAGACGGAGTGCACGGATAGCCGGGTTCTGAGAAGCAACGGGTCCGCATCTCATGGCTTTGAGAGGCAGAGGGGCACCACTCTAGAATTGGCAGACTATTCGCCGCACTCGTAGGGGGTACAGGTTGACCCAAGGAGGGGTGCCCAAGCTTACCGGATTCCGTGAAGTGCAGGGTGGTCCATTCACTATGCTGTAGGGGGCTGCCTCGCTTCAGGTTTTGGCGGGTAACTTGCCGCACCCGTAGGGGTCTAGGTTTCATTGCACAGGTTATCCACACGACAGGGGAACGTCGAGTTTCAGCAGCGGCTCTGTGAAACTCGGGGATCCCAGATATCTGTATTGTTCTGTGATGCTTATTACTTTTCTGTAATGTTGCATACTATCACGCCTGGAGCGATTATTGTATATTGGTTTATATACTATTAGATGTTGTATATATTTTACACCCGCGCTAGTCCAGCCCCCGCTCTGTCGTTAGTTAAGTAACCTAACGAGTGATGACGGGACCCAGTGACGAATGTGGATGGCATATACGTACATTTTATTTTCGTTCTTTTCTGGTGTGATCGAATGATGGGACTGCGTTGATTCTGATCAATGCAAAGTATAACAAACCTGTTTACAGTTGTTGGAACAAATTTAAAAAGTGTTATTGCAAAGACGTTTCCTTTTGTTATGCATAGCGGTATTCAGTGGAATATCCTGCACCTCATTCGACGGGGCAAGGGCCGATATCCCTTTACCGGGACCGACCCCTTGGACAGAAGTTTGCGTCAGGGTAATAACTTTACTATAGTCGATTACAAGTTGCTTTGCATAGCGGTATTCAGTGGAATATCCTGCACCTCATTCCACGAGGAAAGAGCCGAGATCCCTTTACCGGGAGTGACCTCTTTAGCAAAAGGTTTTCGCCACTATATTTTAAAAAGCTATCAGGTTCCTTCAGCGATATCAAGTTCACTACGCTAAAGGTTTTTCGCCAAAAACCAGTCGTAGCCCTCCGTCACTTCTTTTGGGTATTCAGTAGTATTCAAGCTACGTATTTTGACCAACGCCAAGGCATAGTGTTTGGTAGCTGCTGGGTATTCAATTGTTGCATAGATAGATGAGTTAGTTTGGGACAGTCGTTCTGTCATTTTGGCCAACGTCAAGGGCATGTGCGGGTGGGTTCAAATTGACAAGATAGAGACGGGTAGAACTTGGCATGTGACTTATGACATTTTGACCAACGCCAAGGTTATAAGAGCATGGAGCAAAAACAATATCAGGAGTTTCTAAAGAAAATGAAACTTGCCGAGTATGCGCATACCTTCTGGAGTATGAGTAACGTGGATGCATTCCATCACGTTATCATGCGATGAGAGTTGGATCCTGATTCCCACTGATGAGTTGGTTTACTCTTCGGGTGATCCCGATTGATTCTTCTTTAGGTTTGGAGGAGAATTGGACAGGACAGTGGGAGGTTTCCGGATTAGATAAAATGATGACCATTCTGATCTAGGTTAGAGTGCACGCAGAGTGTTTCTTTTCTCTCTCTCTTTGGCAGCGACCTTTGACCGACCCTAGACTATGACTCAGTGACCAGGTTGACCGAACCTTCTTAAAATACTGGCTTTTGGATTGTCTGAGTTGCATAAGTCATTGCCACTCCTTCTTTTACCCTTTGAATTTCTCAGAACACCCGTATTACTACGGATATCCACTTCCATTGGATAGAGCCATCGTATGGTTATATACGAACTCGAAGGGACTTCTTCGAGGATGGATCCAGGTTCAGAAGAAATAGAATTGGTTTATTCAGTTGTCTTTTATTATCACCTTCTCTCAGGTTGCGAGAGCTCCTTGGTTTAGGAGAGTACACCTATTACGCTTATTGGATAGTCTTATTCCAAACCATAGGCTGGTGCCGAAAGGTAGGGAATGAAGAAAACCGATTAGCCTAAGTAGGATGTGCAGAAGGTAATATGTAAAGACAAAATAAAGGGATTAGAAAGAGGGCAAAGTAAATTGCGACTGATATCATTCACGACCAAAACCGCGTACTTCATCGCCACTCCTATTTCACCTTTAAAAGAATAAGGTATTATTCAGTTGTCTTTTATCATCACCTTCTCTCAGTTGCGAGTACTCCTTAGTTTAGGAGGGTACACCTATTATGCTTACTGGATAGTCTTCTTCCAAACCATAGGCTGGTGCCGAACGGTAGGGAAGGAAGAAAACCATTTAGCCTAACGATGGTGTACAGAAGGTAACGACTAAAGACAAATAAAGGGATTTGGAGAGATGGCAATAAAATATACGGTTGAAGTCATGAATTAGATTATGGAAGAGGCATTACTATGAATACCAGGATACCCCTACGAAACATTTTCATGTTTCAGTGCATCGTTAAAGAAAAACTGTTTTCCCGATTAGACACTTACTCCAAGGGTATGTATTTACCAGGTTTCATTCTCATATCTGTATGGTTTTACAGATGATGAGTGGGAGTAAGATATTGGGAATAAGGTGATCATCCTCATTATATCGGAATTCGTTGTAATTGGTGATATTTGAGGAAATCGCCAGGGTACAGTTTTCAACCTACGACGCACAGGTTATGAGTTGTTTAACTCAGCGGACTTATACAGAGTATTGTATGTTGTCCAGTGTCCATCAGGACAAAGGGGTAGGTCCTCGTACTATGTTCTGTTTACTTATAACTTCTCTAGTATTTAGACGAGTGTTTCGTAGAAATACAATGTCTAAGTTTTGAGAAGTTGTGGGTATAAGAATAAAGTAGAGAACCAGGTATCACAAGTATCGGGATTCTTCAAAGAGATCGAAGATGTAGATTCTTGTGATTGGTATTCAGATGGTAGTGATGGTTTTGAGAAACGTGTTTCTCTTTCAGGTTACTCATAATTGGATGGATTCCTAAGTTGAGTAATGCTGATTAGCCTCTTTCCATTAAAGAGATATGCACTGGAGACAGCTGCATGGATTGAATATGGTTCCAATTAAATAAGTGCCAAAGTTTCTATATTGGATATAGAATAGTTCGTACTTTAAAAGATATTAAGGTACGGGGAGTTGTCCAGCTTATGCTTAAAACCAGACTCTGGATAACTCAGGGCACGGTTCTGTGATGGCTGTTTTGTGGGTTGACCCTGGCTATGACGAGGGTTGATATTCTACCATTTGGAAGATCAATAGTGCTATTGTTCTTGACTCGCCACAGTTTTAGTAAAAATGGATCTTTTTCAGAAAACAGTAGTGGGAGTATGGTAGAACTGGAAGTGATTCCAGAACCGCGAACGATTACGGAAAAATTTAATAGGACCTATACATTCAATCAGGTTTGACATTCCAATAGCCACTCCGCAGGTATGGTAGGTAACCTCAGACGCCCGAGAGGTACTTCGGTAGCCTCAAGGACGGTGACAGGGAGGTTCTTATCTACCCAGACTTGACACTACTGTTGTTCCAGGATATGAGACCCGGTAGGAGGGTTGTCGTAGTCAGTGGGAGCTTCGGAAGTATAGTGGGCAAGTAGCTTATATCTATTTATAGACTTGAGCAGTTATAGCGGAGATAGATCATCTAATTTTGATGTGACAGTCATGGGTTTGACTTCAATCAGAATAAGGGATGGATCAGTTAAGAAGGTAGTAGGGTGTGATGTCATGGTATCAGGATGACATACACAGAGTAGGAAGTAAAATTCCTATACTACGATCGGTTGAACTATGGTCGTCACACAGTTGTTTCTCCAGACAGGATATGGATATAATATTTGACATTCTGGTTTCTGGATTTATGGTTTTAGATCTGGATTTGGGTAGTTTCCCAATGTGGGTACTTTGACAGATATTCTAATGGTTTTTGGAATAGTTGACTCCTAGCATGGTGGTGTACCTGCAGGTGATGGAGTCACCCTCTCTAAAGGTGTCTTACAGACTAAAGGGGAGAGGGATGTGCATGATTGGCAGATCACTTGCTTAGGCAATTGAGTCAATCATGAGATGTCAAGTACCACACCAAATGTTGTTTTTGCACTAGATGCAATGAGTTTGTATTAATCCAATCCTGGAGAAACATAAGGAAGCAGTTTTAGAACATAAGTACATGTTCTACGGATTTGATGACGGCAGCCTCTTTCGGGAGACGGTTATCATTCCAGGCTTCAAAGGTGACATGGATGACAGAGTGATTGTCAGAGTTATAGTTTTTCCCTCTGACGAAGAGGGACAGTATTATGGACAGGTGGTCCAAGAGGATACTGTGGGTGGCATGGTGCCGGATACTGATTAGGTTCAGTGATCGATACAGTCTAAGATGTTTGGATTTGGAGTTCATTTATGAACAAGGTCCCATCAGATATCCAGACATATTCTAAGACAGGTATTACTCAATTCGGGAGATGGTTTTCTCCGCGAACTTGAGATTAAGAGAGATATAGAAAGATACTTCTAGGCGGATCCACTCACTGAGGCTATTTCTCGAACACAATAGTTTTACAAACGGGCTTTGTGAAACTGATTAGTAGAGGAGTTGGATGTTCGGTTTCACACGGGCTGTGAGTAGTCGACATCGCAATATTAGCCTTGAGTGCAAGTGGGAGATTGTTGGAGATAGTGCCCTCATAGTCAATTATTGGATCGCAGGTACGTGATTGCAATGATTGCGGAGGACCTATCCCGGAAGGACAGTCTTACTCAAGATGATAGTATGCTATCTGGTTTGCCTTTATCAGTCGTGTACATGTTCAGGTGACTGATTGCATGTTACACTTTGATAGAGCCCTTAGGATCTTGTTTTACTACCAACAGTATGATGGCGATCATATACGTGAGAGTTGGGTAGTTTATATGCATATCCTTAATTGTGGTCCCTAGTCGTGGGAGTTTCGAGAGACAGGGCATCGATACTCCGGAGTAGACTAGTGTGTACAGTCGAGACCCCGACGAGGGGCGGTGGCCGGTCTCACAAGCCACTGGTGTCAGTTGGATCACCTAAGATGTATACAGGTGCTCATTGGGTTATGAGTACACCGGACAGGACTCGCCGGGAATCTGCTAGTTAGTATTATATCTACCGTCAGATAGCAGTTCCCTGGTGACATGTGTACAGGTTAGTTCATCGACCTGAGGTCGTCATTTGTCTCGTGTGAGTTCCTACTGTGCTTTGATTTCTACCCTACCACGGCTCAAAGGAGTCGTGCAAACAGGTAGCTTTTGGGTACAGTCCCGAGCCACATGGAGGCACGTGAGCGGATCGGCAGGGGATTCGTCTCTCCCGGTATTGGGGGCGAGGTCGTGCTGTGTCTAGGAGAGCCATTACACAAATCAATGGCCATGGTAGGAGATTTACTGGTAGGTACTCCAGTAGTATCTCAGGGTGTATTGAGGCTTCACTCCGACACGACTTATACTGCTATTGGGGGTCTGACGTTACTAGCCCCCTAGGCGGATATGCGATACTCATTGACGAACGGACCGGACTGTATATACATTGTCACTGTTAGGCTCAGTAGGGTTTCTGGATGAGTTCGCTCATCGGCCTCCCTTGAGTGTGCTCATCGGCCTCCCTTGAGGTCAGTCCGTGGGCAGCCGTTACGCATTGCTAGTGCCGCTGACGGTTTGTGGTTAAACCCACTGCCAGGGTACTGACGAGTCATTAGAGTCCCCCACAGACAGTTTCCCAAGTTCGGGCGAAACGTTGTAGAGGCCGTATGGTTTTATGGCAGGGTTCGGAAAATGCACGTGCGTTTACGCACGTGTCGATTTTCGGGCAGATAATACTGGTCGGTTTTGGTTTAAGCCGGATCCGAGTATTATATTGAGTAGGTATAATATCTTTGTCTCAGTTGCATTTGTATTCGGTCGTAATACAAATGCGGATATATTTATACAGTTTCGGGGTTATCCTGAAAGTCGTTTCAGGATCACTTTTGGAAGTTGCCAGTTTCCAGTTTTCTATCAGCCGTCTTTTAACATTTGGTTAAAGACGGATTTATCTTTTCTTGGATGAGAGTGAGTCGTGCTTCTAGAAGGTTCTAGAAGGTTCTAGATATGGTGAGGTGTCTTGTGACTCATGCTTTGATTTCTAAACATTCTTGTTTTGCTTAAGATCTTTATGCAAGATATTTAGTTTGTGTTCACATATGATATTTATCCTATGGTCACCCCCTCTCCTACGGTCACCTCCCTCTTTGCTATAAGAGGCCGGCCCCCTCTCTCTCCTCATACTCTCTCACTTGAGTTTTCATTTGCTAGAAAAGATTATGATAGGTTATATCGGTGTATGGAATTTCACAGTCCATTTCATTCCATCACCCGATTCCTTCGGCAACTTCATTAACCGATCGTCCACGGATTTGGACGAAGTGAGACAAAGTCATCTACTCATTCTCTACATCATTCTTGGTCGTCTCTTTTAGCAAACTTGACGATCGAGTTGCCTCGAGTCAGAGGCGGGAGCCCGTTTAAAGAATCGGTGATGTGGTGCCACCTCGACGAAGGAATCGGAGATCGACGAGATCGGAGCAGCCGCAACGGAGCGTGGGATGATGGTTGAAGAACGAAGGACTCGGATCGTTCGGTACAATCTTTCTACACTCTTTACAGTTTGTTAGTTTAGCAATAATGGCAGATCCGGGTTAAAGTATACGATAGCGCCAAGTTTAAAAGTTTTTGTTCCGCATTTGGCGTCTGTAGACTGCCGGGGCGCTAGCGTAGACTTACACAAGTTGCCCCATCATTTCGGCTGTTTTGTAGGCATGTGTGGCTTACTAGCTTTTTTCGCCGCAAGCTCGGATTTTAGACATCGATTTCGACATCAGCACCGCTACAACTGGAATGTGGCCAGGAGCGAATCATCATTTGCCTTTGTCGATGATGAGCAAAGGTGGCTCAGCAAACAGGGTTAATGGTCCTGTCGACCGAGGCTTTTGACTTTATGAGCCGTAAGGGTCTCACAAAGGTATTTCTCCCTACAAGTCGTGAGGATCTTGCAGGTGTATTTTCTCCTTAGGGATCGTGAGGATTCCTAAGTGTGCGCTCCTCTGTAAGTCGTAAGGATCCTACAAGAGGGCTTTCTCCTTATGGGTCGAGAGGACCTACAAGGGTTGGATTTTGCTGGGGAAATGTTTATTCGCGCCCGTGGATTGTATACAAGGGTCAGTATTAAGCCCCTTGTAGGGCAATATCGAAGGTTGTGGAGGATTTGCTTAAGAACAGGTTTAGGTTTCTGTAACTTAAGACTTTCAAATCTTATGAGCCGTGAGGGTCCCACAAGAGAATTCTCCTTACGAGTCGTAAGGATCTCGCAAGTGCATTTTCTCCTTAGGAATCGTGAGGACCCCTAAGTGTGTTGCTCCTTTGTGAGTCGTAAGGATCTCACGCAGGTGGTTTCTCCTTACAAGGTCGAGAGGACCCTATAAGTGTCTTTTAACGAGGTTGCGCCCTTTCGGGTTTTCACAAATACTCGCCGGTAGTCCTGCTGTTTTTACTCACGGAGCCCTTTCGGGTTTTCATCCGTGCCCGTTTTGCTCGTGGACGCACCGTTTTTTATTCTTTTTCTCTTTTTTTTTTATCTCGTCAGCCTAAGGATGCTGCGGTAGTAGTTTTAGGGACGTTTCGGTCCATCGTTAGTTTAAGGACGTTTCGGTCCGTCGTTAGTTTAAGGACGTTTCGGTCCGTCGTTAGTTTAAGGACGTTTCGATCTGTCGTTAGTTTAAGGACGTTTCGGTCCGGCGTTAGTTTAAGGACGTTTCGGTCCATCGTTATGGGAAGGCCGGCTGCTGCTTGTAAAGTCTGAGCCTAGGAAGATAGCGAGCGGACATAGTCGTCGTCATCTATCATTGACCCAGGCTTTAGCTCATTAAGCATAGTATTTCTTTAAGAAGCGGCCGTTTATTGGCCCGAAAGGCCTTTCACCGTGCATGTCCATGAGTAGATAGGCTCCACCTTGATAGACCTTGTCTATGATGTAAGGGCCTTCGTAGTTTGGCTCAAATTTCCCCCGCTTGGCACGATTGGGGATCATAGGTCTTTTGACCACTAAAACGAGTTCGCCTTGGCGGAATGTCCTCGTCCTGGTCAATCTTTCGTACGAGCGCGTCATCTTTGCTTTGTAGGCTTCTAGATGTTGTTGCGCTATGAGCCGGGTTTCGTCGAGGGCATCAAGCTCCTCAAGCCGAAGGTGAGCATTTTCTTCTTCCGTCAGCTCGTGGTGGACTGCCACTCGTAGAGAGGGTAACTCTATCTCGAGGGGGAGCACTGCTTCTGTCCCAAATACCAACGCGTACGGCGTTGTGTTCGTGGCCGTCTTGAATGTAGTTCGATAAGCCCAAAGGGCTTCTTGCAGCCTTTCGTGCCAGTCTCTCTTATTCCGGGAAACGGTCTTTTTTATGATCTTCGTCAAGGTCTTATTGAAGGCCTCGGCCAGACCGTTACCTCGTGGGTTGTAAACTGAAGAATATCTCCAGTCTATATTGTGCTGCTGCGCGAAGCGGCTAATCTTATGGCTTCTGTAGGCTGGCCCATTATCGGAGATAATCCGCCGTGGGGTTCCGAACCGATAGATGACGTGCGTCTTGAAGAAATGGAGGATATTCTCCGTCTTTACTTCCCTCAGTGGTATTGCTTCTGCCCATTTGGAGAAGTAATCAGTCGTCGCCAGGATAAAACGATGTCCCCGGGATGATGCTGGCTCGATGGGGCCGACTATGTCGGTCCCCCACATTTCGAATGGCCAACTAGCCACCGTTGGGTGTAGTGGATTCGGATGTTGGTGGATAAAGTCTCCGTGGATCTGGCACGAGTGGCATTGCTTCGCATACTTGAGACAGTCCTGGATCATCGTGGGCCAGTAGTAGCCCATCCGTTTAATTTTTAACTTCATCTTTGGGCCTGCTTGGTGAGAACCGCAAAGTCCGTCGTGAACTTCCTGAATAACTCTTTCTGCTTCGTCAGGTCCTAAGCATCTCATCCATAGAGAATCAAACGATCTCTTGTACAGAGTATCGTTGACGAACGAGAAAGATAGAGCTCGTTTCATGAGCTGATGTCTTGAGGATGCTTCTTTGGGCATTCGGTGGGACCTAAAGTAGTTTATGAAGACTTCCCTCCGGTCCTCGGCCTTTTCATGGTCTTTTATTTGTAGGGTCGTCTGCTCAGTCGCTCCCTTTTCTTTATATAATTCCGGAGGTATTTCTGCCGGAGCAAGCACTCGACGGCTTTGTACCACGATTCTTACATCATCGAGGTTTTCGTCCGCCAGTTCTTTAGCAAGTTTGGCTAACGCGTCTGCCTTACTGTTTTCCGCGCGCGGTATATTCTCCAAAGTATAGGAGGGAATTTGGATCAATAGTTGTTGCACCTTTTCGCCGTACCTCACCAACTCCGGTTTGCACGTTTGGTAATCACCATTTACTTGACTAACAACCAGTTGAGAATGCCCGTATATAAGGAGGTCTTCAATTCCCAGGTCGATGGCGATTTCGAGGCCTGCTATCAGAGCTTCGTATTCAGCTTCATTGTTTGTCCTCGGCTCTGTTAAGGAGAAGGCGAAGCGCATTATCCCTCCTTGTGGAGTTGCAAAGATGATGCCTATCCCCGATTTGATCATTGGGATACCTTGCTTCTGTTTCTTTATGGAGGACGCTCCATCGAAATAGAGTTCCCATCGGGTGCTACTGCCGCCAATCGCATCAAATGCATGCTCGTCCGGCAAATCACAGTTCAAAGGAGAATCGGCCGGTATCGGGTGCTCGGCGAGGAAATCGGCAATGGCTTGGCCTTTTACTGCCTTGAGAGGTTGATACGTTACCGAGAACTCCATCAAGAGTAGGGCCCACTTAGCGAGTCGTCCCGTCAATATGGCTTTCGACATTAAGTATTTAAGGGGGTCTATCTTTGAAATGAGACGGACTTCATGCGCCAACGCATAGTGCCTGAGCTTTGTTATTGCGAAGATTAATGCCAAGCAATGTTTTTCAATGGGAGAGTAGTTGCTTTCTGCCCCCAGCAGAACCCGACTTAAGTAGTAGAGTGCTCTCTCTTTTCCCTGATCGTTCTCTTGCGCCCATAATGCGCCCAAGGAACCTTCGAGGGCGGTTGTATAAAGAATGAGGGGTTTTCCTTTGACCGGTGCGGCCAACACCGGAGGGTTCTGCAGGTACTGCTTGATCTCGTCTAGTGCACCTTGGCATTTGTGATCCCAAACGAATGGAGTTCCCTTTTTCATCAGGTGGCTGTAAGGACGGCATTTGCCTGAAAAATTGGCGATAAATCGCCGGATGTATGCGAGCTTCCCTTGGAGAGACCGCAACTGTTTGAGGGTTCTTGGCGGAGGCATTTCCATGATCGCTTTAATCTTTGATGGATCTATTTCAATTCCTCGGTGTCGAACGATGAATCCCAGGAATTTGCCCGAGGAGACTCCAAACGCGCATTTGAGGGGATTCATTTTCAAGTTATATTGCCGAAGGCGTTGAAATACAGTCTCCAGATGCTTTAAATGATCTTCGTATGACATGCTCTTTACTACGAGGTCATCGATATAGCACTCGACGATGTCATGTATGAGGTCGTCGAAGATCTTTGTCATGGCCCTTTGATAGGTAGCGCCCGCGTTCTTTAGACCAAAGGGCATAACCCTGTAGCAGAATATCCCCAAAGGGGTCCGGAAAGCGGTGTGCTTCTGGTCTTCGGGATGCATCTTTATTTGATTGTATCCTGACGAACCGTCCATAAAGGAGAAAACCTCGTGAGTGGACGTGTTATCTATCATCAGCTCGGTTACCGGTACTGGGAAATCATCCTTTGGACAGGCTTTATTGAGATCCCTGAAATCCACACATATGCGTACTGTCCCATTCTTTTTCATTACCGGGACGATATTGGCGATCCAATCGGGATATTGGACTTCTTGAATAAATCCAGAATCGATCAGCTTCTTGACTTCGGCGTTGATGCTCATCTCAAGCTCGAGTCGCATCCTTCTTGGAGCTTGCTTGACTGGCTTGATATCTGGGGATATTGCTAATTTATGCACGGCAACCTCCGGATCTAATCCTGGCATCTCAGAGTAGTTCCATGCGAAGCAGTCTTTATGCCGTAGAAGCACGTTCTTTAACGCGGCCACCTTTTCTTCAGAGAGTAGCTCGCTGACAAATGTCGGTCGCGGGTCATCTGCCGATCCCAACTCAATCTTCCTGAGGTTATCTGCAGTAGTATGTATACCATCTTCCAGTTCTTTCGGAGCGGGCGGAAATTCTGAGATCACCTCATCATCGCTGTTCTCAAAGCACCGGGGAAGGTCATCTATGTTCTCGCACTCTTCTTTTAATATCGTAATCGCATAACAGATGCGAATCCGCTCCCATGACTGAGGTGGATCCGGTTCTGCTCTTGCGGCCTTGGGTTCATGCTTTTGGGGCGGCGTTACCCTCCAGCCGTTGGATAAAGCGAATCTGCCCCGTTGGTACTGGTCCTCGACCCAGTTCTTGAAGGTGAAGCAGTCTTCGGTAGGATGTCCTATGGCTCGGTGATAAGAGCAATAGCTCAAATGAGAAGCCTTGTTAGCTTGCTCAGGGTGTCTAGACTCTGGAAGCGCGATCATTTGATGTTTTAAGGCGAGCTTGAGTAACTTCTCCGTCTTGTCTCGGGGAAAGGAGTACGCTCGACTCATCTTCTCCATGAGGGACGAATCCGAGCCGCGCAGTACCCGTAACCCTCTAATCTTGCGTCGTTGTTGTCGGCTCCTCTTCCCACTTCTTAATTTATTTCCGTCTCCGCACCGGGCCTTTCGTATGACGGGTTGACAAAGATGAGCGTCTTTGTCTTTTGGGGCCTGTTGAAATAGACGTTGCGTCCTAGCCTTCTCGTAGATGGCCATTTCGCGGTTGTGGTTTTCCTGAGCTTTCGGACCCATTTTCCTGATTGGCTTGTCCGTTCGTTCTTCAAATGACGGACTCGGCGCTTCGATCGCGGGGTGTAATTTTGACGAGGGGTTGGCATCTCCTGACAGGGCGTCCTCCTCTTCATCAAAGGTGTATGTGGCGTAGTTACTGTGGACCCGTTCCCGTTTTCCCGCTCTCGCGTATCCAAGCCCGAGTGTTTCCATTTTCCCATTGGGTAATTTGCGTTGAGTCCCGGGGACATCCCAAATCTTGTTGTAGAACCGAGCCTGCCGAACAATCTGTTTTAAGGGTACTCCTTGGCGCTTCAATAGCTTTTTTAATCCATTTATATAGTATCTAGGCAGACGGATGGGTTGGAGTCTGTCAGGCGTAGCATCCGCGCCATGCCAGATCTCTTTCTCTATTTTCGACTCTGAGGATCGGTAGAATAGGATCACCTTCTCACCCCTTTGCCTGGGAGGGACGTAAAATGTTTGCAGGTCCTGCACATTGTGAGCTTGAAGCGTGTCGAGGTCCTTGTAATGTTCTCGCGGTACCATGGTGATTTGCAAACTATGGTCATCGCCAGGGGGTGCTTGTATTGACAGCCGATTGGAGAATACGGCATTAACTTCATCTTCTGAATCACTTCCGAAGACCAACATGGGGGCAGGCGTCCCCAGGTTGTTGCGTTGAGATGGCCCCGCATAAACTATCTCTTCCTCTTCTTCGGTATCGCTCCCGAAAACAGGGATGGTGGCGGCGGCTTTGTTCTCCGGGTTGCGACACCTTTCTGTATCCTCGAAATCTGGCAAAAAGTACTTCGCGTCTTCGTATTTGCGGACTTCGTTCACGGAAAATGGGTTTAACTCTCCTGTTACGGTGTACTCGAAACCATCTTTAAAGTACTTCATACACTGATGTTGTGTAGAAGGGATGATGTTGTACTCGTGTAGCCAAGGACGGCCGAGCAAGGCGTTGTAGCAGGTCTTGGCGTCAATGACATGGAATTTGATGTCTGTGACGAGAAGTCCAAAGCGTAATGTTAGTATCACAGATCCGAGAGTCCGTGACGATTGTGAATCGAAACCGGAGATAGTAATTTTGTCACGAGCGAGATGTTGCACACTCATGCAAATTTCCTTCAACACCCGAACATTAAGGAGGTTGACAGAGGATCCATTATCCACCAGGATCTTGCCTATCTTGATATCATGGCAGTATCCGGAGACATATAGGGGACGGTTATGGTCGCACGTCCCGAGAAGGAGGTCTTCATCACCGAAAGTGATATCGGCCGTATGCACTTCCTCCAGTTCATCCTTCATCTTTTCAGTGGCGAGGAAGGCTTGGAATTGTTCTGGTTCTTGCAACGCCTTAATTAGTGAGTCTCGCGCTTCTTTTGATAATAGGAGGGCGTCGAGAATGCTAAGCTGAGAAGGTAGCTTCCTTAGGTGCGCGAGGATGTTATAGTCCACTTTACTCCTCCTAGGAGGGTCTTTGGCAGCCAGTTCTTTCATGACTTGGTCATCTAAAGCGATATCTTCAGTGACATTTTCCTTTCCCTTGTCTTTTCTACTTACGGGCCCGAGATTCTTTTCTGGGAGTGTGCGATTGCGCAGCTGGATGTTCTCGCAGGCCTCTGATTCCTCCTCTTTCCCTAAAACGGATTCTTTAAAGAGAGGGCCCAGAGCCATTTCTTCATCAGAGTCGCTCCCAAAGGTGAGAACTTGTGACCCCCCGGCGTTAACCATGTAACAGTTGCCAGTAGCTCTGTTGTGCCCTTCGATAGTACTTCTACGCTCCCGACGGCTCTTGCGTTTCATGCGCTTAAAATGTTGCTGTCGAGTAACATATCCTTGCCACCATACCTTAAAGGCGTCGCACTCCTCCGTGGGGTGTGAGATTCTCCGATGATATGCGCAATAATTATGGTGCCTCTCCGCCCCATCGTGTGCATTTCCTTCCGAGGGTGGTAGCTTCATTCCCATTGACATGGCTTTGGCAAACCTTTTTCTCGTCTTGAATATCTTCTTGTCTACTTCGGATGCCTTTTGATCTGGCGGGGGTAGTTCAACTCTTTCATTCAGTCGCCTGCATTAGGTTCCTTCTGACGTTGCCACCTCACGCTCCTGATCCGCTTTACTTTTTAGGCGAATTTCGTCTAGAAAGGCATTGATCATTTCATTTGTCAGCCACGCACGCTCAGGTTCTGCCTCCAGCTTCTTAGTGCTAGGAGTTTCCTCATCATCGGTAAAAGAGTGGGAGATCACGTTACAACTCGCCACGTACTCTTCGGATTCGTCCGACGAGCTCTCTTCATCATCTCCCTCTTGAAAGATGTGGTTGAGGAACTCTTGCAGTGTGACAGGAGTTCGCGCCTTTTGATTGTACTCTTCCAGCGCGTCGATTTGCTTCTGCAAGTTCGTGTGCTCGTTTCCAAGCTTCGCGGGCTTCTTGGATTTCTTCCTCTTTTTCTTCGAAGATTTTGACGGTTGGGCGTGAGTATTTGGGCCATTATCACGAGCCTTCGTAGTTGTGCGGGGCTTCAACATCCCCTCGATAATTTGAGGTTCAAGAGGGTCTTTCCATTCGATCGCAGGGCATGCGTGAAGGTCTCTCAGCATTCTTTTGGTTTTCGTTGATAGCACGACCTCCCATGGAGCTTCTTCAATAAAGGAGCAGGTTGCCCCCAATGTATCTGCTTTCTTAGCAGTATGCGGCTGTGGTGGGCTCACCTTCCACTTCTCGGACAGTACAAACTTCCCCTGGAGGTATTGATCTTCAATCCATCCTTTGAAGACGAAGCAATCTTCAATCAGATGACTTATCGTTTGATGGTAAGGGCAATAGCTAGGGTTGTTCACCTCGGTGGGTTGCGGCGGTCGCCTTGGATTTGGTAGGTTTATAAGTCTGTTACGTATTGCCAGCTCGAATAACCGTTTCGTCTTGTCCCGTGGGAACGAGTAGGGACGTTTCATTTTCTCGTTATAATACCGGCGTCTTTCTTCCAGTTGATCTGCCGGTTTCGGGGCGTTAGGTTGCTGTTGGGCATTCGCGACAAAGGTTGCCCTTCCTTTACCCTTGTCATTCCGAGGTTCCGACTTCGGGGGAGGTGGTCTATGACCCATCTGGTCCATCTGAGCCAACTTGTCGATTAAAGCCTGGAACGTGGTTGGCTTAAAGAACATCATAAACTGGGAGATAGTTGCGTGGGGGTCTAGGGTTCCCACGAACATGCCCACTGTGGGTGCCTCCTCAATGCGTTGCTCGCATCTCGACCACAAGTTCCGCCAGCGTATAGCATACTGGACCCAGGTTTCGCCTGGTTTGACCCTGGCGTTAATCAAAGCAGTTATTGGAGTGCGCTCGCTGGCGCTTGCGAATCGCTGAGTGAATAACAACTCCATTTCAGCGAACATTTTGATAGAATCGTTCGGGAGTTCCGAATACCATTCGAACGCTGTTTCTGATAAGCTACCTACGAACTGGCGGAGCAACAGTTTATCATCACCGCCGGTGTTACCGCAGAGGGCCCGGAACTGGGCGACATGTTGATGGGGATTGCCGGTCCCCTTGTACACGTGGAATTTTGGAATCGTATAGCCTTGCGGGTATTTGATTTGGTCGTACCAGCTTGGATACGGCCGCCCGTTTTCACGACTTGACCAGCTGCCTCAGTCGCATGATGGACCCGGATTTGCTGGGCTATGTAGTCAGCCAAGTCCGCCTTAGAGATTGCCTCCTCCTTGGCCGTTGAGAGGGCCGGCAGTGGATTCGACGTTTCTCCTCGGTCGTCTTCAAGAACGATTGGGGGATCTTCGACGGGCAAGTCCTGCTGGATCATCATTCCTATCATATCTTGGAAGAGAAGGCCCATACGTTGTATGTTGGCTGCTTGTTCAGCAGCCTCTTTGTCCTTTTTCTCCAGTATCCGGCGAAGGAATTCAGCGTCGGTTTCTTCTTCTTGGCGCGCGTCTGAGGATGTTTCTGGGCTTTCTTTTGGCCCGGTAAGTGCGGCCATAGCACTCATCATTTCTTGGAGCTTTTGTTGCTGCTCCTGGGCTTTCGTCACGGATCGGGTAAGTGGTCGGTGGCCTGTAGAAGTGCGGCTCTCCTCCTTTCCAGAGGCCATGTATATGGTGTGGACCATCATGCCCCCAGACTTAGGGCGTCTGGGCTCAGTGCTTTTAGCCGTCGTTGCACGTTGGGGGGTCTTCTCTGGCCTCCTCCTTTTATGCGCCATGGAGGTTGAGGGGGGCGTTGAAGTGGGCGTCCCGACAGCCTTTCGGGGTTCAGCCTGGTGACCAGCTTCCGGTTGGATTTTCAGCTTCTTGTGCTGGCGAGAGGAGTTTGGATCGATGATCGAGTCTCGGGCCTGCCGCCAAACCTTATAGATTTTGGGAGACAGCCGTTGAGGAGATTGGGGCTGTTCTGATTCCATTTCCACAACCTTTTTTAACGGGGGAGGAGACCTCTTCAGCACTGCAGTAGGAGAATTTCTTCGCACCTTATTTAGCATTTCGAAGCTGTTCCCAGTTGGAACAGCAGCATTAACTTCTGCCACCGGGGCCGATGGAGTCAACCCAGAGGGGGAGTTGCCCCCAGCCTTCCTTACTCGGCGCCAATGGCGACGTCGAGCGTGTCGAGCGGACGGCGTTGGGTCAGCGGTAAGAATGGTTTTGTCTTGCCCCCTGTGTGGGTGGGGGGTTGTTGTTGGTGTTAGCCTGTCAAAGACCGACGTCTTTTGGATAGCAGGAGCGGGAGCTGGAGCCGTCAATCTTGAAAAGACCGACTTTGTGGCAGGGGAAGTCGCTTTGATGTCTTCAGGAGCAGGACCGGTCACTTTCTTAGAAGTAGCCTCCTCTGAGATTGTAGGCCCTATGATGAGTTCGCGGGATTTCCGGCCCAATCTAGAGAAGACCGAGGCGACGTTGGGCGATTCGTTGAGAGGAGCCGCGGCAGGGGTAAGACGATCAAAGACTGATTTCTTGAGAGCTTCCTTTGTCAGTACCGGCGCCGCGAAGCTTGTTGGTGGGAGTATAGTCCCAAAGAACAATCCGGTAGTGGCCTGAGTCACCTGGTCCACCGGCATTGTGAATAACGAAGCAGCTTGGGGTCCATAGGCTATACCTCCTGGCGAGGTAAAGCGTTGGTCGCAATTGCAGTCTGAGCAGTTGGAGGATTTCACAGAAGTAGAAGCCATCGATCCTTTGCTTTCTGCAATAAGCAAGACACCAATTCTTAGTATCTTGAAACCCAAGGGCAACCATTAGCGAACCGCGATTGGTTCGCGAATCACGACACACGAAGTGTGGAGTGGAAAGAGGAAAAGGTCCCACCGGGCGTGCCAGAATCTGTTCCCCTCCGAACGGAGGCCTGGACTCGGGCGTCCGAGCCTGAGGTTCGGGGCAGATGCTAATTGGTGCTATCCGTCCACCTCTCCGAAGATGCCAAGTTGTTTATGGCACCGTGCATCGGGGGTTTAGACGGATGCGGCCGATGTAGCAGACTTCGTCAAATTCCCCCTCGTTTGAGGGGTTTTTGATTGTGGGGACGCTCTTCCCTGCAGGCGCAAGCCCCTGCAGTTAATTACGCTACCGCATCGCGGTAACAACTTTCTCCTTCTCCAGCTGGTCACTTCGTGTCGTGGGTTTTTGTTTTGTGTTTTGTTGCCCGTGGATTGTTTACGAAGACTGAGTTATGTCGTCGCCCGTAGGGCGTGGACAAGTCCAAATCCGTGTTTATCTTAGATTTGGGTTTGGGGGTTTGGTTTGAGGATACGTCAGCCATACTCGAGGCTAAGATCAACTCAAACGTTTGTTAAGGATACGTTAGTCCGATTTGAGACTAAGATCAACTTAACAGGATCGTTTAGATCCGACAAAAGAGCGTTTGGGCTCCATTGTTCCAGTTTCGGGACATAGTGGTCCATCGTATATATGGCCGTCGGGACCCGTCACCTCTCTGACGACGTTGAAGGATTACAACGACGGATGTCAGAGGAGTTCAGAGATGTACCCTTGAGCCAAAGTTAATTTGGGGGATTCATAGTCCGATCTGTTTGAAGGTTTAAGGATACGTTAACCATCTTTGAGGCTAAGATCAACTTAAACGGGACCGTTTAGATCCGACAAAAGAGCATGCTGGGCTCTATTGTTCTAGTTTAAGGACATTGCAGTCCATGGGTAGTTTAAGGACATTGCGGTCCATGGGTAGTTTAAGGACATTGCGGTCCATGGTTAGTTTTAAGACATCTCTGTCAAGGTTAAGGACGTCATAGTCCATGGGTTTAAGGACTCCACAGTCCGGTATGTGCCCTGGATGCTTCACACGGGTTCACTGCCGTGCTCGGCGAGGACCAGGCTCCGCTCTGGGCGTTTTCCGTGGGGTCAAAGAGTGACATTATCCACGTTCCACGTAACCAGGAATTTTGCATTAGACATGGGTTTAAGGACCCCACAGTCCATATCATGGGTGGTCGTCGGGACCCGTCACCTCTTTGAAGACATTGAGGGATTACAATGCCAAGTATCAAAGGAGTGAAGAGATGTACCCTAGAACCGGAATGGATTAAATAGTCCTTGGCCCAATTTGGGATCAAGACCCATTAATTATATTATGAGCCCATTGGCCCAGTTAATTACGAATTGAGGACTTATGGCCAGCTTGGGCTAAGTCCTATCATGTCTGGAATATTGACTTCTTGTTGGTCCATTGAGGGAGAGGCTTTGCCTCTATCCCTTTGGCCAATTGGGCCAAAGCCTAGTGTTAAACACTTCAGAGCAATCAGTGTTGAACACTGGTAATGAGGTTGACAAGTTAGTGTTTAACACTAAAAGATAATTGGTGTTAAACACCAGCAACAAGGCTTTCAGATTGGTGTTAAACACTAAAACAGATCAGTATCAAGCATTGGCAACAAAGCTCTCAAATTAGTGTTAAACACTAAGGTAGTCAGTGTTTGAACACTGCAAATAAAGTTCTTTGATTAGTGTTGAACACTACGGCCCAACAGTGTTTTAACACTGGATTCAGGAGTTCCAACTTAGTGTTAAACACTAAAGCAAGAGGGGTCACGTGGCGACACGTGAGAGCGCCCTCCCTTCATTTATTCTGCTGAGATTGCTGCATCTTTCAGAGCATCACGTGCCATCACGTGACGGGCATTCATATGCCTATGTATTAGAGCTTCTGTCAAGGGTCACATGGGTCACGTGGGGGACTGCCTCAAAGGGCTTTCTGTAGATCTTTTGAGGGGGTCACGTGGTGGCACGTGACCTTGCCTCCATGTAAATTGTTTAGAGAATCTGTTGATCTTTCAGGAATTAAATTCCTCGAGCTTTAATTTTCAAAGGAATTAAATTCCTACTTCCTTTTGAAGACTTATATTCTGGAGTAGAATCGAATCCTGAATCTTCTATAGGAATTAAATTCCTCGTTTGAATAGGGTTAAACCCTAATAAAAGCTTTTTAAGGAATTAAACTTCCAGTCCCTGTTAAATTATGATTTAAGGGAATTGAATTCCCGTTGTCTCAACAGAACTAAGTTCTTAATTAGGGTTAAACCCTGTTTCTCTCTGTTCTGAAGGAATTAAATTCCCATAACACAGGGTCAAGCCCTACTTTTATCTTGGAGGAATTAAATTCCTATAGTTCTGTGAGAATTAAATTCTCGTTTTTCCATTCCCTCTCCATGTTTTGGATCTGCATGGCAGGATCTCAACCCATTGAGAATTAAATTCTCAATCCTAAAGGGGAGATGTGCACTTTGCAGATCCTCTATCAAAGAGAGAAGAAATATGTTCTTCTTTTTCTTTTTTTTTTGTCAGAGTTAAACTCTGTTGAGAATTAAATTCTCCTTCTTTCAGGAAGCCTTCCCTTTCTTACCTAGGGTTTTCTTTTTGCAGAAGCTCCAAATTCTTCAAAGTATCAAGGCTCTCTCCTTTTTTCTCCCTCTGCGTGTCTATCTCTTTTGTGTGTCTTGACTCCTATTTATAGGAGAAGCCGCCGAATCAATCAGTTTTCGATGAATCTTCATTAAGAGATTTGGTTTGCATCCATCATTCGTTTTTGACCCTTGGATTATTAGGTGAATTTTATTCACCATTGGATTTCAGATCCGGGGATTCTCCCTTGTAATTTCTGTTAGATTTAAAGGGGAAATCTTTCCAAACTCGAGATTTTCCATAGATAGATGATATTTAATCATCTCTTGATCTTTAATTTGATCGGTTCCAAATAATTGCTTTCCTTTGGAAAGATTTGAATCTCTTTCAGAATTTAATTCTGTTAGCCAAATGGGCTTTGAAAGCCGGTCACGTGTGACCACGTGATCCATGGTCACGTGTGGACACGTGACTCTCTCGGAACGAGCCTTTTTCTTCTTTTGGACTCTGCCTTCTTCTGCTGCTTAGCCGTCACGTGCTACCACGTGACCCCTGGTCACGTGTGAGCACGTGACCCTTGTTTGGCGCCTTTTTCCTTGGTTCAATTGGAGAGCGAGTCTGCTGCTTTGAACGTCGCGTGCCAACACGTGACCCTGGTCACGTGGGAACACGTGACCTCCTCTGAAGCCTTTTCCTTGACTTGATCAGGGAACCAATGTGCCCTTTTCCGCTGCTTTTATATGTCACGTGTCAACACGTGACTGCTGGTCACGCGTAAGCACGTGGCCCCTTTTTGAAGCTTTTCCCAGAAGCTTTCCTGATTTTAAATCGGGAAACAGTGCAGTTCGAGTTCACTTCCGCTGGGGGATAGCTTGCTCATGTCCACGCCCGTCCACTTCTTTTTGATCGTATCCGTGAGGCGCAGCCCAGTGATGCCCGTTTGATTGAGATTCTTGAGCTTGTTCGGCAGGGAAGAGTTTCGGAGTTCATGATTGATGACCAGGGTGTGCTACGATGCGGGGCTCGCTTGTGTGTACCAGATGTTGATGGGTTGAGACGCGAGATCCTAGAGCAGGCACATCAGTCGGACTTTAGCGTTCATCCAGGTTCCACCAAGATAAACCGTGACTTGAGGGACTTCTACTGGTGGGAAGGGATGAAGCGTGATATATCGGACTTCGTTTCGAGGTGCCTGACTTGTCAGCAAGTCAAGGCTGAGCATCAGAGACCGGCTGGAGAGTTGCAGCCTTTACCCGTTCCGGAGTGGAAATGGGAGCAGATTTCCATGGACTTCATTGTGGGTCTACCCAGGACCAGTCGAGGGTATGACTCCATTTGGGTTATTGTAGACCGGTTGACGAAAGCGGCTCACTTTCTTCCAGTGAAGACCACTTTCGGTTATGCTCAGTATGCTCAGTTATACATAGATGAGATTGTGCGTTTGCACGGTGTTCCCACAAGCATAGTATCCGACAGAGGCACCCAGTTTACTAGCCGTCTTTGGCAGAAGCTTCAGGAAGCTTTGGGTACCCGGCTGAGTTTTAGTACCGCTTTTCATCCACAGACCGATGGCCAGTCGGAGCGGACTATACAGACTCTGGAGGATATGCTCCGTGCATGTGTGCTTGATTTTGGTGGCAGTTGGGATCGTCACTTTCCGTTGATTGAGTTCTCCTACAACAACAGCTTTCAGGAGACTATTCAGATGGCACCTTTTGAGGCTTTATATGGTAGGAAGTGTCGATCGCCAGTCTGTTGGACCGAGCTTAGTGAGAGTTTGGTTTTGGGACCCCAGCTAGTTCAGGAGACCACGGAGAAGATCCAGCTGATTCAGGATAGGATGAGAGCAGCCCAGTGCAGGCAGAAGTCTTATGCCGACCGTCGTCGTCGCAGACTTGAGTTCGCAGTGGGGGATCATGTATTCCTGAGGATTTCTCCGATGAAGGGCGTTATGCGATTTGGGAAGAGAGGGAAGCTCAGTCCCAGGTTTGTAGGTCCTTTCGAGATCCTTGAGCGAGTGGGTTCTGTTGCTTATCGTTTGGCGCTCCCGCCCAGTTTTCTGGATGTTCACCCCGTTTTTCATGTGTCGATGCTTCGTAGATACCTTCATGATCCTTCTCACACGATTCAGCACGAGACCGTTCAGCTTGAGCGCGATCTTTCGTTCACCGAGCAGCCGGTAGTTATTTTGGATCGGCAGGTGAAGAAACTTCGGTCAAAGGTCTTGCCATCTGTGAAGGTTCTTTGGCGTAGCCCGACTAGTGAGGAGATCACTTGGGAGGCCGAGAGCGAGATGCGAAGAAATTCCCTCATCTTTTTGAAGGTATGCTTAGTATGAAATTTTAATTCGGGGACCGAATTTCTATAAGGAGGGGAGATTGTAACGTTTTAGAAATCGTTTTGCGAATTTTCCCGTTTTAGGGCAAAATTGTCGGTTTTTCCCGTTTTAACCCGATTTCGATCAAACGACCGTATAAGCTTACCGACACCTAATTTGGCCAAAATAAAGCTTGTGCGCGAACTTTGGGAGTATTTGGGAGGTTTTGGTTCAGATAGATTTTTTCCCGAAAAAAATATTATTTTAAGCGGTGTTTTGTGCACGTAAATCGGGAAAATTTTTCTTTTGTGAATAAATTAATTTTGTCACTAGAATTATTTTAGAAACTTCTTTTTAAATATCTAGATATTTTTGGAGTGCAAAAGGAATTATTTTAAAAAGAAAAGAAAAGGTGAAAAGGTGGCAAAATGCATTTATTAGCTTTTATTACTCATTTTCCTAGCAATTTCTTCACCCAAAATTCACAAAAATACCCCCCACTCACCTTGGCCGACCCTAACTCCCCCATTTCTGTCCAAAATAATTCCAAGCTCATTTCTCTTTCATTTCCTTTCAAAAACACAAAAAGATATCCAAAAATAAATCCAAAAATTCCTATATAAATATTAAACCTTTTTCCTTCACTAATCCTTCATGGATCTTCTTCAAAGCTTGAGTTTTGGAGGCTAAAGTGATGGATCTAAGTTCTTTTTGGTGTTCTTGAGGAGGTATAATTTCTTAGCTTAATCCATAATTAATTGCTTTAATCTTTAACTAGCTAATTTAGTTAACTAGTTAAGTGCTTAGTTTAGCATTTAAATCATGATTAATTCATTATATCTGGTTTAAGAAATTCATGTTAGGGTTAAATTTTGATTAAGTGATTAGTGTTTAATTCAAGTGTTAAATTGTGTTTTGGAAAAGAATAAGCTAGTAGAAAGTGTTAAAATTTGCTAATAAGCATTTTGTTTAATTAAGCAAAATTGCTTACTAGATTTTTGCTAAAACATAATTAGCGAGTGTAAAAAATATAGGATTGGTTTAGATAGCTTAGTTAAGCTATTTTAAGGTATTTGTAATTGTTAGATTTGTGTTATCTTGAATCTAGTGCGATATATTGCGATAGGTTGCTTACTAGATTTCGGGGTTTTCCGACGTAGGGTTCGTTTGGTAGTTGCGAGGTTATATCCAGTGTATTCCTCGTAATTTTTGTGTTGTGTTGCGCGATCGGGACGATCGGGGTCCAGACTTGGGTTTTATAGTTTAGCGACCCTAATTAGGGTTTTGGCCGGTATCGTGCGCGATAGATGCGCTAAGCGCGCAGTGTAATTTTCCGGGCGTTTTCGTCGCGTTTCGTTGTCTTTCCGTCATTATAGGATATTTAGCTTATGTGTTGTATTTATGAAATTTTAGGTTCGCAAGCAGGGACTTCGGGTGCTGCGGACAAGGGGAAGCAGGTGGTCGGATTTTCTTAGCTCGAGACCATCAGTGAGTAGATTTAACATCTACGGGGAAATCGCCCGTATGGCGTTATGCGTCGGGGCGAATATGATATGATAGCTGCATGTATTTGCATATTAGTTACTTTCATATGAATGTCATTGCATAGCATTATCTGTTGTACTTGACTCGTACCTTTAGATATAACACATTACTGACGGTTCATGTTGCACGAGCACTAAATTGTATGCTACACCCACACCGTCTGTAATTGTCATGACACGCACAAACACCTACATATGTGATATGATAGTGGATAGGAATGATTAGAGTAGTAACTCATATTCTATTGTGCATATGAAATACTGTGGACACATACATACGTGATATTGCATTGGGCAGGAATAGTTAAGGTAGTGAACCTTATTCCACTTCACTTATATCTTGTTATAATTACCTATACATCATGCATACATATTGACATGTACACCCTCGTACTTGATTACATGTGGATACTTAAACCCTGCAACACTTACATGTACACTTCATATGATACTGCATTTATTTTCGAAGGAATTGGGAACCGCATGATATGTTTTTAAAGCTAGATTCAATTTAAAGAGCGGTTTTCCCTTTATATGCTCATATTGATGTTTTATGTTGCATATATCAGTTTTATATGGATTTTACGCATTGAGATATGGATTTCATATGATTTATGGATTTGAGAACCGTGGGGGATATTTTCAAGAAAACTTTGTATTGTTTGAAAACCCGGTTTCTCTTGATATGATATTTGATGCGTCCACCATGTGATTTCTCGGTTCTGAGATTTGGCTTGTGATACCCGATTCGAGGAGCGGGATGCACCGTCTGCGGGTACATGGTGGACCCGGTATGGTACCCCGGGGTGAGTGGTGATTTCGTGGTGTAGACGATAAACCTGACGGTGGGACCACTACCTACCGGTGATTGTATTTGGACTCGGCGGTTATCATGGGGATACCGACCGGAGTGAGGTATGACATATCGTCAGGGCTAGTCATGGTGACAGCGCCTGAGTTATGAGGATTTACGTGTCGATGCTAGACACGGGTTTCATGATGTTCGAGTGTCGGTGTTTGACACTTAGGTTTTCGTGAGACATACAGGATTTGAGGGCCGATCTTAGGATGCGGTGCCTGAGGATTTGGGATTTGATGTGTCAGTGAGGGACACTGGTGTTTTTCCATGCTGATGATTTTTGCATGAGATTTTATATTATATCATCCCACACTCAGGATTATGTTGATATGCATTGTTTCATATAGTTGTAGTTCCCTGATGATGTACCTTTACATGATTGTTGCATATTCACCTATCATACTTATGCTATCGGATTACTTGTGATAGATAGATCGCTGTTCGTGCATACTTGCGATTACTGTATGATGTTAGTTACTATTCACGAGTTGGCAACTCACCCCCGTTGTGCCACAGTGTTGTGCAGGACTTACCCTCTGAGTAGTCGCGGCAAGGCATCTTTTCATCTCTACTTTTGCGGATACCGCTACGGTTGGCTGTGAAGCCTTGCTTTTAGGTGGGTTGCGGTTATCTGTTTGTACTTTGTATATTTTTTTGTTGGATCTAGTATTCTCCATCTACCACTATGTTGTATATGACTTAGAGACGACTTGTGAGAATTCAGTGTTATATTTTGTGGTGACTTTGGGTGCCGTGCTCGTGGGAGCCGGTTTTTGTTGAAAAGTTTTACTTCTTTATGCAGTTTTCTTTTATATTTCTTCGCTTCGGCGTCGTATATATGTTGTGGTGGTTGTCTCCGCCGTTGGGCGTGATTTGCTCCCGTTTGGGATGCTTTTATTATTATCTATGTTGTACCCGTTTTCGGGGTTAGTTTTTACAAAGGAGGTGCTGCCGAAATTTTTAAGAACGAAAACTAAACTTAAAGATTTTTACTTGAAAATTTCCGAATATTTAAAACTATGTTTTTCTCCGTTGATCCAGTTTTGGGTGGTTTAGATTTCTGGGTTTCGGCTTACTTAAGTTGCGTACGCCTTTAGACGTTACGTAGTTGAAGTGCCGGTTACGGGCCAAATTTGGGTCGTGACACGTAGTCATGGTATGGCAAGTAGGATCTGGATAGACTTAAGCATAGCCACTGGAAAAAGCTTTCATCATTATCCACGCCTGGTCGATGACGAAAACCTTTAACAAGTCTAGCTTTGAAAGTCTCAACTTTTCCATCTACACCAAGTAATCTTCTCAAGATATACTTGCTCCTGATGGGGATTTAACCCTTCAGATAAAGCAACCAAAGTCCATACTTTGTTGGTGTATATGGATTCCATCTCAGATCGCTAAGCATCCAGCCATTCTTACAGAGTCTCACTCCTGATGGCCAGCTCGAAACTAGTTGGGTCATCATCTCATGATGCAATCCTCGCTCCCACTGTCATAGAGAAACCGAAGTAACTCTCAGGTGGGTGAGGAACCTTACTAGATCGGCGGAGAGGCTGAGGTTCGTTGGAATCTACTGAATCCTTTGGTTCTGTCAAATCATCAGCTGCAGTTTGTATAGCTGGAACATTTCCAGTTCTACATGACAGACGTTGCCTCGAGCTTGTCCGGATTTTGCTTTTAGACAAAGGCCGGACAACCCCAAATCTTAACTATTTTAAGATATGGGCTCTTCCCTTTCCATATCACATATGAAGCGGTAGGAAACTGATTTGATTGGAACCCTATTCAATAGGTATGCAACTTCTCAAGTGCATAACACCCAATAGGAAAAAAGGTAACTCAGCAATACTCATCATAGAGCACACCATATCAAATAGAGTGTATCTGCTCCGCCCCGATATACCATCATGCTATGGTGTATACGGAGGAGTAAAGCTGAGAGAGAATCTCATTCTCCTTTAGAATAGTCCAGTATTTCCGTGCTCAAGTATTCCCGTCCTTGATCTCATCAAAGGACATAATACTTATACCCGTATTGGTTCTCTACTTCTAACTTATATTCTGTGAATATCTCAAAAGGTTCGGACTTGTGTTTCAACAGGAACATATGTCTGAATCTTGAGAGATCATCAGAGAATGTAATGAAGTACAAAGAACCGGTCTTGGTATGTGTAGACAGGGGACCTACATACATCAACATGTATCATCCCAAGAGTTCAGTAACTCTTTCTCTGCTTCCAATAAACATAGCTGTGGTCATCTTATCTTTGTGGCATGACTGGCGAGTTTCATAAGATGTAAATTCAAACTAATTTAAATATGCATCTTTATGTAACTCCAGCTAGTCGGGTCGCATTGATATGACCTAGTCTACAATACCTCAAGAAGGATTCGTTCATTTCTGAACTCTTCCTCTTGTGTGTGTTCTATATACTAAGAACTGTAGTTTGATTTAGAACATCAATGCTTTTAGATAACGTGCCTGAACCGATCAACTTTTGATATAGGAAATGTTCAAAACATTATCCAACAATACAAAATTATATCCTTCTTTACTAATAAAGAGACTGATATGATTTTGTATATCAGGTTCGGTATCTAATAACATTCGTTCAGAATCAATGTATTGGTAATACAGGGTGACAGTGACCGACAGACTTGGCTGCAACTCTTGCCCCATTTTCTGCCTCATGAAACTTATCACCCATTCTCAGTTCTTTACCTATCTGTAGCCCATGTAACATATTACATATGTGGGATCCTGATCCGGTATCATATACCCAGGACGTAAAGGACACTGAGAAACAGTTCTATGTAACGAACACACCCGAAGAAGATGCATCATATGCACTTTCTTCGTTTGGGCGGCATGAGAAATCTGGTATTCCCCAATTTCCTGCTCTGTCTTATAACAATTATAAGTTGGAGCGGGACCAACGTTCCCCAGCTCAGTATAACAAGTGGGTTCGGTCAATATATCCGTATTATTATCTTGATTAAGGCATGATATGGTCGCTACCTGGAGAGAGAGAAGAAAACACTCTGCGTGCGCTCTTGCAAGAATAGATTGGTTATTATTTTATCTAATCAGGATGGCTCCCACTGTTTTTATCAAATATTCCTTCAAATCCTAAAAGGAAAGACTAGCCGGGATTAATTACACGCTACAAGTTCGCCAATCTTTCAGCCAGGCCAGTGTCGGTACTTTGAGGGAGGTTCCCCGTGCTTTCGCACGGACCTAATTACTGTAAACCTCGTTTTCCCATAGGCGTAACCCCGTTAACACCTTTCTAGACACCTACTTGATCGGCTAATTGTAATGTGTAAAACTCTCCCAGGAGTAACAATTACTCGCAGCGGGTATCGGGATCCAACTATCCCATAGAAGGTATGCAATCTCATTGCAAATTTCAACACTTGAAATTCCCGATAATATTTTGCCCCTAGCGTCCTATGACCTTGACGCAGGCCAACAAACCATAGTGCGCTAGTCAAGTTCAACCCGTCATTTCCTGATTGAATTAAACCCACCCGCACGACCCTTGACGCAGGCCAACAAAGTCGCACGACTACCCTAATCCAATCTGCATCATATGCATAAGCAGATAAATACTAGTTAGCTACCGCACACTACGCCTTGACGCAGGCCAACAAACGTACCACGAATACTAAGTAGGACTTATCTGAAATGACGGAGGGCTACGACAGGTTTTTCTGAAAACCTATTGCGTAATGAACTTGATATCGTTGTAGGATCGAATGAATTTTAAAATGGAGTGTTTTTGAGGCTTTTCTAGTTTTGATAAAGGGGTCACTCCCGGTGAAGGGATCGTCGGCCCTTTCCTCGTCGAATGAGGTGCGGGATATATCATATATATCACTGTGCAAAGCAGAAACTATAGAAGCAATCAAAAGACAAACCGAGGGTTGTAGCATCTGCCAGTTATTGCTAAAGGAGTCACTCCCGGTGAAGGGATCTCGGTCCTTTCCTTATCGAATAAGGTGCAGGATGTTCTACAAGGAACACCGCGATGCAAAGCAAGAACTGTAGCTACCTGTTTTTATTTTGAAATTCGATTCCACAACATCAATTAGGTTTATTTTCTTTCATTAATCTCATTAATGAATATCCCATCATTTAAGTTACCTAAACATCACAGATAAATATGACGTACACTTATGCCATCCGCATTCGCCTCGATGTCCCCTCGTGCACCGTTAGGTTAGGTAACTAACGGCAGAGCGGGGCAGGGCTAGCGCGAGTGTAAAACATAAGTAACGTCTATATAATATATCATATATACTATATATTATATCTATCACAGAACATCACATGATCACATCACAGATATCGCAGCAGAAAATATCATATGAAATATTGGATATACTAGGACGTCCGTGTTTTTAATACGAGCCAGTATAAAACACGGATTCCACGGTCGTGATGAATAGCCAATCCCACACCCCTAGACCCCTACGAGAGCGGCAAGCAACCCTACCAATTCTAGGGTTAGGAGACCCGGACTCGACTCCTCGAGTTGGTCTCCCACTGGACCCCAGAACCCGGTTACTTGTGCTCCCCTCCTTGGGTCTACCCTAATGCGGAAAAGTAAATAATATACAAACGGTGACATCTTCCGCAACCTGGAAGTGCCCCAATAAAAGAATATTACATACAAGTTTTTACATGAATGAAAATGAAAAGCACTCATCTCACATAAAAAACCCCGGCTATTCGAACACGACGATCCAATATAACATATCCAGCAACACATAACATCACATGTCATCAACGTTAGTAAATATGCCCATCCCAATTGTCGTTGACATATAGCAACGAAACCGGCGATATCACATATTACACTTACGGTCACAGAAAAGAAAGTGTAAAACTACAACAGCTGGAATCCGCAAACTCTTTAGACATCGCATGCCTAAACAAATGAATTCATTAGACATCACATGCCTAACAATTATAAACTCCGCATTTTAGTCTCATTATCGAAAACACTTTTCAATATCAAGTCGGGCAATTCAACAAGATTCCCGACATTCTGATCGAATGCTCGTCGCAAACTTTAGTAGACGGCCGCACCCCCGATACCGTCGACGAAGTGCACCAAGGCGGAACACCGCTGCCGCGAGCACCCGGACGGATGCTTTCGGCGACGGGGTTCTCCTACAGTCACTTGGTCGGGGCTATGGGGTGTAGCTGTCTATTAAGTTTATCCGGCGAGTATCCGCGTACGCTACGTGATTGCGACATACTTTTGATCACATCAAAATTCCGTGGCAACCGATCAAGTGAGACTAAAGTGCTATGTTTATAACATCCAAATCAGTTATCTCATAACTTCTTGTGGATTCCAATTATTGTATCACATTCCAGATAAACAGAAAATGTTAAACTTTCCGATCGAACAGTCAAACACCCAAGTTTTCCCGAAACAGCTCAACACATGAAACAAGTTTAAAAACATCCAGTTCATGCCTCAGTACCAACGGTCCAGCCGTAGAAGGGTCAAGCCAACGCCTCACATGTGGCACGCCGTACTGCCCCAAACCCGAAGGTTCAAAGGGCAGTTCAAGACGGTCGCATAATCGAGTTAAGGTTTGTTGTCTTCTGGAGGGACCGTCGCGTTACTTGCGCTACTTAGAACGTCATTAAACTACGGAAAGATCCAACACTTGGAAATTTCCCGACAGGGGAAAAATTGGGTATTTATATCCGGTCGAACTTTTTAACATATTCAAAAATTATCCGGAAAAACATAGACAAAATTAGACAATCCGATCGAATTTACGAAATCCCAATACAACCCCAGAAAACTCAACTCTTGAGTAGAAGTTAAAAATTCCCAGAAAATATAACACTGAAATATAGGAATTGCTGTGCAATTTTCAAGAGGTGATGTGACAACTCGGCCGCGGAACCGCCGCACAAGCCATGCTTATGCCGCGGTTCCGCCGCGCTTTAGACGAATTGGCCGCTCGAATTTCACAGTAATTCATCAATTTCCCTGTTGGATTTTCTGCATAATTTTAATATAGAAAATCTCACTGTTTTTAAAAATGTACAGAGAGCAAAATGGGATTAGGGTTTCGGGTTCGATCGGGTTTCTAACTCCGTCTACGCATCGCCTAAGGCTCTAACTAGGCTCTGATACCACTGTAGGGTTCCTAGGCACACTAATGAGGTCTCACAAGGCATCAACCATGCCAATTTCAAATTTTACAAGTGCCGAGAAACCCTAATACGGATCGTTGACTAGAGTTTAGACGATAACTACAACTAGTAAACTACTTTACTAAGAAGTGAACGGAAATACAACCTTTGTAGATCCGGTCCTCCACCTCCATAGCTCCGTGATGAAGTCCCCTCGCTGCGATCATCGGATCCCGGGCTCTAGCGTCGGCTTCATCGGAGAAATGGACGGGCTAGGTCGTCGACATCGATGCCGAAGATGATCTACGTCGAGGCAACACAAGATCAAGCTCCAACTTCACCAAGCCATGAAACTTGTGAAGAAAACACCCTATACTACTTGGCAAGTGGTAGAGAATGAAGAAATAGGAAGTGGGTTCACTTTAGAATTGGATTTCTCACTCTTTTCATCAGGTCACCATTGATGGTTGCAAGCTTCTTCTTGTTGAAGAAGAAGAAGAAGAAGAAAAAGAATATTATTAGAATTATTTTTGAAAAAGAATATGAAGTGATATCTATCATCTTGCAACCATGGTTATGTGTAGAGAGTAAACTAAGGTTAGGTGAATGGTTAGGTTAGGCATGAAACAAAAATGGTAGACTTTTTCAAAGCTTCATGAAGCTTCAGCTATGAAACAAAATAAGCCACCATTTTCTTTTCTTTTGCCAAAAAGAAATGAATAAATAAATGAATAAATAAATAAAAACCCTAACCATTTACTTAACCAAGGTTTAAATCAAACACTAACCCAAGTTTGCATGTATCATCAAACATGATACAATCTTGTGCACAAAAGTATATCACATATACAACTTGTGTAATTCAAGTGAGAAAATCCATTTAAAGTGAACAAATACTAGTTAATGCAAAGTAATATATCAAATATATAATTATGCATTAAATCATTAAATCAATACTTGATTTAACGATCCGGTCATATCGCATATAACCGACTAATATCCAATGTATCGGCTTATCGAATCAATACTTGATTCGATAACTAGGTTATATCGCATACAACCAATTGATACATTCATCGCGAGAATAGAATACGGTATCACATAAACGCATTATTCTCGGTCCCGCACATATCTCATATGCGCTCCTATTTCGTTTCGCTTGAGCCAGGAAACCTCTGTGTAGGACTCTAAAGACTCGTCAATACGCCGGCAGCAGGTGATGATCATATCAAACACCCACAAGCCGCAAGCGGTCTGCTAAACGTAACGGCCTCCCGGGTATTGAGTGATCAGAAGATCGACGAGCAAGCCGGCTCACACTCCTGTGAATCCAACCAGTAACACTTACCGTACAGTCCGGTCTCGTCGTCTGATATGTCGCATATCTCGCCTAGGGGTGGTAAACGTCAGACCCCAATAGCTCGATAAGTCGTGTCGATATGAGGTCTATAACAGTTCGAGAAACTACTGGTAACACTTACCAGTAAATCTCAGCAACCCTGGCCAGGGATTTCCGGTTATAGCCAATCGAACACAGTGCAACATCAACTCCCTATACCGGGAGAGACGAATCCCCTCCTATCGCTCATTGCCTCCATGTGATTCGGGACTGTACCCAAAAGCCACCGTTTTGCACGCCCTCTTGGACGTGGTAAGGTGGAAATCAAAGCACAGTGGGAATCACACAAGACTCTATGACGATCTCGGGTCAACAGACTACTCTGTACCAGTGTCACCAGAGAACTGCCATCTGACGTAAGGTATAATACCATCTGGGAGTTCTCCGCGAGTCCGTCCAGTGTACCCAGTCTCCACTGAGCACGCGTATATCATCTCTGATGTCAAACACCAATGGATATGGGATCATCCATCGCCCATCTGTATGGGTCGAGAAGGTATACGCTAGTCTACTCTGGTGTATCGATACCCCGTCTCGATACACCCACGACTAGGGACCTTGAAGGATGTACTTATGGACTACCATGTCCCTACTAGTATGATCCGCATCATAGTCCAGGTAGTCAAGTACACATCCTAAGGGCTTTACCAACATGAAACAGAGAGACAATCAGTATTCACGTTAAGGTAAAGAGAAACCAGATAGCATACTATCATGTCGAGCAAGAAAATCCTCCCTATATATGTCCCAGCATCCACTACAATATACATCCTATGTACAGTAATGGCCTCTAGGGCATACATATAACTAACAGCAACTTCCCTGCCGCAACGCCGGGGATCAAAAGTCCTCTCAAAGGCAGTCGATCCCGAGGTTCCCTCGCTCGGCTATCTTTCAGGACAAAAGCCCTCGCCGAGAGGCACCGGGCAGTAACCCTGCCCGGCCAAGGGTCCTCGGTAGGCTTCTTACAGCCTTATAACTTTTCCCGCGTCCAGGACCAAAGTCCTCCCGGAGGCAGTCGGGCCCTCGCTCGGCTATCCCCGGCTGGTAGCTTCCTACCACAACCGACAGGGATCAAAGTCCTCGCCAAGAGACACTGAGCAGTAACCCTGCTCGGTCCCCGTCCTGAAGGATCAAAGTCCTCGCAAGAGGTAACCGAGCAGCTACCCTGCTCGGTAAGAACTCCGGCTGGTAGCTCCCCACCCGCGACGCCAGGATAGAAGCGGCTGCCCCGCTCATTCATCTCAGGCTGGTAGTTGCCTACCCACGGCGCCAGAGGTCAAAGCCTTCGCCCAGAGGCCGCCGCACAGCTCCACTGCCCCATCCTTAGTGGGCTTCGTACAGCCCCTCAAGCGCTAGAGCGCCAAGCCCTCGCAAGGGGCAAAGGAGCAGCTACCCTGCTCGGCCATCCTTGGTGGGCAACTCCCCTACCACCACGCCAGGAAGCATAAAGCCTTTGCAAGAGGTGACGGGGCAGCTACCCCGCCCAGTCAACCCCGGATGGCGACCAATGCTCGGAATCAGAGATGCTCTGTGGCCGTGGACCCGAGACCCCAGTGAGGGGCGTCAGGTCTGTCTAAGTCTAAACGATCTTCCCCCGACTCCGGGGCCCAGGGAGATACCTCCTCAGAAGCGCTCGTCGGCAAGTGATTGCAGACAACTCGACAAACGATCGCTAGACAGATGGCCAACCTGACGTAAAAGCACAACGATACAGGCAAACATATTCCACGAGCATGCTTCACAAACAGATGGCAGAACACAATTCTATGGAGCTGAGGAAAAAGTTTATTACTACTGCCAAAGACAAAAGTTTTTTACAAGGGGTATTTTTTGGCCCCCCAGCCTTACAAAATTCAAAAGAAAAACAAATTGAAGAGGGGAGAACGGGGGCTCTACACCTCGGGGCCGGGCGCGACCTCGAGGTCCTCGACCTCCACCACTTGGGCCCCCACCACTTGGGGCGCTGGGTCCTCGGCCGCCTCCTCGCCGGGAACTCCTTCCCCTTGCTCGTCGGCGCCCACGAGGGGGAACTCAGCCCGGAGATCTGCGTCGTCGAACCCGGGCATCCGGGACTTAACGGCGCCGAAGGACCTTCGCCGTCCTCTTCAAGTTGCCGGCAAGCACCTGGGAGTCCTCGAGCTTGCCCTCAGCGATCACGGCGGCCTCGTGATGCCGGGCGACCTCCTTTTTCCCGGCAACCACCTCGCCCTCCAGGACGGCGATCTTCACCGACATCGTCTCCTGCTCTCGTCTGGAGCTCTCTTGCAGCGAGGCGAGCTGACCCGCGGCCTCCAACGCCGGGGCTACCATCTCGGTCTCCACGCGGAGGGCGAGGGCCACATGCTAGAGAACCTGGGAAGACACAAAAAGGTCAGAAAACAGAAAATGGGCACCAAACCTCACGATGAACTGGGGGCTTACCTGCACGGACTCCTGGGCGATCGACGCCAGCTGGGCCCTGAAGGTCCCTCCAGGAACTCGACCCCCGGCCGAGGTCTCTATTTCGTGCAGGAGGCTGTCCACGACCGACAGCCCCGACGGCACCGCGAACCGGAGCCCCCCTTCCTCCACTACGGTCGGCGAGGACCGGCCCCGGGAACGTCTCCAGGAACTCTTTTTAAGCGGCTCCGAGGAAGAGCCGATCTCCTCTTCCGAAACCGTGTCCTCCAGAATTAGGGCCCGCTTCCGACCCGATGCTCTGCTGGGGCCCGGGGCGGGATCCGCCACCGAGCGTCCTCGAGGCGCCGCCTCCGAGGCAGTAGGAGCCGAAGCAGGCTGAGCCCGAAAAGAGCTGGCGCCCCCGGTCCTAGCAGGCTGCCTCGGCTGGCGCATAGCATCTCGGAGAGAGCCGAAGTCCATGGATCCTGCATGAAACGAACACCCAACAGATCAGCAACACGAGTAAAATGTAAACCCAAAAAGTAAGCCTAACTTACCGACGAACTCGACGGGGCTAAGCCCGGCCCAGCTCAAAACCCTCTCGGACAGCAGCACGTCATGTCGAGGGACGGGCTCCAATGACGCCACCCTCACCGCGGCGGGGTCATCGGACAGGTTTCCCGGCAGACACTTCTCCTTCGACCACTTGGTGGGCACCGGCCAGTCCTCGCCCTCGAGAGGGGAGGCGAAGAAAAATTTCTTTTTCCAATCATGGATGGAGGAGGGCAAGGCCACGACCCCGGTCCCGGCAGCGACCCCGGGCCGCTTCCTAAAAGTAAAGTAAACTCATCTCGGGTCGCCAGCTCGACCGCCAGGGTGACTCTTGAAAACGAGGGAGGAATTAAGAAGGGAAAGACTGAAAGGAACCGCTTGCAGCCTCAGGCGGATCAAGAACCCAAGGAAAATCCTCCATGCGTTCGGCACTAACTGGCCGGGGGCCAAACCGAAGAAATTCATGGCGGCGATGGCCTCAGGAGAGAAGGGCAGGCGCATTCCGCCCCAAAAAGCTTCCAAATACAGGGCAATCTTCCTACCCTTACCTGGTCTGCCCTCTCTCCCTCCTCGATTAGACGGAGCGTGTAGCGCGGGGGAATGTGGAAGCGAGCCCGAGCGGTGGCGAGCTCGTCCTCATGCCTCACCCAGCACGAGGTGCTGGGGGCCACATCTGTCGCCTCCTCCCTGGAGGCGGCCCCCGCCTCACGGTCCCGGGAAGAGGGCCCAGCCCCTGCTCCCCGAGAAGACTCAGACACATCTAAAGGGACCCTAGCATCTACTCCTACAACATCTACTGATTCTATAGAGGAAGACATCTAACCTGAAAAAAGAAACTCTTCAGAGGTTGGAAACGAAAGGGGGAGACGAGTGCCGAGCAGCTGAGGCTTGAGAAAGGAAAATATGAAAGAGTAAGGGCCTTAGGACGGACCCCACCCACATTTATTGCCGCATACGGCCCATCCAACGGCGCCTATTGTCTCCCGCCGAAACGACTCCTCGCGCCCAGCGGCTCCGATCGTTCCACGTGGCAGCCCAACGCCGGACCGCGTCCCGTCAGACGCCGCAGACCTGCGCACGTCGCATCGGCTAATCAACGCTCGACACGTGGACCATCGCTTCGACTGCAGAGTGCACAAACCGGCGCACCTCCTTTAAATGCAAAGATCTCGTCTTGATTCGCTAGCGGAAAAGACAACCGACGGCCCGGGGGCTCGCCCCGACGAAACCGTAGAGGGGATCTCACCTCGGGAGGCCCGGCAGTCCACTCCTGACCCGACCACTAGCTGGTCGGGATAAGAGTGGGAGGCTAATGATAGTACTCGATATTGGCGATCCCCAAGATCATGACACGTGGCAGGTGACATGTCCCAGAACTCAGAAGAAAGGGCTCGCAGGGGCCGATCAGGCCACCCCGTGCCCGACCAGCAAGCACAAACTGGCCCCCCTCAGGGCCCCTGCGGATTGGCCTCCTCGGCCTCTCAGCTCGCCCCCGAGCTACCACAAGACCAAGACTCCTCGGCCTCCTTACTCGTCCCCGAGCTCCCGCCGAGGACGTCTTCCTCGGCCCTCCGACCTACTCCCAGGCGTAACCGCCGCTCCGTGAATCTCGCCATGCGCGGATTTTATGCCAGCAACGTCCCACGTTCCACGCCATCACGACCCTCATTAATGGGCGATCCGCTCTCTACGCGGGCGTGACGTCGGGAGCGTAACTGCCGGCGAGATTCTCGCGCCCGCTGCTGCGTGCTCCACCGCTATATAAACCCCTCCACAGAGGGGTCAAGTAAGCCATTTTTTACACTTTTTAGGCCGTTACTCTGCTCAGATCTCATCACTAACTTGAGCGTCGGAGGGTCCTCGGTGGTACCAAACCACCCCGGGACTTCTTTGCAGGTACTCGGCAACCGCTTCCTCACCTCACCTCACCTCTTCCTCTAAAAAAAACCCATTGAGACCCACACGCAACGAAGGATAATCAGCTAAGTTCACCGCGAGATCAACGGAAAACAACATCTGACAGAGGCCCGAAAAGAAGCTCCATCAGGTTCTAATTAAGCCGTGGCTAATTTATATCCATCCAGGTGATAACTCCATACCCAAAAAACGCAAGTTGGATCTAGGAGCACAACTGCTGGGACCCAATCGAATCTCATGGCAGATGAGAAGTGTCTCTTACTAATAGTCCGATAACATCTCCATCAGACTTTAGATTCCGTATGGAATCTGGACCTAATTAGTGGTTTTTGTTGCATTCTATATATCATTATCTCGACTAAGTGTGCACGCGTGTGCATCTCATCAGTGCTTACCTTATATTTGTACCATACTCAGGATCATCGCATAGCATGGAAGGAAGCTAGAAATAAGCTACTTCAGTGCAGACTTCACGTGATAAATTTGCATGCCAATTGCTAATGATGTCTAGCGTTTAACAATCTATAGAGATGTGGTCCCGTTGAACTGATTTGTAAATATCTAGATCACAACCTGAGTATGTCTGTCCTCCAAAATCGGTGGCATAATATCGACTTTCTGATATGGAGTCCAGGAAAATGCCATTTCAGTGTCTGATCTATTTCTAGTAATTCCAAGGCATGCTAATGTCTGAAAGCTACTCTCATTTAATGCATATTTCAATATGTTTGAATTATTATTCTTCTTTTTTCTTTTTTCTTTTCTTTTCTTATTTTCTTTTTTTTTTTTGGGTGGGGGTGGGGGAGGGGGGGGCGGCATATGGGGTTATCCTCTGTGTTTGTAAGCACATCAGCCATGAGCGCTCCTTCATGCTTATGATACTTATTCCAACTTTACGAAATTTTAATGACCGGATAACGGTTCAGAAGCACTTCTTTGTAAGAACTAAAAAGCATGCAAGTAAGCAACTAAGATAAGATGAATGGTTTCTGCAAGGGGAAAAAAAGAGAGAGAGACTCAGAGACCGGCAGGTGTAGGAAAGGGTGTAGGCCTGGTATAATACTTGTGAATAATGGAAATCTTTGTACAAAATGGGCTCCCTGTCTGATGCTGGTAAAATCTACAATATGCTCTTCATATTCAGATCCATGTTTAAGTCATATCTGTCATCAGTTTCTGCAGAATCAGTACATATTGATCTACCAACTTCTAATTGGAAAAACATGGACTCGTACAAGGACACCAAACTCAATAGCACTTCCCAAGAATTTATTTAAACAATGGTAATGGGCGGTTGATGGCTTAAGTAACCCTCCTACCTTTGTGTAATTCACACCTCTTCCTGCCAGGAACAGGGGGTTTTGCACATGCTGAACCATCTCCCAAACCCACACCACAAACCGAGAAGTTTTCCCTCTTGTTTAAACCTTGTAACCTTGTCCCTGGAGGCAGCACTGTCATGATCCTTTGCCCTTTAAGCTCTTCACACCTTTTCCTACCAGAAACTGGCTTCCTTGTGTAAACAAAACCATCACTAATAACTCCACAGGTATCACCGTCCTCTTTATTTTCCCAGCTTTCTTCCATTGATGGTAACCCAAATTTAGTCCCAGTAATCCTCTGCCCTTTATGCTCCTCACACCTTTCTCTTCCCCTGGCAGGTCCGTTTCTGCACATTGATCCGTCACCACAGGCCACACCACATATATTATACTCCTCTTTATTCTTAACAGCTCCTTTAACTAAGTGAGAATGGTAGTTTGAAACCGACATTTCCTTTTGATCACACAGTTCTACATTAGGCACATCATGGAGTTCAAGTTTAGTTATCATTTTACATCTGTGTAGTTCACATCTTTTTCTTCCATATGCTGGTAACTGGGCACAAAGAGAGCCATCTTCTAAGATTACACCGCACGGAGTTGTGCTCTCGTTTGTCACTATTGCTCCACTTAATACTGGAGCGGTGCCAATAATTTTCTTTCCCTTGTGTTCTTCACACCTTTTTCTCCCGGCTAGAGGCATTTTCTTGAAAACATGCCCATTGCCAATGGCTACTCCACATATTTTGTGATCTTCATAAATGCTATCATTTCTATAAATGAACTGAATCTGGGACTTCCCAAACTTGAAAACATGGGAACGAAGACAACCTGTCTCATCATCAAGCGGCACACTTGCATCAAAATGTTGATCCCTGCTTTCCTGCCAAATGCTGGATGCTTCCAGAGTTGGAGTTTTCTAACAAACCTCAATCCTTATGCACTTTTAGCGTCCATCTTTGTAAGTATTTCATCACGGCGACAGTCACCATTTCCACACTTGTTCCATGCATAATCAAAGAAACCAAGCAGCTCAGCCTCTGTCTTATCGGCTTTCTTCTTGTCTATCATCTATTAGCATTAAAAAAACATTGTTTGTTGGGGCCAAAAATAGTTAATTTTAAAGAGTAGGGGGTAATTGAAAAAAAATTTAAAAATGGAATCAAAACGTGTCAATGATCAATCAATCTATGTAATTTGTTAAACTAACAAGATGCAATGCAATGATTAAAATTAAAAAACAAAACTGATGCAAACACAAACTAGAGATGTAATGAATCCTAGAAAGCTATATGAGAAAACACGCAATCAATATTCCGTAAAAGAGGCTCAAGAAGTTATCTATCTATCCAAAATAATATACAGTGAATCAAAACAAACACAACTTGATGTGATGAGAGATCATATCCGAGAAAGTGGAGTAATCACACTTCTGCCGTGCGAACTTCCTACAATTATCTTTGCACGACCTGTTTACAATCTATACAAATTTGGAACTCCTTAGAATGCCAATGCTATGGTTTAAAATTGATGATCACAGATTTTAGGAGAAAAGTTAATGTGTTAGTTGTTTTACATAGTAGTGTAAACATAAGAGAATATAACTAGATTAAACTAGAATAACTCAAACAGGACTACAACCACGATCTAAAGAACTTCTCCCGAGTCCTCTGACCTGAACTTATGGTCCCCTGTCGATGTATTTGTTTGAAAACAAAAAAGCAAGTCATGCGAAAAATCAGAGAATGTTATAGTTTAAAGCACAAGGTAATATGGGTTTATACTATACACTTACTGGAGCCCATCTGAACATGATCGAGTAGCCTCTAGCGAAGACTTCTTTGAATAACCCAGAACATTCATTTTCATTCACATACAACAATTGAGCATTTTATCCCAAGCATATGGGGTAGGCTACATGAACCAACATGAGAATCACGCCAGGTCCAACACATGAATCCTCCGCCTCCGCTTACTCCTATCGAACAATATACTTTCATTGAGGTCTTTGGAAACCATATCTTTTCGCATCATCTTTATCCATTTTTTCTTCGGTCTCGCTTTCGCCCTTTTGACATTACCTATATCGAGAGTATCCATTCGTCAAACCGGTGCTTCCATAGGTCTGCGTCGCACATTACCAAAACATTTTAGCCGGTTTTCCCGCACCTTCTCCTCCACAGGTGCTACACCAACTTTTGCACGAATATTCTCATTTCGCACATTATCTTTTCTAGTGTTGCCACACATCCAACGAAGCATGCGTATCTCCGCTACGTGCATCTTCTATGTATGACACTTTTTAGAAGCCCAGCATTCTATACCATGTAATAAGACAGGCCGAATAGCGCTCCGATTAAACTTCCCTTTCAGTTTTAACGGAAAGTTACGATCACACAAAATCGCTATTGCACTCCTCCATTTCAACCAACCAGCTTGGATCTTTTGATTAACATCGTTATCGATCTCCTCATCCTTTTGGATGATGGAACCTAAATATCTAAAGTGATCGCTCGGTGATATCATTTACCCTTCAAATGTTATACCAATATGGTTTTGACTTCTCTATTTGCTAAATTTGCAATGCATATATGCTGTCTTGGACCTGCTCAATCTGAATCCCCGAGATTCCAACGTTTACCTCCATAACTCTAATTTGATATTAACCCCTGCTTTCGTCTCATTTACTAGAACAATATCATCAACGAATAGCATACACCAAGATACCCCATCTTGGATAGTTCTTGTAAGCTCATCCATCATGATGGTAATCAGGAATTGACTTAATGCAGATCCTTGATGTAAACCAATTGTAATCGAAAAATCACTCGTTAAGCCGCCGCAAGTTCTGATATTTGCCACTACTCTATCGTACATGTCCTTGATAATGTCGATGTACTTGACGGGACCCCCTTATTCATCATTGTCTCCCATCCTTCATTTTCGTTCACATAAGAGACTAATTTTCCAGAATCCAAATGAGCTCCAACACGACCATACTGTTGAAGCCTAGTTCTAACATTATTTGTTTGGCCGAGGTAAACAACTATGATGTCTCCGGAATCATGCTTGCGTGACTTGCGCCCATCGTCATTGGGAATTGAAGCCATGCCAAGCTCATAAAGACCAGGGCAAGAACTACCATTAGGGAGGTTATGTGTCCTGTATCTTTGTACTCCATCCTTGGCTAAAGAGTAATCCTCCCAGTCCGATGACCCAATGAGACTATAAATAGATAGAGAAGAAACGGAATTTTTTTACAATTTATAGGACAACGGGAGCAGGCACAAAATATTCTCATATGTAAATATAGTCAATGAGTGTTGTCTATATTTTTAAAAGTGCATAAGGATTGAGGTTGAATTTCAAATCCTTTCTAATAGAAATTTAAACAGAACTTTAAAGCAAAGGAATTCCAGTGCAGGTTAAAGCATTAATGCAGTTAGCTTGAAGGTAAGAGGTCATGATTGTGTAGAAACAAAAATTACATACGTGTAATTGCATTATAAAGTTACATACGTTTTGAGGTACATTATGCTTAATGAACTTATAACAATAAGAATATCCTGCCCCAGACAGTGTTCTAAATGTCGGCCGACATTGACGAAATGTCGGCCGACATTGACGAAATATCGCCGGCGTGTGGGTTTTGGGAAGAAAACGACACATATATGCAGAATTATTTCGGTTACCGACATGTCGTTATGTCGGTGTTTTACCCGATATTTACTGATACGCGGGGAAAAAATTAGGAAATTTCTTTTGGGTTTTGGGCTTTAGGCTTTGTACATTAAGTGATTAATTCGGTCCATTGCAAAAATAAAGAACAAAAGACATTGTCATTGCCTACGACCAGCGACCGTTCGCCCACTGAGTTATTGAGGAAGATATAAATTTAATAAAACTAAAAATATGATCAAGTTAATATTTTTTTTTCAAAAAAATAAGTTATATAAATGAAGTTTACATTGCAAAAATGTAGAACCCGATATTTGACTTAACAATAAATTTTATATCAAACGACGCTGATTTAACAAGGTTCGGCCAAATCCTACACCCTCGGACGAAGGAGAAGAAGACTCGCTAGCATCCAAAATTGTGAGGAATACAATGATGGTGGAGGGACTCCGGAAAGCCTAATTCCAAATACATCTCAAATCACCAAAAGGCGGCCGCCTCGTCTCTCGATGTATATCACACCAAAACCCTAAACAATACAATTTACATAGTATCCAGAGACTTGCGCATCAAGTAAGTTCCGGACCTCGGGATCAACCAATCCCTTCAGGTCCGAGCCCTCGGTCCACGGCAGATATCTGCTCGTCTCGCCCTACTTAAGGCTGGAATAAGTGAATAACCAATAGCGGCTTGACGATAGAGCTCAGCAAGTAATTCAAAAGGGCTTGACAAGTAATGTGGATCCACATTTCCAGTTTCGAGGCACACAAAGCAGACATGCAACATCTAGATTAATGCACAGGGCTTTCCTCGGAGCCCTCGCTTGAACTCATGCCACTGTGTTGGTGGCTCATCATAGGATATACAAGACAAGTCAAACACGGATCATTTATCCTAGGACTCTAACATAATATTGTAAAGCCTAAATTGGTTTAGGATTCATGGTTCAAAGTAAGGATATCTCCCAAAGTTGGTTGCTTTGAGAGAAAGTTGATTGATTAGATCCATGCAAGATGTAATCATGATGATAGTCAATGGTAATGGTGGAATCGGAGATCGGTTGGTATGAAATTAGGGTTACGATGGGAACAAAACCTGCCAATTGGAGAAGACGGGGTCATGGTGAGTGCGCTTGCACTCCTCCCTCTTCAATCTGCCGTCTTTACTGAAGGATAACGAGGACGATGATGAGGAGAACAGCATCGCATTGCATCGCTCTCTCCTCTTCAGCTTCAACAGACAGCAGACGTGAAATTTGTGTCGATGAGAAAAAGGTTGGAACTTTCCCAATTTAAAGCGAAATTTGGTTGCCCTCTTTTGAATTTTCAAAGCGGTAATGGGTTGGGATAGTTTTGGTTGGTGGTAATCCATAATTTTGCTTTGGTCGGAGGATTTGAATTTGTAGGATCCTCTCTTTATCTATCATTCTCTAAATTACTCAAATCCAAATCCCACTTTTTTCCACCGACCAAACCAAAATTAAAGGATATACAAATCCAATGCTAAGAAATCCAAAACAAACCAAATAACAAATTACCAAATCCAGAAATTTAGAATCGTAAACAGAGTCCCTAAGCCCGATCTTAATTTGGAAAGGATATTCTTCTCTCTGTTTACGTGTAGCTCCCTCTGATCCTTGTATTTATATATTGCCCTTTGTACCCTTTAGAGAAAACTCATTTCCATATTCGCTCAAAACTTCATCTTTTCATGCCACAGCGATAAGCTTTATTCAGGCCGTTCGGTATAATAATAGTTCGATTTATCTCTTTCAACTTGGATGCCATGAGACGGATCGTGGAAAGTTTTGGAATAAGTAGGGGGGATTCGCAGATCCTCTCGTTTTTTTATAATTATATACAAAAGTATATATTTTATGGAAACTTTAAATGATTGCCTTGCCTTATACAGACTTATTCTTTTTATAATCCATTTTACTGCTTCATATTCATTTTGCCTACAAAATCTTTAAGTTTGAGTGCTCGGTTTAAAATTCTAAAAATGGAGTTTGGTAAGACATAAGCAAACAAAACGAAAATAAAATGCTGATTTTAAATATTTTGAACGGATATAACATGCTTCGCATTTACTGAGCTAATGTCCGGCTATATACATTCCCTTTAATTAGGGATGCAAACGCAGCAGGTGTGAATCGGTTATAGGTGTCACTAAATGCGTGTCCAGCAATCATAGATGGATCCATATGCAGATATAGATAACCACCGAAAATGGAAACTGCTGGCCGTATTAGGTAAAGATCGGATACGATATCAAGTGAATGTTTGAAAAGGATATACTCGATAGAGCCAAAAATGAATGTTTTTGATATTGGATATGGATATGAAATAAGTACGGTTCTTACTATATACGTATCCGATGGTTATTGACCGATGCGGACATAGGTTAATATTGGTCGCATCAGCTATTCACCGATAAATTTTATATATATAAGAAGGTTTATCGTTTTTATCTAATACCGACCGATATATCGATACACCGTATCGGTATAAATATCGCCGATATTGTGTTTATATGAGAAAATGGCATATGTTTATATATTTTTGGGTTATTGAAACCTATTTAGAATCCAAAGGCTCGGACTAAAATATCTAAATCCGGCCCCATATCCACATCTTAAGATTTTCTCATAAATTTTATAAACGCCCATCAGAATCAAACAAACATGTATAATGTTCAGTTATAAAGTAGACCAGTGTGTCCAGTATGTATGATGAAATTTTAAATATGCCCGATACGGATACCGATATAGCTGATGCCGGCAGCAGATATGAACCTCCTATGCGTAAATCGTATCGGCGATATATCGTCCGATACTGCTATCTGATATAGGAAACAATATTAGATACGATATCGATATCCAATATTTAAAAATTTGGCTTAAATAGCCGTCCGAAATGAAATTAACTATACAATTTTGATAAATATTGGATATGAACATAGAGCCAACTCGGATTATGTTCACATCCCTCGCTCCGATTGCAAATATATTTTTTCGCAAATATTTTTTTTTAAAACTACATATAAGATTCGAGGAGGAGAGTACATACAAGTATGAAGATCAGACGGGGATGTATAAATTATAAGACGTCACAGGGAGGCATACATAAAAAAAAAAACTTCATATGATTCACCGCATGCATGTGACAATCAGTAAAAGTCAAAAGCGAAAAACCCCAGCAGTAAAGGCGCAAAATTAAAAAATTTCGAAGACGCTAGCGCGGTAATTTAGATTAGTTCGCCAAAAATCCCAATTTTTAATTACCAACCCTTCCTCGACCCGTCACTCTTTTTCGTTAAATTCCCAAACTACCCATCTACCACGAAGCACTTTACCCCCTCTTTCTTCTTCCACCATCGAATCGGTCCCACCTCGCAGCTGCTGCGCCTCCTCTTTCCCAAATCCATGGAGGAAGATCGCCAGCACCAGGACTCATCCATGGCCCAGCAGAGGAAAGGCCAGAAGAGGAAGCTGGAAGAGGAGCCGATGGCGATAGATCTCTCGCCTCAAGCCCTAATCCTTGAGGTCAAAGCTCAGGTTGAGGTCCTCAGCGGTTGCTTCTCGTGGCTGGAGCCCGATCGCTTGGCAGCCAAGCGCGCAGCTCATGTGCTCGCTGAGCTCGCCAAGAATGGTGCTTGATCGATCTTTCTCCTTTTGTTTATCCTGTGATCTTTTTGTTGTTTTATGAAGGAATTCGAGTTTTTGCAGAGGAGGCTGTGAACACGATTGTTGAATCTGGAGCGGTGCCGGCGCTTGTGAAGCACCTAAAGGAGCCGCCGGAGATCGCCGGAGGAGGCCGGCCTTTTGAACACGAGGTCGAGAAAGGGAGCGCTTTTGCTTTAGGCCTCCTTGCAGTAAAGGTATAATTTTTTTCGCCAAACTTCTGTCTCAAGTATCATGCTAATGGCTTCGAAATTTGGGCGTTTATAGTTTTAGCTTTTGACTGAACCTTTTGAAGTTGAATAGAAGAGAAGAATTTTTCACTGCTCTGTTTGGTTATTAGTTCTTAATTTGCCGATTTGTATATTTATGTAAACATGGCAATCAATTACAGACAACAAAATTTTACAGTTAGCTGCTTCTTTTGGAGATAACAACTTCATTTGAAAGTTGGCTGAAACAATGAGTCTGGAATTTTAGAATTCAATTGTACTGAAGGGCAAGGCTCTGGGAGTTGAGATGGGTTTGCATACGCGTTCAAAAAATTCAAACTTGTTGTATAGGTTGGAGAACTATTTTCTTACGGCAGCAATTATTTTCTCAGCCCAGTTAATTAACATGGATCTAAGAAGGGACACTAGCACATGCTCCACAAAGGAGACGGTGCATCACAGGTTTAGAAAAAAACTATCATCATGGGAATCTGAACGGTGATGTATACCTGATTTTGTAATAAACATATAGGGAGAGCTATTTCAGTTATAGACTATACCAGCACCAGATAGATTGAAAACCGTGGTGCTCTATCCTTGTATTACTGTTACTATTAGTTTTAGGAAGAGATTTTCCCTTGTTTTTCTTTTTTCTTAACGAAAGAGCACATGCGAAAAGAGAGTTTTTTCAGTAGCCCCGGATCGTGGCGTCAATTTTATCAGCACATTGTACTTTGAATCATCCAACTGCGGCAATAATGAATAACATGGAACTTATTTAGAGATTTCTTCTTTCCAGCACCTTTTTAAGTGTGTCAATAATACCTGCAGTCTATTAGTGATATACCCATCTGTCTGGCCATTCTTATGCATCTAGACTTATATCCACCTTCTGTGAACATACTTGCCATTTAATGAACTTACTTCCTCATTCTGACTGTGATCTTCATACGCTTGTGTTTGAACAGCCTGAGCACCAACAACTCATAGTCGATGCAGGCGCTTTGCCTCTTCTTGTTGATCTCTTGAGAATACATAAGAAAAATACCAACTATCGAGCAGTTAATGGTTTAATACGAAGAGCAGCTGATGCATTAACCAATCTTGCTCATGAGAATAGCAGTATCAAAACTTTCGTCAGGTTCTCTTGTCTGTTCTCACATCTGCTCCTTTTTAATCGTTTAGGATGATGATCAAAATATATGTCAGAGTATGATCTTTCTTTTTTCTCAAACTTCAGGATGGAAGGTGGAATTCCCCCGCTTGTTGAATTGCTTGAATGTACAGATCTTAAGGTACAGAGAGCAGCTGCAGGTGCCTTGCGTACTCTTGCATTTAAAAACGATGAAAACAAGAACCAAGTTAGTGGCTTCCCTATACAGAGATCATTCGATTGGAAATTACCATTTATGTTGTAAGGATTTGTTTTTTATTTATTTATTTTTCACAGATAGTGGAGTGTAATGCTCTTCCTACCCTAATTCTCATGCTAAGGTCTGAGGATGCTACCATCTATTATGAGGCGGTAAGCTTTCCTTATCAGATTATTTTTATGATAAGGTTTTCGAACCCTGGAACCTCGCATCAGTTCTGCTGAAACTTTGCTGGGCCATTTACTTCAGGGGGAAAAAAGGAAAATAAATTGCCTTTATCCCTTGCTTAAAAAAGCTGGAACAGTAGCATACATGATTAACCATATTATGCTGGAATGTCATTTCTTTTGTACATAGTATTGTTTTAACAATGCATAGAACAGGGGTGGTCATGGTCCTGATTTGGTGATTACTATATACATAGAGGTTTTTAAGCTAAATGCAAGTTAACTATGTAATACCTGAATACAATTAGTTGGCAAAGTAATACTATTGGGTTTTTTCGATATAAACCACAAAATCGATGACAAAGTAGGTATATTATTGGCTATTTTAAGATGTTCCACATATCATACCCCTTACTGCATGCATCTTATAGTAGACTGCATGCTGTACTTGCTAATTATGTAGATTCAAGTTCTTATATTTGAGAAGACAGGATTATGTTGCTTATGTAAAATTGTTTATTGCATTGAAACCAAGAGGCGTGACACTTAATTGTTGATTCCTTGCTAAAAAAGAAATTGGCCACCAAGAATGAGACAAAGAACACTTGATACCTAGACAACGAAGTAGCCTATATGAGAGGTAGAGAGTGAAATGAATTGAAAGCAAAACGAAAGGACTGTCTGAATAAAACTCGTGTACCGTTACAAACATTTCCCTAGCAGGATCTCACAACCAACAATCCACTGAAGGGATCCAATTACATCAACAAGCAACAAGAACAAACTCGCCGACGTTCGAGAGCACGGCCATATATAACATGAGCCACAATGGAAACAATAGTCATATCTCCTTGGATCTTGCCATTGATATGGAATCATGCCATCAATGAGTCGAAGGACACTGGGAGGGAGTTAATCTAACCGTAAAGAAATTTGGAGGAAGAAGATTGAAAGCATAAACTGTGATGACGATATTATCAAATGGAGGAAGGGGATAGGTCTACGAAACTAAGAAGCAAGGGAAATGGTGGCTACTGCAACACAACATGACAGTGAAATTTGAAGGCATGGCGGCCGTGAAATCTAAAGGCACAGCGATAGCAATGGCAGCGGAGTTTAGAGATGGTGATGGCCACGACAGTGGAGTTTAGAGGTGCCCGGGCAGCGTTATCTAAAGGCGATGATGATGATGCAATTGAGCGGTTTTGATAGTGGTAGATCGATGATGATGTTGGATCATTTATTTGATACCATATTAGGTTTGTTAGGTTAGGATTTAAAGAGTTATGGGAACAAGGTTAGGGTTTTGACGGAGTGGTAAGTGCGCGCGCTCTCGCGCGACAATGTCCAAGATTACAATGGCCTCACTCATACTTGCAACTAATACATATTTACTTTAACAAACTTCATGGATTTCTAGAACCTATGATCTCTATCTCTCGATCTTTTTGCTACAGTCAAATAAAGTTAATATTTATACATTGTTATGATATTTCAAGAATTCAATATATAGAGAATGCACTGATTAACACCTTTTAACTTGTATGAAGTTAAATTCTTAACCTTGTAAAAATTTGAACGGCTAAGTTTGACATGCATCCAAAAATGCATATCTAGGATGGAGGTTCATTGGCCAACTAGTATTGTCCATATTGACAATGAAGAAATATCTTGGTCTTTGGGTTGAACTTTTATCTTTACGTTTCGATAAACCTCAAGTTGTATCGGTATAATCCATGGGTCATGAAATGTTCTCTTGTTGATTTATTAGGTGGGTGTTATTGGGAATTTGGTACACTCGTCCCCAAACATAAAGAAGGAAGTTCTTGCAGCTGGAGCTTTGCAGCCTGTTATTGCATTGTTAAGGTATAGTTTGATATAGTTACCCTTTATTGCTTGTGTATCATATTACGTGTAGCATGTAGAAGGTTATTGGTTATTGCTTTTTCACCAGCACCACCTTTTTTTGTGTTTAGGTTCATACTCAATGCAGACACTAAGGTTATTAACTTATTTCTGTAATCAAAGATTCATCTTCACATAACTTTAAGTGCTTTTGTAGAAACATAATATTATTCAAGGCCTTTCTTCAATGGTGTAGAAGTTTCTGTTCCGGATGGTCATTAACTCATCGATAAGGTGGTTTATTAGATGGTCAGTGTTTCCGCCAAAAATTTTGGCTCAAATCTTGTTGTTCCTTTTATAAAAATAGAGGCACGCGCTTTGCATGTGAGCACCGGTTTCAGATAGGATCAAATCCCATGATAGCCCTGTGTGTTAAACATGTGGCACCCACATGTTAAACACGTGAGTTCTCTTGCCGCATTCTTTTGGCAGCGCATTCTTTTGGCGGCGCTCATATGGAAAGCACGTGAGCGCCGTATATATGTATATGGCAGCGCTCACGTGATTGCACGTGAGCGTCCCAATTTAAAACGCTCTAATCTGATAGAATTAAATTCCATGTGATAGAATTAAATTCTATTTGGGAAATATTTCCCCTGATCTTTCTGATATGGAAAGATTTTTCTCTAACAGAGAATATTTAGATTTAAAATCTAATAGTGCTAAAATATCATCAATTAGACCATCTAATAGAATTAAATTCTCTGTTAAACAGAATTAAATTCTCTGGTTAGGAAAATATTTTCCTAATCATGTTAAACAAACAAGATATTCATATAATAGAATTAAATTCTATGTTAGGAAAATATTATCCTAATTTTGTTAAAGCAAACAAGAAATCTTCTCTGTTAAACAGAGAGCTTTTGGATTAAAAATCTAACGGTGTATAAAATTTACCGGTTGATTTTTAAGATCAATCCGATTGATTATGAAATCAATCATGATCTCTCAATGAGAGTTTTTTTTCTTCAACAAATTGATTTTTCTTTTCTCCTATAAATAGGAGCACAAAGGTTAAATCTTAGGAGATGAGGCTTCTTTATAAGGTTCTGTAAAAAAATATACAGAAGGTTCTCCACAAACTTTCACAAAACAATAGAGAATTTAGTTCTCAACAAAGAAAAAAGACCGTCTTCCTCCTCAAAACCCTAGGGAAAGAAAAAAGAAGAGATCAAAATATTTCTTTTACCTATCATATTATATCTAAGGGTTTAACCCTTTAAAAGAACTTAATATTTTCTCTGGATCTGAGATCTACAAGACAAGTTTTCCATAAGTTAAGAATTTAATTCTCATCGGAAAGTTCTTTTTTCTTGGGAATCAAAGTTTTAAGGGAGAATAATATAAAAAAGGACATGAAGAAGATGAAGTTTATATTCCAGGAACTTAGTTCTCTCATAAAACAAAGAACATAGTTCTTAAAAAATCCGATCCCATATCCTCAAATTAGTGATCTTGGTGATCGTTAATTGTTAAAATACCATTAACAGAAGCTAAACTTCTCTGAAATTTAAAAGATAACTACGTGAGCACTCAAAAGAAAGCATGCTCACATGGAAGGCATGCGAGCACTTAAGGCCTATGAAGAAAGCACCTAACGTGAAAGGCATGTGACCGTCTAAGGCCCATGAAAACAGCGTCTCACGTGAAAAACATGCGAGCGTCGCCCATGAAAACAGCGTCTCACGTGATAGCACGTGAATGCCAGAAAACAAAGTAGATTAGTGCTTAGCACTGTTGCAGCGCCTCACGTGAAACATACGTGAGCGTCCAAGAGCTCAGCGCCTCATGTGAAACATGTCAGCGCTCAAGAAACATAGCGTCTCACGTGATATTCACGTGAGTGCTACGTGATTGGGTGCTTAGCACTGCTGAATGGTACAGAATCTCAATCTTAGCCCAAATTGGCTAAGTTTGTAAAGCTTAAGCTTCTTCTTAAATCAACTGAGCTTATATGCTCGTGATATCCGATTTGATCTTAGTCCCATATATGATTAATGATTTTTTATCAATGATATCCAAGTTGATTTTAGTCTCATATATGACTAACGATCAACATTGCAATTGAAGTCCTACCGGTGAAGATTTCAACTCATGTCCCACTGGCAAACAAATGAGCCATCTGCGGCGAAATTACTTTCGAGAGTTTTACCGTTCGCAATAAAAAGCGGTACGTCCACAAGCGAAATGGGCATGGATGAAAATCCGAAAGGACATCATGAGTAAAAACTGTAGGACTGTCGGCGAGTTTGTGAAAATCCGAAAAGACGCAAACCCGTTAAATAAAAAAATGTGTGCATTTGCAAGGTTCTCTTGATTTTGTGAGGAGAAAATAGCTGCGTGAAATCCTTACGACTCACAAAAGATCAACACTTAGGAGTCTATACGTTTCCTATGGAGAAATTACACTTGCGAGATCCTTACGACTTGTAAGGGGAATTACCCCCTATGAGACTTTCATGGCTCATAGAATTCAAAAGTCTTAGGTTGCAGGGATATAAACATGTTTTTAAGTTGTCATATTTTCCAAGTTGCCTAGTTCGATATCGACTCTTGTATACAATTCACGGGCACGAACAAAATATGTTTTAATTGTGTTCTACCAATGGCAAGAAATATTCCTATATAGTGAACGACATTTGTAAGTCCTCTCGATTTACAAGGAGAAAATACTTTTGTAAGATCCTTGTGATTTTAAAGGGAAAACATCATTTAGGAATCTCCACGATTTCCAAGGAGAAAATACAACTACGAGATCTTTTCGACTCGTAGAGAGAAATACCTTTATGAGACCATTACGCATCGTAAAGTCAAAAAGCCTCCGTCGACATGACTTAACCCTGTTGCTAAGACACTTTTGTTCAAATCAATAAAGGCAAATGATGATTCGCTCTTGGTAATATCTCAGTTGTAGCGATACTGATGTCTAAACATGTGTCAAACTCTAAGTCCTCTCACAGCAAATGATGATTTGCTCGTGGCAATATTTCAGTTGTAGCGATGCGGATGCCAAGATTGGTATCAGGACCCGAGTCCCTAACTCGTAATAAAATCAGCGAGCAAAAATAAAAAAATGACATCCGAAATGATGGGACAACTCGTAATAAAAATCAGCGAGTGCAAATTAAAAAATGACATAACCGAAATGATGGGGTAACTCGCAATAAAAATCAGTGGGTAAAATTAAAAAAAAATGACAATCAAAATGATGGGGGACAAGTTGCAATAAAAATCAGCGAGCAAAAAATATATGCATATGAAACAGCCGAAAGGTTTAGGCAATCCGCAATAAAAAAAACAGTGAGTAAAGATAAAAAATGACAGCCGAAATGATTGGGCACCACGAAAAAAATAGCCGAAATGATTGGGCAATCGCTACTTTTGCGATATGAAAAGCTGAAAAGATAGAGCATCGTGGAAATATAAAAAAATAAAATAATTTTTTTTCTGCCCTCCAATAGGACTCTTGTATACAACCCATGGGCATAAATAAAAAATGGGAACCATATTTTCCTATCATGTTTCATCAAAAAAAGAACCGAGTCTTAAGGACACGTCTACATGCTAGAGACTTCTTGGACGTTCCTCTTACTCCAGCAAAGTACAGACGTGGTGTTGACAAAGCTCTAAAGATCCAAATCAAAATGGTGTAATGGTAAAATCCTAGCTCCAGCTCAATGTCCTTCTCATTCCTACAGGATGCAGACGCGATTTTAATAAGGATCAAAGGGTCAAATAAAAATGGAGTGATAAAATCCTAGCTTCAGATCTTGATGGCAATATCCACAGCCTAGAGATTATCTTTACGTTCTTCTCATTCCGACAGGGTGCATACACGACGTCAATAAGGACCCAATGGTCAAATCAAAGCAGAGTAATAGCAAAATCCTAGCTTTCGCTCGACATTCCTTCTCGGTGCACACGCGACATTAATAAGGACCCAAGGGTCAAATAAAAAAGAAGTAATGACAAAATCCTAGCTCCGGCTCGACATTCCTTCTCGATGCAGACACGACGTCAATAAGGACCCAAATGTCGAACAAAAGTGGAGTGACGACAAATTCTTAGCTCCAGATCTCGATGTCAACATCTACAGCGTAAAGATCGTCTCCACGTCCTCCTCATTCCAGCAGGGTGCAGACGCAACGGTAAAAAAGTGGAATGATGGCAAAATCCTACTTCCAGATCTTGATGGCAACATTTACAGCCTAGAAATTATCTCAACGTTCCTCCACATTTCAACAGGGTGTGGATGCAACTATCAAATAAAATTGGAGCAATGACAAATTCTTAGCTTCAGATCTCGATTGCGATATGTAGGGGTGTTTACGAGTCCGCTTGGACGGGGTTTTGACCATAAATGAACCCGAACCCGCTATTCGGGCGGGCTTTCTAGCCATTTTAAACCTGCCCGTTGTAATGGGTAGATAAACCTGAACCCAGCGGGTTTCGGGCCCGGATTCGGTTTTAATTAATTCGAGCAGGTTAAACGCCGTTTCGGATAATAACGGGTTTAACATATTAAATTTAATGTATAATTTATATGAATTAAAGTGATGGACCTTAAAAGCCTAATTTTATTTCATCTTTTTATCGTGAAGTCATAGTTTTTTATAATCTTTTGATTTTAGAAATTGAAATCGTAGGTTTCTCCACTAAATCCTATGACCGAGAAGTAACAAAATTTGATAATTTAAGAAGATGGAAAGAGATGAGAAGAGAGAGGAAATTAAAAAATGATGCGGCTCAATCAAATTTTAGATACGAGAAGTGAGAAAAGAGTTTAAATAACTTATTTATGATTAGAGTTTAATCTTAGCATAAAATTAAACTTATCAACGACTTAAATATTAATGAAGTGAGCGAATTCGGGTCGGTTGCGGGCTGATAAGGGTCACGGTGGGTGCGGGAGTGGGTCCTGACGGGCTATAAAAAATTTAAAATCCACTATATGCGGGCGAGTTCGGGTTTTGAAACCGTTAATTTCGAGCGGGTTTTGCACGACCATTTTATCAGTCAAAAGCGGGCGGGTTCGGGCAGGTAATGGATCTAACCCGACCCAGCGAACACCCCTAACGATACATACAATATAGAGATCACACAGATGTCTAGCTTACTTCAGCAAAGAATCGGTACGACACCAAAACAAAAAGAGACGAAGTGACGGCATATTCCTAGTTTCGGGTCTTAATGGCAAGCGTAGAGACCATTGGATGTCATCCCACCGCAGAAGGGTGCGGTTATGATTCATCGGGTTTCAAATTAAGCTTAATCTCAAGTAAAAAGCGTCACGGCAAATACCTAACGTTTGATCTTCCGATGGTAATACGGATATTCCAACTTAAGAAGATTACTTTAAAACGTCTTGTCTAGCCTTAGAAGGGATCAAAGGCACGACAGACGCGAGATTACTCGAGCAGCAACCTAAGAGACTGCATGACGAGAATATATCAGTCAACGCAACGGTACAATGGACTTAACTTAATACCACAGACCTAACGAACCCTTATCATAAAAATGGGTTATCTATATTTTACGTTAGAATACACCTACGAGATCCTCTCGACTCGTAAAAAAACCTTTTCGAGACCTTTACGGCTCATGGTGAAAAGCTTTCGGCGACGGGTTATCAACCTGTTTCTTAAGCACTATTGCCTTACAAGAAAGTCAAGGGTGACTCTTGTATACTATCCACGGGCCACATTCTTCAAAGTTGCGTCTCATGAGTAGAAGAAGCCACTTATGGATCCTCTCGACTCGTAAGGAGAAAATACTCTTGTGAGATCCTTACAACTCACAAGAGAAAGCATACTTAGGAGTTCTCACGACTTCTAAAGAGAAAATACACCTACGGGATCCTCTAGACTCGTAGGGAGAAATATCTTTATGAGACCCCCACGGCTCTTAAAGTTAAAAAGGTTTAGGAGACATCCAAACTTGTTTTCTAAGCCATCGTTGCCCTACAGGGAGGTTAAGACTGACTCTTGTATATTATCCACAGGCCACATTTGTCAAAATTGCATGCCATTGAATTGAAGAAGTCACTTACGGGTCCTCACAACTCGTAAGGAAAAAAATACCCGAGTGAGATCCTTACGGCTTACGGTGGCGATGGACACTTAGGAATTCTCATGATTTTTAGGGAGAATATACACCTATGAGATCCTCACGACTTATAGGGAGAAAAATCTTATTGAGACCTTTACGGTTCATGAAGATGGACAAAGCCTTAGGCGACAGGGATCTAACCCTGTCTCCTGAGCCATCAATTTTATGGCGATGCATAATTTTGCACTACTTAACTCACGTACATACTTACGTGGGCAAAGTAGTGGGGGTATTTATTCCCGCCAAGATTAGGCGACAGCATGAACTGTGATTTTCATGATCTGAATCAGATCACAGTCTATTAGGCGACAACGTTTTAAGTTTTTTCTTAAATCAACTGAGTCTATATGCCCGTGATATCCAATTTGATCTTAGTCTCACATACGACTACTGATCTTTCATCAATAATATCCAAGCTGATCTTAGTTCCATATACGACTAATGATTTTCATCCCATATCTTTTAAGTTAATCTTAGTCTCATATAAGACTAATGATTTTTAAATTCACCATGATCTTTCACATTTCTGATATGTCGTAATTCCTTAACGTCTTCAAAAAGATGGATGGTTTGAACAACCAACAACTCCTCTTCTTTCGTCCCAAACATGACATAATGGACCATGATGTCCTTAAACTAATATGTTTTGCCCTGCGGACTGTCTCTATATTGACTACCGTATACTATCCATGGGCTATTCATATATGATCTAATAATCAGTTGAGCCCACATGCTCATTTGTTTTTAAGTCGATCTTAGTCTCATATATGACTAACGATCCTTAGATCAAACCCAAATTTTTCGTGAACGGATGGACCTTACAAATGTGAGAAATTCGTCCTAAGTTCATTCTTGTTGACAAATCAAGTTACCAACGCGGACCCTGTCAAATAAATGCTTGACCTAAAATATTAAAATTGATCTTAGTCTCAAATAAAACTAACGACCCTTAGATAAAGCCTAAATTTCATATGAACCGATACACCTCACAAATATGAGAAATACGTCCTAAGCTCATTCCAGTTGGCAAACCAAACTATCAACGTGGACCCCGTCAAGCAAATGCTTGACCCAAATCATGAAAATTTATGTATGGATTTGAATTAATTCGCGCCCTACGGGTGATGATATAAATTAGTTTCTGTATACAATCCACGGGCAACCAAAATAAAACAAATACAACATGACACGAAGTGACCTACCGGAGCAGGAGAAAGTTGTTATCGCAACGCGATAACGTAATTAATTGTAGGGGCTTGCGCCTGTAGGGAAGAGCGTCCTCATAATCAAAAATCGCTCACAAATGAGGGGGAATCTGGTAAAGTCTGCTACATCGGTCGCATATATCCAAACCTCCGATTTATGGTGTCATAAATCAACTTGGTATATTCGGAGAGGTGGATGGATATGTTCAAATAGTATCTGCTCCCAAATTAAGGCTAGACGTCTCCGCGTCTCTGTTTGCGTTGGTAAACAGTCGGGATTCAAGAGCATTCATGGGATTTCACCATAGCTTCTATTCTAATAAACTGCCCTTTTTCAAGGGATCACAATGTTGAACCTAACTGTACCTTCACTATTATGTTTACTTGGGTTTTATGTTAAATGTCTATACAACAGTGTTCGTGGTATTAGACAATGTAGTTAAGACAGCACTTCGACAGCTCTACTGGGAGAACGAACTAACTGAACCTCCGTGAAGATGGAAGTTCCTCTTCATGTTATCTACCAAAAATTCCTCTTCGTGTTATGTACCATTCTCTGGCAGTTGATTCACAATGATGTAGCTTATTTCTACGGACCGAACACCCCATGACAACCTCATTCCAAAAGCTTCCAACAAGCTTTCACAATAGTGCCTGACCTAGACATCAAATCACAACAATACTATTATCATTAGAGAACTTTTGTAACATAATGAATCGGCAGTTTTCTTAGATGCAATTTCAAGATAAATAAGATATTAACTTTTTCATCTGACATGATCATGGAAATCACAGTTCATGCTGTATGGAGAGCCAAAGAGAGGCGGCTTTATTACTAGGGCAATTTGCTGCAACTGATTCAGATTGCAAGGTGATTAACGAAGATCTTCCCAGCTTCCGGTTGCTTATGCCAATGAGTGTTTCTCCCTCCCTTCTCCTCCCCCCCCCCCCACTCTCTCTCTCTCTTTCTCTCTCAAGGTGAGGGCTATCAGATTCTAATCCAGAAACTTACTGACCTGCAGGTGCACATTGTTCAACGGGGGGCTGTCAGACCTCTAATTGAGATGCTTCAGTCCGAAGATATACAATTTAAAGAGATGGCTGCTTTTGCTCTTGGGAGATTGGCCCAGGTTAGCCATTTGTTTTTCTATCTAAACACCTTTTTGCATGAGCAAATTACTTTTGCTGCCAGTTGCACCCATTTTTAACTGAATAGCATCATCCTTTTGTGTTAATTCAAAGAAGTTACATTTTTCTCATTTGGACTTTTGGGTCATAACTTGAGTCTTGTTTATTGATCCAGTTATAGGCCTTCCATGTTTTGTAATATCTTTTTCTACACTATGTCCTGCTCAATATAAACCAAAAATGACATCAAATCTCTTGTTTCTCCCACTTTTCCAAGGCTAAGGAATCCTATGTTTCCCCTGCATCTTGCTCTATCCTTCAAAACAGGGTTTTTTTTGGGGGGGGGGGGGTTCTGACAGTTTTTTAGCTAGGTGTTATATGTGAAAAGTGTCTTATAATCTTATTATAATAACTAATTCAAGGCACTGTTAATTCTATTCCTTAATTCTTCAGGTATGAATATCATATCTCTCCAAGAAGGATTTAAACTTACAACCAGTTAATTAACCTCTACTGAGCTACTAATGGCTTTGGAGGAACAAGAGATTCGGCCTCATAGAATTCTACTGTTGTCTTATCCCATGAGTTTGAATCTTCTTTTGCTCTTCAGAACCTCCGCTAATTGTTGGGTTTGCATCTATATTTAAAGGCAATTGTAGAAAGTGCGGAATAAGGCATCTGACGCATGCACACTTTGGTCGCTTTTCTTTATACCCAGACTAGTAATTTGCTTGTGTGATGCACGTGTGAATATTTTGAACAACATATATATTTAAGGTGTGTGTAAATTTTTTTTTATCCTGGATATTACATGAAAATTTCTAAAGATATCTATAGTTCTTCTAAAATTAAATTAAATGAATACGGTTAGTGGTAATATTAGATTTGAGAAATTTATGAGTTATACAAAATAACGAAGGTGTAAAGGATTATGTATCAATTTATAAGGCATATCTTCTTTTGGGCTTTGGAGCATGTGAGAGAATGTGTAATGAATTAGATAAAAAAGCTTGTTGACTTTTCATTTTTTATTTTTGTCTTTTGTGGTGAATGAGTTGAACATTTCCAATTCTCAACTTTGGCTATTGGAATTTTGTCATTTTTCTATTTTTTATTTTGTTGAATAATGACATCATCTAAGGACTTCTAGTTATGATAGTGAAGATATAAAATTTAATAAAAATACGGAACCTTTGGGGGGGGGGGTTGGGTGGCATTTTGACATATTTCCTATATCAAACTTGCGATAATTTTCTTTCTTCTACTAAAGTCCCCCCCCCCCCCCCCCCCAGTCTGGGAGAAATTTACGGATGTCAGCTGGTCATTAGGAATATGGAATGTCCATTCCCTGCCCATAGTTTCCTTAGACAGAAATTTGGCAGCAAGGAAGGCTGACACCCAGTCAACATCTGGTAGTGGAAAGTTGCCAAATACTGGGCCTCATTCTATACCTTACCATTTTAATGGGTATAGATTTAGATGATAATTAAATGTTATATTAACTTGATATACATAGTAGCACACTTCCTAACAGCTTGGGCTTTTGTGTAGAGTGATTCTTGATATGGTTAAGTTATAGGAGCAATAATCTTCAAGAGGTCCTCGCTTCAATCCCCATCAAATTCATTCAAAAGTATACATTTATCCCCTTTTATTCTATCTTTACAAGCGAGTGTTATTTCCATCAGGCCTTCCTGCATGGCTCAAAGATCCACATATAATGGGGAGATTTTAGTGTTAGCTTGATATGTATTATTAGCCACAACTCAACAACTTTTGCAAAAGTGGTTTTTGGCAATGATGATGATGATGATTTCGAAATCCATGGATATCTAGAGATTTTAAATCTGGCCAGCGATACTCAATTGGCCACCAAAACCATCAAGATCATGTTGTAACCTCTTCCCTGGCGTAGAAACTAGGGCCCTGACCTGCCCCAGAATTCACATACATGTTAGAATTCCCTAAATCCAAGTCATGTCTTATGAGCTTTAAGAGTTACCGGACATTTGGACCTTTTCAAGGTTTGGACTAGTGCTGGTCATATTAATATCTGCAGTGACTCCATAAAACAACCGATAGAATTTTTATGTCTACTTTTTGCTTCTCTATTTTAACTATTTGTTTGAGTTTGTTTTAATGGTTTGTGTTATATGTGTATTATGAGCACTATTCTTAACTCTTCCTCTCCTGACCTTGATCTTTTTTTCCCTCTAGGATTCACACAATCAAGCTGGTATTGCATATGATGGTGGTCTTCTACCTCTGCTAAAGCTTCTTGATTCCAAGAATGGTTCTCTACAGCACAATGCAGCATTTGCCCTCTATGGAATTGCAGATAATGAGGTGGAACTTGACTGATGGTCCCTATGTTACTGTCTTTTGAGTAGTGTCTAGGTGCTAATTTTTGCTAGATACCGCGTCCCTATAATTTTGAGTACAGTTGGTTATAAGGATGAGATGGAAATAAATAATCTGATCTCCAGTGGTGATGTATCCATATTTTGACTAATGCGTATAGCAATATCCATCATGTGTAAACATGTTTGTGAATATAGTTCGTGGTAAACCATCCAACATTTTTGAATAACCAAAATTATTTCCATATCGGAATGCTGTGTTGTGCAAAGACGAAAGTCTATCTAGTTATTCACTGTGCAATATTATCAATTCATAATTAGTAAGATAACGTGATCAATTATATTTATTATTTACTTTCTTATTTTCATGCAAGAGAACTAAATTTGGAGGTTAAACATGCTTATATCCATATCCAATAATATCAGGTTACTGTTCATATTCGATTCGGAGTCCAAATGTGTTCCAATTAAATATGGATAAAAACAAATAAATTATGGTACATGCTGCATTTACTCTATTTCATTTGTTAGATATAGCTTATAATTTTCTATTTCTGTAGGATAATCTCTCAGATTTTATCAAGGTGGGAGGTGTTCAGAAGTTGCAAGATGGAGAATTCATTGTCCAGGTACTTTCTGCTGTTGAAACATTCACATCAACTTTGGATTCCATTTTGTGATTTATTCAGCTAGCCTTTTGGGGCTATTATCCATAAATTTATAGGCAACAAAAGATTGTGTGGCCAAGACATTGAAACGTCTGGAGGAGAAGCTTCATGGTCGAGTAAGTCTCGCTAGTTTCAACTTCACCTTTTTACTTAAATCATGTCAATAAATTTATGGTTTTTTCTTTCCCTGTTCTTCTTACACAAGGCTCACTGATTAGTAAATTTTAGCTGATTTCTTAGACATGTCTCCACCAACTTTCCTGTTCCAGGTTCTGAAGCATTTGCTTTATTTGATGCGAGTAGGAGATAACACTGTCCAAAGGCGGGTTGCTTTGGCTCTTGCTCACCTTTGTTCCCCTGAGGATCAAAAAACAATTTTCATTGATAATAATGGTATCCACTCTTTCCAGAATGATTTTCTGGCCCTTCTGAGTTGTTTCACTTGTTATACCTACCACATTTATCTTTTGGGATTAAAATTAAGTTCTATTGAACTTTTAGCTGTCATCTTATAAATGCTTCCTCCCATTTCTTTCTAATTTATGCTATTCATATTTTCCTTGATGCAATTAGTGTTGGCAAAAAAATGTTTACATAATCAAAGTTATACGCAACAAGCTAAGTTTTCTTCTTATTGTTTACAACAAGTGAAGCTAATTTGATATCCTTCTTTTGTTTACTTCTCTTTGAACAATAAGGCTGGTAACCCACATCCTCTCCAACAATATGGAGAAAACTTGACTGAACATTGCTTGCCTGCCCTGAACCATTGGTCTTCCCAAGACAAAAAAAACCTCCACCAACATTTTAATTCCTTATGTTTCCTTCTCAAAATTGGTAGAAGCAAAGCTTGGATGTCTTGCAACGAGCGATTGACATGACAATAACCTCAATTATTACTAACGCGGCAATTGAAAATGGATTTCACTCTTTAACCATATGTTCTGTAAGGTTTGTCTCTATATATCTTAATGAGCTCTTAGTTATGCTTAAAATATAAGTGGAATTTTTTACTTCTTTCTGTTCCGAATGCTTTTTCTGTTTGCATCTTCTTCCTTCCTAGTTTTGTATGGTAGTTAAATGCAGATTCACTGTTAGCAATATATTTGCACAGCAGAAAAATATGAATACCGTATAAACACGCTGTGGAGGTTGGCTTTTCATTTGGTAACAAGGCCCTTATTTCATTATGATAGTGCATATGAAATTATGAATATCTTAGTTAATGCTTTGTCTGTTATAATTGAAAGAAACAAAGAAAGCCTATGATCTCTGATTCAATTCGCAATCCAATATGCAGGATTTTGTTTTTTATACAATCTAATTTTGACAACACTGCTTCTTTGATGCATAAAAAAAATTACAGTACATTAAATGTTAACTATATCTATGGGTCAACGTCCAAGGTCATGAATTTTAGATGGACCACTTGCTGAAATTTATGAACATGAGTTCTTATTAGTTGGTTGATATTTGTAAAGAAACCAAGTTGGCTGATATTTATAGAAATGGAATTCACTTTTCAATAGCTGATACATGTTATTTGACCATATGATATTTTATTCATGTAGGGCTTGAGTTGCTTCTTGATCTTCTTGCCTCCACAAATACAAAACAACAGCAAGATGGCTCTGTAGCTTTATACAAGTTGGCTAACAAAGCCATAACGCTGTCTCCTATGGATGCAGCTCCTCCGTCCCCAACACCACAGGTTTGTCTAATGTTGGTTTTCTTTTCACATTAACCAGAATAATTCTTGGCAACATGTTCCCCTGTGGTGAGATGTCTAATGCCTAATAGAGATCATGCTTATTACTTCTGATTAAAAAATTGTCAGCTCTCATGTGAAAATTTAGTGGCTTGACTGAATGTTGATCTTCCTGCCAAAACACAAATACGTGCAGCATCAAATGCATGTTGTTAGGCATTCTTTATAGTTTACTTATGATAGGCTCATGGGTCATACTACTCCAGCTGTACTGGTTTGGTGCCAGTGCAGGCCTATTCCATAGGATGGTCTGTTTTGGGTATTATTCTATCCATGCAAGTATTCGGTAAGATTAGTATGTTTGTTTATCCTTGCATCTGTTTATGCATTTACACAATCTTTTTTGTTCATTATAAAAAGCCGGTTCGGAAGTGAATGAATGTCTAGCTTTTTATGTAATGCACAATCTGATGTTTTCTAAGTTCCACTTCACATGTCACCTTGCTTTGGTTCTCATGCACTGCTAATATTCTCCAACAAGCTATTCATATTTTACATAATCCCACATCGGGGAAATTGTGGGATGCATATGGGTATAAGATATAAAATGGGATAAACCTCCGTAAGGCTTGAGTCTTTTGGATGGAGTCTCACTATATTAAAAGCTCATGTGCATCCATGTGTTGTGGGTCCAAACCGAGTCTTACAATATTCATTTTCCTTTTTCCTTACATTTCCCAAAAAGCTTGCTGCCTCTCCAATTCTCTAAACCAGAAGAAATAAAAAAAATTCTTATTCTTGGTTATTGAGAATGTTTTCTTCTTGCTCATTAATTTCTAAATATTCCTTGGACGCATGTTAAAATTTTTACGGTGACAATAGGGAATCGTGTATGGTTTAGAGATATTGATAGTTACTAAATTTGTTTGACAAACTTATGCCATTGCAGGTTTATCTAGGTGAACAGTATGTGAACAGTTCCACACTGTCTGATGTTACCTTTCTGGTTGAAGGTTTGATATCTTGCTCTGAATTGTTCCATATTTTATGTTATTTACTTAGCGCGGGGTACATAGAATTGCTATTTACAAGCTATACTGATGACATGTTCGTACAAATGTAAGTTATTGAGCATGCTTCCATTTCCCTTTCAGGTAGGCGCTTTCATGCACACAGGATCGCTTTACTTGCGTCTTCGGATGCATTTCGTGCAATGTTTGATGGTGGATACAGGGTCAGTTGATTTATATTTGTTTTTACTTGTATTATCATAAAGCTCTGAAGCCTCCACGCATGGGTCCTATGCTGATAAATGTTCCAAACAATGAACATATACTTGCTGTATATAATTTCTATAATTTCAAGAACTATCTTGTGCATATGTAAACTCGATATGTGCAATTGCTACGCTTGCACATAAGTTAAGATAATTAATTCATCCAAACAATTATAGTATTTAAATGACTATAAATTACTACCAGGTGCAGTTTTCAAAGTAATAGTTTCAGTATTTTTGAAGTCAATTTCCTGCTAATTTAGTTGTTTCTAAAGTGAAGCCTCGTCCAAAATAAATATGGCAGAGGAAACATTGTACTTCTATTTGCTTTTACTTCTGTTTGGAAAATATTAATTATTTTACTTTTCGAAAACAATTTATGGAAATAATAACTCTTCTTTCCTTTCTCAATGCATAATGGCATGAGACACAAACACTAGGTATGACAATGGTTCTAGTTTGGTATGGTTGAATTGGGACTTGTATGCTAGCCTAAAGGTTCAATTTGGAGGTCAGTTGGTTTGGAGACAAAGTCAGGTCCCATCGAGCCGGAAGGCCGTGTTCATTCGGACTCTCAAGTTGGCTTCGAGCCCCGAATCGGGGAATCAGATGATCGTCTTCTGAAGTCTCGGGGCGTTAGGGTTTAGAGATGATGTCCTAAAGAATCAGACTATATGCCGAATTGGGCAATCATTTGATCGTCCACAAGGGTGGCCTTGTTTATTAATAGGGTCCTATTTGATCGGGCTTAAATTGACAGCTCAAACTCAATCCAATAAATATGTTCTGATTAGTATTGAAACCTTGGTCTAAACAAATTTTTATAATTGTTCATTGCATACTTACCTGCTCTATTATAGTGCCTTTATAAGTTCCTTTTCATATTATTCAAATTCAATAAATACCTATATTTAATACTTGTCATGGAAACACCTAACAGGAAAAGGAAGCAAGAGATATTGAGATCCCAAACATAAGATGGGAGGTATTTGAGTTGATGATGAGGTTTGTATATACTGTTTGTTTCCTTGTCATGACAGCATATTCGTTTTTGGTGTTTAAGATTGGCATTATAGCTTTTTGTTAAATGTCAAAATCAGGTTCATATACACAGGGTCAGTGGAAATAACTAGTGTTATTGCACAAGACCTCCTTAGAGCTGCTGATCAGTATCTCCTGGAAGGACTGAAGCGCTTATGTGAATATGCAATTGCTCAGGTGGATGGAAAAATATTCTGCTTATTCCTTTTCTTGATAATTATGTAAAGAAATTGAACTTCTTCATTATGCTTTTTAGTTATTTCTGACTTAAAGTGCCCCCCACCCTGCGGTCCAGGATATTAATGTAAAAAATATCTCCAGTATGTACGAATTGTCAGAAGCCTATAATGCCATGTCCCTACGACACACCTGCGTTCTATTCGTCTTGGAGCAATTTGACAAAATAAACACAAGGCCAGGGTATATATCCTTTCTCATTTCTTCTATGCATACAATAGTAGAGGTGATGTGCATTTTGCTGCTAATGCCTCAATAAATTCTGCTACCGCATCTGCTGTCCACAACATTGTACATACAGCTTCTTTATGTAACATAATGCTACTAAGCTTATTCAAAAAGACTTTCATAGTTTCATTTTATCTAACTTATTATGAATAAAAAAACAGATATCACATTACACTTAGAATTGTTATTGTTTATTTTATATCATTACAATAAGTATTTACTCTTATTTAAGTTCAAAAATAAATTTTATATACAATGCAAGTTTTTCTCATTCAACATGCATTGCATGAGCAAAAAACCAGTGCACCTTGATGGCAGTTATTAAAGAAAATATCTTCTTTTGCGTGTCGGTTTTCCTAAAATAATGATGAAATATCTGCTCTGATATGCAGGCATTATCCATTGATACATCGGATTATACCAGAGCTTCGCAACTTATTTTCTAAAGCTCTCCGGTCAACCCTGAGGAATTCTCAAATGTAACGCAGTAACACCCATACATGAGATGATGGTTTTGCCTAACAGAAGTTGTTGGGCACTAACAGAAGTTGTTGGGCTCTGTACAGTGGTGGACTTCATGGCATCAAGTTACTGCCAGTGTTATTTTTTTGGGGAAGCATATGGAGGGTTGCCTTTTCTCTTTTTCTTTCTTTTTTTGGAGTGAGGGTTCTCAGTGGATTGTGTTGAAGAAAATTAGTTCTCTAAAACTTGAGAGCTCATTATCTTTGTTCCTTGTTTCTAAATAGTTTAGCAAGTAGCACTCCCTTTTTGTAATCTCAATGATGTTCAGATGCTGTATAAAACTGTGGAACAAATTTTCTATTAAATTTTTTTTCTATGGGTTACTCTTCAGTGAATTTCCCTACTATTGCCATAAAATGGAGAAAGTTGAGCAACTCCTTCCCAGTGCGATTGGGCAGAATCATATGGCGATTGGGCTCGCTAACGAGTAGTGGTAAAGGAATACTTTTTTTGGGATGCGACTCTTTTTCTACCTTAACACTTGCATATGAAAGTTATATGGTGGTGGTACCAAAGCTGTTGGAGTGTATTTCTTTTTTGGGGAATTGGTCGGTAAGCTTTGTCCATGCACACAACACCCTTGCATGTAGAAGAACCACAAATTTGCCTTTATAGCGGTAAATTGTGGCCATTTTACCTCTGTTGCATTGTTATGTAGGCAAGTTTGTATTATGCCCAAATTTGATTGGTTGATGGATCTTTGTTTTCTAAGAACGTGAAAATTCGTTGATTCTTTCGGTTTGATGTCTTTCAATAATCTGTTGTGTTCTCTGAGAATGAGAAAAGCTTGTATAAACATGGAGCTCTACCAAAATGATGGTATAATTTCTTTATAAACATGGAGCTCTACCAAAATGATGGTATAATTTATTTCTAACATCGCATTAAACCTAAAATTATTTTCTTCATATACATCATGCGAGCAAGCAAAGAATAATGCAAATAAATTTCGGGAACAACTATAACAAGTTTGATGAACATAAATTATGCAATCGATCCAATCTTTACATGCCGCGTAATCTCATAAGCCACATACATAAATTCACCACATATGCTGTAATTTCAGTTGTTTTTAATTAAAAAATCTAAGCAAACACAAAAGGTATATAGAACAACTGTATGTCTTTTTGTTTGCAACTGCTTAACACTTTACCACTATATTGCAGGGGCACTCGCAACAATGAATTGATTTAAAAATCCAACAATGAAGTTTTAAAATGCCGAATTTGAACATTTAACCTACAATGATCGTTTCATTTTTACAAAACCAAAAATGACCACCACTTATCAACTTTGTCTCGCATTAAATTGTCGGTGTAAACGGGTCAGACCCGTCACATTGATTGAGGATCCAACTCGAAGAAGTCACGCAACCACTTAACTTAAAACCCTAGGCGTGCTCCGAGATTTAAGCGACGGCCTCGCTGAGATCATCCGGCGAAATCGAAAGGCACTTTCACAAAATCACAGCTTTTCCTTCACTATTTTTGTTTAAATTTCTCTTCCTTTTGTCCCTCTTTCGACGATTCTTCTCAATTTTCTCTCATTTCAGGCATAATTTCTGAATGAAAGATGCAATCAGTAGTGAATGGCAGCTGCTGGTCTGGAAAAACGTTTGCGGTGGCTGCCACTATAAGCGGCGACAAGAAGCCACGCAGCAGGCGAACGAGAGAGGAGAGGAAATCAATGGTGGAGACCTTCATCAAAAAGTAATAATCTTTTCTCAATCTTTGCCTTCAAGCGGTAACTTTACATGAAATTTGAAATATTGAACTGCGTAGGCAAATTTGTGGTCGGGACATTTCAAACTGCAAATCTAGCTGATTTTCCTGATTTGACAACAAGCCTATATAAAATGTCTTTTGAATGGTGATCTACGTCATAAAAATACCAATATGTGAGCATTAAGTTTGCTTGATAACGAGCGAAGACGATGCTACATACCATCGAGAAAGGAGTGTTCGGTTAGACTATACTGTACATTACAAGAGTGAAATACATGTATCTGTGCTTGCAGAAAAATACCTGTTAACATGAATGTGTAATGATCTATATATCCTGTAACGATTCAGATTATGTGCTATAACCCGAGGTGCATCTTGTTTGTAGAACTAAAGATGATGGTGTGTGGGTTAGCTTCGTACCTAGGCGAGGAGATCATGATTGTGTTTGATTGGGTTTATTGGGTGTGGGTGAGTTACTTATGTCACTGGGTACTTACAAGTCCACTGCCATTATTGATTTATTGTAACCATGAGGCAGGAATTGTCCATTTGATTGATCCTTTGCCCATGGTGATTCGAGGAATTTACTAAAGATCGGTATATATTTCTGAATATTGCTCATATTTGATGGCATGTCATGTGATCTGGTAAAGAGAGTAATTTGATGTTATTCTCTTTATATTATTGCGGTTCAACTATACAACAGTAACAACCTACTCTTCATTGGCCGCACCGTTCTACATTAAGTAACAGCCACTGACCTCAGATCACGACTCAACAACCCCTTGCTTTAGGCTTTAGCCGAGTGCACAAGCAATCCTTCCAGCCGACGACATCAGCGACCGCCAATCTACTTTCCTCTAAACCCTACACTTCCTAGAATACTCAAATGTCGGCATTTGCATCCAGTCCCATCCACACATGTGAGAATTATAGGTTGCATGGAATTAGTATTGGTTGGACTGAAAATGATATTTAATTCATTACTAGTCTGCTTTATGTGTATCAGTGTAATAGTGTATGAGGTTGGTGAGATAGGGTTTATACAATTTTCTTTTTGTTTATGTTGTTCAGATATGAGCAGTGTTTCAAATGTCGGCCGACATACTGAAATGTCGGTTTTGGAAAGAAAACGACACAGACATGCAAAAAAATTTCATGTAATGATATTTGGTGAATGCCAGCTGATATTTCGTGATTTTGGCCGAAATGTCGTGATGTATGCATTTAGATCGACATTTACGGTTATGAGAAAAAAATTTGAGGGTCATTTTCTTTTTTGGGGAACATATAAATTTAATAAGAGTTAAATGGTCTCGAGAATGTTATTTCCCAAGAATTGCTTAATAAATCAAAATTAATCAATTTTTTTTCGATGATCGATACCGTTCATCTTGATCTTCATGGCCTAATGTATGTGTACACCAATTTTCATGTGGTTTCGATACCTTTTGTCATGTATTAGATATGGTTGCAAAATTAACGGTGTTTCGACTATAGCACATTTTACACCTCTAGATCAATGGTCAAAGGGTATCAAAACCATATGAAAATCGATGTATGGATGCATTAGGTTATGGAGGTCAAGATGAAGGGTGTCATTCATCCAAAAAGATATTTGATTTATTAAGACATTCTCGGGGAATTTTCCCCGAGAACATTCTTGGAACCATTTAACCCATTTAATAAAACTAAAAATATGAAGAAGTTAAATAGTTTTTCAAAAAAATAAGTTGTATAAATAACGTTTACATTACAAAATTGTGGAACCTGATATTTGATAATACCACCCGACATTTCAAGATATCCGACATCAAAATCTTTGGGCCGACACTACACCGTGGCACTGGCATCCGAAATTTAGAACATTGGATATGAGAGCTTAAGTTTCATGGTGGCTTATAGTCTTGATCCTTATAGAGAACATATAATTGTTCTCTTTTTATGCTGCATGTTAAGAAACTTGTAATTTTCATAATTAGATTATGTACTCCTATTATGACAAAAATACACCGCTCTTTTTGGATGCAATTCAGTAGCAGGACTAGGAGTTAGCAAAGAACCAAGTTTAGGACTTTTCTTATGGCATCTGCAATTCTCGTTCATTATAAATCATTTATCTGGAACATCGATGCATGAAAAATAAGCCTCTATAGTTTTAACTCATCATAATCCTATCACTTTGGGCATACTTGTTCGTGGTAAGAATATTGGCAACGCATGGTCCTTTTGGCTGTCTTGTAATGCATGATATGGTTGCTTTTAAGTTAACAGTATCAATCTAATCACTAACACTCCTGAAAATTCTGTAAGGTGTTCCTTAGAACCTTTCAAGTTGTTTATTTTGGTGCGGATTTTCATTCAGGTACCAAACTTCGAACAATGGAAAATTCCCATCACTTAATCTAACACACAAAGAAGTTGGTGGATCTTTTTATACTGTTCGGGAAATTGTGAGAGAGATCATTCAACAAAACAGAGTTCTGGGTCCTGGGGACTCTACTTTAAAAGTACTGAATCTTGAATATTGCCCTGAAGAACAAGCCAGTGAATCTTTCTCGATGGAAAGTAGCATGCCGTTGTCTATATCAACTATCAATCTTGCAATTGATCAGAAACAAGGAGAAAACTTTTCTTTATGTAATGCGTATGAAAGAACAAGTCCTGAGATTATCAAAGCAGATGGTTCTGTCAACCAGGAAAGCAATGGATCTCATGCAAATGTTGCTTTTGTCTCACAATATCTGCAGGGTGAACAATACTATGAGGTTTCTGATGGTGCATACCAAGATGAAAAGTTGGAGGATTTGAGTTGCAAGGAACTGAACCCCGGTGGGGTGACAGATGGAGATACAAGAACTAACGAACAAACACTTGCTGAAGTTGAGATTGCAGAAGATCCTGGAAATGGTGAGCATCCAGTTTCCTCATGTGAAGACGTGTCTGTGACTCCTTCCATCTGTGGATCTGCATTGAATGATAATAGTAATGTCAACAAAAGCAATGGAACGACTACTGTAATCACTTCTTCAGCAGATGGCAGTTCTATTCCACTGTTGGATAGCTTATCTGAAACCAAAATTATATTAAATGCAGTATCCGGCCGTGCTTCTTCTTGTCGTGAAGATCTTCCACTAGAAGCAACTGATGACAAGCCTCAGAATATAGTGGGTGTGACGACTTCTATTGAAGGACTCAAAACTTGTGATTCTGATGATGAAATAAGGGCAGCATTCGTGCCATTTGAAAAAGATTCCTTCATAGTCAGGTCAGAAAGCACAGAAACTCTGATATCCAATGTGGGAGATGAAGTATCGGCTGAATGTGCTGGTAAAAGACTATCGCTTGAAAAAGATTCCATCATAGATATGTCAGAGACCATAGATAGTCAATCATCCATTGCTCTTGATGAAGTATCAAACCAAAGCCCCAATGGATCGGTACCACAAAATGCAGATTCCCCTGAACTGGGAAGTACAAGATACTTGGTAAGTTGTGCTGCCATGGCCTGCTGTATATGTGATGCAGAGTCTCTGTCTTCTATGATAATTAGTCTCTTCGCTCAGTTTATTCTATAATGCATGTCCTCTTTCCTTCACGCTTCTCTCTATTGGAAAGCTGTTATGCTATCATCTTGTGAAGTAATTCTTCAAGAGAAACTGGCACTTGATGGTTGCATAATACACAGAGGTGCATTTCCAATTTGTTTGTATTCTTACTCCATACACATCTTTTTCTCCACATTATGTTGCAATATGATTAAATCAATTAAAGTATGAACACTGTAGATTATGTTTTTCCTCCCCAGGCCAGTTTTCACATCTGCATAGCAATTGCATATGTTGGATAGAGACTGATGAGTGGAATAATTTTCATGTTCGATTTTTCAATTGCATATGTTGGATAGAGACTGGTGAGTGGAATAATTTTCATGTTCGGTTTTTTATGCAGGCACAGCCTTTGTTTCAACATAATGATCTTCAGAATCTTGAAAACGTCATCACCAACTTTAAAGGTGCTTCTGGTGAATCGGTTCAACCTAGTGTTAGAGTGAATACTTATTCTGAAGTAAAGGGGGAGCATGAGAACGTCCGGAGCAACATTGGAAGTGCTAGAAACCATGGAAGGTAAACTTATTTGTGTCGGCTGAAGAAATAAATTACCTGGTTCTGATAATTGGCAAGCTTAACAAACAGTAGGTCAAGGAGTAACTAACCAAAGGATAATTATTTGGTTATGTAGGAGTAAATATATTAAGAGATCCTCAACTTACTCGCATTACATACTCAAGAGACTATCGGTGTGGTGGATCTCACCTTAGGGCAACAAATGCCATCTCATTTTCTGTACCCTCCACAGCGTTTTCTCTAATGTGTACAGGGAGCGAGTTGAGTGAGTGCTTAAAGTATTTCTCAAATATAAAATCTAAGGGGAAAGTTCGCTTTGCGAGCTGCTCGGAGTAGTCAAATAATTGAACTTCATTGCTGAGACCATATCTATATCTTGAGAGGAACCTTAATACCGCAACTGTTTCTATTATTGTCTATTAAGGTTCTTTCTTCGTGTCACACACCATGCAAATTAGTGTGAAGAACACCATAGTTTGCAAGCGTAAGAACTTTGGGTTTTTTATGACCAAGTACTAGCCACATTCTTGCATTGTAGGTTTATGTTCAATTAACTAAATAACAGAAATAACTTGCTGTCATATTTTTGGTTTGATCCGCTCCGGAACCAATTTTTCCCAGATAGCTTCTGTTCTTCTGCTTAAGAATTAATTCATAGTTTGGAGGTTCTCTATAAAAAGTTAAGATTACCTTGTTGATATATGGTTTGAGGATTAGGACTTTTGTCATCACCTGAGTCATATTACCAAAATCGAGTGAGTGCTTTGTGGATTCAATTTTTATCTCAAACCTTCTCAGATTTGATCCTGTATGGATACTTTTTTGTTGTTGCAGCATCTCTCAGAATGAGGCTGGCAAGGAGTCTGATACATCAGAAACAAACCCTGTCTGGGCAGCAATTAAGTCCATGCTTAATGCTGTTGTCAAGTTTTGGACAGAGTAACTCTCGACTAAAGTAATAACATTCTGGGAGGCAACTGTCCAGCTCAACATGATTAAGTCTTTTTAACTCTATCATGGCCCAAGTCATATGCTAGTTTGATCTTACCTGCAAATGAAGTACACCATTCTACCCATTTAGTTTTACTAGTCCTTCAATCAAATTAGAGCTGGAAAAGACCAAGGGCATGAATTGTTTTGGCCGAGGATTTTACACCATTAATGAGCATGAGAAAGGTTAAATGCTGCCGAGGGAGATGCTACTTGCCGAGTATCAATGAAAAGACAATAAAGCTAGTGTTTTTAGTGCGACTTTTGGGAGTTGTGCATATCTGAAACTTATTGTCATATATTACTGGCACAAGTAGGTTGTGCTTTAAGGTGTGCCATGTTTCTTTGTAGATTATGTTTGTATGGAGGCTTTACTTGTTGCCTTATGGGGTAATTCATAGCTTGGAAAGATATCGTCCCTAAAACTTTCTGTTTGGTTAATCTCATTCTCTTCATATCTTGGAACTTTCTGTTTGGTTAATCTCATTCTCTTCATATCTTGGATAGTGTGCCGTTGCTGAATCTGATTTTGTCTGTTTAGTCTTTTGCAGTTCCTTTTTTCGCTGTTCCTCAAGTGTTCAGGTCATGGTTATGTTTGTGCCGTGATATTATAAATTTTTTTCCCGTTTCTTCTTGAAGAATAGTCGGTGAAACCAACCAAGTCCTTGAACATCAACATTTTATAAGTGTTTTGTGCGTATCATATTTCGGTTCATTGAGACATCGGTCGGAGTTTACACAGAGATTCAGTTTTTTGTATCTGGAGAGCAGATAATCTAGCTTGTTATGCTAGGTACACAACACATGAAAACAAATCACGCACACTATGAAGAATATGCAATATGTACAATAGAGTACAATATGATTTGAAGTCAGATCCGAATTCAAATCCTAAGCAGAAAGATGCTGAGCTCAGGTCCTCCATTATTGAAATTGCCACTAGAAGTGCAGTCTGGATTGATCATGTAAAAGGCTTCAGAATCTCTAGTCGCGATCACCCTATCAAACTTGGCTCTCATATACATAATCTCTTCAGGCTGGGTGTAGTTACCTTTGACTTTCTCTATCGTTTTCATCGCATGATGAGCTGGCGATGGTAATGTTGGAGTGGTTGCAGGCATAACGCCAGCCCCAACAGAGACGGTCTGCAGCATGCGTAACGCATGAATATCAGAAGCCGTGCACTCTCGTGAAATCGCATAACCAAGCTTATGCCCGTTGCAGTACGTGGTCCATGCCGGCTCATCCCATAAAGCTTTCTTCTTACTGTTTGGCCTGTCGCATTCGAGCACGATTCTTACCATCCCAGAAGCCATCTCTTTGACTAGATGAGTCGTAAGGGTTGGGAGTTGTAACACGAGGATCGGGTCAGATCGTGGTGTTTCTTGCACGGCAAAGCTGACCTTGCCCTTCTTCCGACCGAAGAAGGTCCCTGTCACTCTTAATTTATGGCGGCTACCGTGGGCACTAGTATTTGATGCATCAATAGCTAGCCACCTGCTGCAAGTTGGGATGAGCAGAGCTTGAAGGGCAGGCAAGAAAGAGCGGAATATCGACCCAATTGTCGTCGATAGGGGATTCATGAAGAATTTGAATGGCGATGCTCCTGCTGCTGCATCAGGAGACGATTCCTGATGCTTTCTTCGTCGACCGACTACAAGGGGTAGAGAAGAATATGCATCTTGGGATGTTCCCTGCTGCGCTCGCACCAAATCCGATGCCGCCGAATGAATACTACCGCTGCCCATGAAGCTCGTGTGCCTTTGAATGCTATGATGTTGCTGAAGGAGAGGAGACATCTTGTTCATGTCACCACTGAATAATTTTAATGCTGTATATGTGCACTGGGGAATGACAAAGTGGTCTCAAGGGAAATGATATGTGTTTGGCAAAAACTCAGCAACTGTGATGAGTTAATGGAGCTCTAATGATAACATCCACGTACTAATGATTGATTACAAGAATATATATACACAAAGTAATTGTCATATATATCTCTTGGTCTATGATGCTTTTATTTATACCCTTTTAGAGAGAGATGAAACTAATTTTTTTTTTGAGACTGGAATCGACCTGTACCAACTTGATTTGTTGTGTGCAAATATATAGTTAAAATTTAGCAATTCAAGAGAGGATTAAAGAAGAAAAACATAACCAATTATATGGGAAGCATGCATTTGACTAAAACATGCGTTTGTTTAGAGAAAACGATTGAGAGAGAAGGGGGGAGATTGATTAATGAATCGGAGAGATCAAATCATGCAAGCTGGCGTTAATGACGATGACTTATTAGTATAAACATTATTAGTTCTCCTTGATTAAAACTTAATGTTGGGGAACTTATATATATATATATATATATATATATATATATATATATATATATATATAATGTAGAAAAGAGGCCATAGCAGGAATTTTCGTCAGGCGACGTCAAAAAACTACACCTTCCATCATTTTATTCGACGATTGGAATCCATCATCATCATCTTTATCATTTAAGATGTGGATACACCAAATTTCATGTGATTCCACCACTTTTTCACCATTGAATTAGCAATGTAAAAAGTTTTATTGTCGGTAAACCGTTAATTTTGCATCCACTAAATCAACGGTGAAAAAGTGATGGAATCATATGAAATTTGGTGTATCCACATGTTATATGATAAAGATGATAATGATGTGTGCCGATCGTCTAAAAAATCGTGGAATTCTCTGTGTGTGTATTCAAAGTTTATAAAGCCGATCAGATCATTAGGCCACATGTTCGATGATGTTAGCCCATAAACTTAATTATTTATAGCTGATTTGAATATTATTAATAATAATGATAGGTTTGAGAGATAAGTTTGTAAAAGGATGCAGTTGTCCGATTGCATATGTGTCGGTTAACTAAAGAGAATAATAAAAAGAAGTCTCATAATTGGCCCCTGAGTTGCTCTGGTCCAATCGGATACAAAGGATGAGGAAAAAAAAATACCAAAATCTATTATATGGAAAAAAAAAGGTTATGATTATGTTGATCAAATGTAATTATTTACTAGAAATCTATCACCCTTTCACTTGTCTGAATATTTATTTATTTGAGTAAATGGCCTTGTTTGGCGACATAGTATTTTTTAGTTGATGTTATACCCATTTTGAAGACACTTGGCTTCATTTCGCAACACAATATCTTGAATCATGGATTTATTTGCTTTGATGATATCATACCGTTTCAAATCACATATGATCTTAGTTTAAAAAAGGTACTAGAAATACATCTTCGACATACCAGACTTATAAGAGAAAGTTTCGATTGGAGCCGCAAAGTTTTCAGCACCTATTCATCAAATGAGAGAAACTGATGGAGGTCAGGATCTCCTTCGGATGCTGTCCTCCGTCGATCTGTCACGAGCGTTAATGGACGGCTGAGATTGATGTTAAGGGCCGTCTTCCTGAGCGTGTGGATCTCAGTGGGTTTGATTTGGAGTGAAGCCGAGCTACCCGCAAAGGAGTCCCGGGATGGTTATACCACCGTGGACCCTCCGACGATCAAATTAGCCGAGCTATTTGGACAGAGTAGCAGCTTGTTGGAGTAAAAGTGCCTTACCTGAGTCGTCTGGGAGAGGGGTTTTTATAGCGGTCGCCATGAGCTAATTAGTCCGAGATCTTCGCCGACCGTTACACCCCTTGCGTTACGCCTGTGTGAATGACGGGATCCCCCATTAATGACGAGATACGCTCGTTAATGGTGGGATGCGACGGCGTGGAACGCGAGATCGTGGGGTGGCGGATATCTTGCGTCTGGCGAGATCCGCGGAGCCGTGGCGGAAGCGCCTGCGATCTGTGTTCTAGGTAGCTTGGTAGAACCGGGAAGGCCTAGCTCAGTAAGAGGTCTAAAAGAGGGCGGGAGGCCGAGCTAGTTCGGTTCGGCGATAGCTCGGGGACGAGTTGGAAGGGCTGAGGAAGCTCAGCGCGTAGAGGGGCTCGGAGACGAGCCCACGGTCATTTGTAAGATGTGCATAAAAGCGTTTAGGGACCCATAGGAGGCCGGGACGAATCTCGGGGCGATACCCCGGATAGAGTCTCTAACGCATAATAGTACTTGCCCTATTTGCATGAGCCCAGGACACGTCGTCTGCCACATGTCATGATCTAGGAAGTTCCTACTTATGAGCATCATCATTAGCCCCCCACTCTTGTCCCGACCTATTTATGGGTCGAGTCGAGAGTGGTCTGATCGGTCCCCCAGGTTCAGCTCGTAGTTAAGAACCTTGCCGGTGCGGATTTCCGAGGCGGTTAGGCGTATCCTTGATGACGTCAGCGGATTAGAGAGGAGATCGTGCATTAAAGAGGGAGCGTCGATTCGCTCGTACGTTCGTTGAGGCACAGGCCACGTGTCCGACGCCGATTGGCGGACATGACGGGTCGTCGCTGTCTTCTGCGTCCGAAGGGACGTTTCCAATGGTTGTACAACAAGTGGAGCGTCGACGGCTAGCGAGTGCGAAGCTTTGTTTTGGCGGGAAACGATCTGAACCTTTGGATGCGTTTCCAAAGTACTATAAATAGGGGTAGGATCCCCCCCGGGTCCACACTTTCGCCATCATTTCCCTATTGCTGTGAGAGATAGCTCGGCGCTCTGTCCTTTAGATCGAATATCTCGTGCTCTTTCCTCGGAGGACTCTTTCTTTGAATCGGGTTAGATGTCTTCCTCTGAGGAGTCTGTGGAAATTGTTAGGGTAGAGTCGGGCGATGAGGTTTCAGTTGTTGGAGCCGAGTTTAGGGTGTCTTCTTCTGCTTCCTCTTCTGCCCCATCCGAGTCGGATTCCCCTAATAGAGTTAGGGCTACCCGCGCCGCTCGTTGTCAGGCGACGGTAAGGGTCCCGAAAGCGTGCATCGGGAACGCTCGCGATGCGCCCTCCCCCCTAAGGAATGTGGACGAGCTCACTGCGATCCGGGCTCATTTCCACATTCCCCTAACTATTCGCTTCGTTTGGAAAGGGAGAACGAGAGGGCGGATCTGGTGCAGGGCAAGGAGATTGCCTTGTACTTGGATGCATTCTGGGTTGGAATGTGTCTGCCCTTCCCCTCCCCCCCCCCCGAAGTATGCGGGGCGCTACGTTGCTTTCAACTTGCCCCGGGCCAACTAGTGCCAAACTCATGGAGAATTCTCCTCGGGTTTCTGGTCCGATTGAGACTTGAAGAAATCCCTTTCAGCTTGACCCTTCTCATTTCCTTCCTTTGTTATAAAAATCATCCCGACATCTGTAAGGATGAGCTGAGTTGGGTGTACATTTCCTTCAAAAAACGCAAGGAAGGGACGGCCAGATCGGGGTAGTAGTAGTTCCTTCTTCCATTCACGAATGGAACGAGAAGTTCGTATTCATCGGGCCATCCAAGGGCGAGAATTGGCCTGTGCCTGTACAGTGGCATAGGGCCGACTGCCCGCGGGTGAAGCGGCCGTCCTCTCCCGAGGTGATGGCGGTGTCCATGTAGGACCCAATCCAACGGGACGACGTTTTGCTTTCCGAGCAGGCCTTTAGCTGGGCCGGGCTCAGCCTCGCTCGTTTCGTGGGTAAGTTAGGAGCTTGGACGATTTGTCTAGACTTGAATATTCTTTTCAGCGTCACTAACTCCATTTGTGTATTTTTCTTTTTGCAGAGCAAATGGACTGATCCAAATTCTTGGCTGCCATAGCCGCAAAGAAGGGGAGGAAGATCGGGGGCGCTAGCTTTTCCCGTCCCGGTTCGAGCCCGACCCCGAAGCCAACCGCACCGGCTAAGCCTGCCGCTGTGCCCCGAGCTCCGGAAACCAGCCGCGGGGAGAGTCATAAGTACGCCCGGGAACTGGAGCCCCGGGTGAGCGAGGTGGAGGATGAAGCCGACCCCCCCCAGGTCCCCCTCAAGAGGTACAAGAGGACGGTATCTCGATCTCCGGCATTCCCGATCCTCTTGCAGGAGGGGGACGTCTGTTTTGAGGTGCCCTTGGGGATTTCTGTCGCCGATAGCTTGCTTTCGGAGATGGAACAATCGGCCGGGTTTGCGATTCCCCGAGGGACCCTTAAGGCCCAAGTGGCCGCCATCACTCAGGAGGCCGTACAGGTCAGTATCTGCTTTCCGTTAAGGTTTCCGTCAAGTATTTTTTCTCGTATCTGACGCTTCTAACCCCTTCTTTTACTTTCCTCAGGTCCTCCAGCACTGCGCCCTCATCACCAATATGGAGCACGAGGAGATTGCCTCGGCGATGCGGAAGGCTGGCGAGTCGTCCTCGCGGGAGGAGGATCTGTGCCTGGATTTGCAGCAGGCGAAGGAGAGGATCACTGCCCTCGAAACCCGGGTGGCCGCCGAGGAGATGATGAACTCCAAATGCAAGGAGTCTATCCGCCTTCTCAAGGAATCCAACAAGGCCGTCCGGGCTAAGTTGGAGGAGGCTAAAGTGCTTAACGCCACGATGAAGAAGTCGCGGGACTCCTGCAAGATGGAAACCGAGGTGGCGAAGGACGCGGTGAAGCTCGCCGACCTCCAGGCTATGAAGTCGGTGGAGAGGTACAAAATGTCGGACCAGTTCTACGCCGACCTTGCTGACGCCTCGGCCATCGTTTCGCATCAGGCCCTCGACGCTGTCAAGGCGTTGATGCCGAGGTTTGCTGATGGCGAGCTTCGGCTCCAGTACCCTCTCTCCGAGGATGAGCCGCAGGGGGGAGACAGCCGGGAGTGCCGCCGTGGGAGAGGCCGCCGGTGGGAGTGCTGGAGATAAGGCTCCTGGTGGGAGCGCCGACCCAAAAGCAGTCACTCTGGCTCCCGGCGCTAAGGCTCCTGGTGGGAGTACCGACCCTAAAGCCATCACCTTGGCTCCCGACGCTGGCGCAGAACAGGTAGAGATCCTCCCCGGTCCGAAGGCCCGAGCCTTCACGCCTTCTTCTTTTTTCTTTTTGAATTTTGTAAGCTTTCGGGCAATTTTGTAAGGCTGAGGAGCCCATAGTATCTTGTAAAGACTTTCAGATCATGAATAAAGCTGTTTTTGATTTTTTCATGGCAATGTTTTCTTGTGCTCGTTAACGTGAGCTTGTTAGTGTTTTCTTCGTCCCAAGAGTCAAGCCGTAGGTCGATGACCGGTCTCTTAGATGTCGATCGCCCGTCGAGTGTAAGCCAGTTAATCGCTAAGTGCAGGAAGGTCGGTCCCCTCCCGCCCCCGGAGTCAAGGTGGCGATCGTTTGCTTAGAATATATCGGGAGATTCTTCAGTGTAGGTAGGCCGAGACTCGCCCACTCCTTTGAGTCGGACCGGCATCCACTTCCCTTAGCGTAAGTTAAAATTGGTCGGCATTTGCCGAGTAGTGAAGCTGCTCGGTAGCCTCTTCATGAAGGCTCCGATCTTTAGTGTAGATGGGTAGGAGCTACCCGCTTAGGGTTGACCGAGCATGGAAGCTGCTCGGTCGTCTCTTGGTGACGGTTTTCGATCCTTGGCGTGGATGGGTAGGAGCTACTCGCTGGGGATTGACCGAGTAGGGAAGCTGCTCGGTGTCCTCTCGGTGAGGGCTTTCGGGTAGGAGCTACCCGCCATGGATTGTCCGAGCAGGGAAGCTGCTCGATGGCCTCATTGTGAGGGCTTTCGATCCTTGGTGTGGGTGGGGTGGGAGCTACCCGCCCGGGATTGACCGACCAGGGAAGCTGCTCGGTGGCCTCTCGGTGAGGGTTTTCGATCCTTGGCGTGGATGGGTAGGAGCTACCCGTCAGGGATTGACCGAGCCGGGAAGCTGCTCGGTGGCCTCTTGGTGAGGGCTTTCGATCCTTGGTGTGGGTGGGTAGAAGCTACCCGCCAGGGGTTGACCGAGCAGGGAAGCTGCTCGGTGGCCTCATGGTGAAGGATTTCGATCGGAAATGTAAACACATTAGACATAGCTAGACTAGGTTAATGGCGAGGCTCTGATACCATGTTGTGCCACGGCAGCGCCCCGGCCGTCTACTCGAGGCCAAAATGCGGAATCAAAAATTTTCTTAATTTTAAACCGGCGCTACCGCGGACAATTAACCCGGATCGTAACCATTAACCTAATGCTAGCAAACAAGAGATGGGGTAGAATGCTATACCGAGCGATCTGTGTCCTTCGGTCTTCGTCTCTACTCCGATCTTCTCGCGGAATCTCCGGTCGTCGCTTCCTCATCGAAACGGGCACCACATCGCCGGGTTCTTTTACGGGCTCCCACCTCTAGACCGAGGCAACTCGGGCGCGAAGTTGGCGAGCCGACGTGTCCAAGAGATGCTGTAGATGTGGTGTAGAAAACATTGTCTCATTTGGGGTGAAGTTGCCTTTGGTGATGGAGGAATGAACAAGATATAAACTTGGGAATTTTGGTGGCAAGCTAAAATGAGATGAATGATAATTTTTCCCACACCAAAAATAATATGAACCTTTCTCTCATTCCCTAATGTGGCCGGCCCCTTAAACACAAAAAAGGGTGGAGGAATCAAAACATGAAGGAATGTGAGAGTAGTAAAAGCAAAGGGGTGACCACATCCAAAAGCAATGATAACCATATCATATCAATATCAAATCCATTCTAATCTCAATTAATTGCAAGCCATCATGAAAAAGCAAAGATGCTAATCAAATCATAAAGCCACAAAAGCAAGAAACCCCCTCCACATAGGTAATTTGCAAAACTGCAAATAACCCCCCTCCATCGGAAAGTCCGGTCGGGAAGGAACAAAGGAAAACCGGCCGGAACGGAATGCAAACTGGCAACTTCAGAAAACTGATCCCGTAATAAATTACAGGAAAACCCCGCGACTGTATATACATGCCCGCATTTGTATTCCCACTGAATACAAATGCAAAGAGACACAACTACACTGTCTAATACTAGGATCCGGCTTAAACCAAAACCCGCTAGTAAAATCCGTTCGATCACGATCCGTGCAATACCGCACGTATCTGATCGAACCCTGCCATATCTCCATACGGCCTCTACAGCGTTTCGCCCGAAACTTGAGTAACTGTGTGTGGTGGACTCTAAAGACTCGTCAATACTATGGCTGTGGATTTAACCACTAGCACGTCAGAGGTATTAGCCATACGTGACGGGCTACCAGCTATTGACCAAAAGGGACGTCGATGAGCGAACTCATCCTGACACCCTACTGAGCCTGTCAGTGACAATATCCGTACAGTCCGGTCCGTTCGTCTATGAGTATTGCATGGCGGGCCTAGGGGGTTGGTAAAAGTCAGACCCCCAAAAGCGGTACAAGTCGTGTCGGAGTGTAGCCCAGAACACCCTGAGATACTACTGGAATACCTACCAGTAAATCTCCTGCCTCGGCCGAGGGCTTTGTGTAATGGCTCTCCTAGACACAGCGCGACCTCACCCCCAATACCGGGAGAGACGAACCCCTGCAGATCCGCTCACTGCCTCCATGTGGCTCGGGACTGTACCCAACTAAAACCTGTTTGCACGACTCCTTTGAGCCTTGGTAGGGTAGTAATCAAAGCACAGTGGGAACTCACACGAGACAAATGACGATCTCAGGTCGATGAACTAACCTGTACACATGTCACCAGGGAACTGCTATCTGACGTCTGGTATAATCCCAACTAGCATGTTCCCGACGAGTCCTGTCTGGTGTACTCATAACCCAATGAGCACCTGTATACATCTTAGGTGAACCAACTGACACCAGTGGCTTGTGAGACCGGCCACCGCCCCTCGTCGGGGTCTCGACTGTATACACTAATCTACTATGGAGTATCAATGCCCTGTCTCGAAACTCCCACGACTAGGGACCTTTTAAGGATGTGCTTATAGACCCCAGCTCCCACGTATATGATCGCCCTCATACTGCTGGCAGTCAAGCAAGAATCCTAGGGGCTCTATCAACGTGTAATAGCGACTCGTAAGGTCACCTAAAGCAGGACACGATGATAAAGATAAACCAGATAGCATACTATCGTCTTGAGTAAGACTGTCCTACTGGGATAGGTCATCCCTCAATCATTGCAATCACGTGCCTGTGATCCAATAATTGACTCTGAGGGCACTACCTCCAACACATCGGATGTCGGTAATAGTTGCGATGCACACACACGTGCCCGGAACGGAACCGGACAATGCAAGAAGTAACCACGCTGCACGAGAACGTCTTCTGGGTCACCCGGATCGTCGGCGACGAGCATGACTCCGGTGACGACCAGAAACACGAAAACAAGAAGCAAGAGAAGAAAAGAAGAAGAAGAAGAAAAGGAAGGGCTGGGGTTTGGTGTGGCTCTGGGTTTGGGTTCTGGGGTAGAGAAGAAGGCGAGGGGATGACGACAAAGGGTCGTGATTTTTCCGGCGAGGTTTCACAGCGAGGCAGTGGGTTGCGGAGAGGCTGTTGGGGTTGGGTTCTCAGGTGATGGGTTGTCGGGGTCTGCAACGGGGAAAAGAGGAGAGAGAGGTGATGCTGAAGAGGTGGAAGTGAGGACGAGGGTGATGTCGACGAGGGGTCACCAGCGGTGAGGTCAGGGTCGTGAGTTTTTCTTGGGTTTGTAGGGGTTAGCTTGGGTCGGGGTTTGTAGGGTGCTCGAGAGAAGAGAGAGAGGTGAGTGGAGGCTGTGGTTGCGAGGACGAAGGTGAGGAGGTCGGGGATCGGAGGTGATGGGTGCTGCGGATCGTTTGGGTCGGAGAGTGGGTTGCAGTCGAGGAAAGTGAGGGAGAGGGAGAGGTGATGAAGGTGGAGATGGTGGCGACGGGGTGAGGCCGTCTAGGGTGGTCGGCGGCGAGGACGCGAGCGCGACGGGCGTGGATTTAGTTCGTAGGCAGGAAAAAATATGAAAAGAAGGAGAAGAGAGAGAAAGAGAGAGAGGGATGAGAGAGAGTTTTGTTTGCTGTGAAAAATTGGATTAGGATATATATATATATATATATATATATATATATATATATATATATATATATAGAGAGAGAGAGAGAGAGAGAGACGTGCAGGGAAGGGGAAAAAGAATTAACATATATAAAGAAAGGGGGAGAGAGATCAAATCTGTTATGATTTGAATATGTATTTGTTTTGTTAAGAGATTGAAACAGTTTATATATATTAAGAATAAAATATTAAGAAAATTTGAGTTTTTGGTTAAAACAAAATTACTCCAAAATATGCCCACGTCGGGTCTAAAAATCCAGTTTTAAAATACGAAAAATATACGTGTCGACCAAAACTAAAATTGGATATCCGGATAACGAAAATGCATACCCCTAAGAACGGATACACGTAGCGTGCACGTAGCTATCCAAACGAGCCCGTTTCACTGAACGGGACGAGATCAAAATGCGTGGATGCTACCACAGGGTTAGGGGTATCATGCAGGCTATACAATGTATTTTTAAAATATTTTATGTGACTTTAAATGTTTTGTTGAAAATGCAGATGCCAGATATAATGCCAGTATACAGTATGTATAATATGAAAGTGTACAGATCCACGCAACAATCCAGGATAAATCACAAACATGAATCAAGACTGGTTTCAAGAAAGCGGGTCGGGTCGGATGCAAATACAGATGTCAAATATACTATTCGCACCCAAAACACAGTAAATCAGGAAAATACCATAAATAAAGAAATACATGAACTAGAACTGGTATAAATGAACTAGGGTGTTACAGGTTGGCTCGACAGGAGTTTTAAAAGGTTCGCTTATTTTTCTTCTGCTCGCTCAATGCCTGGATGGCCGTTACGTTTAGCTGACCGCTTGAGACTTGTGGGTGTTTGATATGATCATCGTCTACTGCCGGCATATTGACGAGTCTTAGAGTCCCACAAAGGGGTTACCTAGCTCAGGCGAAACGATGCGGGGGTGCATATGGTGATATGCGCGTATGCCTGATTAAATGCGTGTATATGATACCGCATTATAATCTGGCGTTTTCTTTTGGTCGGGTCATATGTGATATGACCGGTATATTAAATCAATTGTTGATTTAATATTAATGACTATTAGTCTTTTCACTTATAACCTTTTCTTTATTTATTGTATGCATGAATGTATGTATGTACACATGTTGATGTGTATGCACACATGCATGTATACATGTGTCATGGTGATGATACATTGGAGTTGACTATGCAAGAATCACATGGTTTAGATATTTATTTATTTTGACCATTGATTGAAGAATTAATTAGGATTATATCATGGTTGCTTTGTTTCTACACACTTCCATTGTTGAGTTTGACTTGAACCATGGTTTAATTACTACACTTAAACCATGGTTTAATCTCTACTCTTAACCATGATTTAATCTCTATACTCATTCCTTAACCAATTAACAAAATATCTAGATATTTTACAACCGTGGTTATGAGTGAGTAGACTCTCTCATATATTCATTATTCTTTCTATTATTGGCATAACAATTATCTTGAGCTTGCTTAGCTTTCTCCTTCTTCTTCCTCCTCAAAAGCTTACTACCTCCATTAAAGTGAGTTAAGGAGATAAAAAGAAAAGATTTTTAAGTGAGATCCAAACCCACATCACCAATCTACACTAGTTTAGCCCATTAGTTTAGGTTGTTTTGCATCACTTCTACTTGTTCTAGTGAAGCAAGGAGCTTGAGCCAAGGTACTCTGCGGTGGATCATCGTGGACAACGAAGGACTCAAGCGGACCCGTCCAAATACCGAGTTGAACCAAGGAGTCTAGCAAGAAGGTCTTCAAAGGTTGTATTTACTTTCACTTAGCGTTAGATTCTTGTTATAGCATGAGATACTATTTTTGTTACTCTAAATTTCTAGTTTGATCCTAAGTTAGTTTGCTTACCACCCTAAAAAAATTTAATTGTAGCATGTTTGATACAAGATAAACCCTTGTGTGGTGCTATGCAAACTCAACAGTGGTATCAGAGCCAAGCTAGAGTTTTAGGGTAACCTAAACGACGTTAAAAACTTTGAATGGACATTGATTACCCGGAAAAATCTTTCTCTGGAAAGTTTTCAAAATGTTGGAATTTTTCACATTAAAAATATTCAGAAAATCATGCAGGTAATTCTATAGACCCTCTAGAAGAACGATACCCTAACTCGATTAAATGACCGCGGAACCGCGGCAGAAACGTGCTTTTGGCAGCGGTTCCGCGGCGCCATTTGTGAGGCTTGGATCGGCCCTTTTACGGTTGGTCCATAGGTACTTAGGCATGCTTCTAGGTAATTTTAATTTTGCTCAGGTGTTGAGCTTCTCTGTGGATTTTTTGGGTCATTGATCGATCGATCAAATGGTTTAACATCGCCTAAATTTGTATGATACTTATTTCTGCGACCGTAAGTGTAGTATGTAGTGTATCGCCGGTTTCGTTGTTATATGTCAACGACAATTGGGGTATGCAAACTTACTTACGTTGATGACATGTGATGTTATGTGTTGTTGTGATATGATGTATATGATCGTCGTGATTGAATGGCCAGGGGTTTTATATAAGATGAGAGTTTTTCTTTTCATTCATGTAAAATTCATTTGTATGCAATATTCTTTTATTGGGGCACATCCGGGTTGAGGGTGATGTTACCGTTGATGTATATTATTTACTTTTCCGCATTAGGATAGACCCAAGGTGGGGAGCATAAGTGACCGTGTTCTAGAGTCCAGTTGTAACGCTTTGAAAATCGTTTCGGTGAAATTTCGAAAAAATCGGTAAGATAAGGGGGTTTTCTGAAAAAAAAGTCAAAATGCAAATATCTTATTATAAAAATTAAATATACATATTCTAGCTATGTAATTGCTATTATTTGGTGTTTATTGAGCTGCTGGTGAAATTTCAAATTTTCTGAAAAAATATTATTTTATTATTATTTTAAGCCGTCACTAATACAATTAATTAGGGAAAATTACAAATTGGAATGAGTTGAAACAAATTTTGTGCATCATAAAACATTAAATAAAATTTTATCATGTGGTTTTTGGAACGAAATCATTTGCCAAAACGGTTTAGAAATTATTGAAGAAAAAAGGCTTTTTTTTAGCGTAAATGGATGTTTGGGGTATTGTATTTATCATTTTTCATCACCCCATACCCGTACCCACACCCACACACACCCATTTACTCCTCCCCTTAGCCAAATTCAGCAGCCCCCATTTTTTCCCCACTTGAATTTCAAAGGAAAAGAAATGATAGAAAAGAAAAGAAAATGGATGAATTAGGTGGACTTTTGACTTTATGTTGACTTGGACTTTCCTCCCTTGTATTTTCTCTACCTCCCTCTCTCTCCTCACTCCCATTTCTGGCCGAAATTCTCCCCCTCCCAACAGCAGCAGCCCCCCCCAAATCCCACTCTTTTCTTCATCAAAAAAATCCACAAATCACTTCAAAATCCATGCAAATTCAAATCTAAATCCAAATCCGACTCCTACCCATTTTAGCTTAGCCCGTATAGCATGGATCCTTGTGAAAAGAGAGCATTTTGGGAGGCCATGGATGCTTGTGGATCTTCAAATGTTTTTGGGTATAATTCTAAACTTTTTTGCTTAATTTGTTACTTGTTTCTTAAAGCTAATTTAATTAAGTGTTAATGTGGTTTATGTGAGTTTAATTGCATGATTAAGATTTCAAGTTAGGGTTTGTTGTGGAAATGAGTTGTGTTTGATTGTGCATGGTTTAGTGATGTGGATTAACACATTTAGTTTTGTAGAAAACTAATCTAGTTGTTAATTACAAGTTGTTACTTGAAAAATGTCCAAATTAAGCTTTTTGTTGCAAACTAGGTTTTTTGATTTAATTCGAAATATGAGATTAAAAATATGGTTAGGGTTTTTATCATATTATTAACTTTATTAAGTGTAGTTTAATGCTTTAGATCATGCAAATCTAAGCTAGATTGTAGTTTGTGCATTTTTGCTATGAAATTGTTAAAATTTAGGTATTTTGTAAACTAGAATATTATGGTTTTTGGAATTTAATGAGATTAAATTCCGGGAATTGTTTATATGACTTATTTAAGATATTTAATAAATATATTGGCCGCTACATTCATTTAAACATCATGTTTTGTACAAAAACGGCGAATTGTGCTTGCTAGATTTTCGGAAAAATGACCTTTTAGGTGAAATTGGGGTTTTTGTGAGTTTTAACCGAGTTTATATTAAAATTAGTGTTCGTGAATGTGCAAATGAGTGTGATTGGATTTTTCTCGATGGTTTGACGTTTGTACATCGACATCGAGGGTTGGTTTGACTATTCTTGCATGCGTAGGCGATAGGTTTAGACCTATGCGTGATACGCGTGCTGATTTGATTTTCGAATTTAGTTTTAATGCGATATGGTGCGTTATGATATGTAGGTACCCCCATGTGGACTTCGAGACGACAAGCAAGCGCGTGGCGACGTCGGCACCGGTTAGCGAAGACCAGGTGAGTAGATTTATATCTACGGGGAGAAGTCGGGTGGATGGCGTATAGCACCCCCGCAGTCCGTGGTAGTGTATACAGATGCGTATACACACCAACAATTATTATATGTTATTTAGGATTAATAACGATGCTTAGGATGGATATTGGTGTGTTGGACTATTTTTAGTGTTGCGAACCCTACGGTAGTGTTGCACTACACCTGCACACATACATACTTGCATACATTCCTATTGATATGTGCTCATGGGACTCTTTATTGTTATGTGTTCACATGGGTATGGGACTATGTGTTCACATACGGATTTGAGGATGATACTTGGGATTGAGCTGAGTCGATGAGATTTGATTTGAGGCCGTGAGATCGGTGATATAGCAGGGTTCGTATCTTAGATACGACATGACGTTGTAGCGGGTCCTTGACGTAGTGTTTCACACACGTCCATGCACATGTAGGCGGTATCAGTATGTACTAGACGTAGATCAGTACCCCGATCATGATATTTGATAAAGAGGATACCAGGTGAATAGTATGATGAATGTGATATTGACCCGTACCCAGATTGGGATGCCGTACGACGGATTTACGTACGAGCTATATTGATGATTGATCCGCACTCTTGACTTGGGATGCCTGATTATAGATATGGTATCGGATATGATATTATTGTGGCGGGATCACCGACTATACATATACAGGTATGTATATGTATCGACTCAGATGATAGGCGGTTTCCTTACATGTAGTTCAGCTTGTTAGTTCAGCCGTATAGTTTAGTGTAGTTGTTAGATTAGATTAGACTTCTTACCTATTTCAAAAACTAACGAATCGTGGGCATTTTTAAAGACAGATCAAGGGAATCTACGGATATTTCAAAAACGACGTATCTTTTCATAAAAACACCGTAGCCCCTATTTTCAAAACCCCATGATTCGTGTTATTTCAAAAGGCACCATTCGTAGGACTTATATTAGATTATTGCAGATTAGTTATCGTTGTGTCTAGTATTCAGCTCCCGCACATTATTGCTGTTCGCTCTGCCTCGCATATTTATTTTGCTGCACATTCCATTATTGATATCATGCTGTTAGGACACCAGAACCATTACCGATGATGCGTATGTACCACGTACACCTACTTGCCGGCTCACACACATCTTCATCGGTAATTGCCATGTCACGTACACTTTAGAGAATATAATTGCTTGACTTAGATTGTTAGCTAGTAGTTTTGACATGATATTAGTGTACTTCCCTTATATGCCATATTAGACATTGTAGTTATTACCTACCACTTCATGCATACGGTTATTCAGTTGTTCATGCCTAGTTCATTATCATTGACATATGCACTTGTGATGATTTCTTGAGATTTATGATATTTCTGGATTTCGGGGAAAGCCGCAAAATTTACAACTTATGATCTTTTAAAATATAAAATGTTGCGGTTTTCTAGTGATGTAAAGTGTCATCCACCATGAGTTTGCTGTGGTTTTGGAGATCCGGGTCGAGGAGTGGAGGAACCGTCACGGGTACATGGTGGGCCCGGTATGGTACCCCGGGGCAAGAGGAATGTGGTGTTGACGTTGAGCCTGGCTGGGGAGCACTATCTACCGGTGATATTACCCGACGCGTCGGATATCCGGAGGATACCGTCGTGGTCTTGAGATGGATGGTAGGGGCCGGTCCGGACTGACGGCGCCCTAGATATTGAGCTTGAGACATTGATATTTCGAGACAGTGAGATTTATGTTTTGTGTCGATGCTAGACACTGTTGATACTGATTTCATTATGATACCTCAGTTTAAAAATACGAAGGAAATCTCACTAATTTATGAAAACAGTTTCTTCATTTACATGTATTCTGTTTCATGCATTCATACCTCATTCATATGATATATTGCTACCTGAGGCACTGACACGGGCACATGAAATATTACTCGGGTTAGATATTACCCTAGTCATTGTTATAGGCTGCCTGTTATACTTATATTTGAGGATATATTATGATCATTGACCTAGGTTGCGTTATTTATGCGATTTCTGTGCGTAGATGTTTTTCTATTCACGAGTTGGCAACTCATCCCCGTTGTGCCCCAGTTCTTGCAGGTTGCCGTACAGGTTCCTTACGGCTTTGCGGGCATAGTTTCATTCGGGTGATTTGCTAGTAGGTGGGTTTACTTATATCATACCCCCATTATTTACCTTGTATGATATTATTCAGTTGTATCTAGTAAATTCCATCAACCAAACATGTATTTATTGAGTTAAAGACCAGTGTTGTTTATTCTTTCGACCTTAGAGTCGCTCGTTATATTTCTGGTGGTTTTGAGTTTCCTTTTGGGTTTTGATCCTCGCCCTTGGCGTTGTATATTATTTTGCTTGTGTGGTTGTGACCGTCGATTGACGAAGAGCTAGCTCCCGCTTGGGGATGCCTTTTTTTTGATTTCGTATACTATTCATGTTGTATCCCGTTTGGGAGCCAGTAATTACAGAGGAGACTCTGCCGAAATTTTCAGGAAATACTTGATGTTTTTTTCTTAAAAAAAACCCGCATAATTCGGCTTATGCTATTAAAACTACTTGATTTTAAATTGGTTTTCCTTCACTCTACTACTTTTCTTGGTTTGGATTTCTGGGTTTTCGGCTTACTTAGATTACGTACGCCTCGAGACGTTTCGTAGTTTAAGTGCCGGTCATTTTCCGTACTTTCGGGACGTGACAAAGTTGGTATCAGAGCGTTAGGTTTTACCTTCGGAGCGTAGGATGACCCTTGGTTGATGGAATAGGTGACTAAAGTAGAGTGACGTACCGTTGGTATGTTCCGCGGCATATTTACGACACGCCACTCCACTTATGAAGCCTTAGGATGTACATTTCCTTGTTCAATATTATATTCCTTCCTGATCCAGCCTCATCAGTACCAGTTATGGTTTTTCTGCCACGATTATGGGCAGTGAGAGCTACAGCTAGAGTTGCGGTCAGCACAAGCTCGTCACGAACGAGGACTGACCAGGACGAAATTCCGGCGACACACGATTGCAGAGATGTGTCTTTTTACTGTGTTTCCGCGCCGCGAGCGTTTGGCGGATCGCCTTTATGAGGTTACTCGGATGTGCCGATCGACACTAGAGGATTGAGCCACTGATAGAGGCCAGCCAGATTTTGATGACCGTTGGCGTGTTGCTTACTCCTGATAATTGAGGCACTGTTCAGCGTGCAGACGAGCGAGCCAGTTGTTGCTGCGAGCGATGAGATATCGCCCCATATGTTGGAACTATGGCGGGACGAGTTGTACGAATAGATGATAGAAGGTCGCTAGTCACCCGATGATGAATGATTAGGACAGGTGGTTCGTTCGCTTACCCCGATGCGAGGTCATCAGATAGATTGATTCCAGCTGGAGACGATTTCACGCGGAGACGTTGAGAGTCGACAGAGACGATCGAATGTCAGAAACCTATTATTCCAAGTTTAAAGTAGTCGGAAAGACATGCAGGCAATTCTATGGTCCCTCTAGAAGAATGAAACCCTAACTCGACTTAATGACCGTGTGAAAGCCTTTGAACCTTCGGGTTTGCGGCAGTTCTACGGCGCCATTAGTGAGGCTTGGGTTTTCCCTTCTACGGCTGGACCACCGATGCTATGGTATGTACTCGATACTATTAAACTGTGCCCAAGAGGTTGAGCTCTTGGGGGATTATGAGGTTTGACGACTCGGTCGGATGGCTCGACTTAATTCGGATGCTAGATGGTGAGATGCATTTCTTGGGAGACTCCAGATACGAGGATAGCCGTTGGAGCTCAGTCCATATAGCCATGATGAGACGATTCCGAAGCAGTCGACATTAGAGAAAGTGGAGTAAAGAGGTCCGTACAAGATCTGGATAAGACGACGTTCCACTCCGCCGACATCAGAGATGCGATACGCATGCCGAGGCAGAGTACTGGATATACCTTCCAGAAGGAGTCGCGATGGGTATGCAGCCGTTCCGGAGCAAGATGCAGATATAGGAAAGGACAATGACTTCCAGACAGTTGGCAGAGACGAGACATGGAAGAGACCGTGAGCAGGATTCCTTCCAGGACACTGCTGCAATGATACTTGCACCCAGGATCAGATGTGTCACGTACATTCAGAGAGCCAGAGGCCGACGCCAGTGATATGCTGTCTTACGAGTGGTCGCGATGATTGACCAAGAGATGACCAGAGGAGTGCCAGAATGGGATCATCCCCGTTAGCACACCTGATAGGGCCGATGAGCCGATGGACCGAGAGATTGGTAATTCACAGTGGAGATCTTGACCCAGGAGTGGTCATTGTTACGCACACCAGCAGGCCAGAGTCCATGATCATCGACGAGACGTCCCACTAGTGACCGCGACAGTTGGCCCGAGATTCTTAGAGGATGCACTTGAACGGTACTATTTCGCCATTATTGATTACGATGTTTTGGGTGATTTATTCGTCTGATTTGATTTTGATGATTGAGCATTTACGATCTTTGCACAGTGTTGCACTTGATATCGTTTTCGTGCTTCAGTTTCACATGTTTGTGATTTTACGATTTTAAACAGTTGAGTTGGTTTTGTGCGTATGCATGCACACGATTTGGTTCCTGCACTCTGTATAGTTTATATATGCTTGCAGTGCAGTGATACGCCTTTTGTGCACTTAGATGCACTGGACTTCGATTTCGATGGTGATACTCGATATTTGTTTTGTGCACCTTGTGCACCTGATTGATTTTGCGCACGTTCGGCGCTTGATATTGGATTTCATGATTTCGTGCACGATGGATGCACCTGATTTGGATTTTTAGCGCCTGTTGGGCGCCTGTTACGAGATGCGATTTGGTGCACACCAGATGCACTAATTCAAGATTTTTCATGCATGTCAGATGCACCTGATTTTGCTGTCAGGCACACACGTTGCCTACGACAGATGTTTCGTGCACACCCGATGCACTTAGATGTTGTTTCTGTGCGCATGTATGGCATATTCATGGATTTTGATTTCCGTGCGCACCAGACGCACGTAGCATTCATGTGCATATTTTGGGATTGATTTCGTATAGTGCAGTACGTTTTTATGATATTGCTATGTGTTTTCGTACTGAGCAGGACTAGTCAGAGAACAGTAACTGAATATATTTTGCATGCATTGATAGTTATTGAAGGGATTTCCAAAAAGCGAGCTATAGCCTCAGTATTTACCTACGTGTCTGATATGACACGAAATGTTTAAAACAAGGAGACTCTTCTAAATTGTTTCCAAAACGGCGGAACGTACATTTCAAACAAAGGTATATATGTATATAGTTATTTTCTTATGATAGACGTCCGCCACTGTGCAGTGTTATACGCGTTGCACAGCGACTTAAAGAGATTTGGCATGCATTTCCTTCAGATACTTACAGATATAGATTCGATATTTACATGTATAGTTTCGAGTTATGTCATATTGGTTTTGATTTGGATTTGGCATTGATGTCTTCTCCATGACTCCGATGATTGCGGGATGCTTGACGGAGTTTTGATTTGAGTTATATGCTCATTTTTCAAGCGCATGCGCTGCGCTACGATTTGTTTTATGTATTTACAATTTCGGAGCCCCGACGACTTGATGGGTTTTCTTAGATGTTTTAGTATTTGGGGGAGTTTGAGTTTAAATTCGGGGACCGAATTTCTTTAAGGGGGGAATATTGTAACGCTTTGAAAATCGTTTCGGTGAAATTTCGAAAAAATCGGTAAGATAAGGGGGTTTTCTGAAAAAAAAAGTCAAAATGCAAATATCTTATTATAAAAATTAAATATACATATTCTAGCTATGTAATTGCTATTATTTGGTGTTTATTGAGCTGCTGGTGAAATTTCAAATTTTCTGAAAAAATATTATTTTATTATTATTTTAAGCCGTCACTAATACATTTAATTAGGGAAAATTACAAATTGGAATGAGTTGAAACAAATTTTGTGCATCATAAAACATTAAATAAAATTTTATCATGTGGTTTTTAGAACGAAATCATTTGCCAAAACGGTTTAGAAATTATTGAAGAAAAAAGGCTTTTTTTTAGCGTAAATGGATGTTTGGGGCATTGTATTTATCATTTTTCATCACCCCACACCCGTATCCACACCCACACACACCCATTTACTCCTCCCCTTAGCCAAATTCAGCAGCCCCCATTTTATCCCCACTTGAATTTCAAAGGAAAAGAAATGATAGAAAAGAAAAGAAAATGGATGAATTAGGTGGACTTTTGACTTTATGTTGACTTGGACTTTCCTCCCTTGAATTTTCTCTACCTCCCTCTCTCTCCTCACTCCTATTTCTGGCCGAAATTCTCCCCCTCCCAACAGCAGCAGCCACCCCCCCCCCAAATCCCACTCTTTTCTTCATCAAAAAAATCCACAAATCACTTCAAAATCCATGCAAATTCAAATTTAAATCCAAATCCGACTCCTACCCATTTTAGCTTAGCCCGTATAGCATGGATCCTTGTGAAAAGAGAGCATTTTGGGAGGCCATGGATGCTTGTGGATCTTCAAATGTTTTTGGGTATAATTCTAAACTTTTTTGCTTAATTTGTTACTTGTTTCTTAAAGCTAATTTAATTAAGTGTTAATGTGGTTTATGTGAGTTTAATTGCATGATTAAGATTTCAAGTTAGGGTTTGTTGTGGAAATGAGTTGTGTTTGATTGTGCATGGTTTAGTGATGTGGATTAACACATTTAGTTTTGTAGAAAACTAATCTAGCTGTTAATTACAAGTTGTTACTTGAAAAATGTCCAAATTAAGCTTTTTGTTGCAAACTAGGTTTTTTGATTTAATTCGAAATATGAGATTAAAAATATGGTTAGGGTTTTAATCATATTATTAACTTTATTAAGTGTAGTTTAATGCTTTAGATCATGCAAATCTAAGCTAGATTGTAGTTTGTGCATTTTTGCTATGAAATTGTTAAAATTTAGGTATTTTGTAAACTAGAATATTAGGGTTTTTGGAATTTAATGAGATTAAATTCCGGGAATTGTTTATATGACTTATTTAAGATATTTAATAAATATATTGGCCGCTACATTCATTTAAACATCATGTTTTGTACAAAAACGGCGAATTGTGCTTGCTAGATTTTCGGAAAAATGACCTTTTAGGTGAAATTGGGGTTTTTGTGAGTTTTAACCGAGTTTATATTAAAATTAGTGTTCGTGAATGTGCAAATGAGTGTGATTGGATTTTTCTCGATGGTTTGACGTTTGTACATCGACATCGAGGGTTGGTTTGACTATTCTTGCATGCGTAGGCGATAGGTTTAGACCTATGCGTGATACGCGTGCTGATTTGATTTTCGAATTTAGTTTTAATGCGATATGGTGCGTTATGATATGTAGGTACCCCCATGTGGACTTCGAGACGACAAGCAAGCGCGTGGCGACATCGGCACCGGCTAGCGAAGACCAGGTGAGTAGATTTATATCTACGGGGAGAAGTCGGGTGGATGGCGTATAGCACCCCCGCAGTCCGTGGTGGTGTATACAGATGCGTATACACACCAACAATTATTATATGTTATTTAGGATTAATAACGATGCTTAGGATGGATATTGGTGTGTTGGACTATTTTTAGTGTTGCGAACCCTACGGTAGTGTTGCACTACACCTGCACACATACATACTTGCATACATTCCTATTGATATGTGCCCATGGGACTCTTTATTGTTATGTGTTCACATGGGTATGGGACTATGTGTTCACATACGGATTTGAGGATGATACTTGGGATTGAGCTGAGTCGATGAGATTTGATTTGAGGCCGTGAGATCGGTGATATAGCAGGGTTCGTATCTTAGATACGACATGACGTTGTAGCGGGTCCTTGACGTAGTGTTTCACACGCGTCCATGCACACGTAGGCGGTATCAGTATGGTACTAGACGTAGATCAGTACCCCGATCATGATATTTGATAAAGAGGATACCAGGTGAATAGTATGATGAATGTGATATTGACCCGTACCCAGATTGGGATGCCGTACGACGGATTTACGTACGAGCTATATTGATGATTGATCCGCACTCTTGACTTGGGATGCCTGATTATAGATATGGTATCGGATATGATATTATTGTGGCGGGATCACCGACTATACATATACAGGTATGTATATGTATCGACTCAGATGATAGGCGGTTTCCTTACCTGTAGTTCAGCTTGTTAGTTCAGCCGTATAGTTTAGTGTAGTTGTTAGATTAGATTAGACTTCTTACCTATTTCAAAAACTAACGAATCGTGGGCATTTTTAAAGACAGATCAAGGGAATCTACGGATATTTCAAAAACGACGTATCTTTTCATAAAAACACCGTAGCCCCTATTTTCAAAACCCCATGATTCGTGTTATTTCAAAAGGCACCATTCGTAGGACTTATATTAGATTATTGCAGATTAGTTATCGTTGTGTCTAGTATTCAGCTCCCGCACATTATTGCTGTTCGCTCTGCCTCGCATATTTATTTTGCTGCACATTCCATTATTGATATCATGCTGTTAGGACACCAGCACCATTACCGATGATGCGTATGTACCACGTACACCTACTTGCCGGCTCACACACATCTTCATCGGTAATTGCCATGTCACGTACACTTTAGAGAATATAATTGCTTGACTTAGATTGTTAGCTAGTAGTTTTGACATGATATTAGTGTACTTCTCTTATATGCCATATTAGACATTGTAGTTATTACCTACCACTTCATGCATACGGTTATTCAGTTGTTCATGCCTAGTTCATTATCATTGACATATGCACTTGTGATGATTTCTTGAGATTTATGATATTTCTGGATTTCGGGGAAAACCGCAAAATTTACAACTTATGATCTTTTAAAATATAAAATGTTGCGGTTTTCTAGTGATGTAAAGTGTCGTCCACCATGAGTTTGCTGTGGTTTTGGAGATCCGGGTCGAGGAGTGGAGGAACCGTCACGGGTACATGGTGGGCCCGGTATGGTACCCCGGGACAAGAGGAATGTGGTGTTGACGTTGAGCCTGGCTGGGGAGCACTACCTACCGGTGATATTACCCGACGCGTCGGATATCTGGAGGATACCGTCGTGGTCTTGAGATGGATGGTAGGGGCCGGTCCGGACTGACGGCGCCCTAGATATTGAGCTTGAGACATTGATATTTCGAGACAGTGAGATTTATGTTTTGTGTCGATGCTAGACACTGTTGATACTGATTTCATTATGATACCTCAGTTTAAAAATACGAAGGAAATCTCACTAATTTATGAAAACAGTTTCTTCATTTACATGTATTCTGTTTCATGCATTCATACCTCATTCATATGATATATTGCTACCTGAGGCACTGACACGGGCACATGAAATATTACTCAGGTTAGATATTACCCTAGTCATTGTTATAGGCTGCCTGTTATACTTATATTTGAGGATATATTATGATCATTGACCTAGGTTGCGTTATTTATGCGATTTCTGTGCGTAGATGTTTTTCTATTCACGAGTTGGCAACTCACCCCCGTTGTGCCCCAGTTCTTGCAGGTTGCCGTACAGGTTCCTTACGGCTTTGCGGGCATAGTTTCATTCGGGTGATTTGCTAGTAGATGGGTTTACTTGTATCATACCCCCATTATTTACCTTGTATGATATTATTCAGTTGTATCTAGTAAATTCCATCAACCAAACATGTATTTATTGAGTTAGAGACCAGTGTTGTTTATTCTTTCGACCTTAGTGTCGCTCGTTATATTTCTGGTGGTTTTGAGTTTCCTTTTGGGTTTTGATCCTCGCCCTTGGCGTTGTATATTATTTTGCTTGTGTGGTTGTGACCGTCGATTGACGAAGAGCTAGCTCCCGCTTGGGGATGCCTTTTTTTTTATTTCGTATACTATTCATGTTGTATCCCGTTTGGGAGCCAGTAATTACAAAGGAGACTCTGCCGAAATTTTCAGGAAATACTTGATGTTTTTTTCTATAAAAAAAACCGCATAATTCGGCTTATGCTATTAAAACTACTTGATTTTAAATTGGTTTTCCTTCACTCTACTACTTTTCTTGGTTTGGATTTCTGGGTTTTCGGCTTACTTATATTACGTACGCCTCGAGACGTTTCGTAGTTTAAGTGCCGGTCATTTTCCGTACTTTCGGGACGTGACACCAGTGGGAGACCATCTCGAGGAGTCAGGACCGGGTCTCCTAACTCTAGAATTGGTAGGGTCGCTTGCCGCTCTCGTAGGGGTCTAGGGTGTGGGATTGGCTATTCATCACGACCGTAGAACCCGTATTTTCTATCGTTGGCTAAATACAAAATACAGAATTCCTAGTATATCCTATATTTTCGTATATGAGCTCCTGCTGTTGATATTCTGTGATGAGATCGCTTTATATGATGAGACGAATGGTATTATTATATCTATGATATATAATAAGCGTTGCTTATGTTTTACATCCGCGCTAGTCCCGTCCCGCTATGCCGTTAGTTAAGTAACCTAATGGTGCATAACGGGACACTGTGGCCAATGCGAATGGCATAAGTGTACGTTCTATTTTCGTTTCTTTTCTGTGATGGCTTAAAGACTTAAATGATGGGACTACATTAATATGATTAATGTAAGGAAAAATAAACCTAAAAGATGTTGTAGAATCGAATTTGAAAACCACTCGGCTTTTTACGAAAAAGCTACATTTCAAAATTGCGGAGCTTAAGCCACTCATTTTGAAAACTGTTTGATTCTACAACGATATCAAGTTCGAAGCGTTAAAGGTTTATTTAAAAACCATCTGCAACCCTCCGTCATTTTAGGAAGTAGAGTACTTAGTATTCGTGCTACGTTTATTGACTATAGTTAAGGCGTAGTGTACGGTAGCTAAGTGATGTCTTCCTACACTGCATATGATGCAGATTAATTAGGACATTCATATGACATTGTTGACCATAGTTAAGGATCATGTGGATGGGTCTAATTAATCATGAAGTGAAGGGTAGAACTTGACTAGTGCTTGTGATTTGTTGACCATAGTTAAGGTCATAAGTGCTAGGAGTAAAAACCAAATCGGGAGTTTCAAGAGTTGAAATTTGCAATGAGATTGCATACCTTCCATATAATGGTTGGATCCCGATCCCACTGTGAGCAAGAGTTGCTCCCAGGAGAGTTTTGCACTTTACAATTAGCTAACCCATTAGGTGTCTAGAAAGGTGTCAACGGGGCTACGCCTCTGGGAAATTGAGATTTACTTTAATTAGGTCCGTGCGAAAGTACGGGAAACCTCCCTCAAATACCGACACTGGCCTGGCTGAACGGTTAGCGAAGTTGTAGAATATAATTAATCCTGGCTAGTTTTTCTTTTAAGGTTTGAAGGGAAATTTGATAAAAGCAGTGAGAGATATCGATTAGATAAGATAATAACCAATCTGATCTTTGCAAGAGCTTTCGCTGAGTGTATTCTTTTCTCTCTCTTAATGGCAGATACCAATGACAGAACTTAAGCTTCTACTAGAGAAAAATAAACTGAATGGGACCAATTATAAAGACTGGCTGAGGAACATTAACATTGCCTTGACTTATGATAAGGTATCATATGTCCTCACGGCCCCAGTCTCGCCCGTCCCAGGTCCTAAATCTTCAGTTGCGGATAGGAAAATCCGCAAGACATGGGACGCTGACTGTGCCACGACCAAATGCCTTGCGCTTGCATCTATAGATAGCACACATCAAAAGCAGCACAAGCAGATGGATGTCCAATCCATCTTTTTCTATACAAAAGAGTTGTATGGGGAGCAATCTCGTGTCCTACGATACGAAACATCTAGAAAGCCGTTTCAGATGCGGATGGCTCCTGGCACACCAGTAGGTGACCATGTTCTGAAGATGATAGCTCTTATAGAAGAACTTGAGGACCTCGGATGGACAATGGAGAACAAACAATATATTGATATTGTTTTACAGTCTCTCCCCTCTACCTTTGCTCAATTTGTAGTCAACTTCAACATGCACAACATGGAGAAGTTACCACCTGAACTTCTCAATATATTGAGAAGTGCAGAGAGCACGCTCAAAGCAATGAAGACTCCCACTTTGATTGCTGGGCCATCTTCCTCCTCTCTCCCGAAGGCCAAGGCCAAGGGAAAGATGAAGAAGAAACCCACCAAACTTAGAGGTGGAGTTAAAAAGGCTAAGGGGAAAGACAAGTCCACGGCTGGGGAATCGGGGAAAGGGAAATGTTTTTACTGCCACAAAGCGGGACACTGGAAGCGCAACTGTACTGGGTACTTGGATCTCATGAAGAAGAAGTATGGTGATGCTTTCGCTTCAGGTGTGTTTGTGATAGAAAACTGATTTTCTATAAACTCTGCTCCCTGGGTATTAGATACCGGTTCAGGTTTTCACATTTGCAATTCCATGTAGGGGCTGAGAAATAGCAAAGTTTTGAAGACAGGTGACCATACTCTTTGGGTTGGAAATGGTTCCAATGTACATGCGGTTTCAGTGGGAGAGTATCACCTGGGGTTGCCGTCAGGGTGTATATTGGTTTTGAACCCATATTATTATGTACCTAGTATGCTTTGTAATATAATATCCATTTCTTTGTTAGACAATGAAAGATATAATTTTGTATTGCAGAATAATGTTATGAACATTAACCTGAATCAAATGTTGGTTGGGTATGGTATACTTAATAACGGGATATATGTCCTAAATCAACACACAGTTCTCAGCATACAACACACTAATAAAAGAAAACTTTCAGAAATAAATGAAGCTTTTCTTTGGAATTGTAGACTTGGTCATATTAACGAAACAAGACTAAACAAGTTACACAAAGATGGATATTTAAACCCTTTTGAATATAAATCTTATGTGACTTGCCAGTCTTGTATCAAGGGTAAAATGACCAAAACTCCGTTTACAGGACACGGAGAAAGAGCTACTGAGCTCTTAGGCTTCAAACATAGTGATATATACGGGCCAATGTCTACACAGGCTAGACGCGGTTTTTCTTACTTCATAACTTTTACTGATGATTTCTCAAGATTCGGTTATGTGTTTTTATTAAAGCATAAGTCTGAAGCTTTCGAGAAATTCACTGAGTACAAACTTGAAGTAGAAAAACAAAATGGATTGAGTATCAAGATGCTTCGATCAGATCGAGGTGGTGAGTACCTCAGTACAGAGTTTGCAGACTTTCTAAAAGAGAATGGGATTCTCTCTCAGCTCACTCCTCCTTACACACCATGGCACAACGATGTGTCAGAACGTCAGAATCGGACCCTATTAAATATGGTTCATTCCATGATGAGTGATGTTGAGTTACCTGTCTCATTTTGGGGACATGCATTGGAGACTGCAGCGTTTCTATTGAACATGGTTCCAACCAAAACCGTGTCTACCACACCATATGAGATATGGCATGGGAAAAGACCATTTCTTAAACGAGTTAAGATTTGGGGTTGTCCGGCCTATGTCAAAAAGCAAAATCCGGACAAACTCGAGACACGGTCAGTCATGTGTAAGTTTGTGGGATATCCGAAGAACTCATATGGATATCTATTTTACCACAAGGAGGAACAAAAGGTGCTTGTTTCTCAGTATGCCACATTTTTAGAAAAAGAATATTTTACAAATGATACAGATGGCAATGTGGTAGATCTAGAAGATGTTCTAGAAATACAAGTTACAAATGACGACTTGGTTGAACCGGCTGTTGCATCAGAAACTAATGAACCTCAACCACTCCGTAGATCTGGTAGGACTTCTCGTCCACCAGAGAGATACTACGGTTTTCTCATTGATGGTGATAGAGAAGATTGCATCATGGAGGATGATGATCTTATCAGTTTTCAGCAAGCTATCACGAGTGAAGACTCTGTGAAGTGGCTGGATGCCATGAGATCTGAAATAGAGTCTATGTACACCAACAAAGTATGGAGTTTGGATGTTGTACCCTCTGGGTAAAACCCGTAGGGTGCAAATGGATCTTTAAAAGAAAGATTAGTGTAGATGGGCAGGTGGAGACCTATAAGGCAAGACTTGTGGCTAAAGGATTTCGTCAAAGACCATGTCTGGACTATGACGAAGCCTTTTCTCCCGTAACCATGCTTAAATCCATTCGGATCCTACTTGCTATTGTTGCTCACTACGACTATGAAATCTGGCAGATGGACGTTAAAACTGCATTTCTAAATGGTGATTTAGAAGAATGCGTTTATATGGATTAGCCAGTGGGCTTCGTTGACAATGGGAGCAGCGGGAAAGTATGTAGATTGCTTACATCCATTTATGGATTAAAGCAGGCATCGCGGAGTTGGAACATCTGTTTTGATGATGTTATCAAAGAGTTTGATTTCATCAAAAATCCAGATGAACCTTGTGTTTATAAGAAGGTTGTACGGAGAGCTGTCACATTCCTCGTATTGTACGTGGATGACATTCTTCTGATAGGAAATGATATTCCTATGCTACAGTCGGTCAAATCATTCTTATCACAAAGGTTCTCATGAAGGACCTGGGTGATACCACGTATATATTAGGCATTCGGATCTATAGGGATAGATCCAAAAGGTTACTGGGATTATCCCAAACCACGTACATCAACACCATCCTAAAGAGATTTAGTATGGAAGACTCCAAACGGGTGCCTTACCCGCTTGCCATGGAGTCGCTCTCTCCATGGACTTTTGCCCAAAGACCGATGAAGAGAGAGCTCGCATGAGCATTATATCCTATGCTTCAGCCGTAGGATCTATAATGTATGCGATGTTGTGTACATGCCCTGATATAGCTTATGCACTAGGTGTAGTAAGCAGCTATCCATCCAACCCAGGAGAGAATCACTGGATAGCTGTGAAGAACATTCTTAAGTACTTGCGAAGGACTAAAGAACTGTTCTTGGTGTATGGTAACGGAGATCTCCAAATGGAGGCCTTTACCAATTCGAGCTTCCAGAGTGATAAGGACGACAGCAAATCTATCTCTGGCATTGTATTTACCCTCAATGGAGGGGCGGTGAGTTGGAAGAGTTCCAAACAAGACACCGTTCCAGACTCTATGATGGAAGCTGAGTACATTGCTGCAAATATGCTGCAAAGGAAGCAGTCTGGATGGGGAAGTTCGTCTCGGAGCTACGAGTAATTCCAATCATTATTGATCCAATAGCATTGTATTGTGATAATAATGGGGCTATGGCATTAGCCAAGGGGCCTAGGTCCCATCAGCGGTCCAGACACATCCTGAGGCGATATCATTTGATTCGGGAGATAGTTGATCGCCGCGAGATCGAGATTCAAAGAGTAGATACAAAGAATAACACCGCGGATCCACTCACCAAGGCCCTCCCTCAGCCGCAGCATGAGAGACTTTTTGAGATGTTGGGTATGAGATACACCAATAACCGGCCTTAGTGCAAGTGGGAGATTGTTGGATATATGTATGCCCTAGAGGCCATTATTTGATAGTGGATGTCTATATATATATATACATATATATAGATATATATATATATACACACATATATATACACACACACACACACACATATATATATATATATACACACACATATATACACACACACACACATATATATATATATATACACACACATATATATATATATATATATATATATTCAGAGGACTTTCTTGCTCGGCATGATAGTATGCTATCTGGTTACTCTTTATCTGACATGTTCACTTGATCATGCTTTTATTCATTTGTACATGTTGATAAAGCCCTCGAGATATTTGCTTGACTACTGTGAATGCGATGCAGATCAAACTAGTGGGACATATGTAGTTTATAAGCATATCCTGAAATGTCCCTAGTCGTTGGTGTATCGAGATGGGGCATCGATATTCCAGAGTAGACTAGCATATATATAATACTGGACCCATGAGATGGCGGTGGATGATCCCACATCTATTGGTGTTTGACACCGAGATTGTATAACGGGTGCTCAGTGGAGACTGGGTACACTGGACGGACTCGCCGAGAACTCCTATATGGTATTATATCTATCGTCGGATAGCAGTTCTTAGGTGACACTGGTACAGGTTAGTCTGTAGACCCGAGATCGTCATAGAGTCTCATGTGTTTTCCCCCTGTGCTTTGATTTCCACCCTACCACGGCTTTACTGAGTCGCGCAAACAGGTGGCTTTTGGGTACAGTCTCGAGACATGTGGAGGCAATGAGCGATAGGAGGGGTTTCGTCTCTCCCAGTATTGGGGTTGATGTTGCGCTGTGCTCGGCTATATCAGCAAGTCTCTGGCCAGGGCTGATGAGATTTACTGATAAGTGTTATCGGTAGTTTCTCAAACTGTTATAGGCCATACATCGACATAACTTATTGAGTTATTGGGGTCGACGATGCCATCCCTAGACTCGACATGCAGCATATCTGACGAAGAGACCAGACTGTACGGTAAGTGTTACCGGTTGGCTCGACAGGAGTTTTGACAGGTTAGCTTGTTTTTCTTTTGCTCGCTCAATACCTGGGTGGCCGTTACGTTTAGCTGACCGCTTGCGGCTTGTGGGTGTTTAATATGATCATCGTCTACTGCCGGCGTATTGACGAGTCTCAGAGTCCCACAAAGGGGTTACCTAGCTCAGGAGAAACGATGTGGGGTGCATATGGTGATATGCGTGTATGCCTGATTAAATGCGTGTATATGATACCGCATTATAATCTGGCGTTTTCTTTTGGTCGAGTCATATGTGATATAACCGGTATATTAAATCAATTGTTGATTTAATATTAATGACCATTAGTCTTTTCACTTATAATCTTTTCTTTATTTATTGTATGCATGAATGTATGTATGTACATATGTTGATGTGTATGCACACATGCATGCATACATGTGTCATGGTGATGATACATTGGAGCTGGCTATGCAAGAATCACATGATTTAGATATTTATTTATTTTGATTATTGATTAAAGAATTAATTAGGAATATATCATGGTTGCTTTGTTTCTACACACTTCCATTGTTGAGTTTGACTTGAACCATGATTTGATTACTACACTTAAACCATGGTTTAATCTCTACACTTAACCATGATTTAATCTCTACACTCATTCCTTAACCAATTAACAAAATATCTAGATATTTTACAACCATGGTTATGAGTGAGTAGACTCTCTCATATATTCATTATTCTTTCTACTATTGGCATAACAATTATCTTGTGCTTGCTTAGCCTTCTCCTTCTTCTTCCTCCGCAAAAGCTTACTACCTCCATTAAAGTGAGTTAAGGAGATAAAAAGAAAAGATTTTTAAGTGAGATCCAAACCCACATCACCAATCTACACTAGTTTAGCCCACTAGTTTAGGTTGTTTTGCATCACTTCTACTTGTTCTAGTGAAGCAAGGAGCTTGAGCCAAGGTACTCCACGGTGGATCATCGTGGACAGCGAAGGATACAAGCGGACCCGTCCAAACACCGAGTTGAACCAAGGAGTCTAGCAAGGAGGTCTACAAAGGTTGTATTTACTTTCACTTAGTGTTAGATTCTTGTTATAGTATGAGATACTTTTTTTGTTACTCTAAATTTCTAGTTTGATCCTAAGTTAGTTTGGTTAGCACCCTAAAAAATTTTTAATTGTAGCATGTTTGATGCAAGATAAACCCTTGTGTGGTGCTATACAAACCCAACAGTGCGTGAAGGACTTCTTGTAGAGGTTTCCATTGCTCAGACAAAATGGCGGGCTTTGGCTCGAAGGCGGCGTGCTTCCCCTCAATCTTCTGGGAGTGTCCCTTTCTTCAGGAACTCTACATTGAGTTTCCTCGAATCCCGGCCTTCCTCCTGAGTAGTGTATACTTGAAGTGCTGCCTCCCTGTCTTTCACCCTAGGCCGTGGCAAGCCTTCGAAGAGGATATTCCTCTTATTGTGAGCCGTATAGGAGGAGGCTAGCTTGCTCAAGGCGTCGGCCTCGGCGTTTAGGTGTCGAGGAGTCTGCTCCACTTGAATTTCGTTGAAGTCTTTTCGTAGTCTTTTTACCTCGGCTAAGTACTTCACCATTAGAGCCTTCCGAGCCTCGAAACGGCCAGTCACTTCAGCCCCACTCCGGAGGCGATTCGTAGCCTAGCTAGCAAGGCCTCATACTCAACGACGTTGTTTGAGACTTTGAACCCGAGCTTCAAGGAATACTCTATCTCTGCCTCATTCGGGCCTCGAATGATAAGGCCGGCACCGCTCTTATCCTCGGTAGAGGATCTGTCGACGTAATGGACCTAATCGGGGACGAAGTCGGGGCCCTCCTCGATCGAGGGTTGGGACCCGGGGACTGGCACCGACACTGCCTCCTTGTTGAGAATAGTACATTCAACAACGAAGTCTACCAGGACTTGTGCTTTGATAGCTTGCCTTGGGCGGTATTTGATGTCGAATTGAAATAACCCCCACCTCCATTTCTTCAGACGACTAGATGACTGGGGTGAGGCGAGAATAGCCCCTAGGGGATGCTCGGTGAGGATGAGGATGGTGTGTGCCTGGATGTAGTGTCGTAGCTTTCTTGAGACCACGATAAGCGCCAAGACAATCTTTTCTATGGCCGGATACCTTGTTTCTGCGTCCTTAAAGACGTGACTCACGTAGTAGACGGGCTTCTGTATTGCTTCGACTTCTCGGACGAGCACCGAGCCGCAGCCTGATCGGACACCGCAAGGTACAACAGCAGCTCGTCTCCCTCGACAGGCCGGGTGAGCAGTGCAGGAGTTGCCAAGTGCACTTTAAGTTGCTCGAAAGCGTTGTGGCAATCTTCCGACCATTCGAACTTTAGGATTTTTCTCACGGCCTTGAAGAACGAGAGACACTTTTCCCCGGACCTTGACATGAAGCGACTAAGGGCAACCACTCTCCCCGTGAGTCGCATGATCTCCATGTTGATCTTTGGCATGGCCATGTTGAGGATGGCGCTGATCTTCTCTGGGTTAACCTCAATTCCTCGGTAATTGACCATGAACCCGAGGAATTTCCCGCTAGTGACCCCGAACGCGCACTTGGTGGGATTCGGCTTCATTTTGTACTTGCGGAGGATGTCGAATGTCTCACCGAGATCTTTGGCGTGTTCGTCCGACGAGGTCGATTTGACGAGCATGTCGTCAATGTAAACCTCCATGTTCCTCCCGATCCGCGGTTTGAACATTCTGTTGACCATGCGCTGGTATGTAGCTCCGGCGTTTTTGAGGCCGAAGGGCATCACTTTGTAGCAGTATACCCCCCTGTTCCCTGATTAAAAATCAGGAGAAGCTTCAGAATAGGCATCACGTGCTCACACGTGACCAGTTGTCACGTGTTGGCACGCGACATTTAAAAGCAGCGGCACAATATACCTTCGTTCCCTGATTAAATCAAAGAAAAGGCTCCAGAAAAGGTCACGTGCTCACACGTGACCACGGGTCACGTGTTGGCACGTGACGGCTAAGCAGCGGCCAGAAGACAGAGCGCAAAAGAAGAAGAAAGGCCCGTTCCAGGGGTCACGTGTCTACACGTGACCAAGAGTCACGTGCCTACACGTGACCAGGGGTCACGTGGCCACATGTGACCGGCGTTAAAAGATTTATTATTTAACAGGATTAAATCCTGAGAAGAGATCATTCAAATCTTTCCAAGTAGAGATTGATTATTTGGAACCGTTGGATTAAAAACCTAAAGGTGATTAAAAATCACCAATTCTTGGTAAAATCTTGGACTTGGAAAGATTTTCTCTTAAATCTAACCGAAATAACAAAGAAATATCTTTGGATTTAAAATCCAATGGTGAATGAAATTCACCTAACAATCTAAAGGCCCAGATTAATGATAAAAATCTCCCAACATACAAATCAAATCTCTCAATGAGAGATTTACTGAGCAGATTGATTCTCTTCCTTCTCCTATAAATAGGAGCCAAGAAAAGAAGAGAAGGGGACCCTTTTCGAAGATCTTTTTTTCTAAAACTCCTTTCTGAGACCTTGAGACTTCTGGATCTTTTTCTACATAGAGAGAGAGAGAGATGGAGCTTTTGATTCTCTGCAAAAAGAAAAAAATTAGGTAAGAAAGGAAAAGGGGAGGCTTCAAAGGAGAATTTAATTCTCGAAAGAGTTTAACTCTTACATAAAAAAAAAGAACTTAGTTCTTTGTCTGGTTGATGATCTGCAAAGTGCACATCTCCCCATGAATTGAGAATTTAATTCTCATTGGGTTGAGATCCTGCCATACAGATCTAAAACACAGAGGAGGAACTGAGTTTAGAGAATTTAATTCTCACAAAATAATAGGAATTCAATTCCTTTTGAGATAAAGTTAGGGTTTAACCCTATGTTATGGGAATTTAATTCCTTCAAAATGAACAGAACTAGGGTTTAACCCTAAATGAGAATATAATTCTCTCGAACTCACAGGAATTTAATTCCCTTAAGAAAAGAAACTAGGGTTTAACCCTATTAAGAATATAATTCTTCAGAAGTTTAGGGTTTAACCCTATGAACAGAACTTTAATGCATACAGAGACGCACGAAATGAAGCTCTGAAGAAGGCACCTCACGTGTTACCACGTGACTCCTAAAAGAGAACTTTGAGGCAATGTCTCACGTGCCCTACGTGATCCCTGAAGCACACAAAAGAAAAAGAAACAGAAAAGAACTTTAGGACGTCCTCACGTGTCGACACGTGACCCCTACTGAGCATTCTAGCGGATCAAAGCGCAAGCCCCCATCACGGGCCCACACGTGATGGCTTTCAGAATTAAAAGTGTTAAACACTTATCTGTAGAACAAAATAAAGGGAAACAGGGCGCTATCACGTGCTACCACGTGATCCCTTGGCTGAAGCTTTAACAGACAAGCACCAAAATTCTCATCACGTGACGGCACGTGATACTTTAAAAGTATTCAAGACTTTTGACCGAACAAAATAAAGGAAAGCAGGGCGCCCTCACGTGTTACCACGTAACACCTCTTGCCTTAGTGTTTAACACTAAATTGAAAACTCTGCATCCAGTGTTTAACACTGATTCTTCTTAGTGTTTAACACTAATTTGGAAAACTCTATTTGCAGTGTTTAACACTGATTTGCTTAGTGTTTAACACTAATTTGAAAAATCTTTCCCCAGTGTTCAACACTGATTATCTTTTTAGTGTTTAACACTAACTTGTTAATCTTTTCCCAGTGTTCAACACTGTTGGTCTCTAGTGTTTAACACTAGCTTCAGCCCAATTGGCTAAGTTTCTAGAGGCAAAGCCTCTCCTTCAATGAACCAAGAGAGGGTCAATATGAAACATGATTGGACTTAGCCCAAACTGGCCATAAGTCCTCAATTCAAACTTAACTGGGCTGATGGGCTCATAATATAATTAATTGATCTTGGTTCCAAATTGGGCCAAAGATCATCCAATCTACCTTGGTTTAAGGGTACATCTCTTCACTCCTTTGATACTTGGCGTTGTAATTCCTCAATGTCTTCAAAGAGGTGACGGGTCCCGATGACCACACACTGATACGGACTGTGGGGTCCTTAAACTCATTGACTATAAGGTCCTTAACCTTGACCGGGATGTCTTAAAACTAACGCCGGACTGTGGGGTCCTTAAACTCATGGACTATGAGGTCCTTAACCTTGACCGGAACGTCTTAAAACTAACGACGGACTATGACGTCCTTAACCTTGACCGTGATGTCTTAAAAATAATGCCGGACTGTGGAGTCCTTAAATCCACGGACTACGACGTCCTTAACCTCGACCGCAACGTCTTAAAACTAACATTGGACCGCAATGTCCTTAAACTACCTATTGACCGCGATATCACTAAACTAAACAACAGGGCCCCCTTAATTGCGCTCTTATTGGATCTAAACGATCCCGTTAAGTTGATCTTAGTCTGAAATAAGACTAACGTATCCTTAACAAACGCTTAAGTTGATCTTAGTCTCAAAAAAGGCTAACGTATCCTTAAACCTAAAACCCCAAACCCAAATCTACGATAATACGGATTTGGACTAGTCCACGCCCTACGGGCGACGACATAACTCAGTCTCCGTATACAATCCACGGGCATCCACAAACAAAACAAACACACACGACACGAAGTAAAATTTCTGGAGAAGGAGAAAGTGATTACCGCGATGCGATAACGTAATTAACTGCAGGGGCTTGCGCCTGCAGGGAAGAGCGTCCCCACAATCAAAAACCCCTCAAGCGAGGGGGAATCTGACGAAGTCTGCTACATCGGACGCATCCGTTTAAACCTTCGATATATGGTGCCATAAATCAACTTGGTATCTTCAGAGAGGTGGATGGATAGCACCAATTAGCATCTGCCCCGAATCTCAGGTAATACGTCCCTGCGTCGTCGCCGTCTTTTGGAGGGGAATAGATTCTGGCATGCCCGGTGGGACCTTTTCCTCTTTCCACTCCACACTTCGTGTGTCGTGATTCGCGAACCAATCGCGGTTCCTTAATGGTTGCCCTTGGGCTGTGAGGTACTAAGATTTGGCGTTTTGCTTGGTGCAAAAAACAAAGGATCAATGGCGTTCAACTACTCGAACTGCAAATGCAACAGACGCTCCGCCTCACCTGGAGGTGTAGCATATGGACCGCAGGCTGCATCCCTATTCACTATGCCTTTGGAGCAAGTGACCCAAGCTACTACTGGTCTATTCTTTGGGACCATGCTCCCTCCAGTGAACGTCGATATCCCAATTCCCGTACCGGAAGCTTCGAAGAAGTCGGCCTTCGATCGACTTGCTACTCCCATGCCCCCTCTCAACGGGTCGTCCAATTCTTCAGTCTTCACCAGACTGAGTCTTAACTCCAAAGGGCCCGCCAAAAAGCCCATGATACCTGAGAAGGCTATCCCAAAGAAGACAGCTTCTCCCGAAGTCGTCAAGGCGACTTCTACTGCCAGAGAGTCGGTCTTTGCAAGACTGGCGGTCCCAGCTTCCGCTCCGGTTTGAAGGTCTGTCTTTGACATACTGGATACCGCCACCCAAAAGACGTCAGTCTTTAAGAGGCTGACACCGGCAATAGCCCTTCCCAGGAACAGGGGGCAAGACGCAGCCGTCGCTGAACCAGTCCCAACAACCCGTCACGCCCGACGTCGCCACTGACGCCGGATAAAAAAGGCTGGGGCAACTCCCCCACTGGGCTAACTCCACCAGCTCCAACGGTGGAAGTTAATGCTGCTATCCCAACTGGGAACAGCTTCGAGCTGCTGAACAGGGTACGCAGAAACTCGCCAACTGCGGTGCTCAAAAGATCTCCTCCACCGGTAGAGACTGCCGTGGAAGCAGAAAAGCCGGAGCAGCCTCTTCAATCGCTGTCCTCCAGGATCTACAAGACATGGCGACAAGTTAGAGAATCTGTGATCGATCCTAATTACTCTCGCCAACACAAGAAGTCGAAAGGTCGACCAGAAGAAAATCCCCCGATCAAGCAACGGAAGGTGACGACCAATTGGGTGCTCAAAGCAAAGGCCCCCTCAACTTCAACGGCCTACAAGAGAGGAAGACCAGAGGAAGTCCCCGCTCCCACAGCAAATATCAAGGACAATAAGCTAAAACGCCTTAAGTCTGGGGGCATGATGGTGCATACGATTTACATGGCGTCAGGGAAAGAGGACAGCCGTACATCTACAGGTCACAGACCGCTTACGCGATCGGTGACTAAAGCTCAGGAGCAGCAGCAGAAGCTCCAAGAAATGATGAATGCGATGGCCGCACTCACTGGGACAAAAGAAAGCCCCGAAGCGTCCTCGGATCAACGCCAGGAGCAGAAAACTGACGCTGAATTCCTTCGTAGGATACTAGAAAAGAAGGATAAAGAGGCTGCTGAACAAGCAGCCAATATACAACGAATGTCCCTTCTGTTCCAGGACATGGTGGGTATGATGATCCAACAAGAGCCCCCTACTGAAGATCCTCCAATCGTTGTTGAAGACGACAGGGGAGAAACGTCAAATCCTCCACCCGCTCTGTCAACAGCCAAGGAGGAGGCAATCTCCAAGGCTGACCTGGACGAATACATAGCCCAACAGATACACGTTTACCAGGCGACTGAGGCAGCTGGTCAAGTTGTCAGGACAGAAAGACCATATCCGAGCTGGTATGACCAGATCAAATACCCGCCGGGCTACACAATACCAAAATTCCATGTCTATAAGGGGACTGGCAATCCCCATCAGTATGTGGCCCAGTTCAGGGCGCTTTGTGGCAACACTGGTGGCGACGATAAGCTCTTGCTTCGCCAATTCGCCGGCAGCTTATCAGAAACAGCGTTCAAGCGGTATTCTGAGCTCCCGAATGATTCCGTCAAGACGTTCGCTGAAATGGAGTTGCTATTCACTCAGCGATTTGCAAGCGCCAGCGAACGTACCCCGATAATGGCATTGATTAACGCCAGGGTGAAACTAGGCGAAACGTGGGTCCAGTACGCTATACGCTGGCGAAAATGCGAACAACGCATTGAGGAAGCGCCCGCGGTGGGCATGTTCGTGGGTACCCTGGATCCCCATGCAACCATCTCACAGTTCATGATGTTCTTCAAGCCGACCACGTCTCAGGCTTTGATCGACAAGTTGGCCCAGATGGACCAGATGGGTCACAGACCGTCTCCCCCGAAGCCAGAGCCTCGGAATGACAAGGGTAAAGGGAAGGCAACCTTCGTCGCGAATGCTCAGCAGCAGCCCAGTGCCTCAAAGCTGGCGGATCAACTGGAAGAAAGACGGTGGTATTATAATGAAAAGATGAAGCGTCCCTACTCGTTCCCGCGGGATAAGACAAAATGGTTATTTGAGCTGGCAGTACGCAACAGGCTTATCAACTTGCCAAATCCGAGGCGACCGCCACAACCCACTGAGGTGAATAACCCCAATTACTGCCCTTACCATCAAACGGTAAGCCATCCGATTGAGGACTGCTTCGTCTTCAAAGGATGGATTGAAGATCAATACCTACAGGGAAAGTTTACGCTGTCCGAAAAGTGGAAGGTGAACCCGCCACAGCCGCATACTCCTAAGAAGGCGGATACGCCGGGGGCAACCTGTTCTTTCATTGAAGAAGCGCCATGGGGGGTCATGCTATTAGCTAAAACCAAAAGGATGCTGAGTGATCTTCATGCGTGCCCGGCGGTCGAATGGAAGAACCCGCTCGAACCTCAAATCATCGAAGGGATGCTGAAGCCGCGTCCAACTACAAAGATCGGTGGTAATGGCCTAAGTACTCACACCCAACCGTCAAAATCTTCGAAGAAAAAGAAGAAGAAATCCAAGAAGCCCGTGGAGCCTGGAGACAAGCGCACGGATTTGCAGAAACAGATTGACGCGCTGGAGGAGTACAATCAAAAGGCGCAGACTCCCGTCACACTCCAAGAGTTCCTCAACCACGTCTTTCAAGAGGAAGATGATGGAGAAAGCTCGACGGATGAATCTGAGGGATATGTGGCGAGTTGTCTTGTGATTTCCCACTCGTTTACGGACGATGAGAAAACCCCTGGCACTGAGAAACTGGGGGCAGAGCCTGAGCCAGAACTTGTATGGCCAACAGATGAAATGATCGACGCCTTTCTAGACGAGATTCGTTTGAAAAGTAAAGCCGATCAGGAGCGTGAGATGGCTGCATTGGAAGGAGCCAAACGCAAGCGACTAAACGAAAGAGTCGAAGCACTCCTGCCAGATCAAAAGACACCCGATGTGGATAAAAACATATTGAAGACGAGGAAAAGGTTTGCCAAAGCCATGTCGATGGGAATGAAGCTACCGCCCTCGGAAGAAAACACGTTCGATGGGGCGGAGAGGCACCCCAATTACTGCTCATATCATCGGAAGATTTCACACCCCACTGAGAAGTGCGATGCCTTTAAGACATGGTGGCAGGGATATGTTGCTCATCGGCAACATTTTAAGCGCATGAAACGCAAGACTCGTCGGGAACAAAAAAGTACGACTGAAGGGCGCAAAAGAACTGCCGGCAACTGTTACATGGTCAACGCCGAAGGGTCACAAGTTCTCACATTTGGGAGCGACTCTGATGAAGAAATGGCTCTGGGCCCTCTCTTTAAAGAATCCGTTTTAGGGAAAGAGGAAGAACCAGAGGCCTGCGAAAACATTCAGCCGCGCAATCGCACGCTCCCGGAAAAGAATCTCGGACCCGCGAATAGAAAAGATAAGGGAAAGGAGAAGGTCACTAAGGATATCACCTTAGATGACCAAGTTATGAAAGAGTTGACTGCCAAAGACCCTCCCAGGAAGGGTAAGGTGGACTACAACATCCTAGCACACCTAAGGAAACTACCTTCACAGCTCAGCATTCTCGACGACCTCCTATTATCAAAGGAAGCGATAGATTCACTAATCAAGGCGTTACAAGAGCCCGAACAATTCCAAGCCTTCCTCGCCGAAGAAAGGATGAAGGATGAACTGGAAGAAGTGCACACGGCCGATATCACTTTCGGTGACGAAGACCTACTCCTTGGGATGTGCGACCACAACCGTCCCCTCTACGTCTCTGGGTATTGCCACGATATAAAGATAGGCAAAATCTTGGTTGACAATAGGTTCCGTTAATCTCCTCAATGTGCGGGTGTTAAAGGAAATTTGCATGAGCGTCCAGCACCTTACTCGGGACAAGATTACCATCTCCGGTTTTGACTCCCAGTCGTCACGAACTCTCGGATCTGTGATATTAACATTACGCTTTGGACTACTCGTCACGGACATCAAGTTTCACGTCATTGACGCCAAGACCTGCTACAACGCCTTGCTCGGTCGTCCTTGGTTACACGAGTACAACATCATCCCTTCCACACAGCATCAGTGTATGAAGTACTTTAAGGATGGTTTTGAGTATACCGTAACAGGTGAGCTGAACCCATTCTCCGTGAACGAAGTCCGCAAGTACGAAGATGCAAAGTACTTTTTGCCAGACTTCGAGGATACAGAAAGGTGTCGCAAGCCGGAGAACAAAGCCGCCGCCACCATCCCTGTTTTCGGAAGTGATACCGAAGAAGAAGAGGAAGAAGAGATAGTTTACGCTGGTCCGTCTCGACGCAACAACCCGGGACCGTCCGCCCCCATATTGATCTTCGGAAGTGACTCGGAAGATGAGGTTATTGCCGTGTTCTCCAGTCGGCCGTCAATACAAGCATCCCCTGGCGATGATCAGAGTTTGCAGATCACCATGGTGCCGCGGGAACACTACAAAGACCTTGACGCACTCGAAGCTCACAGCGTGCAAGAGCTGCAGACATTTTACGTCCCTCCCAGGCAGAAAGGCGAAAAGGTGATCCTATTCTATCGATCCTCGGAAACAAGGGTGGAGAAAGAGATCTGGCATGGCGCGGATTCTACACTCGACAGGCTCCAACCCATCCGTTTGCCCAGATATTACACAAACGGACTAAAAAGGCTATTAAAGCACCAAGGGGTACCCTTAAAGCAGACTATTCGACAAGCTCGGTTCTACAACAGGATTTGGAATGTCCATAGGACTCAGCGCAAATTGCCCAACGGGAGAATGGAAACGCTTAGGCTTGGATATGTGAGATCCGGGAAACGGGAGCAAGTCCACGGCAGCTACGCCATATATAACTTCGATGAGGAGGAGGACACCCTGTCGGGGAATGCTAACCCCTCGTCAAAACTGGATCCCGCGAGCGAAGTGCCGAGTCCGTCATTTGAAGAACAAATGGACAAGCTTATCAGGAAAGCGGGTCAAAAAGCTCGGGAAGACCACAACCGCGAGATGGCCATCTACGAGAAGGCCAGGATGCAACATCTGTTTCAACAGGCTGCAAAAGACGAAGATGCTCCTCCCTGTCGACCCATTGCGCAAAAGGCCCGACGCAGAGGCAGAAGTAAGTCAAAAGGCAGAAAAGGAGGTCGACAACGACAACGTAGGATCAGAGAGTCATGTGATCGGGCATTGCGCGGTCCAGATTTGTCCCTTATGAAAAAGACGAGTCAGGCATACTCTTTTCCTCAGAATAAAACACTGAGGATACTTGACCTAGCTTTAAAACATCGAATGATTACACTTCCGGAGTCTAAACACCCCGAGCAAGCTAACGAGGTCTCTCATCCAGGCTATTGCGCTTATCACCGAGCCATAGGACACCCTATCGAAAATTGCTTCACCTTCAAGAACTGGGTCGAATACCAATACCAGCAAGGCAGATTTGCTCTATCCGACAGCTGGAGGGTAACGCCGCCACAGAAGCATGAACCCAAAGCTACAAGAGTAGAACCAGATCCACATCGGTCTTGGAAACGATCTCGTACCTGTCGTACGATAGCGATATCAAAAGAAGAGCCCGAGAATAGGGATGAGCTCCCTTGGTGCTTCGAAAACGATGATGATGAGGTAATCTCAGAATTTCTACCGGCGCCGAAAGAGCTGGAAGATGGAATACACACTACTGCAGATAACCTCAAGAAAATTGAGTTGGGGACGGCGAACGACCCACGACCGACATTCGTCAGCGAGCTGCTATCTGAAGAAAGGGTGGCTGCGTTAAAAGACGTGCTTATGTAGCATAAAGATTGTTTCGCGTGGAACTATTCTGAAATGCCAGGATTAGATCCAGAGATTGCTGTGCATAAATTAGCAATATCCCCGGATATCTAGCCAGTCAAACAAGCTCCGAGAAGAATGCGGCTCGAGCTTGAGATGAGCATTAACGCCGAAGTCAAGAAGCTGATCGATTCTAGGTTTATCCAGGAGGTACAGTATCCTGACTGGGTCGCCAATATCGTCCCGGTAATGAAGAAAAATGGGACAGTACGCATATGTGTGGACTTCCGAGACCTCAATAAGGCCTGCCCGAAGGATGATTTTCCAGTGCCAGTCACCGAACTGATGATAGACAATACGTCCACTCATGAGGTTTTCTCCTTTATGGACGGCTTATCAGGGTATAATCAGATAAAGATGCATCTCGAAGACCAGAAGCACACCGCTTTCCGGACTCCGTTGGGTATATTCTGCTACAAAGTTATGCCTTTTGGTTTAAAGAATGCCGGCGCCACCTATCAAAGGGCCATGACGAAGATCTTCGATGACCTCATACATGAAATCGTCGAATGCTAATCGACGACCTTGTAGTGAAGAGCATGCCATACGAAGAGCACTTAGAGCATCTGAAGACCGTATTTCAACGCCTTCGGCAATACAATTTGAAGATGAATCCCCTCAAGTGCGCATTCGGAGTTTCCTCGGGTAAATTCCTAGGATTCATCATCCGACACCGAGGTATCGAAATAGATCCGTCAAAGATCAAGGCGATTACGGAAATGCCTCCGCCAAGAACTCTCAAACAGCTGCGGTCTCTCCAAGGAAAGCTCGCATATATTCGGCGATTTATAGCCAACCTCTCAGGCAAGTGCCGTCCTTACAGCCACCTGATGAAGAAGGGAACTCCATTCGTCTGGGATTAAAAATGCCAAGGTGCTCTGGACGTGATCAAGCAATACCTGCAGAACCCGCCGGTGTTAGCTGCTCCAGTAAAGAGAAAGCCTCTTATTCTTTATACAACTGCCCTTGAAGGTTCCTTAGGCGTATTGTGGGCACAAGAAAACGACCAAGGGAATGAGAGAGCGCTCTACTATCTGAGTCGAGTCCTACTGGGGGCAGAAAGCAACTACTCCCCTATTAAAAAACATTGCCTGGCGTTAATCTTTGCGATAACCAAGCTCAGGCACTATGCGTTGGCGTACGAAGTCCGTCTCATATCGAAAGTGGACCCTCTTAAATACTTGATGTCGAAGGCCATATTAACGGGGCGACTCGCTAAATGGGCCCTGCTCTTGATGGAGTTCTCGATAACTTATCAACCTCTCAAGGCAGCGAAAGGCCAGGCCATCGCCGACTTCCTCGCTGAGCATCCGGTACCGGCCGACTCTCCTTTGAATTGCGATCTTCCAGACGAACATGCGTTTGATGCGATCGACGGTGGTGATACCCGATGGGAGCTTTATTTCGGCGGAGCATCTTCCGTGAAGAAGTGCAAACAAAGTACCCCTATAATCAAATCGGGCGTAGGCCTCATCTTCATGACTCCACAAAGAGGGATAATGCGCTTTTCCTTTTTCCTAACAGAGCCAAGGACAAATAATGAAGCAGAATATGAAGCTTTGATAGCAGGTCTTGAGATCGCTGTCGACATAGGAATCGAAAACCTCCTTATATATGGAGACTTCCAGTTGGTCGTTAGTCAAGTAAACAACGACTATCAAACGTGCAAACCGGAGTTGGTAAAGTACGGTGAGAGAGTACGACAGCTGCTGACTCAAGTCCCTTCCTACACCTTAGAAAACATACCGCGTGCCGAAAATAGCAAAGCGGATGCATTGGCTAAGCTCGCTAAAGAGCTGACTGATGAGAACCTTGATGATGTCAGAATTGTGGTACAAAGTCGTCGAGTACTTGCCCCTACAGGGATATCCCTGGGATCACCCGAAGAGAAAGGAGCGACTGAGCAAATGGCTATGCAAATAAAAGACCGGGAAAGGGCCGAGGATTGGAGAGAAGTCTTTATAGACTACTTCAAATACCGTCGAACGCCCGAAGATGTGTCCTCAAGACATCAGCTTATGAAACGAGCTCTGTCTTTCGCCTTCATCAATGATACTCTGTACAAGAGGTCTTTCGATTCTTTGTGGTTGAGATGCCTGGGACTTGACGAAGCGAAAAGAGTCGTTCAGGAAGTTCACGACGGACTCTGCGGTTCTCATCAAGCTGGCCCAAAGATGAAGCTGAAGATCAAACGAATGGGTTATTATTGGCCCACAATGATCCAAGACTGCCTCGAGTATGCGAAGCAATGCCACTCGTGCCAAATTCATGGGGACTTTATCCATCAGCATCCAAATCCACTACATCCAACGGTGGCTAGCTGGCCATTCGAGATGTGGGGGACTGACGTAATCGGCCCTATCGAACCAGCATCATCCAGGGGACATCGTTTCATCCTGGCGACGGCTGACTACTTCTCCAAATGGGCAGAGGCAATACCGCTGAGGGAAGTGAAGACGGAAAATATTCTCCATTTCTTCAAGACGCACGTCATATATCGGTTTGGAACCCCGCGACGGATCATCTCCGATAATGGGCCAGCCTAAAAAAGCCACAAGATTAGTCACTTCGCGCAGCAACACAACATAGACTGGAGATATTCCTCAGTTTATAATCCACGAGCTAACGGTCTGGCCGAAGCTTTCAACAAGACCTTGACGAAGATCATGAAGAAAATGGTGTCCCGAAATAAGAAGGACTGGCATGAGAGGCTACAAGAAGCTCTCTGGGCGTATCGAACTACGTTCAAAATGGCCACGAACACAACGCCATATGCGTTGGTATTCGGTACAGAAGCAGTACTCCCCCTCGAGATAGAGTTGCCCTCTCTACGAGTGGCGGTCCACTACGAGCTGACGGACGAAGAAAATGCTCGCTTTCGGCTCGAGGAGCTTGATGCCCTTAATGAGACCCGGCTCATATCGCAACAAAATCTGGAGGCTTACAAAGCAAAGATGACACGCTCATACGAAAGATTGACTAGGCCGAGGACATTCCGCCAAGGCGAACTCGTGCTAGTGGTCAAAAGACCTATGATCCCCAATCGCGCCAAGCGGGGAAAATTCGAGCCGAACTATGAAGGCCCGTACATCATAGACAAGGTCTACCAGGGCGGAGCGTATCTACTCATGGATATGCACGGCGAAAGACCTTTCAGGCCAATAAACGGTCGCTTCCTGAAGAAATACTACGCTTAACAGGTGAAGGCCTAGGTCAATGATAGATGACGACGACTATGTCCGCTCGCTATCTTCCTAAGCCCGAACACTAAGTAGTAACCGGCCTTCCTCAACAACGGACCGAAACGTCCTTAAACTAACGACGGACCGAAACGTCCTTAAACTAGCAATAGACCACTATGTCCTAAAACTAGCTGTTGACCGAGATGTCGATAAACTACGGTGCATTGCAGCATCTCAAAGCCGATAAAAAAAAATAGAATACAAAAAATTTAAAAAAAAAAATAATAATAGAAATAGAAACGGTATGTCCATAAGCAAAATGGGCACGGATGAAAACCCGAAAGGGCTTCGTGAGTAAAAACAGCAGGGCTACCGGCGAGTGTTTGTGAAAACCCGAAAGGGCGCAACCTCGTTAAAGGACACTTGCACGGTCCTCACGACCTTGTAAGGAGAAACCATTCGCGTGAGATCCTTACGACTCACAAAGGAGCAACACACTTAGGAGTCCTCACGATTCCTAAGGAGAAATTACACTTGCGAGATCCTCACGACTCATAAGGAGAACCCTCTTATGGGACCCTCACGGCTCATAAGATTTGAAAGACTTAAGTCACAGAGACCTAAAACCTGTGCTTAAGCAACCCCCACAACCTTCAATTTAGGCCCTACAAGTGGCTCAATACTGACCCTTGTATACAATCCACGGGCGCGAATAAACATTTCCCTAACCAAGTCCCGTTCGTGACTAGGGATATGTTCGTATGGCAAACAACCCCTATAGGTCCTCTCGACTTATAAGGAGAAAACCCTTTTGTAAGATCCTTACGACTTGCAAGAGGACATGCACTTAGGAATCCTCACGATTCCCAAGGAGAAAACACACCTGCAAGATCCTCACGACTCGCAGGGAGAAATACCTTTATGAGACCCTTACGGCTCATGAAGTCAAAAACCTTAGTCAACAGGACCCTTAACCCTGTTGGCTAAGCCACCTTTGTTCGATATTGACAGAGGCAAGTGATGATTCGCTCCTGGCAATATCCCAGTTGTAGCGATGCTAATACCGAAATCGGTGTCTAAATCCAAGCTTGCAGTGAAAAGCCAGCAAGCCACACATGCATACGAAATAGCCGAAATGATGGGGCAACTTGCAATAAAAAGCAGCAAGTAAAAATGTATGCATGAGAAATAGCCGAAATGATTGGGCAACTCGCAATAAAAAGCAGCGAGTAAAAATAAAATAAATAGCCGAAATGATTGGGCACCGCGAAAGATAGCCGATATGATTGGGCAATCGCGACCTTCGCGATATAAAGCTGAAATGATAGAGCATCGCAGAAAAAGAAATAAAATAAAAATGAAATTTACGCCCTACAGGTAATGTTACATCTATCCCTGTATACAATCCAGGGGCGCAAACAAAGAAGGAATCGCACTCCTCCTCTCCTAGGTTTCATCAGAAGAAGAAGCCAAATCTCGATAAGCCGCAAGTGATCTAGAGATCGTCTCAACACTCGTCTTGCAACAACGGACACAACTTCAAGCGAAGCGGAACAGCGGCAACTCTCAGTTCCATGGCTCGGCGATATACAGATCACCAAGAGTCAAACTCTCATCCCATGAAATGCGGATACAATCAGCAAAATTCCTGGTTACGTGGAACGCGGATAACGTCACTCTTTGACCCCGTGGAAAACGTCCAGAGCGGATCCTGGTCCTCGCAGAGCACGGCAGTGAACCCGTGTGAAGCATCCAGAGCGGAGCCTAGTCCTCACCGAGCACGGCAGTGAACCCGTGTGAAGCATCTAGTGCAAAATTCCTGGTTACGTGGAACGCGGTTAACGTCACTCTTTGACCCCGTAGAAAACGTCTAGAGCGGAGCCTAGTCCTCGCCGAGCACGGCAGTGAACCCGTGTGAAGCATCTAGAGCAAAATTCCTGGTTACGTATAACGCGGATAACGTCACTCTTTGACCCCGTGGAAAACGTCCAGAGCGGATCCTGGTCCTCGCAGAGCACGGCAGTGAACCCGTGTGAAGCATCCAGAGCGGAGCCTAGTTCTCGCCGAGCACGGCAGTGAACCGGTGTGAAGCATCTAGTGCAAAATTCCTGGTTACGTGGAACGCGGATAACGTCACTCTTTGACCTTATGGAAAACGTCCAGAGCGGAGCCTAGTCCTCGCCGAGCACGGCAGTGAACCCGTGTGAAGCATCTAGTGCAAAATTCCTGGTTACGTGGAACGCGGATAACGTCACTCTTTGACCCCGTGGAAAACGTCCAGAGTGGATCCTGGTCCTCGCAGAGCACGGCAGTGAACCCGTGTGAAGCATCCAGAGCGAAGCCTAGTCCTCGCCGAGCACGACAGTGAACCCGTGTGAAGCATCTAGTGCAAAATTCCTGGTTATGTGGAACGCGGATAACGTCACTCTTTGACCCCATAGAAAACGTCCAGAGCGGAGCCTAGTCCTCGCCGAGCACGGTAGTGAACCCATGTGAAGCATCTAGTGCAAAATTCCTGGTTACGTGGAACGCGGATAACGTCACTCTTTGACCCCGTGGAAAACGTCAAGAGCGGATCCTGGTCCTCCCACAGCACGGCAGTGAACCCGTGTGAAGCATCCAGAGCGGAGCCTAGTCCTCGCCGAGCACGGCAGTGAACCCGTGTGAAGCATCTAGTGCAAAATTCCTGGTTACGTGGAACGCGGATAACGTCACTCTTTGACCTCGTAGAAAACGTCCAGAGCGGAGCCTAGTCCTCGCCGAGCACGGCAGTGAACCCGTGTGAAGCATCTAGAGCAAAATTCCTGGTTACGTGGAACGCGGATAACGTCACTCTTTGACCCCGTGGAAAACGTCCAGAGCGGATCTTGGTCCTCACAGAGCACGGCAGTGAACCCATGTGAAGGATCCAGAGCGGAGCCTAGTCCTCGCCGAGTACGGCAGTGAACCCGTGTGAAGCATCTAGAGCAAAATTCTTGGTTACGTGGAACGCGGATAACGTCACTCTTTGACCCCGTGGAAAATGTCCAGAGCGGAGCCTAGTCCTCGCCGAGCACGACAGTGAACCCGTGTGAAGCATCTAGTGCAAAATTCCTGGTTACGTGTAACGCGGATAACGTCACTCTTTGACCCCGTGGAAAAGATCCAGAGCGAATCCTGGTCCTCGCAGAGCACGGCAGTGAACCCGTGTGAAGCATCCAGAGCGGAGCCTAGTCCTCGCCGAGCACGGCAGTGAATCCGTGTGAAGCATCTAGTGCAAAATTCCTGGTTACGTGTAACGCGGATAACGTCACTCTTTGACCCTGTGGAAAACGTCCAGAGCGAATCCTAGTCCTCGCCGAGCACGGCAATGAACCCATGTGAAGCATCTAGAGCAAAATTCCTGGTCACGTGGAACGCGGATAACGTCACTCTTTGACCCCGCGGAAAATGCCCAGAGCGGAGCCTGGTCCTCGCCAAGCACGGCAGTGAACCCGTGTGAAGCATCCAGAGCAAACACCGGACTGTGGAGTCCTTAAAATCCACGGACTATGATGTGCTTAACCTCGACTGTAATGTCTTAAACCTAACGATCAACCACCATGATTCTAGACTGATTTTACCTTGGTTTAAGGGTACATCTCTTCACTCCTTTGATATTTGTCGTTGTAATTCCTCAACGTCTTCAAAGAGGTGACGGGTCCCACTAACCACCCATCGGACTGTGGAGTCCTTAAATCCACGGACTATGAGGTTCTTAACCTTGACCGTGATGTCTTAAAACTAACATTGGACTGCGGAGTCCTTAAATCCACGAACTATGAGGTCCTTAACCTTGACCGTGATGTCTTAAAACTAATATTGGACTGTGGAGTCCTTAAATCCACGGACTATGAGGTCCTTAACCTTGACCGTGATGTCTTAAAACTAACATCGGACTGTGGAGTCCTTAAATCCATGGACTATGAGGTCCTTAACCTTGACCGTGATGTCTTAAAACTAACATCGGACTGTGGAGTCCTTAAATCCACGGACTATGAGGTCTTTAACCTTGACCGTGATGTCTTAAAACTAACATCGGACTGTGGAGTCCTTAAATCCACGGACTATGAGGTCCTTAACCTTGACCGTGATGTCTTAAAACTAACGTTGGACTGTGGAGTCCTTAAACCCACGGACTATGAGGTCCTTAACCTTGACCGCGATGTCTTTAAACTACGGTACCTTGAAAAACATCCCAAAGCAACCCCTGACCCCGTGAAATACGGATAAGGGCGACCGTACTCAGCACTTGTGGATCCTCACGACCTGCAAGGAAGAAAACTCTCTTATGAGATCCTTACGACTCTCAAGGGAAAACCCGCTTAAGAATCCTCACGATTCTTAAAGAAAAACTCACACCTACGGGATCCTCTCGACCTGTAGGGAGAAAAACTCTTTATGAGACCCCCACGGCTCATAACTCTCAAAAGCCTTAGGAGGCAGATCTTAACCCTGAATCCTAAGCCATCGCTGCCCTGCAAAGAGATCAAGATAGACTATCCGCAGAATACATTCAATAAGAAGGAGACACACCATTGAGAAGAAAATATGTCTTTATTCATAAACCAAAATGAGTACAAAGTACAATTCAGGAGAGAACAAAAAGAAAATACTCTCGCATAGGGGTATGTACAAAAAAGGGAAAAGAAGGCACAAGTTTTTCAAACCGGCGGGCGATTTAGCAATTTCGCTAGCTCATCCTGCTTTTGCTGGGCTACGGCTTCATGATTCAGGATCGCCAGAAGACGGGCCTCCGCCTGAGCCTGCTGGGCCTGATACGAGGCGAGCCGGCCTTCAAGCTCTTTCTCAGTGGCCTTGTGAGCCTCGACCCTTGCACGAGTGAACACGGCAGCTTTATCAAGAGCGACCACCTCTTTGATAGACTCTTGAAGCACCCGCCAGAGTTCATATGCTTTGTGGGCCTTAGCGGTAAGATTAGCTTATAGCTCGCTCAGCGCCTTAGAAGCCAGTTCCCTCTCCGAGAATTTGAGGCCGAGCCTCCTCTCGCACAACAATATGTTCGCCACACTTCGCTCTATCATACCACGCAAGCCCGCTTTTGCGACCGCAACCTCTGAAACAGGACATGTACGCTCAAGACCGTATAAACAAGCCTCCAGTCGATAGCAATAGTCGATCTAAAACACGCGCACATCATCTGGTATGGGAAGCAACAAAAAATTCTCGATGTATATCCTATCAAGCATGCATTTGCAACTATATGGGTATCCGAAAAGAAACAATACCCGAAGCTCTGATGTGCATGCAACATGGTGATAGTGTTCGCAATTAAAGAAAGTTCTCATGGGAAAAACACAAAGTTCATTTATGCAAGCAAAAACATACATACGAGTACCCAGCGTACATGAAAGTTCAACATAAAGCATGGGAAAACTAATACACTACGCTAGCGGGAAAAGGTCGCCAAACAAAGGATCGGTAGCACAAGGATTAACAAAACAAAGAACAAAATTCTCCATCTCTCTCTCTGCTTTCTCCAACACATCAAAGCGACGGTTTTCGCGAGGAGTCGCTCCCCATCGATTGGCGCCATGTTCGTCCGCAAAAGCAGACATAACCGCCCGCCGAGCTCTTATTTTGCTCAAGAGGTGAACTGAGCGATCTTTCAAAGCTTGAGTAATCAGGCACGCCTCATGAAAACCCTCAAGATTTTCTTCAGCCACGTCAAGCATCGCCATGGTCATCTCCGCCGGGTGAGGAGGGACGTCAGCAAGTACAGCAGCGAGGATCATCCGGAGCCAGAGGGAACCCATTGGGAGGGGAACCCCCTACGAGTCGAGAGTTCATATATCGCTGAGTCGCATTCGTCGTCGGTAAGGAGAGGATCCACCAATCGTGCAGCAAGCGAGGAATCATCTCCTCGATAGGCACTTCCCATGGCTGTCGACGAGCGTGTGGACGGTTGCAGGCCATGGCACTCAGTTGTTTCTCAAATTAAATCACGTCAAAATGGGAATAAATTTCTCTGTGAAGAGGAAATAGGCTATGGCCTCAAGACTATAAAGGGGAGCATTAAATGCTGCACGCGGGAAAAATTGCATGATGGAACCCATTCCAAAGGCCCAAAAAAAGGGAAGACATTGGAAATCAGGAAAATGAGCGATTTCCAAGGCGCCTTCTTTGCATCTAATGCCATGCACAGAAATATGGCATGAAAAATTGAATAGCCCTATAAAAGGTCCCTCACGTGTGGAGCACGTGAGCACCATGCTTGGTGTGTACTAGAAAGTGAAATAGTGCCCTGCACGTTAACAACATCAACAGCAACAATAGCAAAATGACAAAATCCCACAAAAAAGGGGCATGCAAACACAGAAGGACACGATAAGATTTATCATTCATGCTTTAAAAGGTTCATACAAAATAAAAAGAAAACGTTTACAACGGTAAGACCTCGGACGCGGGGCATGGATTGAGAAACTCAAACGTAACTTTGTCCAAAATCTTCCAGGCATTTCGAACCATCCTAGTATGTTTTCTCTCGCGGTCGCAAGCGTCAGGGTCCTCGCGAATGTCCTCCACCCTCCGATAGGCAGCAAGTATAGCCGACTGCTAAAAAGCCTGGTGCAAGAGATCAATGAGGTTGTCGCGCCTTCTCTTCGAGATTAGGCTCATCAGATACACCGAATGTATCTTATCCTCGGCAGTGTCCAATGACCCGAGCGGTACACCGGTGCAGAAAAGAGGAAGCGCCTCCCAGATCGCTAGCACGATGAGTCTCAGAAGAGAAGAGCGACGGGGGAGTAGCCGATGGTTGTACTCGTCAAAGCGGCTCATGATCTCAGCGCATTGAGCGTTGGTGAACTCCTGGTTCTGGCTGCGGCCCAGTGCACGAATATTCTCGTAAGAAATGATTTCGTCAAGATCGTACATATGGGCATCCATGATACCTGAAATAAAGATCATAAGAATCTATTACAAACCTTTTCTTCTGAGTTGTGAAGAAGATGATTCAGGGCAGTAAAACCCATGAAGTTCTTTGAGAACAACTTGGTTCTTCATAGGAATTAAATTCCTTTTCGAAAAAGGGAATTAAATTCCCAGAAGGTTTTGTCCCAGAGCCAGAGCTCCTTGAGGTGGAATTAAATTCCATGGAAAACAACCGACATTATCATCTCCCTAAAAGTTTGGAAAAGCTCTGAGAGATCTACTGTTCGAACATTAAGTGATTTTCTATTTCTCTTTGTTTGTTGGCGAATTTGAAGAAAATGGGTTCATATTAAAGGGGTGAAACTCTTGAGGTGGATTTAAAATCCAGAGAATTTTATGTATGAAAGTTCTTCGTTCGCTCAAGATGATTACTTGAGGAAAGGGTCTCTCAAACAGAGTTAAACTCTGAAAAGTTTGAAGCAGAGAACTAAGCTCTGGAAAAAGAGAATTAAATTCTCAAGAAGAAAAGTTCTCAAAAGAAGAAGATAAGCAAAGTGGAGGCTCTTCTGAAAAGACATGGGCATTTATAGGATGGGAAGGAAAACGTTTCATCTATCCTACTCCCAAAGCAGATCCGACGGTCACAAAAGTGACAGCGTTGCACTCACGTGCAGACACGTGAGAACAACGCTGTGGGGGCATTTGTTCCCTGATTAAAAATCAGGAGAAGCTTCAGAAGAGGAATCACGTGCTCACACGTGACCAGTTGTCACGTGTTGGCACGTGACATTTAAAAGTAGCGGCACAAGGTACCTTCGTTCCCTGATTAAATCAAAGAAAAGGCTCCAGAAAAGGTCACGTGCTCACACGTGACCAGGGGTCACGTGTTGGCACGTGACCAGGGGTCACGTGTTGGCACGTGACGGCTAAGCAGCGGCCAGAAGACAGAGCGCAAAAGAAGAAGAAAGGCCCGTTCCAGGGGTCACGTGTCTACACGTAACCAGGGGTCACGTGGCCACACGTGACCAGGGGTCACATGACCCGGCGTTAAGTGGCCACACGTGACCGGCGTTAAAAGATTTATTATTTAACAGGGTTAAATCCTGAGAAGAGATCATTCAAATCTTTCCAAGTAGAGAATGATTATTTGGAACCGTTGGATTAAAAACCTAAAGGTGATTAAAAATCACCAATTCTTGGTAAAATCTTGGACTTGGAAATATTTCCTCTTAAATCTAACCGAAATAACAAAGAAATATCTTTGGATTTAAAATCCAATGGTGAATGAAATTCACCTAACAATCTAAAGGCCCAGATTAATGATAAAAATCTCCCAACATACAAATCAAATCTCTCAATGAGAGATTTATTGAGCAGATTGATTCTCTTCCTTCTCCTATAAATAGGAGCCAAGAAAAGAAGAGAAGGGGACCCTTTTCGAAGATCTTTTTTTCTAAAACTCCTTTCTGAGACCTTGAGACCTCTGGATCTTTTTCTACATAGAGAGAGAGATATAGAGCTTTTGATTCTCTGCAAAAAAGAAAACATTAGGTAAGAAAGGAAAAGGGGAGGCTTCAAAGGAGAATTTAATTCTCGAAAGAGTTTAACTCTTACATAAAAAAAAAGAGAACTTAGTTCTTTCTCTGGTTGATGATCTGCAAAGTGCACATCTCCCCATGAATTGAGAATTTAATTCTCATTGGGTTGAGATCCTGCCATGCAGATCTAAAACACAGAGGAGGAACTGAGTTTAGAGAATTTAATTCTCACAAAATAATAGGAATTCAATTCCTTTTGAGATAAAGTTAGGGTTTAACCCTATGTTATGGGAATTTAATTCCTTCAAAATGAACAGAACTAGGGTTTAACCCTAAATGAGAATATAATTCTCTCGAACTCACAGGAATTTAATTCCCTTAAGAAAAGAAACTAGGGTTTAACCCTATTAAGAATATAATTCTTCAGAAGTTTAGGGTTTAACCCTATGAACAGAACTTTAATGCATACAGAGACCCACCAAATGAAGCTCTGAAGAAGGCACCTCACGTGTTACCACGTGACTCCTAAAAGAGAACTTTGAGGCAATGTCTCACGTGCCCCACGTGATCCCTGATGCACACAAAAGAAAAAGAAACAGAAAAGAACTTTAGGGCGTCCTCACATGTCGACACGTGACCCCTACTGAGCATTCTAGCGGATCAAAGCGCAAGCCCCCATCACGGGCCCACACATGATGGCTTTCAGAATTAAAAGTGTTAAACACTTATCTGTAGAACAAAATAAAGGGAAACATGGCGCTATCACGTGCTACCACGTGATCCCTTGGCTGAAGCTTTAACAGAAAAGCACCAAAATTCTCATCACGTGACGGTACGTGATACTTTAAAAGTATTCAAGACTTTTGATCGAACAAAATAAAGGGAAGCAGGGCGCCCTCACGTGTTACCACGTGACCCCTCTTGCCTTAGTGTTTAACACTAAATTGAAAACTCTGCATCCAGTGTTTAACACTGATTCTCCTTAGTGTTTAACACTAATTTGGAAAACTCTATTTGCAGTGTTTAACACTGATTTGCTTAGTGTTTAACACTAATTTGAAAACTCTTTCCCCAGTGTTCAACACTGATTATCTTTTTAGTGTTTAACACTAACTTGTAATTCTTTTCCCAGTGTTCAACACCGTTGGTCTCCAGTGTTTAACACTAGCTTTAGCCCAATTGGCTAAGTTTCTAGAGGCAAAGCCTCTCCTTCAATGAACCAACAGAGGGTCAATATGAAACATGATTGGACTTAGTCCAAGCTGGCCATAAGTCCTCAATTCAAACTTAACTGGGTTGATGGGCTCATAATATAATTAATTGATCTTGGTTCCAAATTGGGCCAAAGATCATCCAATTTACCTTGGTTTAAGGGTACATCTCTTCACTCCTTTGATACTTGGTGTTGTAATTCCTCAATGTCTTCAAAGAGATGACGGGTCCCAATGACCACACACTGATACGGACTGTGGGGTCCTTAAACTCATGGACTATGAGGTCCTTAACCTTGACTGGGATGTCTTAAAACTAACGCCGAACTGTGGGGTCCTTAAACTCATGGACTATGAGGTCCTTCACCTTGACCGGAACGTCTTAAAACTAACGACGGACTATGACGTCCTTAACCTTGACAGTGATGTCTTAAAACTAATGCCGGACTGTGGAGTCCTTAAATCCACGGACTACGACGTCCTTAACCTCGACCGCAACGTCTTAAAACTAACATTGGACCGCAATGTCCTTAAACTACCTATTGACCGCAATGCCACTAAACTAAACAATAGGGGCCCCTTAATTGCGCTCTTGTTGGATCTAAACGATCCCGTTAAGTTGATCTTAGTCTGAAATAAGACTAACGTATCCTTAACAAACGTTTAAGTTGATCTTAGTCTCAAAAGAGGCTAACGTATCCTTAAACCTAAAACCCCAAACCCAAATCTAAGATAATACGGATTTGAACTAGTCCACGCCCTACGGGCGACGACGTAACTTAGTCTTCGTATACAATCCACGGGCATCCACAAACAAAACAAACACACACGACACGAAGTGAAATTTCTGGAGAAGGAGAAAGTGGTTACCGCGATGCGGTAACGTAATTAACTGCAGGGGCTTGCGTCTGCAGGGAAGAGTGTCCCCACAATCAAAAACCCCTCAAGCGAGGGGGAATCTGACGAAGTCTGCTACATCGGACGCATCCGTTTAAACCTTCGATATATGGTGCCATAAATCAACTTGGTATCTTCTGAGAGGTGGACGGATAGCACCAATTAGCATCTGCCCCGAATCTCAGGTAAGACGTCCCTGCGTCGTCGCCGTCTTTCGGAGGGGAACACCCCCGGTCCGTTGTGAACGCGGTAAACTCCTCATCTGCCGGGTTCATACGGATCCGGTTGTAGCTGGAGAAAGCATCCATGAAGCTGAGTAACTCATGTCCTGCCGAGCTGTCGACAAGCTGATCTATCCGAGGAAGGGGATAGTTGTTTTTCGGGCAAGCCTTGTTGAGATCTGTGAAGTCGACGCACATGCGCCACTTCCCGCTTGCTTTTTTAACCATAACCACATTCGCTAGCCATTCCGAGTAGGCCACATTTCGAATGAAATTGGCTGCAAGCAACCTATCGACCTCGTCCTCGATCGCCTTTTGTTTGATCAGAGCGAAGCTTCGTTTCTTTTGCCCGACGGGTCGGGCCGTCGGGTATGTTCGCCGCCGAAAGATGCGACCGGGACGTTGGGACGTCTGGCCTGAATTTTGGGGGGCAGATGCTATTTGGTTTTATCCGTCCACCTCTCTGAAGATGCCAAGTTGATTTATGGCACCGTGTATCGAAGGTTTGGACAGATGCGGCCGTTATAGCAGATTTCGTCAGATTCCCCCTCGTTGTGAGGGTTTTTTTGATTGTGGGGACGCTCTTCCCTGCAAGCCAAGCCCCTGCAGTTAATTATGTTACCGCGTAGCGATAACCATTTTCTCTTACTCCAGAAAGTCACTTCGTGTCGTGTGTGTGTGTTTTGTTTCTTGGTTGCCCGTGGATTGTATACGGAGACTAATTCGTGTTGTCGCCCGTAGGGCATGGATTAGTCCTAATCCGTATTTTCTTAGATTTGGGTTTGGGTTGGTGTAAAGATCGTTAATTTTGTTTTAGATTAAGATCAACTCAAACGTTTGTTGAGAATACGTTAGTCTAATTTTAGACTAAGATCTACTCAACAGGATTTTCTTTAGTTTTTAGGGACGTCGCGGTCCGCAATTTAGTTTTAAGGACATTGCGGTCCAAAGGGTTTAGTTTTAAGGATGTTGCAGTCCACAATTTAACGACATCATAGTCCATGGAATTTAGTTTTTAGAGACGTAGCGGTCCGCAATTTAGTTTAAGGACGTTGCGGTCTATGGAGTTTAGTTTTAAGGATATTGTGGTCCATGGTTAGTTTAAGGATATTACGGTCCACAATTTAGTTTTTAGGGACGCTGCGGTCCACGGTTATTTTAAAGATATTACAGTCCATAATTTAGTTTTAAGGGACATTGCGGTCCGCAATTTAGTTTTAAGGACGTTGCGGTCCACTGAGTTGTTGGTTTGGGGGGGTATACCAAGAATTATTGGTTATTGGGACCCTCCACCTCTCTAAAGACGTTGAAGAATTACAACGACATGTATCAGAGGGATGAAGAGATGTACCCTCGAACCAAATTTCATATTGAGGGAAGATGTGGGATGAACATCATTTTAGATGTCATATGTAGGAGATCACTAGTCATCTTTGGAATTTAAGATCGACTTGAGGAGACCTGAGTATAGGATTTCATTCGATTGGTAATCAAAGAAAGTTTCGGTCTCGGGGAACTTAGCTGCTTTGTACTATGGCCGGCCTCTCATAGTGTTAAACACTAACACTTGCTCGGCGCTCACGTGCTCCCACGCGAGGCTCCCCAAACATAGAGCTTATTCCCTTTTCTCTTTTATAAGTGCTGAGCACTTCTCAGGGGTCATGTGAGGCGCCCCAAAAGTAGGGCTTATTCCCTTTTCTCTTTATAAGTGCTATGCACTACTTGGGGGCCACGCGGGATCACGTGATCCGATCTCGGTTGCCCTCTTTTGTTCATCAAGGGTGCTCACGTGGGAGCATGTGATCAGCCGTTATCATGTTGGGTACCAATCTTTTATGTGCATGGAGGTCCTGAGTTTCGAGACTCTCAAGCCCATTGTTTCGTAAGAATTAAATTCTTACGACTTAGTTTTCCTCTTAGGTTTGAGATCTGCATGGAAGAATCTCCCCGATGAGAATTGAATTCTCAACTTGTAGGAAGATCTGTTTCTGCAGATCTTTCACTATAAAGAAGAACTAAGTTCTTATATGAAGGGTTAAATCCTTGTTTTATCAGAGGAATTAAATTCATATATACTTTTTAGGAGAATTAAATTCTCTAAACTTAGATCTTCTCCTAGGTTTTGGATCTGCATGGCAGAATCTCCCCGATGAGAATTAAATTCTCAACTTGTGGGGAGATCTGTTTCTGCAGATCTCAACCAGAGGAAGAACTAAGTTCTTTTTAGAAGAGTTAACTCTTGTGGAGGTGAAAAAGAGATGAGCTATTCTCTGTGTTTTGTTCCGTCTCTTACCTAGAGTTTTTTTTCTCTTTTAAGAGTTCTTCTTCTCTCTGGAGAATTAAATTCTCTTTCCTTTTAAGCTTACGAGGGTGTTTCTCTCTCTCTCTCTCTCTTTTCCTTCTCTTCTCTCTTTTCGTTGTGTCTTTTGGCTCCTATTTATTCCTTTTAAGCTTACGAGGTTGTTTCTCTCTCTCTTTTTTTCCTTCTCTTGTCTCTTTTCCTTGTGTCTTTTGGCTCCTATTTATAGGAGAAAGAAAAGAATCAATTTTTTCAGAAATTCTCTTATTGAGAGATTTTGGTTGATTTTATAACACTACTAAAATAGGGGTTGCCCCTACGGATAATGAAATCCATAGGGGCAGATGTCGTTTGGCCCTACGGATTTGTCCGTAGGGCTATATGGTTGCCCCTACGGTCCTGATGTATTAATTTAAAAATTTTAAATCGTAAATTGTTGTTTGCCCCTACGGAGCCGCAAAACAAAGACCTACGGACTAATCCGTAGGGGCATCTATATAGCGATTTAATTAAAAAGGCACAGATCGCCTACGCTGATTATCTCTTTCTCTTTAATCTATCGATCGCGCGCGAACCAAAAATCCCCAAATCTCTCCCGCCGTTCTCGTCGTCGCCACGACCGTTCTCATCAACGTTCTTCCTCGTCGCCGTTTTCGTCGTCGCCTCCGTTTCGTCGTCGCCACCGATCGATCGTCTCCTCCACCGCACAGGTTAGTAAATCTTCAATTAAACTAATTTTTGATTATTTTAGGGCTAGGGTTCATGGCTGGGGCTGGGGTTGCGGTTGGGGTTGGGGTTCGGCACGGGTTGCGGTTGGGGTTGGGGTTGGGGTTAGGGTTAGGGTTGGGGTTCGGCTGGGGCTGAGGATGGGGCTGGGGTTAGGGTTAGGGTTAGGGTTGGGGTTGGGGTTTAGCTGGGGCTGGCTGGGGTTAGGGTTAGGTTGGGGCTGGGCTGGGCTGGGCTGGGGCTGGGGTTAGGGTTAGGTTGGGGTTGGGATAGGGCTGGGCTGGGGCTGGGGCTAGGGTTCAGTTGGGGTTGGGGCTGGGCTGGGGCTGGGGGATCGCAGCCGCGTGTTAGGTTTACCTAGCACCTCATGAAGGGTTTGGAAGCATCACATGTACCAAAGATTAAAATTTTAGGGTGCTAAGTAAGCATACAAAGAATCAATCCTAGAAAATTAAGGTTTCTAAATCAACACTTCATCACAAGTAGGTTAAGATAGGGTTTTGAGAGTACAACCTTTGTAGCTCCCTACGCTAGACTCCTCGGCTACTTGGGGTTTGGAAAAGGTCCGCTTGAACTCCTCTAGGTCCACGATGATCCACCCGGAGTCCGCTTTGTCCAAGCTTGCAACTTCACTTTATCAAGAGAATGAAATGAAGCTAACACTCTAAACAAGTGGGCAAGACTTGTGTAGAATGGTGTTGTGCTCCTTTTTCTCACTTCAAAATCCTATCTTGTTGAGTATTTTGCTCACTTGAAAGATCTAGAGAGCAAAAGAAGAAGGTTGAAGAAGATGATGGCTTTTTTAAGAAGAAGAGAAAAGATAATTTCATGAAAGAAAATAGAAAATATATCTATATATATTTTTTACCTCTCATCTCAAAAAATGGTTGAACAATAAGGATATTATTGAACTTGAGTTAAAACCCAAAAGGAAAGTTAATCCATGGTTAAATGGTGGGTGAGCATGGTTAGGTCAAAGAAGAGTGTAGAAAGAAACCATGAATTATCCATTCCTTTTTCTTTTTGTTTTAAATCAAATGCAATAATAATTCATATATATAAAACCATGGTGTGAGTCTTATATTGCCACCATTTTTTCTTTGTATATACAACCATGAAGGATGATGTATGCATGCATGTGTGCATGCACATCCATATGTGCATGAATCAAGAAAGAATGCATGCATACATCCAAAAATACAAGAAATGATTTCTAGTGAGAATCTAATGGTTAAATGATAAATCAACACTTGATTTATCAATCCGACCATATCACATACGACCCAACCAAAAGCAAGCCGTCCGATTAATGTACGGTATCTCATACGCGCATTTTAACCCGGTCCATGCGCATATCGCATACGCGCACCACAACGTTTCGCCTGGACTAGGTAACTCCTTTGTGGGACTCTAAGACTCGTCAATACGCCGGCAGTTTGTGATGATCATATCAAGCACCCCCAAGCCGCAAGCGGTCAGCTAAACGTAACGGCCACCCGGGTATTGAGCGATCAGAAGAAAACAAGCGAACCTGCTACAACTCCCGTCGAGCCAACCGGCAACACTTCCCGCGCAGTCCGGTCTCCTCGTCTGATATGTCGCATATCAAGTCTAGGGGTGGTAAACGTCAGACCCCAATAACCGATAAGTCGTGCCGATGTGAGGCTCATAACGGGTCGAGAAACTACTGGTAACACTTACCAGTAAATCTCTAATCAGCCCTGGCCAGGGACTTCCCTGTTACGGCCAATCGAGCACAGTGCAACATCAACCACCAATACCGGAAGAGACGAAACCCCTCCTATCGCTCATTGCCTCCATGTGACTCGGGACTGTACCTAAAAACCACCATTTTGCACGCCCTCATGGACGTGGTAAGGTGGAAATCAAAGCACAGTGGGAATCAAACAAGACTCTATGACGATCTCGGGTCTACAGACTAACCTGCACAAGTGTCACCTGAGAACTGCCATCTGACGTGAGGTATAATACCATCTGGGAGTTCTCGGCGAGTCCGTCCAGTGTACCCAGTCTCCACTGAGCACCCGTATACCATCTCTGATGTCAAACACCAATGGATATGGGATCATCCATCGCCCATCTCATGGGTCGAGAAGCGTATACGCTAGTCTACACTGGTATATCGATGCCCCGTCTCGATATACCCACTACTAGGGACTTTGAAGGATGTACTTATGGACTACCATGTCCCCACTAGTATGATCCGCATCATAGTCCAGGTAGTCAAGTACACATCCTAAGGGCTTTACCAACATGTAACTATAAGACAGTATAAAGAGACAAGTATACATGTTAAGATAAAGAGCAACCAGATAGCATACTATCATATCGAGCAAGAAAGTCATCTCTATATATGTCCAAGCATCCAATATAATATACATCATCTGTACAATACTGGCCTCTAGGGCACACATACAACTAACAATCTCCCACTTGCACTAGGGCCAGCTGCTGTAGTATCGCATACCGAGCATCCCGAAGAGTCTCTCAAACTGTATCTGGGGAATGGCCTTCGTGAGTGGATCCGCTGTGTTATTCTTCGTATCAACCCTCCTGACCTCGATCTTCCGGCGATCAACTATCTCCCGGATCAGGTGATACCGCCTCAGAATGTGCCTGGATCGCTGATGGGACCTGGGTTCCTTGGCCAAAGCTACCGCTCCATTGTTATCACAATACAAAGGTATTGGATGCTCAATGGATGGAACCACTCCAGGCTCAGTAATGAACTTCTTGATCCAGACAGCCTCTTTGGCAGCATTGTTGGTAGCGATGTATTCAGCCTCCATCGTCGAGTCTGCCACGGTTTCCTGCTTGGAACTCTTCCAGCTAACCGCCCCTCCGTAAAGGGTAAAGACAAATCCCGACTGCGACTTAGAGTCGTCCTTATCACTCTGGAAGCTCGAATCGGTAAAGGACTCCACTTGGAGTTCTCCGTTACCATACACCAAGAGCATCTCTTTAGTCCTTCGTAAGTACTTGAGAATGCTCTTCACAGCTGTCCAGTGACTCTCTCTAGGATCAGCTTGATACCTGCTCACTACACTTAGTGAGTATGCTACATCGGGTCTGGTACATAGCATCGCGTACATGATAGAGCCTACAGCCGAAGCATAGGGTATCCCTTGCATGCGAGCTCTCTCCAAATCAGTCTTGGGAGACATCTCTTTGGAGAGAGTGACTCCAGAGATCGTGGGTAAGTTCCCACGCTTGGATTCTTCCATACTAAACCTCTTTAGTATGGTGTCAATGTACCTGGATTGGGACAATCCCAATATCCTTTTAGATCTATCTCTATAGATCCTGATTCCCAATATGCAGGAGGCATCACCTAGATCTTTCATTGAGAATCTTTGTGATAAGAAGAGCTTGACCGATTGCAGCATAGGAATGTCATTTCCTATCAAGAGTATGTCGTCCACGTACAATACGAGGAAGACAACCTTACTCTCTGCTACCTTCTTGTAAATACAAGGTTCATCTACGTTTTTGACGAAATCAAACTCTTTGATAACGACGTCAAAGCAGATGTTCCAACTCCGCGATGCTTGCTTTAATCCATAAATGGATTTAAGCAGCTTGCACACCTTCCCGCTGCTCCCACTATCTACAAAGCCCTCTGGCTGAGTCATGTACACGCACTCTTCTAAATCACCGTTTAGAAAGGTGGTCTTAACATCCATTTGCCAGATTTCATAATCATGACATGCAGCGATGGCATGCATGATCCGGATGGATTTAAGCATAGCTACTGGAGAAAAAGGTCTCGTCATAGTCCACACCTGGTCTTTGACGAAAACCCTTTGCAACAAGTCTAGCTTTGAAAGTCTCCACTTTTCCATCTACACCAAGTTTTTTCTTGAAGATCCACTTGCTCCCAATGGGTTTTACCCCTTCAGGAGCATCTTCCAAAGTCCATATTTTGTTGGTGTACATGGATTCCATCTCGGACCGCATAGCATCCAGCCATTTCATTGAGTCCCCACTCATGATAGCCTGCTCGAAGCTAGTTGGGTCATCATCCTCCATGATGCAATCCTCGCTCCCACCATCCATGAGAAAACCGTAGTATCTCTCAGGTTGGCGATGAACCCTACTAGATCGGCAGAGAGGCTGAGGTTCGTTGGGAGCTACTGAATCCTCTGGTTCCACTAAATCTTCAGTCGCGGTTTGTGTATCTGGAACCTCTTCCAGCTCCACCACTTTGCCACTAATTTCTTTTACAAGAAATTCCTTTTCTAAAAAGGTGTCATGTTGAGCAACAAACACTTTTTGTTCCTCACTGTGGTAGAAAAAATACCCATATGAGTTCTTTGGATATCCCACAAACTTGCAAAGAACTGACCGTGCCTCGAGTTTGTCCGGATTTTGTCTTTTGACATAGGCCGGATAATCCCATATCTTAACTCGTTTAAGATATGGCCTCTTCCCACTCCATATCTCATATGGTGTGGTAGGTACAGATTTAGATGGAACTTGATTCAATAGGTATGCTGCTGTCTCCAGCGCATATCCCCGGAAGGAAATAGGTAACTCAGTTGTGCTCATCATAGAGCGCACCATATCTAATGGGGTGCGGTTCTTCCGTTCCGATACACCGTTGTGCTGTGGTGTATATGGAGGAGTCAGCTGAGAGAGAATCCCATTCTCTTTTAGGAAGTCCAGGAATTCATTGCTCAAGTATTCACCTCCTCGATCAGATCGAAGGATTTTAATACTTTTTCCGGTTTGGTTCTCGACTTCTTGTTTATATTCTCTAAATTTCTCAAAAGCTTCTGATTTGTGTTTCATCAGGAACACATATCCGAATCTAGAGAGATCGTCAGTGAATGTAATGAAGTACGAAGAACCATCCCTGGCATGTGTAGACATGGGACCGCATACATCACTATGTATCAGTCCCAAGAGTTCAGTAACTCTTTCTCCGTGTCCCGTAAACGAAGTTTTGGTCATCTGCCTTTGAGGCATGACTGGCAAGTGTCATAAGATGAAAATTCGAACGGTTTCAAATATCCATCCTTATGCAACTTAGCTAGTCGTGTCGCATTGATGTGACCCAGTCTACAATACCACAAGAAGGATTCGTTCAGTTCTGAACTCTTCCTCTTGTGTGTGTTTGTTATACTCAGAACTGTTGATTGATTTAGAACATAAATGCCATTGCACAACGTGCCTGATCCAACCAACTTTTGGTTACGGAAAATGTTCATAACATTATCCTGTAATACAAAATTATATCCCTCTTTACTCAACAAAGAAACCGATATAATGTTGCATATCAGGTTCGGCATGTAATAGCATTCGTTCAGAATCAATGTATTACCAGTTGGTAATACCAGGTGATATTCCCCGACGGTTTTAGCTGCAACAATTGCACCATTTCCAACTCTTATGTCTTTATCACCTTCTCCAAGTTCTCTACCTTTCTTAAGCCCATGTAACTGATTAGATATATGGGATCCTGACCCGGTATCCAATACCCAGGACGTAGATGAAATGGAGAAACAGTTCTCTGTAACGAACACACCCGAAGAAAATGCATCATCATGTACTTTCTTCATTCGGGTGGCATGGGAATCCTGGTATTCCCCTATGTCCTGTTCAGTCCTATAACTCTTATAAGAAAGAACGGAACCAACGTTCCCCAGCACAGTATAACATGCGGGTTCGGTCAATACATCCATATTATTATCTTGATTAAGGCATGACATGGTCGCTACCTGGAGAGAGAGAGAAGAAAACACTTTAGCGTATGCTCTTGCAAGATCAGATTGGTTATTATCTTATCTAATCAGGATGGCTCCCACTGTTTTTATCAAATCTTCCTTCAAACCTTAAAAGGAAAGACTAGCCGGGATTAATTACACCCTACAACTTCGCCGATCTTTCAGCCAGGCCAGTGTCGGTACTTTGAGGGAGGTTCCCCGTGCTTTCGCACGGACCTAATTAAAGTAAACATCGTTTTCCCATAGGCGTAACCCCGTTGACACCTTTCTAGTCACCTACTTGATCGGCTAATTGTCCTGTGTAAAACTCTCCCAGGAGTAACAATTACTCGCAGTGGGTATCGGGATCCAACTATCTCATAGAAGGTATGCAATCTCATTGCAAATTGCAACACTTGAAATTCCCGATAATATTTTGCCCCAAACGATCTATGACCTTGACAAGGTCAACAAACCATAGACCGTAAGTCAAGTTCAACCCGTCACTTCTTGATTGAATTAAACCCACCCGTACGACCCTTGACAAGGTCAACAAGGCTGTACGACTACCCTAATCCAATCTACATCATATGCATAAGCAGATAAATACTGGTCAGTTACCGTACACTGCGCCTTGACAAGGTCAACAAACGCAGCACGAATACTAAGCAGGACTTATCTGAAATGACGGAGGGCTACGACAGGTTTTTCTGAAAACCTATTGCGTAATGAACTTGATATCGTTGTAGAATCGAGTGAATTTTGAAATTGAGTGATTTTGAGGCTTTTATTAGTTTTGCTAAAGAGGTCACTCCCGGTGAAGGGATCTCGGCTCTTTCCTCATCGAATAAGGTGCAGGATATATCACATATATCACTATGCAAAGCAAAACTCTAAAAGCAATCAAAAGCAAACCGAGTGTTGTAGCATCTGCCAGTTTCGCTAAAGAGGTCACTCCCGGTGAAGGGATCTCGGCTCTTTCCTCATCGAATAAGGTGCGGGATATATCATATATATCGCTATGCAAAGCAAAACTGAAGCTACCCTTTTTGAAAAAATTTGATTCTACAACATCTTTTAGGTTTCTTTTCTTTTATTAATCACATTAATGAAGTCCCATCATTTAAGTCACCTAAACATTATAGATAAATACGACGTACACTTATGCCATCCGCATTCGCCTCGATGTCCCCTCGTGCACCGTTAGGTTAAGTAACTAACGACAGAGCAGGGCAGGGCTAGTACGGGTGTAAAACATAAGCAATGTCTATATAATATATCATATATACTATATACTGTATCCATCAGAACATATCAAATGATCTCATCACAGATATCGCAGCAGAAACATAGATATAATATGGGATATACTAGGACGTCTGTATTTAGTATTTAGCCAACAATAAAAAATACGGATTCCACAGTCGCGATGAATAGCCAAGCCCACACCCTGGACCCCTACGAGAGCGGCAAGCGACCCTACCAATTCTGGAGTTTAGGAGACCCGGTCTCGACTCCTCGAGATGGCCTCCCACTGAACCCCAGAACCCGGTCACCTGTGCTCCCCTCCTTGGGTCCATCCTAATGCGGAAAAGTAAATAATATACAACACTGGTGGCATCGACCTCAACCCGGAAGTGCCCCAAATAAAAGAATATTATATTACATTTGAATTTACATGAATGAAAATATAAAACTCTCATCTCACATAAAACCCCCCGGCTATTCAATCGCGACAATCCTGCACATCATATCTCAGCAACACATAATATCTCATATCATCAACGTAAGTAAGTATGCATACACCGATTGTCGTCGACGTATAGCAACGACAATCGGCAATACCACTACATACTACACTTACGGTCACAGAAAAGAAAGTGTAAAACTGCAATATCTGGAATCCACATTCTCTTTAGATATCATAAATACGAAATATCACATATTTTGTATTTCATGCCTAGTAATATGAATTCCACACATTGCATCACATTCCAGATAAACAGACAGTATTAAAGTTTTCGAACGAATGATCAAATACCCAAGATTCCCTAAAGCTCAACACTTGAGCGGAGTTCAAAAACCCGGAGTGTGACACAGTAGTAGCGGTCCAGCCGTAGAAGGGTCAAGCCAACGCCTCATATGTGGCATGCCGTACTGCCCCAAACCCTAAGGTTCAAAGGGCAGTTCAAGACGGTCACATAATCGAGTTAAGGTTTGTTGTCTTCTAGAGGGTCCACCACAAAACTTGCACGTATCTCCAAAAGATTTAAACCCCGTGAAAAGTGAGCAAATGATACTTGTTCGAACACTTCAATACTTTCTAATTTACCCGGAAAAGACACGAAATCAAAATTCCGATCGAATCGTCGAGTTCAAAACCATCTCCAGAATATACAGTACTAGATTCAGATTAAACATACCCAAAAAATGTACTCAAGCGGGTAGGAGAAAAACCATATAAAAACGAGGCAGTGAATCACCTGTACGGCCGCGGAACCGCGGCCTAAGCAAGCTATTGCCGCGGTTCTGCGCTAGGGTTTACTGTTCACTGCTTCGTATTTCACAGTTTGTCTTAGATTTGCCTGCTGTATTTTTTAAGTATTTTTAATTCTGAAAAATAACAGATTTGAAAAAAATTCCAGAGAGGGTCCCGAAAATCCGTATTTTGGTTAGATCGGAGTTTTTACTTCGTTAAAGTGTCGCCTAATGTTCTAGGTCTGCTCTGATACCAATGTTAGGTTTACCTAGCACCTCATGAAGGGTTTGGAAGCATCACATGTACCAAAGATTAAAATTTTAGGGTGCTAAGTAAGCATACAAAGAATCAATCCTAGAAAATTAGGGTTTCTAAAACAACACTTCATCACAAGTAGGTTAAACTAGGGTTTTGAGAGTACAACCTTTGTAGCTCCCTACGCTAGACTTCTCGGCTACTTGGGGTTTGGAAAAGGTCCGCTTGAACTCCTCTAGGTCCACGATGATCCACCCGGAGTCCGCTTTGTCCAAGCTTGCAACTTCACTTTATCAAGAGAATGAAATGAAGCTAACACTCTAAACAAGTGGGCAAGACTTGTGTAGAATGGTGTTGTGGTTCTTTTTCTCACTTCAAAATCCTATCTTGTTGAGTATTTTGCTCACTTGAAAGATCTAGAGAGCAAAAGAAGAAGGTTGCAGAAGATGATGGCTTTTTTTAAGAAGAAGAGAAAAGATAATCTCATGAAAGAAAATAGAAAAGATAATCTCATGAATCATGACCGCGGTAGATGGTGGAGGAGCCGAGGCCGATCTTATGCAGGTCCACAATGTAGTCTCTGACGATGTTGCCCCAATTTCCATGGAGACATGAGGAGACATGGGAAGAATTCGTGTCTTTCGTGTTGTAGTTTTTGGTGTCTTTAACCAAAAATAAATAATGATAATCAGAAACTACTGCTCAACAATTACTACATGCAGATATTATCTTCAGACCGCAGAGCTATTATATTAATTATGAAAATTGTATTGCAATGTAGGATGCTGTAATAACTCTTTTGTATCCTTCATGCATGAAGTCAGCAAGTTGCCATATTGAGTCACAATTATCTCTTCTCATAAATTCAGTACAAATTTTAGTTGTATAATAAAAAATAGCTCAATATAATCCCTTATATCTCTTTGTAGATAAGTTGCTGCATCTATAGTGCCATCAATCAACAGGAGTAACTATCTTCTAGTAATTGAATTCTCAATTGAATCTATAAATTCTAAATTTTTGCAATAATTTAACCCGAAATCTCAACCCCAACTCAAACCAAATCGAAACCTGTAGGAATTATCAAATTTGAAAACAATGACACGAAATTCGAAAAAAATTCTTAGAAAGCCGATAGGTTTCCGTGAACATTGAAAGTGTAAGGATGTTCTTTACCTTCGATAGGGTTCGGTTGGGGTAGGGCTGGGGCTAGCTAGGGCTTGGGCTTCATCACCTGATATAGAGAAATGCAAAGCGTACTTTAGTACACCCGACCTCAGAGTTTCCTATTGAAGTTCCCGGTCAAACGACATATGCATATTTTTATTCGCCATGAAATCCCAATTATCAAGCTACCGAGGACGAAAAGCCACCTTTGTTAGTCGAGAGTCATGGTAATAGACTTGTCATTATAGAACATAGTCAATTGTTTTTCCTATCATTTTCTTGATCCAGATGCTAATCAACTTGTTAATTAGTTACTGTTTTTATGACGTATTTGTCTATATTTGTTGACAGTGGCCTTTCTTTTGGATGAACATGTTTTTTTGATGCGTGTTTCAGTCATGTGAATTTATATGTTGCGTATAACGCTTTATGATATCAGTATCCTACATTTGTAGTTTTAATTGTTGATTGTTATAGATGAATGCCATTGCAATAATAGTTTTTGGTAGATGAATGTCATTGCAATGTAGGATGATCAGTTCTATCAATCTTGATCTCAATGGTTTAAAATCATGTTACACATATGTTCACACCATAATATTGCATTATTATATTCCCCATTCTTATCCTTTTTATAAATAAACAGGTGCTTTTGACGCATGTCTGCTACATATTACAGGTTACAGGTTCTTGGAGCGAAAACAGTGAAAAAGACAAAAGACGACACAAAAAAAGGACTTTTGACCAACAAATAGAAGGATCTTAATCAAGCCTACACAAAAGATCAGTACAAGGCAACGCAAGGTCCAAGATTACAAAGCAAACGGTTAAAAGTCCACTGCAATTGTTCACTGGAGATCTGGAAGAAATAGAGAAGCCAAATTGAATAAAGATCCAAAGAAATAAAATGCCCAAGAAGCCCAGAATCAGTTCCAAAATTTCCAGACATAAAATTTTACCAAAGCTTGGAAGTCTACTTTGACTAGGTCTTCCTGAGGATATGTTGGTAAATGTAGACATGCAAATCAATTGTAACCTAGGGTTTCTATCTCCTATAAATAGAAGCCCAAATCATTGTATTCTTTTCATGCCTCCTTTTAATAATAAATTTTAGAATTCTTTTGGAGAGCATCGGTGTTTCTTTTCAATTCATGAATTCAGATCTGACAACCCTGTGTTGATGATTGGAGAGATGCATCTGTAAGTAGATTTAATTCCTTGCTCTAGTTTAGATTTCAATTCTTGCCCTAGGTAATTTTTATTCTCTGCCCTAGATAAATGTTCTTCAATTCCCTAATGAGTGAGTAGTTTCCTCGCTTGTTAGGGTTAGGAATGGGGAAGGATTTGAGAGACGAAGATCTCTCATCTCTTTTCTTTGCCAATCTTTTATGAAAATTAGAACTTCATGCATACCTTCTTATTCCGCTCCCTACGGCACTCTACCCTCGAGGTAACGGTGATTCCGTAGTCTAAAGGCCCGGATTTTAAGGTTTTCCATGGAGGTTAGGGTAAAGATTAAGAAAGGAAGGACAAGGATCTAGAGGAAGAATCAATCTTCCCAATCATCCTAATCCCCTTTGTTAAGATTTACCATAACACTAATATGATATCTTTAATTAAAGGCAATGGAAAGAGATATAGATCTTTGTTTACCAAATTTTCCCTAAACCTAATCTTAGCAAGTTTTTAATCCTAGTATCATACAACTTCAATTTTTAGATTTAATAATCAATCCGGCTCCCATCGGAATTAACTCGTTTGAGCGAATAGGAGATTCACAGCATCCCTGTGGACCGATCCGTACTCACCGGCTAGCTACCAAGCGACGCCGTTCTTGATTGCGGTTACAAATATTTTTGATCTATCTTTTAGAAAGCGCAAGCACGCTAAATCAACCAATCAAATTGCGCCGTTGCCGGGGATGGCGTAGAACTTTCCTTTTCGCAATTTCGGGTTAATCATAAAATTTAAAGAATCATAAAAATCTGAAAAATCACAAAAAAATATAAAAATATATCATCTGTTATTTTTGGAAAGGGTATCTTTGTGTGAATTTTGCAGGATCTACGCACAAATTCAGATATGGAAATCTACAGAAAGAGAAACAGCAAATAGACGATCCTATCAACAGAAGATTGCAACAGCAGAGGAACAGAAAAAATTTAGAGGACCGAGTTAATAAGTCAACCGCGCGATCTGGTGCAGCAAAAAAAAAAAAAAAAAAATACCGGCGGCTCTTTCCGTCCGCGGAACCGCCGCGGGACACCTCTTCTGGCCGCGGAACCGCCTCGGCCTGGTCGGTTCAAAAAAAAAAAAACAAAGGGGGCAGAAGCGCGGTAAAAAAAAAAAAAATCTGTATGTCTTCTGATCTCCTCCTCTGCAAATCTCTGATATATCTTCTGAAAAATCTCCTGCAGGATTCTTTGCGCTTTAAAAATCTTTCTCTTTCCAAATAACAATCTTGTGCAGGATTTTTGTACCTCGTTTAAAATAGAAATTGATTGCAAGTAATCTTTTTTTGTTGCATATCTTTTCTCGAATATATTTTTGCAACATTTTCTTTTCCAAATAAAGATTCGTTGCGTTATGCTTAAAATAATTATTGATTGCAAGTGATCTTTTCTGATTTGCATATCCTTAATATTTTTGCTAAAAATATCTTTCCAAATAAAGAGCAAGCGAAAAAAGGAAAATTTTAATTATTAAACTTGCAAACCTTGAAATTCACAAAAAAGATTTGATTGCAAGTGATTTTTCTGTTTGCATATCTTTAAAACTGATTTTAAGGGGCTTTTGACCAATTCAAATTGGGTGGGGATTTCATCACCCTTCCCAGGACCCCAGAAAACACCTAAAGCATTTGCATCGGCCACGATTAATTAAAAAAAAAAATACTAGACTCAGCCCTAAGGACATCGAGCTCAATAGGAAAAGGACTAGTATAGGCATCGGCCGTTTATCCTAACTGACTTTACGGTGTCTAGGCTAGTGGTTATTAATTAGGCCCACTATTGTGGTTCCTTCCCACTTACCTGGCCGTAATTGGCGGTGAAGAGACGGTTTGAGGTCCTATTTCTAGCCCTTTGGAACAGTTAGGAGCTGTCTAGCTGACCTAGGTGACCCTAGATCTAGGTCTGATTGTGCATTTCTGGTTGATTACATTTGTGTCTAAGCCCTTTATCGAAATTTTTTTCTGCAAACAATCTCAAATAAAGAGAAAAGGGAAAAAGGAAATTTTTTAAAAAAAGACTTGCAACTTTTGTCGCTCGGAAATCCTTGCACCAACAAACTTTCTTTCTTTCTCCCTTTCTTCTAACATGAGTACCCCACATAACAAATCACTTGCCGAACTTTGGTATCCCGAACCTAATTTTGCGTCGTTCGGCAATTTGTTCGATCAATTTAAAGACGATCCTTCCTTGCCTAAAATATCTTTGAAAGATCAAATAGAGGCATCTAGGAGAAACAATTCGACTTTTCAACCCACTTTGTGTCAACCAAGTCAATCTTTACCACCTACATATGTTGATACCACTTTTTCAAGTCCTTCTGTCACTCCTAAGCCGATGTCCATTGCTGAGCATATTGCTCAATCTCGCAGTCGATCTTTCACCCCTCTCCACTCATCCAGTTCTAGGGATCAACACGACTATTCACCTTTTTATCCATATGTTGACCCTACCCCTGCCCAACTACCCACTTCCTACCAGTCTTACCCGACTTTCCCACCGTCACTAGACCCTGTTTCTACACAGCCTTTTGGGAGTTTCACATATCCAAACAATTTCGAATCTTTTGCCGAAACCCCTTTACCACCAAAGTCTAGTTTGGAAGAGGCGTTGGAGGCGTATATCACAGCAACAAACAAAATGGTTAGGAATGTGGAAGCATCCGTGGCCGCCCTTATGCAACCTGTTGAACCGGTAGCTAGTTTCCCGCTAGCCCCAAATTTTTCAATGTATGATGAGGCTGTTGGACAGAATGAGAATGTGAGAGGATTTCCAAATCAAACCTACCCTTACCCAATTGAAGCCCACAACTCCAGTTTTCCATCGAATGTCCTAAATGATTCACAAGTTCAAAATAAAAACGAGTTGTGCGACTTTGTAGTGTTTGATTTGCCAAATTGTGAGGAACCCCCTTCGAGTGAAACATCACCTAATCCGTTTGACCTTTACACTTCCACTCTAGAACCTACATTGATAACATCCATTCTTTTGAGGAGGTGTCTAAAGAAATTGACTTTCACTTGATTGAGGATATAGACGCCGGGAATATTTCGGATGATGAACCTGTCGATTTAATTGAAATTTTATGTTCAAATCATCATCCTGAGTTATTAAATGTTTCTCCCGAATCTCATATGCGTCTAGATTTTGATAATAACGGCATGGATGAGTTAAATATTGAGGATAGTATTGAGGAGAGTCTTGAGGATAATATTGAGGTTGAATCATTTCTGTTTGATGTGTCTGATTTTCCAATTCATCCCCCTGAACCTTTGACTGATATATCACCCTCCCTCCTTCCCATCGTTCCGACCCCGCTTGAAGACTGTGAGCTTGAAACCTTTTCCTTTGAATCTGACACAATTCTCACAGACGATAACACCTACGAGTGTTTCACTTTTTCGGACGATGTTGATGACTCACCGCCCGAGTTTGAGTCCTTTACATTTTCAGATGAGCCATCAGACTCGATTGAATATAGTAGTTTCGAACCATTAATGGAATCTTTCAAGTTCGAAACAGTTTACTACAGTGAGAAAGATACTATCCCTAAGTCACTCCCTTTCGTCTTTCCCATTGTTCCGACCGAACAAATGACCGTTACGCTTTCATCTCCTATACCAAGTTCGGCGTACCCATGTTTTCTTGCGAATCTTGAGGGATTTGATCCCATTTCTCGACGAGTTGATAGGTTAGCGCAATCGCTCTTAACATATCGGTCATCACATATTGCGCTAATTTATTCACTCAATTTACACCCTCAAGATCGTACTCCACTTCCTTCTTCTTTCCGCCATTCTTCTCCCCCACCGAGACCATATTCTACCATTCTTCTTTCCACACGGTCTCGCGTGCTTCTCATTTTCTTGCACCAACTATACCATTTCCACGATAAGATTTTTGAATGGTTGGTGTTAACCTTTGGCTTGTGTAAGGCCAAGCTTAAGTTTGGGGGGAACCTTTGTATATATGTATATATTTTTTGTTTTCTTTTTCTATAAAAAAAATAAAATAAAAATTTCAAAACATTAAAAAATGAAAAAAAAAATTATACATAAATAAACAGGGGAGTGCCGGCATTTTGACCCTCTTGGTGTAGCATGACAGTGAGGACACTGTCAAGTTTAAGTTTGGGGGTATGCTCGGTACGTCTTCTTCCTTCGCATTCATTTGTACATATTTTTTTTTTCATTTGCATACCTATTTGAAAACCCATAAAAATTGAAAAATTTCAAAAATTATAAAAATTATTGTATTCAATTTTGGCTAATTGACTTTGGTTTGACAAATAGGTCAACTGGCTAGGAACAACTAGATCTTAGACTTAGTGAATTAAAAACCCTAAAGATAACCGTCCTTAAAGTTTAACGGTAGAAAGTATATGTCTTTGTGGTTTATTTAGAAATAGGCAAATTTTGGGTTCACTTCTTGGGCTAAGTCAAAACAAGGGAAGAGTATTGATGTTCTTATTAGAGTATAAGTTTGAAAAATAGTTCCTAGCTTAAGTCTAGATTCTGAAAACGTATACCCTACAATTTGCACAATCACGCACCTTGAAACTTGGAATAGTAGAAGAGACCTTGAAATGCTCTTGTCTAAAGTCCTTAGTACGAAGAAAATGAAAAAAAATATATAAGTGTGAATGAAGAATAAAAAAATGGACACTGGTTTTTGTGATTACTTTAGGCTGCAAAAATAGAAAAAATATTTAGCGAGGGTGCTTCATCACCTAGTGCCTTAGACCAACTGGTTTGGGAGTCACTGCTAAAAGCCTTGGGTGTTGCAAGACTAGGAATTACGCTTTAAAGTGCAAACATTTCTTGTAATCGGTTGTTGGTACCTCAAGAAGTATTAACAGTCGCATGAAGGATGTGTAAGCAAAATTCAATTAAAAATTCACCTACTAATAAGTACTTTGGACAACGGACAAGGGTATGATTGCTTGATTTGAATTTTCAAGTGTAGGGGTGATTTATACACACACGTGGGGATATGTGATTAGAGTTTAGATGAGAGAAAGGGATGAAGAATAGAACTTGTATCTTTAGTAGAGTTGATAGAAATTCCTAAGTGGAGATGAAACCCTAGAAGGAAGACTTAAGAGATGCCGAAAGCTAAGTAATTCTATAGAACATATATAATCTTAAGTTAAATGATAAGGAAGTGTGAAGAATATGGGTGGATAATTTACAAGTAAAAGATAATAGAATTCCTTGTTGGAAAACCTAAATGAAGAACAAAAGTCAATGGGCCGAGTTGATAGGATTTTGTGGGTAGTATCCGCTGAAAACCCTCAGGAGACAACACTCCTCCTACTAGGGACACCTAGAGGTTTAACGGCTTGTTGCACATGCTCAGTGCAATCGCGTTTCCCTGCGAAAGTGCGGTTAGGATTTTAGTGAATAAAAATAAGTTTGCTCGAGGACGAGCAAAAGATAAGTTTGGGGGTATTTGTTCACACCATAATATTGCATTATTATATTCCCCATTCTTATCCTTTTTATAAATAAACAGGTGCTTTTGACGCATGTCTGCTACATATTACAGGTTACAGGTTCTTGGAGCGAAAACAGTGAAAAAGACAAAAGACGACACAAAAAAGGACTTTTGACCAACAAATAGAAGGATCTTAATCAAGCCTACACAAAAGATCAGTACAAGGCAACGCAAGGTCCAAGATTACAAAGCAAACGGTTAAAAGTCCACTGCAATTGTTCACTGGAGATCTGGAAGAAATAGAGAAGCCAAATTGAATAAAGATCCAAAGAAATAAAAAGCCCAAGAAGCCCAGAATCAGTTCCAAAATTTCCAGACATAAAATTTTACCAAAGCTTGGAAGTCTACTTTGACTAGGTCTTCCTAAGGATATGTTGGTAAATGTAGACATACAAATCAATTGTAACCTAGGGTTTCTATCTCCTATAAATAGAAGCCCAAATCATTGTATTCTTTTCATGCCTCCTTTTAATAATAAATTTTAGAATTCTTTTGGAGAGCATCGGTGTTTCTTTTCAATTCATGAATTCAGATCTGACAACCCTGTGTTGATGATTGGAGAAATGCATCTGTAAGTAGATTTAATTCCTTGCTCTAGTTTAGATTTCAATTCTTGCCCTAGGTAATTTTTATTCTCTGCCCTAGATAAATGTTCTTCAATTCCCTAATGAGTGAGTAGTTTCCTCGCTTGTTAGGGTTAAGAATGGGGAAGGATTTGAGAGACGAAGATCTCTCATCTCTTTTCTTTGCCAATCTTTTATGAAAATTAGAACTTCATGCATACCTTCTTATTCCGCTCCCTACGGCACTCTACCCTCGAGGTAACGGTGATTCCGTAGTCTAAAGGCCCGGATTTTAAGGTTTTCCATGGAGGTTAGGGTAAAGATTAAGAAAGGAAGGACAAGGATCTAGAGGAAGAATCAATCTTCCCAATCATCCTAATCCCCTTTGTTAAGATTTACCATAACACTAATATGATATCTTTAATTAAAGGCAATGGAAAGAGATGTAGATCTTTGTTTACCAAATTTTCCCTAAACCTAATCTTAGCAAGTTTTTAATCCTAGTATCATACAACTTCAATTTTTAGATTTAATAATCAATCCGGCTCCCATCGGAATTAACTCGTTTGAGCGAATAGGAGATTCACAGCATCCCTGTGGACCGACCCGTACTCACCGGCTAGCTACCAAGCGACGCCGTTCTTGATTGCGGTTACAAATATTTTTGATCTATCTTTTAGAAAGCGCAAGCACGCTAAATCAACCAATCAACATACAACACGAATGCACAACAAACGCATCATTAGAGAATAATTCAAGATGTTCAAGTTAAAACCAATATATGATACTCGATAATAACATGAAACCTTCATATTCTCATCGATACTCATATATGAAACTAAAAGCGCCACTTAGTCCCCATCTATCGGTTAACATACGTGCGATGTTCGTAGTGACATAGAACTATACGAAGGTTATTAAATATCGGACGGTATAGCTCGATACTAACAACCGTTATATAGTCTATGCGATGAGAAGATTCAATCATATGGTAACCGATAGATTTGTCCCATGTGGACAAGTTAGGAATGTATAAAGCAAACACCTTCATTCACTTGTGTTTTCATCCGTTTCGAGATATTTCGTCGGTACCTTTCCGCTGGTTCTCCGTGTACAAAGATAGATTAGATGTTCATTTCAACGTTGTTTCACAGCTTTGAAATGATTATCTATTCTATTACAGTGTACTCGGAGAACAGCGGGGAGGTGCTGCCGAAATTTACTCGAAACGGTTGAAAGCACAAGTGATGGGTGTTCGCTCTATACATTCTTAATGGGATAGAAGCCTTACCCCCGATAGCCGGAACACATACATACAACAAGAATACACAACAAACGCATAATTAGAGAGTGATTCGAGATGTTCAAGTTAAAACCAATATATGATACTCGATGATAATATGAAACCTTCATATTCTCATCGATACTCATATACGAAACTAAAAGAGCCACTTAGTCCCCGTCTATCGGTTAACATACGTGCGATATTCGTCGTGACATAGAACTATACGAAGGTTGTTAAATATCGGACGGTATAGCTCGATACTAACAACCGTCGTATAGTCTATGCGACGAGAAGATTCAATCGTATGGTAACCGATAGATTTTTCCCATGTGGACAAGTTAGGAATGTATAAAGCAAACACCTTCATTCACTTGTGTTTTCATCCATTTCGAGATATTTCGTCTGTACCTTTCCGCTGGTTCTCCGTGTACAAAGATATATTAGATGTTCATTTCAACGTTGTTTCACAGCTTTGAAATGATTATCTATTCTATTACAGTATACTCGGAGAACAGCGGGGAGGTGCTGCCGAAATTTACTTGAAAGCACAAGTGATGGGTGTTCGCTCTATACATTCTTAATGGGATAGAAGCCTTACCCCCGATAGCCGGAACACATACATACAACAAGAATACACAACAAACGCATAATTAGAGAGTGATTCGAGATGTTCAAGTTAAAACCAATATATGATACTCGATGATAATATGAAACCTTCATATTCTCATCGATACTCATATACGAAACTAAAAGAGCCACTTAGTCCCCGTCTATCGGTTAACATACGTGCGATATTCGTCGTGACATAGAACTATACGAAGGTTGTTAAATATCGGACGGTATAGCTCGATACTAACAACCGTCGTATAGTCTATGCGACGAGAAGATTCAATCGTATGGTAACCGATAGATTTGTCCCGTGTGGACAAGTTAGGAATGTATAAAGCAAACACCTTCATTCACTTGTGTTTTCATCCGTTTCGAGATATTTCATCGGTACCTTTCCGCTGGTTCTCCGTGTACAAAGATAGATTAGATGTTCATTTCAACGTTGTTTCAAAGCTTTGAAATGATTATCTATTCTATTACAGTGTACTCGGAGAACAGCGGGGAGGTGCTGCCGAAATTTACTCGAAACGGTTGAAAGCACAAGTGATGGGTGTTCACTCTATACATTCTTAATGGGATAGAAGCCTTACCCCCGACAGCCGGAACACACACATACAACTAGAATACACAACAAACGCATAATTAGAAAGTGATTCGAGATGTTCAAGTTAAAACCAATATATGATACTCGATGATAATATGAAACCTTCATATTCTCATCGATACTCATATATGAAACTAAAAGCGCTACTTAGTCCCCGTCTATCGGTTAACATACGTATGATGTTCGTCGTGACATAGAACTATACGAAGGTTGTTAAATATTGGACGGTATAGCTCAATACTAACAACCGTCGTATAGTCTATGCGACGAGAAGATTCAATCGTATGGTAACCGATAGATTTGTCCCGTGTGGACAAGTTAGGAATGTATAAAGCAAACACCTTCATTCACTTGTGTTTTCATGCGTTTCGAGATATTTCGTCAGTACCTTTCCACTGGTTCTCCGTGTATAAAGATAGATTAGATGTTCATTTCAACGTTGTTTCACAGCTTTGAAATGATTATCTATTCTGTTACAGTGTACTCGGAGAACAGCGGGGAGGTGCTGCCGAAATTTACTCGAAACGGTTGAAAGCACAAGTGATGGGTGTTCGCTCTATACATTCTTAATGGGATAGAAGCCTTACCCCCGACAGTCGGAACACACACATACAACAAGAATACACAACAAACGCATAATTAGAGAGTGATTCGAGATGTTCAAGTTAAAACCAATATATGATACTCGATGATAATATGAAACCTTCATATTCTCATCGATACTCATATATGAAACTAAAAGCGCCACTTAGTCCCCGTCTATCGGTTAACATACGTTCGATAATTTATTCTTTTCAACGACAAACGCAAACACAAAGCATATACACGGATTTTCTCCTTTGTCAGTAACTATCACGTTCTTATATTTCTCAATATAGTCACCATAACCTACAATTTATATGTTATACAGTCTAACATGGCCCATGAGTACGTCAGAGTTAAGAACTGGATGTATGTGGATTGGCAACAACGTATGCAATCTAAGTTTATCGCAGGAGTTGCTGCTTTCATTGAATTTGCACGCGCACATAATAAGATCATAATAGAGAAGATTCTCTGTCCGTGCGATAGATGTGGCAATAAGTACTGGCAGAAGGTAGAATTGGCAGAGCTTCATATTGTAAAATATGGGTTTACTAGAATTTATACAACTTGGAAATATCACGGGGAAGGAGAAGAATGCAGTAATGCGGCAGGAGAAGAATGCAGTAATGCGGCAGAAGAAGAAGAAGGAGAACATGATAATGCGGCAGGAGAAGAAAGAGAATTCAGTAATGCGGCAGAAGGAGAAGACGGTAATTTATTTCCATCAGAAGTAATGGAGGATATGATAGAGGCTGCCCTAGGTGAATCTATTCGTACCGAAGATGACATTCCTTCCGGTCAAGGACCGCGTGCAGATAAATATGAAAATTTCATGAATGATGCTAGAAAACCAATTTATGAGAATGCGAAGTATTCCACCCTCTCATGGTTCGTCCAACTTTTCCAGATTAAGTGCCTAAATGGATGGAGCAACAAGTCATTCACAATGCTTCTTTCGTTCTTAAAAGATTCTATGCCCCCGGGAAATAACGTGCCCGACAGCTGGTACGGAGCCCAGAAGATGATGTCTGATTTGGGTCTAAAGTGCGAGAAGATTCAAGCATGTCCTAAAAATTGCGTGTTGTACCGGAAAGAGAATTCAGATTTGAAAGAGTGTCCAACATGCGGAGAGGCCAGGTATAAGCCGAAAGATTCTGATAAGAAGTCTGATATACCTGTCAAGATAGCACGATACTTTCCCATAACACAGAAGCTATAGAGGCTATTCAGGTGCAAGAAAAAATAGCCGAGGCAATGATTTGGCATCACCGTGCTCTTCCAAGTGAAGATGGAAAAATGAGCCATCCAAGAGATTCACCTGTAGGGTGTTTTTCGTCACCCCATTAAGATGGGAATACGCGCGCGCTTGTCAGGCGTACTACAGATTCCCCCTGCCTAGGGTAGGCGGGGGTTTAATGATTGTGGGGATCCGAATCTCCGGCAGCCGCGGACTAAGCTGCCGTTAATTACGCCTCGCCTTTGGGGCGAGGGAACCTCCGATTAACGGGTTAAACTGGTCATGCGAACTCAATGTGCAGTGTACGTGTGTTGTGTTTTGAAAGGGGGGTTTTGGATATATTGGGAGCCATGCAGAGTTTTTACGGGGGTCCCGCTATCCGGATAGCGGGCTGGGGGTCAAGGGGGCTAGCAGCCCCCTTGCGGGGTGCGGGGCAGCGTCCCGTTAGAAATTTTTTTCTAACAGGGACAGTGTCGTGGAGTATGTGTGTGTGTAAATATGTATACATATGTGTATATATATATATGTATATGTATATATATATATGTATATTTGTATATGTGTATATATATATATATATATAAAAGAAAGAGGGGGAAAATGCATCCAAAGGATGCGTGGGGCAGCACCTTGGGCGCTGTGCGCCTAGGTGCTGTGAGCTCAGGCGCTAGAGTGCCACGTGTCGGCACGTGGGCGCTTTGCGCTTGAGCGCAAGTGCGCCACGTGTCGGCATGGGGGCGATTTGTGCTTGAGCGCAAGCGCGCCACTTGTCGACACGGGAGCGACTTGCGCTCGAGCGCTTGTGCTGCACGTGTCGGCACCGGGGCAACTTGCGCTGGAGCGCAAGCGCGCCATGTGTCGGCACGCGGGCGCTCTGTGCTTGAGCACCGGCGAGAAAAAAAGGCTTTTAGCCTAAAAAAGATTTCTCGGAAGAGAAATCAGAGAGAAGTTGGACTCCTGAGTGTGTTTTTGGGATTAATGGAAGGGGTTCTTCTTCTTCCTCCTCTGTTAGCTAGATCTTGAAGATCAAAAGATGTGAGATCTCAAAATCTCTCCTTTTTTAGATTTGATGACAGATCCAAGTTCCCCTTTGTGGGTTTCGTGGTGAAAAACTATTTTGTTTTTGAAAAGGAAGAGTAAAACTCTTGATTTAATTCAAAAAAAAGAAGAAGGTTTGAGACCTTCAGAAAAGGGAAAGAGATACAAACCCTAGGTTTTTTGTGAGAATGAAAAGTGTTTTTTTTTATTCATCATCATGTTGCCTTTTATAGGCTTACATATTTACATATAGCCCCTTGGACTTTACAAAAATGGTATTTTAGCCATCCCATGGCTCATGTGCCATTTCATTTTTGCACATAAGCCATGGGCTTACAAAATATTAGCTTTATGCCCATTTTGTTTACATTCATGCATAAAAAATTACATAAAAATTATTTATTACATGATTTTGTTGTTGGCATGGGGAGACTGGCTGCGGGCTCGACTTGGGCATGGGCCCGCTTGACCTGGGCTTGAGCCCACCTAGCTTGGGGGTTGACCTTGACTTTGACTCGGTCAACAGGGGTGTAAATTTTTACCCCAACATCACCGGCATGGAAGGATTTCGATAGGAGGCACGCAATATTCAGTAGAGATCCTCGCAATGTCCAGCTCGGACTGGCTACTGATGGCTTCTGCCCATTCAGCTATATGGCTGGAAGTCACAGCACATGGCCTGTTGTAATGATAATTTATAATCTGTCGCCTTGGTTGGCTATGGACCAATCATACATTATGATGCCTCTTCTTATCGACGGACCAAACTCACCGGGGAACAATATCGACGTCTATCTCCGACCTCTAATCGAGGAGTTGAAATCTTTGTTCATTGATGGTGTAGAGACATACGATGCAAACACAAATACAACCTTCATACTGCGTGCGGCTTTAATGTGGACAATTAATGGCTTTCCTGCGTATGGAATGCTATCAGGTTGGTCCATACATGGTCACAAAGCATGTCCTCATTGCCATGAACACACAACATCGAAATTCTTGAATTTTAGCAGGAATGTTTGTTATTGCGGCCACCGACGTTTCCTGCCTCCAGACCACCCCTATAGGTTAGACACGGTTCACTTTGATGGTCATCAGGAGCTTCTTGGACCTCCATCCCCATTGTCCGGAGAGGACGTGACTGCTCAATGGGATGATTACAATAATGTGACCTTCGGGATGGATCCGACGAAACAGGTTAAACCACCATTTTGGAACAAGTTAAGCATTTTCTTCGAGCTTCCGTACTGATCAACAAATTTAGTGCGTTATTGTCTGGACGTCATGCATATAGAGAAGGGAGTATCAGAGCACATACTCAACTTGCTTCTTTGTAAAGACGGGAAATCGAAAGACAACCTGAATGCTCGGATGGATCTACAGGAGTGGAGAATAAGAAGTGATTTGCACCCTAGACCGGTAGCGGATAAACCAGGCAAGTTTGTACTTCCCAATGCCGCTTATCATATGTCACAACCGGAGAAGAAAAGATTCCTGCAGGTGTTGCATGATTTGAAAGTTCCCACAGGTTTCTCAGGATCATTCAGCAAGAAAATAAAATTTGTGAAAGGCAAGATCGATGCGCTGAAAAGTCATGATCACCATGTTATTGTCACGCCCTGCTTCCCAGAGTACGCTAAGATGAGCACGTGACATAGCCAACCATACTACCTGTGGGTAGGAAGTATCCATCCACAGTCACATTACGGCTGTAGAGATATCAAGAATCAAAATATAACTATCTAATACATGTCCATAAGCCAAGATAACACGAGTCAAGAATAATAAAAGTGCGGAAGCAAAAGATCCAATACAAAATAACTGGAATGTATGTCCAATAATGCGGGCTCACATCAGGAATAAAATGCAGAAAATAAAAGAACTAACTACTACTGAAACCTCACTGCTCAGTCTGCTGGTTGAAGTACTCCTGCTCGGACTGCAGCAAAGGTACGGAATCTGGGCCATGCAAAACCCAGACGTCAGCGCGTCATGTCATCAAGTAATAAAATATAAACAGGGTAACAGGCAACGCAAAAATAATCATGAATGGTAAAACAGGTGTAACAACAATATAAATCAGGGCAGTGAAGGGTAGTGTGCAGTGAGTAAACTAAACTGGTCTAATGGGTTATCTACTCTCAAGTCTTTGAAATCAATTTGATGAATCATCGATGTAACTCAATAGTATCCCGTACATGCCCGGGACCACGGTCTAAGACTCTCGGGCTGAAACCGAGACGTGCCGCTAGGCACTAACAGGAAAATGGTACAGACCAACGATGTCAGCAGCATCGTCATGAGGCGGGCCTAGCCTCTAAAACTGATCAGTAAAAGCAAGCAACTGTCGAGTTACAAGTCAGGATTTCATCACTGATTTCCCCATACCCCCAAGTTATGTATGTCAAGTTAGGTATTCAGTAATCAAGAACTAATGCCAACACAGGATCAGGTAGGAGCAGGTTTGTCTGGATTGACAACAGGAACGGTCCGTGAGGACTACATGTCAGGTTTGTTGGCATTAGACACCAAATTAGGTAACATGTCAAGCCATGGTACATCAGGTCAAGTCAAGTAGTGTACGGTACCATGTCGGGTCAAGTAATATGTGTGTAGCAAGTCATGTCAGGATGTAAAAGATAACATGTGGGTGCTCATAATCAGCTAGTATAATCATGGTTAAAAATAATCAAGCATGGGTATCAACAACACAATAAATTGGCACATGTAACATGATAGCAATATGTGCATATTAAACTACTTAGTTGTACGGTTATCAGTTTGGTTTAAAGAATGGTTTTAACATTTCAGGAATGCAGTATTACACTTGTGGATGATAAAATCATATTAATATGTATTAAGACAATCTAGAGATGCAATCAAATGTGAATACGGCTAAATGTATGCAATCGGTCGTCCGATAGGGTAAAACTACAACAAAAGGTAATATAGCTATAAACAATTGTGATTGTGTGATCTAACATATAAATGTGATTACTAGGTATATTTAACTAAATGCAACAATCCGGTTTCAAGTTTTGGATCTGAAATATATAAAAGGAACCTTGTACTGTTAATCTGGAATTCAAAACTTTAGATTTTATCTATAGATAGATAGATTGATATATGAATAGTATGACTAGCATGTAGCAAGATTAACTTGCCTCGACGGATCGCGTAGCGGTAAACGGAACGTCACGCGTCGGCAGAAAACGTCGCGACGCGCGCACGGTACACGGAATCAATCCAAATAACACACGATGGGATCACACGGGTCAGGTACACTCGCTGGGTTATCGGGATCGTCGTCGGCACCACCGGATTCCGGCAAGACAGAAAACAATAAATACTACAATGGACAAGAGATGCATGGAAAAAGAAGCAAGAAGAAGGCAAGAGAATGGAGGGGATTGATGAAGGAAACTTACTCACTGGATTGCAGGAGGTGACAGCGTCGTCGGTGCGTCGTCGACGGAGCTCCGGCGATCTACAGAGGACCAAAAAACATTTAACAGAAAAGAAGTTTTAAGATGAAGAAGAAGAGAAAGAAGAAGAAGAGAAGGATGAGGGGGAGGAAGATTGCTTACAGGGGTTTGGGAGATGGCTGTGGTTGCAAAGGTGGGTAGTCGTCGGCAAGGGATCGCCGACGAGATCAACGGCAAGGCGACAAAGTCCAAGTTGCAGGGAATGGCTCGGGCTAGGGTTTCTGCTAGGGTTTGCTTTGGTTGCAGGGTTAGATGCTCGGGGAAAGAGCAAAGGGAAAGAACAGAGGGAGAGGGAGATGATGACGACTAGAAGAGGGGGTCGGCGGCGATGGAACGATGGGTTCCTGGGTTCGCTGAAGGGTGTGTGTGCAGGGGAAGGAGACTCTGGAGGAAGAAAGAGAAGGAGAAGATGAGAAAGAGGAGAAGAGGAGATGCTGAATTAGGGTTTGAGTTGATGCAGTTAGGGTTAGGGTTACACGAGGCGATGGGTTTGTTTTAAAGGAGAGGAAGAACTGCGGGGGTTTTAAATGAGAGAGAAAGAGAAAACATGAAGGGAGGTGACGGGATCTCCATCGCGGTGACGGGACTCGAGAAGTAAATAGTGATCGCGAGAGGAGAGTGAGTAGGTGCGAGAGGAGAAAGAAAGAGAAGGGAGAGAGAGAGCTGCGGAGGAGAGAGAAGGAGAAAAAGAAAGGGATTAGCGCTCGTGGGGCCCAAGTGCATGCAGAGGAAGAACCTGATTGGTTCGGTTAATAAAAAAAATATAAGGAGAAGGGAAAGAAAGATTGTCTGGGGTTTTGATTGGTTAGGGAAAATTTAAAAGGATTTTTAAAAATAGGAAAGATTTTCTGGTTTGAAAGAAATATAATTTCGTTGGTTTAAAAATTTGATAATAGGCTAAAAAATACTTTGGCTGATTTAAAAATTTAGAAAATAGGATTTGGCGGAAATACAAAATATTTCAGAATTGCCCCCGGGTCAGGTCCAAACATTTGAATTTGAAATAAGAAAATTTCTGGCAAGTTCCAAAAATTGAAATGAAGGATTTAGTAAGGGAAAAGCATACCCCCAAGAACGGACGCACGTACGTACGCGTAGTCGTCCAAACACGTCCGTTTCACTGAACGGGACGAGAACACGATGCAAGGACGCTAGCACAGGGTTAGGGGTATCGAGCAGGCCATGACAAATATTTTTAATTTATTTTAAATTACTTAAATTGTAATATGCAACCATAAGAAATGTCGGGGTAAACTGTAATTGTCAAAGCATGATCAATGAAATAAATACCACACACCACACATACGGTAACAGGAATTTGTATATCTGGACTCGGTTGTTACAGTTATCGTAGAGCACTTTCTTCCATTAGCCCTTAGGACTTCTCTCCCCGAATCGGTTGGTCTAGTAATCAACGACCTATGTTGTTTTTACAGAGAGTTGTGTGCTAAAACACTGGAGGTTGTGACGCTGGATAAACTAGAAAATTCTATTGCGTTGATATTTTGCAAGTTTGAGCGTATTTCCCACAGTCATTCTTCGATATCATAATACACTTGACGGTTCATCTTGCAACTGAAGCTAAGTTAGCCGGACCGGTACAATATCGATGGATGTATCCCGTCGAGAGGTGCGTGTAATTTTTCGTTTCGCGCAATTTATAAATTTATTGTTGTCCTGTATGCCCGTATTTATTTATTCAACATATTTTCATTAGGTACCTCTACACTCTTAAAAAGTATATACGCAATAAAAATCGACCAGAGGGTTCTATCATGTATGGTTATCTTCTTGATGAAGCAACCACATTTTGTTCCCGCTATCTGGACGAGAACATTGAGACAAGACTTAACCGGCCTCGAAGAATTCAAGACGGGCCATATGGTAAAGCCGAGTATAAGAGGGTAGACACTATGTTTATTAACAAGATATACCGGTTTATCTTGCTTAATTGCGCATATCTTGAAAAAATTAGAGAGTAAGTTTTTTTGGATTAATTGTTATATTTGTGTTTGTGTGTGTATGAAATGATATAATATTAATGTCACCATTATTTGTCGAAAACAGAATTCATTTTAACGAGGTACGTGAGGGGCATCCTGATTGGAACGAAGAACGATTGGAAAAATATCATCAGGATAATTTTTGTGATTGGGTCATAGATCATGTAAGTTATTTAAATAACATTTTATTGCTATCAGTTTCAATCTAAACTTGTATCGTTATGTATTTTTCGTAAAATTTGTTTTGTTAGATCCACGATCCGAACTTGTCTGCATCATTTGAGAGTGATTCAAGATGTTTAGCTCAATTTCCTAGTATGGAGATTGCATATTACAAAGGATTTGGTGTCCTTGGATACAAATTCGAAGTTAAGGACATAGAAACATCTAGAACCACTCAGAATAGTGGGATTGCGACGGTAGGATCGCACGGTGTGATTTATTATGGGTACTTAAATTGTATACTCGGCATCCACTATCCCGGACGATCAGAACCCTTTTATATATTCCAGTGTACTTGGTACGATACGCGAACCGATACGGATAAGTGGAGAAGCAATTTTGGGACTTGGAAAGATGAATATGGATTGACCAGTGTGAACACACTTCGATTTTACGGTCAGGAAGATCCGTTTATCTTTCCGAACTAAGCGTTCCAAGTATACTACTCACGGTGTTTGAAGCATCCGGGATGGAGTGTTGTATGCCGATGGAAATCCAGAGATATCTACGATGTCCCAGAATTCGAGGACAGCGATGAGGATGAAGAAGAGAGAAGGCTTAGAGTGCTCCGACCGTCTGTTTCGAAGGACGGGTTGTCTTCGGCCGATCATGAAGTTACGTGGGTTAGAAATGGCATCGACGATGAAATCCAAGTAGATATGTATAATGCTCCCACGAAACGAAAAAGTTTATCAGTAATGTTATATTATTACTTCACATTTTACGATCTATATATATATAGTCAATACTTTTAATGATTGTCTAATGCGTCCACGAACCTTTATCTAGATTTGATGACGATGTCGGGAGCAGCGAGGGGCGGCAGGAGCTCCAGCCGCGGCAGAGGCAGAGCGGTTCTGCCGCCCGGAGAGCTGCGTAGGGAGCTTCAGAGGGCCGGTCTTGCACCCAGATCGGAGACCCCTTCGGATGCCTCCTTCCGTGTGGATTTTGCCACACCTCCAGGTATATTGCACACATATCCATTTTGAATGTAATATTATAGATATTCATGCCTGTTTATGTCAAAATTACTTATATTGTCAATGTTTGATTGTCTAGTTGTTGGTGATGCGTCCACATCAGGGACAGAGGCCACTCCCGCTCCTCCAGATATGTTTATATATCATATAGCGCATGTATATTGATTTAGAATGCTATATCATAAATATACACACATTCCTTTTTCTCTTACTTAGATAGTAATTTTTATTATTGTCTAGCTGTAGGTGGTGACACCACCGCACCTGCGGGTATGTTTATATATCCTATAGTGCATGCATATTGATTTAGAGCGTTATATTATTGATCTACACATTCTTTTTGCAATTACTTATATAATCTATTTTTAATTGTCTAATTATAGGTGGTGCGTCCACATCTGACGCAGGGGCCACTCCTGCCACTTCCGTACCCTCCGCATCGTCTGTAGGTTAGTATGAATAAATATAAAATATTTATTCATTTTACATATGCTCTATAGAATAAATATGAACTTCATGGAAATTTAGCGTCAATGTTTATTTTCTAATTGGAGGGGATGCGTCCGCATCCGGGACACCGGCTGCTCCTCACCGGAGGAACTATCGTCCCGCTCGTGCTGCTGTCCGGGCCCAGGCTCGTGCTTTAGTCACCGGAGGTATATATCACACTTCAGTTTTTGTTTAACCTTGATTTCTTAATACAAGTTTGTCTTAATATTGATTGTCTTGATATTTCTTGCAGACGCAGGGCCTCCCCATCCCCAGAGGGGGACTCGAGGCCCGAATCAGTCCCATAGGCTGAGGCCTGACAGAGCTAGAGGGGAGGCAGCATTCCTCATCTTTTTTACCCTTGACTATCGCTATACCGGTCCTCATGCCGAGAGGTTCGGCCAGTATATGGGGGATGAGAGCCGGCTCGTGAAGAACTATCCACTTCACGTTGAGTGAGGCGAGCAGCACCGGCGCTCATTCGCCCTCTTCTTTGATCAGGCTCGGGTATTAATATATATTTTCATTTGATTTATCCAATATATTTATTATTAACACTTGCAATTTAATAACATTTTTGTTTGTATTTTCAGTTGGATTACGATTTTCAGCCTGTACCCGACCCTGATCATCCTGGGAGGGTGCTCGACCTTCATGCTCTGTACAATGGCCTGATAAAGAACATGCAGACCAAGGTCCGATACAACAGGAATGAGCTGAAGGCCGACTGCTACTCCCTGTGGATGGCGACTCCCGAGGCAGAGAGAGCGTCCCTCCTATCTACTCCGGCGTTTGCGAGAGTCGACGTAGAGACATGGCCTCTATTGTGCGAATATTTCGACTCTTAAAGCAAACAGGTATGTATTTTAAATGTAATTCATTGTTTAGGATATAATTTATTTTTTTGTGTTCCTTAATTAGAAAACTAAATGTGAATGCGTTGTGCAGAAACAGGCCGCTCAAAATATAGAGAATAGGAAATCGGCGAAGAGGAGTCGCCCCACTTACACAGGTGGCTCGAGGAATATTACTCGAGCCATGGAGTTATCGGTAAATTACAATAGACCGGCCTTTGTGATATAATGCAATATTAAGAGTTATTTTCTAATATATCTAATATTAAGAGTTATTTTCTAATATTGCAGACAGCTCAGACCCTGTCGCAAGGTGGTACACCGAGCGTGTTGTCCGCATATCTTGCCGTCCACAGCACCTCGACAGATCCCGCCACGGGCGAGCTTCGATATCCCAACGTCGCTACCCAGGAGTATTGCGTAAGTGTTAATATTTATTCAACCCATATTTGAAATTTTAGTTTTGGAAGGTTCAAATTTAAATTTTATACTTATACTTTACTGCTTAATGTGGGTGTAGGAGCAGGTGGTTGAGCAGGCCGAGGCCTCGGGGATCGATTTTACCGGACAGAGCGATCTGAGGCTGCCGACCCCAGTCCTGGACGCCACACACGGAGGGCACCACGGAGGTTGGGAGAGAGGCCAGGGACTGGGCCCTAGCAGGGCCCATATGAGGTTGGACTCCATCCCGGCGGTTACTTCCTCCGTCTCCAGTGAGTGACGTGTCCAGCAGGAACTGGAGAGCTTGAAGGCCACCGTTCAGGAGTTGAAGGAGATGCTGGTATGTATACTACTTAATAGTAAAATATCATGTCATATTATAGATATCAACATATCCAATATTAGTACGTAGCCTGAGCTTATTTGGTTGTAGACTTAGGTTTGATTAATCATACATACATATCTAATTAAAATAAACTACGGTTTTCCAAACTAGATATCCAAATGGGGTTTCGAAATAACTTGATAATGATACGAATTCGAATAATACACAGTTCTTACACGCTTATTACACACGTTAGGTCCAGACGCGACAGGGTACATCGGCCGAGCCTCCACATGCATCTCCTTCGGTTGCGGCTCCGCAAGCCACTACATCAGCTGCGGTTCCGCAGACAACTCCTATAGCTCCATCGCCCGCTCAGACTCCCGCAGTCGCGGCTCCGCAAGCCACTACCTCGACGGCGGCTGCGCAGACCACATCGCCAGCTCCACAGCCCGCTCAGACTCCCGCACGCGCCGAATTGCATGATTTATTGACCGAGGAGCAGGCGCGCCAGATTCTAGCGTTTATCAGAGGTGGAGCTGGACCGAGCTAGGGTAGCTTTTTGATTCTTATTTTTTGAAACATGTATTTATTTATATGATACATATTGTACTACATTTTGGACGATATTGATATTGGTGGTCCTACGGTGTTTATATTTATATCGTATTCTGTTTTTTGGTTTCTTTTGTATATTATATGCGTGAGATGTGATTATGAATACTGCGATATATGTTGTGTGATGATTAATTTTATATTTGATTGATGTATATATTATTATGCACAGGGCGAGAAAAAAATAGACAACCCTTTTAAAAAAAACTGATAATATGTACCTACGGATTAATCCGTAGGTACACACGTTGCCCCTACGGATTAAACCGTAGGGGCAAAATATCAGAATAACTGATATTTTCCCCTGTGATCTCAGTATCAGGGGGTTGGGATTGCCCCTACGGATATATCCGTAGGGGCAAACAAATGCCCCTATGGATATGTACCTACGCATGTATCCGTAGGGGCTATTACTTGGCCCTACGGATTCATCCGTAGGTACAAGTAATCTATTTTAAAAAAACCGTAAATAAAATAATTATTTTTCCCCTACGACCTACTCCGTAGGGCAAACGGTACATACACAGAACTCCGTAGGGGCAAGTTTTTGTCCGTAGGGGCAAGTTCAGGGCTTCAACTTGCATCTACGGCGTTTGTACCTACAGGGTATTTTCTTGTCCCTACGGCTATATCCGTAGGGGTAGTGGTTTGCCCATACGGATAAATCCGTAGGCGCAACCCTTATTTGTAGTAGTGTAATCAACCAAAATGACCTTTTAGATCAATCGGTGAATTTTATTCACCGTTGGATTTTAAATCCAAGAACTTCTGTTTTATAGAAGATATTTCTCATAAAATTAGGAAAATATTTCCCTATACAGAATCTTCTTTTGTAAATTGGTGATTTTTAATCACCATTAGATTTTTAATCCAAAGGCGCTCTGCTTTACAGAGCACAATCTTTCTTGTTTAGAAAGATCTAAGGAAACATTTTTCAAGTAGGGCTTTGATCCTTTTTATTTAGAATTTAATTCTATTGGTTCAGAAGGCATAGGAGCCCATCACGTGTAGCACGTGACCCCACGAAGTTAAGCCCATCAAAGAGCGTCGCGTGCTATCACGTGACTTTTTCCTGGCCAATTGTTTGTTTTTAGAAGGCGCCTGTATACTTTGTATATGGCGGTCACGTGTCTGCACGTGAGGCTCAGTTTTAGCATCATTTTCAGCCATGTTTTGTCAAGCGCGGTGCCTATCACGTGTGGGCACGTGATGCTCAATTTGGGGACTTTTCCCATTGCTTTTTATATTATTTATTTTTCATAAGGGAACAAATGCCCTCACAGCGTTGTTCTCACGTGGCTTGCACGTGAGTGTAACGTTGTCACCCTTACAGCCATTGGATTGCCTAGGGGAACGGGGAGGTGAACTGCCCTTGTCACGTCTTATAAATGCAAGGGTTTGGTTTCTTAGGCAACCACTGTTTCTTCATCTTCTTGCTTCTTTGTTTTCTTTGAGAATTTAATTCTCCTTCTCAGAGTTTAGTTTTCTGCCATTATATTTCCAGAGTTAAACTCTGTCAAAAAGAAACCCTTTTTAGGTAAAGATCTTGCACATCGAAAAAAACTTTTCTTTTTGAACAAAAATTTCTGGATTTTAAATCCATTATGAGAGCTTTGCTCTCCTCTGAAACCCATCCGCTTAGGGATCCAAAGATGTGATCTTTGAGCAGTAAACCTCCATATCTCGGGCATTCCTTCTGATTTTTGAGAATTCATGGGATTTTGTTTCTCATGTATTTTTTATAAGTTTCTGGAATTTAATTCCATCATATAAAAGGAATTTAATTCCTCTGGCGAAGAGCTTAGCTCTGAAAGATCAAGAGGACCCTTCGGGAATTGTATTCCCTGGTGTTCTTGAAAATCTTTTCATAGGGTTTTACCCTTATTCGCACAAATTTGAATTTGTTGCGTGCTTAACAGAACTAGTTTTCCCAAGAATTTGTTTGAATTCCAATGTCTGTTTAATGAGGATCTTCTTGATTCTCATAATGATTGCCCTGTCTCATCATTAGTGAGCCGCCATATTGATTTTGTGGAGTCCATGCGCCTTGTCGGCAGTGGTCCTGCAAAACAGACATTTTGTCGTTTTCTTCTGTTGTTGTTTTTATTATTATTATTATTATTATTATTATACACACACACACGTGCTTCACTAATAGTTTTTTCTTTCTCTTGTTTCAGAAACAATATCTTCTCTTCCCTACTTCCCTTTTACTCGTTCAGACGCTGCTTTTCCACAATCGTCGTCAGACGAAGAAGCAATGGCGATGATCAGAGCCCATGACAGGGACTGTACCAGTTTTCTCTTGTGGGGAACTTGGTATGGGTATATCATCCGGAGTCACCGCAACTTTCTTTGCGAAGTGCCAATAGAGCCTCTCCGCCCTATTTTGCCGATGGAGCGCCCGCAGACTGCTTTTGCGGTGGAGGCGGCTGACTGGACTCCTATAGGCCGGCTTGAGCCATCGACAATTGGGATACCTAACCAGCCTTTGTCGGCCATAAACATCTTGGGGTGTCGCATTTGTCAAGGTGAAGCCCAACCCTGGGGACAAATTTATAAGATATGGCTTACCTCTCGCCACCCAACGAGCTATCTTCCCTGGGCTCGATACATTCTGTCTGCTCATCCCGCACGATTGCAGAAGGTTGGGCTTTATTGGGCGGTGTATGCGTCCCTTTTCCATTATCAGTCCCCTCATGTCTGGTAGGTTAAAACTTTCCTGAATCAATGGAATCTTCCCACCAACACTTTCTTGTTAGGGGATCGTGAGGTTTCAATTTCTCTGGAAGAGTTCCACGAGATTTCTGGATTGCCTATTAGGGGAGAGCACTATGAAGAGTTGCTGCCTCCCGATGAGTATGTATTCATGACCGTGCCTGCTATGCTTGACGGCTTGACGACCGAAAATGTCGTCCGTCATAAGTACCCCAGTCTAATCAAGACTCTGGGAATTTTCGAGAAGCTGTCCGCGGAGTCAAAGGAACAAGGCGCCGCTTTTAAGAGCTTCATCGCCTGCTTTCTCCATGAAGATGTCTTATCAAAGAAGGCTCCGAAATTTGCGAATATTAACGACTCCTTTGGGTTTGGGCTGAATAAGCTGCCGGCCAAAGAAGAAGATTTACCGCAGTTTTACATCCCGATCTTGTCGGCCGTGTCCTTTCATTCGATTGCGGCTCCCGGTATGGACGAAGAGACCTTCTTTGTCGGTTTCATCAACCTTTGGCTTAGTTGGTTTGTCATTCCAACGCATCGTCGCTTCATGAGAGTTTCGGTCATTTACCCTGCTCATCGAGTGGCTGAAGGGACACGACTGGCCGTGGGTATTGCGGGGTTATCGCACTTATATCATGGGCTGAGCACTGCGGCCAATACTTTGACCCCGGGTGTAGAAGTGGTGAGTTTCTCCCTCCACTACTTTACGTCGTGGATCGAGATGCATGTATTGGGGGTGTTCGCAGCGCATCAGAGACCGGATTTCTATGATGCCTACACCTTCCCGCGGCTCATGAGGTTAGTGGATGCTTCTGCTCCCGATCCAACTCAGTTAGGGGCCCTTCGTGTGTTGCTTAACCCGTATGCTAATGAAGGTGGGATGGTATTCAATGACCGAGTCCTCTCTGCTCCTTCAGAACCTGTTCAACAGCTATTCGATTTATCGAAAGGGGGAGCACCATGCTTAAAGCCTAAGGAAATTATGCTCTTATATTCGATTAGGCCGGGTTATCTAGTGTTCCGTCGAAATGATACGGTTCTCTCCATGCGGTATAATCCGCACCGCTTTGCTTGGCAATTGGGTTACAACCAGGGTGTTCCCTTCGAAGCATTTTTGGTTGAGCCCAGCTCGTTTCTGGGAGTTGTTCGTAACATCATCCATCACTTCATGCAGCTGAACACCGGCTCTCGTTTCGTGATCCCCGAGGCCGACTATATTCCGAGGTGCGTAGGGTCTTATACGGGTTGGTACCGTCATCGAGTCCGTCCAATCATTACTGAGGAGAAGCAGATACTCTTCGGATATAGAGCTCCCGCCCCGATCTAAGCCATGGGCATTCCGCCTCGACCACGGATAGTGGTTCGCCCTCCATTGAGGGGTAGTGGTGCCTTACTCATCCCTGAGGCGGCAGATGCGGAGTCGACTCCTCCTACAGTTGGTATGCCAATGTGCACTAGAGCTCAAGCAAAAGCTTCTGATAAGGCGCCAGCTGTAGTTTCATTACTTGCGGTGTCATCAATGGCAGCGTCATCAACGATAGTACCGCCAAAAAAGAATACTGGAGACGAAATCGGCCAACGTCGCGCCAAAGCGCCAAAGGGCAGGAAGCGATCTTCATCTAGTGTTAGCTCCAGCTCAAAATGTAGGAAGAAAATGGTTACCGGTCTGCTCGACCTCTTGCTTGAATATGAGGCTGTTGCCCAAGACGAATCCATATCCATGCAAGAGCCGGATGATGGTCTTCTCTTTCTGGGTTCGTCTGCCGAGGAAGCCGCATAATTGGCTGAGGCTATAAGGCACTCACAAGACGAAACTGAGAACGTGGGTGTCCCGAAGAAACCTTATCCTCCCGTCATATTCTACGAAGATCCCCTATCACTACGGAGGGTACATATGGGTCCTCTGCGACAGGAAGATGAGATAGCCCTCAAGCAGCCTATCTCAGCCGCTTTCGAAGATGGGCTGGCATTGAAGACCGGTGGCCATGAATCTGCATTTGAACCCCGGTGAGCACACTTCCTCAGGAAGGAACGACGGCTTGAAAAAGCCATACTAGAAGCATCTTGGCGCATCGGTATGTGTGTTTTCCGTATTTCTTCTTTCAGCAAATAATTTGCATCATTTTTCATATCTCCTTATCTTTGCGACAACTTTGCAGGGACTTCAGCTACTACAGAGGATTTGAGCTCAAGTCGCGTCCTGACTGTGGAATCTATAAATGTCTCCGATGAGGCACTAGTAGATGTAGAGGTCATTACAGCTGCTATTCCTGCTGTGGAGCTTCCACTGGTAACCTCCGTTCCCCCGGTGCCTGTTCTCCCAGAAGAGGTGCCTTTATCGGCCGTAGATTTAATGGATCTTTCTGGTGATGGCCTAGAGATTGTGGAAAGGGTAGTTAAGACCGCCGTCCCTTCATTGGAGCCTGAAATGGCGGCCGTTGCCCCTCAATTGGAAGCTGTCACACCAGCGCATGTCTCCGGTGATGTTCCTGAGGGCATGGAGGAAGCTGCCGAGGGTGCTATTCCTCAGGTTCAAGGCGGAAAGAGCATCGAAGGTAGTCTCCTATACTTTATTTTTAATAGTCTTTCCATTATCTGAACCTTTCCTTCCTTTCAGAACTATGGGAATTGGCGGCTTCTATTGTGGACCTGTCTCCCAGGAAATCCTTCCAGCGCTTACTTGACATAGGTGCCCTACAGGAGATATCCCCGCAAAGCATCGTCCTTTCTTTCGGGCAAGGTCTGTGTTCTTTGACCCTTTTCGTTTTATTATTATTCTTTATAATGATGCTAATATGCGCTCCACAGTTCTAGAAGCCGATGACGAGGTCGAGATCCTCGATGGGCCTGGGGATCTCTCAAACCCCCCTTGCATGACTGTGGGTAAGTAAGGTTTTGTTTTTGGCATTGTTTTGTCTATTCCATGTTTGTGACTCTCACTGACCGTTCACAAACCTTGACAGCTCTGCCAACCCTAATTCCGTTGGAATCACGGATTTTCATGCCACCGGGTCACTATGCCCGTCGTGCGTCTAGAAGGATGGCGAGACAAAGCATCTACTCCCTGGCAGCTCTCATTAAAGATCTTCGTGCTGGAAATTCTGTTACGGCCGAAGAATTTGCTACCGAAGCCAATACTTCTTTGCCCTTCCTTGCTACTTATCACGATGAGGCATTGGTGCATGTTTGGGTTGAGTATTGTCGCAAGGTGGAGGTTTGCTTACATAATCTCGAGTGTATATGCCTTCCTTCCGAGCTCTTAACTGCAGAGGTGAGCCTGCGGGGGTGGATTGAGCGGTGCGCCGCTAATCTTCAGTCCTGCGAACAGAGGCTCAATCGAAAGTTTTCGGAGAGGGAGTTAGCTTCGAATGCTTTGGGGGAACTTCAAGCCCAACTCACTACTAAGACCACTCGTGCATATGAACTTTGGGGGGTGCTTCAAGAAGCTATCACGGAGGTGGTAGCTCTTGATAAAACCGTTATTTTTACCCGCGAGATGGTTGAAGCTCACAAAGTAGCTGAAAGGGAGCTTGAGAGTTTGCTCGCCTCATACCAGGCTCAACGGTCTCAGGCGGAGACCCATCTTGTGGTCATAATAAAGCTTGAAGCCGAGGCCCAGTGGAAGAATGACGAATTAACAAACTTATTGCATCGTCCGCCGGCTTGAAGATATATATGTTGTCCCTTTTTTTTGTATTCTCCTTTTTGTACTTACTCCCGAATGAGAGTATTTTTTGATTCTTTTATGGAATGTACTTTGTATTCATTTGGATTTATGAATAAAAGACATATTTTGTTCCATAGTGGTGTGTCCATTTTAGCAAATGCATTTTGTAAATAATCTATTTTGATCTCTTCGCAGGACAGGGACGGCTTAGGAAACAGGTTCAGATCTGTCGCCTAAGACTTTTCAACTTTATGAGCCGTGAGGGTCTCATAAAGACTCTTCTCCTTACAAGTCGAGAGGATCTCGTAAGTGTATTTTCTCCTTAGGAATCGTGAGGATTCCTAAGTGCGTTTTCTCTTGAGAGTCGTAAGGATCTTACAAGAGAATTTTCTCCTTTACAAGTCGAGAGGACTCATAAGTGGTTGGTGAGTTGACTTGTTTCCGAGTCGAACCATTGCACCGACGGGGAGGTTGTTGGCTGACTTGTTTCCGAGACGGAGGTCACTGGCTCACGTATTTCCGAGATGGAGGTCATTTGCTGACGTATTTCCGAGATGGAAGTCACCGGCTGACGTGTTTCCGAGACGAAGGTCACTGGCTGACGTGTTTCCGAGGCGGAGGTCACTTGCTAACGTGTTTCCGAGACGGAGGTCATTTGCTGACGTATTTCCGAGATGGAGGTCACTGGCTGACGTATTTCCGAGACGGAGGTCATTTGCTGACGTATTTCCGAGACGGAGGTCATTTACTGACGTATTCCAGAGAGAAGGTTATTGGCTGACGTATTTCTGAGACGGATGTCATTTGCTGACGTATTCCCGAGACGGAGGTCATTGGCTGACATATTCCCGAGACGGAGGTCATTGGCCAACGTATTTCCGAGACGGAGGTCACTGGCCGACGTATTTCCGAGACGGAGGTCACTGGCTGACGTATTTCCGAGATGGAGTCACTGGCTGACGTGTTTCCGAGGCGGAGGTCATTGGCTGACGTGTTTCCGAGACGGAGGTCATTTGCTGACGTATTTCCGAGACGGAGGTCATTGGCTGACGTATTTCCGAGATGGAGGTCACTGGCTGACGTGTTTCCGGGACGGAGGTCATTTGCTGACGTATTTCCGAGACGGAGGTCATTTGCTGACGTATTTCCGAGATGGAGGTCACTGGCTGACGTATTTCCGAGACGGAGGTCATTTGCTGACGTATTTCCGAGACGGAGGTCATTTGCTGACGTATTTCCGAGACGGAGGTCATTTGTTGACGTATTCCTGAGACGGAGGTCATTGGCTGACGTATTTCCGAGACGGAGGTCATTTGCTGACGTACTCCGCTTTCTGCGGTGTCGGGTTGACTTGCTCCGCTTTCCGCGGTGTCGGGGCTGACTCTAGCTTGTCTGTGAACCGTAGAGTCTTGGAACTAGCGACTTTGCCGTGGCTCCAATTGGTGGTGTCGCGTCAGTGCCCTGCTGGCATGAGGAGGAACGCCATTGTTGGTCTTCTGGGATGCAGAGGTTACTGTCGAGATCTGACTTTCCCTTTGACATAGTTTGTTGGGACATGTGGTTCCCTTTTCGTTTATGCCCATGGATTGTATACAGGGGTCAGTACGGGCTTACCTGCAGGGCAAAAGTTTCATCATTTTTTTTATTTCTTTCTGCAATACTCTATCATTTCAGCTTTTTATATCGCGAAAGTCGCGATTGCTCAATTATTTCGGCTATTTTTCTTTTTCTTTACTCGCTGCTTTTTATTGCGAGTTGCCCAAACATTTCGGCTATTTTTATATGCATATATTTTACTCGCTGATTTTTATTGCGAGTTGCCCAAACATTTCGGCTATTTCATATGCATTTTTTTTCGAGTGTGGAACTCAAGATCTGATACCAATCTTAGCATCAGTATCGCTGCGACTGGAATATTGCCAGGAGCGAATCATCATTTGCCATGAAAGGACTTGGAATTTAATACCGATTTAGGCATCAGCATCTCTACAACTGAGATATTGCCAGAAACGAATCATCATTTGCTTTTGTCAATTTAAACAAAGACAGCTTAGCAAATAGGGTTAGAATCATGTCGACTAAGGCTTTTGACTTCATGAGCCGTAAGGGTCTCATAAAGGTGTTTCTCCCTACGAGTCGTAAGGATCTCGTAGGTGTGTTTTCTCCTTAAGAATCGTGAGAATTCTTAAATGTGTGTTCTCTTATAAGTCGTAAGGATCGTACAAGAGTGTTTTCTTCTTATAAGTCGAGAGGACTTACAGGTGTTATTCACCACATGAGGAAATTTCGCGCCATTGGTGGAACTGGGTGGGGGAAACGCTTATTTGTGTCCGTGGATTGTATACAAGGGTCAACATTAAACCGTTTGTAGGGCAATTTGAAGGATATGATGGCTTAAGAACAGGTTCAGATCCCTGTAGCTTAAGGCTTTTGAATCTTATGAGCCATGAGGGTCTCATAAGTGTAGGGTTACTATGCACTCTTACAAGGGTCTATAAGGCATCAACCATGCCCGATTTAAAATTTAGACGTGCCGAACAACCCAAAGCGAGGATCTTTGCTAGATTATTAGGGTTAAACATGCAAGTAAATATCTTTACAACTAAGAGAGAGGGATTACAATCTTTGTAGTCCGCTCCTTCGCTTCATAAGCTCCAAGTAGTAGTCCCTTCGCCGCGATCCATGATCTCTCGGACTCAAGAGAAGCTCCACAACCCGAATGATCCATGCTTACTTGAAGTCTTCCTTTTCGAAGATGATCTACCTTGAAGTTTCTTTAACTCAAGCTCTCACTCACTAATCAAGTATTAACGAAATGAACACCCTAATCTAATAGGCTAGATTAGATGATGATGATGGGGTAGGAATTTGGCTCTCATTTGTTTTCATAATCTCACACTAAATCATCACAAAAGAAAAACCTAGAAAGTTTTTCAAGAGCTCAAGGAAGAAGAAGAAGAAGAATATAAATCCTTTTGTGATGAATAATCAATAATACCTATGGTTACAAATACAACCCTTGAGTTAAGCATGAGTGGCTTAACTCATGTAGAGATTTAACCTAGGGTGAAGGGTTTGGGTTGGGTTAGAAAATATCAGGCAAAATATCAACACATAATATCTTTGCAAGAAACAAAGTAAAAGTTTCTAGAAGCTTCTAGAAAAGTTTAACCCATATCAAACCCTAACCATGTTTAATCTCCACTAAGCATGTTGCATTAGTAATCATAACTTGTTACAATATTATATATCACATAAATAATATATTTTTGTAACAAAAGAAAATAATACAATTAACATATATCGCATATATATCAATGTATTACCTGGTGAGAAAATGAATCAATAAAGCGAGCCAATATTAGATAATGTAATGCAATATATCATATATATAATTATATATTAAATTATCGAATCAACACTTGATCCGACAATCCGGCTATATCGCGTATAACCGACTAATATATCATGTACCGATTCATCGAATCAACACTTGATCCAATGACCCGGCTCATATCAAAATATTGCGAGAATATAATACGGTATCTCATATCGTATTATCCTCGGTCCTGCACATATCATATATGTGCTCCTACTCCGTTTTGCCTGAGTCAAGAAATCTCTGTGTAGGACTTTAAAGAATCGTCAATACGCCGGTAGCAGGTGATGATCATATAAAACACCCACAAGCTGCAAGCGGTCAGCTAAACGTAACAGCTACCCAGGTATTAAGCGATCAGAAGATCAACAAGCAAGCCTGTACATTCTCCTGTGAATCCAATCAGTAACACTCCCATACAGTCCGGTCTCTTCGTCTGATATGTTGCATATCTAGTCTAGGGGTGGTATACGTCAGACCCCAGTAACCGATAAGTCGTGTCGATGTAAGGCTCATAACAGGTCGAGAACCTACTGATAACACTTACCAGTAGTTTTCTATATCAGCCCTGGCCAGGGACTTCCAGTTATAGCCAATCGAACACATCACAACATCAACTCCCTATACCGGGAGAGACGAATCCCCTCCTATCGCTCATTGCCTCCATGTGATTCGGGACTGTACCCAAAAGCCACCGTTTTGCACGCCCTTTTGGACATGGTAAGGTAGAAATCAAAGCACATGGGGAATCACACAAGACTCTATGACAATCTCGGGTCTACAGACTAACCTGTACCGGTGTCACCGGAGAACTGCCACCTGACGTGAGGTATAATACCATCTGGGAATTCTCGGCGAGTCCGTCCAGTGTACCCAGTCTCCACTGAGCATCTGTACACCATCCTTGATGTCAAAAACCGATGGATATGGGATCATCCATCGCCCATCATATGGGTCAAGATGCGTATACACTAGTCTACTCTGGTGTATCGATGCCCTGTCTCGATACACCCTCGACTAGGAACAGTTATAAAATGTACTCATCGACTACCGTGGCCCCACTAGTATGATCTCATCATAGTCCCAGTAGTCGAGTACATATCCTAAGGGCTTTATCAACATGTGAGAGTAAGACAGTAAACTAATATAAGTCAACATGTTAAGATAAAGTGAAACCAAATAGCATACTATCGTGACGAGCAAGAAAGTCCTCTCTATATATATCCAAGCATCCATTATAATATACATCATATGTACAACAATGGCCTCTAGGGTATATTCATAACTGTTAGTTATATGTATGCCCTAGAGGCCATTACTGTACATACGATGTATATTGTAATGGATGCTTGGACATATATAGGGAGGACTTTCTTGCTCGACATGATAGTATGCTATCTGGTTGTACTTTATCTTAACATGTACTCTGATTGTCTCTATGTTACATGTTGATAAAGCCCTTAGGATATGTACTCGACTACTGGGACTATGATGAGATCATACTAGTGGGGCCACGGTAGTCGACGAGTACATCCTATAACTGTTCCTAGTCGAGGGTGTATCGAGACAGGGCATCGATACACCAGAGTAGACTAGCGTATACGCATCTTGACCCATATGTTGGGCGATGGATGATCCCATATCCATCGGTGTTTGACATCAAGGATGGTGTACGGGTGCTCAGTAGAGACTGGGTACACTGGACGGACTCGCCGAGAACTCCCAGATGGTATTATACCTCACGTCAGATGGCAGTTCTACGGTGACATTGGTACAGAGTAGTCTGTTGACCCGAGATCGTCATAGAGTCTTTTGTGATTCCCACTGTGCTTTGATTTCCATCATACCACGTCCAAGAGGGCGTGCAAAAAGGTGGCTTTTGGGTACAGTCCCGAATCACATGGAGGCAATGAGCGATAGGAGGGGATTCGTCTCTCCCGGTATAGGGTGTTGATGTTGTGCTGTGTTCGATTGGCTATAACCGGAAATCCCTGGCCAGGGTTGCTGAGATTTACTGGTAAGTGTTATCAGTAGTTTCTCGAACTGTTATAGACCTCATATCGACACGACTTATCAAGCTACTGGGGCCTGACGTTTACCACCCCTAGGCGAGATATGCGACATATCAGACGACGAGACCGGACTGTACGGTAGTGTTACTGTTTGGATTCACAGGAGAATGTACAGGCTTGCTTGTTGATCTTCTGAGCGCTCAATACCTGGGTAGCTGTTACGTTTAGCTGACCGCTTGCAGCTAGTGGGTGTTTGATATGATCATCACCTACTGCCGGCGTATTGACGATTCTTTAGAGTCCTACACAGGTTTTTTGGCTCAGGCAAAACGGAGTAGGAGCACATATGTGATATGTGCGGGACCAAGAATAATGCGGTATGTGATATCGTATTATATTCTCGCGATATTTGATATCAGCCGGGTCATCGGATCAAGTGTTGATTCGATGAATCGGTACGGATAAATATTAGTCGGTTATATGCGATATAGCCGGATTGTCGAATCAAGTGTTGATTCGATAATTTAATGTATAATAATATATATGATATATTAAATTACATACATTAACTAATATTTGCTCACTAAAAGATTCTTTTTCTCACTCGGGTAATACATTGATATATATGCGATATATGTTAAATGTATTATTTTATTTTGTTACAATAAATATTGTATATGTGATATATAATATTGTAACATGTTATAATTATTAATGCAACATGTTTAGAGGAGTCTAAACAAGATTAGTGTTTGATTTGGGTTAATGCATTCTAGATGTTTCTAGATGTTTTTACTTTGTCATTTGTTAAGATATTATGATAGATATTTCTTTGTGACTCATCCTTTAACCCAAGCCAAACCCTAACCCTAGTAAACTCTCTACAATGGTTACTACAACCATGGTTGCATAAATTATTATGATAACTTTTTATTATTCATCATCTTCTTCCTTCTTCTTTCTTCATGGAAAAAGCTTACTAGCTTTTTTCCAAGTGATGAATAAATGTGAGAAAAAGATAAATAAATAGAGCAAAAATCCTACTTCATCATCCTCATCTTCCCTTGCCCTTTAGATGATAGTGTTCACTCAATTTTAGTGAGTGTTAGCTTGTGTTAATGAAACTTCATGCTAGATCATCTTTGTATCGAAGATCGGAAGCAAGACTGCATCTTTCTCTTCGTGGAACCTCTCGAGAGTTCGGAGCACGATGATCGCAGCGAAGGGACCTCAACACGGAGCATATGAAGTGAAGGACCAGATCTACAAAGGTTGTAATCCTTCTCACTAAGTGTTAAAGTTGTTAACATGCTAGTTTTCGCCTAATCTCTAGTTTAAAGATCCGGCTTCGGGTTGTTCGGCACGGCTAATTTTTTAATCGGGCATGGTTGATGCCTCGTAGACCCTTGTGCGCGTGCCCTGCAACCCTACCGTGCAGACAGATGGACCAGCTGTTGCTGAGATTGACATGATGTCGCTTCCGAAGCTTACGAGCTGAGATTGCCGTAGCTTTCAGGCAGATATGAGACAGATGATAGCTAGTCTACCCGATTTGAGAGACGAAGGTGATTCGTCCGATTTTGCGCCGGAGCGGGCCCAGTTGAGTTGAAGATTTCCAGTGTGGAGAGTCTTACTCAGATCTAGAGCAGACCGATTCAGAGATGACCGCCAATGCGTTGCCTTTCCTGGAGGATTGAGGCGCTGTTCGGCGTACAGGCGAATGAGCCAGTTGCTGCTGCAAATGACGAGATGTCGCCCAGATGATTGAAGCTACTGCAGCGTGAGCATATACTTAGAGAGATGATAGCGAGTCGCTAGTCACCTGAGAATAAATGACTAGGACATGTGGTGCGTTCGTTTATCGATGCGAGGTCATCAGATAGATTGTTTCCAGCTAGAGACGACTTCACGCAGGTTCGTTGAGAGTCGATAGAGACGATCGAATGTCAGGAGCCCATTCTCCAAGTTTAAAGTATACGGAAAGACATGCAGGTGATTCTATGGACCCTCTAGAAGAATGAAACCCTAACTCGACTTAATGACCGTGTGAAAGCCTTTGAACCTTAGAGTTTGCGGCAGTTCCTCGGCGCCATTAGTGAGGCTTGGGTTTGCCCTTCTACGGCTGGACCACCGACGCTGTGGCATGTACTCGATACTATTAGACTGTACCCGAGATGTGAGCTCTTGGGGGATTATGAGGTTCCGACGAGTCGATCGGATGGTTCGACATCCTTCGGATATCGTGATGGGACACTGCTTGGGAGACTCCAGATGCGAGCATAGCCGTCGGAGCGCAGTTCGTGCAGCCACGATGAGTTAAGTCCGAATCAGTCGACATTTGAGCAAGGTGGAGTAAAGAGTTCGTACGAGATTTCGACGAGATGACGTCTCACTCCGCTGACATTAGAGATGTGATGTGCACCCCGAGGCGTGGTATATGGATATATCTTCCAGAAAGAAGCGCGATAAGTATGCAGCCGTTCCGGAATAAGCTTTAGCTTCAGCATTGAATGACGACTTCCGGGCAATTCGGCAGGATTGAGATTTGAGAAAGGAACCTCGACAGGACCCTTCGGAAAACGATACGAGAAGACCTAGACCCAGGAGTGGTCGTATTGCGCGCACCCAGCAGGACAGAGTTCAGCATTGTCGACGAGGTAGTTGACCAGGTTCGGATAAAGGAACTTACCCAGATGCGTTGCGAATTGATCAAGGACGGACGAGTGATGAGTATTCCTCCGATGGTTGGGACGTGTTCCCGAGGACCTGTTCGGCCTGACATCTGCTACAGAATGATGAAGCTACAGATTACGCGATTTCGAGTCCATGCAAGAGACTTCAGATTGGCCATGGCCGAGAACAGTGCAGTGCATCATAGCTTGGCGTGACGTCATGGTGGACGACGATAGAGACAAGTGGAATAAGAGGTTCGTGTGAGACACTGACGAGCTGTCATTACTTCCCGTCGAGACTAGAGACCTGATATGCTTACAGAGGCGTTGGGATGCGACCAATTTCCGAGAAAATGTTGTGCTGAGGACACAGATGTCCATTGAGCGAAAAGAGAGTGCAAGAGTACCAGCCTTCGTACAGTTCGGCTTAGGCAAGATCGGAAGGGACCTTGAGCAGGATTCCTTCCAGGATATTACTGCAATGATGTTTGCACCCATGATCAGATGTGTGACGTGCTTTCAGAGAGCCAGAGGCCAACGCCAGTGATATGCTACCTTACGAGTGGTCGTGAGGATTGACCGAGAGGTGACCAGAGAAGTGCCAGAACGGAATCGTCCCCGTTAGCACACCTGACAGGGCCGATGAGCCGATTGACTGCGAGATAGGAAATCCGCAAGGAAGATAAGGACCCAGAGTCAGAGGACGCCAGACCGTGAGCAAGAGGCATGTAGATATCCTGCGCTGCTAGCAGTGGATACACCGACTCCTTCTCGACTTTGAGGGAGGATCTACCGACGACGGTATTTATGATTTGTGATTTTGTGATTTGATTATCACGTATCCGTCATTTTGGATTTCGGTATTTTGGGCGTTCTGTTTGCGTGATTTGGTTTTGATGATTGAGTTTCATGATATTGGTTTCATGCACCCACTGGATATTTATATATTTTGCGCAGAGTTATTACATTGAGTTATTGATTGAGATTTCATGCCTACCTTATGCAGTGTTTTGATATACGATTTTGGTGCACGCCAGATGCACTAAATCGGGATTCTTTGTGCATGTCACATGCACCTGATTTTTCTGTCAGGCACACCCGTTGCCTACGACAGATGTTTCGTGCACACCAGTTGCACCTAGATGTTGTTTGTACACATGTTTGACACATATATGGATTTTGATTTCCTTGCGCACCAGACGCATAGGATATTCTTATATATGCATTTTGGGGATTGATTTCTAGTAGAGCAGTATATTTTTAAGATATTCTCTATGTGTTGATGTTTCCGGAGCCCCGACAATTGGGTTATTACAGAAATTGTTTTAAGTATTGGGGGTTTAAATTTAAATTCGGGGACCGAATTTCTTTAAGGGGGATAGATTGTAACATTTTCAAAAATATAAAATACTAATTTTGGGAATTTTTATAATTTAATATTATTTTATTGATTATTTTAATATTAAATCTATAATTAAATGCAAATAAATAGGAAAAATTTGAGAAAAATTAAGGAAATTCTAAAATAGGGTAAATTAGAATATTTTGACATTTTTAAGTTTTTGTGATTAGTTTGACACTAATTCAGTGCTAATCGCGATTAAAAATCGCTAATCGGGTTTTTGGCAATTTTGTGCAAAACTTGCACATATCACTTTTTCTCACACTTGTGCATTTTCTTTCATGATATTGGAGCTACTATTGATGTGAGAAGGTTTGGATTAGGGATTAAATGAAAAGGAAAAGAAAAGAAAAAGAAATGAAATGAGGGTAGGTGAGAGAGAGAGGTGGACCATTGACTTATAACCCTTAACCATTCCTCTCCCTCTCATTTCTCTCCCTCTTCCTCTTTAGTTGCTGCTGCTGCTGCCCTAGCCCTTTCTCCCCCTCTTCAATCCCTCTCTTCATCTCAAAAACAACCCCAAAAGCTCATGTCCGTTTCATTAAAAGTGTGCACGAGCCCGAGACCTACAAGATGGACCGAGAAAGCGTGGATTTTGACCACTAGGGGCAACTCAAGAATTTTCTTGAGTTGCCAAATGAGGTAATTACTGAACCATTAGCTTAGTTTTAACTTTAATTATACCCCTATGAAAGTTTAGAATCGAAATCGGGTGAATTGTGGATTTTAGGAAAAACTAGTTAGGGTTTGAGGGAATTGTGAGTTGTGATGGGGAAACTGAGTTCAGTGGAGACCATAAGAGCACCCTAGTGCTAGAAACCCAGACCAATCCCACTGGAAATCCAAAAATACGGAATTACGGGACTTTCATGTCGGTTTGTGAGTGTTAGTGTGTGCAGGGAAATCTGGAACATACTGGGACATTTCTAGATGAAATAAGTGATACCAGGGACCCAAATTAGACCCCAGGAGGCCACCCTAGGAGTACGAGCACCCAACTCCATGACTGGGCCGGCCAGGCCGGGATTTTAGGGGGTGTGGCCGGCCACCCTGATGAGTCCCATGCCCATGTTGCCTCCATACCTCATATACACCCTGCATAGCACCCTGGAGTTGTTTATTTGATCTGGTTTGGCCTGAGATGAAATCTGGGATCATTTTCTTGGGTTGCTGCTTTGAAATTAGATTTGTTTTTTCGTATTTTGATTTCCAGATTTTGATATTTGTGTGTTATCTCGATCGTGTGACGTTTATACGTCTATATCGAGTGATTTCGAGTTGTTTTGCGAAGGCTAACCGTAGGTTCTAACCTATAAGCCTTTTAGCGTATCGTGTTGGTTTTAGCGTATCGTATTGGATTTAGTGTGTGTCGTTTCAAGTGTTGAATTGGTTTTGATGCGATGCGATACGTGTGACATGTGTAGGTACACCGCGACGATCCGAGGCGATGCGGAAGATGACGGTGACATCGACACCGACACGCAGGATACAGGTGAGTAGATTATATCTACAGGGGGAAGTCGGGTGGATGGCGTATAGCACCCCTGCAGTCCGTAATTAGTACTATGTAGTATATTTTTATGTGTGATAGTTATAGTGTGTTATGGTTAGTTAGGGGTAGGAATAACTAGCGTAGTTCCTAGTTGCGAACCATAGGATAGATTTGCACCCACACGCATACACTTGTGTGTTTCTTATACTTGCACTGTGTTGATGATATGGGATGACTTTGGAGATGAGTCGGTGATGTGGGCTTGGTGCCGTGAGATCGGTGATTTGATACGATTCATATGTGGGATATGACTTGTGATTCTTGCGGGCTTGGGATATGTGTTTACCCCCGCATGCATACTTCATTGATGGTATCGATTTGTACTAGACATAGAGTAGTACCCCCAGACTATTTGATCTGATGATAGTGATACCTGTTATGTGACGAGATAGTGAGATGTTGACCTGTACCCAGCTATTGGGATGCCGTACGACGATTTACCGTATGAGCTTTACATTGATGATAGATCCGCGCTCCTGACTTGAGGATGTCAGATGATATACTGTATCGTACGCGATACTATTGAGGCGGGATCACCGACTTATATATATATATATATCGACTCAGATGTTAGGCGGTTTCCTTACCTGTAGTTCAGCTTGTTAGTTCAGCCGTATAGTTATGGTAGTTGTTAGAGTAGATTAGACTTCTTACCTATTTCAAAAACTAACGAATCGTGGGCATTTTTAAAGACAGCTCAAGGGAATCTACGGATATTTCAAAAACGACGTATCTTTTCATAAAAACACCGTAGCCCCTATTTTCAAAACCCCATGATTCGTGTTATTTCAAAAGGCACCAATTGTAGGACTTATGTTAGATTAATGCAGATTAGTTTTAGTTACGTCTAGTTTCAGCTCCCACTCCCTTTTTGTGGTTCGCTTCGCATCGCATTCCTATATTATGTTTCATACTCCATTTTTAATATCATGCTGATAGGACACCAGCACCATTACCGATGATGCGTATGTACCACGTACACTTACTTGCCGGCTCACACACATCTTCATCGGTAATTTCCATGTCACGTACACCTTAGAAAATATTATTGCTTAACATAGCCTATTAGCTAATAGTTTAGACATTGTAGTTATTACCTGCTACTTCCTGCATACTGCTATTCATTTTTTTTATGCCGCATTCATGGATTCTCATGCATATATTCACTATTTTACGTGCTATTGAGGTTTGGATTTGGATTTCCATGAGATTTTCTGGATTTGGAGGAAAACCGCAAAAACACAAATAAACATATTCTCTCTTTTAAAATAAAAAGTGCGGTTTTCCTATGATGTATGAGTCGTCCACCATGAGTTTGCTGATGGATTTGGAAACCCGATTCGAGGAGACGGATGAACCGTTTCGGGTACATGGTGGACCCGGTGCGGTACCCCGGGGCAAGAGGAATGTGGTGATGACGTTGAGCCTGGCAGGGGAGTACTACCTACCGGTGATTTTACCCGACGCGTCGGATATCCGGAGGATACCGTCGTGGTCTTGAGATTTATGGTAGGGGCCGGTCTGGACTGACGGCGCCCTAGATATTGTGGTTGAGACTTTGAGATATCAGGATATTGGGATTTCGTTTTGTGCCGATGCTAGGCACAGTTTTATGCTGATTTCATTATGATACCTCATTTTAAAAATACAAGGGAAATCTCACTAAATTATGAAAACAGTTGCTTCATGTAAATGTATTCTGTTTCCATGCATTCATATCTCATTCATATGTTATATTGCTACCTGAGGCACTGACACAGGCACATGAGATTGTACTCGGGTTAGATATTTACCCTAGCCTTGTTATAGGCTGCATGTTATATATTGAGGATTTTATATATTGATCGTATTGACCTAGGATTATGTCTTGCTTTCGGTTTCTGCTTGTAGATATTTCTATTCACGAGTTGGCAACTCACCCCCGTTGTGCCACAGTTCTTGCAGGTTCTGCCGTACAGGTTCCATTGCGGCATTTCTGGCACACTACTTTCTTGCGGGTGAATTGCTTTTGGTAGGTGGTTTCTTTCGCATCAAGAACCACCAATGTACTTATTTTATTCATTGTATCTAGAATTTCCATCAACCAAAACTTGTATATTGTTTCAGACCTAGACTTAGTGATGTATTATTCGACCTTAGAGTCGCGCTTAGTAGTATTGCGGTTTTCTTGTTGCTTTTGAGCTTTCTTTTGGATTGATCCTCGCCACTTGGCGTTGTATATTATTGTTGCATGTGTGGTTGTGACCGTCGATTGACGAAGAGCTAGCTCCCGCTTGGGGATGCCTTTATCATTGCATATATATTGTTATCCTTGTTGTACCCCATTCGCGGCCAATTTTACAAAAGAAACTCTGCCGAAATTTTTAGAAAAGACTTTATTGTTTTCAAAACGTACCTTCGGCTGAGTTATTTAAAAACCTTGATTTCAAACATGTATTTCTTCACTTCTTTAAACCAGTTTTCTTTACTTATTCTTAAAAATGGTTTTAGATTTCTGGGCTTTTGGCTTACTTGGATCAGATAGAGTCCTATAGACTTCATATGGTTCAAGGGCCAGTCATGTGCTCTTTCGGGTCGTGACAGTAGCGCCTTGAAAAGTCATTTTGGTGTTTTCCTGAAAATCGGTGAAAATTCGGTATTTTTCCGTAAACCGTCTTTTTTGTTATTTTGCAGTTTAGGACTAATTATACCTAATTTGGATAGATAATTGCTAGTTTTTAGTAGCTAATGAGTTACTTATTAATTTTTTGTCATTTAAAAAAATTTCCCTATTTTTCAATTTTTTAATATTATTTTAAGCCGGTAAGAAAATACATTAAATTAGCGATAAATACAAATTTCTTTGGGCTAATTTTAATCTTTAAAATCATGTTAATTAAAATCTAGTTGTAATATAAATTTTTAGTATTTTATTTTAAGTTTTAACTAATTTTTATTATGGAAAACGAAATTTATTGAATTTAAGCTAAAACTTGCAATTTTGGACTTGTAGGGGGTCTTTTTGCATAAATTTTTTTTTGTAAAACCCCATTCACTCTTCCCTCACCCCTAGGCCGGCCCACTTTCAGCAGCACAAGGAAAATTTCCTTGCCTCCTTTGACTTTTTATTATGTGTGGAAATGAGGTATTTTGAAAAGGGTTTTGATTTTTTAATGTGGGTATGGGTCTTTGGTTGATTGGTATGGGTTGACCATGACTTTTCCATCACCACCCACACCAATCTCCCTCCATTCTCTGCTGGAAATCTGCAGCCCTCCCTCTTCATTTTTTTTTCTTTCCATTTCCTTCAAAATTCCATCATATTGCTCAAAAATTCCAATTTAAACCTCACAAATTAACCCCCATCCTTCATTCCATTCTCCTTAGCCTTTCTTGCTTGGATCATGGTGCTATGAAGCCATCTTGTTCTTGCTAGATCTTGGAGGCATCTTGTTCTTGCTAGATCTCTAGTGTGAGGTATAATTTTTAATCTAAGGTTAATTTGTAGTTAAAGTGTGCTAACTAGAACTTGCATGTTGTGTTAGTGTTAAAATTATAGCTAAATCCTAATCTAGTTTTTTCTAGTTCATGGTTTGAAATTAAACTAGGGTTTTAGAAATCTTTAGTAGGTTAATTAAATCTATTTTTTTATCTAGTTGTTTTGCTAACCTAATCTAAGAGGTTAACTTGCTAATTGGGCTATAAACTAGTGTTAATTTAGGGTTTTTCATGTATAGTTTGGATTAAGATTGCTAGTTATGAAATTCTAGAAAGGGTTTGTTTATGGAAAATGTGTTTTGAAGCATGGTAAATGGGTTAAATTGAGTGTTGTGGCTAGCTAGTTGTGTGGATTGTAGGATTGTGCGATGATGTGAGCACTTTATCGCAAATACGCGATGTTTGCACGAATTTGGAATTTTTAGTGCTTACTAGGTTTTTATAAAAATATTGTGATGAATTATTTGCGATATCTTGATGATATTTTTGGAATATCCTATGACATTTAGGATGTGTGAGTGCGGTTTTTTTGAGTGAGCGGGTTTTAGCTTTGTCGGGCGACCAAATAGACGATTTAGTTAGTTTTTGCGATTTTCGCGTGTGTTCCGCGCACCTTGTGCACGTTGTACCTAGCTTGTAAACGTTAGTATTTTCGTTTGGGATTTGCGTCGTTCTTGATATGTAACCTATGTTTGGTATTGATTTAAATTCCAGGTTCGGTCGCGGAGACGTCAGACGCGGCACGAAAGGGGAAAGCGGTGATTGGACGTGGCTAGCTAGGGATTCCGGTGAGTAGATTTAACATCTACGGGTGATTATCGTTTGGATGGCGCAAGTCTCCCGATAGTTTAAGTAGTTAAGATTTTAGTGATATTAGTAACTACATCCATGCCTTATTTGACCTACATATGCGAACCCATTCTATAGGACACATGCACCATTGCCAGGGTTTTTATATGCAGCACGAGCACTATTCATGCTTACACACACGCCCTGGTAATTTCCATGCCACCACACTAGATAACCTATAATTTGAAACCTTTTACTATAATTGATGCTTAAACCTGTGCTATTGCCTTTAATTCCTTAAAATGAAATCATAAGATTGCTAATCATGTGCATGTGCCTCATCATGTTATTTGTTCATGCCTAGTCTATCAATCATACATCGCAACTTGATTATTGATACCATATGCATTCATTATCATTGGCATATGCATTTATGAGGATTTCTTGAGATTTTGTGATATTTCTGGATTTCAGGGGAAAGCCGCAAAATTTCTAAACTTATTATATTTTTAAACTATGTAAATTGCGGTTTTCTAGTGATGTAAGTGTCGCCCACCATGAGTTTGCTGTGGTTTTCGAGACCCGTTTCGAGGAGTTGGATGAACCGTCTCGGGTACATGGTGGGCCCGATAAGGTACCCCGGGGCAAGAAGCTCGTGTTGCTGACGATGAGCCTGGCAGAGGACGGATTACCTACCGGTGACTGTTTGGGACGGCGGATATCCAGAGGATACCGACCGTGGCCGCGAGATGTTGAGATAGTGATATTGAGATGGGTCAGCCAGATGGCTGAGGCCAGAGATACTATGACATGGATATATGAGATTTGTGATAGTTTTGAGGTGTCGTTGCTGGACACAGGTTCTTGTTGATTCTATTGGTATTGTGCTGGTATTTCAAAAGAGATTCCTAAAGGAAAAACATGATTCTTATACTTACACATTCAGATCATGAGTTGATTCACATTGCATTCATGCCTGCTAGTATATTCATATTGCATACATACCTGCTATTATGTCCTGCCATACCTGTATTATAGATGCTAGGATGCTTGTGTGCATACTTGCGATAGCCTCTATAGATGTTATTTATTACTCACGAGTTGGCAACTCACCCCCGTTCTGTCACAGTCTTTTGCAGGTCCGCTCTGTCAGCACAGTAGCGGCGGGCGCACCGCTTCTTTTGCCTCTCTTGCCAGGACTCGAGGTTTTTGCTCGTAGGTGGGTTGTATTATTATTTTTGTACCATCTTGTATATTCTTTGTATCTAGAGTACTCCATCTACTGTATCTACCAGTATTGTTGTATTTTGACCTAGAGATGAGACTGTGAGGTTTTTGCACTTTTTTTTTGCTGTATTTTGGGGTCGAGCTCACTTGAGTCGACATGCGGTTTTTCTTATGCTTCCTTATGTTTATTTTGCATGTTGTTGTTTTATATTGCGTGGGATTTGTGACCGCCTTGTGGCGAAGAGCTAGCTCCCGCTTGGGGATGCCTTATTTGTTGTAGTGATATATATTCTTGTTGTACCCATTTTGGGGGCCAGTTTTTACAAAGGAGACTCTGCCGAAATTTTCGGAAAAATTGATATTGTTTTTAAAAAGGGTTGATATGACTTATTTGATAAACTCGCTTTCAATTGATTGGTTTTTCTTCACTCCTTTGCTTATTTGGTTTTGGTTTCTGGGCTTTGGCTCACTTATTTTACGGACGTCTTGAGATGTCTCGTAAACTTAAGTGCCAGTCACGTTCCGTACCCTGCGGGTCGTGACAGCATATGTCACTATGTACCAGTCCTAAGAGTTCCTTAACTCTTGCTCTGTGTCCACTAAATGGGGTTTTGGTCATTTTACCTTTGAGACATGAATGACAAGTATCATAAGATGATAATTCGAACGGATTCAAATATCCATCATTATGTAACTTAGCCAGCCGTGTCGCATTGATATGACCAAGTCTACAATGCCATAAGTAGAATTCATTTATTTCTGAACTCTTTCTCTTATTTGTGTTTTGTATGTTAAGGACTATATTTTGATTGAGAACGTATATGCCATTATGTAACGAGCCTGATCCAATCAACTTTTGATTTAGGAATATGTTCATAACATTATCCTGTATTACAAAATTATATCCTTCTTTACTTAATAAAGAAACTGATATAATGCTGCACATCATGTTCGGTATATAATAGCACTCGTTCAGAATCAATTTATTACTACTTGGTAATACAAGGTGATATTCGCCAACTGCTTTGGCTGCAATATTTGCACCATTCCCTACTTGTACGGAAGGATCACCTTTTCCCAGTTCTCTACCTTTACGTAGCCCACGTAACAATTTACATATGTGGGATCCCGATCCAGTATCTAATACCCAGGACGTAGGATGAACTGAGAAACAGTTCTCAATAACTAACACACCCGAAGAAGATGCATCAGCATGCATGTTCTTTATTTGGGCGGCATGAGAATCCAGATATTCTCCTGTTTCCTGCTCAGTCTTATAACTCTTATAAGAAAGAACGGGACCAACGATCCCCTGCTCAGTATAATAAGCGGGTTCAGCCAATACATCCATATTATTATCTTGATTAAGGCCTGATATGGTCGCTACCTGGAGAGAGAGAGAGAAGAAAACACTTTAGCATATGCTCTTGCAAGATTAGATTGGTTATTATCTTATCTAATCAGGATGTCTCCCGCTGTTTTTATCAAATCTTCCTTCAAACCCTAAAAGGTAAGATTAGCCGGGATTAATCACACCCTACAATTTCGTCAATCTTTCAGCCAGATCAGTGTTGGTACTTGAGGGAGGTTCCCCGTGCTTTTGCACGGACCTAATTAAAATAAACCTCGTTTCCCAGAGGCATAACCCCGTTAACACCGTTCTAGACACCTACTTGATCGGCTAATTGTCCTGTGTAAAATTCTACCTGGAGTAACTCTTACTCGCAGTGGGTATCGGGATCCAACTATCTCATAGGAGGTATGCAATCTCATTGCAAATTTTAACACTTGAAATTCCAAATAATATTTTGCCCCTAGTGATCTATGACCTTGACTAAGTCAACAAACCATAAATCGCAAGTCAAGTTCAACCCGTACATTTCCCGATTGAATTAAACCCACCCGTACAACCCTTGACTAAGTCAATAAGGCCGTACGACTATCCTAATCCAATCGCATCTCATGCTTTAACAGATAAACACTATTTAGCTACCGTACACTACGCCTTGACTAAGTCAACAAATATAGCACGAATACTAAATATTATTTATCTGAAATGACGGAGGGCTACGCAGGTTTTTCAGAAAACCATGACCGTAATGAACTTGATATCATTGTAGAAACAAGTGATTTTGAAAAGGAGTGTTTTTTAGGCTTTTCCAGTTTTGCTAAAGAGGTCACTCCTGGTGAAGGGATCTCGGCTCTTTCCTCATCGAATAAGGTGCAGGGTATATCATATATACCACGGTGCAAAGCAAGAATTATAGAAGCTGTCAAAAACTAAACCGCGAGTTTGTAGCATCTGCCAGTTTTGCTAAAGAGGTCACTCCCGGTGAAGGGATCTCGGCTCTTTCCTCATCGAATAAGGTGCAGGGTATATCATATACACCGCTATGCAAAGCAAAACTGTAGCTATCCTTTTTATAAAGTTTTGATTCTACAACACCTTTTAGCTTTCTTTTCTTTTATTAATCTCATTAATAAAATCCCATCAATTAATGCTTCCTAAGCATCACAGAAGAAACGAAAGCAGTAATATTTATATATCAACATATATATATATATATAGTATAAGCATTCATCTCAGGCAGTAATATGATCTCATTACAGAACATTGCAGCAGAAGATAACATATGAAATATTGGATATACTAGGACGTCCGTGTTTTATTTCGAGCCTATATAAAACACGGATTCCACGGTCGCTATGAATACCCAAACCCACATCCCTAGACCCCTACGAGAGCTGCAAGCAACCCTGCCAATTCTAGGGTTAGGAGACCCGGTCTCGACTCCTCGAGATGGCCTCCCACTGTACCCTAGAACCCGGTTACTTGTGCTCCCCTCCTTGGGTCTACCTAATGCGGAAAAATAAATAATATACAATGGTGACATCTTCCTCAACCTGGAAGTGCCCCAGTAAAAGAATATTACATACAAAGAATTTTACATGAATGAAAATAAAAACCCTCATCTCACATAAAACCCCCGGCTATTCAGAACACGGCGATCCAATACAACATATCACAGCAACACATAATATCTCATTTCATCAACGTAAGCAAGTATGCGTATCCCGATTGTCGTTGATGTATAGCAACGAAGCCGGCGATACACCACATACTACGCTTACGGTCACAGAAAAGAAAGTGTAAAACTACAACATTTGGAATCCACAATCAGTTTAGACATCGTAAATCCGAAATATCACATACTTCGCATTTCATGCCTAACTATATGAATTTCACATATTGTATCACATTCCAGATAAATAGACAATATTAAACTTTCCGATCGAATAATCAAATACCCAAGATTTCCTAAATACCTCAACACTTGAGCGGAGTTCAAAAAACCCAGAACATGTCACCGCCCTAATGAACCAGCCGTAGAAGGGTCAAACAAACGCCTCACATGTGGCAGCGCCAAACTACCACAAACCCAAAGGTTCAATGGAAGTTTTGACGGTCACATAATCGAGTTAAGATTACCTTCTTCTAGAGGGTCCACAGATATGCTTGCATGTTTTTCCGAAAGTTTTAAACTCAAGAAAAATTCAACACTTAAAAGTTTTTCGTGTCGGGAAAAAGTGAGTTATTGATATCCGTTCAAACATTTTAACACGTTCTAAATTATCCGGAAAACTAAACGAAATTAAACTTTCCGATCGAATCAACGAATACAAAAGATCTCCAGAGAACTCAACACTTGAGCAAGATTAAAAATTCCCAGAAGTATATACTAATACCTACGGATCAACCCTACTAATACGAGGCCTCAACTCCCAAGTACGGCCGCGGAACCGCCGCGGGAAGCATGTTCCTGCAGCGGTTCTGCGGCGACTTTAGGGAGTTGGGGGCTCGTATTATACAGTAATCCTTAGAATTGTCTGCTGAATTTTCTAAGTATTTTTAATACGGAAAAAATCAAATTTTAAAAAAATTTCCAGAGAGGGGTCAAAAAACGATGTTTCGGTGTTCGATCGGACTTTTAACTTCGTATACACGTCGCCTAATGTTCTAGCTTGGCTCTGATACCACTGTAGGGTTACTAGGCACTCTTACAAGGGTCTATAAGGCATCAACCATGCCCGATTTAAAATTTAAACATGCCGAACAACCCAAAGCGAGGATTTTTTCTAGATTATTAGGGTTAAACATGCAAGTAAACATCTTTACAACTAAGAGAGAGGGATTACAACCTTTGTAGTCCGCTCCTTCGCTTCATAAGATCCGAGTAGTAGTCCCTTCGCCGCGATCCATGATCTCCCGGACTCAAGAGAAGCTCCACAACCCGAATGATCCATGCTTGCTTGAAGTCTTCCTTTTCGAAGATGATCTACCTTGAAGTTTCTTTAACTCAAACTCTCACTCACTGATCAAGTATTAACGAAGTGAACACCCTAATCTAATAGGCTAGATTAGATGAGGATGATGCGGTAGGAATTTGGCTCTCATTTGTTTTCATAATCTCACACTAAATCATCACAAAAGAAAAACCTAGAAAGCTTTTCAAGAGCTCAAGGAAGAAGAAGAAATATATAAATCCTTTTGTGATGAATAATCAATAATACCTATGGTTACAAATACAACCCTTGAGTTAAGCATGAGTGGCTTAATTCATATAGAGATTTAACCTAGGGTGAAGGGTTTGGGTTGGGTTAGAAAATATCAAGCAAAATATCAACACATAATATCTTTGCAAGAAACAAAATAAAAGCTTCTAGAAGTTTCTAGAAAAGTTTAACCCAAATCAAACCCTAACCATGTTTAATCTCCACTAAGCATGTTGCATTAGTAATCATAACTTGTTACAATATTATATATCACATATATAATATATTTTTGTAACAAAAGAAAATAATACAATTAACATATATCGCATATATATCAATGTATTACCTGGTGAGAAAATGAATCAATAAAGCGAGCTAATATTAGATAATGTAATGCAATATATCACATATATAATTATATATTAAATTATCGAATCAACACTTGATCCGACAATCCGACTATATCGTATATAACCGACTAATATATCATGTACCGATTCATCGAATCAACACTTGATCCGATGACTCGGCTCATATCAAAATATCGCGAGAATATAATACGGTATCTCATATCGTATTATCCTCGGTCATGCACATATCACATATGTGCTCCTATTCCGTTTTTCCTGAGTCAAGAAACCTCTGTGTAGGACTCTAAAGAATCGTCAATACGCCGGTAGCAGGTGATGATCATATCAAACACCCACAAGCTGCAAGCGGTCAGCTAAACGTAACAGCCACCCAGGTATTGAGCGATCAGAAGATCAACAAGCAAGCCTGTACATTCTCCTGTGAATCCAATCAGTAACACTCCCGTACAGTCCGGTCTCTTCGTCTGATATGTTGCATATCTAGTCTAGGGGTGGTATACGTCAGACCCCAGTAACCGATAAGTCGTGTCGATGTGAGGCTCATAACAGGTCGAGAACCTACTGATAACACTTACCAGTAGTTTTCTATATCAGCCCTAGCCAGGGACTTCCAGTTATAGCCAATCGAACACAGCACAACATCAACTCCCTATACCGAGAGAGACGAATCCCCTCCTATCGCTCATTGCCTCCATATGATTCAGGACTGTACCCAAAAGCCACCGTTTTGCACGCCCTTTTGGACGTGGTAAGGTGGAAATCAAAGCACAGCGGGAACCACACAAGACTCTATGACGATCTCGGGTCTACAGACTAACATGTACCAGTGTCACCGGAGAACTGCCATCTAACGTGAGGTATAATACCATCTGGGAGTTCTCAGCGAGTCCGTCCAGTGTACCCAGTCTCCACTGAGCACCCATACACCATCCTTGATGTCAAACACCGATGGATATGGGATCATCCATCGCCCATCATATGGGTCAAGATGCGTATACGCTAGTCTACTCTGGTGTATCGATGCCCTGTCTCGATACACCCTCGACTAGGAACAGTTATAGGATGTACTCATCGACTACCGTGGCCCCACTAGTATGATCTCATCATAGTCCCAGTAGTCGAGTACATATCCTAAGGGCTTTATCAACATGTGAAAGTAAGACAATAAACTAATATAAGTCAACATGTTAAGATAAAGTGAAATCAAATAGCATACTATCATGACGAGCAAGAAAGTCCTCTCTATATATATCCAAGTATCCATTATAATATACATCATATGTACAACAATGGCCTCTAGGGTATATACATAACTAACAATAAGAGGGTTCTCCTTACGAGTCGTGAGGATCTCGTAAGCGTAATTTCTCCTTAGGAATCGTGGGGATCCCTAAGTGTGTTGCTCCCTTGTGAGTCGTAAGGATCTCACGCGGGTGTTTTCTCCTTACAAGGTCGAGAGGACCTCGCAAGTGCGCATGAATTTTTTTACGAGTCTGCGCCCTTTCGGGTTTTTACAAACTCGCCGGTAGCCCTGCTGTTTTTACTCACGGAGCCCTTTCGGGTTTTCATCCGTGTCCATTTCTCTTGCGGACGTACCGTTTTTTTTTGCCACATCAGCCTGAGGATGCCGTGGTTTGTAGTAGTTTAAGGACGTTTCGGTCCGTAGCTAGTTTAAAGATATTGCGGTCCATTATTAGTTTAGGGACGTTTCGGTCCATAGCTAGTTTCAGTACATCTCGGTCCTTTGTTAGTTTAGGGACGTTTCGGTCCATAGCTAGTTTCAGGACGTTTCGGTCCGTTGTTAGTTTAGGGACGTTTCGGTCCATAGCGATTTTGAGGCAAGTTTTCGCTGGATACTACTTATAGAGTTTGGGCTTGGGAAGATAGCGAGCGGACATAGGCTTCGTCATCTATCGTTAACGTAGGCCGTGACTCGTTAGGCGTAGTATTTTTTCAGGAACCAGCCGTTTATTGGCCGGAAGGGTCTTTCGCCATGCATATCCATAAGCAAGTAAGCCCTACCTTGGTAGACCTTGTCTATGATATATGGGCCTTCATAGTTCAGCTCGAATTTCCCCCGTTTAGCATGACTGGGGATCATAGGTCATTTAACAACTAGCACGAGTTAGCCTTGGCGGAATGTTCTCGGCCTAGTTAGTCTTTCGTATGTGCGCGTCATCCTTGCTTTGTAAGCCTCTAGGTTTTGCTGCGCCATGAGACGAGTTTCATCAAGGGCATCGATCTCCTCAAGTCGAAGATGGGCATTTTCTTCGTCTGTTAGCTCGTAATGAACCGCCACCCGTAGAGAGGGTAGCTCTATCTCGAGTGGGAGTACCGCTTCTGTGCCGAATACCAACGCGAATGGCGTTGTGTTCGTGGCCGTCTTGAACATTGTCCGATACACCCATAGAGCTTCATGTAGTCTCTCGTGCCAGTCCTTTTTATTTTTGGACACCGTCTTCTTTATGATCTTTATCAAGGTTTTGTTGAAAGCCTCAGCTAGACCGTTAGCTCGGGGATTATAGACCGAAGAGTATCTCCACTCTATATTATGCTGTTGTGCGAAGCGGCTGATTTTGTGACTTCTGTAGGCTGGTCCGTTATCGGAGATAATCCGTCGTGGAGTGCCGAACCGATAAATGACATGTGTCTTGAAGAAATGGAGAATATTTTCCGTCTTCACTTCTCTTAGCAGTACTACTTCTGCCCACTTAGAGAAGTAATCGGTTATCGCCAATATGGACCGATGTCCTCTGGATGACGCTGGTTTGATGGGCCCAATTATATCGGTTCCCCACATTTCGAACGGCCAGCTAGCCACTGTCAGGTGTAGCGGATTTGGATGCTGGAGGATGAAATATCCGTGAATTTGGCACGAGTAGCACTACTTTGCGTATTCGAGGTAGTCCTGGATCATCAAGGGCCAATAGTAGCCTATCATTTTGATCTTCAGCTTCATCTTTGACCCGGCTTGATGAGAACCGCAGAGTCCGTCATGAGTATCTTGGACGACTCTCCTTACTTCTTCTGGCCCCAGGCATCTCAGCCATAGAGAGTCGAACGATCTCTTATATAGAGTATCATTGACGAAGGCGAAAGACGGAGCTCGTTTCATGAGCTGATGTCTTGAGGATGCATCTTCAGGTGTTCGACGGGATTTGAAGTAGTCTATAAAGACTTCTCTCCAATCCTTAGCCCTTTCTTGGTCCTCTATTTGTAGGACTGATTGCTTGGTTGCTTCCTTTTCTTCAGACGACGCCAGCGATATTTCTGCTGGTGCAAGAACCCGACGGCTTTGTACAACGATCCTTACGTCATCGAGGTTTTCGTCAGCCAGTTCTTTGGCGAGTTTGGCTAATGCGTCCTCTTTGCTATTTTTTGTATGCGGTATGCTTTCCAGGGCGTAAGAGGGAATTTGAGTTAGTAACTGTTGCACTCTTTTTCCATACTTCACCAACTCTGGTTTGCACGTTTGACAGTCGTCGTTTACTTGACTAACGACCAACTGGGAGTCTCCGTATATGAGGAGGTCTTCGATTCCCATGTCGACAGTGATCTCAAGACCTGCTATTAAAGCCTCATATTCCGCTTCATTATTTGTCCTTAGCTCTGTTAAGGAAAAGGCAAAGCGTGTTATCCCTCCTTGTGGAGTCACGAAGATAAGGCCTACCCCAGATTTGATTATTGGGGGTGTTGTGCTGTCGCTTCTTCATGGAAGATACTCCGTCGAAATAGAGTTCCCATCGGGTATCACTCCCTCCTTTCTCCCCGTTGATCGTGTCAAACGCGTGCTCTTTTGGCAGTTCGCAATTTAAAGGTGACTCGCAAGGTATCGGATGTTCAGCGAGGAAGTCGGCGATGGCTTGGCCTTTCACTGCCTTGAGTGGTCGATAGATTATCGAAAACTCCATCAGGAGGAGGGCCCATTTAGCGAGTCGTCCTGTTTGTATGGCTCTTGACATCAAATACTTGAGAGGATCCACCTTTGATATGAGATGGACCTCATGCGCCAAAGCATAGTGTCTGAGCTTCGTTATCGCGAAGATTAACGCTAGGCAGTGTTTTTCGATAGTGGAGTAGTTGTTTTCTGCCCCGGGAGAACCCGACTCAAATAGTAGAGGGCTCTCTCTTTCCCTTGATCATTCTCATGTGCCCATATCGTGCCTAAAGAACCTTCAAGGGCTATTGTGTATAGGATGATGGGCTTTCCCTTGACTGGAGCGGTCAGTACCGGCGGATTCTGCAGGTATTGCTTGATTTCGTCCAGTGCACTTTGGCATTTGCGATCCCAGACGAACGGGGTCCCCTTCTTTATTAGATGACTGCAGGGGCGGCATTTGCCGTAGAGGTTAGCTATGAACCGCCGGATATACGTGAGTTTTCCGTGGAAAGACCGCAATTGCTTGAGAGTTCTTGGCGAAGGTATTTCCATAATCGCCTTGATCTTTGACGGATCTATTTCGAAACATCGGTGCCGTACGATGAATCCTAGGAATTTGCCCGAGGAAACTCCGAACACGCACTTCAAAGGGTTTATCTTCAGGTTGTATTTCCGAAGGTGCTGAAACACTATCTTCAGATGCTCCCAATGCTCCTCGTGCGATTTGCTTTTCACCACGAGGTCGTCAATATAGCATTCGACGATTTCATGTATGAGGTCATCGAAAATCTTCGTCATGGCCCTCTGATAGGTAGCGTCGGCGTTCTTCAGGCCGAAAGGCATCACTTTGTAGCAGAATATGCCCAGAGGAGTCCGGAAAGCGGTATGCTTCTGGTCTTCCGGATGCATCTTTATTTGATTGTACCCTGATGAGCCGTCCATAAGGGAGAAGACTTCGTGAGTGGACGTGTTGTCTATCATCAGCTCGGTAACCGGTACGGGAAAATCATCCTTCGGACAGGCTTTGTTGAGGTCCCGAAAGTCCACGCAGATGTCCACCGTCCCATTTTTCTTCATCACCGGGACAATGTTGGCGATCCAGTCGGGGTATTGAATTTCTTGGATGAAGCCGGAGTCGATTAGCTTCTTAACTTCGGCGTTGATGCTCATTTTAAGTTCGAGACGCATTCTTCTTGGTGCTTGTTTAACTGGCTTGATGTCCGGAGATATCGCCAATTTATGCACAACTATTTCCGGATCTAGCCCCGACATTTCGGAATAGTTCCATGCGAAGCAGTCCTTATACTGCATGAGCATGTCTTTTAGCGTAGCCACCTGTTCTTTAGACAGCAGCTCACTGACGAACGTAGGCCGTAGGTCGTTTGTCGTCCCCAAGTCGATTTTCCTTAGGTTGTCCGTAGTAGTATGTATTCCATCTTCTAACTCTTTTGGCGCTGGTGGAAATTCTGAGATCAATTCCTCTTCATCCTCATTTTCGAAGCACCAGGAGAGGTCATCCATATTCTCAGGCACTCCTTCTTCTAACAGCGTTATCACGTGACAGGTATGAGATCATTTCCAAGCCCGATGTTGATCTGGTTCTACTCTCGCCATATACGTTGCTTTTGGCACATACCTTTGCGGTGGGGCTACCCTCCAATTGTTGGATAGAGCGAACGTGCCGAGTTGATATTGGTATTCGACCCAGTTTTTGAAGGTGAAGCAGTCTTCAAGAGGATGTCCTATCGCTCGGTGATAGGAGCAATAATCTGGGCGATGAACCTCGTTTGCTTATTCAGTGGTTGGACTCCGGGAGCGTAATCATCTAATTTTTCATGACGAGGTCGAATATCTTCCTTGTCTTGTCTTGAGGGAAGGAATATGCTCGACCCATCTTTTTCGTTAGAGACGGATTCTGGCTGACCTTTTCTTGATCACGTGGCCTTTTGGATCCATTTTGCCGCTGTCGAGCATTTTTTCCGTTCTTTGACTTGTTTTTGCCTCTGCATCGGGCCTTTTTCTTGTCTTGGGAATGCATGGCGGGCTGACGGTGAAGGGCATCTTCGTCCTCCGTAGCCTACTGAAGGAGGCGTTACGTCTTGGCTTTCTCGTAAATGGCCATTTCGCGGCTGTAGTTATTCCGAACCTTTTGACTTGTTTCCCTTATTAGCTTGTCCATATGTTCTTCAAATGACGGACTCAGACTTTTTTGGCAGGTCCTCGTTCTGGTTCAACATCAGCGTCTTTTAAAAGTGCATCTTCTTCTTCGTCAAGGTGCTTTATGACGTGGCAGTCATGGAATTGCTTCCGTTTCTTGGACTGGACATATCCAAGCCCGATTGTTTCCATTTTTCCGTCGGGCAATTTTCGCTGCGTTCCGAGGACATTCCAAATCCTGTTGTAGAACTGATCTTGTCGAGGAGTTTGTTTGAATGGTACGCCTTGGCATCTTAATAACCTTTTTAATCCCTCGGTGTAATACCTGGGCAGATGAATAGGTTGGAGCCTGTCGAGCGCAGGATCGGCACCATGCCAGACTTCTCTTTCGACTTTAGTCTCCGTGGATCGATAGAATAGGATCGCCTTTTCACCTCTTCGCCTGGGAGGGACGTAGAACGTCTGCAACTCTTGCACACTACATGTCTCCAGCGCATCAAGCTCTCTGTAGTGCCGCCATAAAACTATGGCAATTTGCAAACTCCGGTCTGCTCCAACGAAGGTTTGCCTCGACGGGCGGACGGAGAATACGGCGTTGGTTTCATCTTCGGAGTCGCTGCCAAAGACCAAAATCGCAGCGGATGGTCCGGGTTTATCATTCTGCTTCTGAGGCTGTCCCGAGTAGACTATTTCATCATCTTTCTCGGTATCGCTTCCAAAGGTAGGAATGGGAGTAACGGGCTTCTTTTTAAGCTCCGTCTTATGACACTTCTCCATATCTTCGAAGTCTGGCAGGAAGTACTTGGCGTTTTCATATTTTCGGACTTCGTTCACAGAGAATAGGTTTAGCTCTCACGCAACGGTGTACTCGACGCCGTCTTTGAAATACTTCATACACTAGTGTTGTGTAGAAGGGATGACGTTATATTCGTGTGACTAAGGCCGACCAAATAGAGCGTTGTAGCACATTCTAGCGTTGATGACATGAAATTTGATGTCTGTGAAGAGAAGCCCAAAGCGCAATGTCAATATCACGGATCCGAGCATCTGCGATGACTGTGAATCAAATCCAGAGATAGTGATTTTATCTCGGGCTAAATGCTGAACGCTCATGCAGATTTCTTTTAGCACCCGTACGTTGAGAAGGTCGACAGAGGACCCGTTTTCAACAAGTATTTTCCCTATTTTAATGTCATGGCATTATCCAGTGACATATAAAGGACGGTTGTGGTCGCACGTACCAAGGAGAAGATCCTCGTCATTAAATGTAATGTTAGCCGTGTAGACTTCTGCCAGCTCATCTTGCATTTTCTTCTCTGCGATGAAGGCCTGGAACTGATCGGGCTCTTGTAACGCCTTGACCAAGGAATCCCGTGCTTCTTTAGACAGAAAGAGGGCATCCAGTATGCTTAGTTGTGAGGGTATCTTCCTCAAATGCGCTAGGATATTGTAATCCACCTTACTTTTCTTGGGCAGGTCCTTGGTTGCAAGCTCTTCGACGACTCTATTATCGAGGACAATCTCCTCATGGATTTTCTCCTTCCCCCTTTCTTTTCTGTTCGAACCTTTGTTTGAAGGCCCGAGATTCTTTTCAGGCAACGTACGGTTACACAGCTGAATGTTCTCGCAGTTCTTCATCTCTTCCTCTTTTCCCGAGGTGGATTCTTTGAAGAAAGGACCGATGGCTATTTCTTCATCAGAATTGCTTCCAAAGGTGAGAACTTGCGATCTCCCGGAATTAACTATGTGACAGTTGCCGACAGTTCTTTTGTGCTCATCTGTCGTGCTTCTCTACTCCCGATGAGTTTTGCACTTCATCCGCTTGAAATGTTGTCCGTTGGCAACGTATCCTTGCCACCAGTTCTTGAAGGCGTTACACTCTTCGATAGGGTGCATGATCCTCCGATAGTATAAGCAGTAGTTTAGATATGCATCCGGTTCGTCGGGGAACGTACTTTCTGAAGTGCTTTCTTTGAAAGGTGGCAACTTCATTCCCATTGACAGGGCATTAGTGAGCCGTTTCCTCGTCTTAAGCCTGCTTTTGCCGGTAACAAGGGCACTTTCACCCGGTTAGGGTATTTTATGACTTCTCATTACCGGAGCTTCTTCAGCTTGACGCCGACGCTTGGCCTTTTCATATATGGCCGTTTCACGCTCTCGGTCAGCTTTTCTCATCTGAAGAGCTTCGTTCAGCAGCCTGTCAATCAATTTATCTGATGGCTCCAGGGATTTTGGTTCCGGTTCTGCCCCCAATCTCTCTGCATCAGGAGCTTCCTTACCATCTATTGACGAGTGAGAAATCATGTGGCAGCTCGCCACATAATCCTCGGGCTCTTCTGAAGAATCGTCTCCTTCATCAATGTTATCGTCTTCATTCTCAAGAATATGCTTGAAGAATTCGTCCAATGTAATTGGGGTCCGTGCCTTCTGGTTATATTCTTCCAGTGCATCGATGTATTTCTGCGAACCTGTACGGTTGTCGTCGGGTTGGACGGGCTTCTTGGCCTTCTTCTTTTTCTTTAAAGACTTCGGAGGCTTGGCCTGAAGGTTCTGTCCACCATCACCAACTTTCAACGTTGGGCGCGGCTTCAGCATCCCCTCAATAATCTCAGGCTCCAGCGGGCTCTTCCACCTAATCGCCGGACATGCTTGAAGGTCCTTTAGCATTCTTTTAGTCTTAGCTGAAAGGGCCACTTCCCATTGGGCTTCCTCTATAAGTGAGCATGATGCCCTGGCGTGTCCACCTTTTTAGGAGCGTGTGGTTATGGCGGGTTCACCCTTCAGTTTTCGGACAGCGCGAACTTGCCCTGTTGGTACTGGTCTTCGATCCAACTTTTGAAGATGTAACAATCTTTGATTGGGTGACCCAATATCCGGTAGTAAGGACAGTAATTGGGGCTGTTAACGTCGCTTGATTGCGTTGGGCGTTTCGGCTCTGGTAGAGTGATGAGCATGTTGCGCAGCGCTAGCTCGAATAATCTCTCCGTCTTATCCCGAGGGAACGAGTAAAGGCGTCTCATCTTTTCTCCGAATGATCGCTGTTTATCGTTTTGGTGAGCGACCGGCTTCGGGCCACTCAGTTGTTGCTGAGCGTTGATGACGAATGTCGCTTTCCCTTTCCCCTTTTCATTCCGAGGATCCGTCTTTGAGGAGGACGGTCTATGGTCCATCTGGTCCATTTGGGCCAGCTTATCGATCAAGGCCTGGAAAGTGGTCGGCTTGAAGAACATCATGAATTAGGAAATGGTTGCCTGAGGGTTAAAGGTCCCCACGAACATGCCCATGGCAGGAGCTTCCTCTATGCGCTGTTCACACTTTGACCACAGGTTCCGCCACCGAATGGCGTATTGAACCAAGGTTTCCCCCGGCTTCACTCTAGCGTTAATTAGTGCGGTGATCGGGGTGCGTTCACTAGCGCTTGTGAATCTTTGTGTAAACAGTAGCTCCATTTCTGCAAATGTCTTGACATAGTCATTCGGGAGCTCGGAGTACCTTTCGAATGCCGTCTCCGACAAGCTGCCAACAAACTGGCGAAGCAGTAGTTTGTCGTCGCCCCCAGTATTACCGCACAGAGCCCTGAATTGAGCAACGTGCTGGTGTGGATTACCCGTCCCCTTACACATGGAATTTAGGGATCGTATATCCTAGCGAGTACTTTATTTGATCGTACCAACCCGGATAGGGTTGTCCAGTCTTGACGATTTGGCCGGGCGCTTCGCTCATCTGATGAGCTTGTATCTGTTGAGCTATATAGTCGTCAATGGCAGCTTTGGAGATGGTTTCTTTCTTGGGCTGATAGAGCCGGAAGAGGGTTTGATGTCTCCCCTTTGTCGTCTTCAAGGATTATTGGAGGGTCTTCAGCTGAAGGATCCAGCTGTATCATCATCCCGATCATATCTTGGAACATGAGCGCCATTTGTTTTATGTTGGCCGCTTGTTCCGCAGCCTTTTTTTCTTTCTTCTCGAGCATTCTTCGGAGGAACTCGGCGTCGGTTTCCTGTTCCTGGCGTTGCTCCGACGACGTCTCCGGGCTTTCTTTCGGCCCAGTGAGCGCGGTCATCTTCGTTAGCATTTCCTGGAGCTTTTGTTGTTGCTCCTGAGCCTTTGTCACAGACCGGATGAGTGGTCGATGACCCATGAAGATACGTCTATCTTCTTTCCCGGAAGCCATGTAGATGGTGTGCACCACCATGCCCCCAGACTTGGGGCGTTTGGATTCAGCACCCTTGAGATTTGTCGCAGACATAAGGATCTTCTCGGGCCTTCTCCTTTTATGGGCAGTCGAAGTTGAGGGGGCCGTTGCAGCGGGCACCCATATAGATGATACCTTCCATGGCATGGCGGCAAGATGGTCCCCCTCCTGTCGACCCTTCATTTTCTTCTGTCGGTGGGGGTAATCTTGGTCAACTACAGTGTCACGCCCCGCTTCCCAAAATATGGAAGACGAGGGATGACTAGGCCAGCCATGCTCCTACGGTCAAGGAATCATCCTGCCGTAGTCACACTTCGGCTTCTAGTATTACATGGTAATCAGTAAACAAAGCACAGTGGTAAAGGAATCACATCACTAGTTTATTACATTAATATTCCATTGTTCACAAATTACAGATAACAAGAACAAATACTAACCAAAGTCAACCTCACGATCACTTTTATGGAAAGCGGAAAAAGATAGGAAGTACACCAGACTATATCTCTGTGAACTCGAAGGGTAGATCCGTCTCCCGTGCTGGTCCTCCCGCGGGATCTGAGCATGCATACTCAGGTCGTCAGAGCGACACAATAACAATATTATTATAATAGGATGAAACAGGTATATGAGGTAATACTGGTGTAAAAACAATGCAAGTAATCACTATGTCACTATATGATGCAGAATATGTTATGTGTCCCTATCGGTCTCTAGGTCATGTTTGAAATCACATAGTGGAAGGAGGATCATGTTTAACAGGAGTCTCGTACATACCCGAGACAACGGCCCACATGCCCGGGACATAACCATGTCAGCCGGATCGCTAGATCCTACCCTACATGTATCAGTATCACGGTTCGAATGATCATCCTCTAAACACGGTCCCGCTAAATACGATACTCTTTCCACTTTGATTTCCCCTTTTTCCCCAGGTTCTCACTAGTTATGATCTTGATTTAGTCGTGTACAAGTATACCAATGACACGGTTTTATCACTGTTCACTGTATCAATCACTGTCACGAATATTCACTTTCCATTGGTGTACTCGTCACTCCTAAACCAACATCTATCACGCACGATAATGCAATGTCCACACGTACTAACACTGAGTATATGGCAAGGGTATGATATATGTATGTATGCTACCAAGGAGCTCTGTAGGTTATGAATCAACATGCATATCGTTAACTAAAATAAATTGCATGAATTAATATGTTAAGAATTCAGCAAAATGATACAAGTAAGATAAATAGAAAACTCAGTCAGTGATTCATCAAAATTTGTTTCAGTTCAATCGGGATTCCGGTTTTCAAGATATAGCTGTTTCATTTTAAGTGCTCGCGGCTGGAAATTCAGTTTCAGAACTGAACGTCCGTTTCGCGTCACCAATTGCACCCATTTGGGCTCAGAATTTAGCGATGTTGCAGTTGAATGAAATCTAGGGTTTTCAATAAAGTGTTCAACGCAATAGACGGATCCTCAATCGCATCTGTACGTTGGAAGTTATACACAGTTTAACCTCAGTATGTCATTTCTGAATCTGTTCTGGACAGTTATACGTTCTGCCCTTTTAAATACAGTTTAAAATAGCAAATGGCGATGAAACGGAATGGAACTACCTGTTTTGTTTAGCTAACAGAGTTATCTTTAATATAATGTAGAGTTCCGTAACATACGACTTCAAGAACCACAGTGACACAGGTATTGGGACAGTGCACAATAATCAGAAACGCTCTGAACTGCAGTCCAGAGTCGCATTCCGATCTAATTATCATCACGGGTACAGAACGGAAATCATTGAAATTTTACATAGGGTTAAATTTCGTCGAGTCGGCTTCGATTTAAGCCCTAGAACACATCAATCCAGTATGTGTGTAATTTACGGTGATTTTATTCATTTTCAGATACGAGAAAAATATTAGTTTTAACGGCATATTTGGGGGTATCAATTTTTTTCACTAACCATCGTATTTTCCAGCGAGATTCATACACAATATTTATCACCATATGGGACAACAGAAAATGTCGATTTCCGTCAAAATAAACAATTATTTCCATTGGGATCTAGCATCGAACACGTAGGTCACAATATGTATCGGGAATCGGTAAATTCGTAAACTAGACTATTTAGGTTTGTACCACTAATATTTTAGCATGAAGCAAGTAAACACTTGCCTGGAAACGTCTCGAGGTCGTACGGCAGCAGCGGCGTCACGAACGCGCGATGTACGCCGTGAAACGGATTCTCGCGAGCTTGGATCGAAACACGGGTTTGACGTCGGAGTTGTCCGGAGTCGTCAAGTGCTTGCTGGAAGCAGATGTGGTGCTCTGTGGTTGGCCTGGGACTTGCTGGGGTCGGCGGTGGTCGCTCCGGCGACGTGCACAGTGAGTGCACAGTGATCACTGATGTGGGTTTAGGAGAGAGAGGGGGAGCAGTGGGGATCGAGTTTGGAGTGATGAAGATGGTGTTGAGGATGTAGAGGGTCGCAGAGGTGGTTCAGGCCGGAGGGGGCTCGTCGGCAGTGACCGTGGTTGGGTGTGAGTGGGTTTGGAAGTGCTAGGAATGCTTGGTAGGGGTGCTCGGGTCGATGGAGGATACTGGGGCTCTTGGGGTGAGTTACTTGAGAGAAGAGAGTGAAGTAGGAGGAGTGAGGGATCGCTGAGGAGTAGTCGTCATCAGAGGTGAAGGTTGCAGTGGGTTGTTGGTGGGTTCGTAGGAACTTTTCGATCGGGTGGGAGAGTTTTGAGGAGTTGGAGAGTGAGAGGGAGATGAGGAGTTGGAGAGTGAGAGTTGAGGGAGTCGTGGCCGGGGTCGTGGGCGACGGCGAGGGCGACGTGGGGAGCTCGGGGACGCGGGTCGCGAGAAGAGGAATGGGCGGGAACTGTTTTGGACGTGGGGAAGGGGAGATAAAGAAACGGGTCGGGTCGGTTAGATGAAGGCGGGTGCGGGTAGTGGAAGCTGGGCCGGGACCCGTTTTAAAATAATTTCTTTAAAAGTTTAGTGGACTGAAGGAGTTGGATTTGGGCCTGAAAAAATATAATTCCTTTTTAAAATTTTTCTAAAGTGGCTGAGGATTGAGAAAGGAACGGGCCAGGGCTTTTATTATTTGTTTTAAGAAATTTGTTTGGGCTGGGTTTAATTTTATTGATTAAAATTTGGTTTTAGTTTTATTTTAGCTTGGGTTTTAACTTTTAGGGTTTGGAAAATATACATATTAAGCTTAAACAACCAATTCAAAATATGAAGAAAAAAGAAAAGAAACCACTGGGATTCAGAGAATAGGGAAACTTCTATTAAAATGGAAACGGGGATTTACATACAGAGTCTTGGACTCTTCGCCAGACCCTGTGGATTTGGAGGACAGTCGCTGAGGGGGATGCTCAGGCTTCGCCTTTGTGATATTTTCAGCGGGTAGAGAAGACCTTTTTAGTACGGCAGTTGGAGAATTCTCGCGCACCCTCCTGAGCGGCTCAAAGCCGTTCCCAGTTGGAACAGTAGCATCAATTTCCACCATTGGAGCTGGTGGGGTAAGTCCAGAAGGAGACTGCCCCCAGCTTTTCTCACTCGGCGCCGGTGGCGACGTCGAGCATGTCTTGTAGATGGGACTGGCTCAGTTACGGGGGTGGCTTCATCATGCCCCCTGCTCTGGTGAAGGGCTGCTGGGGTCAACCTGTCGAAGACCGACGTCCGCTGAGAGGGAACAGTCAATCTTATAAAGACCGACTTATTGGCAGGGAAAGCATTCATAACGACCTCACCCGAAGCAGGAATTGGGATGTCTGGTCTTGCAAAGACCGACCCTTAGCAGGAGAATCCCCTCTGATGACTTCGTTTACCGGAGCTGGAATGACTATCCGCTTCGGGATGACTCCTTCGGGTATTGCAAGCTTTTTCATGGTCCCGCTTGAGCTTTGGCCTAGTCTGTTAAAGACCGAGGCGTTGGACTTGGACGACCCGTTGAGAGGGACCATGGTAGTGGTAAGCCGATCAAAGACCGACTTCTTTGGAGCTTCCTGTGATGTCATTGGAGCGTTAAAGCTCATTGGCGGAAGCATGGTCCCGAAGAACAACCCAGTGGTGTCCTGTGTCATCTGTTCCACCGGCATTGCGAAGATAGAGGCCGCTTGGAGCCCGTAATTCATCCCTCCAGCAGGGACAAAGTGGAAGTTGTTGTTGCAGTTGGTGCAGTTGGAAGCTATTGACGCCATCTTCTCTTCTACACGGAGCAAGACACCAAATCTTAGTACCTCGAATCCAGGGGCAACCATATTAAACCGCGATTTGTTCACGAACATAACACACGATGTATAGAGTGGAAAGAGGAAAAGGTCCCACCGGGCGTACCAGAATCTGTTCGTCGCCGAAAGACGCGACCGGGACGTTGGGACGTCTGGCCTCAATTTTGGGGGGCAGATGGTATTTGGTTTTATCCGTCAACCTCTTCGAAAATGCCAAGTTGATTTATGGCACCGTGTATCGGGGGTTTGAACAGATGCGGCCGTTGTAGCAGACTTCGTCAGATTCTCCCTCGTTGTGAGGGGTTTTTTGATTGTGGGGACACTCTTCCCTGCAGGCGTAAGCCCCTGCGGTTAATTACGTTACCGCGTAGCGATAACCACTTTCTCCTGCTCTAGAAGGTCACTTAGTGTCGTGTGTGTGTTTTGTTTTTTGGTTGCCCGTGGATTGTATACGGACACTAATTCGTATTGTCACCCGTAGGGCGTGGATTAGTCCTAATCCGTATTTTCTTAGATTTGGGTTTGGGTTGGTTTAAGGCTCGTTAATCTTGTTTTAGATTAAGATCAACTCAAATGTTTGTTGAGGATACGTTAGTCTAATTTTAGACAAAGATCTACTCAACAGGATTTTCATTAGTTTATAGGGACGTTGCGGGCTACAATTTAGTTTTTAGGGACGTTGCGGTCCGCAATTTAGTTTTAAGGACATTGCATTCCAAAGGGTTTAGTTTTAAAAACGTTGCTGTCCACAATTTAAGGACATCATAGTCCATGGAATTTAGTTTTTAGGGACGTTGCGGTCAGCAATTTAGTTTAAGGATGTTGCGGTCCATGGAGTTTAGTTTTAAGGACGTTGCGGTCCACGGTTAGTTTAAGGACATTACGGTCCACAATTTAGATTTTAGGGACGTTGCGGTCCGCAATTTAGTTTTAAGGACGTTGCGGTCCATGGTTATTTTAAGGACATTATGGTCCATAATTTAGTTTTTAGGAACATTGCGGTCCGCAATTTAGTTTTAAGGACGTTGCGGTCCACTGAGTTGTTGGTTTGGGGGGGTATACCAAGAATTATTGGTTATTGGAACCCTCCACCTCTCTAAAGACATTGAAGAATTACAACGACATGTATCAGAGATATGAAGAGATGTACCCTCGAACCAAATTTCATATTGAGGGAAGATGTGCGATGAACATCATTTTAGATGTCATCTGTAGGAGATCACTAGTCATCTTTGGAATTTAAGATCGACTTGGGGAGACCTGAGTATAGGATTTCATTCGATTGGTAATCAAAGAAAGTTTTGGTCTCGGGGAACTTAGCTGCTTTGTACTAAGGCTGTCCTCTCATAGTATTAAACACTAACACTTACTCGGCGCTCACGCGCTCCCACGCGAGGCTCCCCAAAAGTAGGGCTTATTCCCTTTTCTCTTTAATAAGTGCTGAGCACTTCTCAGGGGTCACGTGAGGCGCCCCAAAAGTAGGGCTTATTCCTTTTTCTCTTTATAAGTGCTAGGCACTACTTGGGGGTAACGTGGGTGTTCCCCTCCGAATGGCGGCGCGACATGACGTCTTGCCTGAGATTCGGGGCAGATGCTAATTGGTGCTATCCGTCCACCTCTCCGAAGATGCCAAGTTGATTTATGGCACCATGTATCGAAGGTTTAAACGGATGCGGCCGATGTAGCAGACTTCGTCAGATTCCCCCTCGTTTGAGGGGTTTTTGATTGTGGGGATGCTCTTCCCTGCAGGCGCAAGCCCCTGCAGTTAATTACGCTACCGCATCGCGGTAACAACTTTCTCCTTCTCCAGATGGTCACTTCGTGTCGTGTGTGTTTATTTTATGTTTTGTTGCCCGTGGATTGTTTACGGAGACCGAGTTATGTCGTCGCCCGTAGGGCGTGGACTAGTCCAAATCCGTGTTATCTTAGATTTGGATTTGGGGGTTTGGTTTGAGGATACGTTAGCCATACTTGAGGCTAAGATCAACTCAAACGTTTGTTAAGGATACGTTAGTCTAACTTGAGACTAAGATCAGCTTAACAGGATCGTTTAGATCCGACAAAAGAGCATTTGAGCTCCATTGTTCCAGTTTAGGGACATAGTGGTCCATTGCATGTATGGCCGTCGGGACCCGTCACCTCTCTGACGACGTTGAAGGATTACAACGACAGATGTCAGAGGAGTTCAGAGATGTACCCTCGAACCAGAGTTAATTGGGGGGATTCATAGTCCAGTCTGTTTGAAGGTTTAAGGATACGTTAGCCATCTTTGAGGCTAAGATCAACTTAAACGGGATCGTTTAGATCCGACAAAAGAGCAGACGTGGGCTCTATTGTTCCAGTTTAGGGACATGGTGGTCCATTGCTAGTTTAAGGACATTGCGGTCCATGGTTAGTTTAAGGACATTGCGGTCCATTGTTAGTTTTAAGACATCTCGGTCAAGGTTAAGGACGTCGTAGTCCATGGGTTTAAGGACCCCACAGTCCATCGTTAGTTTTAAGACATCTCGGTCAAGGTTAAAGACGTAGTAGTCCATGGGTTTAAGGACCCCACAGTCCATTGTTAGTTTTAAGACATCTCGGTCAAGGTTAAGGACGTCGTAGTCCATGGGTTTAAGGACCCCACAGTCCATTGTTAGTTTTAAGACATCTCGGTCAAGGTTAAGGACGTCGTAGTCCATGGGTTTAAGGACCCCACAGTCCATATCAATGTGTGGTCATCGGGACCCGTCACCTCTTTGAAGACGTTGAGAGATTACAACGCCAAGTATCAAAGGAGTGAAGAGATGTACCCTGGAACCGGAGTGGATTAAATAGTCTTTGACCCAATTTGGGATCAAGGCCAATTAATTATGTTATGAGCCCATTAGCCCAGTTAATTGCGAATTGAGGACTTATGGCCATCCTGGGCTAAGTCCAATCATGTCTAGAATGTTGGCTTCCTGTTGGTCCCTTGAAGGAGAGGCTTTGCCTCTATCCATTCGGCCAATTGGGCCAGTGTCTAGTGTTAAACACTAAAGACCAATCAGTGTTGAACACTGGGAATGAGATTGATAAGTTAGTGTTTAACACTAAAAGATAGTTGGTGTTAAACACCAGCAACAAGGCTTTCAAATTAGTGTTAAACACTAAAACAGATCAGTGTTAAACACTGGCAACAGAGATCTCAAATTAGTGTTAAACACTAAGGTAATCAGTGTTGAACACTGCAAATAAAGTTCTTTGCTTAGTGTTGAACACTAAGGCCAATCAATGTTTTAACACTGAATTCAGGGGTTCTGTTTTAGTGTTAAACGCTAAGGCAAGAGGGGTCACGTGGCAACACGTGAGAGCGCCCTCCCTTCATTTGTTCTTCTGAGACTATTGCATCTTTTAGAGCATCACGTGCCATCACGTGACGGGTGTTTAAATGGAGTATGTTAAAGCCTCTGCCAAGGGTCACGTGGGTCACGTGAGGCACTGCCTCAAAGGGGCTTTTCTGTGGATCTTTTTGGGGGTCACGTGGTGACACGTGACCCTGCCTCTATGCATGTTTTTTAGAAGATCTGTTAATCCCTTTCAGGAATTAAATTCCTCATAGGGTTGAACCCTGACAATAATTTCAGAGGAATTAAATTCCTACTTCCTTTTGAAGATTTATATTCTGGAATAGAGTTGGACTCTGAATTTTCTGTAGGAATTAAATTCCTCATATATGTGAAGAACTGAATAGGGTTAAACCCTAATAAAAGCTTTAAGGAATTAAACTCCCACTCTCTGTTAAAGAATTATGATTAAGGGAATTAAATTCCCGTTGTTTCAACAGAACTCAGTTCTTAATTAGGGTTAAACCCTGTTTCTTTTTATTCTGAAGGAATTAAATTCCCATAACATAGGGTCAAGCCCTAATTTTATTTTAAAGGAATTAAATTTCTATAGTTCTGTGAGAATTAAATTCTCGTGCTTCCATTCCCTCTTTATGCTTTGGATCTGCATGGCAGGATCTCAACCCATTGAGAATTAAATTCTCAACTTCGAGGGGAGATGTGCACTTTACAGATCCTCTATCAAAGAGAGAAGAAATAAGTCCTTCTGTTTTATATCAGAGTTAAACTCTGTTGAGAATTAAATTCTCTTCTCTTTTTTTTAATGAGACCTTCCCTTTCTTACCCAGGGTTTTCTTTGCAGAAGATCCAAATTCCTCTAAAGTATCAAGGCTCTCTTCTTTTTTCTTCCCTCTGCACATATATCTTTTTTTTGTGTCTCTTGGCTCCTATTTATAGGAGAAGCAGCCGAGTCAATTAGTTTTTGGTGAATCTTCATTGAGAGATTTGATTTGCATCCATCATTCGTTTTGGACCTTTGGATTATTAGGTGAATTTTATTCACCATTGGATTTCAAATCCAGGGATTCTCCTTTGTTATTTCTGTTAGATTTGAAGGGGAAATCTTTCCAAATTCGAGATTTTCCCATAGATAGATGATATTTAATCACTTCTGAATCTTTAATTCAATCGGTTGCTTTTGGAAAGATTTGAGAGGTCTTTCTCAGAATTTAATTCTGTTAACAAATGGGCTTTGAAGTCGGTCACGTGTGGCCGCGTGACCCTTGGTCACGTGTGGGCACGTGACCCCCTTGGAACGAGCCTTCTTCCTTCTTTTTACGCTCTGTCTTCTGGTTGCTGCTTAGCTATCACGTGCCACCACGTGACAACTGGTCACGTGTGAGCACGTGACCCTGGCATGGAGCCTTCTTCTTGATTTAACCGGAGAATGAGTCTGATGTTTTGAGTGTCACGTGCCAACACGTGACCCTGGTCACGTGGGAGCACGTGACCTCTTCTGAAGCCTTTTTCTTGATTTGCTCAGGGAACCGTTGGGTATTTGCCGCTGCTTTTAAATGTCATGTGCGGACACGTGACCAGGTCACGTGGGAGCACGTGACCCTTTCTGAAGCCTCTTTCTTTGATGTAGTTGGGAAACTGAACTTGCCTTGCCGATACTTTTAGGTGTCACGTGCCCACACGTGACTGCTGGTCACGTGTAAGCACGTGACCCTTTTCTGAAGCCTTTTCCACAAGCTTTTCTGATTTTAAATCAGGAAACAAATGCCACCACAGCGTTGTTCTCACGTGTCCGCACGTGAGTGCAACGCTGTCACCTTTTTGGACCGTTGGATTCCTCTAGGGATTTGGGGAGATGAAACGTCTCCATCTCCTCCTATAAATACCCATGTCTCTTCAGAAGAGCCTTCACTTTGCTCATCTTCTTCCTTTGAGAGCTTTTTCCCTTGAGAATTTAATTCTCGTTTCCAGAGCTTAGTTCTCTGCCTCGAAACATTTTCAGAGTTTAACTCTGTTTAAAAGGACTCTTCCTCCTCTGGTAATGGCGATCGAAGCACCTTCATTTTGACAGCACTCTCTAGATTTTAAATCCATATCAAGGGTTCCACAAAGAACCCATTTTTCTCTAAGTTCTTTAGTCAAAATATGAGACCACTTAACCTCCAACAGTATATCTCTTAGGGCTTAGATGATCCTTAGGGAGATGATGATGGCGGTTCAAATCCATGGAATTTAATTCCATCCCAAAAAATGTTTTCTGGGAATTTAATTCCCTTTTCTTAATAAGGAATTTAATTCCAATGAAGGACTCAATTTCTTCACACGGAGGCTTCTTGGGGTCTCTTTGTCATTCTATGATTAGTGAAGAAGAAAAGGGTTTGTAATAAATCGTCCTGATTTTTATTTCAGGTATCATGGACGCTCATATGTATGGCCTTGACGAAATCATTTCCTACGGGAACATTCGTGCACTGGGCCGCAGTCAGAATCAGGAGTTCACCAACGCTCAGTGTGCTGAGATTATGAGCTGCTTTGACGAGTACAACCATCGGCTACTCCCCCGCCGCTCTTCTCTTCTGAGGCTCATCGTGCTAGCGATTTGGGAGGCGTTTCCTCTCTTCTGCGCCGGCGTGCCACTCAGGGCATTGGACGTTGCCGAGGATAAGATACATTCGGTGTATCTGATGAGTCTGATCTCGAAGAGAAGGCGTGACAACCTCACCGATCTTTTGCACCAGGCGTTTCAGCAGTCGGCCATACTTGCCGCCTACCGGAGGGTGGAGGATATCCGCGAGGACCCCGACGCTTGTGATCGTGAGAGAAAACATACTCGGGAGGTTCGAAATGCTTGGAGGATCTTGGACAAGGTTAAGCTTGAGTTTCTCAATCCGTGCCCCGCGTCTGAAGTCTTACCATTGTAAAAGTTTTCTCTTTATTTTGTATGACCTTCTTGAAGTATGAATGATAAGTTCTATTATGTCTTTGTATGTTTGCATGCCTTTCTGTGAGATTTTATCATTTCACTATTGTTGTTGCTGATGCTTTTAATATGCATGGTGCTATTCCATTTTTAGTGCACGTCAAATTTAGGCCTCACGTGTTCCGCACGTGGGATCATTTGATGGGACTATTCACAAAATTTTCCATGCCGTATCTTTAGTGCACAGTATCAGATGCAGAAAAGGAGCCTTGGAAATAGTTCCATCTCCTTGATTTTCGATGCCTTTCCTTTTTTGGGCTTTGGAAGCAGCTTTCACATGCAAGATTTTCCGCGCATAGTACTTAATGCACCTCTTTATATCTGAGGCAATGGCCTTCCTTTTCTCTTCACAGAGAACTTTTATTCCCATTTTGACGCGATTCAATTCGAGAACATCTAAGTGCCATGGCCTGCAATCGTCCACACGCTCGTCGACAGCCATGGGAAGTGCCTATCGAGGAGATGATTCCTCGCTTTGCTGCACGATTGGTGGACCCTCTCCTTACCGACGACGAATGTGACTCAGCGGCGTACGAGCTCTCGATTCGTAGGGGGTCCCCTCTTCCAATGGGCTCCCTCTGGCTCCGGATGATTCTTGCTGCCGTGCTTGCCGACGTCCCTCCTCACCCGGCGGAGATGACCCTAGCGATGCTCGATGCGGCTGAAGAGAAGCTCGAAGGTTTTCACGAGGCCTGCATGATTACTCAGGCTCTGAAAGATCGCTCAGTTCATCTTTTGAGCGAAATAAGAGCCCGAAGGGCTATTATGTCTGCTTTTGCAGATGATCATGGCGCCAATCGATGGGGAGCGACTCCTCGCGAGAACCGTCGCTTCGATGTGTTAGAGAGGGCAGAGAGAGAGATAGAGAACCTTGTTCTCTGCTTCACTAACCCCTGTGCCGTTGATCCCGTGTTTGGTGACCTTTTCCCGTTAGCGTAGAACATTTTTAAATTAGTCCCTCCTTTTTTACGCTTTATGCCGAACTTCCATGTAGGCTTGGTACTAGTACGTATGTTTCCGCTTGCATAAATAAACTTTGTATTCTTCTCATGAGAACTTTCTTTAATTGCAAATGCTATCACAACTCAGAAGCCACTTTCCTGCGTATCAGACTTTTTGAATGTTCACACGATTGCAAATGCTATTATTATTTTTTGAATACTCATATGATTGCGAATGCATGCTTGAAATATGTCGGATATCTTTCTTGCTGTCTTTCACGTCAGGTGATGTGAGCGCGTTTTAGATTGATTATTCCTGTCGACCGGAAGCTCATTTATACGGTCTTGTAAATGTCTTGTTTCCAAGGCTGCGGTCATGAAAGCGAGCTTACGTGGCCTGATAGAGCGACACGTAGCGAACATATTGTTGTGCGGGAAAAGGGCTCGGCCGTAAATTTTCGGAGAGGGAGCTGGCTTCCAAGGCACTGAGCGAGCTTCAGGCCAGCCTCACAACCAAGGCCAACAAAGCATACGAACTCTGGCGAGTGCTCCAAGAGTCCATAAAAGAGGTGGTGGCTCTCGATAAGGCTGCCACGTTTACTCGTGAGAGGGTCGAGGCTCATAAAGCCACCGAGAAAGAGCTCGAAGCTCGGCTTGCTTCGTATCAGGCTCAGCAAGCTCAGGCGGAGGCTCGTCTTCTGGAGATCTTGCGTCATGAAGCCGTTGCTCAGCAACAGAACGATAAGCTGGTAAAATTATTGCACCGCCCGCCGGCTTGAGGACTTGTATCTCTTCTCCTTTTTTTTTGTGCATACTCATGGATAAGAGTATCTTTCTTTTTGTTTCTTTCATGAATTGTACTTTGTATCCATTTTGGCTTATGAATAAAAGATACATTTTTTTCTTCTCACTGGTGTGTCCCCTTTTCATTGAATGTATTCTGCGGATATTCTATCTTGATCTCCTTGCAGGACAGCGATGGCTTAGGATTCAGGGTTAAGATCTGCTTCCTAAGGCTTTTGCATTTTATGAGCCACGAGGGTCTCATAAAAAGTTTTTCTCCCTATAGGTCGAGAGGATCCCACAGGTGTAAGTTCTTCTTAAAAATCGTGAGGATTCTTAAGCGGGTTTTCCCTTGAGAGTCGTAAGGATCTTACAAGAGAGTTTTTCTTCCTTACAGGTCGTGAGGACTTGTAAGTGCTGGATGTGGTCACCCTTGTCCGTGTTTTACGGAGTCAGGGGTTTCTCCAGGTATTGTAGTTTAAAGACGTCGCGGTCAAGGTTAAGGACCTCATAGTCCGTGGATTTAAGGACTCCACAGTCCGATGTTAGTTTTAAGACATCACGGTCAAGGTTAAGGACCTCATAGTCCGTGGATTTAGGGACTCCACAGTCCGATGTTAGTTTTAAGACATCATGGTCAAGGTTAAGGACCTCATAGTCCGTGGATTTAGGGACTCCACAGTCCGATGTTTGGTTGCAGGGACCCGTCACCTCTTTGAAGATGTTGAGGAATTAAAACGCCAGGTATCAAAGGAGTGAAGAGATGTACCCTTAAACCAAGGAAGAATCCGTAGGGAATCGGGGTGGTTGATTGTTAGTTTTAAGACATCGCGGTCGAGGTTAAGGACATCATAGTCTGTGGATTTTAAGGACTCCACAGTCCGGTATTTGCTCTGGATGCTTCACACGGGTTCACTGCCGTGCTTGGCGAGGACCAGGCTCCGCTCTGGGCGTTTTCTGCGGGGTCAAAGAGTGACGTTATCCGCGTTCCACGTAACCAGGAATTTTGCACTAGATGCTTCACACGGGTTCACTGCCGTGCTCGGCGAGGACTAGGCTCCGCTCTGGATGCTTCACACGGGTTCACTGCCGTGCTCTGCGAGGACCAGGATCCGCTCTGGACGTTTTCCACGGGGTCAAAGAGTGACGTTATCCGCGTTCCACGTAACCAGGAATTTTGCACTAGATGCTTCACACGGGTTCACTGCCGTGCTCGGCGAAGACTAGGATCCACTCTGGATACTTCACACGGGTTCACTGCCGTGCTCTGCGAGGACCAGGATCCACTCTGGACGTTTTCCACGGGGTCAAAGAGTGACGTTATCCGCGTTCCACGTGACCAGGAATTTTGCACTAGATGCTTCACACGGGTTCACTGCCGTGCTCGGCGAGGACTAGGCTCCGCTCTGGATGCTTCACACGGGTTCACTGCCGTGCTCTGCGAGGACCAGGATCCGCTCTGGACGTTTTCCATGGGGTCAAAGAGTGACGTTATCCGCGTTCCACGTAACCAGGAATTTTGCTGATTGTATCCGCATTTCATGGGATGGGGGTTTGACTGTTGGCGATATGTATACCACCGAGCCATGGAACTGGGAGTTGCCGCTGTTCCGCTTAGCTTGAAGTTGTGTCCGTCGTTACGAGATGAATGTTGGGCTGATCTCTAGGTCGCTTGTGGCCCGTCGAGATTTAGCTTCTTTCTTTGGTGAAACCTGGGGGGGGAGTATGTTCCCTTCTTGTTTGCACCCTTGGATTGCGTACAGGGTGTGATGGAACATCACCTGTAGGGCATAAATTTTATTTTTATTTTATTTCTTTTTCCGCGATGCTCTATCGTTTCAGCTTTTACGCGATTGCCTCATCATTTCGGCTATTTATCGCGGTGCCCAATCATTTCGGCTATTTATTTATTTTCTACTCGCTGCTTTTCATTGCGAGTTGCCCCATCATTTCGGCTATTTTTTTTGCCTTCATTTTTACTTGCCGCTTTTTATTGCAAGTTGCCCCATCATTTCGGCTATTTCGTAGGCATGTGTGGCTTGCTAGCTTTTTCGCCGCAAGCTTGGATTTTAGGCACCGATTTCGGCATCAGCACCGCTACAACTGGAATATTGCCAGGAGCGAATCATCATTTGCCTCTATCGATGTTGAACAAAGGTGGCTTGGCAAACAGGGTTAAGGGTCCTGTCGACCAAGGCTTTTGACTTCATGAGCCGTAAGGGTCTCACAAAAGTATTTCTCCCCACAAGTCGTGAGGATCTTGTAGGTGTATTTTCTCCTTAAGAATCGTGAGGATTCCTAAGTGTATGTTCCTCTGCAAGTCGTAAGGATCCTACAAGAGGGCTTTCTCCTTATGGGTCGAGAGGACCTACAAGGGTCGCTCATCATATGGACATATCCCTAGTCACGGGTGGGACTTTGCTGGGGAAATGTTTATTCGCGCCCGTGGATTGTATACAAGGGTCAGTATTGAGCCCCTTGTAGGGCAATATCGAAGGTTGTGGAGGATTGCTTAAGCACAGGTTTAGGTCTCTGTAACTTAAGACTATCAAATCTTATGAGCCGTGAGGGTCCCATAAGAGAGTTCTCCTTACGAGTCGTGAGGATCTCGTAAGCGTATTTTCTCCTTAGGAATCGTGAGGATCCCTAAGTGTATTGCTCCTTTGTGAGTCGTAAGGATCTCACGCAGGTGGTTTCTCCTTACAAGGTCGAGAGGACCCTATAAGTGTCTTTTAACGAGGTTGCGCCCTTTCGGGTTTTCACAAACACTCGCCGGTAGTCCTGCTGTTTTTACTCACGGAGCCCTTTCGGGTTTTCATCCGTGCCCATTTTGCTTATGGACATACCGTTTTTTTTATTTTATATATTTTATATATTTTTTTTTCTTTTTTTTTTTATCTCGTCAGCCTAAAGATGCTGCGGTAGTAGTTTTAGGGACGTTTCGGTCTATCGTTAGTTTAAGGACGTTTCGGTCCATCGATAGTTTAAGGACATTTCGGTCCGTCGTTAGTTTAAGGACGTTTCGGTCCTTCGTTAGTTTAAGGACGTTTCGGTCCATCGTTAGTTTAGGGACGTATCGGTCCATCGTTAGTTTAAGGACGTTTCGGTCCATCGTTAGTTTAAGGACGTTTCGGTCCATCGTTAGGGGAAGGCCGGCTGCTGCTTGTAAAGTCTGAGCTTAGGAAGATAGCGAGCGGACATAGTCGTCGTCATCTATCATTGACCCAAGCTGTGGCTCATTAAGCATAGTATTTCTTTAAGAAGCGGTCGTTTATTGGCCTGAAAGGCCTTTCACCGTACATGTCCATGAGTAGATAGGCTCCACCCTGGTAGACCTTGTCTATGATGTACGGGCCTTCATAGTTTGGCTTAAATTTTCCCCGCTTGGCACGATTGGGGATCATAGGTCTTTTAACCACTAGTACGAGTTCGCCTTGGCGGAATGTCCTCGGCCTGGCCAATCTTTCATACGAGCGCGTCATCTTTGCTTTGTAGGCCTCTAGATTTTGTTGCGCTATGAGCCGGGTTTCATCGAGGGCATCAAGTTCCTCAAGCCGAAGGTGAGCATTTTCTTCGTCCGTCAGCTCGTAGTGGACTGCCACTCGTAGAGAGGGTAACTCTATCTCGAGGGGGAGCACTGCTTCCGTCCCAAATACCAACGCGTACGGCGTTGTGTTCGTGGCCGTCTTGAATGTAGTTCGATAGGCCCAAAGGGCCTCTTGCAGCCTCTCATGCCAGTCTCTCTTATTCCGGGAAACGGTCTTTTTTATGATCTTCGTCAAGGTCTTATTGAAGGCCTCGGCCAGACCGTTAGCTCGTGGGTTGTAAACTGAAGAATATCTCCAGTCTATATTGTGCTGCTGCGCGAAGCGGCTAATCTTATGGCTTCTGTAGGCTGGCCCGTTATCGGAAATAATCCGCCGTGGGGTTCCAAACCGATAGATGACGTGCGTCTTAAAGAAGTGGAGGATATTCTCTGTCTTCACTTCCCTCAGTGGTACTGCTTCTGCCCATTTGGAGAAGTAATCAGTTGTCGCCAGGATAAAACGATGTCCCCGGGATGATGCTGGCTCGATGGGGCCGACTATGTCGGTCCCCCACATTTCGAATGGCCAGCTAGCCACCGTTGGGTGTAGTGGATTCGGATGTTGGTGGATAAAGTCTCCATGAATCTGGCACGAGTGGCATTGCTTCGCATAATCGAGGCAGTCCTGGATCATCGTGGGCCAATAGTAACCCATCCGTTTAATTTTTAACTTCATCTTTGGGCCTGCTTGGTGAGAACCACAAAGTCCGTCGTGAACTTCCTGAATGACTCTTTCTGCTTCGTCAGGTCCTAAGCATCTCAGCTATAGAGAATCAAACGATCTCTTGTATAGAGTGTCGTTGACGAAAGCGAAAGATAGAGCTCGTTTCATGAGCTGATGTCTTGAGGACGCTTCTCCGGGCATTCGGTGGGACTTAAAGTAGTCTATGAAGACTTCCCTCCAGTCCTCGGCCTTCTCATGGTCTTTTATTTGTAGAGTCGTCTGCTCAGTCGCTCCCTTTTTTCTTCGTATGATTCCGGAGATATTTCCGCTGGGGCGAGCACCCGACGGCTTTGTACCACGATTCTTACATCATCGAGGTTTTCGTCAGCCAGCTCTTTAGCAAGTTTGGCCAACGCGTCTGCTTTGCTGTTTTCCGCGCGGGTATGTTCTCCAAAGTATAGAAGGGGATTTGGGTCAATAGTTGTTGCACCTTTTCGCCTTACTTCACCAACTCCGGTTTGCACGTTTGGTAGTCACCATTTACTTGACTAACGACCAGTTGAGAATCCCCGTATATAAGGAGGTCTTCAATTCCCATGTCGATGGCGATCTCGAGGCCTGCTATCAGAGCTTCATATTCGGCTTCGTTATTTGTCCTCGGCTCTGTTAGGGAGAATGCGTAGCGCATTATCCCTCCCTGTGGAGTTACGAAGATGAGGCCTACTCCCGATTTGATTATGGGGGTACATTGTTTGCGCTTCTTCATGGAAGATGCCCCGTCAAAATAGAGTTCCCATCGGGTATCATTCCCATCGATAGCGTCAAACGCATGTTTGTCTGGAAACTCGCAATTGAGAGGAAATCAGCCGGTATCGGATGCTCAGCGAGGAAATCGGCGATGGCCTGGCCTTTCACTGCCTTGAGAGGTTGATACATTATCGAGAACTCCATCAAGAGCAGAGCCCATTTAGCGAGTCGACCCGTCAATATAGCCTTTGACATCAGATATTTAAGAGGGTCCACCTTCGAGATGAGACGGACTTCATGTGCCAACGCATAGTGCCTGAGCTTTGTTATCGCGAAGATTAACGCCAAGCAATGTTTTTCAATGGGAGAGTAGTTGCTTTCTGCCCCCAGTAGAACTCGACTTAAGTAGTAGAGTGCTCTTTCTTTCCCTTGATCGTTCTCTTGTGCCCATAATGCGCCTAAGGAACCTTCGAGGGAGGTTGTATAAAGAATGAGGGGTTTTCCTTTGACCGGCGCGGCCAACACCGGAGGGTTCTGCAGGTACTGCTTGATCTCGTCTAGTGCACCTTGGCATTTGTGATCCCAAACGAATGGAGTTCCCTTTTTCATCAGGTGGCTGTAAGGACGGCATTTGCCTGAAAGATTAGCGATAAACCGCCGGATGTATGCGAGCTTCCCTTGGAGAGACCGCAACTGTTTGAGGGTTCTTGGCGGAGGCATTTCCATGATCGCCTTGATCTTAGATGGATCTATTTCGATACCTCGATGCCGGATGATGAATCCCAGGAATTTACCCGAGGAGACTCCAAACGCGCATTTGAGGGGATTCATCTTCAAATTATATTGCCGAAGGTTTGAAATACAGTCTCCAGATGCTTTAAATGCTCTTCGTATGACATGCTCTTTACTACGAGGTCATCGATATAGCACTCGACGATGTCATGTATGAGGTCATCGAAGATCTTTGTCATGGCCCTTTGATAGGTAGCGCCAGCGTTCTTTAGACCAAAGGGCATAACCCTGTAGCAGAATATACCCAAAGGGGTCCGGAAAGCGGTGTGCTTCTGGTCTTCGGGATGCATCTTTATCTGATTGTATCCTGACGAACCGTCCATAAAGGAGAAAACCTCGTGAGTGGACGTGTTATCTATCATTAGCTCGGTTACTGGTACTGGGAAATCGTCTTTTGGACAGGCTTTATTGAGATCCCTGAAATCCACGCATATGCGTACCGTCCCATTCTTCTTCATTACCGGGACGATATTAGCGATCCAATCGGGATATTGGACTTCTTGGATAAATCCAGAATCGATCAGCTTCTTGACTTCGGCGTTGATGCTCATTTCAAGCTCGAGTCGCATCCTTCTTGGCGCCTGCTTGACTGGCTTGATATCTGGGGATATTGCTAATTTATGCACAGCGATCTCCGGATCTAATCCTGGCATCTCGGAGTAGTTCCACGCGAAGCAGTCTTTATGCCGTAGAAGCACGTTCTTTAATGCAGCCACCCTTTCTTCAGATAGCAGTTCGCTGACAAATGTCGGTCGCGGATCATCTGTCGATCCCAACTTAATCTTCTTGAGGTTATCTGCAGTAGTATGTATGCCATCTTCCAGTTCTTTTGGAGCTGGCGGAAATTCTGAGACCACCTCATCATCGTTGTTCTCAAAGCACCAGGGAAGGTCATCCATGTTCTCGGGCTCTTCTTTTAATATCGTAATCATGTGACAAGTGCGAATCCGTTTCCAGGACTGAGGTGGATCTGGTTCTGCTTTTGCGGCTTTGGGTTCGTGCTTTTATGGCGGCGTTACCCTCCAGCCGTCGGATAAAGCGAATCTGCCATGTTGGTACTGGTCCTCGACCCAGTTCTTGAAGGTGAAGCAGTCTTCGGTAGGATGTCCTATGGCTTGGTGATAAGAGCAATAGCTCAGATGAGAAGCCCTGTTAGCTTGCTCAGGGTGCTTCGACTCTGGAAGCGCGATCATTTGATGTTTTATAGCGAGCTTGAGTAATCTCTCCGTCTTGTCTCGAGGGAAGGAGTACGCTCGACTCATCTTCTTCATGAGGGACAAATCCGAGCCGCGCAATACCCGATCACGTAACTCTCTAATCCTGCGTCATTGTTGTCGGCTCCTCTTTCCGCTTCTTGATTTATTTCTGCCTCTGCGTCGGGCCTTTCGTACAACGGGTTGACAGGGAGGAGCATCTTTGTCTTTTGCAGCCTGTTGAAACAGACGTTGCGTCCTGGCCTTCTCGTAGATGGCCATCTCACGGTTGTGGTCTTCCCGAGCTTTTTGACCCACTTTCCTGATAAGCTTGTCCATTCGTTCTTCAAACGACGGACTCGGCACTTCAATCGCGGGGTCTAGTTTTGATGAGGGGTTGGCATTTCCTGACAGGGCGTCCTCTTCTTCATCAAAGGTATATATAGCGTAGCTACTGTGGGCCCGTTCCCGTTTTCCGGTTCTCGCGTATCCAAGCCCAAGTGTTTCCATTTTCCCGTTGGGCAATTTGCGTTGAGTCCCAGGGACATCCCAAATCCTGTTGTAGAACCGAGCCTGTCGAACAGTCTGTTTTAAGGGTACTCCTTGGCGCTTCAATAGCCTCTTTAATCCATTTGTATAGTATCTGGGCAGACGGATGGGTTAGTGCCTGTCGAGTGTAGCATCCGCGCCATGCCAGATCTCTTTCTCTACTTTCGACTCTGAGGATCGGTAGAATAGGATCACCTTCTCACCCCTTTGCCTGGGAGGGACGTAAAATGTTTGCAGGTCCTGCACATTGTGAGCTTGAAGCATGTCGAGATCCTTGTAGTGTTCTCGCGGTACCATGGTGATTTGCAAACTATGATCATCGCTAGGGGGTGCTTGTATTGACAGCCGATTGGAGAACACGGCATTAACCTCATCTTCTGAATCACTTCCGAAGACCAACATGGGGGCGGACGTCCCCGGGTTGTTGCGTTGAGATGGCCCGGCATAAACTATCTCTTCCTCTTCTTCGGTATCGCTCCCGAAAACAGGGATGGTGGCGGCGGTTTTGTTCTCCGGGTTGCGACACCTTTCTGTATCCTCGAAATCTGGCAAAAAGTACTTCGCATCTTCGTATTTGCGGACTTCGTTCACGGAAAATGGGTTCAACTCACCTGTTACGGTATACTCGAAACCATCCTTAAAGTACTTCATACACTGATGTTGTGTAGAAGGGATGATGTTGTACTCATGTAGCCAAGGACGACCGAGCAAGGCGTTGTAGCAGGTCTTGGCGTCAATGACATGGAATTTGATGTCTGTGACGAGAAGTCCAAAGCGTAATGTTAGTATCACGGATCCGAGAGTCCGTGATGATTGTGAATCGAAACCGGAGATAGTAATTTTGTCACGAGCGAGGTGTTGCACACTCATGCAGATTTCCTTCAACACCCGAACATTAAGGAGATTAACGGAGGATCCATTATCCACCAGGATCTTGCCTATCTTGATATCATGGCAGTATCCAGAGACATATAGGGGACGGTTGTGGTCACACGTCCCAAGAAGGAGGTCTTCGTCACCAAAAGTGATGTCGGCCGTATGCACTTCCTCTAGTTCATCCTTCATCCTTTCAGTGGCGAGGAAGGCTTGGAACTGCTCAGGTTCTTGTAACGCCTTAATTAGTGAGTCTCGCGCTTCTTTTGATAATAGGAGGGCATCAAGAATGCTAAGCTGAGAAGGTAGCTTCCTTAGGTGCGCTAGGATATTGTAGTCCACCTTACCCTTCCTGGGAGGGTCTTTGGTAGTCAGTTCTTTCATGACCTGGTCATCTAAAGTGATATCCACAGTGACCTTTTCCTTTCCCTTATCTTTTCTACTCGCGGGCCCGAGATTCTTTTCTGGGAGTGTGCGATTGCGCAGCTGAATGTTCTCGCAGGCCTCCGATCTCTCCTCTTTCCCTAAAACGGATTCTTTAAAGAGAGGGCCCAGAGCCATTTCTTCATCAGAGTCGCTCCCAAAGGTGAGAATTTGTAACCCTCCGGTATTAACCATGTAACAGTTGCCAGTAGTTCTGTTGTGCCCATCGACAGTACTTCTTCGTTCCCGACGGATCTTGCGTTTCATGCGCTTAAAATGTTGCCGATGAGCAACATATCCTTGCCACCACATCTTAAAGGCGTCGCACTCTTCCATGGGGTGTGAAATTTTCCGATGATATGCGCAATAATCAGGGTGCCTCTCCACCCCCATCGAGCGTGTTTCCTTCCGAGGGTGGTAGCTTCATTCCCATTGACATGGCTTTGGCAAACCTTTTCCTCGTCTTGAATATCTTCTTGTCTATTTCGGATGCCTTTCGATCTGGCGGGGGTAGTTCAACTCTTTCGTTCAGTCGCCTGCATTTGGCTCCTTCCGATGCGGCCATCTCACGCTCCTGATCCGCTTTACTCTTTAGACGAATCTCGTCTAGAAAGGCATTGATCATTTCATCTGTTGGCCACACACGCTTTGGTTCAGGCTCTGTCCCCAGTTTCTTAGTGCCAGGAGTTTTCTCATCGTCAGTAAACGAGTGGGAGATTACGTTACAACTCGCCACATATCCCTCGGATTCATCCGACGAACTCTCTCTATCATCTCCCTCTTGAAAGATGTGGTTGAGGAACTCTTGCAGTGTGACAGGAGTTCATGCCTTTTGATTGTACTCTTCAAGCGCGTCGATTTGCTTCTGCAAGTTCGTGTGCTCGTCTCCAAGCTTCACGGGCTTCTTGGATTTCTTCTTCTTTTTCTTCGAAGATTTTGACGGTTGGGCGTGAGTATTTGGGCCCTTATCGCGAGTCTTCGTAGTTGGGCGGGGCTTCAACATCCCTTCGATAATTTGAGGTTCAAGAGGGTCCTTCCATTCGATCGCAGGGCACGCATGAAGGTCTCTCAGCATTCTTTTGGTTTTAGTTGATAGCATGACCTCCCATGGAGCTTCTTCAATAAAGGAACAGGTTGCCCCCGGTGTATCCGCTTTCTTAGGAGTATGCGGCTGTGGTGGGTTCACCTTCCACTTTTCGGACAGTACAAACTTCCCCTGGAGGTATTGATCTTCAATCCATCCTTTGAAGACGAAGCAATCCTCAATCGGATGACTTACCGTTTGATGGTAAGGGCAATAGTTAGGGTTATTCACCTCAGTGGGTTGCGGCGGTCGCCTTGGATTTGGTAGGTTTATAAGTCTGTTGCGTACTGCCAGCTCGAATAACCGTTTCGTCTTGTCTCGCGGGAACGAGTAGGGACGCTTCATCTTCTCATTATAATACCGGCGTCTCTCTTCCAATTGATCTGCCGGCTTCGGGGCGTTAGGTTGCTGCTGGGCATTCGCGACGAAGGTTGCCCTTCCTTTACCCTTGTCATTCCGAGGTTCCGACTTCGGGGGAGGTGGTCTATGACCCATCTGGTCCATCTGAGCCAACTTGTCGATTAGAGCCTGGAATGTGGTTGGCTTAAAGAACATCATAAACTGGGAGATAGTTGCGTGAGGGTCTAGGGTTCCCACGAACATGCCCACCGCGGGCGCTTCCTCAATGCGTTGCTCGCATTTCGACCACAAATTTCGCCAGCGTATAGCATACTGGACCCAGGTTTCGCCTGGTTTTACCCTGGCGTTAATCAATACTGTTATTGGAGTGCGTTCGCTGGCACTTGCGAATCGTTGAGTGAATAGCAGCTCCATTTCAGCGAACGTTTTGATAGAATCGTTCGGGAGTTCCGAATACCATTCGAACGCTGTTTCTGATAAGCTTCCCATGAACTGGCGAAGCAACAGTTTATCATCACCGCCGGTGTTACCGCAAAGGGCCCTGAACTGGGCAACATGTTGATGGGGATTGTCGGTCCCCTTATACACGTGGAATTTTGGTATTGTATAGCCCGGCGGGTATTTGATTTGGTCGTACCAGCTTGGATACGGCCGGCCCGTCTTTACGAATTGACCAGCTGCCTCAGTCGCATGATGAACCCGGATTTGCTGGGCTATATAGTCGACCAAATCAGCTTTAGAGATTGTCTCCTCTTTGGCCGTTGAGAGGGCCGGTGGTGGATTTGACGTTTCTCCTCGGTCGTCTTCAAGAACGATTGGGGGATCCTCGGCGGGTAGGTCCTGCTGGATCATCATTTCTATCATATCTTGGAAGAGAAGGCCCATACGCTGTATGTTGGCTTCTTGTTCAGCAGCCTCTTTGTCCTTTTTCTCCAGTATCCGGCGAAGGAATTCAGCGTCGGTTTCTTCCTCCTGGCGTGCGTCTGAGGACGTTTCTGGGTTTTCTTTTAGCCCGGTAAGTGCGGCCATAGCATTCATCATTTCCTGGAGCTTTTACTGTTGCTCCTGAGCTTTGGTCACCGACCGTGTAAGCGGTCTATGACCCGTGGACGCACGGCTGTCTTCTTTTCCTGGCGCCATGTATACAGTGTGGACCATCATGCCTCCAGACTTAGGGCGTCTGGGCTCAGTGCTTTTAGCTGTCGTTGCAGGCTGGGGGATCTTCTCTGGCTTCCTCCTTTTATGAGCAGTGGAGGTTGAGGGGGCCGTTGAGGTGGGCGTCCCGACAGCCTTTCATGGTTTAGCCTGGTGACCGGCTTCCGGTTGGATTTTCAGCTTCTTGTGCTGGCGGGAGAAGTTTGGATCGATCATCGAGTCTCGGGCCTGCCGCCAAACCTTATAGATTTTGGAAGACAGCCGTTGAGGGGATCGGGGCTGTTCTGATTTTATTTCCACAACCTTTTTTAGTGGGGGAGGAGACATCTTTAGCACTGCAGTAGGAGAATTCCTTCGCACCTTATTTAGCATCTCGAAACTGTTCCCAGTTGGAACAGCAGCATTAACTTCTGCCATCGGGGCTGATGGAGTTAGCCCGGAGGGGGAGTTGCCCCCAGCCTTCCTTACTCGACGCCAATGGCGACGTCGAGCGTGTCGAGCGGACGGCGTTGGTTCAGCGGTGAGAATGGCTTCGTCTTGCCCCCTGTGTAGGTGGGGGGTCGCTGTGGGTGTTAGCCTGTCAAAGACCGATGTCCTTTGGGTAGCAGGAGCGGGAGCTGAAGCCGTCAATCTTGTAAAGACCGACTTTTTGGCCGAAGAAGCCGCCTTGGCGATTTCGGGGGCAGGAGCGGCCACTTTCTTAGAAGCAGCCTTCTCTGGGATTGTAGGCCCCATGATGGGTCCACAGGATTTTTGGCCCAATCTAGAGAAGACCGAGGCGCTGATGTTGGGCGGCCCGTTGAGAGGAGCCGCGGCAGGGGTAAGACGATCAAAGACCGACTTCTTGGGAGCTTCCTTTGTCAGCACCGGCGCCGCGAAGCTTGTTGGTGGGAGTATAGTCCCAAAGAACAATCTGGTAGTGGCCTGAGTCACCTGATCCACCGGCATTATGAATAACGAAGCAGCTTGGGGTCCGTAGGCTATACCTCCTGGCGAGGCAAAGCGTTGGTCGCAATTGCAGTCTGAGCAGTTGGAGCATTTCGCAGAAGTAGAAGCCATCGATCCTTTGCTTTCTGCAATAAGCAAGACGCCAATTCTTAGTATCTTGAAACCCAAGGGCAACCATTAGCGAACCGCGATTGGTTCGCGAATCACGACACACGAAGTGTGGAGTGGAAAGAGGAAAAGGTCCCACCGGGCGTGCCAGAATCTGTTCCCCTCCGAATGGCGGCGCGACATGACGTCTTGCCTGAGATTCGGGGCAGATGCTAATTGGTGCTATCCGTCCACCTCTCCGAAGATGCCAAGTTGATTTATGGCACCATGTATCGAAGGTTTAAACGGATGCGGCCGATGTAGCAGACTTCGTCAGATTCTCCCTCGTTTGAGGGGTTTTTAATTGTGGGGACGCTCTTCCCTGCAGGTGCAAGCCCCTGCAGTTAATTACGCTACCGCATCACGGTAACAACTTTCTCCTTCTCCAGATGGTCACTTCGTGTCGTGTGTGTTTATTTTATGTTTTGTTGCCCGTGGATTGTTTACGGAGACCGAGTTATGTCGTCGCCCGTAGGGCGTGGACTAGTCCAAATCCGTGTTATCTTAGATTTGGATTTGGGGGTTTGGTTTGAGGATACGTTAGCCATACTTGAGGCTAAGATCAACTCAAACGTTTGTTAAGGATACGTTAGTCTAACTTGAGACTAAGATCAGCTTAACAGGATCGTTTAGATCCGACAAAAGAGCATTTGGGCTCCATTGTTCCAGTTTAGGGACATAGTGGTCCATTGCATGTATGGCCGTCGGGACCCGTCACCTCTCTGACGACGTTGAAGGATTACAACGACAGATGTCAGAGGAGTTCAGAGATGTACCCTCGAACCAGAGTTAATTGGGGGGATTCATAGTCCAGTCTGTTTGAAGGTTTAAGGATACGTTAGCCATCTTTGAGGCTAAGATCAACTTAAACGGGATCGTTTAGATCCGACAAAAGAGCAGACGTGGGCTCTATTGTTCCAGTTTAGGGACATGGTGGTCCATTGCTAGTTTAAGGACATTGCGGTCCATGGGTAGTTTAAGGACATTGCGGTCCATTATTAGTTTTAAGACATCTCGGTCAAGGTTAAGGACGTCGTAGTCCATGGGTTTAAGGACCCCACAGTCCATCGTTAGTTTTAAGACATCTCGGTCAAGGTTAAGGACGTCGTAGTCCATGGGTTTAAGGACCCCACAGTCCATTGTTAGTTTTAAGACATCTCGGTCAAGGTTAAGGACGTCGTAGTCCATGGGTTTAAGGACCCCACAGTCCATTGTTAGTTTTAAGACATCTCGGTCAAGGTTAAGGACGTCGTAGTCCATGGGTTTAAGGACCCCACAGTCCATATCAATGTGTGGTCATCGGGACCCGTCACCTCTTTGAAGACGTTGAGAGATTACAACGCCAAGTATCAAAGGAGTGAAGAGATGTACCCTGGAACCGGAGTGGATTAAATAGTCTTTGACCCAATTTGGGATCAAGGCCAATTAATTATGTTATGAGCCCATTAGCCCAGTTAATTGCGAATTGAGGACTTATGGCCATCCTGGGCTAAGTCCAATCATGTCTAGAATGTTGGCTTCCTGTTGGTCCCTTGAAGGAGAGGCTTTGCCTCTATCCATTCGGCCAATTGGGCCAGTGTCTAGTGTTAAACACTAAAGACCAATCAGTGTTGAACACTGGGAATGAGATTGATAAGTTAGTGTTTAACACTAAAAGATAGTTGGTGTTAAACACCAGCAACAAGGCTTTCAAATTAGTGTTAAACACTAAAACAGATCAGTGTTAAACACTGGCAACAGAGATCTCAAATTAGTGTTAAACACTAAGGTAATCAGTGTTGAACACTGCAAATAAAGTTCTTTGCTTAGTGTTGAACACTAAGGCCAATCAATGTTTTAACACTGAATTCAGGGGTTCTGTTTTAGTGTTAAACGCTAAGGCAAGAGGGGTCACGTGGCAACACGTGAGAGCGCCCTCCCTTCATTTGTTCTTCTGAGACTATTGCATCTTTTAGAGCATCACGTGCCATCACGTGACGGGTGTTTAAATGGAGTATGTTAAAGCCTCTGCCAAGGGTCACGTGGGTCACGTGAGGCACTGCCTCAAAGGGGCTTTTCTGTGGATCTTTTTGGGGGTCACGTGGTGACACGTGACCCTGCCTCTATGCATGTTTTTTAGAAGATCTGTTAATCCCTTTCAGGAATTAAATTCCTCATAGGGTTGAACCCTGACAATAATTTCAGAGGAATTAAATTCCTACTTCCTTTTGAAGATTTATATTCTGGAATAGAGTTGGACTCTGAATTTTCTGTAGGAATTAAATTCCTCATATATGTGAAGAACTGAATAGGGTTAAACCCTAATAAAAGCTTTAAGGAATTAAACTCCCACTCTCTGTTAAAGAATTATGATTAAGGGAATTAAATTCCCGTTGTTTCAACAGAACTCAGTTCTTAATTAGGGTTAAACCCTGTTTCTTTTTATTCTGAAGGAATTAAATTCCCATAACATAGGGTCAAGCCCTAATTTTATTTTAAAGGAATTAAATTTCTATAGTTCTGTGAGAATTAAATTCTCGTGCTTCCATTCCCTCTTTATGCTTTGGATCTGCATGGCAGGATCTCAACCCATTGAGAATTAAATTCTCAACTTCGAGGGGAGATGTGCACTTTACAGATCCTCTATCAAAGAGAGAAGAAATAAGTCCTTCTGTTTTATATCAGAGTTAAACTCTGTTGAGAATTAAATTCTCTTCTCTTTTTTTTAATGAGACCTTCCCTTTCTTACCCAGGGTTTTCTTTGCAGAAGATCCAAATTCCTCTAAAGTATCAAGGCTCTCTTCTTTTTTCTTCCCTCTGCATATATATCTTTTTTTGTGTCTCTTGGCTCCTATTTATAGGAGAAGCAGCCGAGTCAATTAGTTTTTGGTGAATCTTCATTGAGAGATTTGATTTGCATCCATCATTCGTTTTGGACCTTTGGATTATTAGGTGAATTTTATTCACCATTGGATTTCAAATCCAGGGATTCTCCTTTGTTATTTCTGTTAGATTTGAAGGGGAAATCTTTCCAAATTCGAGATTTTCCCATAGATAGATGATATTTAATCACCTCTGAATCTTTAATTCAATCGGTTGCTTTTGGAAAGATTTGAGAGGTCTTTCTCAGAATTTAATTCTGTTAACAAATGGGCTTTGAAGTCGGTCACGTGTGGCCGCGTGACCCTTGGTCACGTGTGGGCACGTGACCCCCTTGGAACGAGCCTTCTTCCTTCTTTTTACGCTCTGTCTTCTGGTTGCTGCTTAGCTATCACGTGCCACCACGTGACAACTGGTCACGTGTGAGCACGTGACCCTGGCATGGAGCCTTCTTCTTGATTTAACCGGAGAATGAGTCTGATGTTTTGAGTGTCACGTGCCAACACGTGACCCTGGTCACGTGGGAGCACGTGACCTCTTCTGAAGCCTTTTTCTTGATTTGCTCAGGGAACCGTTGGGTCTTTGCCGCTGCTTTTAAATGTCACGTGCGGACACGTGACCCAGGTCACGTGGGAGCACGTGACCCTTTCTGAAGCCCCTTTCTTTGATGTAGTTGGGAAACTGAACTTGTCTTGCCGATACTTTTAGGTGTCACGTGCCCACACGTGACTGCTGGTCACGTGTAAGCACGTGACCCTTTTCTGAAGCCTTTTCCACAAGCTTATCTGATTTTAAATCAGGAAACAGTGGGATCACGTGATCCGATCTCGGTTGTACTCTTTTGTTTATCAAGAGTGCTCACATGGGACCCCGTGATCGGCCGTTATCATGTTGAGTACCAATCTTTTATGTGCATAGAGGTCCTGAGTTTCGAGACTCTCAAGCCCATTGTTTCGTAAGAATTAAATTCTTAGGACTTAGTTTTCCTCTTAGATTTGGGATCTGCATGGCAGAATCTCCCCGATGAGAATTGAATTCTCAATTTGTAGGGAGATCTGCTTCTGCAGATCTTTCACTATAAAGAAGAACCAAGTTCTTATATGAAGGGTTAAACCCTTGTTTTATCAGAGAAATTAAATTCCTATATATTTTTTAGGAGAATTAAATTCTCTGAACTTAGGTCTTTCCCTAGGTTTTAGATCTGCATAGCAGAATCTCTTCGGTGAGAATTAAATTCTCAACTTGTGGGGAGATCTGTTTCTGCAGATCTCAACCAGAGAAATAACTAAGTTCTTTTTAGAAGAGTTAAACTCTTATAGAGGTGAAAAAGAGATGAGATATTCTCTGGTTTTTGTTCCGTCTCTTACCTAGAGTTTGTTTTTCTCTTTTAAGAGGTCTTCTTCTCTCTGGAGAATTAAATTCTCTTTTCTTTTAAGCTTACGAAGGTGTCTCTCTCTCTCTTTTCCTTCTCTCATCTCTTTTCCTTGTGTCTCTTGGCTCCTATTTATAGGAGAAAGAAAAGAATCAATTTGTTCAGAAAATCTTTTATTGAGAGATTTTGGTTGATTTTATAATCAACCAAAATGACCTTTTAGATCAATCGGTGAATTTTATTCACCATTGGATTTTAAATCCAAGGACTTCTGTTTTACAGAAGATATTTCTCAAAAGATTAGGAAAATATTTCCCTATACAGAATCTTCTTCTGTAAATTGGTGATTTTTAATCACCATTGGATTTTTAATCTAACGGCGCTCTGATTTACGGAGCGCAATCTTTCTTGTTTAGAAAAATCTAAGGAAACATTTTTCAAATAAGGCTTTGATCCCTTTTATTTAGAATTTAATTCTATTGGTTTAGAAGGTATAGGAGCCCATCACGTGTAGCACGTGACCCCATGAAGTTAAGCCCATCAAAGAGCGTCACGTGCTATCACGTGACTTTTTTCTGGCCAATTGTTTGTTTTAAGAAGGCATCTATATATTTTGTATATGGCAGTCACGTGTCTGCACGTGAGGCTCGGTTTTAGCTTCATTTTCAGCCTTGTTTTGTCAAGCGCGGTGCCTATCACGTGTGGGCATGTGATGCTCCATTTGGGGACTTTTCCCATTACTTTTTATATTATTTATTTTTCATAAGGGAACATGGTCGACCCTGAGCTTGTGCGAGATTACCTTGGGGTCGATCTCAGGCATGTCGGCGGGCGACCAGGCGAACACGTCCGAGTTTTCTCGGAGAAAGTGGATCAGGTCTTCGCGTCGGGCTCCCGTTAATAGGGATCCGATCTGGACAGTTCGTTCATTGTTCCCCTCGATGAGGGGGACCTCTGCTAGCGCCTCCACCGGGGCTCCTCGGATTTCTTTTTGTTCGTTACGAGTATCCAAGGGAAATCACTTGCGCTAACAAGGTCGTCGCTTCGCTCCTCAGAGGTGGATGTCGCTGTGAAGCAAATCTTTGCGATTTGCTGGTTCCCGTAGGCCCGGCCTATTCCCCCTTGATCCGGTAGAAACTTGATCGCGAGGTGGAAGGTCGAGATTTGGGCCCGAAGGGAGTTTAGCGTCGGGCGTCCTAGGAGGATATTGTAGGATGAGGGAATCCTGGCGACGATGAACTCCACTGGTACGGTTCTCGTACGTCCCGCCTCCCCAATGTTAAGGAGGAGGGTAACCACTCCCTCTGCCGGAATGGAGTGGTTAGTAAACCCCGACAGAATGTGGGCGGTTGGGTTTAGGTCTGACGGGCCGAGCCCCATACGTAGAAAGCAATCATAGAAAAGGATGTCCGCCGAACTTCCCAAGTCGACCAATATCCTTTGAATCTCGTAGCGGTGGACCCTTGTTGTAATCATGAGGGGGTAGTTGTGAGGCAAGGATATTCCGTGGAGGTCTTCGTCAGTAAAGGTGATGGGCTCGGCCGCTTTGTTTTTCTTCCGGGGCTGGTCGTTGATTTCCTCGACTGGTAGGAGGAGGCGAATCTCGCCGGTTCCAGGCGCACCCCTCGAGGATACGACCATGATTTGGCCGATTGTCAATTCGCCGGGAGGGGGATGGTTCTCTTGCTCCTGGTCTGTCTGTCACTTTTCCCGCAGGTGCTTTGCCAGGTGGCCCGAGCGAATCAACTCCTCGATGTAGTCGCGGAGTTGTTTACAGTTCTCGGTAGGGTGTCCCTGCGACCTATGGAAGGTGCAGTACGGGATATGAGCCCGTTTGGCCGCTCTATTGGTGACCGGAGGGAGCTTGAAGAATCGCTCGCCCTTCGCCTCCTCCAACAGCTCAATCTGAGAGATGTTGAGCGGAGTATACTCCTGGAACTTCGGGGAGTATGGATTTAGCCGGTCGACCTTCTTCTCTTCTCTGCCCATCTTCTTTTGGTCGGTCTGGTCGCCCCGGGGGAGGTTTGTGTTTACTTCAGACTCGAGCTGGATTTCTCGCTCGGTCCAAACTTTTACCTCGGCCATAGTCCTAGGTTGCGCCAATGCAAAGGAGCGGAGCCACTCCTTGTGCCTAAGACCTGACCTCAGAGCTGTGGTTACAGTCTCGTCTCTGTGCTCGAGAACCTCAAGAAGAGCGTTGTAGAAGCGAGTGACGTATCCTTTGAAAGATTCCTTATCCTCGCTCTTTATAGTGAAGAGGTAATCGACGGTCCGCTTCTGTCGTCTGTTCCCGACGAAATATCAGAGGAATTGGGCGGCGAGCTCATCAAAGTTAGAGATAGAGCGTAGCGTGAGTCCTCGGAACCAAACTCGTCCAGCTCGGATGAGAGTGGCAGGGAACGCCCAGCATTGGGCAGCGTTAGAGTTATCCTGAAAGCTCATGCCCACCGTAAACGCGTCCAGATTGTCTTTCGGGTCGGACTTCCCGTCAAAGAAGGCCACTTTTGGAGGCTTGTTTCTGGATGAGACGCGGAAAGCGAGCAGCTGTTCGGTGAAGGGCTTCGTAAGCGAGTCGGCGACATACCTGGCCTCCTCGTTTGAAGGATGACCCTCCCGATGTATACCCTTGATTTTCTTTTCGAGGGCGTCGAGACGGCCGTGGTACCCCGAGGATTCGGCGTATTCGGAGTTATGTCCCCTCCCGCTGGCAGCCTGCGCCTGGCTGCGGCTCCGGTTCCATTCTATCAGGTTCCTTAGGTCCCCCGGCAAGATCATTCTTGAGTTATCGCGGTGAGTGCCGCCCGTGCGTCCCCATCGAGGGAGATGGTGCCGGCCATGCCTGGTAGCAGGCGAGCCGGCCGACACCTTCTTAAGAGGGACGGGAGCGCGATAGGCCATGGGGCGATGAGCTCTTTCACGAGACCTCGGCGTGGAGCTATGAGGCGCCCAACGGGTCATTGAATCGGTCGGCGCGGGGGACCTGTGGCCGTCGGAGATAGCAAGACGCTGTTCAGTAGTGCCAGCGTGGACAACGTCATCTCTCCCTCTGCGGAGGTCGTGATCCCGAGGTGGGGGAACGGCGACCTAGGGGGCTTGTCCCGCCGTTTGGACACGGACAAGGGCATCCACGATGGATGCGAGCCTGTCGATCCATGCAGACAGGGCGTGTACGGCGTTAGGGGGAGGGGAGGATCCGTCCGCGCCTCCGTTGTGGGGACAGCGGCGGCTTGTGCTTGGATCGTCGCGGTGATCACTCGCCATGAGTTCAAGATCGGAAGATCAACTTTTGATGAGTGGAATTTTCCCTTCCCACAGACGGCGCCAACTGATGGAGGTCAGGATCTCCTTCAGATGTTGTTTTCCATCGATCTGTCGCGAGCTTTGATGGACGGCTGAGATTGATATTAAGGGTCATCTCCCTGAGCGTATGGATCTCAGTGGGCTTGATTTGGAGTGAAGTCGAGTTGCCTGCAATGGAGTCCTGGGGTGGTTGTACTACTGTGGACCCTCCGACGATCAAGTTAGTCGAGGTACTTGGACAGAATAGCAGCTTATTGGAGTAAAATTGCCTTACCTAAGTCGGTTGGGAGATGGGTTTTTATCGCGGTCGCCATGAGCTAGCTGGCGCGAGATCTTCGCCGCCCGTTACGCCTCCGGCATTACGCCTGCGTGAATGACGAGTTTCCCCTATTAATGACGAGATACGCTCGTTAATGGGGGATGCGACGGTATAGATCGCGGGATCGTGGGGCGGCGAATATCTCGCGTCTGGCGAGATCCGCGGAGCCGTGGCGGAGGCACTTGTGATCTGTGATCTAGATAGTTCGGTAGAATCGGGGAGGCCTAGTTCGGTTTGACGATAGCTCAGGGATGAGCTGGAAGGACTGAGGAAGCTCAGCGCGTATAGGGGCTTGGAGACGAGCCCACGGTCATTTGTAAGGTGTGCATAAGAGCGTTCAGGGTCCCATAGGAGGTCAGAGCGAACCTCAGGACGATAACCCGGATAGAGTCTCCAACGCATAGTGCCTGCCCTGTTTGCGTGAACTCTGGGACACGCCATCTGCCACGTGCCATGATCTGAAAAGTTCCCACTTTATGAGCATCACCAGAAACATAGTCTAATCCTAATAAAAAGATATGTTACAATTGATAAAGCTGATGTCGGTTTAGTTGCTCCTACTTTATTTTAGTGTTTTAGTAAGCGAAGGGCAATATGGTAAAATTACATGGTTAATAAATTTTTAACATTTAATGGATTTAATGGATGTTAAACTAATTGAAGGCTAAAATAGATTAATTACCACCAATGGGAGAGCATTTCCTTAATAAATATAAAGATTTTGGGGCCTTCTTTATAATTAGGGTAAATTGTCATAAAGCCCCCGGCCTGTTCAGAACTTGTGTAAAACCGGGCCTTGTCAAAAAAAACCTGGGCCTATCGTAAACCCTTATTATACCAGTTGCATATAATATCTAAGCAAATGCATGCAATATCTAACTAGCAAGCAGTTGCTTGTAATATCTAAACAGTATGAAAGATATACATACTGTTAGTTATATGTGTGCCCTAGAGGCCATTACTGTACATACGATGTATATTGTAGTGGATGCTTGGACATATATAGGGAGGACTTTCTTGCTCGACATGATAGTACGCTATATGGTTGTACTTTATCTTAACATGTACTCTGATTGTCTCTTTTGTTACATGTTGATAAAGCCCTTAGGATTTGTACTCGACTACTGGGACTATGATGAGATCATACTAGTGGGGCCACAGTAGTCTATGAGTACATCCTACAACTGTTCCTAGTCGAGGGTGTGTCGAGACAGGGCATCGATACACCAGAGTAGACTAGCGTATACGCATCTTGACCCATATGATGGGCGATGGATGATCCCATATCCATCGGTGTTTGACATCAAGGATGGTGTACGGGTGCTCAGTGGAGACTGGGTATACTGAACGGACTCGCCGAGAACTCCTAGATGGTATATATACCTATTGTCAGATAGCAGTTCTCTGGTGACACTTGTACAGGTTAGTCTGTAGACCCGAGATCGTCATAGAGTCTTGTGTGGTTCCCACTGTACTTTGATTTCCTCCCTACCACGGCTCTACTGAGTTGTGCAAACAGGTGGATTTTGGGTACAGTCCCGAATCATATGGAGACAGTGAGCGATAGGAGGGGTTTCGTCTCTCCCGGTATAGGGGGTTGATGTCGCGCTATGTTTGATCGGCTATAACACCTAAATCCCTGGCCAGGGTTCTCGAGGTTTACTGATAAGTGTTATCAGTAGTTCCTCGAACTGTTATGAGCCATAAATCAACATGACTTATAAAGTTACTGGGGTCTGACATTTACCACCCCTAGACTTCATATGCGACGTATCAGACGAAGAGACCGGACTGTACGGTATGTGTTGCTAGTTGGCTCGACGGGAGTTTTTACAGCTTCGCTGGTTTTCTTCTGATCGCTTCAATACCCGGGTGGCCGTTATGTTTAGCTGACCTCTTGCGGCTTGTAGATGTTTGATATGATCATCATCTACTGCTGGCGTATTGACGAGTCTTAGAGTCCCACAATGAAGTTTCCTCGCTCAGGCAAAAAGATGTGGTGTGCATATGAGATATGCGCGGGACCCGCTTAAATACGGTTATGTGATAACGTATATTAATCGGGCATTTTCTATTTGACGGATCGTATGTGATATGACCGGTTTGGTAAATCAAGTGTTGATTTAACTAATTACATTTAGATAAATTCTTTAAGTAAATCCTTTTATATGCATGCATGCATGCACATGATGATGTGCATGAACACATACATGGATACATAGTATCATGGTTGTTGATACAAGAATGGTGGCAATATAAGACTTATATTGAAGCTTTTAATTTGTATTTATCATTTTAAGTTAATGTAAAGAATACCTTCACATGCTTCTTTATATCTTTTTATTTTAAGTTAATGAAAAGAAAACATACACATGCTCCTTTATTCTTTAGTGGGTATCCTTTACTTAACTTAATGAAAAGAATTTCCACCCATGCTTAATTGTTTAGGAAAAGAATTTCCACTCATAATTATGGTGGTAATGGAATAATGGTGATTATTCCTTTTTTATCACTATAAATAGCTTCATATGTGATATGAAACAAGATGCACACAACAAGGAAAAAATTGAGTGCAAGGGTGTGAAGAATACATGTTATCATATGTGATATGATAGAAAGCTCAAGCCACCATTATCTTCTTCTTCCTCTCTTAATTTCTTTTTGAGTGAAGTTGATAAAAGAAAGGATTTGAATTGTTGAATACAAACCACATCATCATACTACACACCTCTAGCCGATTTGTGTAGGGTGTTTGCTTTACTTCGTTTGCGAAACAAGTATGGCAAGGAGCTTTGGGCAAAGGGACTTCGGGTGGATCATCGTGGACAAGGAAGGCTTCCATCAATCCGTTACAAACTCTCATAGAGCAAAGGAGTTGCATCAAAGAGAAGACCCGAAGGACCGTATCATCAAGGTAAAATCCCTAACATAGTAGATAAGATCTCTAGTTGGGGTTTACTAGTTGTGGTTTAGACAAGATCTTCGGTTAAGTGCGTGTTGCATGCTAAGAAAATTTTTGTTCATCACTTCCGCCGCGCCACAAGAGTTGTGGTAGCATGCTGCACCAACTTACAGTGGTATCAGAGCCGAACTAAACCACAATTAGATGACAAAAAACTGGTTCGGAGTGCGGCTGTCCAGAACAGTTCTGGCTGTCAATTCTCGTTTTGCAATGCTTTCAATCTTCTGTATGAAAATGATATTATGCGGAACTATATATCATAGTGAAGATAAATCTGTTAGCTAACCAATGAAAGTGGTTTCATTCGTTTCTAATGTCGTTTACTATTTAAAATGTATTTTAAATCAACAGAACGTATTGCAGTCCCTGACAGGGACAGAACGTATATCCCTGTGTTTATCAGGGCATAACTTCCAGTACCCAATGGATATTATTGATCCGTTTGATGCGTTGGAAACCTAACTGATAAACCTAAATTTTGTTCAACTGTAGCGTCGCCTAATTTTGAACACAACAAGGTGAAAACTGTGTTGCGAACTGGACAATCAGTTCAGAAACTGAAATTCCAGCAGCAAACACTTAAAATGAAACGACTGTAACTTGCAATCCGACATTCTCCAAGTGCCGAGTGGCCTACTCAATTGTTGAGGGAGGTTGCTGCACTTCGGGAATTTGGCGGGTAGTTTGCCGCACCCGTAGGGGTCTTGGTATGGTTTTGGCTATTCATCACGACCGTGGAACCCGTTTTTTTTTTCATTAAGGGCTTAAATGAAATACGGAATTCCTAGTATATCCAATGCATTCATCTGTGATCTTAAATGGCTATATTTATATATGAGATATATATAATAAACGTTGCTTATGTTTTGCACCCGCGCTAGTCCAGCCCCCGCTCTGCCGATAGTTAAGTAACCTAACGGTGCATGACGGGGCCCAGTGGCAAATGCGGATGGCATAAGTGTACGTTCTGTTTGCGTTTCTTTTCTGTGATGTTTAGAAAACGTAAAAGATAGGAAACGTAAATGATGGGACCACATTAATATGATTAATGTTAAAAGAAAAGAAACCTAAAGATGTTGTAGAATCAAACTTTTTGAAAAAGAGTAACTCTAGCTTTTGTTTTGCATAGTGGTATTCTTGAATATCCTGCACCTCATTCGATGAGGAAAGGGCCGAGATCCCTTCACCGGGAGTGACCCCTTTAGCGAAACTGGAAAATGTTACAAAGAACTCGATTTGGTTTTATAGTTGATCTATTGTTGCTTTGCATCGTGGTATTTACATATCCAGCACCTTATTCGATAAGGAAAGAGCCGAGATCCCTTTACCGGGAGTGACCTCTTTAGCAAAATTAGAAAGATACTACAAAACCGTTCGATATTTTAAACTGGAGCTTAAACCACTCCTTCCCACTTGATTCTACAACGACATCAAGTTCAAAACGTTAAAGGTTTTCATAAAAACCATCCGTTTCCCTCCGTCATTTTAGGAAGCAGAGTACTTAGTATTCGTGCTACGTATGTCGACCATAGCCGAGGCGTAGTGTTCGGTAGCTAAGTGATGAATTCCTACAAAGCATATGATGCGATTAGTCAGGACATTCATGTGATTATGTTGATCATAGTCAAGGGTCATGTGGGTGGGTCTGGCTAATCACGAAATGACGGGTAGAACTTGACTAGTACTTATGATATGTTGATCATAGTCAAGGTCATAAGGACTAGGGGTAGAAACCATATCGGGAATTTCAAGAGTTGAAATTTGCAATGAGATTGCATACCTTCTATATGATAGTTGGATCCCGATCTCACTGCGAGTAAGAGTTACTCCTGGGAAAGTTTTACACAAGACAATTTGATGAAATTATAGGGTGTAATTATTCCCGGCTAATCTTACCTTTTAGGGTTTGAAGGAGGATTTGATAAAAAACAGTGGGAGACATCTGGATTAGATAAATAACCAATCTAATCTTGCAAGAGCATACGCTAAAATGTTTTATTCTCTCTCTCTCTCAAGATAGTGACCATATCATGCCTTAATCGAGATAATAAATATGGATATTTTGACTGAACCCGCTTGTTATACTAAGCCGCGGAACGTTGGTCCCGCTCCAACTTATAATTGTTATAAGACAGAGCAGAAAATTGGAGAATACCAGAATTCCTATGCCTCCCAAACGAAGAAAGTGCATATGATGCATTTCCTTCGGGTGTGTTCGTTACAAAGAACTGTTTCTCAGTATCCTCTGCATCCTGGGTATTTGATACTGGATCATGATCCCAGATATGTAATCAGTTACATAGGGCTACAAAAGGGTAGAAAAACTGAGAACGGGTGATAAGTTTCATGAGACAGAAAACGGGGCAAGTGTTGCAGCCAAGTCTGTTGGTCACTGTCACCCTGTATTACCAATACATTGATTCTGAACAAATGCTATTAGATACCGAACCTGATATACAAAATCATATCTCTTTATTAGTAAAGAAATGATAAAATTTTGTATTGATGGATAATGTTTTGAACATTTCCTATATCAAACGTTGATCGGTTCATGCACGTTATCTAAAAGCATAGACGTTCTAAATCAAACTACAGTTCTCAGTATACAGAACACACACAAGAGGAAGAGTTCAGAAATGAACGGATCCTTCTTAAGGCATTGTAGACTAGGTCAGATCAATGCGACCCGGCTGGCTGAAGTTACATTTTAGATGCATATTCAAATCAGTTTGAATTTACATCTTGTGAAACTTGCCAGTCATGTCACATAGATAAGATGACCAAAGATCTGTTTATTGGAAACAGAGAGAGTTAGTGAACTCTTGGGATTGATACATGATGATGTATGAAAGGCCCCCTGTCTACATATGCCATGACCGGTTCTTTATACTTCATTATTTTCTCTGATAATCTCTCAAGATTCAGACATATGATTCCTGTTGAAACATAGGTCCAAAGCTTTTGAGATATTCACAGAATATAAATTGGAAGTAGAGAACCAAAAAACGGGTATAAGTATTATGTCCTTTGATGAGATCAAGGAGGAGAATACTTGAGCATGGAAATCCTGGACTGTTCTAAAGGAGAATGAGATTCTCTCTCAGCATTACTCCTCCGTATACACCATAGCACGATGGTATAACGGGGCGGAGCAATTGCACCCTATTTGATATGGTGTGCTCCATGATGAGTACTACTGAGTTTCCTATTTTCCTTTTGGGAGTTATGCACTTGTGAAGTTGCATACCTATTGAATAGGGTTCTAATCAAATCAGGTGCCTACTACTCCATATGTGATATGGTATGGGAAGAGCCCATCTCTTAAAGATGTTAAGATTTGGGGTTGTCCGGCCTATGTCTAAAAAAAAATCTAAATCCGGACAAGCTCGAGGCAAAGTCAAAACTGTGGAAGTTTGTTGGATATCCCATGCATTAGCAAGGGAATATCTTCTACCAAACAGAGGAACAAAAGTTGTTTTGTTTCTCAGCATGCCACCTTTGTGAAAGGGAATTTCTTGTGAAGAAGTTAGTGGTTATAAGGTAGAACTGGAAGGCGTTCCAGCTATACAAACTACAACAGATGACCTAACAGAAGAACAGAAGTTGTTTTGTTTCTCAGCATGAAAGGAAATTTCTTGTGAAGAAATTAGTGGTCATAAGGTAGAACAGGAAGGCGTTCCAGCTACACAAACTACAAAAGATGACCTAACCAAGGAACAAAAGTTGTTTTGTTTCTCAGCATGCAGCCTTTTGTGAAAAGGGAATTTCTTGTGAAGAAATTAGTGGTCATGAGATAGAACTGGAAGGAGTTCCAGCTACAGCAAATGATTTGGTAGAACCAAAAGATTCAATAGACACTAACGAACCTCAGCTTCTCCGCCAATCTAGTAGGATTACTCACCCACATAAGAGATACTTTGTTTTCTCTATGACAGTGGGAGCGAGGATTTCATATTACCCCAGCGTATCCCGAGATCGGAAGGTGTTCCGACGGGTTGTAGTCCTCGCAATGGGGACTGCATAGAAAGTAGCTGCTGAGGGACTTTTTGGTGCCACGGCGACCCTATGGGATGGGGTTGTTGCCTGACCAAAATGGTATGATCTAACTAGTTTCAAGCAGGCCATCAGGAGTGGGGACTCTGTAAGAATGGCTGGATGATTAGCGATCTGAGATGGAATCCTTATACACCAACAAAGTATGGACTTTGGTTGCTTTATCTGAAGGGTTAAATCCCCATCAGAAGCAAGTATATCTTGAGAAGATTACTTGGTGTACATGGAAAAGTTGAGACTTTCAAAGCTATGCTTAAGTCCATCCAGATCCTACTTGCCACTGCTACATACCTTGACTGCGATATCTGGTGGTTAGGTGTCATGACTGCTTTTCTAAAAGAAGTTTTAGAAAAGAACGTCTATAAGTACACAGCCAGAGGGCTTCGTAGACAGTGGGAGCAGCGAAAAAGTGTGCAAGATGTTTTATATGATAAAACAGGCATCGCGGAGTTGGAACATCTGTTTTGATGTGGTAGTCAAAGAGTTTGACTTCATCAAAATAAATAGAAGAACCTTGTATATACATAAAAGGTAGTAAGGAGTATGGAAGTGATCCTCGTAGAGTACGTGGATGACATACTCTTGATAGGGAAGGAGTTTCCTATGCTACGCTCAGTCAATCTCCTCTTATTATAAAGATTCTCCATATAGGATCAAAGGTGATACCTTCTAAATCCTGGGTTTTGGATCTATGAGATAGATCTAAATGGATATTAGGATACTCACTAGTTGTAGTGAGATAGTATCAATTGATCCTGGGGAGAATCACAGCGGAGTTGGAACATTTGTTTTGATGTGATAGTCAAAGAGTTTGACTTCATCAAAATGGTTGAACCTCGTGGTATGGAGTATGGTGGTGATCCTCGTAGAGTACGTGGATAACATACTCTTGATAGGAAAGAGTTTCCTATGATACACTCGGTCAATTTCCGCTTATCACAAGGATTCTCCATATAAGATCAAGGTGATACCTCCTAAATCCTGAGTTTTTGATCTATGAGATAGATCTAAATGGATGTTAGGATACTCACTAGTTGTAGTGAGATAGTATCAATCGATCTTGGGGAGAATCACTGGAAAGGTTCCAGGGTGATAAAGACGACTGAATGTCAGTCGCATGTATTGTCTTTACCCTTAGTAGAGGGACGGTATGTTGGAAGAGTTCCAAACTAGATACCGTGACATACTAGAAAGGCAAAATACGTCATTATTAAAGATGCTACCAAAGATAAAATCTGGATATATATAAGTTCATAAGATGAACTTCGTTCCTACCATTGTGTGACAATGGAGTTGTGGCTTTTGCCAAGGAACTACCGTCCCATCAGAAATCCAGATATAATTCTTAGGCAGCATCACCTGATCATAGAGATGGTTGATCTCCAGGGAGATCGAGGTAAGGAGAGTAGATACAGAGGACAATAGAGCGGATCCACTCACTAAGGCTTTTTCCCAATAGAGACTTTTATGGGATGGTTGAGTATGAGATACTTAAACCACAGCTGATTGTTTGGTATGTGATACCACAATAGATGGCCCTAGTGCAAGTGGGAGATTGTTAGTTATATGTGTGCCCTAGAGGCCATTACTGTACATACGATGTATATTGTAGTGGATGCTTGGACATATATAGGGAGGACTTTCTTGCTCGACATGATAGTACGCTATATGGTTGTACTTTATCTTAACATGTACTCTGATTGTCTCTTTTGTTATATGTTGATAAAGCCCTTAGGATTTGTACTCGACTACTGGGACTATGATGAGATCATACTAGTGGGGCCACAGTAGTCTATGAGTACATCCTACAACTGTTCCTAGTCGAGGGTGTGTCGAGACAGGGCATCGATACACCAGAGTAGACTAGCGTATACGCATCTTGACCCATATGATGGGCGATGGATGATCTCATATCCATCGGTGTTTGACATCAAGGATGGTGTACGGGTGCTCAGTGGAGACTGGGTACACTGAACGGACTCGCCGAGAACTCCTAGATGGTATATATACCTATTGTCAGATAGCAGTTCTCTGGTGACACTTGTACAGGTTAGTCTGTAGACCCGAGATCGTCATAGAGTCTTGTGTGGTTCCCACTGTACTTTGATTTCCTCCCTACCACGGCTCTACTGAGTTGTGCAAACAGGTGGATTTTGGGTACAGTCCCGAATCATATGGAGACAGTGAGCGATAGGAGGGGTTTCGTCTCTCCCGGTATAGGGGGTTGATGTCGCGCTATGTTTGATCGGCTATAACACCTAAATCCCTGGCCAGGGTTCTCGAGGTTTACTGATAAGTGTTATCAGTAGTTCCTCGAACTGTTATGAGCCATAAATCAACATGACTTATAAAGTTACTGGGGTCTGACATTTACCACCCCTAGACTTCATATGCGACGTATCAGACGAAGAGACCGGACTGTACGGTATGTGTTGCTAGTTGGCTCGACGGGAGTTTTTACAGCTTCGCTGGTTTTCTTCTGATCGCTTCAATACCCGGGTGGCCGTTATGTTTAGCTGACCTCTTGCGGCTTGTAGATGTTTGATATGATCATCATCTACTGCTGGCGTATTGACGAGTCTTAGAGTCCCACAATGAAGTTTCCTCGCTCAGGCAAAAAGATGTGGTGTGCATATGAGATATGCGCGGGACCCGCTTAAATACGGTTATGTGATAACGTATATTAATCGGGCATTTTCTATTTGACGGATCGTATGTGATATGACCGGTTTGGTAAATCAAGTGTTGATTTAACTAATTGCATTTAGATAAATTCTTTAAGTAAATCCTTTTATATGCATGCATACATGCACATGATGATGTGCATGAACACATACATGGATACATAGTATCATGGTTGTTGATACAAGAATGGTGGCAATATAAGACTTATATTGAAGCTTTTAATTTGTATTTATCATTTTAAGTTAATGTAAAGAATACCTTCACATGCTTCTTTATATCTTTTCATTTTAAGTTAATGAAAAGAAAACATACACATGCTCCTTTATTCTTTAGTGGGTATCCTTTACTTAACTTAATGAAAAGAATTTCCACCCATGCTTAATTGTTTAGGAAAAGAATTTCCACTCATAATTATGGTGGTAATGGAATAATGGTGATTATTCCTTTCTTATCACTATAAATAGCTTCATATGTGATATGAAACAAGATGCACACAACAAGGAAAAAATTGAGTGCAAGGGTGTGAAGAATACATGTTATCATATGTGATATGATAGAAAGCTCAAGCCACCATTATCTTCTTCTTCCTCTCTTAATTTCTTTTTGAGTGAAGTTGATAAAAGAAAGGATTTGAATTGTTGAATACAAACCACATCATCATACTACACACCTCTAGCCGATTTGTGTAGGGTGTTTGCTTTACTTCGTTTGCGAAACAAGTATGGCAAGGAGGTTTGGGCAAAGGGACTTCGGGTGGATCATCGTGGACAAGGAAGGCTTCCATCAATCCGTTACAAACTCTCATAGAGCAAAGGAGTTGCATCAAAGAGAAGACCCGAAGGACCGTATCATCAAGGTAAAATCCCTAACATAGTAGATAAGATCTCTAGTTGGGGTTTACTAGTTGTGGTTTAGACAAGATCTTCGGTTAAGTGCGTGTTGCATGCTAAGAAAATTTTTGTTCATCGCTTCCGCCGCGCCACAAGAGTTGTGGTAGCATGCAGCACCAACTTACACATACCTGAACGAAATCAGGCCCAGGGTTTGTTCACAAAGATTTTCCACAGTAAGTCCTTCCTGGTAATTTCAAAAAATACTGGTTTTTTAGAGAACTCCGAAGTGGGATGGGGGCTTTTTGACAATTCACCCTTAGAATTACCAAAGATTTGGAGGGCCAATAGCAGAAGACCCAAAAAAAACTAAAATCCCTCCCCGCCCCCCCCGCCGCCCCACGCCCCCCTCCACCACACACACACACACACAACGGACCCTCGCCCCACCCCCACCCCCACCCCCACCCCCCACCACCAAAAAAAAAAACAAGAAAAACAAAAACAAAAACAAAAACAAAAAAACTGAAGCTTATTCAAAATATCAGCATCCATTCATTTGTGGGCGGGGGGCGGCGGGGATCTCCGGTTCGTTTCCAAAATGCTGAAAACAGCTTCAACGTTGTTTCCATCATCCACAATAAGCAAAGGGGAAGGCTCTCTTATTTGTAGAAACCCTAATTCATTGATGATGAGGATGAGGACGGTGGTGCGTTGCAGCAGCAGCAATCACAGCGAAGAAGCATCATCATCATCAGAAGAGTGTATTCTTTTGTTAACATCGGAAACTGCTTCGCCTTACGATATCCTTGGTGTGGACCCCACCTCCCCCTGCTCCTCTTCCCAACTCAAAGCTGCCTTCCGAGCCCGTGTAATTTCCATCCCCATTCTATTTTAGCCTGTGGTTAATTTTGTGAATATAGGGTTTCACTAAGTTCGGGGTTGTTTGGCAATACAGTCTTAAAAAAGAGGGTTCATTTAAAAAAGTATGTGGCTAAGTTTAGATAACCGGAGTTTCATTAAGTTATCTAAACTTCAAAATCCTAAATATGCCGTCTTTGGCTTTCACTTTGGAATTTAGAAAACACCGTTTTTTTAAACCTCAATGTTGAGATAACATGAGTTTACTAGACTCTAATCCTACCTAAGTTTTTTTTATAACCCCGAACAATGAGAAGAAAACACTCATTTTGGAGTATAGAAAACTCCAAGCCAAACATTCATCAAACTTAAGTTTTTAAAATGGACGTAGGCCTTGCAGACTAGAACCTCCATCTCCACTTAGACCCGGTTGGGTGATGGAGCTTAGTTTTTCTAAATTGGAGTTTCATAAAGTTGGAAAAACTCAACTCCTAGATGCTAGGTTTGTCCTTTTTGGCAATCATTTTGGAGCTGAGATAACGTTATCTCTGCTCTAATTGCAGTTTCACAACTCCAATCTGTAAGTCGATGTTATGCATCCCACGGGTTTGCAGGGAGGCGGAATATGTAAAAAACGATTTTTACAGGTTTCGTAACACCGACTCGAACTTCAGGATTGATACTAAACCCTAACTAGCAAACTACTATGAGATAAATTACATCGATAGAATGTTATACCTCATGATTTCAAGTGCTTCGGGTCTTCTTGTCGCTGTCCTCCTCCTCGTTACAAGCTCCAAGGATCGTAATGGATTGCGCTTCTTCGTCGGCCTCCTCGAGTCAAAGACGATCCACCCGAGAGTCTATAGTCCGGGCTCCAACCTCAAATCCGAGGAAATTAGGACACCTAGTTCGCTATACTAGATGAACTAGATGATATAGAGAGTATAGATAGATTGATATGTCTCTCATATAGCCTTAGGTTTCTCAACACATGAGACATTAAAGGCTAGAGGTAGGAGAAGATCAACTTGAGGAAAAACTAGTGAAGTGTTTGCATAGCCAAGAGAATGATCTCTCTTGTGTAAATCTGAACCATTCTCTCTTTTCCATAGAATACAACCTTATGAATAATCAAGTATGGTTCATATTTCAACTTAGCAAGTCATGGCTTGAAAACCCTCCATGTGTCATCAAAAGTCATGCTCCAAATTATGCAAAAATCCACCTCATTTCCTCCACCTCTTAATGCATTAAACATTTAACCTAAAATGTTTAATGCATAATATGAGGTGTCTTCTTATAGAAGTATCTTTGAACAAATTATAAAAATGTCCATCATCCGTATATACATACCCGTATCCGTATTCCGAAAAATACGAATACAAAAGAAACGAAAATAATCCATCAGTATAATGTTAGGATCCGGCTTAAACCAAAGTCCACTAGTATTATCTGTCCGAATCATCATCTGTGCACAAGTACACGTATGTGATCGAATCCTGTCGTAAAACCATACGACCTCTATATCTTTTGCCCGATGCAGGGAAACCCTCTGTGTGGGACTCTAAAGACTCGACACTACACTGAGAGTAGGTTTAACCACAAGCCGCAAGCGGTACTAGCTGCACGTAACGGCTATCCAGGTATCTGTCGATAAGAAGGCCGATGAGAAAAACTCATCCGAACTCCTATCGAGCCTGTCTGTGACAATCTCCGTACAGTCCGGTCTGATCGTCTAAGAGTATCGCATATCGGGCCTAGGGACGGTAATCGTCAAACCCCTAATAGCGTAATAAGTCGTGTCGGAGTGTAGCCCAAAACACCCTGAGAAACTACTGGAGTACCTACCAGTAAATTACGCTTGCCTTGGCCAAGGACTTTGTGTAATGGTCTTCCAAACACAGCGCGATATCAACCCCCAATACCGGGAGAGATGAATCCTATCTAACCGCCACCGCCTCCAAGTGCTTCGGGACTGCACCCAACTACTACCTATTTGCACGACTCCTTTGAGCCGTGGTAGGGTAGTAATCAAAGAACAGTGGGAACACACTCTAGGCGAAGTAGCAGTGTCAAGTCGACAGACTATGCTGCACTCATGTCACCTGGGAACTGCTACCCGACGATAGGTATAATACTCACCAGCAGTCCGCAATGAGTCATGTCCAGTGTACTCATAACCCAATGAGCACCTACATACTATTTCCAGTACGACGTACTAATGGCCGTGGGACAGACCATCTCCCCTGCTGGGATGAGAAGCGTATACACTAGTCTACTCTGGAGTATCGATGCCCTGTCTCGATAATCCTACGACTAGGGACCTGTATAAGGATATGCTTATAGACTACCCAACCCCCACTAGTATGACTGTCATCACAACGCTGGTAGTCAAGCAAAGATCTAAGGGCTTTACCAATATATATAAGCGATATGCAAAAACACACACTCATATTGAGGTGGAAACAAACCAGGTAGCATACTACCATTTCGATCAAGACTGTTACTATATCCGTGTATATCCCAAGCTTCCATTAAGTAATATACAAACCAGTATAATACAATAATGACCTCTAGGGCATATATCACTAACAATCTCCCACTTGCACTAAGGCCATATATTGGCGTATCGCAGACCTATGATCTCGAATAGCCTCTCGAACAGTGTCTGAGAAATGGCTTTTGTGAGTGGATCTGCAGTGTTGTTCTTCATATCTACTCTCCTCATCTTGATCTCCCGGAGATCAACGATCTTCCTGATCAGGTGGTACCGTCTCAAGATATGTCTGGACCTCTGACGGGACCTGGGTTCCTTCGCTAAAGCTATAGCACCGTTGTCGCAATACAGAGGTATTAGAACAACAATTGTTGGAACCATCTGAAGTTCAGTTAAGAACTTTCTCATTCAGACCGCTTCTTTTGCGGCGTCACAAGCAGCGATATACTCTGCTTCCATCGTCGAGTTAGCAACGGTGTCTTGTTTGGAGCTTTTCCAACAGATCGTCCCTCCATTGAGGGTAAAGACATAACCCGACATGGATTTGGAGTCATCCTTGTCACTCTGGAAGCTGGAGTTAGCAAAGATCTCGATCTGGAGGTCTTTTCCGCTATACACCAAGAACATCTCCTTAGTCTTTCTCAGGTACTTGAGAATGTTCTTTACTGCTATCAAGTGCTTCTCCCCTTGGTTTGACTGATACCGGCTTATCACGCTTAGTGTGTAAGCAATATCTGTTCTGGTACACAATATCGTATACATTATAGAGCCTACCGCAGAAGTGTAGGGTATAATCGACATACGAGCCCTTTCTAAATCAGCCTTGAGAGATATCTCTTTGGAGAGGGTGATTCCGTGACAAACCGGTAGACTACGACGCCTAGAATCTTCCATACTGAATCTCCTCAGTATGGTGTTGATGTACCTTGACTATGAAAATCCCAACATCCTTTTAGATCTATCACGATAGATCTGAATCCCCAGAATATAGTTGGCATCACCCAGGTCTTTCATGAAGAACCTCTGTGACAAGAATTCTTTGACTGATTGTAGCATAGGAATGCCATTTCCTATCAAGAGAATGTCATCCATGTATAAGACGAGGAATACCATAGTTCTTGCTACAATCTTACTATAAATGCATGGTTCATCTGGATTTTTGATAAAGTCGAATTCTTTGACCGTCTCATCAAAACAGATGTTCCAACTCCGCGATACCTGCTTTAGTGCATAAATGGACTTAAGTAACTTGCACACTTTCCCGCTGCTCCTACTCTGATTGAAACCTTCTGGCTGATCCATATAGACGCACTCTTTCAAATATCCATTTAAAAATGTCGTCTTTACGTCTATCTGCCGGATCTCATATTCTAGGAAGGCAGCAATGGCAAGAGGGATCCGAATGGATTTGAGTATAGCCACTGGAGAAAAGGTTTCATCATAGTTCAAACCAGGTCTTTGACGAAAACCTTTTGCAACAAGTCTAGCCTTATAGGTTTCAATCTGTCCATCTACACCAATTTTCTTACTGAAGATCCATTTGCAGCATATGTGTTTTATCTCTTCTGGAACAAAGTCCAAAGTCCATACTTTGTTGGTGTACATGGATTCCGTCTCGGTCCTCATTGCATCCAGCCATTTTACCGAGTCTCTGCTCTAAATGGCTTGCTGGAAGCTAATTGGCTCATCATTATCAATGATGCAATCATCTCTATCCCCGTCTATGAGAAAGTCGTAGTATACCTCAGGCGGATGAGACTGCCTACTTGTCCTGCGGAGCGGCGAGGGATGTCCTGTTCTTTCGAAACCTCTGGTTCTACCATACTTTTAGTAATAGTTTGCGGTTCTGGAATTTCTTCCAGTTTTATTGCGCTCCCACTAGTTTCCTTTTCCAAAAATTGATTTTCCCAAAAATGGGCATGGCGATAAACAAAAACCTTTTGTTCATCTGCGTAATAGAAAAGATACCCTTTTGAGTTCTTTGGGTATCCCACAAACTTACACAGTACCGAGCGTGCCTCGAGCTTGTCCGCATGGTGCTTTTTGACAAAAGCTGGACATCCTCATATCTTCGGATACTGAAGATGGGGTTTCTTCTCACTCCATATCTAGTATGGTGTGGTAGGCACAGTCTTGGTAGAAACCTTATTCAAAAGATATGCAGCTGATTCTAATGCATATCCCTAGAAGGATCGTGGCAACTCTGCATTACTCATCCTGGAACGTACCATATCCAATTAGGTTCGGCTCCGTCTTTCCGATACACCGTTGTGTTGTGGTGAGTATGGAGGAGTAAGCTGAGAGAGAATTCCATTCTCTTTTAGGTAATCCAGGAACTCGACACTTAAGTATTCACCACCTCGATCAGATCTCAGTGTCCTGATACTTTTACCTGTTTGTTTTTCCACTTCATTCTTATATTCTCGGAATTTCTCAAAGGCCTCGGATTAATGTTTCAACAAGAAGACATGTCCATACCGAGAGAAATCATCCGTAAAAGTAATGAAATAAGAATAACCACTTCGTGCATGTGTAGACATTGGACTATACACGTCGCTGTGTATGAGTCCCAAGAGCTCACTCGCTCTTACTCCGTGTCCAGTGAACGGAGTCTTTGTCATCTTTCCTATGAGACATGATTGACAAGTTGCATAAGACTGATATTCGAACGGATCCAAATAACCCTCTCTATGTAACTTCGTCAACATTGTTTCATTGATGTGACCCAGTCTATAATGCCATAAGAAAGCCATATTTAATTCTGAAGACTTTCTTTTTAGTGTGTTCTGGACGTTGAAAACCTGAGCTTGATTTAACACGTATATACCGTCCTCTAGTGTACCTGACCCAATCAAACTTTGATTAAGATGGATGTGGACCACATCGCATACAAATGTAAGATCACATCCTTCTTTAGAAAGTAAAGATACAAATATGATATTACAAGCTAGACTAGGTACACACAAACAGTTATGTAAAATCAATATCTGCCCACTTGTCAATCTTAGGTGATATTCCCCTACGGATACAGCGTCAACGCTCATTCCGTTAGCAATCCTGAGAGTTATATCACCCGTCCTGATAACTCTACGGTTTCTCAAAACCTGTAAAGAATTACAGATATAAGATCCAGATCCGGTATCTAGTACCCAGGAAGTAGAGTTAATTGACAGACAATTTTCAATCACAAACGCACCCGAAGCCGAAACCACAACATGGTTCGGATCTTGGATTCTAGCTTTCCAAGCCCTGCATTTCTTCTACCAATGCTCTTTCCCGTGACAATAGGAACATTCCTCCTTCCCTACTGTTAGCCCTGAAACTTTTGCTCTGCCCTTTCCTTCTACCTTACTGACACCGCCTATCGGCTTGGTGGAGGTCTTCTTTTCACTCTTGGCTTTCGCCTTGGATCCAGAAGACCAAGATTTCCCAATAAGCAGAGCGGGTGTCTCCCTGGTTTCCTTCAGGCCGCCCTCAACTGGAAGTATAATTTTCTTCCCCTGAGCCTAAGTAGAAGGTAGGTACTGTAGAATCAAGTCAGCATATGACTCGTTCTCCAACGTGGTCTCCGGATCCGTGAGATTTTTAATATAGCTAATCATTGTAGGGACACGGTCCCCTACAGATGACCCGACAGCCAACCTCGCTTGAAGCAATTCTTTCAAGGTCTTATATCTTGCGATACGAGATTGCTCTCCATATAAATCTTTGTAATGGAGGAAGATAGAAACTAAGTCCATCTTCTCGTGCTGCCTCTGGTTTTCACTATTCATTGAGGCCAACACGAGACACTTGGCATTCACACAGTCCTTTTCCGATATCTTACGGATATCAACATCCGCGACGGTGGAAACTGGACCTGGGACGACAGGGCGATAGTACTAAGGAGGTGGCCCAGCTTGTCATAGGTAATGGACATCTGGATAAACCTTTGTCAATCAATATAGTCTGGTTCAGTCAATTAATTATCTAGCTGTAACCTAAGTCCGGTCACATGGTTGCTGCAATTAGGAGAGAGAGTAGAAACACTCAGCATGATTCTCTTGCAAGTTTAGATTGATTTTTAGTTTATCTAAATAGGATGGCTCCCACTGTTTCTCGAATCCTTCTTCAAACCATAAAGGAAGAATTAGTCAGGATTGATCTCACCCTACAATACTTGCTTAACCTTTCAGTCAGGCTGGTATTGGTATTTCGAGGGAGATTTTCCAACGCTTTCGCGAAGTTCCTTAATTACATAACCTCTTTTTCCTGGAGGCGTAGCCCCGCTAGCACCGTTCTAGATACCTACTTGGTTTATAGTATTGATTGTTTTAGTAAAAAAATCTCCCGATGAGTAGCGGATACTCATGGTAGGATCGGGATCCAAATATCATTCTGTGATAATCCTGAAGGAATCTTACCAACATTATCACACTCCAAATGGTATGCAACACTAGCAAGTTTCAGTTTCCTTAGAAACCTTCGATGTGGATTTTTGCCCCGTGCTCTTATGACCTTGACGAAGGCCAACAAGTCATAAGTCACATGTCAAGTTCTACCCGTCATTGTCTAGGTTAATTTGAACCCGTCCGTACATACCCTTGACGAAGACCAACAAAGTAGTACGACTGTCCCAAACCAACGCATCTATCTATGCTAAATATAAATACCCAGCAGCTACCAATCACTATGCCTTGACGAAGGTCAACAAACATAGCTTGAATACTACTGAATATTCATATGAAATGACGGAGGGCTACGAATGGTTTTGGCAAAACCGTGAACGTAGTGAACTTGATATAGTCGAAGGAACCATGATAGCTTTTAAAGAAGTGGTTTAAACTCCGCATTTTAAAAGTTTCTGCTTTGAAAAAACCGAGTGGTTTTAAAATTGTTCCAACGATTCAGCTTTGGTTTGTTTGCTTTGCATTTATCTAATGCAGTCCTATCATTTACAATTATCGTTACAAAGAGAAACGAAAATAACACGTCCGCTTATGCCATCCGTATTCGCCACTAGGCCCCGTCTAATATCGTTAGGTTACTTAACTAACTCCAGAGCGGGGGCTGGACTAGCGCGGATGCAAAACATAAGCAACGTCTACTATATAGCATATATATAATAATTATTCATCTCACACAATAATAGGCATTCCAGATCATAAATAAACATATTGAATATATTTGGAATTCCGTGTTTCATTTAAACCTGTAACGAAAGACGGATTCCACGGTCGTGATGAATAGCCAAACCCCACCCCAAACCCCTACGGGTGCGGCAAACTACCCGCCAAATTCCCGAAATGAAGCAACCTCTCTCAGCAAAATGAGTAGGCCATTCGGCGCTTCAAAGAACCCTGTAGTTTGTTGCACCCCACCTTAGGTCTATCCTAGGAGCAGAAAAACAGTAAAAGAAATAATACAACGGTGGCTACAACCTCAATCCAGATGTGTCCTGCAAAATAATATTACACCATTTTACAATTTTATATCGGATGAAAGAAACTCTCTTCTCACATTCTCGGCTATTCATCATCAACGATCAAATAAAGTTCATATACACAAACCAACAAATATATGCAACCCCAAGCTAACTGACGTATAGCAATTAGCTGGAGTTTAAAAACACATATAACTACACAGAAGATCCGATTAGCCAAGAACATTTAGAATTTCGATCGAAACATATTTTCCGTTTCTACCCAAGTGCAAACCAGCACAAAAAAAAACTGGGTAGAAACCAAATATTCCAGAAAACATATACCAAAAATAAGAAATAACAGAGGAAAAATGACCTGAATCGGCCTCGACTCGGCCGCAAATCCGCGGCTGAACTCACCGTTCCGCCGTGCTTCCGCTGTCGTCTTGGCGATTCAGTGGCTCATTTTTCTTCTGTCTTCTTAGAATACCCTACACTTAATTTTCATATCTCTGAAATAATTTTTCTGCCGCTTTTTAAAATCGACAGAAACATAGGGTATTGGTGTTTCGTTTTCCGGTTTTTCCGACGATCGAAGTTCTAACACTTGCTAACAAGCTTGTAAAGGTTTAGTAGGCTCTGATACCACTGTAAGTCGATGTTACGCACCTCATGGGTTTGCGGGGAGGCGGAATATGTAAAAAACTATTTTTACGGGTTCCGTAACGACTCGAACTCCAGGATCGATACTAAACCCTAACTAGCAAACTACTATGAGATAAATTACATCGATAGAATGTTATACCTCATGATTTCAAGTCATTCGGGTCTTCTTGTCGCTGTCCTCCTTCTCGTCACAAGCTCTAAGGATCGTAACGGATCGGCGCTTCCTCGTCGGCCTCCTCGAGTCAAAGACGATCCACCTGAGAGTCTATAGTCCGAGCTCCAACCTTAAATCCGAGAAAACTAGGGCATCTAGTTCGCTACACTAGATGACCTAGGTGATGTGGAAAGTATAGATGGATTGATATGTCTCTCATAACCTTAGGTTTCTCAACACATGAGACATTAAAGGCTAGAGGTAGAAGAAGATCAACTTGAGGAAAAGCTAGTGAAGTGTTTGTATAGCCAAGAGAATGAACTCTCTTGTGTAAATCTGAACCATTCTCTCTTTTCCATAGAATAAAACCTTATGAATAATCAAGTATGGTTCATATTTCAACTTAGTGAATCATGGCTTGAAAACCCTCCATGAGTCACCAAGAGCCATGCTCCAAATTATGCAAAAATCCACCTCATTTCCTCCACCTCTTAATGCATTAAACATTTAACCTAAAATGTTTAATACATAATATGAGGTGTCTTCTTCTAGAAGCATCTTTGAACAAATTATAAAAATGTCTCTCATCCGTATATACATACCCGTATCCGTATTCCGAAAAATACGAATACAAAAGAGACGAAAATAATCCATCAGTATAATACTAGGATCCGGCTTAAACCAAACCCCACTAGTATTATCGGTCCGAATTATCATCCGTGCACAAGTAAACGTACGTGATCGAATCCTGTCGTAAAACCATACGACCTCTACATCTTTTGCCCGATGTAGAGAAATCCTCTGTGTGGGACTCTAAAAACTCGACACTACGCTGGCAGTGGGTTTAAGCACAAGCCGCAAGTGGTACTAGCTGCACGTAACGGCTACCCAAGTATCTGTCGATAAGAAGGCCGATGAGAAAAACTCATCCGAACTCCTATTGAGCCTGTCTGTGACAATCTCCGTACAATCCAGTCTGATCGTCTAAGAGTATCGCATATCGGGCCTAGGGGCGGTAATCGCCAGACCCCTAATAGCGCAATAAGTCGTGTCAGAGTGTAGTCCAAAACACCCTGAGAAACTACTGGAGTACTTACCAGTAAATATCACTTGCCTTGGCTAAGGATTTTGTGTAATGGCCTTCTGAACATAGCGTGATATCAACCCCCAATACCGGGAAAGACGAATCCTATTTAACCGCCACCGCCTCCAAGTGCTTCGGGACTGCACCCAACTACTACATGTTTGCACGACTCTTTTGAGCCGTGGTAGAATAGTAATCAAAGAACAGTGGGAACACGCTCGAAGCGAAGTAGCAGTGTCAAGTCGACAGACTATACTGCACTCATGTCACCTGGGAACTGCTACCCGACGATAGGTATAATATCCACCAGCAGTCCCCAACGAGTCATGTTCAGTGTACTCATAACCCAATGAGCATCTGCATACTATCTCCAGTATGACGTACTAATGGCCGTGAGACATACCATCTTCCCTGCTGGGATGAGAAGCGTATACACTAGTCTATTCTGAAGCATCGATGCCCTGCTACGACTAAAGATCTGTATAAGGATGTGCTTATAGACTATCCAGCCCCCACTAGTATGACTGTCATCACAACGTTGGTAGTCAAGTAAAGATCCTAAGGGCTCTACCAATATGTATAAACGATATGCAAAAACACATGCACATATTGAGGTAGAAACAAATCAGGTAGCATACTACCATTTCGAGCAAGACTGTTACTATATCCGTATATATCCCAAGCTTCTATTAAGTAATATACAAACCAATATGATACAATACCGGCCTCTAGGGCATATATCACTAACACAATCTGATCTAAATTATGTAAACTCCATTTTTGGAGTTTGGGACTTGCAAACTGCATTTTGAATACCTCCTACCTCCACTTAAAAATAAACTACAATTATCCTAGCTCTATATCCAAAGTGGGCCTTAGAAATTAACTTTAGTTTTCCTAATTCCATACCCCAAAACTTTGCAAAATCCAACCTTTTTGGAGTTTGGAAAAATGAGTTTTGAGCACTCGAAGCTTTTTGAAACCGTGATTTGGAAAATTCTATTTTGGTTGCCAAACGAGCCTCGGTTACAGTTTAAAACCATGCAAAACGAGGGCGCTTAACAACTCAAAGTTTTTAATAAAAAGGTTAATTTATATATATACCTTTGTTTCTTTTTAAATTTTGAGCAGGTCAAGAAATTCCATCCTGATGTTTGTAAAGATGCAGTAGATGCAGATGCTATAATACAACATATATTTCGAGCTTACGAGGTATTTTTAATATTATAAGATACACATTTGATATGCTCTAGTTTCAAATTTGGCTATATATCGCAGAGAAACAGATGGGGAAACATTGTTACAATGTCTATATAATCTCTTCTTCAGGCAACTTGATATAGAGAAATGCTTCAAACTCTCAAATGTTTTTCTTACCCTTTTTACCGAAATGTGTGATCTTTCCACAGTTTTTAGATCATCTCAGTTTGCGGGAATATGTAGTTACAGTTTTTAGATCATCTCAGTTTGCGGGAATATGTAGTTTACGAACTAACATTTAGAATATGTGCCAGCACTTAAATCCTGATATCTAGGGAAACTTTGAGTAAGAAATGCCATTATGTTATTAATATTCTGAAGCTTCTCATGATATAAAAGACAACCACATCACGGTTGTGTAGTATGATAATTTTAACCTTAGACGTAACTATGCGTTCATTCATGGATGAACTTTCATCATTGAAATGATTATCGATGGTGCATTTTTTTGCCGTTATTTGTGTCACATAATGGCACTTTTGGCTTTAACATGGAACATATACATCATGTACAGTCACCCTACCTTGTTCCAAAGGGATCACTTCTTTCTTTACCCAAATCACAATCCATTCAAGTTGTTTCTTTCCACTCGTTTTCATTTTCACTGGTTAACGAGTTATTTTTTACATTAAATTAAACTGTGTAAATTTTAAATAAAGTATCACATCTGGATTACCCGTCTAATGCTTATAGTATGTTTCGGGTTCGGGTGCATGTATTGTGCAGGTTTTGTCAGAACGGCACCATTGTGAGGATACAGAAGAGTAAGCCTGCTTCACTCCTTTCAATATATGTCAATACATTTTAAGCTAACTTATGAGCTCAAAGGGATTTGAATTCAAATTTACATCGCAAATAGCAGTATGTTGAAATTCTTTAGAGTTCGTAATACATGTGCTGTTGTTTCTGTTTGTGTCACAAATTCTTGTGTTGCAACACTTGATAGACTGGATAATCTAGAGATTCTTGAAATTGATATAAGAACTATAAGCTGAAGGGGAGTTTATGTAAACACCATCTCAAAAAGACAGTTCATTGTAAATATTGAAGCCTTTTTCCTGTCCAAATGGGGTTGGCTATGGTCCTGTGGAGCATGACCCGAACTAAGAAAGCTCAAGAAAAGAGTTCATCAGCTCTTAAAATCCACTCTTAATCCCTCTCCAACCATCTTTGAGTTTTTGGCAAATGCCTACGTAAGAGAGGACCTCGCCATGCAACCTTGAGGCCAATTCGTGTTGGGGATTCCGATCCCCTCGTCATCACCAAGAACACAAGATAACAACCAAACCAATTAATACAAGAACAAAAACACCAGGTTTAACATGTTTCGACCAAACCTAGCTTACATCCACAAGGTAAAACATAAGCACAAGGACTCTCTTGTCCCCTCATCTCCCCTCATCTCACACAACTTAGAACTCTCTTGTCCTCTCATCTCCCCTCTCTTGCTCTAACACTAGAAGAAAAGGGAGGCACAACACTCACACTCACAACAATGCATCTTAAGTCCACCTATCTCTCACCCCAAAGAGAGATATTTATAGTGTTGCAACCCTAACACTACCCATCATCTATTGGTAGATAAATAGATGACCCGGCCCAAATAGCCCATAGATGCGCAAACGGATACGAGACACAACCCCAATAGTTCATTGGTAGGAAAAGTCCTTCCTTTTTTGTCTTGCACTTTAAGCTCATGTAACAGCAAGACTTCTTACCACAGATTGCAAGTTAGGCTAAATATAGAAGTAATATGGAAGCACCGGAAGTAAGCTTACTTCCGATACTTCAAGTGTTTGTTTTGACAAGAAGTGGCATTTGAAGTTACTTCCATATGCCGACGTGGATCTTATGTGGAGTCCCTATTTCAAGATTTCTCTTCATGACCTCGATGTATCAAGTTGAAGTCAAATCAAGTTGAATTCTACTAACCGACTCTCGAAGTATTGAGTTGAAGTTTGAAAAGCAGAAAGAGAGAAGGCATAGTTCTCTTTCATAAATTCTTTAAGTTTCAACTACATCCGTAATCACAATAATAGTTTTTTGAAAGAGAGTTACTTTCTTAAGGAAGAACTACCATCAATTAGTCACCTGCACTATCTTGACTGAACAAATAAACTTATATATCTGGCATTACCATGATTTCTTGGCAATAATTTTGACATCGAAAAGAGTTTTCCCTTGTGTCTAAAATCATTAGTTGATGTATGATAGGGCATCTTTAGATCCATTTGAAGAGCCAGAGTCCGAGGCTTACGATCTCTTCATCAATGAACTTCTGTGTATCGGCAGAGGTGAACATTGCTTTGTCTTGCTATTTTAGTTCTTTCTAAATCAGTGTAAATCTCATGATTGCTGACCTTTTACTCTTAACAAGGGCATAGAAACCCCATTAAAAGGTTTCCCATAATACTATATATACTCATCCTCTTCTTTCTTTCTCTTCTACGATAGTAACTTCGGACGATCCTAAGCTTTTCAATAATTATCATTAGTTAACTTCGGGTCCCCCTCCAATTTAATTTCAGGTTGTCAATACTCATGTGTACAAAGAGCACCCCACGCCTTCTCATTTACTGCTGAAAATGGTACCGCACGTGCAGTTTCACAAGGTTTGACATCCTGTAAATATTTTTTCAAGTGAACTGAAAATATTGTTAGTAATTGGATTTGAAGTTAGTTGAAGCCTCGGACCAAATTCATCTTATTTGACAGTTTGAGGCAAACATTACCTTTCTGTGGGGCAGTGCCAAACTTTATTAATTTTGAATATTTTTTACTTTTCAGGGCACAGCGATGATTACCAAGTCCAAATTGCAGTGGGGCAGTGTCCAAAGCGATGCATCCATTACGTCACACCTTCTCAGAGAGCTGTGCTCGAGGATCTGCTCGACAGGTATCGGTTAATTTAATAATTAATTGAATGAAGTTTTGTACAACACATTTAATTCATTGATTGGACATGAAGTTTCTCGTTTTGGATAATCCTTTCATGTTGTTCAGTGTCTTAACCAATCCCTACGGCGAGGGCGAGGCTGCGTACTTGGAATCTCTTATAATGAAAGCAGCATTCGGAAACAACAGGTATCGCAGACCTGAAAGGCAGCCCAAGTGTTCAACTGACTATGTCGATTGGTGTTGACAAAGCAATCAGAGTGGAAATATTGCGGAATTAAGTAAAATATGTATATACAGTAAAGTGAAAGCAATGCTTTTGTAATTCATGTATTGGTAATTTATGTATGATTAATTCAATGCAGCAGTTTACTGTTGTATTGTCCCATCGAAGATGCCTGCACTGCTATAAATTTATATGATACATGGGAAAGATTATTTATTGGGAGAATGTATGTGGATAAATTTTTAATTTTAATTTAAAGGAACGTGTATATGTGTATGCTCAATATACAGATTTGTAATGCAGTTACCATGAGCATGTCATATAAATGAATTTTTAGGTTGTAAATTCTTTTCTAAAAAAATAAAATTAGAAAAGGAATCATATAATAAAGTAGGCATGTATATTTAGTTTATTTCAGTTTATTTTTCCAGTAATAATGCTGTCATGTCTTCGGGTAAATTTCATTAAAATACTCAAATTTCATTAAAATACTCTTAACTACGCGTTTTTTCACTAAAATATAAGGTTTTATTATTACATCAAAGTACCTTAGCTGCTACTCATGTCACGCCCCGCTTCCCAGTGTACGGCGAAGGGGACGCGGCGAGGTCCGCTACGTATGTACTCAGAAGTACATACGTTAAGCGTTGCTAAGCAATATAGAAATAAATACACAAGAGACAAGAGTATAAAAAGAACAGCAACTTTTATTTATTAACATTCTTTGTACAATACATGAAAAGGAAGTACAAATGAAATAAAGATGCCTAAACAGTGGCATAACAGGAAATGTAAAGTACTGGAAAGAAAAGTGTACAATGAAATTATACTGCAGGGTCTTGAGTAAACTGCTCCAAGTCTTCTTGTGGTGGCTTAACTTCTGCCGGGTCCAAGTCACCTGACGACATTCAAAGAAGAAAGAAACAGAATGTCGTCAGCGAACAGATCGCTCGGTAAGTCCCAAAGGTAAGAGGGAAGTAGAGAAGACAGAATAAGAAGATACATTCTAAAGTGTAAACTATTGTTGTAATGTTATGTCAACGCTGTTGTTTGTAGCTTGGTGCAGAAGGATGCCAGTGTATACGAGGGGGTCTCTATATGCTAGAGACCAGGGCAAACGGAAAGTACAAGGAACCGTTAAGCCACGGTACAACAGCAACGGAATATAGGTTAGGTGTCTTAATCTGACCACTTCGTGCCATCTTTAACACATTCCGTACCAATCTACCCCTTTAAACCCCGCGATATCTTGTTTGTATTGTTATATTGTAAATTGTGTTGGTTGTATGATTAATTGGCTGACTGACCGAAACCATGATATCAGGAAACGGTTATAACCGTAGAGTCATGTAAATGGAATACTGGGAATCATGTAAAAGGAATATATCTATGGTTTGGTTCAGCCAAATTGTATAAACTAATAATTGTATTCATGGATTCATGTGTTCATATTGAATTGGAAAGATTATGGATTGACTTGAATCATATTCAAGTCAGATTAATCAGACTCAAATCCGAGTCAGACAATCAGAACTGTGAATCGAGGTCTTATAATTGTTAGGGTCCTTATTGTAATTTATAAAAAAACTTGAGGGGGTTTTATGTAAAAATACTTTTATATACTTTTCAAAATACATCTCAAGTCTTTATTTTTCGTCATTAGAGTTGTGGATTTTATGTTATGACATTTCTAATGAAAATATCCTAGTTTCATAAATAATGGTATTTATCTGTAATATTGATTATTTGAAGTTCATGGTGTTTTAGTGTAACCTTTATTCTTGTGATTTTTAGAAAAAGGTGGAAAATCTATATTATAATAAAATAGATATTTAAATGATGAATTTACATATATTTATACAAAAACAATTTTTAATAAATATTTTATATTCCAAAAATCTCATTTTCTTAAGATGTCGTATTTTAAACCTTTCGAGACCGAATGCTCCTTGCGGAGGTCTGAATCTCGCACTACTAGCCCGAGGGTGCGCGATAAACCGCACGATCCCGAATGGGTTCCCCAAAGATGGGTTGTAGCGGCGCTTTGCAAAGATTGTAAAATACTAATCTTTTAGAAAACGGTTTTATAAATTAAAAGGTATTTATTTAAAAAAGTGTAATTTTCCGTATTTTAGGTTCTAGGGTTTTCTAAGCCAACTAGCCTATTTCTAAATGGTCTAAACGACAAGTCGTTAGAATCCTCAAATCGCCTCTTCACCGTCAATTGTGGCCAGGTAAGTACAAGTGAGGAGGGAGGGATCCGCTCACGAATCGTGAGACGGGCCTTTTAAAGTTATCCAAGCTCACCTGCCTAACCTAGACACCACAAAGTCAGTTTAGATAAACGATCGATGTCCACAACTTATCGTATTTTCCTAGTAAGAACTATTTACTAAAAAGTGTAACAAATCTAAAATCTTTAAGAATGGTTTTATGAAGATTATGGTATTTTAATGTAAAGTCTTGTATTTTCGTATTCTAAATTTTGATGATATCAATTAAAGTTGTATTTGCGTGTGTGTGGAGGTAGGTCATTACCTCGTGACTTATTTTAAGTTATTGTGATGTTTAGGGGTTAAACATGATAAATTAAACATGAGGGTATTTAAGTGAAAGAATACGGTATTTGCAAAAGTTATCATTTCATGTGTGAAAACTCATTCAAATTGATTTTTACAAGTTTAGTGATCAAGATGAGAATGTTTAGGAATGATGGAATTGATTAGAATAAGAAAAATAAATATTATGGTATTAATGTGAAAAGAATACGATATTACAGAAAAGTTATCATTTCATGTGAGAAACTTTGTCCAAATTAATTGTTATGTGATTAATGGTCATCATGAATATGTTTAGGTATTATGGTATGGGTGACAAGTAAGATTTTGTAGAAAAACCGAATCGGAAATCGGTTTGTTCCGATTTCCGTCGGGTTTCATAAAGTCGTATTTTGAGAAGTAGAAAAGAGAGAAGAACGGGACTTACGGGTTTCAAACTCTTCTAAAGAGTATAGAGGAACAAGGGAAATGGCTGAGATGTTGTTTCGTCGCCGGTTGCTTCAAAGAACGTCGCCGGAAATCCGTCAGCGCTTCGCCGTGAACTCGGTTTCAAAACACACTTTTCTTATGGAAATTTCAAGAGAGTAAATCTAAGGTTTTGGGATGAGAGGGTGGAGGGTAGAGGGTAGGGGTCTATTTATAGGGTAGCTAGGGTAGGGTAGGTGAAAAGGTTTTGTTTATTAAAAAAAAAATTGTAAAAATTTAAAGAAAAACATTAAAATTTTGTAGTAATTAGGGTGTATTAAGAATTCTGGAACTGATATAATAAAAAGGAGTTAACATGGGGTTATGGAATGTGAAAAGGCAAAAATTTCGTTTTGGGGACTCGGCCTTTCGGCCGAGTCCGGCCGGCGGCGCCGGCCGATTCGGCCGGCTGACTCGACCGATCCCGGCCGAGTCCGGCGACCAAAACGAAGAGGGTCTTCTGGTGGGGCTTATGGCATACTCCGTTTTTAGGGTTCAGTTCATCTTTTGGGAGTTATGGCCTGTGGACTGTTGGGCTTCCAAGAATGAAATAAAACCCTTGCACCACCTTCGCAAGAGAAGCAGTAGTTGCGGCAACTCAAGCAGAAGAAGAATCAATACCAGAGGTAGTTCGAGAGTTCGACGATGTATTTTCTGACGATATATCAGGTTTGCCTTCCGATCGAGCTCTTAAATTCAGTATTGACTTAGTACCAGGAGCACAACCGGTAATCAAAGCACCTTATAGACTAAGTCCGGAAGGTTTGAAGGAAGTCCGAACACAATTGGACGAATTACTGGCGAAAGGATGGATTCGTCCTAGCACTTCAAGTTGGGGAGCACCTGTGCTACTGGTGAAGAAGAAGGAAGGTTCATACAGAATGTGCATCGATTATAGGGCCTTGAACGAAGTCACTATAAAGAACAAGTATCCACTTCCGCGCATCGATGATTTATTCGATCAGCTAAGTGGATCTTGTGTTTTCTCTAAATTGGATTTTCGTTCAGATTATCATCAGGTGAAGGTCAAGGAAGCTGATATTCACAAAACAGCTTTCAGAACCCGCTATGGACATTACGAATTTCTAGTAATGCCATTTGGAGTGACCAATGCACCAGCAATATTCATGAACCTAATGAACCAAGTTTTTCGGGAGTATTTAGACAGGTTTGTTGTCATCTTCATCGACGACATCCTGGTATATTCTAAGAATCGGAAAGAGCATGCAGAGCATCTACGAATTGTCCTGGAAACTCTTCGACAACATAAGCTTTATGCCAAGTATAGCAAGTGCGAGTTTTGGCTAAATCAAGTTGGTTTTCTTGGACATATCGTATCAGGAGAAGGAATTTCTGTGGATCCAGCCAAAGTTTCAGCAGTTAGCGAATGACCTACACCAAAGTCAGTGAAGGACATTCGGAGTTTCTTGGGCTTAGCTGGATATTACAGAAGGTTCATTGAAGGATTCTCAAAGATAGCAACACCTCTGACCAAGCTCACACGAAAAGATGAAGAATTTGTGTGGTCAGAAGCATGCGAGCAAGCTTTCGTAGAACTCAAGTCAAGACTGACATCTGCACCTATTCTCGTAATACCGGATCAATCTGGAGGATTCGAAGTGCATTGCGATGCATCCGGTAAGGAATTAGGATGTGTTCTACATCAGCACGGTAAGGTTGTGGCTTATGCTTCAAGACAACTGAAGACTCATGAGCGCAATTATCCGACGCATGATTTGGAGTTGGCAGCAGTCATCTTTGCTCTCAAGATTTGGCGTCATTATCTACTTGGTGAACGAGTAAACATCTACACAGATCATAAGAGCTTAAAATATGTGTTTACTCAGAAGGAGTTGAATATGCGGCAGAGAAGATGGTTAGAACTCATAGCGGATTTTGACATCAACTTGCAATATCACCCAGGAAAGGTGAACGTAGTACCTGATGCTCTTAGTCGCCAACCATTATCATTGAATCTCACCGCTCAGTGGAAGCTTCAGCAAGACTTACATCAGATGGAGATTGAAGTAGTCATGCCAGGTGATGCTTCAAGTTTGATGAATCTACAAGTTCAATCAACCATTGTCAATCAGATCAAAGCAGCTCAAGCCAGCGATGCTAAGTTGCAAAAGATCAGAGAACAAGTGGAGAATGGACTCAGAACAGATTTCATCATCCATGAAGACGGATCTTTGAGATACGGCAGCAGATTGTGTGTACCAAAAGGTCCTGTTCGGGAAGAGTTAATGAAAGAAGCTCACAGCTCTCCCTATTCAGTACATCCTGGACGTACCAAAATGTACAAAGATCTACGTCAGAATTATTGGTGGCATGGAATGAAGCGTGAAGTAGCCAGAAGCGTCGCAAAATGTTTAGTGTGTCAGCAAGTAAAGGCTGAACATCACAGGACATCTGGACTACTTCAACCGTTACCAATTCCAGAACGGAAGTGGCAGCACATCACGATGGACTTTGTAACTGCTCTTCCTCGCAGCACAAAGGGTAACGATGCGATATGGGTCATTGTGGATCGACTCACAAAGTCGGCTCACTTCATCCCATTTTGAGTTGGACAATCAACTGAGACACTAGCAAAGAAGTACATGGAGGTAATAATCTAATTAAGATTTAAACACTTTATAATATACTATCTCCGATACCCATGAACTCATACAGGAAATTGTGAGACTTCATGGAGTACCGGTCTGCATTGTCTCCGATCGTGACACCAGGTTCCGATCGCAATTTTGGCAGAGTCTGCAAGCTAGCTTGGGAACAAGTCTGAACTTCAGCACGGCTTATCATCCACAAACAGATGGTCAGTCGGAACGAACTATTCAGATCTTGGAAGATATGCTCAGAGCATGTATGCTCGACTTCAAAGGATCGTGGGAAGATCACCTGCATCTTGTGGAGTTCGCATACAACAACAGTTACCAAGCAAGCATAGGAATGACACCTTTTGCAGCACTGTATGGAAGGAAGTGTCGATCGCCATTAAGTTGGGACGACATCGGAGATAGGGAACTTCTTGGACCAGAGATGATAGTAGCGACCGTTGATGTGGTTCGTACTATCAGGGAGAGGATGCGCATAGCCCAAGATCGACAGAAATACTGGGCTGATGCAAAGATACGACACTTGGAGTTCCAGCCAGGAGATCATGTATTCCTGAAAATATCTCCGAACCGCGGAGTGATCTGATTTGGAAGACGGGGTAAGCTAAGTCCGAGATACATTGGACCATTCGACATACTCGAACGAGTCGGTGAAGTGGAATACCGTTTAACGTTTCCACCCTCATTGGAAGGAGTGCATAACGTATTCCACATATCCCAACTCAGAAGGTATGTGAGTGACCCCAGCCATGTACTTGATCATTCCGAGCTCACTATACAGCCCGACTTGTCTTGTGAGCAACAACCTGTGGAGATCCTGGACAGGAAAGTGAAGACACTTCGGAACAAGGAAGTTAACTTGGTCCGGGTAATGTGGAGAAAAGACACTCCAGGAGAATCCACGTCGGAAAGGGAAGATGAAATGCGTGCAAGATATCCGCACCTTTTTGTAAACTAGTCCTCAAATAAAAGTTGTAAATTTCGAGGACGAAATTTTTGTAAAGAGGGTAGATTGTAACAACTCCAATTTTTGTATACATAAATTTGATTTAAATTTGAAGTATACTTGGAGTATTTAATGTTGCTGATATCACTTTAAGTATCTATTTTCCTACAATAATTACAAGAAGGAGCTTGTAGCTCATTGGTAATACCTTGCACTATTGAACCAAGCCACCAGAGTTCGAATCCTATGCCCCACATTATTTTTAGTTTATTTTTCTTTTAAAATTCTTGGAAGCCCAACAGTCCACATGCCATAACTCCCAAAAGATGAACTGAACCCTAAAAACGGAGTATGCCATGAGCCCCACCAGAAGACCCTTAACGAAAATGCAACCTTAAAAGGCATAGTTCAATGTAATTTACCATAAAGAAAAACTTTAGGATATTTTAGTGAAGGTTTTTTTACTTAAAAGCCTCTTATACTTTGTATTTACTTTAAAGATCCATCATACACTTAAATTGCACTAAAAAAAACTTTACCAGTTTTCCATCCAAAGTTAGTGCCGCTTTAGGAAGATTGAGCTTAAGCTTGAGTCGTCCTTTTACCTTATAGGTATTTAAGTAGGTCTTTCTTCCCAAAAAAAAACCCACATTCTCACTTCGCTGAAAATTGAGATTTAGCGCAAATAAATGATCGCCCACCTTTTGAATGAGGTTTCCCACTAACTCGAATCTTGCAATTGAAGGGAAAACGACACTCAATAAGCTCGTGTTGGAGAAGGTTGAGAAAGGCAAACCGGTTTCCATTATCAATTTAAGAGATCTTTGATCGAAACCTAAGCTTAAAGCTAACGTGAGAAAAATTAGGAATTTTGGAAGCAGTGGGATAGTTCTTTTTTAAACACTATCCCGATATTCATCGTTAATCCTCAAACGAAGTAACAGAAGATACCAAAAAGATTCTCTTTTTCGCAAGGTTTTTTTAGTGCAGCTTAAATGTAGGGGGTGTTTTAAGTGAATACGAAGAGAGGTTTTTAAGAAATTAACAAAGAATGGGGGGCTTTTTAGTAAAAGTCCTTTCAATGAAAATCCATGAAAGTTGGGTAATTCACAAATCCATCATGGAGAGTTATTATTATTATTGCAAGCGGAGAGGTAATCAGAGCCGTTGGATACAGTCCGCAATATCCAACGGTTGAATCGAAACTCAGATTCAAAAATCAAAACGCTTGTCTCATTACAATAAAACCCCCCATATGACCGTTGCAGCTCTCAAATCTCTCTCTCTCTCTTCTCTCTCTGTGATTTGATCCCAGATTCGACTCGAATTTCCAAATCGCTTCCAAGCCGTTTGAAGAGATCGATCTGAGAGAGCCATGGGCGAAGAATATTGTCTGTTGACGCTGCCTCTCCCTCAAGAGAAAGAACGATCATCATCATCACTAGTGGAAGAGATCCTTCAAGAACATCAAGGCATCGCTCAATCTTTTCCTTTGATCAGTTCGAATTGGGGCTTTTTTGGTGTTATTTCGTAGCTTGAGTGATCAAACCCTGGAAACCCTAATTTCCATCCTTGTTCTTTTCCTTGATAGATCAATTTCATGAACTGGATCTTGATTTCTTTTTTTTTTTTTTTGAATTAGGCGATGTTGAGGCCATCTCAGAAGAGGAGACGACTCAAGAAAATGGTAATTTTCTTCTTCTTCTTTTTCTAATTTCTATCCCTTTAATTATCTCGATTTGATCAAATTTTCTTATGGGTTTAGTGGTCCTCGCTGATTCAGGACAAAATCCAACCAATTCAAAAAAGTTTGACGAAAAAGGAAGCAACTTTCAGGTTTTTAACCTCTACCGGGTTAAAATTAAGGGACTTTTTTTTCCCTGGATAATAGCCTGAATCGCAAATTTTGATATATTTGTCTACAGAAATTTGAGGAAGACAGCATCATGTCATCGCCTGTACTAAAGGGTGAATCAATGGCATCTTTCTTTGGACCTGATGTCACTTCTGCTCTTCAGCTTCTTGGTATGTTGCTCTCCTCGTTAATTGTTGTGTTTATTGTCTTTTTGGCTTAATTCATAGATTAGCCTCATGGAGTCTTTTCTTTCATTTTAGGGACCAAGTACAATAGCTTGGTTAGAAAATGCCAAGAACAGACTGATGAAACCGATAGGTTGCAGGCAGACTGTGAATTGTTAACCAACAAGTGTATCCAAGAGTGTGTGTCTAGATATGAAGAGTTGGAGAAAAAGTATGCACATGAGTGCGCAGAAAGAAAACGTCTGTACAACGAAGTAATAGAGCTAAAGGGGAATATAAGGGTGTTCTGCAGATGTCGGCCTTTAAGCTCGGATGAACTATCCAAGGGAGTTGCTTCTGTTGTTGAATTCGATATGTCCAATGATTCCGAGTTGCAGCTCATCTGTTCTGACAACACAAAGAAGCAATTCAGATTTGATCGCGTTTTCAGCCCCAAGGACAATCAAGGTATAAGTTACTCCAGGCTTTACTTCTTTTGCATGCTCTTAAGTAGTAGTTTTATGGTTATGAGTAGATAGATATACATGTGCTCATTCAAGCTACTTAAATGGTTGCTTGTCCGTTTTTATAGGATACACGTTAATTTCCTATTTAAATTTAAGCACCAGTTTTCTACTCATGTTGCATTCAGAGGTTGTGTTTGCTGAGACATTGCCGATCGTAAAATCAGTCTTGGATGGGTACAATGTGTGTATTTTTGCCTACGGGCAAACTGGAACGGGAAAGACCTTCACTATGGAAGGGACCCCGGAGAACCGAGGTGTCAACTACCGGGCCTTGGAAGAATTGTTCAGGAGTTCCACTGAGAGACACTCTACGATTAGATATGAGTTTTCTGTGAGCATGTTGGAGGTTTATAACGAGAAGATCAGAGACCTTCTCACAGAGAATTCAGATCAACCTGCAAAGAAGTAATTAATTCATCTCTTTGGTTTGATCTAATTTAAAATTCTCGTGCTTACATATACTTGGTTTTTAATCCAAATGAAACTTTGCCTTTGTGAAAAGGTTGGAGGTTAAGCAAATAGATGGATCTCAGGAAGTGCCTGGTCTCGCTGAAGCTCAAGCGTGCAGCATGGAAGAGGTGTGGGAGATACTTAAGACTGGGGGGAAGAACAGATCGGTTGGATCCACTAATGCCAATGAATTAAGTAGCCGTTCTCACTGGTACATCCCTATCATTTTAGACTTTAGTAAAGATAGTATCTGGGTGAAATATTATATGCTCACAATTAATTCCAAAATATTTGTTGCCCGATTAAAGTCTTAATTCTTCTTCTGCAGCTTGGTGAGGGTGACCGTCAAGGGGAAGAATTTGGTGGATGGACAGAGGAGCAGGAGCCACATGTGGCTTGTGGATTTAGCTGGAAGCGAGCGAGTGGGTAAGACTGAAGTGGAGGGAGAGAGGTTGAAGGAATCTCAATTCATTAATAAGTCCCTCTCGGCGCTTGGTGATGTTATATCTGCCCTTGCCTCCAAGAATCCGCATATACCATATAGGTCTTTACCATTCTTAAACCCCTCCCTTTCCCCATTTCTCTCTATGTCACTTCTAAGTTCTAACTCATTGCTTTTTACATGAAAATCCACAGGAATTCGAAACTTACTCACTTGCTTCAGAGCTCTTTAGGTGAGCTAGTTTGCATTTTTTTTGTTAATTGTTTTTGTTTTAAAAAAGTTTCTAAAATAAACTGATATGGGATTATTTAATATGGTAAACTTTTGCTGCTTATCTTTGAAGTTTCTTATAATCTGAAAGTTGTTCTCCAGTTTTTATATTACTAGCCCGTTAATACTGGATTTGTGCAAAGCAGGAGGGGATTGCAAGACTCTTATGTTCACACAGATCAGCCCAAGCTCTGCGGATTTGGGAGAAACTCTTTGCTCCCTTAACTTTGCTAGTAGAGTTCGGGGTATCGAGTATGGCCCAGCCAGGAAACAATCTGATCCAGCAGAGAGTTTTAAGCTTAAACAGATGGTAGTTTCATACAATGATGTCTGTGTTTTCGTTGTTCTGTTGATTCGTTTCATATTTTAATTTTCTGAATTGTCTCTCTACAGGCAGAGAAGCTCCGGCAGGAAGAGAAGGAAAATGCAAGATTAAACGAAAGCCTGCAGTTAATCCAGCTTAAATATGTATCAAGAGAGAATGTATTTAAAACACTTCAAGAAAAGGTAAATCATGGAAGTTGCCTGAAATAAAACCTTCCTATGAACCCCCTTTTACTCATTCCTTCAAAATATAAGAATTGAAATAGGCGGTGTCACCAGATATTAATACCTCTCATCAGAATAAGTAAATAAATAAATAAATAAATAAATAAATAAAATCAGATATATCAATACCTAACTTAAAGAAGAAAGTAATAATTTCTTAACTAAAATCTTTTTTTAATTCGTGGTGTCTTCCTCCCAACCCCTCTATATATTGTTGCTTGTTTGTTCCTCTTCCATTTTATTGTGTCAGTGACAACCCTATTTTTATTTGTGTTGTGACAGATAAGAGAAGCTGAACAATCATGCAGAAACTATCAGATGAAGGTATGCATAAGAAATAAATGTAAACCCAAGTGGCTATGAAAATTGTATATGATAGTAATTGAAGAGTTTTGTTAGTTATCTTTATTTTCATTTCAATTAGTTTATCTTTACTATATTTTAACAAGAAGAGAATACAGATGCGCGTCCATGCGAATAGCAGTCTTCCCTTTACACGGAAAGGAAGAATAAACGGGAAACTGGCCCTTTATACAATCCTGCATAATCTACATATCAGTCATTTGCAATTTTTTCTTTGGAATGCATACTTTTGCGCATGCATATTCTTATCAAGAGGAAAGCTGTGAACTAGAGATGAAAATAGATTTTATTATTCACACCTGTCTAAATGATACTTCTTTGTATTCTCTGGAAATATTATGCATTTAAAATTCACAACTGATTATTCTACAAATACTTTCCAAAATTATTTCTTTAGCATAAAAACTCCTTTGGTCCTAGTATTTATGATTTTGCAATGATTACCTCTGTTTAATGTGGATTCTTTTATGCGAACCTGCAAATTATTCCCTTTGACTTTGTTTGCACCAATACTTACAACCCTAAAGTTAGCACTAGAAACCTTGACACTCATTAACTACTTACCTATTTTTACACATCATAAGCACAGAAAGTCATCAGGATTGTTTCTTCAAATATAGTTGTTTATTAAGCATCACAAAATATGTTCTCGAAGCTGCATACCTTAAAAACACCTGGAGGCTGCATTACATTGCAGGACTACTTGAATACATTTTATTTTATTTGTGCCGCCACCAGGTAAGCTCTAAGCTTGACTGGAAATAGGTTTGAACCTTTAAGTTTGCCTTCGATATTTGCATGGCAAAATCCTGAAGGGTTTGATTGCAACAAAAAGACTTCAGCGAAGTAGTACGGTTTCTTTTAAATTTGCATTAGTTGGAGCTTTTAATGGTAGCTAGGCTTAAAACCATTAGCATCATCCCTTGTTATATCTGCATATCTTAAACACAATTTACCATTTTTTATAAAAAATCTATGGAACGAAACCATTGGATTGGAATATAGAAACCACGTTTTAATGTGATGCATAAGTTCTTATCAATGATCAATGGAGACTTAAGTTCCATGTTCAGTCGCACTCCACCTTTCGCCTACTATTCTTGAAAAGTAACAAAGGGTTAATAATGAATAGTAATTTAGAGATTAGCCGTAGAAAGAGAGTTAATTATGGTGTTGGATTCATAAGGAGCAGAAATGAATTAGGTTTATTGGATGGAAATGGTATCTGGTAAATAAAAAGTTATATATGAATGGCAATTTAACAGTGTTAAGTCTTCAGAGGGTGCCAACTGCTAGTAACCAAGTTTAGGGTCTGTGAGTGTTGGGGCGACAATAGGGAGTCAACCAACCCTAAAATTCTTAGTGGTGGTGGACCCATCACTTTCTTAGCGATTTTTCTTTCATGTATGACATTGTACATTGAGATTTCTAGAGAATATTCTTCGCATATAAATTGCTAAAAACATAATCAGAATATATAATTTTTTCGACCTACTTGTGCATGTAAATTCTTATGATACTGGACATACTGAATTCATCCTCTACATCTCTATTGCAAAATATTTTTCCTTTTCAAACTTTTCAATGTGTTATACATGCCCAGAATCTAGGGATAACGAGGAAATTTGGTTGAATGTGGCAGGTTAGAGACCTCGAGAACCAATTAGCTGATCAAAAGAGAGCAAAAGCTCAAATAGGAAGCAGAGATTCAGCCAATTTTTTTAAGCCGCCGCTTGCTCCCATAAATGAGAGGCAACCTCTGAGCCGAACCACCAACCACTTGCCACCTGGAGGCGCTCGGAGGAGTAGCATAACAAGCACAATGCGGGCATTTGAAAATAAAGAGAACATGCTGGGGACAAAGCAATCAACATCATACATCAGACAGAGCAAGACTGTGTCGAAAGCTCGAAGAATTTTACTGTCACCTGTAGTTCGAAGCATACCAGTTCAACCCAAGAGGAGAGCCTCTATTGCTATCCTTCCCACTCAAGCAGAAAACAAGCATCAGCAATTGAGGGAACCAAGGAGAAGGATGTCAGTAACGACTTTCGCTCCTCCGATGCCCATAACTCCCCTTGCATCAGCAGCTGCAACTCCTGATGGAAAAGGAATTAGTAGATTCAGCAGTACTAGTTTATTATCGAGCAGCAGCAAGTTCTCCAGCCCATCAAATATGCCGGTGCGGAAATCGAGGATTCCAACCTTTGCTTCCCCACGACAAAGGCTTCGTCTAGTTTCCAGCCCAACAACTTCTAGTAGCTGCTTTAATAATGATAATAATAATGCAGCACCACCGCTGAATAAACTGTGCTTCAGTATTCAGAAAAGACTAATTGTTGGCTCCCCAGCATCTCAACCAAGGTACTCTGCTCGGTTGGGACAATCATCTATTGGCAATCGGTCTGTTTTGGACAAGGACTCGTTTGTTGGACGATTTGGTACTGCTCAAAGAGTTTTGTGCAAGAGGCGCAGGCAATCGGTCATCTGAGAAGTAGCTCCATTTCCATGTATGATCTCTGGTGAAATAGGTGTAGTGTCTAGTGAGATTATTCTCCAACTGCTTTGTTGAGATTATTACATTGTACTTTTCTTTGTGAGCAAACGGGAAGAAAGTTCTCGAACACAATATTTGAAGGTAATGGGCTTGTCCTGGTCAATATGTATTATCAGTGTGCTTTTGTATTTTCATCTCAAGGAATTTTATTTCATATTGAAGTCGCATTACTTTCCTAATGTTTTTCAAATGCATCTTATTGAGTTCAGCCTTGTACCTATTTCGCATTGTGTTGTTACTCACAGTTGATATATTTATGTCTTATTAAAGTTGACTTCTGTTCAAAATCTGCCCTTTATCTTCGTTGATGTAGATGCTCAGTTGATTTTTTACAACCTGACTGCAAAACAATTACAAGCATGATGTCTTACTTGTTGTTAGTTACTCAACATCTCTTTACCATACTGCTTCCTTCCCCTTCAATACAAATACCAGTCTTACAAATTAAGACACCAAGTTTACAAAGTCCAAGCTAACAATGAGACAAAAACGGTAATAACAAGAAGTTCAGTTTATATTGCAGATTCAACATTAATCACACTTCATCATCGACGCAGACAAATTACGAACTACACTCATCATTGCCTCTTTATTTCTAAAAGGTGATGTTCACGAAACGGACTAAGATTACAGGAAAGATTGCATCGGAACTGCATATCCTACAACAGTCAGATTGTTGATCTTTCGATCAGGGAAAGAAGATAATAAAAATAATTTAAATTACATTATCTAAAAGCAGTTTCTGACGGTTTATTTCTTTGACTACAAAACCCTTGGCGTCCCTTCTCTTCCCTCTTCTTTATCGATCTATCATGTTACTTAAAAGAAACAGAAGACCTTTTCTATGCTGGCTTCAACCTTTTCGGGGTAACTAACAAAGACCTCCGCAGAGCGAGTATTGCGATCCAAGTAAACTTTGAAATCTTCTCCTTTATCATCAATAACAAGGCAGAACTCAAAACTGTCTTCAAAATTTGAGCATGTAATCCTTTGAAGAAACCTGGTATGCCTTCTTTGCTCCATATAGCGGAAAGAGCACCCATCATTGTTTTGGGGGATTTAGGTTGTCCTTTCTTGGACTCCTCTTCGTTGTTATCAGCAGCCTGAATCATGACCTTACACCTGGGCACAAATTCATATACATCTTCTAACTTAGTGAAAACCATATGCTCCATTACAGAAGGGAGGAGAACTGAATCGGCAAACATCAGTTTTGCAAAATATTTGGAGTTCAAAGTAAAAAGACAGAACCTGTAAACAGTTGAATACCTGATTGCTGGATATGTCAATACGGTTGCCACACTCTTAGAGATAGCACCTAATGCAAAAGCTGATAAGGCTGAGAGCGCTTCTGACGACCCTTTAGATCCTGACTCATTTGCGCTCAAAAGCCTTTGTTTCAACTGATCAAAGACTGTATACTGCATATATTATAATTTCAAGTCATAAAAGAGACGAATTCAGTAAAGGCTCTGATATTTAGTTTGTAAAGGTTCTATTATTTAGTTTATCTCCTTAAACCTTATGAAACAAATGACAACACGGTCATGGTTCAACTACTTATTTATTTCATAAAAGCATGACATTAGTGTTATCCACTGCTTTTCTTATTATTACGAGTTAGCTCAGCAGAAGAGTACCTGTATAGCAGGATTTGAAGTCAAGAGAAGCGAGATGCCTAGCCCATCAAATGCTTCGCTCCATGAACTCTTTGATATAGATTCCCATAATCCCTTGGATTTTCCAAACTCACTTGTTTGCATCCTGGATGCTGCTGTATCCAATGGCTATATATGTTGGGAGAAATCAGCAGGTTAACAATACAATTTTAAAAAAAATTAAGAATCCCATGATTATCTCCAACATGATGCAGGAAATTTACCCACCTGTGTGACAATAGCAGTACAAGCACCAGCAGCAGCCGCAATAACCAAGTTTGCTTTTGTTCCAATGGATTTGACTCGGCTCTTCTCTAAATAAAGCCTTTTAAAATAGCTATAACCGTAAAAATAAACAAATTGTGATATGAACGACTGCAGATTCTTGGTCCCAAGTCCCTGATAGAGCGAAAGAATTTGGCTAGTAGAGATTGCTTCCCGCAGCACATCCGAGAGGTTCCTGATTAGCAGATTCAAAAAACAAAAACACGATCAATGACCTATCCTATATAGATATTATGATAAGTCATATTTCATTAAGTCAGCGGAATGGGTAGTCACAAAAAATTCTTCTATGTACCGTGTGCATGTACCTGGTCATGAGAGAGAAAGAAATAGAAGTATGGACCTCACAAAGCTGCCCAAAGGTCTCAAAAATCCCCATCCATTTCTCTTTCCTGTCCGAGTGCATTGCACCTGATATATATTGTGTTGGGATGTGTCTCGTATCCATTCGCGTGCCTAGAGGGAGTCCGAATTAGACTCAGGCCTTTTGGGCCGGGCCATCTATTAGTGTGGGTTGCTAATAGGTGATGGATAGTGTTAGGGTTTGGTAGCACTATATGTACTACTATCACGAGGAGTTGGTGTAGAAGGCCAAAGTGTAACCTTTTTAAGGGTTTGGTGTTGCCCCCTCTATTGTGATGTGAGGGCTGGAGGGGGGGGGGGATGCGTGATGAGAGTGAGGATGTGTGAGTTCTCTTATAGTCTCTTTTAGGCCTAGGTCGTACCACGTTAAATCCGGTGTTTTGTGCATCTTATCTTTGTGTTCTTGATGGTTTGAGGGGATCGGAATCCCAACATATTGAATACTTTCTCGAGAGCCACCACAGCCAGGGTTGGTTTCGCTCCGTTCAGTATATAAACATTCATGCAGTAATATTTTAAAAGTTGAAATCTTTAGTCTGCAAACTTTAATATGGTGAGTTTAGGTGCTATGAGAAATCAAATTGTATCCTTTTCCTCATACGGAATTAAATTATCATTCTTCCTCCTCTCTATCTCTATTAAATTATCAAACCCTGATAGAAAAGGTAGTATATGAATCAAAAGCGATGAAATTGGACCAATCTGACAGCAATCGTGGATTAGAAACGAGTAATGGAGCATGGATCTAGCACAATAGAGATGAGATTAACATTTTTGAAAAAGAAAAGAAGAGGGTTTAATAAATGGATTACTTGTATTTCTGGAGACCTTCGGATGATTTGACATCGGCCTGGTACTTGGTCTTGCAGGTGTCGAGCGGATACAGGATGGTGGTGCTCACCAGCGCTCCCACTGCTCCTGATGTCGCCTCCGCCAACGATTCTAGATTCATCTCTCTCGATTGATCAGCACCACTTCAAAGAGATCAAATTGAGAGTGATTTTGCTACGATATCGGCAGCAGCAGATAATGAGGGATGCCACTTAAAATAACAACAAAGAGAAAGAGAGAAAGGATGGAGGCTGGATCTGTTGGAAACTGCGAAGCGTATCAGACCCTCTCTCTTCCTCTCTCTATGCGTCTCTCTCTCTTTATTTATTTATATTGGAGAGAAAAGGGCAGAGACGCGTTCGTAAGAGAACACGGCAGCAGCGACTGCATCCGACCCGATAAACATCCGATCCGATTCATTGCCCCGTGTGAGACTTGTTTCTGTTTTTCCTTTTTCTTTTTCTTTTCTTTTCTTTATTTTCCTGGACCCTAAAGATATGACGCTAGTGTTTGCTATTTTTCTTTCTATTTTTGCACAGACGGGTAGATTAATGTTTACAGTACCTCTTTCATTTAGATAGATATGCCCGACGCAGTTAAGTTCATTTCTGACATTGTGTTTAGGAGCTGAAGGGAGTGCAGCTTGACCGACAAGCCTTAATCGCCATGGCTCGGGCATAGATTAATATCGGCCAAAGCCTTCAATTAGTGAGCCAAGAAAACAGCTTCAATGAAACTGTGCCATGCAGTTGGAGCCATGAGCCCCATCATGATGAAGGGTCATAAATGCTGCTGCCTACGAAAGAGAATGGAATCCCTTGATCAGTCGAGAAATTTATCTTAATTATTTTTTATCTTGCACTTTTTATCTATGCCATGGATGTCCCTTTTATTAGTAGCGGGATACGACCATGTTGTCGGTGTCCCTCCTGGAATAGAGTGAAACCCCTTCATTATCAACTAAAACTGCCAACTTTATGGCACTGGCGGTCAAGGATATTAGAGTTGGGCATGAGTTTAAGCCCACGTTCCGTCCGGTGCAGTTGGTGGTCGGCTGAAGATGTACTCTTTCCTCACTGCCATGCAATTTACAAAGAAATCCCTCTCCTTCTCTCTTCATGTTCATTGTTTTAGAAATTTCAATTTTCCTTCTGCTTTGATATTGCTTTTTTCCTTTTTCAATAGAAAACGATAGGGAAAAATTACAAGCAAGCTGGGCCTCATGCAACCCTTTCAGGCCTTGTGGAGATTTGGGCCGGCAAAATGTGAAATTCACGCCATCGTCGTCATAAACAAGCTTACAAATTAATTTCCCTTTTTACCCCAAACAAAACAGACGATTAAAATTCTAATTTGGCCCTTGCTTCCCTTTCTCATTCTCTCTCTCTCTAAAAAGTGAAAAAAAAGAAGAGCATAAAACCCTAACAATAAGCGATGATGCGCCATCTCCACTTCAAATTGATTAAAGAATAACGACGGCGGCGACGATGATGGCCGCTGCTTCATCGCAACAGAACAACACAAATCAGCAGCAGCAAGAGGACAAAGGGGAGAAGATCGTCGCCGATCGCTACCTGAAGAAGGAACTCCTCGGCGAAGGAACCTATGGAGTCGTCTTCAAAGCCCTCGATACCAAGGTCCCTTACCTATCAAAACCCCTCTCCTTCTCTCCAGTTAGGGTTTTTTTTCATTTGATATTAGGCTCCAGGATTTTTGCAATGAATTGTCTCTTCATTTGATTTGCACCAAAAAGGGTAAACTTTTAAGTCTTGTGATCGAATATTACTTGATTTTGTGTGTTAAAAGAACAAGTTTTTGTTAAGCAATGGAAAGTGACTGAAGTAGAGAAAAATGTTCGTGTATCAAAAGCTTTGTTGTCCTATTTCATTACCAAGAAATCTAGAAACGCTAGGTTTTTTCATTTGTGTGTGTTTTGTGGATGATGTAGGATCATGTTTACAAATGCAAGTTTACAAATGTGTATAGGGTTCAACCTTAAGTCATATTTGATAGTAACATTGTCAAATGCTATCTATATATAACTATCATCTAGAACTCGAGACTAGACACTCGGCAGGTATCGGATTTGTTGGTAGGAATCAACCCATTAATAAACTTAGAATACGATTGAAAACTGCATCCTTGTGGATGGGTTGGGAAAGTACAGTAACTTTTTAAAACTCTGGTTTGTATGTCATCACTCGTTGGATAAGAATCTTGATCGTCATCTGATACAATATGTATACTGGGAGCTCTAATTAACATTTAATATCTGTTTATGCATTGGTTGTTAATTGTTAGTATTACGTTAGCCTATATCCTGATCTAAATTATTTGAAGGTTAGAGATTTCCCTTTGTAATGCCATATTCTAAATGATGTTTGATGATGATAATCGACATTTGCAGACAGGACAAACAGTCGCAATTAAGAAGATTCGTCTTGGGAAGTACAAGGAAGGTGTCAATTTTACGGCACTAAGGGAAATTAAGCTACTAAAAGAGCTGAAGGATCCCAATATAATTGAGTTAATTGATGCGTTCCCCCACAAGGGTAACTTGCATCTCGTTTTTGAATTCATGGATACTGATTTGGAAGCTGTTATTCGTGATCGGAACATTCTTCTTTCTCCGTCTGATATCAAGTCCTACATGCAAATGACACTGAAAGGGCTTGCAGTTTGTCATAAAAAATGGGTTTTGCACAGGCATTAGTTTCTTACTGCCACCCTCTGAACAGATACTATACTCAATCTGCCATAACTAACCTATGTGAGCTCATGTAACAGGGACATGAAACCTAACAATTTACTCATTTCTGTGGATGGCCAGCTCAAGCTTGCAGACTTTGGGTTGGCACGCATTTTTGGCAGCCCCGATCGCAAATTTACTCACCAGGTATCTTTGGTTGTAAAGTTTACGTGCCTACAAACTACAAGATTCTGTACTTAAGGCAGTATAAAGCCATAAAGGATACACATAATTTGTTAATTCTGTACCAGAACCTTTATGTTACTTTTGAATGTTTGCGTGCTTTGCGATTTACCCCTAAAAACCGAATCATTGATAAACTATCCTGATCTGTTTGATCACCTCTGGAACTCGGCCATGGCCATTCCATTTGAACCTGTAACATCCCTTTTGATAAGACAGCCCTATACTGATCACCATACTCGCCGAACCTTTTTGAAGTTGATTTGTAAAAATTAGAGTGGCTTAGGGGCACAAGAGAGGATTGAGGGGCCAACTATTTATGCATGCTAACTATATGTCTGGATGCACATGATTAATAGCAAAGCATGGTATGATACATATGCAAATTCTAAAGAAGATAATGTAGATGAAAGGATTGCAAATTAACAAATGCAAGACCTAATCTATATTATCAACATACATACAAGAGGTCCGAGATAAATAAACTTTATAAACTTTAAGCATGTTAATCACAAATGAATAGAAGAGTTATAAAGCATTTGATTCATGCTTGGTAATCGTTAACCCAAATTTTGTAAATAGCCTACTAATTCTTTGTAAAAGATCCAAATATTTAGAAAATATCAAGATTTCAGGAGATGTTCAATAACTAATCAACTTAACCCAGATCAGTTATTAGTTAACATTCGTAATGAAGCCCTACAAAACCTTCACTGTACTTGTTGCTAGCAATGTGTCCCTGATTAAGTACTACACAAGGAGGAATCAACTTTAGATGCTTGATTTTCCTGTAGGCTTTGGTGCTCTGACTAGTAGCTGTCTGTGAAAAGAAGATGGTCCTGAGCTTAAACTTTTGGATCTGGTCCGGGTTCATATCTCGATTACTTTTTACTGCTCTTCGATGAATACTGGCTGATACTGATCCAGATTGAGTTCTGGAGTGACTAAGGGCTGTTTTGATAAATCTGGACTGAAACTTGGGTTGTTGAATATTTGTAGGTTGAAATTGCGTTAGATCTCGATGGATTCAGATTTGAACTGTTCTTGATTGTTTGTGGACTGAACCGAATAGAAAAGAGAATCAATATTGCTTCAAATCTGTCGATTTATGATGGTGAATGGATGTTGACAAAAGTATGAAGGGTGAGGTGATGTTGAGGATTAATCGGGATGAGGAATTTCATAGGATGTGGAAGATGCCTGTATCGGTGTTTGCATTTGTCCCCCCCCCCCAAGCGGAAAAAAAACACCCAAAAAAATGAAAAGGAAAGGGAAGAAGAAAAAATATGCTACTTTTGATAATTTTACCGTGCATATATCTGTGTTTTTGTCCATGTCCATGCTTCATAGGATATTATGAGCTTAGCATAGTTTTTGTCCGTGTTTTTGTCCATGACATATTGTCTGGTTTATGTAGAAACCTACAAATTTTGACTGCATACGTTATCGAAGTGCATAAACTATTCTTTTCCATTACAATTCAAGATCAAAATCGGCATTTATCACCATCACCACCAGTTCACCGCCGTCGTGATAACCCATGCCTTATCTTTTCCCATTAAAACGGAGTCAATATGGATCATGGCTTAGAGTAGAAGCTCCAGAATAGATTTGGCCAATTTTTCATAGTGGATATCTAAGCTCTAGCCTATTATCAACCCTCAATAAGAATGTGAGCCTTTGCTAGAATGTAGCAAAGTTTCCCCTTTTGACACCCCCCCCCTGGTTTACCTGCTTTATAGCTTGCATTTTATGCATGAAGTGCATAAGAAAAAATTATATAACTAATGATTGGGTTGTGAACTCCTTCTTTAGGTTTTTGCTCGTTGGTACAGAGCACCCGAATTATTATTTGGCAGCAAACAATATGGGCCTGGAGTGGATGTGTGGGCTGCAGGCTGTATATTTGCTGAACTTCTCCTCAGACGGCCGTTTCTACAGGTGAGATTTTGTTGTTAGTAAATTACCTTTTATATCATATTATTTATGTTCTTAGGTGTTGGGTCAGAGGTTTTTTGTCAACCGTAGCTGCAGAATAGGATGGCTCATTGTTGTGAAACGCGTATGGTGCATAACTGGGCCTAGTTGGTACCAATTTCCTCTTCAATGTAAGAGGTCGCAAGTTCGATCCTCGAAGGGGTTGATTTCAGGAAAAAAAAGTTAGTGCATATAACACAAACAGATCATAGAAATTCGGTATAATGTGGTATTAGACATAAATTGCTTTTAATCATTAATTTAGATAATCCAAAAAAAGAACCAATAGAATAAAGTATGTCGCTGGTGAGAGAGAGAAAAGAATTGTGCATTTGTGCTTTTATCCTTTTGGGTATCAAGTGGATTAGATGGATAACATGTATTGAAATATATGCATCATATTAAATGATGTTGGATGCAGAACAATGGCGACAAAAATACTAAATTGAATCGACAAAATGCAAAGAGATTGAGAGTTAAATAAGAGAATGGACTTATAGAGGTGCGTTTGATAGAATTGTAACAATTTTTGTTAGATACTTTATTGGTAAGAGGAGAGGAAGGCCTCCTGCCTCACAGATTGTTGAGTAGTTCAAAACTGCACAATATAGAGTTAATCATGTCACAAAGTGTTCTATTCTTCTTTTCTGCCCCCCCCTTCCGTTGTGGTGCATAAGGAGTAGTAATCCGAAGTCATCTCTTTCAGAAAACTGAGTATATTCGGTAGAGGTGTATTCGTCATCCCTATCAGGTTTATGAATCTTTATCTTCTTTTCTAACTAGTTCAACTTTAATTTTAAAGAAAATAATTTTTTGAAAAGCTTTATTTTTAGATCAAATCAAATAAACATGACACTATTTGAAAAATCATTAAAAACGGAAGAAAGTGTCTTTTCCCACCACGGGTCAAGATACCATTCAATTTGCAAATATCACCATGCATGATCTCGAGAAGCTTGGTGCTTCTTTCAATAGAAGGAAAAGATTTTCTATGTTGGTTTACTTGAGTACAAATCACACACATATATTTGCAATATTTGCTGTGTGAAAATCAAATCTAGATATCAAATTATAAAGAATCATTCTTTTCCAAGTATTCAAATTCACGTATCCTAATCTACCATTCCTATATATCACAAGAATCAGCAATATATAGATATAGAACTAATATTTTTTAATTTCATAGAAGGCATAAACACGGTTTAAACAGACCCCGACATGCATAATCTTTACCAATAAAGTTCCATTCTACGAGATTACAACTCGTTCGGACTCAAAACACAAGTTTGTCACCATGTTTATTTATTCGATAACCAGAAATAAGATTTTTATTTAGGTCATGTACATGCTGCATGTTATGTAGTGGGATTATCTTTCCCGAAGAAAGTTTAAAGTTTGCCTTTCTCGAGTCCTTCAGTTGTGCTAGCAATTTTCCATTATCGCTGATTCGTCTTTTCCAACATGTTGGTAAGAGAAAAATAATTCACGGTTAGGACATACATGAACGGTAGCACAAGTTATCAACCCACCAATGGCTAGGTTCAAAATATAAATTAAATACTATACACATGGCTACTAACCTTTGATCATTGGTTCTACTGCAGCGGTTTCGGATATAGGCTGAGAAAGAGTAGAAGCCTTAGGTATTGAGTTTGGCCATAATTTTTATTATCCCTACCTTTCTTGTGTCGGCAATGCCTACCAAAGTGGTTAGGTTTACTGCATTCAAAACATTCCCACACGGACATGTCCTAAATATTGGAGTTCAATTTGAGGGAGTTCTTTTTTTTTTTGCTGTTAGAATTTGGTTCCGAATATTGCTTGAATTTGGGTTTATTTTGAAGAACTTTTAGAATCGGCTGAAAATCAACAGTGTTAGGTTCCCTCGTCCTTACTTTACTCTTATCCTTAATGTGAAGAGAAATGAAAAGGTCATATAAGGATATGCTTCCCTCTTATGTTTAAGTGATCCTAAATTCTTTTGAAGAAAAGGCAATTTGTTATGAATAGCAACTTGGAAATTTTCCATAAAATTATATCTTTTTGAGACATTTCATGAAGAACAATGGTTTGCAAATCATTGGTTTGTTCAAGAATAGATTTATTATCAATCATTTTAAATTCAAGAAACCTATAAACAACTTATGTTTCGGAACCCCCGCCCCTTCAGTAGAATATATTTTTTCAAGAGCATCTCAAAATTCCTTAGCCCCAATAGTTGTCCAAAAAATACCATACAAACGATTAGATTAGCAAACAAGGATATTACCATAACAAAGATAACTTTTCATGTTAAATTTTTCCATCTTGTGAGACCTAGCATGTCCAAGCTCATATCTCGGAGGGGAATCGGTTTAAACATTAACAATTTTCAATTAGATTAACCAAAACATCATTTTTGGTTGCTAGCTAATAAAATTGGTTCCATCAAATTTCTTAGGTTTTGAAGAGAAACGGTGAAGTGAAGTTTTATCATAAGATTGTTGAATGCAAAACAATGGCGACTATATTAAATCAATAAAATGCAAAGAAGACCGAGAGTAGAATTAAGAGACAAGGGACTTGTTGGGGAGCGTCTGAAACACATTGACTTAGGATAGATTTTTCATGTTTTGTGGTTTTCATGCATATTTTATGAATTAAAGTTTGAGCTTTTAGTGCATGTTATTGGTTTTGGGTATTGGCTCATAAGACACTCTTTTTTAGTCCTACATTTGACTGGGAATTGTATGTCGACGGGTATAAGTATAAGCACCTTTATTGCAAGGGGTGTGAGTAGAAAAGGGGATGTGCTTGCGTGCACACAAGTCAAGCCTAAGCTGAATGGAATTTGAGCGACTCCATTTGTAAACGTGTTAACCGGGAATGTCCATGCGCGTCACACACACAAACTTCATTTGGAAACGTGTTAACCGGGAATGTCCATGCGCAATGGGTGCAAATCCTCAATTTGATCCTTGCGATTTTTTATTCTTTTTGAGTTTCAAAAATTCATATCCCATTATGAAGAGATTGTAACATTCTCGGGAAACCATTCGATCGCCATGGCTTGACAATAGACGAAGGGGCGAGTGCTGAAGTGAGTCCTTATCCAATGAGAGCAAAAAGCTCCCAATTGAAGTAGCCAAAACACAACTTATTTGAACCCTGCACGGAACCAGGAGTCAAGTGATGAATCGTCTTCAACTCTTCTTTTTAATGAGCTTAGCTATTTTTTATAGAAAGGAGAGAGCTTGCATTTTTCAGAAAACAAAAATATAAAGAGAAGTAGAGAACAAAAATTGCTTTGCTTTTCATCTCCACAATGTCCATCTTCCCTGCTGAATATTGTTGTGTTTTTGGATAGAAAGGATATGATCACATCAATCGATTGGGTCACCAAGTGCACGGTGAGAAGGCTAATCGTGGAGTGGATTGCTTATATCTTGAGGGTAGACTGCTAATCCGGCTATATTGATTGGGGGAGGCGGAAATCTATTTTAGGACAGTGTCTTTCAGACACGCCTCAATAAGTTCCTTGTCTCGTAATTTTACTAAGTCCCTTGACTTGCATTTTATTGATTTAATTTACTCGTCATTGTTTTCCATCCAACAAACTGCCATTTGCCCACATTTTTCGCAGTGTTTGGCAGCAAGAAACTTTTAACCGTTGATTAATCGGCCTTTTAAACCTTATTTTACAAAATTGGAATGATTGCTTCGTGGGTTATTGCTAATGTCTTCATGAATGTGATTACTAAAATTTGATTAAACACCTTAAACATTTAGTTCTAAATAAATATGTATTTTAATACAATATGAATGGAACTTGATTCTTTAATTATCGGCTTCTAAAGCTTTTGGATAAATCCCGTGCTTTGGGTTTGCTAATCTTGCATAAACCTGAGGCTTTTCCATTTATCATTATTCAACTAACAATTCCCTATATACATATCAGGCTTGACTTTGTAAGTTCGAGTCTCTGTCTTAAATAAATAGGTGCCATCAGTTTCAATCCATGCCACATCCTAACATGATAGGTCGTAAATTTATCAATATATAATCTTTTCCTTCAGAGTATGTTTGGCAATCGGAAAGTGAAAAGTAGGAAAGTAAAAAAGTAATAGTAAGGAAAATGGAAAGGAAGTACGAAGAAAGTAATAATTCTTATTTGTTTGATTAAATTGAAAGTGAGAAAGAAGCTAAGTTTGTGCTTATATGGTAATGAAAAGTGAGATTGGATTATGGTTGGAATGATGGAAAATAAAAAAAGTAAGAAAGCAAAAAGAGAAAGTAGAATAAAATAAGAATTAAATATTCACTTTCTTCCACTTTTCTCACTTTCTTAGGTTTTGGCAAGAAAATGGGGTGGGGAAAAATACAATATAAGACAAAATAAAAAGCACTTTCCACTGTCTTCTTTGAACATCCAAACAAGTGAATGAGAAAGTGCCATCACTTTCTCACTTTCCATTCTACTTTCCCCTAAACAAACATGCCCTTAATATAACTAGGTCAGTAGTACCCAAAATAATAATCGAAACAGACCGTTGTTGATGTATTACTGAGTAATTATTATAAGGAAGCTCCAACAATATGATTGCAACTTATTAACTACTATATTCATCATTTTTATATGATTTTGTTTTGATTTATATTTAGAGCTGCAAGTGCCAGACATCTTGTTGAGCAGCGAGATGCCTTATCCCTATGCTAGACATTAGTGGCGGACACAAGATTTTTTAATAGTTGGCGGGACACAAAAAGGCTTGCAGGATCCATTAAAACCTCTAACTACATAATATATAAAAATCACCATACAAATTAGAAACAAGACAGTGAAATTCGAAACTAAGTTGATCATATGCATTAAAGTAATATTGTTTACAATAACATTTTTTGAGCGCAATCATAGATATAGTCGTAACAGTGATCGGTAAAGGTACAAGGATTTGGGAATTCCTGTTATGTACGGCGATCCGTTGGGTCATGACTGCTGCTAAGGTTTTACCATAAGTTGAGATAGAGAAAAAAGGCAGAGAAATTGGGAGGCATGGGTTGGGACTAATATTGTTTCTTCCTGAGTTCAACGTCTTCGGTAGCAATTATTTTGGGGTTGGGACTAATATTGTTTCTTATTATCGGTCAGGGTAAATATGGGTTGAGTCTATATAGTAGGGATGTAAACAGATCGGATACGGATCGGTTATAAGCATTAACATATTCGTATCCGGCATTTATTTACGAATGCGAATGCGGATAAAGATGGGTTGTCGGTAACAAGAATTTATTGTCTGTATTCACTACAAATTAAAAACGGATATGGATCGGATATTGTAGAAACCACATTCACAAAAAATCGGATACGAATAGATAAATATAAAATGTCATGATTCATAACTACAAGTAATAAAATATTTAAATAGGTTAACCAATATTTTTAGATTCAAACAATCGCATCAAGTCCACAAGTGTTAATAGTTTCAAAATAAGGTTTTTTCATGCAACATTAAGTCTACGGGCCATCCATAAGTCTACCTATAAGTAATAGTAATTAGTAGTTGGATAGTGGGCATCATTATTTCGAATATCCGGATCCGTAATCGGAGAGGAAATTTGTATCCAAGTCGGATCCGGATTCGAATCTGTATACTAACAAGACCCTTCGGATATGGATTTTTAGTATTCATATCCGCAAGATGTCGGATTCGAAAACGGATCTGGATCGAATTATCAGGATCCATTTGCATCCCTACTATATGGGGTGATAGGTGATAGAATTATGAGTAGTACTCGGTGTTAAATTTTTACACAAAAACTGAGTGTGGGCATGTGCCCCCATAGCTAACTATTTAGATCCGACACTGCTAGTCATAGTATCCATGTTCCATACAAATATCACGTTGAGAGTATCTTTTCTTGGTAAGTCCATCAACGACCTTAAGCCAAACTCATCCCATTATGGATCGGGACCATTGGTCATAGGTGGATTAAGCATATGATTTGTTCGGGCCATCTTGCTAGAGGACTTTAAGCTAAAATCCATACCAACTAAAAAAATTGGGAAAGAAAACCTTGGACTAGCTTGACTTGAAAACTTTAAGGGCTCGGCTGAAGCTAAGCCAGTAGGCACTCGGGCTCAATTAAGTTCGACCATAATGGTGGGCCATTATATGGAGTATTCCCATTGTCCATCTTGATCTCCACACCTAGTTAGACCAAGGAGATAAAGTGGCCTTAAAATTACTCTCATTTCCTTTAAGTGGTAAATATTATTGTGTTGAAATTACAGTTGTTTCGGATCTCCTTGCTTGATCAGTGATTGAAATGTTTCCAAACTAGTTGCTCTCTTATTCTTAAACTAACAGGTGTTAGTTATTAGCCTGTTCTTCCAATATCCCCTTATTACTGGTTTATCAATAGCAACTTGTTCTTCCAATATCCTCTTATTACTGGTTTATCAATAGCAACATGATTTTTGTACTTCCAATATCCCTTTATTAGTTATTACTGGTTTATCAATAGTAGCATGATTTTTGTCACTACATCTTTTTTTCCTTTTTATTTTTGGTTGAGGTTGTGTGTTTGTGTTTTTTTTTTGGGGTGGGGGGTGGGGGTGGGTTGAGTAAAATTCTTTTCTATCCAAAAAAAATGGTAGAGGAGACGATCCTTGATTGTACTGATCAGTCTGCTAATAAAAGGTCGATACTTGGTTGGCAGGGTTCAAGTGACATCGATCAGCTAGGGAAGATATTTGCTGCCTTTGGGACTCCAAAGACATCTCAGTGGCCTGACATGGTTTACCTTCCTGATTATGTTGAATACCAGCATGTTCCTGCTCCTCCACTACGTTCCTTATTTACAGCAAGCGATGATGCTCTAGATCTCTTATCAAAGATGTTCACTTATGATCCTAAATCAAGGATCACTGCCCAGCAGGCACTTGAGCACAGGTGTTTATTATTTTAGTGACAGCTCTCATGATGCTACTATTGGATTCATAATACAGTTAGTTCTTAGATTCAATGCAATTTTTCTTCTTCTCTCAATCAGGTATTTCTCTTCCCAACCGCCACCAACAATACCAGAAAAGCTTCCAAGGCCACATCGGAAAGGAGAGTCACTAAATCACAATCCATCAGACTTTGCTGCTCCTCAACAAGATGGTCCTATTGTTTTGTCTCCTCCCAGAAAAATGAGAAGGGTGACACCGCACCATGGTGGACTCGAAAGAAATGCACATGAACTCGACAAAGCTACGGGACCTAGTGGAAATATGCCTATGTCAGTTGACTTTGAAGCTATGCGTGGCTCACGACCACCTCCAAGGCCAGCACTTAATAGGTAAAAACCTTTATATTTTCATTGAATGCATTTCCTAAACTGTCGTTTTTTTAAGTTACTGTTGTTTTTTTAATTGCCTATTCTTTATCTAGGATAGTTGTGCCTTTTGCCTGAAATAGGATATTTTAAATGTTTGCTGTTGGTTGGAAGGGAAATAGAACAAAGGGGTTTTCCCTCCCTTTCTTATTTATTACCTTAGATAGAATTGGGATCTAATTCACTGGCGTAAAAGCATGGGCCAGGTCGAGTTAAGTTATCGCTCCATTTCCTCCACCAAACTGGAGCATTATTTTGATTCATTTCCCTTGTGTACTTTACTTTAGTCTTGTCATCCTCATCCTCATCATCTAAGCATTTTCCCATCAAAATGGAATCTCCTGGGAGAAACCACACAAAAAGTTTAGCAACTTTATGACTGGACTGACATCAACACTATTAGTTGGTGCTAGGCTGGTATGACCTGGTGAGGATCCTGCAAGGACCTGCTATTGGAATTAGAAGTATAACCAAGTGAGAATCATGCATGGACTAGGCAAAAAATTGAGATGATACTATTTGCTATAAGGAAGCCACATTAATCCGTAAGACATAAACCCGAAGATCCAAATTTGGCTTTGTGGAGTCCGTATTGCTTGCTTGTAATTAACTTTGAATTATATAATCGAGTATAGTTATGCTGAAGTTATTACGTTTTGCAGTGCGGATAGATCTCACTTGAAGAGAAAGCTTGATTTGGATCCTGACTTTGGGTACTCTCATCGAGATGAGCGTGGTTTATAAACTTGTTTGGACAAACAAGAAGAAACATTTCGGCTAATGATAAATGTCTTTGGTGATACGGAGTTTCTTCTAAGAGGTTAAATGACATGCTCAAATGAGCTAATATAGAAGGAAATATAGATGCGTGTTTGTGAAATAGCAATTAGAGCTAGATCTTCCTCTTGAATTTGAACGTGTATTATTTAATTCATTTCATTTTGTATGCTTGACCGGTGTGATTGATTGATTTGTTTTGTATGCTGGACTCCTTTCTGAACTTGAGATCATAATCTGCTGTGTGACTAACTAGCCTGCTGGCGTATTCAAAGGCAAAGATTGGTAATTAGTGCCCGTTATTGTTTCAGTTACACATGGCTTATGTTATCGTTAAGGGTGGTAAATGTCAAATTTAGTAACAGGGAATTCGAATGGAGGACCTCTTGCTAGTATTTTAACCGCTCGGGTTAAGGCTTTTTTGGCATGTATCTTTGCACCATTATGTGCATATATGTTTGGGTGAAAAGTTTCGGATATAAGTAGTAGTTAGTTTCAAATTTTATCTACTTTGAATTAATCGAACATGCTTATTGTATTGCCATGATATGATTTAAAACTAAATTTGCTGCTAAAAATGGTTTGAAGATGAAAGAACATTAAAGTTCCTATCTTATCTCTGCATGTTCTTTGTTTCAAAGGAACCATCTTGTATTGGACTTTGCTTTTTTCTATGGACTTTGCGTATTTCTGTTCCTCTTGGAAACAAGAGGTGCTAAATCGATAATCTCGATGTGATGAATGTCAAGTGAAGAAGATTGTTTATTTTGAATTATGTAAAACAAATAAATCAGAGATAAAATAAATCAGTTGATTATAAATCTGATAATGGAACAGAAACTCTACAAGAAAGAGTAAATAGATTATTTAACAGTTTTTTTTTTATTATAAAGAGTTGACAAAGTTGTGGTCTGCGCTTTTCTTATTCCACGATTTCAAAAAAATATTTCTGAAAATTAAATTACATCTTCTAACATTATTTGATGGGAATCTCTATATATATATTGTTAGCATTTGGCATTGGATTCCCAGCTCCATTATTCTCTTTGAATAATGAGGTGGATATAAACAAGACAAAGTTTGCAATAATAGATTTACCCTCTTGTTATAAATAATAAAGAGGGAGCTCCTTAATGTATAGATATATGGGATTTTTGTTTCATGTTCAACCCCCAAATCTCTGCGTTGTTGTCCAAATTAGCCCCTGTTAACAAAGTGTCGTTAATTCCATGGTTAAACGTTTGGGTTAGTTTATATTGAATTTTTAGTTCCTAAACTACCCATCCTCCCTTGAATACTTGAGTTCAAACGTGACCACAAGTAAGTTTATACAAGTTGAAAAGAAGGCTGATTTAACATTGAAGAGAGGGATAATACGGTAAAAAAATGAAAATTTAATGGATGGAAAGTTGAGCAAAGGAACTAAAATGATAACTTAAAAAGATCTGGAGGGGTCTGATTTAAAAATAAGAAAGATTTTGGGATTGAATAAAAAGAAAAATCCTTTGATATATATACGTGTGTATGCAACGATAAAAGTTGCAAGGAAAGGTCATTATTATTCCTTAATTATAAGAGCTAGAGTTTTGCCGATCTCAAATATCTGCAGCACGTTTATAATAAATATAATATGTTTCCTTTGATATAAAGCGAGTTTCCAAAAACTGCACCCCTTGTTTAGTCTTGGTATTTACAGCCGATCCAAAAAAGATTGAGCACACAACAATGACCTCCAATAAGCAAATCATAATAAGCCAGTAGTGGTATATAAAACCCTAGCGCAGCTTCTTCTTCTTCTTCTTCAAGAAGAAAGGAGATCCAATTTTGAAAAATGGAGAGCTTTTTGAAGAAACATTTCGAGGTGCCGCCGAAGAATGCGTCGGAGGAGGCGCAGCGGCGGTGGAGGAACGCCGTCGGCAAGATCGTCAAGAATCCCAAGCGGAGGTTCCGCATGGTCCCCGATCTCGATAAGAGATCTGAAACCCTCCAAAAGCGAAAGAAGATCCAGGTTCCTTTTTATCTTTTTCATTTTTAATTTGATTTTTTTTTTTACATAGATCTTTTTATTTTTCCCAGATCCTGATTCATCTATACTAATACTAATCTATAATGCAAACAGCATTGGTTAAAGTTCATTTTTCCTTCTTTTGAAAAATAAAGAAAGAAGGGATTCTTTGTTTTTTCCAAATCTCAGAGTTTTTACACCATCAAAGAAAAAAGACAAAAGTAATTAAATATTTTGTTAATTTAAATTTCAAATGCACTCCACGTTCTCTGAAACTTGAGCAAAAAATAACTTTCTTGAAATTAGTTTGAATTCCAAATGCACTCTATGTTACACTCAAACTTAAGAGAAAAAAGTACTTTCTAGAAATTATTTTAATTATATCAGTTTTCAACTTTTAATTTCATGTATTTAAAACTACCTTTTTTTTACTTAAATATGGTAAATAACATATTGTAATATCTTCTAGAATACTCTTGATTCAAGTTATTAAAATGACTATTTTCTTCATTTATTAACATTCAAAATAATTTTAAACCAAAAACCTCTTATTTTATATTTATCTATGGGCTCAAGATTTTTTTTTTGACTTTAAATAGGATAAAGCTATATAATTCATTCAGATTTATATAAGCATTACCCATTTTATTAATAAAGTGCAAAAATGCTAGTCGGTACAAAAGGAAAGAAATATGTTTCTTGAAAAGAACTACTATGCAAGCCCTTGTATAGTGCAAGCCTTTGGATGGGCTCCTCCACATGTAAGGAAAGCCTATCCAAGGACTCTTTTAGAGGCTTGCATGCAAGTCCTTCTGGAGTATTTTTTTTTCATGTTTCTTAGTGGTCACGGTACAGTGAGTTGACCGCTGGAATCCTCAGCATGGGACACAATAAGGACTCTATTATTGTTAGAAAGTAGGAAGAAGTTGCCAATGAGAAGATGCCATCTACTATGAAATGATGCCCCACTTGTCTTTTGCCTAACCTTACAATTGGCTAATGACGCAATAGTACAATTAGAGATGTATATATATGTTTATTCATATACAATAGTCATTCACTGACGGATGCTAGTATGTATATGGATAAGGGACGAAGATGAAGGTTATAACTTTTAATCGGTGAAAGTTGGATACGAGATACAAAGCGAGCGGATATTGAAAAAAACAATAACAACTAAAGCCAAATATTGTTCTTATCAGTATTTTGGCTGCACACTTGTATTTAAAAGTCGGAGAAAAATATAGATGTTATCATATCCGTGGCCAATGGTTGATGGTAGATGCGGATATAAATACATATGGTCATTAGAAATTAAATATACCATCAGTATTTAATGAAATTCGGATACGGATGCGAAATGATCTTGGATTATTCGTATCCAATTACGTCCCTACATAAAAATCAAGATTTGGAGTTGAAGCACTATTTGCATCAATCTATGAACTTTTATTAAGAAAGAAAGAAGAGGAAGAAGAGGAGATGAAGCAGTATAATTACAAATCTATCCTCTCTCTCTCTGTGTTTGCATCAAGCTATTAAGTTTTTGAAATTTAGTGCATTTGCCCATAATATATTTGTCACTATAAATTGTCTCCCAAAAGGAATAAAAATGCTTCACTATGGACGGTCCTAACCACTCCTGCCCCACTGAACACATGTCATGTGGCCAACTACTATTAATTGTTGTTTGCTACTTATCTTACAAATATCATGCTAAGGGACAATAATTATAGTTCATAGCTGAACTCATAGCCTGATTTCATGATTAAGAATTTAGCTTCTTGCATCAAATTTTCTTAAAGCCTGGAGTAATTTAGCTTATTGACGCTGATCTTACTGAAAATTAACTGTATAAACGGCCATCAGAAACTCAAATTGTCTTTTTTTAAAAAGAAAGAGAGCACCTGCCACCAATCAAAGGCAGGACGTCAATTTCATGGACCATGGTGTGAAGCTTCCAGGAAACTTCATTTGAACAAGAAAACCAATTTCATATGGCTTTAAAAAGTCTTCCCATTTGGCTCTACTTTATTAATCCCTTCCCTATCCTTATCATCTTTCTTTATTTTTCTTTGTCAATTGCCTTCCTTATTTGTCATCTCTTCAGGGTCATTATCAAAGTGATTGTTTATGGGTCCCCTATTTAACTGCTACATAATTTGATATGTAAACATAAAATGAAAAAGGGTAAATTGTCAAAACCACCCAAACAATTTTACCCGCAGACAAAACCCCCTGGCTTCAAAGCAGTTGTCAAAACCCCCAGAAATTTTTTTAGTTGTCGAAAACACTCTGCCTACGGTATCTAAATAGTTGCATGCTATATCTGGTTATTATGCGAAGTCTATACAGTTGCTTGCAATATTTATACAGTTGCCTACGATATCTATGAGGCTATTTAGGTATAGCATGCAACTATGGTCACCATACAGATATTGCATGAAAATTTTCTGGGGATTTTGACAACTGCTTCGAGGCAAAGGGGATTTGTCGGCAGGAAAAAGTGCTTGGGGTTGTGACAATTTACCCAATGAAAAATGAATGACAAAATGTTAAGGAGTATATCAACATCTGTTTATGGCGAGGATTCCCAACTTTCATTGGGTTGTGTCACGTCCCGCTTCCCAAAAGACGGAGAGCAAGAACGAACGAGGCCCGCAACATATTCACACTGAGAAGCACTCTTTCTCGACATGAATACGATAAGCGTAAGTACAAACAGAAAGATGATAAATACAAGAATTTAAAAAAATAACGTCCAAAAACATTTTTTACAGTCCCAAAAACAATAACTGAACACAGTTCTAAAAATTTAAGGAACTAGAAATAAAAAGAATAGCCTTGAACAAAAGAAAGCATACTGGAACTGATGGAGGTCAGAATCTCCCTCAGATGTTGTTCTCCACCGATCTTGCTGCAAACAGTTCTGAACGGTTGTGTTTGAGAGTGAGAATTGGACGTGTGGATCTCAATGGGTTGTTGGATGCTGTCGATGCCGGACTACCTGCAAGGGAAGTCCCGGGATGGGAAACCACCTTAGGACCCTCCGACGATCGAGTAAGTACCGAAGTATAGAGGCAACGTAGCGGCGTATTGGAATCAATTCAACTTACCTGAGTCGTCTGGTGGAAGGGGTTTATATAGTGGTCTCATGAGTTGAATCAACACGAGATCCTCACCGCCCGTTACGCCTTTACGTCACGTTCGCGCCGATGGCGGGACACGCCTATTAATGGCAGGACGCGCTCATTAATGACGAGATACGCTAGCGCGAGATGCGGGTTGTGGAGTGGCGGAGATCTCGTCATGGCGAGATACACGAAGCCGTTACGGGAGGCACTTGGGCTCCGTGCTCTCAGTTGAACAGGGAAGCCGAGGAAGCTCAGCTCGGTGGATAGCTCGGTGGTTGAGGGGGCCCAGCTGTAGGATTGCTCGAAGGCGAGCTGTCGGATGGTTGTTTAGGCGAATAGGGAAGACACTCCGGAGAGGTTTCCAAAAGGTCGGATGCAATCTCGGAGACGAGGTGCCGAAGAATGTCCCCAATGCATCATATTTGTTCCAGCTCCGTGGCTCCCAGGAGTCTAACGGGCTTAGCGGATGACACGTCATTCGCTACGTGTCGTAATATGGGAAATACTCGTTTATGAGCCTCATCATTAGCCCCCCCACTCTCGTCTTGACCTATTTATGGGTCAGGGTTGAGAGTGGTAAGCTCGGTTTTTGACGATTCAGCCTAAGACTCCTCTGCAATGGGTTGTCGGACGAAAACGCAACATTTGGCGGCTATTCATCTTGAATCCCTGGACCTACGTGGTGGCTTGCGAAACGCCTTAGTTCCCGCGAGTATCTTTGGTGACGTCAGTGTATCAGTGAAATGATTGCGCCTAAAAAAGGGGCGCCGTTTCATTCACTCGGTCGGTTGGGCTACGTGCCACATGTCCTCCACTGGATGGCAGGACGTGAGTGGCTGTCACCCGAATCCTGACGAGAGGGGACGTATCTAATCGTCGGTCGTCACGTGGAGTCTCGGTGGCCGCTAGGTGTGACGCTTCGTTTTGGCGGGAACGGATGCAGGCCATTTGGATGCCTTCTTGTTAGTTATATGTATGCCCTAGAGGCCATTACTGTACATAGGATGTATATTGTAGTGGATGCTGGGACATATATAGGGAGGACTTTCTTGCTCGACATGATAGTATGCTATCTGGTTACTCTTTACCTTAACGTGTACTCAGATTGTCTCTCTATTACATGTTGGTAAAGCCCTTAGGATGTGTACTTGACTATCTGGACTATGATGCGGATCATACTAGTGGGGACATGGTAGTCCATAAGTACATCCTTCAAAATCCCTAGTCGTGGGTGTATCGAGACGGGGTATCGATATACCAGAGTAGACTAGCGTGTACCTTCTCGACCCATACAGATGGGCGATGGATGATCCCATATCCATCGGTGTTTGACATTAGAGATGATATACGGGTGCTCAGTAGAGACTGGGTACACTGGACGGACTCGCCGAGAACTCCCAGATGGTATTATACCTTACGTCAGATGGCGGTTCTCTGGTGACACTGGTACAGAGTAGTCTGTTGACCCGAGATCGTCATAGAGTCTTGTGTGGTTTCCACCGTACTTTGATTTCCATCTTACCACGTCCAAGAGGGCGTGCAAAACGGTGGTTTTTGGGTACAGTCCCGAGTCACATGGAGGCAATGAGCGATAGGAGGGGATTCGTCTCTCCCGGTATAGGGAGTTGATGTCGCGCTGTGTTCGATTGGCTATAACAGGAAATCCCTGGCCAGGGTTGCTGAGATATACTGGTAAGTGTTACCAGTAGTTTCTCGAATTGTTATAGACCTCATATCGACACGACTTATCGAGCTATTGGGGTCTGACGTTTACCACCCCTAGGCAAGATATGCGACATATCAGACGACGAGACCGGACTGTACGGTAGTGTTACTGGTTGGATTCACTGGAGTGTGAGCGGGCTTGCTCGTCGATCTTCTGATCGCTCAATACCCGGGTGGCCGTTACGTTAAGCAGACCGCTTGCGGCTTGTGGGTGTTTGATATGATCATCATCTGCTGCCGGCGTATTGACGAGTCTTTAGAGTCCTACACAGAGGTTTCCTGGCTCAAGCGAAACGAAATAGGAGCGCATATGAGATATGTGCGGGACCGAGAATAATGCGAGTATGTGATACCGTATTCTATTCTCGCGATGAATGTATCGAATGGTTGTATGCGATATAACCTAGTTATCGAATCAAGGATTGATTCGATAAGCCGATACATTGGATACTAGTCGGTTATATGCGATATGACCGGATCGTTAAATCAAGTGTTGATTTAATGATTTAATGTATAATTATATATTTGATATATTACTTTGCATTAACTAGTATTGGTTCACTTTAAATGGATTTTCTCACTCGGATTGTGCACATTGTATATGTGATATACTTTTGTACACAAGTTTGTATCATGATTGATGATGCATGCTTATTTGGTTAAGTGTAAAGATTAAACCATGGTTATTTAAATGGTTAGGGTTTTGTTTTTCATATCTATTTATTTATTCTTTATTCTTTTTGGAAAATTATTAGCATAAAGAATAAATGGTGGCTTTCTTTGGATGGATTATGAAGCTTCATGAAGCTTTTGACTTTGTGACTATTTTGTCTCTTGCTTAACCCTAACCATTCCCACTAACCATGATTTGTTTTCTACACTTGACCATGGTTGGGAGATGATAAGTATTATTATTATTTTCTTTTTACATAATAACTTATCATAACACTTTTCATCTTCTTCTTCTTCTTCCTCACAAGAAGAAAGCTTTCTTCATCAATGGTGATTGATGTATTTGAGTGAGAAATCCAATTCTAAAGTGAACTCAACTCCTATTTCTTCATCCTCTACCTCTTGCCAAGTAGTATAGGGTGTTTCCTTCACAAGTTTTCATGGCTTGGTGAAGGTGGAGCTTGATCTAGCGATGCCTCGACGTAGATCATCTTCGGCATGGACACCGACGACCTAGCTCGCCTATTCTCCGATGAAGCCGACGCTAGAGCCCGGGAATTCACTAGGACAGCGAGGGGACTTCGTTGCGGAGCTATGGAGGTGGAGCACCGGATCTACAAAGGTTGTATTTCCGTTTCCTTTTTGTTAAGTTGTTAACTAGATTTCATTTTCGCCTAGATTTCTAGCCAACGATCCGTAGTCGGGTTTCTCGGCACCTAGATTTTTTGAAATTGGCATGGTTGATGCCTTGTGAGACCTCTTGAGAGTGCCTAGGAACCCTACAGTGGTATCAGAGCCTAGCTAGAGCCTTAGGCGAAGTCTAGACGGATTTTGAAGTCCGATCGACCCGAAACCCCAACCCGAAAATGCTCTCTGGACAATTTCCCAATTCTGGTCTTTTTCGAAATTAAAAATATGCAGAAAACACATTAGGAATATCTAAGACTTACTGTGAAATCCGGCAGCCCAATTCCACTATTTAACCGCGGTTCCGCGGCATGAGCAAGGCTCATGCGGCGGTTCCGCGGCCGTACGGCCACAGTTTGTAAATTATTTTGCACAGTAATTCTTAGATTCCAGTGGTAATTTTCCTGGGAAGTTTTAATATTTTTTCAAGAGTTGAATTTTCTGGGTTGTTTTGGGGACTCGGTGTTTCGATCGGAGTATCAGATTTTGTCTATGTGGCTTTCCGGATAAATTTTAGAATATGTTAAAAAGTTCGACCGGATATAAATACCCAATTTTTCCCCTGTCGGGAAATTTCCAAGAGTTGGATTTTTTCGTAGTTTAACGACGTTCTAAGTAGTGCAAGTAACTCGATGGACCCTCTAGAAGACAACAAACCTTAACTCGATTATGTGACCGTCTTGAACTGCCTTTTGAACCTTAGGGTTTGGGGCAGTACGGCGTGCCACATGTGAGGCATTTGCTTGACCCTTCTACGGCTGGACCGTTGGTACTGAGGCATGAACTGGATGTTTTTAAACTAGTTTTCATGTGTTGATCTGTATCGGGAAAACTTGGGTGTTTGAATGTTCGATCGGAAAGTTTAACATTTTCTAATTATCTGGAATGTGATACAATAATTGGAATTCACAAGAAGTTATGAGATAACTGAATGAATGTTGTAAACACAGCACTTTAGTCTCACTTGATCGGTTGCCACGGAATTTTGATGTGATCAAAAGTCCGTCGCAATCACGTAGCGTACGCGGATACTCGCCGGGTAAACTTAATAGACAGCCTCACTCCATAGCCCCGACCAAGTGACTGTAGGAGAACCCCGTCGCCGAAAGCATCCGTCCGGGTGCTCGCGACAGCGGTGTTCCGCCTTGGTGCACTTCGTCGACGGTATCAGGGGTGCGGCCGCCTACTAAAGTTTGCGACGAGCATTCGATCAGGATGTCGGGAATCTTGTTGAATTGCCCGACTTGATATTGAAAAGTGTTTTCGATTTTGAGACTAAAATGCGGGGTTTATAATTGTTAGGCATGCGATATCTAAGTAATTCATTTGGTCAGGCATGCGATGTCTGAGGTGGTTGCGGATTCCAACTGTTGTAGTTTTACACTTTCTTTTCTGTGACCGTAAGTGTAATATGTGATATCGCCGGTTTCGTTGCTATATGTTAACGACAATTGGGATGCGTATATTTACTTACGTTGATGACATGTGATGTTATGTGTTGCTGGATATGTTATATTGGATCGTCGTGTTTGAATAGCCGGGGGTTTTTATGTGAGATGAGTGTTTTTCATTTTCATTCATGTAAAAACTTGTATGTAATATTCTTTTATTGGGGCACTTCCAAGTTGCGGAAGATGTCACCGTTTGTATATTATTTACTTTTCCGCACTAGGATAGACCCAAGGAGGAGGGCACAAGTAACCGGGTTCTGGAGTCCAGTGGGAGACCAACTCGAGGAGTCGAGTCCGGGTCTTCTAACTCCAGAATTGGTAGGGTTGCTTGCCGCTCTCGTAGGGGTCTAGGGGTGTGGGTTTGGCTATTCATCACGACCGTGGAATCCGTGTTTTATACTGGCTCGTATTGAAAACACGGACGTCCTAGTATATCCAATATTTCATATGTTTCTTCTGTTGCGATATCTGTGATGTGATCATGTGATGTTCTGTGATAGATACAGTATATAGTATATATGATATATTATATAGACGTTACTTATGTTTTACACCCGCGCTAACCCTGCCCCGCTCTGTCGTTAGTTACCTAACCTAACGGTGCACGAGGGGACATCGAGGCGAATGCGGATGGCATAAGTGTACGTCGTATTTATCTGTGATGTTTATGTACTTTAAATGATGGGACTTCATTAATGTGATTAATGAAATAAAAGAAACCTAAGATGTTGTAGAATCGAATTTCAAAATAAAACAGGTAGCTACAGTTCTTGCTTTGCACAGCAGTATATATGATATATCCTGCACCTTATTCGATGAGGAAAGGACCGAGATCCCTTCACCGGGAGTGACTCCTTTAGCAATAACTGGCAGATGCTACACACTCGGTTTGTCTTTTGATTGCTTTTAAGTGTTTTTGCTTTGCACAGTGATATATATGATATATCCCGCACCTCATTCGACGAGGAAAGGACCGACGATCCCTTCACCGGGAGTGACTCCTTTAGCAAAACTAGAAAAGCCTCAAAAGCACTCCATTTCAAAATCATTTGATTCTACAACGATATCAAGTTCATTACGCAATAGGTTTTCAGAAAAACCTGTCGTAGCCCTCCGTCATTTCAGATAAGTAGTAGTTAGTATTCGTGCTGCGTTTGTTGGCCTTTGTCAAGGCGCAGTGTGCGGTAGCTAATTGGTGCTTATCTGCTTATGCATATGATGCAGATTGGGTTAGGGTAGTCGTGCGACCTTGTTGGCCTTTGTCAAGGGCCGTGCGGGTGGGTTTAATTCAATCAGGAAATGACGGGTTGAACTTGACTAGCATCCTATGGTTTGTTGGCCTTTGTCAAGATCATAGGAGGTTAGGGGCAAAATATTATCGGGAATTTCAAGTGTTGAAATTTGCAATGAGATTGCATATCTTCTATGAGATAGTTGGATCCCGATACCCGCTGCGAGTAAGAGTTGCTCCTGGGAGAGTCTTATACATTACAATTAGCCGATCAAGTAGGTGTCTAGAAAGGTGTCAACGGGGTTATGCCTCTGGGAAAACGAGGTTTACATTAATTAGGTTCGTGCGAAAGCACGGGGGACCTCCCTCAAAGTACCGACACTGGCCTGGCTGAAAGATTGACGAACTTGTAGTGTGTAATTAATCCCGGCTAGTCTTTCCTTTTAGGGTTTGAAGGAAGATTTGATAAAAAGCAGTGGGAGCCATCCTGATTAGATAAAATAATAACCAATCTATTCTTGTAAGAGCGCACGCTGAGTGTTTTCTTCTCTCTCTCCTGGTAGCGACCATGTCACGCCTTAATCAAGATAATAATACGGATTATTGACCGAACCCGCTTGTTATACTGAGCTGGAGAACGTTGGTCCCGCTCCAACTTATAATTGTTATAAGACAGAACAAGAATTTGGGGAATACCAGATTTCCCGTGCCGCCCAAACGAAGAGAGTGCATGCTGATGCATCATCTTCGGGTGTGTTCATTACAAAGAACTGTTTCTCAGTATCCTCCGTATCCTGGGTATTTGATACCGGATCAGGATCCCAGATATGTAAGATATTACATAGGGCTACAAAAGGGTAGAAAAACTGAGAACGGGTGATAAGTTTCATGAGGCAGAAAACGGGGCAAGAGTTGCAGCCAAGTCTGTTGGTCACTATCACCCTGTATTACCGATACATTGATTCTGAACGAATGTTATTAGATACCGAACCTGATATACAAAATCATATCTGTCTCTTTATTAGTAAAGAAACGATAAAATTTTGTATTGTTGGATAATGTTTTGAACATTTCCTATATCAAAAGTTATCGGTTCAGGCACGTTATCTAAAAGCGTTGATGTTCTAAATCAAACTATAGTTCTTAGTATACGGAACACACACAAGAGGAAGAGTTCAGAAATGAACGAATTCTTCTTGAGGTATTGTAGACTAGGTCAGATCAATGTGACCCGACTAGCTAGAGTTACATATAGATGCATATTTAAATCAGTTTGAATTTACATCTTGTGAAACTCGCCAGTCATGTCACAAAGATAAGATGACCATAGCTCTGTTTATTGGAAACAGAGAAAGAGTTAATGAACTCTTGGGATTGATACATGTTGATGTATGTAAGGTCCTCTGTCTACACATACCAGGACTGGTTCTTTATACTTCATTACATTCTCTGATGATCTTTCGAGATTCAGACCTATGTTCCTGTTGAAACACAAGTCCGAATCTTTTGAGATATTCACAGAATATAAGTTAGAAGTAGAGAACCAAAATACGGGTATAAGTATTATGTCCTGTGATGAGATCAGGAAGGAGAATACTTGTGCATGGAATTCCTGGACTATTCTTAAGGAGAATGAGATTCTCTCTCAGCATTACTCCTCCGTATACACCATAGCACGATGGTATATCGGGGCGGAGCAATCACACCCTATATGATAAGGTGTGCTCTATGATGAGTACTACTGAGTTATCTATTTCCTTTTGGGAGTTATGCGCTTGAGAAGCTGCATACCTATTGAATAGGGTCCCGATCAAATCAGTAGCCTACCACTTCATATGTGATATGGAAAGGGAAGAGCCCATCTCTTAAGTCAGTTAAGATTTGGGGTTGTCCGGCCAATGTCTAAAAGCAAAATCCGGACAAGCTCGAGGCAACGTCTGTTATGTACAACTGGAAATGTTCCAGCTATACAAACTGCAGCTGATGATTTGACAGAACCAAAGGATTCAGTAGATTCCAATGAACCTCAGCCTCTCCGCCGATCTAGTAGGGTTCCTCACCCACCTGAGAGATACTTCGGTTGCTCTATGACAGTAGGAGCGAGGATTGCATCATGAGATGATGACCCAACTAGTTTCGAGCTGGCCATCAGGAGTAAGACTCTGTAAGAATGGCTGGATGCTTAGTGATCTGAGATGGAATCCTTATACACCAACAAAGTATGGACTTTGGTTGCTATATCTGAAGGGTTAAATCCCCATCAGGAGCAAGTATATCTTGAGAAGATTACTTGGTGTACATGGAAAAGTTGAGACTGTCAAAGCTAGACTTGTTAAAGGTTTGCATCATTGACCAGGCATGGATAATGATGAAACCTTTTCAGTGCCTATGCTTAAGTCCATCCAGATCCTACTTGCCATGGCTACATACCATGACTACGATATCTGGTGGATGGGTGTCATGACTGCTTTTCTAAATGATGTTTTAGAAGAGTGCGTCTATAAGTACACAGCCAGAGGGCCTCGTAGACAGTGGGAGCAGCGGAAACGTGTGCAAGATGCTTTATAGGATAAAGCAGGCATCGCGGAGTTGGAACATATGTTTTGATGGATTAGTCAAAGAAGTTGACATCATCAAAATGGTAGATGAACCTTGTATATACAAAAGGGTAGTAGGGAGTATGGTGGTGATCCTCGTAGAGTACGTGGATGACATACTCTTGATAGGGAAGGAGTTTCCTATGCTACGCTCGATCAATCTCCGCTTATCACAAATATTCTCCACATAGGATCAAAGTGATACCTACTAAATCCTGGGTTTTGGATCTATGAGATAGATCTAATTGGATGTTAGGAATCTCACTAGTAGTAGTGAGATGGTATCAATCGATCCTGGGGAGAATCACTGGAAGTGTTCCAGGGTGATAAAGACGACTGAATGTCAGTCGCAGGCATTGTCTTTACCCTCAGTAAAGGGACGGTATGTTGGAAGAGTTCCAAGCTAGATACCGTGACATACTAGACGATAAAGGCAGGATACATCGCTACTTAAGATGCTACCAAAGAGGCTGTTTGGGTGTATATTGGTTCATGAGATGAACTACGTTCCTCCCATTGTATGACAATGGAGTTGTGGCTTATGCCAAGGAACGCAGGTCCCATCAGTGATCCAGACATAATCTAAGGCAATATCACCTGATCATGGAGATGGTTGATCTCCAGGCTGATCGAGGTTAGGAGAGCAGACTCAGAGGACAACACGGCGGATCCACTCACGAAGGCCTATTCCCAGAGAGAGACAGTTATGGGATGGTTGAGTATGAGATACTACAACCACTGCTACAGATGGCCCTAGTGCAAGTGGGAGATTGTTAGTTATATGTATGCCCTAGAGGCCATTACTGTACATAGGATGTATATTGTAGTGGATGCTGGGACATATATAGGGAAGACTTTCTTGCTCGACATGATAGTATGCTATCTGGTTACTCTTTACCTTAACGTGTACTCAGATTGTCTCTCTATTACATGTTGGTAAAGCCCTTAGGATGTGTACTTGACTACCTGGACTATGATGCGGATCATACTAGTGGGGACATGGTAGTCCATAAGTACATCCTTCAAAATCCCTAGTCGTGGGTGTATCGAGACGGGGCATCGATATACCAGAGTAGACTAGCGTGTACCTTCTCGACCCATACAGATGGGCGATGGATGATCCCATATCCATTAGTGTTTGACATCAGAGATGATATACGGGTGCTCAGTAGAGACTGGGTACACTGGACGGACTCGCCGAGAACTCCCAGATGGTATTATACCTTACGTCAGATGGCAGTTCTCTGGTGACACTGGTACAGAGTAGTCTGTTGACCCGAGATCGTCATAGAGTCTTGTGTGGTTTCCACCGTACTTTGATTTCCATCTTACCACGTCCAAGAGGGCGTGCAAAACGGTGGTTTTTGGGTACAGTCCCGAGTCACATGGAGGCAATGAGCGATAGGAGGGGATTCGTCTCTCCCGGTATAGGGAGTTGATGTCGCGCTGTGTTCGATTGGCTATAACAGGAAATCCCTGGCCAGGGTTGCTGAGATACACTGGTAAGTGTTACCAGTAGTTTCTCGAATTGTTATAGACCTCACATCGACACGACTTATCGAGCTATTGGGGTCTGACGTTTACCACCCCTAGGCAAGATATGCGACATATCAGACGACGAGACCGGACTGTACGGTAGTGTTACTGGTTGGATTCACTGGAGTGTGAGCGGGCTTGCTCGTCGATCTTCTGATCGCTCAATACCCGGGTGGCCGTTACGTTAAGCAGACCGCTTGCGGCTTGTGGGTGTTTGATATGATCATCATCTGCTGCCGGCGTATTGACGAGTCTTTAGAGTCCTACACAGAGGTTTCCTGGCTCAAGCGAAACGAAATAGGAGCGCATATGAGATATGTGCGGGACCGAGAATAATGCGAGTATGTGATACCGTATTCTATTCTCGCGATGAATGTATCGAATGGTTGTATGTGATATAACCTAGTTATCGAATCAAGGATTGATTCGATAAGCCGATACATTGGATACTAGTCGGTTATATGCGATATGACCGGATCGTTAAATCAAGTGTTGATTTAATGATTTAATGTATAATTATATATTTGATATATTACTTTGCATTAACTAGTATTGGTTCACTTTAAATTGATTTTCTCACTCGGATTGTGCACATTGTATATGTGATATACTTTTATACACAAGTTTGTATCATGATTGATGATGCATGCTTATTTGGTTAAGTGTAAAGATTAAACCATGGTTATTTAAATGGTTAGGGTTTTGTTTTTCATATCTATTTATTTATTCTTTATTCTTTTTGGAAAATTATTAGCATAAAGAATAAATGGTGGCTTTCTTTGGATGGATTATGAAGCTTCATGAAGCTTTTGACTTTGTGACTATTTTGTCTCTTGCTTAACCCTAACCATTCCCACTAACCATGATTTGTTCTCTACACTTGACCATGGTTGGGAGATGATAAGTATTATTATTATTTTCTTTTTACATAATAACTTATCATAACACTTTTCATCTTCTTCCTCACAAGAAGAAAGCTTTCTTCATCAATGGTGATTGATGTATTTGAGTGAGAAATCCAATTCTAAAGTGAACCCAACTCCTATTTCTTCATCCTCTACCTCTTGCCAAGTAGTATAGGGTGTTTCCTTCACAAGTTTTCATAGCTTGGTGAATGTGGAGCTTGATCTAGCGATGCCTCGACGTAGATCATCTTCGGCATGGACATCGACGACCTAGCTCGCCTATTCTCCGATGAAGCCGACGCTAGAGCCCGGGAATTCACTAGGACAGCGAGGGGACTTTGTTGCGGAGCTATGGAGGTGGAGCACCGGATCTACAAAGGTTGTATTTCCGTTTCCTTTTTGTTAAGTTGTTAACTAGATTTCATTTTCGCCTAGATTTCTAGCCAACGATCCGTAGTCGGGTTTCTCGGCACCTAGATTTTTTGAAATTGGCATGGTTGATGCCTTGTGAGACCTCTTGAGAGTGCCTAGGAACCCTACACTTCTTGCTGAGTGTATAAATAGGGGGTCATCCTACGGCTGATACTTTACCCTAGCCGTCTCTTGTCGTCTGAAGATGGCCTGGCGCACGTTCGTTTAGGTCGGGACTTCAGCTGACAAAACTTCCCTCGGCCAAACCTTTTTTGAATCAGGTTAGATGTCTTCCTCCAAAATATCTATAAACGTAGTAGGGGTTGAGTCGGGCAATGAGGCTTCAGTTTCTGGAGCCGAGCCCAGCAGGTCTTCCTCCTCCTCGGCTTCCGATAGCCAAGAGAGTTCTTCTTCTTCTTCATCATCATCTTCATCTTCTGCGTCGGGCTCGCCCCCAGGAGGAATGACGCCTTCGTCCTTCGTCGTCGGAGGGCGAAAGGGCCCCCAAGATGTGCGTCAGGAATACCCGCGATGCGCCCTCAGTTTTGAACCGTCTGGATGAGCTTTCCGACACCCGGGCTCGTTTTCATATACCCTCTGGCTATTCACTCCGTTTGGCCAGGGAGGGCGAGCAGACAGATCAGGTGCAAGGCAAAAAGATTGCTCTGCACTCGGAAGCATTCCGAGAAGGAATGTGTTTGCTCTTCTCGCCCGAGATTTGTGCCGTGCTCCATTGTTTCCGTCTCGTCCCGGGCCAGCTAGCGACAAACTCGTGGAGAATCCTCATCGGGTTTCTTGTCCGGTTGAAAATTGATCGGACCCCCTTTGATTTGAGCTTACCCCTTTCTTTCCTTTGCTATAAAAATCATCCCGGTACCAGTAAGGACGAACCGAGCCGGGTGTACCTTTCATTTAAAAAACATAAGGGTAAGACGGCTGGTTCGGGAGTAGTGTTCGTCCCTTCTTCCATCCACGAATGGAAGGAGAAGTTTGTCTTTGTCACATCCCGCTTTCCAGTGTACGGAATCAATGATGTGGCGGGCCGCAACGTATTTACTAAGAAATAAATACGTTAAGCATAATTAAGCATGCCTATATAATCTCATCTAGCTTACCAAAGTATGAACAATAACTTTTATTAATATTCATCTTTACATACAACTGTTTTGAAAAGAAAAAGTACAATGAGTAAAGCTGTGCCTAAACAGTGGCATACAAAATGAAAATAAGTACAAAGAAAGCTAGAAGTCTTGCTGGGCAGTGAACTGATCCAAGTGCTCTTGGCTCGGCTTGATCTCCTCAGAGTCCGGTCCTCCTGACGAACATTCCAAAGAAAGAAATAGACATGAATGTTGTCAGCAAATTAACGCTCGGTAAGTCCCAAAAGAAAGAATGGAATAGAACAAGTAATGAGAATAGAAACTGGTAAGTTGTATAGGTATAAACTTGTTATTCTAACGTAGTTGTTTGTAGCTTGGTACAGAAAATATTTGTGTATACGAGAGGAGTCCATCTTACCTCGTGGACTATGGTATATGCAGTACAAGGCCCATCAAAACCCACGCGAAAACGGCATGAGAGTTCATATAGGTGTCTTTTAGTGACTATCTCGTGCCACGTTAATACATTCTGTACCAATCTATCCGGTTAGCCCCGTAATGTATGTTGTATAGATTATGTTTACAAGTCTTGCCGAAACCATGGATACAAGTTGTTTAAGCAGTCAGGTTCAGGATGTAATCATGCAGTCATGTCAAGTTATAATCATGGTTCGGTCAAGTCAAGTCAAGCATGTTGATATTGTTGTTTGATTCAGGTTCAGGTCCAAGTATTCATGTTGACTTTGGATTCATATTTGAATTGGATTCTGATTGAGTTTGGATTCACGTTTGATTTAGACTCAGATGGAGTCAGACACTTATAACTGATTTGGATCTTGAATTAGATTCGGGGGTCATCGGTAACTGCTGCACATGGATGACAGGATTTATGTCTTTTTCCAAGACAATTACCATTGATAACTCTGTTAAGTTTTTCTACCTTAAATAGACAAGCACTCACTTTCTCTGGCTCCGTTGGGCTCAAGAGAATTGATCTCGCTTAAACCTATATTTACTAAAATTCTTAAATGTTGTTTTATATAACTCGAGGGGGTTTTATAAAAATATTTTTAATATAGTTTTAAAATAACCTCGAGAAGCTATTTATATTATTTAGAGTTTTCATGAATGTGAATTTTAAGGATTTGAGGCATTTTAGTGATAATAGCTTAGCTTGGAAAGTTCATGGTATTTTCCTGTAAAGTTTGACTTTTATTGGTATCTTGATGGTATTTTGATGAAACTTGTAATTCTTTCATTTAAAAAATATAAGGTTATTATATTTTGAAAATATATGAATTTGTAATATTTATATAATTATAAAAAATTAAATTTTTAATTAAGTGGAAAATTTTGTTTTTCTTAAAAACCGTATTAAAAACCTTTCGAGACCAAATGCCTCGTGAGGAGGTCTATATCTCGCTCTACTAGCCTAATGATGTGCGATAATCCACACCATCCAATAGCGGGTCCCCTAAAAAGGGTTGTAGAGGTATATTTGCAAAGGAAATTAAAATACAATTTAAAAGAAAACCGTTTTTATAGTAAATGGTATTTTAATGTAATATTATATTCGTAACAAAAATACGTTCGAAGAGTATCGTGCTATGGAACCATGTGTATGTGAGAGGTAGGTCGTTACCTTGTCAATTTTCGTAAACGCATGTTTAAGCAAAACAAATAAAAATGATATATACAAACTTCAAGGTATTTTAATATAAATGTTGATTTAAAGTTATTTTGCATGATGTTTTTGATTTAAAAGTTGGTTCTTAGCATTGGTTTTATATTAACAAGCATGGTGTAAGAATATGAATGAAGAATATGTAAGAAAAAATGGAATTATAGGGTTTTAGAAGAAGATGTCGGTTTTAATTCCACTTCCGACATATGTTTTGAAAATGTACTTTTAAAGAAGAAGAAGAGAGATTGAGAGGGATTTACTAGCTAATTAGGTTAAGAGAAACTAGAAGGAGGGAGGGTCGTCGTCGTGGCGTCATGGGGTTGCCGGAACTTGCTTCGATCCTCACCGGAAGTTGATCTCTTGCTAACTCCACTTGCACTTCACCTGTACTTAGAAAATTTAGAGAATTTTGGCTATAATTTTCAGAATGATGAAGGGTTAGGGCATGGGGTAGTATTTATAGTGTGAAATTAGGGTTTTGAAATTAAAATGGTGAATTAAAATGATGATAAATGGGGAATTGAAGGGTCTCTGTTTGATTGCAGAGCAATCAAACGGTGCAGGAGAGTTAGGGATAGGGGAAGGGTTTCGTGTGCAAGAATATAAATGAAGAATATGTAAGAAAAAGTGGAATTATAGAGTTTTAGAAGAAGATGTCGGTTTTAACTCCACTTCCGACATATGTTTTGAAAATGTACTTTTAAAGAAGAAGAAGAGAGATTGAAAGGGATTTACTAGCTAATTAGGTTAAGAGAAACTAGAAGGAGGGAGGGTTGTCGTCGTGGCGTCGCGGGGTTGCCGGAACTTGCTTCGATCCTCACCGAAAGTTGATATCTTGCTAACTCCACTTGCACTTCACTTGTACTTAGAAAATTTGGAGAATTTTGGCTATAATTTTCAGAATGATGAAGGGTTAGGGCATGGGGTAGTATTTATAGTGTGAAATTAGGATTTTGAAATTAAAATGGTGAATTAAAATGATGATAAATGGGGAATTGAAGGGTCACCGTTTGATTGCAGAGCAGGAGAGTTAGGGATAGGGGAAGGGTTTCGTGTGTAAGCCCGGGCCTTATTGGCCATAGTTGGCCCGTTAGTGCCTGCTATAAGTGGAGATCCGCCGGTCGAATTGGTGAGGGGGGCCGTTGGATTGATGCCATGTGTTCACGTCTGTATTTAAATCATTGTGCATATGTTTGATTTTTCCGTCTTTTCGTTTTTATGTGCATTGCACGTGTAAACTTTTGGGCATCCAAAAAGTTTAAAAAGAAAATCAGAAAAAATATGTCTGATTGAATTCGAACACAGGGGTTATGTCGCAGCAGTGCAAGGGCTTTACCAGTGAGCTACAAGTTGTTTCTTGCTATTTTAAAACAAAATATACTTATAACTTGTACTCAGGCTTGTAAACTCCTTTTTGTACATTAAACTGAAAAATTTTATACAGTAAATTCAGAGTCATTACAGTCTTCGTCGGGCTACCGGAGGGTGAGAATTGGCCGGTGCCCATCAAGTGGTACAAGGCCAACCGTCCTAGACTTAGGCAGTCGAATGCTCCCGAGGTAAGAGTGGTGTCTCAATGGGAACCGATCCAGTGGTTCGATGTCCTGCTTTCCGAGCAGGCTTTGAGCTGGGCGGGACTCAGTCCCGCGCGCTTTGTAGGTGATTTAGGCTTGTGCCAATCTATTTAGACTTATCTAAATTTAGTTGCTGTTTTTTGTCGCTGATATTTTTTTATGGTATCTTGCAGAGCCGATGGATCGCTCGAAAATTATGGATGCCGTGGCCGTCAAGGCCCAGGGGAGGAAGCGTGGTGGCGCAAGCTCGTCTCGGTCTGCTCCGGACGCGGCTTCCCGGCAAGCACCTCCAGCCAAGGCTCCCGCAACGCCACGCTGCGGAGGAGGGCAGAAGCACATGCGAGATCTGGCCTCCCGGGCCAGGACAGAAGCGCCTCCTCCTACCAAATCCCCACTCAAGAGGCAGAAGAGGGTGGTTTCTTGGCTTCCTAAGGCCGGGATTCAGGTGCAGGAGGCGACTTCTGCATCGAGGTGCCCTCGGGGCTCTCTATGGCCGACAGTTTACCGGTGGACATTGAGAAGGCAGCGGGGACCAAGATCCTCCGAGGCACCATGAAGGAACAAATGGCGGTGATAGCTCTGTTGGCTATAGTGCCCTCAAGTCAATTATTGTGATTGCAGACACGCGATTGTGATGATTGAGGGAGGACATATACGGGTAGAACAGTCTTACTCGAGATGATAGTATGCTATCTGGTTTGTCTCTATCATCATGTACATACTTCATACGGTATTACATATCACTATTACATGTTGATAGAGCCCATAGGATTCTTGCTTGACTACCAGCATTACGATGACGATCATATACATAGGAGTTGGGTGGTCTATAAGCACATTCTTAAATGTTCCTAGTCGAGGGAGTATCAAGATTGGGCATCGATACTCCGGAGTAAACTAGTGTGTACTTATCGAGACCCTGATGAGTGGCGGTGGCCGGTCTTACAAGCCATTGGTATCAGTCAGTCACCTAAGATAGTATACAGGTGGTCATTGGGTTATGAGTACACTGGACGGACTCGCCGGGAACATACTAGTTGGTTTATACCTATTGTCAGATAGTAGTTCCCAGGTGACATGAATACAGCTTAGTCTGTCGACCTGAGATCGTTATTTGTCTCGTGTGAGTTCCCACTGTGCTTTGATTACTACCCTACCATGGCTCAAAGGAGTCGTGAACAGGTTTTAGTTGGGTACAGTCCCGAGCCACATGGAGGCAGTGAGCGGATCGTAGGGGATTCGTCTCTTCCGGTATTGAGGATTGATATCATGCGGTGCACGGGTGGCTATCACCAGAAATTCTTGGCCAAGATAGACAAGAATTACTGGTTTGGATCAGTAGTTTCTCAGTGAGTGATGGGCTTCAAACCAACACGAAATATCGCGTTATTAAGGGTATGACTTTATCTACCCCCTAGACTCGATATGCGATACTCTTAAACGAACAGACCTGACTGTACGGAGATTGTCACGGACATACTTAGTAGGGGTTCAGATGAATTTGCTCGTCGGCCTTCCTTTCGCTCAATACCTGGATAGCCGTTACGTACAGTTAGTGCCGCTGACGTGCTTGTGGTTAAACCCACTGCCATCGTATTGACGAGTCTTTAGAGTCCCACACAGACGGTTTCCCTGGTTCTGGCGAAATGATGTAGTAGCCGTATTGAATACGTGCAGGGTTCCGATCGATTGATTGTACTATGTATCCGGACTTTTGATCGGACAGTTGATAATACTGGCCGGCTCGAATTTGAGCCGGATTATTAGATTAGGTATTGATTTAATAATTTACGTATATATATTTCGATATGTATATTCTAGTATTATGTTCTTTGTTTTATTCTATCTCTTCGGGTATTCGTATTTCGGTACGAATACAGGTATGTATATACGTAGAGTGTAATCCGTATTTGTAGAGATAACATTCTAGAATGTGGACACCTCATTTAGTTTTCATCCATTTATTTTAATGGGTAATGAGGTGGAAAATCAAGAGAGGGGAGTATGATGAGAGCCATGCTTGTATAGTGTTGCATAAATGAATTGTTAATTCATTTGTGCAAACTATTCAAGCATGAGTTTGATTTTATATTGGAAAAATAAGTTTATTAAAATCATGCTTCATGTTATTTTCACACTAGAGGTTGGATGAAAAATTGTATGGTTGGTTTTTTTTCACTCTCACCATTAGCTTTACTTTCCTTTCTAGTTTCTTGAGCTCCTCCATCTTCATCATCAACCTTCTCTTTACAATCTCATGAGTTGAGAATTAAGAGAGGAGGTGGGGTAGATAAACACTCTGAACACTTCTCTACATTCTAGGGACTCTTGATTAGCAACCTAGAGTTCCTAATTGCTTCACTTGATCATTAGTGTGGAGCTAGAGCCATGAGCTAAATCCCTCGGATGGATCATCTTCGACAGAGGAAGACCGGCGGCCAAGTTCAGTCGAGGACGTCTCAAGGAGCTAAGGAAAATGGTAGAAGACCGAAGGATATGGTTCATTCAGTATAACCATTTCTAACCTTGTAGTTTAGCTCTTGTCATTTGCTAGTGTAGGTTTATAGTTCGATTCTAGGACGGGTTCGTTAGCGCCAAGTTTTAAATGTCATTTTTGTTTCGCATCGGCCACGGTAAATGGCCAGGACGCTATCGTAACCCAACATGGTATCAGAGCCACCTCATAAACCATTACTAGCTAGTTTACACAAGGTTAAAATGTCGATCGACCAAATTTTCCGAATCGTAATTCCATTGTTCCATGCTTGCTGTCGATTTTAAAACCTGTTCAAAAAATATTTCAGAGTGTCTTAAAAATACATGCAGGCATTTGTAGGGCACCACAAGAAATTTGGACGCTTGAACCAACAAAATGACCGCGGAAGCACCCTAATACTTGCCTATTGGTGGCGGTTCCGCGGTCGTCTTGTGGCCAAAGTGTGCCAAATTTCTTCTGGCACTTTAATTCTTAGAAATATTATTTTTGGGATATTTGGTTTTGGTCCAGATTTGTTTAAGTGCTGGATTGCATTTGGGGCCAATATGGAAAAGTTTAGTCGATCAAAAATTTAAGTATGCGTTTATCAGTGCATATGATCATATCTGCGGCCGTGAATATCATTGAGCGGTATAACCTGACTAGTTGCTATATATTCAACTAGACGGGTTTGCGAATGTGATATTCACATTGATGTTCTGAGTTGTGCTGATATCGTGGTTGGATTGTCGTGGTGGATAGCTTATGGTGCAATGGTAGAAGTACGGTTCAGATTCATTTGTATATTTATTATTGCGGGATGAGCATCCAACATGTGAACAGCCGTCTCTGCCAGATTGTATATTCTTTTATTGGGGCACGACCGGGTTGAGGTCGGTGTCGCCATTATATATATATACTTTTCTTTTCTATACTAGGATTACCCCGCGGTGAAGTGCTCGAGTAGCCGAGTTTTAGAGGGCAATGGACCCGCATCTCATGGCGTTGAGATGGAGGGGGATTTATTTTAGAATTGGCGGGCTATTCGTCACGCTCGTAGGGGTATAGGATGACCCACGGTGGAGTGCTCAAGTTACTGGATTCCGTGAAGTGCTGGATGGCCCATTCACTTTGTTAATTGGGGTTGCCTCACTTATGGGATTGACGGGTAACTTGCCGTACTCGTAGGGGTCCAGGTTTTCATTGCACGGGCTATCTACATGACCGGGAACGTCGAGTCTCATTTGCGGCTCAAATGAAACCCGAGACTTCAAGATTATCCACCATTCTGTGTTGCTTGTTGATGTTATGTGATGTTTCTTATATCATGCCTGAGACGAATGTTATATATATATATTTATATATACTAGTAGATGTTGTATATGTTTTGCATCCGCGCTAGTCCAGCCCCTGCTCTACCGTTAGTTAAGTAACCTAACGGTGCATGACGGGCCCCGTGGCGAATGCGGATGGCATATACGTACATTGTATTTTCGTTCCTTTTTCTGGTGTGATGTGGATTAATTGATGGGACTGCGTTAACTTTGATTAATACAAGGAAAAACAAACCTAAATGATGTTGTTGGAACCAATTTTGAAAATTGTTATTACAGACGTTTCGTTTTGCTTTGCACAGCGGTATTCAGTTCTGAATATCCAGCACATCATTCGACGAGGCAAAAGCCGAGATCCCTTCATAGGGAGTGATCACTTGGGCAAAAGTTTGCGTTAGTATAATAATTTCACTATAGTCGATTCTTTTGTTTTGCATCATGGTATCTAGTTAGGAATATCCTGCATCTCATTCGATGAGGAAAGAGCCAAGAACCCTTCACAGGGAGTGACCTCTTTAGCAAAAGTTTACATCACTATATATTTGTAAAACCGCTCGGATTCCTTCAACGATATCAAGTTTATTACGTTAAAGGTTTTTTGCCAAAAACCAGTCGTATCTCTCCGTCATTTCATAAGAGCAGTGCTCAGTATTCGTGCCGTGTATGTTGGCATTGTCAAGGCGTAGTGTACGGTAGCTGAGTATTACTTGTTTGTAGTTTTAGATGTGATTGGTTAAGACAGTCGCACGATCATGTTGGCATTATCAAGGACTCATACGGGTGAGTTTAATGCAATCAAGATAATGACGGGTTGAACTTGACAGGACCCTTTGATATGTTGGCAATGTCAAGGTCACTTGGATCCTAGGGATAAAAACTACATCGGGAGTTTCAAATATACAGGAAACTTGCCGGCATGCGCTTACTTTCTGGAGTGTGGCGACTTGAGCGGCTTCCATCAAGTTATCATGCGATGATAGTTGTATCCCGATCCCCACTGATGAGTAGATATTATTCCTCGGGTGATTTTCAGATGATCCCGACCAATTCTCCTTTTAGGGTTTGAAGGAGAATTCGATGAAACAGTGGGAGCCATCTTGATTAGATAAAATGATTAACCAATCTAATTTAAGTTAGAATGCACGTTGAGTGTTTCTATTCTCTCTCTCTTTGGCAGCGACCATGACCCGACTTCAAACTAAAACTCATGAACCAAGTTAACCGAACCTTCTTAAAACATTTTGGTTTTTGGATTGTCATTTAGTCGCATATATCCCTGCCGCTTCTATTTTCCCTTTGCATTTTTTCAGAACACTCCGTATCACTATGAAGATCCATATTGATTGGATATTCCATCGTATAGTTATATACGAATTCGAAGAAACTTGTTTCAGTTCGAGAATGGATTCCGGTTCTGGAGAAATTGAATAGGATTATTCAGTTGTCTTTTCTCTTTACCTTCTCTCAGGTTGCGAGGGCTTCTAGTATTATGAGAGTACATCTATTGCGCTTATTGGATAGTCTTCTTTCAAACCATAGGCAGGTGCCGAAAGGTAGGGAGGGAAGAAAACCAATTAGCCTGAGTGTGGTGTACAGAAGGTAATAAGTAAACATATAAAGGGATTAGAGTGAGGGCAAAGAAAATTACGACTGCTATCATACACGACGAAGCCACGTATATCCTTACCACTCCCACTTCCCTTTTATATTTCTCCAGAACACTCCGTATCACTGCGAAGATCCATATTGCTTGGATGTGCCATCGTATAGTTACATACGAACTCGAAGAAACTTGTTTCAGTTCGAGGATGGATTCCAGTTCTGGAGAAATTGAATAGGATTATTCGGTTGTCTTTTAGCTTTATTTTCTCTCAGGTTGCGAGGGCTCCTAGTATCAGGAGAGTACACTTATTATGCTTATTGGATAGTCTTCTTCCAAACCATAGGCATGTGCCTAATGACAGAGAAGGAAGAAAACCAATTAGCTTGAGTGTGGTGTACAGAAGGTAATAAGTAAAGACATATGAATGGATTGGAGTAAGGGCAAAGAAATATACGGTTACTGTCATGAATCTGGATAGTGGAAGAGCTATTATTAGGAATACCCTATCATCCCTTCGAAATATTTTCATGTTTCAGTTTTACTGTGCGCTGTTAATTGAAAGCTATTTTCCCAATTAGATTTTAATTTCAGGGTATGCATTTACCAGATTTGATTCTCACATTTGTATGGCGTTACTGATACTGAGTGGGAGTAAGATATTGGGAATTGGATGATTAGATCCTCTATATATCGGAATTCTTTGTAATTGGTGATATTTAAGGAAATCACTTGGGTTTTGCCCGACGAAAAATATTTGGTTTTTGAATATCCGTTGTTATGCACCAATTTCAAACTGATATATCTTTACGTCTATTTTATTAAGTGATAACTTTTTGAAATTATGTCTATGATATTTACCTATATCAGTTGATGGTTAGGTAAGAAGTATTCAACAGCGGTGTAATTCTTCTTAACCATAACACAGTTTTCAATTTATGACGCACAGGGTTTGAGTTATTAAACTCAGATGACTTATACAAAGTATTGTATATTATCCGATGTCTGTTGGGACAAAGGGCTTTGTACTCGTACTATATTCTGTTTACTCATGACTTCTCTAGTTTTAGACAAGTATTTCGTTGAAATACAAGGTCCAAATTTTGAGAAGTTATAGGTATAAGAATAAAGTAGAGAACCATATGTTGCAAGTATCAAGATTTTTTAAGGTGATCGAAGATGTAGATACTTGTGCTAGGTATTCCGTCGTAAGTAATATTTGAGAACTTGCTTCTCTTTTATGTTACTCATACGTGAGTACGCTTCTTGATGAGTAATGCTGCTTGACCTTCTTCCATTTAGTTGATATACACCGGGAACAACTGGATGTATTTTGAATCTGGTTCAAATTAAATTAGTGCTTTTGTTTCTATATTCAGATCGGAGATGACAGAGAGGGCAGAGAAGAAGAATTTTTTTGGAGTCACCGTGTTTTTTTAATTACGGCAGAAAAGAAAAAAGTTAAGGGGTTAAGATTTATTAAATCCTATCAATCCCCCAAAATCAAAACAATCAAAAGAAAACAATCAAACAAGCATATCAAAATAACAAACAAACAAACTAAAGTAAACAAATACATTTTATTTTTAATTAGAAGAAAATCTTCTCTCTTACTTTAAAATATTAATAATCATTTGGTTATATAAAAATATGATTTTAGTTTTAAAACTTGGGGATTTAAAATAAAACTAAAACATTTCAGTCGGGGTTCGAACTTATGACCTATGAAATAGCAATGCGGTGTGATAACCAATATATACACGAATGAACCATGTATATTATTTGAAAGGAATTAAATATATATACAAGTGTTTCAAAGAAAAAGGGCATTTCTTGAAGAAAGAAAAATCGAAGGAAAGTATTAAGATTTTGTGGTCGTTACATTCTACCCTCCTTAAAATAAATTTCGTTCTCGAAATTCAAAAGGATTTTGCCGCTACTGGATAAGGTAGAATAATACCGTTGTTTGTTACATTCACCTCCATTAGTTATTGCTCTAATAGGTTGTGATACAACAACAGAAGGTTGAGAAGTTTCGAACGCAAGAAAAGGGTTGATCTAAGAATTGCAAGCAATAAAGTAATTTGATCAGAAGCTTAAATGATTTTCGAATATAAATGTTGGGTGATCGGGAATCTTGAACACTACCTTCTTTTGATGATAGTCGAATGCGGTATAGATCGCTATATAATGAATTAAGAAGACATATGAACAAGAGATGGGTCCGTATCGAAAAGTCCGAAAGCTGAAACATATAATATAAAAAATGGCCTGAGAGATGCAATAAGAAACGGACATGAATTTTAGGAATTCAAGAAATCGAGAAGTGATCTTCAAGAAAATCGAAGGGAGGAATCGAGATGGTTTCAGTGAACGAGATTCAAAAAATCAAAAAGGAATCAAGAAGATTATAAAATAAGATCAAATGGAGATGAAGAGTTCGCACTTCCGTTTCCTTTTCGTCGAGATATGATCGTCAGAGAAAGCAAGAAAGAATTCAAGGGAATAGAATTCTAGAATAAAACCATGGTGCATTCGTTACAGTCTACTCTTCTTAAAATAATCTCATCCCTAAAATTCTTTTAAGTAGTAAGTTGTAACAGGGCAAGGAAAAATAAGGATAACACCGTCGCAAGTCTTTTTCGTGCTCCTGACTGTCGATATTCTATTCAAAAGAAAATGTGCAAGAAAGACGATCTAAGGGAATTAGGGAAGGAAGGAACCAATAGAAATTTAAGGAACTAAAAATTACAAGATGTCTCGAGATATGATCTCCAAGAAAGTTGAACTTGAAGTTCAAGATAGATTCAAAGGATGGTATGAGATTCAAAGGAAAAGCTAAGTGCTGCTGGATTTTTAAATTCTTGTATTATCTTCTTTCAATGGTCATGCAAAACTTGATGAGGTTCCTAGCGCCTTTGCCGCTAACCCGCGTCCTTTGCGGAATGAAAGACTTTAAATTTGAAAACTTGGTGCTAGCAACTACGCTATAGAATATTAACAAACTAGCTAACAAGAAGAAGTTTTAACTACTCGGTTAAGTGTTACAACTTTTATAATCGCGTCCTTCGTCTTCAAATCCACTTCCTTAGCTTCTCGTAACTCCAGGATCGAGCTTATAAGTTGGTCATCCTTCGCCAAAGATGATCCATCTTAGGAAAATGGTTCAAGGCTCTAGCTTCACACCAAAAAGAACAAGTGAAGCAACTAAAGACCTTGGATTGCTAATCTAAGATGCTTAGGGATGTAGTGATGTGTCCTAGTATTTTTCTATCTCTTTTTTCCCTATGATCTCAACACATGAGAGGGAAAAGCTTGAAGGAGAAGGAAGAAGCTCAAGTGAGAAGAAAGAAGGAAAATGGCGAGAATGAATTCCAATTCATGAGAGAAAGTAACTAGCCATGGTTTTGTTAAAACATTTTCACAATTAAAAATAACAACCATACTTGAATAGTATAGACAAATGAAATAAACAAAAGAAATGGCCATTCCTCTCACCATCCTTTCTTTACACCTCATCCCCATCTCATTTTCTAATTTCCATAAATGGAAAATTAATAGAAATGAGGTGTTCTCCTTATAGAATGTATCTTTATATAAATACAAAACACATTGTACCGTATATACATATCCGTATCCGTATAAAAATACGAATATCCAAAAGATAGGAAAAATACAATGAACATAATACTAGAATATACATATCGAAATATATATGTAAATTATTAAATCAATACTTGATTTAATAATTCGTTTTAATCCTAAGTCGGCCAGTATTATCAACCGTCCGATCAAAAGTCCGTGTAGCTAGTATACTCATTTAATCAGAACCTCGTATGTATCAAAATACTGCCACTACATTATTTCTCCTGAACCAAAAAAACCCTTTATGCGGGACTCTAAAGATTCGACTGTACGCTAACAGTGAGTTACTGGATAAATTCATAACCACAAGCATGTCAGCGGCACTAGCTGTACGTAACGGTTACCCAGATATCTGTCGAAAAGGAAGGCGAACGAGCAAACTCATTCGAACCCCTATTGAGCTTGTCCGTGACAATCTACATACAGTTTGAGTTCTTCATTTAAGAGTATCGCATATCAGATCTGGGGGTGGAAAACGTCAGACCCCTAATAACCCGAAAAGTCATGCTTTTGTGGCTCAGGATTAACCGAGAAACTACTGATCAAAGTATTAGTAAATCTCATCTACCTTGGCTAAGATCTTATGGTCCCGGCTGTCCGAACACAGTGTGACATCAACTCCTAATACCGGAAGAGACGAATTCCTGATGATCGCTCACTGCCTCCATGTGGCTCGAGACTGTATTCAACTAAAACCTGTTTGCACGATTCAGTAGATCCGTGGTAGGATAGTAATCTAAGTATAGTGGGGACTCACATGAGACAAATAACGATCTCAGATCTAAAAACTAATCTGTACTCATGTCACCTGAGAACTGCTATCTGACGATAAGTATAATACCATCTAAAAGTTCTCGGCGAGTCCGTCTGGTGTACTCACCTCCAATGAGCACTTGTATACAATCTTAGGTGCATCACACCAATGGCTGTATGACCAACCACCGTCTCTCATCGGGGTCTAGAAACGTATACAAAAGTCTACTCTAGAGTATCGATACACAGTCTCGATACTCCTACGACTTGGAATATTTAAGGATGTGCTTATGGACTACCCGGCCCCCATAAGTATGATTGCCATCATAATGCTGGTAGTCAAGCAATAATCCTATGAGTTTTATCAACATGTATTAACGATACATAATAACAAATAAAACATATTTTCATGTTAAGATAAAATCAAACCAAATAGCATACTATTATATCGAGCAAGACTGTCATGTGCATACATATGTCCAAGCATCCACTATAAATATATACAATAATGGTCTCTAAAGCATATATATCCAACAGAACCGACCCACATGGACCACCAATAAAATCTGTCACGTCCTGCTTCCCAAAAGACGGAGAGCGAGAGCGGACTAGGCTCGCAACGTATTCACACCGAGAAGCACTCTTTCTCGATATGAATACCCTAAGCGTAACTACAAGCAGAAAGATAATAAATACAAGAATTTAAAATAATAACAATGTCCAAAAACATTTATTACCGTCCCAAAAATAATAACTGAACACAGTTCTTAAAATTTAAGGAATTAGGAATAAAAAGAATAGCTTTGAATAAAAGAAGGCATACTACAACCGAAGTTAACACTCGACTTGAGAAGAAAGGCAGTTGTTATCATGCTCGTTCGGCTCGATTTCGTACTAAGTTTGGTCTCCTGGCTCAAAGTCATTTAACAAACATTCCCAAAAGAAAGAAAACACAGAAAATGGAATGGTCGTCAACGAACTGGAGTTCGGTAAGTTCCCAATTTAAAAAAATAAAAGTATTAAAAAGAAACATGATATATAAAAAAAAAAGAAGGAAACAATTAAGCACGTATAAACAACAATAAATATAAGGCAACAATATCATGATGTTTATTCTCTAAACGGTATTATCATGTTTTAAGTTTATAAATGCGACTAGTGAGGGTTTTACACGAAACGAGAATGTTCCGTTTTCTCTCGAAACAACAGAAACACGGATTCAAGAGATTCATGAGTTAGTAACGTATTGTTCCATAATAGCCGGAATACGGTGATCATGTATGATTTTCGTTACACGTAAATACTCTCATTTGTCGAACTTCTCATCCCCATGTAAATTATTTATTTAAGTTCTAGAGTTCGACATAAATGTTAGCACGAATTCATGAATACTTGATAAATTGTATGCTCATGTCAGATTCATGGATTCATGAGTTCATGAGTTTTAAGTATTCAAGTGGTTCATGTTTGGTCCATGGATTCAAGTATTCAAGTGGTTCATGTCAGGTTCATGTCAAATAATATAAAATGCAACGGTCGAATTCATTGCTAGTTTCTTGCACACGTTTATACTACTGCTATTCTGAATGAAAAATATAACAAGAGTGTTACGATATTAGTTATTATAGTGTTTTAAGTTATAAACTCGATTAATGAGGATTTTACATATAACTAGGATATTCCATAATTCCCATGGAACAACAGCAAAATGAAAGTAGGTTGGCTTCCGTTAATATCCGGAATCACAGCTACACGATATGGGACTTCTAATCAGAGTGTTTCGTTTTATGCCGACGAACACGACTACATGACAGGAATAGTGGGGAACTCTTGATCAACAAGTGTTTCGTTTTATGCCGACGAAACACGACTACACGACCATGTAAGTTAGCATTCCATCTATGTCCGGAACCACGGCAATACGAGATTCATGAGATTCATGATTTATATGTAATACAAAACAATGTATGATCCTCTGTTATACATAAATACCCCATTCTTCGAGCTTTCCCATCCCCATGAGATATTAAAGTACGACGCATTAATATTAACATAATCTTATAATTAAAAATACATAACTAGTAAACATATGATAAATATTATTATTACGGATGTAAGGTTTAGAGTGTATACACAGAAGTATAGTTTTAGATATTTTAGGTAGTGTGAAGTATTATAAATGGTTATAAGTTTAGTTTAATGGTTAGTTTAATTGGTATTTATATTTTTTTTAATTAATAAATCTGGTTTATATAGATAAGTATTACGAATGACAGTAAAGAATGAGTAATGAAATTCAAGTAGTATGCATAATAAAATGAAGTATTAAGTAGTTAAGTTAATTATATTATTTAGTTACAGTAAAGAGAAAAATACATTAAATTAATCTAAGAAGTGGCAAGAAATATACATAAATTTTCATTAGCTATAAAGTGTCACATTAACAGGAGAAAAGCAGGTTTAATAGTTTCATGATATTGGAATAAGTTAAATATGTATATCAGAGCTCAGTTATATACATATGAATTTTAGTAAAGCATTAAATCAAATTTAGTATTTAATGTAAGTTAAAACACGATATATGTACATACCTAAGGGTGATATATAATACTGAAATAGGTACATTATATTGTAGATGGTATATATATGGTTGTAAGATTAGATAGTAGTACAGTTAACACATGAATCATGTCATTTAGAATAAAATAAGGGAAAGTACAACAGTAATAATATGATAATAGAAGTATAAATTTTTTAACGATAATTAATAAAAAATTTACATATTGATATATTTGCTTCAATTATGTGTGTGTGTGTGTCATTAGATAATTCAACTAATCGTTACTCATCTATTGAAAATAGGTACAAGAAAATCTCAAACATCAATTAACACATAGATATATTAGGCTAATTAATCTAATTTAGATATTATTTTAATATGGGGATCTCGGCGTAAAAGCACAAACGCGGTATGAGCGGAGGCATGGAATGAAGATGAGGAACAACTAAAGAAGTAAGGAAGAGGGAACTTACAATAAAGGGACGATCTAGGATCGTTTCTTGACAGGCGAAAGATGCCAACATTAGATTGAGACGAGGGGGTGAGTCGTCGTCTTTCTTCGTTCGATTCTCTCGTCGTCGGATTTCAGATCGGAGATGACAGAAAGGGCAGAGGAGAAGAATTTTTTGGAGTCACGGTGTTTTATTTAAAAATTACGGCAGAAAAGAAAAAAGTTAAGGGATTAAGATTTATTAAATCCCGTCAATCCTCCAAAATCAAAACAACAAAAAGAAAACAATCAAAACAAGCTTATCAAAACAACAAACAAACAAACTACATAAACACATAAATTTTATTTTTAATTAGAAGAAAATCTTTTCTCTTACTTTAAAATATTAATAATTATTTGGTTTTATAAAAATATGATATTAGTTTTTAAACTTGGGGACTTAAAATAAAACTAAAATATTTCAGTTGAGGTTCGAATCTATGACTTATGGAATAGCAATACTGTGTGATAACCAAGATATATAAGAATGGACCATGTATATTATTTGAAAGGAAATACACACACACACACACAAGTGTTTCAAAGAAAAGGGACATTTCTTGAAGAAAGGAAAATACAAAGAAAGTATTAAGATTTTGTGATTGTTACATTCTACCCTTCTTAAAAATAAATTTCGTTCTCGAAATTTGGAAGGGTTGTGCCGCTATTTGACAAGGTAGAGATAACGCCGCCGTTTGTTACATTCACCCCTATTAGTTATTGCTTTAATAGGTTGTGATACGACAACGGAAGGTCGAGAAGTTTAGAAAGCAAGAAGAGAGATGATCCAAGGAATGCAAGAAATAAAGTACTTGACTGGAAGTTTAAATGATTTCCGGATACAAATGTCGGATGATTGAGAATCTGGAACACTACCCTTCTCTGACGACCGTCGAAGGCGGTATAGATTGTTATACAATGAACTAGGAAGACATAAATAGGAGATGCGTTCGTATCGAAAAGTTTGAAAGGTGAAACATAGAATATAAAAAATGGCCTAAGAGATGCAAGATGAAACGGACATGAATTTTAGGAATTCAAGAAGCCGAGAAGTGATCTTAAAAGAAATCGAAGGGAGGAATCGATATGGATTCAATGAATGAGATTCAAGAAATCCAAAAGGAATCAAGAAGATTACAAAATGAGATCAAACGGAGATGAAGAGTTCGCACTTTCGTTTCCTTTTCATTGAGATATGATAGTCAGAGAAAGTAAGAAAGAATTCATGGGAGTAGAATTCTGGAATGAAACCGTGGTGCAATCGTTATAGGTTGGTTACCGTGGTAACTGGGTCTAAAATAATGGCCACGAAACCTGTGTCTTTGTCTCCCTTATTTTCATATTTGTATGCTGGACCTAACCCTCAGCGTTGTATGTGTACATTTTTTTAGGATTTCATGTAAGCTTAGTCATAGTTCTTCATCTTCCTTTTTGACTTGGGTTTTTCCTGCTTTCCTACTTAATCAGGAATTTCATTCCCCCGACAAACTTTGGATCATTCAAAGCACCATTATTCTGATCATGGAATTCTTTCAGCACAAGTTCTTGGAATTGTTATGTTGGACAATTCACTTACGTAAAAGACGGAATCAAAATTGGCGACTATCATGTTATGCAAGGAGCATAATCTTAAACCATTCACAAATCAAATTAATTGCATCCTTAAATTATCTCTGACTAGGGTTACTTTTCTGTAGTTTTTCTTTCCTTTGATAAGTAAGCCCATGACTCTTAGAGTAAACAAAAGTAGCGACTGTAACAGCAATCAACTTCAGCATTGTGACAAGGAGGTTGCAAGGATTGCAACAATGAACCAACATAAGCCTTACAACTTTATTTATTTACATAGGGGTGGGTCTTGCATGTGTCCAACCTTATAACTTGACGTTGACGACGACGACGACATTCCTTAATCCCATACTTGTATTGGTGGTTATATCAACACTTTTCTCCCATTCAGCTTTGTTAGATGCCATCTTCTTGATTCCAATTGATTTCTAACATATCTTTCTTAAAATATCCCGGTCCATGATGGCTTAAGCCTAAGTTAGGAACTGTTCTTGGTCTGAATTCTTTACTATATTGTCTGCTGTTTCTGTTATATAGGAAAATATCTCTCATGCAGTCATGCTCATAAAATCTGTACATCTCTGAAATCCAAAGTTATATAGTGTCTACAGGAACAATGCTGTTACCAAAGCTTGGTTATATAATATCTGGTGTAAAATAAACAATTGTTTACATTTCTCTTCTGCATTGCTTAATCAAAAACTTGCTTTAAGCAATGGGCACTGTCGGCTTCTTTTACTTGTTCAATTTGCTTTAATGCCTCCCATTTATTTATGAGAAAATTGGGGATCTACTTTTGCTTTTTCCCCAGCATAATTTGGTTTGCTTTACGGAAAACATCTTGCTATATACTAGATTGTAACAATACATTTATACATAAACATCAAAATATGTTATTAGTGGGAGTATCACAGGCTACATCTGCGTATGCCTAGCTACTGCTGAGATCTGTTATCAGTATTTAATTCTTTGAACTGATAGTAGTGACCTGCTGCTTCTGTTTGAATTGTGGCATGTCATAGATCTCTAGTTGATTCTTACTATAAATGTCACTTAAAGGATATGGGGAAAAAATCATGAAATTTCTCCTCTCCTCTGTTACTCGAATTACATTGCTGGGTTGAGACCTTGTCATACATAGATTATTTTTGGACTATCTGCTTGACTAATGGGTTCTTGCGAGGTTTTGGATCTAATTTATGCTAGCATCTTTCTATGGCTACAAACTTGTAACCTAGGAGATTTTGTGTTAGCTAAAGCTTGTGGTTATTGGGACTTGCGTAGAAAGATTTTATTTATATTGTCAGGGTCTTCTAATGCAGATGTGCAAGGTTTATTATACTTATTTTTCATGTGCATTTTTTCGTTAATTCAGGAAAAGATTCGGGTCGCCCTCTACGTACAAAAGGCTGCCCTAACATTCATTGATGGTGCAACCTCTTCCACATAAAAACATTTATCGATTAAATTTTGATCTTCTTTCATGGCCTTTATTAATATCATTGTTTCCAAATGCAGCTGCTAATAAAATTGAATACCAGATACCAGAAAAGGCTAAGAAAGCTGGGTTTTGTGTGAGCCCTGATGAATTGGCCTCCATTGCACGTGGGCATGATATCAAGACCTTGAAGGTTCATGGGGGAGTTGACGGGATATCGAGAAAAATCTCTGTATCACCAGATGTTGGCATCAATGCTAGTGAAATTTCTCTCAGACAGGAAATCTATGGCGCCAATCGATATGTTGAGAAGCCGTCAAGAAGCTTTTGGATGTTTGTTTGGGATGCATTGCAAGACTTGACTTTAATTATTCTTATGATATGTGCAGTCATCTCTATAGGGGTTGGGCTTGCAACCGAAGGATGGCCCAAGGGTATGTATGATGGGATGGGAATCTTGCTCAGTATCTTACTGGTGGTCCTTGTTACAGCAATCAGTGACTACAAGCAGTCGTTGCAGTTCAAGGACTTGGATAAAGAAAAGAAGAAGATTTTCATGCAAGTGACCAGGGATGGTTACAGACAAAAGATCTCTATATATGACTTGGTTGTTGGAGACATTGTTCATCTTTCCATAGGAGATCAAGTGCCAGCTGACGGGCTTTTTATATCTGGATACTCTCTTTTAATTGATGAATCGAGCTTATCTGGCGAAAGCGAACCTGTGTATGTAACTCAAGAAAAGCCTTTTCTTCTGGCAGGGACCAAGGTTCAGGATGGATCTGCTAAAATGCTGGTGACTTCTGTTGGTATGAGGACCGAATGGGGAAGGCTAATGGAGACCCTTAGTCAAGGGGGAGAGGATGAAACACCATTGCAGGTTAAGCTAAATGGTGTTGCGACTATTATTGGAAAGATTGGCTTGGTTTTTGCCTCATTAACTTTTATCGTCCTATTAGGAAGGTTCTTAGTGGACAAGGCGATGCATGTCGGCTTGCTGAAATGGTATCCGGATGATGCTTTAGTTATTTTGAATTACTTTGCAATTGCAGTCACTATAATAGTTGTTGCGGTTCCAGAAGGGCTACCTTTGGCTGTGACACTGAGCCTTGCATTTGCAATGAAGAAGCTAATGGATGACAAGGCACTTGTGAGGCATCTGTCTGCTTGTGAAACTATGGGGTCTTCTGAATGCATTTGCACAGATAAAACAGGGACTTTGACAACTAACCATATGGTAGCTGATAAGCTCTGGATCTGCCAATCGTCTAAATCATTTAAGGTTAAGGAGACTGCTAATGATCTGAAGGCTGCAGTCTCGGATAAAGTCCTAAGCATCCTTCTGCAGTGTATATTTCAAAATTCTGGTTCAGAGGTGGTGAGAGGAAAAGATGGTAAGCCAACTATTTTGGGTACCCCCACAGAGACAGCATTGTTAGAGTTCGCCTTGGATTTGGAACAAGTTGTTGATACTCAACATCATGATTGCAAAAAGTTGAAGGTGGAGCCCTTCAACTCGGTTAAAAAGAAGATGTCTGTGCTCTTGTCATTGCCAGGTGGAGGAGTCCGAGCTTACTGCAAAGGCGCCTCTGAGATTATACTGCAGATGTGTGACAAATTCATTGACAGTGAAGGAAATACCGTGCCTTTATCTGAAAAGCAGACTAAAGATATTTTGGATGTCATTAATAGTTTTGCCTGTGAAGCTTTGAGAACCCTCTGCTTGGCCGTTAGGGAAATGGAGGATGGATATACTGGAGATGAAATTCCAATTGATGGTTATACTCTGATTGCTGTTTTTGGTATAAAAGATCCAGTGCGTCCGGGCGTCAGGGATGCAGTTCAGACTTGTCTTGCTGCCGGTATTAAAGTCAGGATGGTGACGGGGGACAATATTAATACAGCTAAAGCAATAGCCAGGGAGTGTGGCATATTAACAGATGATGGTCTGGCGATAGAAGGACCAGATTTTCGAACCAAAAGCCCGGAGGAGATGAGGGAACTGATTCCTAAACTTCAGGTTTGTTTTTCAATCTTCATGTTCTGCAGATTTTAAGATTACTTTAGTGAAATAGAACCTGTTTACACTTTGATGTGGCCATTGCACAGGTAATGGCTCGATCGTTGCCTTTGGACAAGCATACCCTGGTAACAAACTTGAGGAACATGTTTAACCAAGTGGTTGCAGTTACTGGCGATGGGACTAATGATGCTCCTGCTTTGCATGAGGCAGATATTGGCCTTGCAATGGGTATTGCTGGCACCGAGGTATATTCTATAGCCATTTTTCAATAGTTTTTAACTTGTTCCTTCTAACTATTGCTATGAGCACATTGGTCAGTCAACTAGAAGAGCAATCTTGGATTAGTACATTTTATATTGTAGCTGGTTGCCTCAAATATCCTTTCCAGTGAAATAATATATTTGCTTATTTTGTAACTTCATCTGAAATTTTTTTTACCCCAGGTTGCCAAAGAAAATGCTGATGTGATTATCTTGGATGACAATTTCACAACCATTATAAATGTCGCCAGATGGGGTCGCGCAGTTTACATCAACATCCAAAAGTTTGTTCAGTTCCAGTTGACCGTCAATGTTGTTGCTCTAATGGTCAATTTTGTTTCAGCATGCATCACAGGTACGCCATTAGCCAGAAGTCGCTATATACTTTACAAATCATATAATTTCTCACCTTTTGTAACTTTAATTTCAGGAACTGCTCCGCTTACTGCGGTCCAGTTGCTCTGGGTCAATATGATTATGGACACGCTTGGTGCCTTGGCTTTAGCAACAGAGCCTCCAAATGACGAAATGATGAAACGACCACCAGTAGGGCGAGGGGAGAATTTTATCACGAGGTCCATGTGGAGAAATATCATTGGTCAGAGTCTATACCAGCTGGCTGTGCTTGGAGTTCTCATGTTTGACGGCAAGCGTCTTCTGAAGATCAGCGGTCCTAATTCTGATACTGTCATCAATACCTTCATATTCAACACTTTTGTTTTCTGTCAGGTATATATGCATTTCATTCTAATTCAGAATCTCTAAATAGTCATCTCCAGAAGAATCATACTCATATATATTGTCAAATGCAGGTGTTCAATGAAATTAACAGTCGGGAGATGGAGAAATTGAATGTGTTTCGAGGAATATTTAGTAGCTGGATCTTTATTGGGGTTTTGGTTTCAACAGTGATATTCCAGGTAATAATAGTGGAGTTCCTTGGTGCTTTTGCAAGCACGGTGCCGCTTAGCTGGCAGTTGTGGTTGCTTTGCGTCGGGATTGGATCCGTGAGCATGATTGTATCGGCCATCTTGAAATGCATTCCTGTTGGATCCGTCCATCTAACGCCCCCTCATCAGAATGGGTATCAGCCGTTACCTAGTGGACCAGAAGCAGTCTAATAAAAACTCAGCGCTTGATTTTTTTCCCTTTTCCACTTTTCTTCGTTTTGGCTCCGATTTACAGCGATATCAATCATTTGCACACAACTCTTAAGGATACGAGATGTGCATCTGAAGATATGTAGGTTGGGGGGTCATGATCCACGTAATACGACTCTTGATTGTTTAATGTTTCTCTGCTAAAGACGGCAATAACAAATAGAAACCACGAAATGCTTTTTAGTTCCCTTTTTTAAATATTAAAACAGCAGGAAGGAGAGGTGAGAACATGTATGTGATTTTGCTTGTGTTGTTAGAATAATACAGACTTTATGTACCAAACTTGTAATTGTTTGAGTACAACGATATGAAATTGTAAATTGTCGGTGATCAAATAAATACTTTGCTGTCTGTTTTTCTGCAGATTTGCAATAACCAAAGGGAGCATAGTGCTCCTTTATGGTCACGGTATCAAGCTCTTAACAAGGTGATAAATATGTGTTGCTTTACATTCTCAGAACTTTAATTGTTAGTGAGACTCCAAAAGGCCCTCGATTATATTTCAAAGAAAATTTTGCACCTGTGTATGAAAAACAATCTGAAACACAACCAGATTCTTTAAGCCACAAAAAAGATGAGTACAAAAATAAGATACAATAATAAACCCTTTTTAAACCAAACATAAGTTCAAGTCCCTCTATTTTCTTTCCATCAGTTTTCTTGCATTGGTCCTTGGAACCGTAAAATGATACATTTGTCGATAATAAATCAACTCTTAAGCCCCAGAATGAGATAAAACGATAAAATGCAAGCCCCGCAGAAAAGAAAGCCAGGCGAATGAGAATAAACATAAACCGGAGTTTCACATTTGAATCTCAGGACTTCATGGACTTTACATAATTTTCTTACATCCGCTCATACAGTTCATTTCTTTGATAACTTTTGCTCTCTAATTCCTTCCGGGTGGTTCTGACCGTCTTTTTTCACAAAAAGCTTGCCTATATCTTCAGTAACCACGTTGCTCCTGCAAACAACTAAACAAATTTAGCTTTTGATAGATAAATATCTTTAATCTGACCATGTAAATCGATAGTTTCATGTAACACGGAGTGTATTTACATGATAATTTTCAAGACATGAAATTGGTAGCTGATTGCTGTGAGTGTCCTCTCCAAAGGGATTTTAACTGGAAGTCTTTATTGTTATTATTATAATAATTTCTGAATGCAACTCTCATAGTAATCGAACTAACACCCCATATTAGATAGAAAAGTTTTACTGGAGGAGGTATGCTCCTTTGGTAACTTGAATATAGCAGAGATGATCTGAATCAACAAGGGACTAGTATTACTCTAATTTCACAAACACTCCATTTAGGGGATGAGGGCCATGTCAGGCACTCGTCTCACATTTCCAATGTGTTATCTTAATATTCCAACATTATAACCATAACAAGTTTTCCCGCCCATATATCCCAACATTATGGCTTGATGAACTAATTACATAATAGATCTAAAGATATGTTATTATGATAAGAGCTAACAAATGATTGGAAAGTATATTATATAAGTAAATTACCTCCCACGAAGCTGTGGTGGAATTAACTGGCCACCTGCCATTTCAGGAATATTCCTCGAATGAGACAAGGGATGTCCCCTTGGCATTTTACAACGTGGAGGTGGAGCCGATGATCCATTCGATGCTCTCTTCCGTGACTCGGTCGCAGCTGTAACTGTAGAAGAGTGGTCGGTCATGATAGTTTGATGATGCAATGCATTGAAGTTTGATGGTGAAGAAAAAAGAGGCGATGCATCTGGGAGTTCTTCCATCTGTGGTGAAGGCACAACATTAGAAAGTTGGTGTGATGATGATGATGCCATGAAATTCCTGCAGAGCAAACACAACAAATATGTGAAACACGATCAGCAGATACTTCACCTTGCAGGTAAAACCGATCAACTCAGAATCAGACACATGAAAATGCTATTATAAAGTCATTTTGCTGCTTAAAATTAATTTCAAATTTATCATTATCCAATAATACATTTTCTTAACGGTAGCATTATTCATCACGAAAAACTGCATTTCAATACCGCTCATTCGATATCATTTTTGTGAATAATCGGTGCTATTAACCCGCGTCTGCTCAATAAGTACAGGATACAGGTATTCGTGACAAAACACTAGAAACACACTCAAAATGTACGGACACAACATTTGTGAGCTGATACTGCAACCGGAACGAATAACCGATCTTTATTCAACGAGTTTTGCAATATACAAGTGTGCACAACAAAAAGATATGAAATGGCCCAACATGATACAAACTTTTTACAAGTGTGAACTCAAGTTTTGGTGCATGAACCAAGTTGGGTAATCATGGATCATCACAAGCGGGCATGAGTGCTTAAAAAGATATGATGTGATATTCACTTTTTGAAGAAAGTCTTCACAATTTGATCCCAAGCTCCAAATTGCAACCCTGTTCAAGTTAAAAGAAAAGAGAGATTCCAAAAATCAAATGAGGACTACAAAAGACCACACCAGAGAGATGGGACCCAATGCCCGACAACGGCGGCGCCACTTTTTCCAAATCGATTCGTTCTTCATCTGTCGCATCATCGTCATGGATATAGTCTACTTACATAACTCCTTTTTGATATTGGATTTCCTATAAATACCGGATCACAAGAAGAGGAAAGGGTCCAAGTTTTTCATTAGTAGAAGATATTTTGTAATTTTCATTTTGGTTAATCTTGAGTTCTTGTCTTTCTTCTGATATTGTAACTTCTTAACTGAACATACAAGTTTAGGTTTTAGGTCTTTGATCTCAATATTTTGTATTCAAGTTCAAGATTTAATAAAGACTACACATCATTGCACATTTGATTCTTAGTATTTCTTTACTTTTCTTGCAATTTCCTTTATGAATTCTTCTCTCTTTTGTGTTCTTGTTGTTTATATTATAATGTGTGAGTAGTTCTTCCTGCTATGGTGAAGGGAGCGTTCATTGATTCATTACTAATACTATCATCTCAACACTCTTGATCACTTGTGTTTTAAATGAATGCTAAAAGGTGGGTTGTGATGTTTCTTATTAAAAACTCTTTGATAATGTATTTAGCTCTTGATGGTTACCATGTAACCTAAGCAAATACATTATACTTTGAAAATCTAATCACTTACAAGCCATTTTCTAGTTATCTTATTTTTATAAGAGCTTAACTTGAAGTTATGAATTTTGGGATTCTTAAGTGTTTGCTAATGGTTAGATATGGAATGTAGCATCATTAGGTTACTTGTTAAGATATTGCATATTCTCTGTTCTTGCTACAAACACTTAATTATCACTAGAATGCTTAACTTATTAATTTGGCAAAATTGGTGATCGCTTATATTCTTGAAATCGGAAATTATGAATTTTAGTTTGATATCATTTATAGCTTAAGCTTTAGCATACTTGATATACTTTATAAACCATGTGTTTTCAAGTTTTAGAATATTGTGATCACTTATTATCAAGATAAGGTGTGAGAGATAGCATTATGTTGTGTTTCATGAACCTAACCCTAAACCCTAGCAAGTCCCCTAATTCCGTATTTTCCCGATATCTCGTGTTTTTCATAAAAGTGACAACAACCAACTTCCAACCTAAGTGTTCTTAACTCAAAACGAACGTCATGGTATCCATTCTCTGTGGATCGACCCGTACTTGCCGGACACATCGTGCATTTGCGGTATTTTTAAAACTTGAGATGTGTATCGTGCTATTCTTCCATTAAAACCAACATATCCGATATTTGAGCTATAACCTTCAAAACGCACGACACGCTCTTGAGCGAACAAGTTTTTGAGCGTGTCGTGCGTTTTGAAGGTTATAGCTCAAATATCGGATATGTCGGTTTTAATGGAAGAATAACGTGATTCGCATCTCAAGTTTTAAAAATACCGCACGTGCACGGTGCGTTGTAGCAATCCAGAAAGTACGGGTCGATCCACAGGGAATGGATACCACGACGTTCGTTTTGAATTAAGAACAATTGAGTTGGGAGTTGGTTATTGTCACTTCTATGAAAACACGAGATATCGGGAAAATACGGAATTAAGGGACTTGCTAGGGTTTAGGGTCAGGTTCATGAAACACAACATAATACTATCTCTCACACCTTATCTTGATAACAAGTGATCACAATATTCTAAAACTTGAAAACACATGGTTTAGAAAGCATATCAGGTATGCTAAAGCTTAAACTATAAATGAAATCAAACTAAAATTCACAATTTCTAATTTCAAGAATATAAGTGATCACCAATTTTTCCAAATTAATAAGTTAAGCATTCTAGTGATAATTAAGTGTTTGTAGCAAGAATAGAGAATATGCAATAGCTTAACAAGTAACCTAATGCTACATTCCCTATCTAACCATTAGCAACCATTTAAGAATCCCAAAATTCATAACTTCGAGTTAAGCTCTTATAAAAATAAGATAACTAGAAAATGGTTTGTAAGTGATTAGATTTTCAAAGTATAATGTATTTGCATATGTTACATGGTAACCATCAAGAGCTAAATACATTATCAAAGAGTTTTTAATAAGAAACATCGCAAACCGCCTTTTAGCATTCATTTAAAACATAAGTGATTAAGAGTGTTCAGATTATAACATTAGTAATGAATCAATGAACCCTCCTCTTCACCATAGCAAGGGGAACTACTCACACATCACAATATAAACAACAAGAACACAAAAGAGAGAAGAATTCATAAAGGAAATTGCAAGAAAAGTAAAAAAATACTAAGAACCAAATGTGCAATGAAGCGTAGCCTTTATTGAATCTTGAACTTGAATACAAGCTATTGAGATCAAAGACCTAAAATCTAAACTTATAAGTTCAGTTAAGAAGTTACAAGATCAGGAGAAAGGCAAGAATTCAAGATTAACCAAAATGAAAATTACAAAATATCTTCTACTAATGAAAAACTTAAACCCCTTTCTCTTCTTATGATATGATATTTATTGGAAATCCAACATCAAAAAGGAGTTATGCAAGTGGACTCTACCCATGATGATGGTGCGACATGAGAAGAACGAGTCGATTTGGAAGAAGTGGGGCCGCCGTTGTCGGCCAAATTGCGGCCATTGGGTCCCATCTCTCTGGTGTGGTCTTTTGTAGTCCCCATTTGATTTTTTGAATATCTCTTTTCTTTTAACTTGAACAGGGTTGCGATCTGGAGCTTGGGATCAAATTGTGAAGACTTTCTTTTCAAAATGTGAATATCACATCATATCTTTTTAAGCACTCGTGACTCATGCCCACTTGTGATGATAACCGCCCAACTTGGTTCATGCACAAAAAATTGAGTTCACACTTGTAAAAAGTTTGTATCATGTTGGACCATTTCATATTCTTTTGTTGTGCACACATGTATATTGCAAAACTCCTTGAATAAAGATCGGTTATTCGTCCCAATTGCAGTATCAGCTCATGTCACGCCCCGCTTCCCAGAGTACGCAAGATTGGGCACGTGACATAGCCAACCATGCTACCTGTGGGTAGGAAGTATCCATCCACAGTCACATTACGGTTGTAAGGATATCAAGAACAAGATAATAAGCTAATCTAATACATGTCCAAATCCATAATAACAAGAATCAATAAACAATAAGTGCGGAAGCTAATGATCCAATACAATGAATAAACAGTACGTCCCATAATGCGGGCTCACATCTGGAAATGAAATGAAATAAATAAACTAAAACCTAAGGAACTCACAGTTCAGCCTGCTGGCTGAAATACTCCTGCTCGGTCGTAGACAGTGGTACGGAATCTGGGCCATGCAAAATCCAGACGTCAGCGCGTCAAGACATCAAGTATATAGTATAAACATCGCAATAAGCAATGCAAGTATGAACATGAATAAAGCAGTAATAAGAAATAACAAGCAGGGTAATGTGCAATGGTGACTAAACTGTCCTATCAGGTTTTCTACTCTATAGTCTTTGAAACCAATTGATGAATCGTCGATGTAACCCAATAGTATCCCGTACATACCCGAGACCACGGCTACAATATTCTCGGCTGCAGCCGAGACATGCCGTTAGGCACAGAATAGGAAAGTGTACACTCGGTATTACCCCGTACATACCCGGGATCACGGCCACAATATTCTCGGCCGAAACCGAGACATGCCGCTGGGCACAGAATAGGAATGTGTACACTCGAACGGTAGTGAACTGTCGAGTTACAAGTCAGGTTCATCTTTGATTTCCCCATACCCCCAAGTTATGTATGTCAGGTCAGGTATTCAGTAGTCAAGGATCAATGCCAACATATGATCAATAAAAGTAGGTCTGTCTGGATAGACAGCAGGGATGGTCATGTTTGTCGGCATTAGGCATGAGATCATGAAACAAGTCATGTCATAGTACAACAGGATGAGTTGGTATGTATGTATATGTCACGTGTAGCAGGGTCAGGCCAATATGTAGTGCAATCGGGTATGTGCTCACAACAGGTATACAATCAAATAATGAACAGCAGCAGGAAACAGTAAATAACCATAATATTCCATGTAACCACAGTGATGTTTCGTATTCTCTTATTAACAGGTTCACGCACCTTTGGGGTGCAATAGCCACAAGGTGAAGCAATAGCCACAATCATAAAGTAATGAAACTACATGAATTTACACTAAGTATAAAATTGTCTCGTGAATGATTTAACAATTAAAGCAGATATGACCCAATTGTTTTATTTAGTTGAAATATGGATTGGTAGTGGGTTGATTAATTACGAGAAACTATTATAACGATTCCATGTTAAAGATAACTGCAACTATCAATTCTAACTTATAATATAATATCAATTACCATCATTAAGTTGTATTATATAGTATGAATTCAACTGCGTGGCAAGACTAGATCTCGTACGCTAGCATGTTAAAGCAAGTATTCAGATACTTGCCTCGACGGTTTTGCAAACCGGAACACGGATGCGATGTCGGCAGAAAACACGATATGATAGCACGGGCCACGGATCGAGCCCCAACAGAGAACAACGGGATCACACGGACCAGGGTACTTCGCTGGAGCGTCGGGTTCGCCAAGACGGCACGGTCGGATTCCGGCAAAAACACGGCAACGAGTTAGCAACACACGATAAACTTAATACGATCAGCGGGGGGTGATTTGCACAAAAGGAAGGATGAGGAAGGCTTACCGAGAGGCACCAGGGGTAACCCCGGCGAGCTCGACGGCGCTGGAACACCGGCGAGGCAGCGACGGCGGCTGCAAAGGCTTGAACAGCCTCGGGTTCGCTGGAGAGGGTAGTGCGACAAGTGGTGGTCGGCTCTGGTGATCGAGGCGGAGACGGAGGTGGCTCTGGTGACGACGGTGAGGATTGCCGGCGCGTTCTCCGGCGAACAGCAGAGGGTAGGTGATGGGGTGATGGGCTCGGGTTGGTGGTCCGGCGAGAGGAGGAGGGAAGCGACGACGAGGTCGGGACGAGGAGGGTGAGAGGGAGTCGCGGCTGGGCTCGCGGTGGTGAGGGCGGCGACGGCGAGGTCGCGGGGAGGTCGGCGGTGAGATCGCGAGGAGCTAGGGTTAGGGTTTCGTGGGTTCTCGTGACGGGAGAAGATGAGCGGGGAGGCGGATGCATGGGATATAAATAGAGGGGAGAGAGAGTTGTTAGAGGGAGAGAGAGAATGAGGGAAGAGAGAGAGGGATAGGGAAAGGGAAAGGCGGGGCCCACGGGGAAAGGAGCCACGCGATTGGCTGGGACGAAATATTAAGAAGGATTTTAAATGAGATTTGAGGGGTTTAGAGAGATTAAACAGTTAGGAAAATATATAATCGTAATATATAGTTTAAAGATATTTAATTAAAATGGGCCTTTTTGGCGCGAAATGAAACATTTCCAAATCGCGCCCGGGTTGCACCCAAATGTTCCAAATTCAAATTATAGGATTTTAAGCGGGTTCCAAATTTTGAAAAGAGGTGTTTAATGATTAAAATGCATGCCCCCAAGTCGGACACTTGCACGCGCGCGTAGTCGTCCAAACTTGCCCGTTTAGCCAAACGGGACAGAATCTCGACACGCGGACGCTACCACGCGACTAGTGGCGACGAGTAGGCCAACATGGACATTTTCAATTTCATTTTAGGAGTTAAAATTTGTTATGTGCCAAAATGACTTAACCGGTTAAAATTTAGCAATAAACCCCAGAAAATCAGGAAAATTGGAATGAGCAATATAAAACCCTCAACTTGTAATATAACTAGTATTACTGGGCTCGGGTGTTATATCATACCCAACTACAAAAAGAATTTCGTCCTCGAAATTCTAAGAATACAAGATAGCTAACTACTGGAAAAGGTGAGGGAATTTCTGCCGGATCTCGTCTTCTCGCTCCCAAGTAGATTCTCCATGCGATCGATTACCCCAAGAAACTAGCACAAGAGGGATAACCTTGTTCTTAAGAACCTTTTCTCTTCGATCCTTGATTTCAACCGGTCGCTCCTCAAAAGTCAGGTCCTCTCGCACAGTCAACTCCGAATGATCCAAGACATGAGTCTCATCACGAACATACCTCCGTAGTTGAGACACATGAAACACGTCGTGAACTCCTGCTAATGATGGTGGTAACGCCAACCGGTACGATACCTCTCCAACACGCTCCAAAATCTCGAAGGGTCCAACGAATCGAGGACTAAGCTTTTCCCGACTTCCAAAGCGAATCACCCCTCTAGTCGGTGATATCTTCAGGAATACCAAATCAACCACGGCGAACTCTAGAGGTCTTCTTGACGTGTCGGCCCAACTTTTCTGTCTGTCTTGAGCTGCCTTCATATGCTTCCTGATTGTATTCACCTTCTCGACTGTCTGCACCACCAAATCTGGTCCTAGTAACCTTCGTTCACCAACCTCATCCCAACAAACAGGTGAACGGAACTTATGACCATACCACGCTTCAAACGGAGCCATCTGAATGGTTGCTTGGAAGCTATTGTTGTACGAAAACTCCACCAGGTGTAGACGATCCTCCCAAGAACCTTTAAAGTCCAACATGCACGCCCTCAACATATCTTCAAGGGTCTGGATCGTTCTCTCCGATTGTCCATCAGTCTGAGGATGATAAGCTGTGCTAAACTTCAATCGAGTCCCCAAACTTTCTTGTAAACTCCTCCAGAAGTGCGACAAGAACCGAGTGTCCCGATCGGACACGATGCTTATCGGCACTCCATGCAATCTAACAATCTCCTGCATGTATCGCTCTGCCAAAGTCTCTGTCGATTGACCAACCCGAAACGGAATGAAGTGAGCTGCCTTGGTCAACCGATCGACAATCACCCATACTGCATTGTTGCCCTTTGGACTCCGCGGTAAAGCCGTCACGAAATCCATGGTTATATGTTCCCACTTCCACTGAGGAATCGGAAGTGGTTGCAACAAACCAGCAACCCTTTGGTGTTCAGCCTTGACTTGCTGACACACCAAGCACTTAGCCACGAAGCGAGCAATTTCCCGTTTCATACCTTCCCACCAGAAGTGCTGTCGAATATCTCGGTATATCTTTGTCCCTCCTGGATGTACAGAGTAAGCTGAACTGTGTGCCTCCTTCATAAGCTCTTCACGCACATCTCCTTTTGGCACACACACACGGCTACCATATCTCAACGAACCATCTTCATGGATCAGTAAATCGGTTTGTAGTCCGGCTCCAACCTGTTCTCGAAACTTTTGCAGTCTAGGATCCTGCGATTGTGTCGCTTTAATCTTCTCAACTAAGGACGACTGTACTTGTAACTGCATCAACTGTCCTGTAGCATGGGGTAGCACAACCTCCAAGTCGAATCTCCGAAAATCCGCAATGATCTCTCTCTGTGCAGTCAATATCTGAATTGCTAGTAACCGACTCTGCGCATCCGGCACGACGTTGACCTTTCCCGGGTGGTACTTAAGATCGAGGTCATAGTCGGCCATCAGCTCCAACCATCTGCGTTGCCTCATGTTCAACTCCTTCTGAGTGAACACATATTTCAAACTCTTGTAATCTGTAAAGACTTCGACTCTCTCGCCCAATAGGTAGTGTCTCCAAATCTTCAGGGCGAAGATCACGGCTGCAAGCTCTAAGTCATGAGTCGGATAGTTCTTCTCATGAGTCTTCAGCTGTCTCGATGCGTAAGCGACGACTTTCCCATTCTGCATCAAAACACATCCCAATCCCTTTCCGGATGCGTCTCTATGAATCACCAGTCCTCCTGAATCATCCGGTACGGTCAGGATAGGGGCGGTTATCAATTTCTGCTTCAACGTCTCGAAGGCCAATGCACATCCATCCGTCCAAACAAACGGTACCTCCTTACGCGTGAGCTTGGTTAACGGCTCAGCTAAACGAGCGAAGTTCTCCACAAATCTCCTGTAGTATCCGGCGAGTCCAAGGAAACTTCTTATCTCCGCAACATTCTTTGGAATAGGCCAATCTCGGACTGCTGCAATCTTTTCGGGATCGACGACGATTCCATCGCCCGACACGACATGCCCCAGAAACTTCACTTCTTCCAGCCAGAATTCGCACTTACTCATCTTCGCGAATAATTTCTCTTGTCTCAGCGTCTGCAGTGCGATCCTTAAGTGCTCAGCATGCTCCTCCGGACTCTTCGAGTACACCAGAATATCGTCAAGAATACCACAATAAACTGGTCCAAGAACGGTGAAAAGATCCTGTTCATCAAATCCATAAATATTGCCGGCGCATTAGTCACTCCGAAGGGCATCACTAGATACTCGAAATGTCCATATCGAGTTCGAAACGCCGACTTGCAAATGTCTTCTGCTTTCACTCGGACTTGATGATATCCTGATCGCAAGTCCAGTTTCGAGAATACCCTCGCGCCACTAAGCTGCTCAAAAAGTTCTCCAATGCGAGGGATCGGGTACTTGTTCTTAATAGTCACCCGGTTCAATTCTCGATAATCAATGCACATCCTTCTCGTGCCATCCTTCTTCTTTACTAAAAGAACTGGAGCTCCCCAAGGCGAGTTGCTGCTTCGAATCCATCCCTTCTCGAGTAATTCACCAACTTGTTTCTTAACTTCTTCCAATTCCACCGGTGCCATCGGATAATAGGATTTTGATACTGGCGCTGCACCAGGAATAAGGTCAATCGCAAACTCCACATCTCGATTCGGCGGTAAGCCCGAAATATCTTCAAACACATCCATAAAGTCGCGGACAACTGCCGGCTCTTCATTACTATCCACCACCATAGCCGCAAGAACATTGTTTGTCGGCCTAGCCCTAAACTCGACCGGCCCGACAGCACTGCTTCCTCCGATGAAAATAAACTCAGGGTGTCCGAGAATCTGGAAAATTACTTTCCTTGCCCTACAATCAATGTGTGCGTGGAAGGTGCCAAGAAAATCCATTCCCAAGACTACTTCATAACTGCCCGTATCAATCACCAAGAAATCTGCAAAAAGCTCCCGTCCGCAAACAACAACCGTACAATCTTTACATTCCTTACTAGCTATGATTTTCCCATTCCCAGTGTGTATGTCCCAGAAACTAGACAGGGTCGTGCAGGTGATCGAGTGTGTAGTTATAAATTTGGATGACATAAAACAGTGGGATGCTCCGGAATCAAATAATGCCAATGTGGGAAAACCACGAACGAGTACAGTACCTGAAACTACTTCTCCTGATGCCTTGGCTTCCTCAGCTGTCAACGTAAAAGCTCGACCCTGGTTGGGTCCTTGTGTCAGCTGCTTCTGCCCTTGGAACGGTCTCTGCGGAGGCTTCCGTATATCATCTCTCGTGCGAAGCTTCGACGGACAAGCACCAACTGCGTGATCGGCTGCTCCACAAACCAGACAAAGTCCCAGTCTCCTTCGACAATCCTTTTGCATGTGGCCCGGTAAATTGCAGTAGTTACAACTTATGCTCTTTCTTCGATCGACGATCACAGGCTTCTTCATTGGCGCTACACCTCGACGGTCCACTGGAATACCTCTGCGCCCATGATCTCGGTTAGGTACAAATGCAGGCTTCCTGGCCGCAACTGCTGTCTGGTGAAAGTTCCCTTTCGATCCTGATAAACTCTGTTGCTCTCTGGCTGCCGTAAGAACCTGTGAGAAAGTGGTCAAACCCAGGGAGACAATCTGCCTCTGGATTTCCACATCCAAACTGCGCAAGAATCTTCGCCCCCTGTCTGCCTCCTTGGCGACTAAGGGTCCAGCGAAACGACTGAGTCTCGTCCATTCCGCTGCATGTCCATCCACAGCTGCTCCATTTTGTCTCAGCCCAATAAATTTCTCCTCCATTTCCTCCCGTGCAGTCCGCGGGAAGAACTTTTCCAAGAAACTTTTAGAGAAATCCGCCCAACTGATTGGCTTGGACAAGCGGGTCTCCTCCACAAGCCACCACTCTCGGGCGTAATCCACCAGCTGAATGCGCACCACATCAACTCTCTTGTCGTCTGGGATCTGTGCCGCAATCAGTAAATTCTCCGTGTCTACTAGCCACTGCTCGGCTGGCAACGGCTCCTCCAAGCCAGTGAAAGTAGTAGGACCCAACCGTCTGAAATCTGCCACGGTCCCTACTCGGTCGACTGGCTTCGCTACAGCGGTGTTTACAGACTGCTGCATAGCCTGCAAACCCTCCTGAAATGAATCGGCTTGCTGCTGGATCAGCTCAGTTTGCCTCTTCTGATTTTCCAACATCCCACGTATCACTCCTAACATGGCGGCTTCATCCACACGCCTCTGATACGTCTTGAAATTCTTATCTGCCATGGTCCTGAAATCAAAACAAACAACATTAGCATGATGATAGATTCAATATATAAATCAAGGCTAGAACTCCAAGATACTTAAATAGAGTGCTGCATTGTAGCTATGCCGCGGTATCATAGCCGCAATTACTTAACTCCACCCAAGTCGTCTAAGTCCTAGAGATAACAAGAAGTTAGGTTTTCGAGTTAACAATGCAAAGTAAGTTTGGATGTCGACATGATCCGGAAGAATGATTCAAGGATGGTAAAACGGTCAAAGTGGCAGGACATGTTTCCTAATCACGGGTATTATGATTCGTGTATCGGGTGCAATACCCAACTACAAAGAATCAACCCAATTAACCTATGTCACTGATACCAAAAGAACCATGTCACGCCCCGCTTCCCAGAGTACGCAAGATTGGGCACGTGACATAGCCAACCATGCTACCTGTGGGCAGGAAGTATCCATCCACAGTCACATTACGGTTGTAAGGATATCAAGAACAAGATAATAAGCTAATCTAATACATGTCCAAATCCATAATAACAAGAATCAATAAACAATAAGTGCGGAAGCTAATGATCCAATACAATGAATAAACAGTACGTCCCATAATTCGGGCTCACATCTGGAAATGAAATGAAATAAATAAACTAAACCCTAAGGAACTCACAGTTCAGCCTGCTGGCTGAAGTACTCCTGCTCGGTCGTAGACAGTGGTACGGAATCTGGGCCATGCAAAACCCAGACGTCAGCGCGTCAAGACATCAAGTATATAGTATAAACATCACAATAAGCAATGCAAGTATGAACATGAATAAAGCAGTAATAAGAAATAACAAGCAGGGTAATGTGCAATGGTGACTAAACTGTCCTATCAGGTTTTCTACTCTATAGTCTTTGAAACCAATTGATGAATCGTCGATGTAACCCAATAGTATCCCGTACATACCCGGGGCCACGGCCACAATATTCTCGGCTGCAGCCGAGACATGCCGTTAGGCACAGAATAGGAAAGTGTACACTCGGTATTACCCCGTACATACCCGGGATCACGGCCACAATATTCTCGGCCGAAACCGAGACATGCCGCTGGGCACAGAATAGGAATGTGTACACTCGAACGATAGTGAACTGTCGAGTTACAAGTCAGGTTCATCTTTGATTTCCCCATACCCCCAAGTTATGTATGTCAGGTCAGGTATTCAGTAGTCAAGGATCAATGCCAACATATGATCAATAAAAGTAGGTCTGTCTGGATAGACAGCAGGGATGGTCATGTTTGTCGGCATTAGGCATGAGATCATGAAACAAGTCATGTCATGGTACAACAGGATGAGTTGGTATGTATGTATATGTCACGTGTAGCAGGGTCAGGCCAATATGTAGTGCAATCGGGTATGTGATCACAACAGGTATACAATCAAATAATGAACAGCAGCAGGAAACAATAAATAACCATAATATTCCATGTAACCACAGTGATGTTTCGTATTCTCTTATTAACAGGTTCACGCACCTTTGGGGTGCAATAGCCACAAGGTGAAGCAATAGCCACAATCATAAAGTAATGAAACTACATGAATTTACACTAAGTATAAAATTGTCTCGTGAATGATTTAACAATTAAAGCAGATATGACCCAATTGTTTTATTTAGTTGAAATATGGATTGGTAGTGGGTTGATTAATTACGAGAAACTATTATAACGATTCCATGTTAAAGATAACTGCAACTATCAATTCTAACTTATAATATAATATCAATTACCATCATTAAGTTGTATTATATAGTATGAATTCAACTGCGTGGCAAGACTAGATCTCGCACGCTAGCATGTTAAAGCAAGTATTCAGATACTTGCCTCGACGGTTTTGCAAACCGGAACACGGATGCGATGTCGGCAGAAAACACGATATGGTAGCACGGGCCACGGATCGAGCCCCAACAGAGAACAACGGGATCACACGGACCAGGGTACTTCGCTGGAGCGTCGGGTTCGCCAAGACGGCACGGTCGGATTCCGGCAAAAACACGGCAACGAGTTAGCAACACACGATAAACTTAATACGATCAGCGGGGGGTGATTTGCACAAAAGGAAGGATGGGGAAGGCTTACCGAGAGGCACCAGGGGTAACCCCGGCGAGCTCGACGGCGCTGGAACGCCGGCGAGGCAGCGACGGCGGCTGCAAAGGCTTGAACAGCCTCAGGTTCGCTGGAGAGGGTAGTGCGACAAGTGGTGGTCGGCTCTGGTGATCGAGGGGGAGACGGAGGTGGCTCTGGTGACGACGGCGAGGATCGCCGGCGCGTTCTCCGGCGAACAGCAGAGGGTAGGTGATGGGGTTATGGGCTCGGGTTGGTGGTCCGGCGAGGGGAGGAGGGAAGCGACGACGAGGTCGGGACGAGGAGGGTGAGAGGGAGTCGCGGCTGGGCTCGCGGTGGTGAGGGCGGCGACGGCGAGGTCGCGGGGAGGTCGGCGGTGAGGTCGCGAGGAGCTAGGGTTAGGGTTTCGTGGGTTCTCGTGATGGGAGAAGATGAGCGGGGAGGCGGCTGCATGAGATATAAATAGAGGAGAGAGAGAGTTGTTAGAGGGAGAGAGAGAATGAGGGAAGAGAGAGAGAGAGATAGGGAAAGGGAAAGGCGGGGCCCACGGGGAAAGGAGCCACGCGATTGGCTGGGACGAAATATTAAGAAGGATTTTAAATGAGATTTGAGGGGTTTAGAGAGATTAAACAGTTAGGAAAATATATAATCGTAATATATAGTTTAAAGATATTTAATTAAAATGGGCCTTTTTGGCGCGAAATGAAACATTTCCAAATCGCGCCCGGGTTGCGCCCAAATGTTCCAAATTCAAATTATAGGATTTTAAGCGGGTTCCAAATTTTGAAAAGAGATGTTTAATGATTAAAATGCATGCCCCCAAGTCGGACACTTGCACGCGCGCGTAGTCGTCCAAACTTGCCCGTTTAGCCAAACGGGACAGAATCTCGACACGCGGACGCTACCACGCGACTAGTGGCGACGAGTAGGCCAACATGGACATTTTCAATTTCATTTTAGGAGTTAAAATTTGTTATGTGCCAAAATGACTTAACCGGTTAAAATTTAGCAATAAACCCCAGAAAATCAGGAAAATTGGAATGAGCAATATAAAACCCTCAACTTGTAATATAACTAGTATTACTGGGCTCGGGTGTTACAGCTCACAAATGTTGTATCTGTGCATTTTGAGTGTGTTTCCAGTAGTTTGTCATGAATATCTGTATCCTGTATTTATTGAGCAGACACGGGTTAATAACACCGATTATTCACAAAAATTATATTGAATGAGCGGTATTGAAATGCAGTTTTTCGTGATGAACAAATACCCCAAACTTATCTTTTGCCCGTCCCGAGCAAAACAAAATCATAATCTCACTTGCGCAGGGAACGCGATTGCAATGAGCCCGTACAACAAGCCGTTCAACCTATAAATGTCCCTACTAGGAGAAGTGTTGTCTCATGAGGGTTTTCAGCGGATCACACCCACAAAATCCCGTCAAACTAGTTTCGTGAAATCACTGTCGATTCTAATCCTAAGGTTCAGTATCCAAACTAGAAATTCTATCAACCTAAGTTAGAAATATCGAACCCTTATTTTTCATACCTTGTTTTTTGTTTAACTTAAAATCCTATACGTCTTTACGTGCGTGTGCAAATAGCGTCGTTACATTTCAAAAACTTCGATTAGAGTCATTATGTCACAAAATACGGACCGGATAAGATCACACGAGTTTGTAAAGAGTTAAGCTTTTCTTAAGTTTTATTCTCCAGCTAGGTTTCAAATTCAGGAATTCTATCATTTTAACAGAAAACTACACCTTATTCTTCACTCCACATTTTACTTGTTTTCATTTATACACATTTTTGTGAACGTGCAATAGTCTTTGAACAAAAACCTTCGTATCTCCGTTAAAAATATATATTTTTTATAATAAAACCTGTCTTTAGCCAAGATTATTCTCACAGAACCGTGAGGAATTTTAAGTTGGAGATAATACTTGCTTGACTTTGTTTTAAATTGGACTTTCTAAGCGTTGGGCCAATGCACCAAAACCGGTTGGTTTTAGAGCATTAGGTGTAGAAACACCCCCAGCGGACTTAATTGCCCAAGTCATCTAGGCCCTAAAATAAAAAGAATCATTTTAGCGTGAAAATCATAAGAATTTAATGCGAACGGAGATATAGCCAGTTGTTCATTCATTTTTAAGATCAAAGACATATTTTTGTATGTGTGTAATCACTCCAATCAAGTTTCAGATGAGTTATTTTTCAGACTTAGTTTCTATTAAAACTTTAATGATATGCTTTCATATCCGTTTCACTTTATAAACTATTCTTGAGATTACTGATCTCAGAAAAAACATGTTTGATCCTAAAGAAATTTATCAATTTTAAAAGTTTTAAGACATATCAAACTTGTCATCTAATTTTCAAAACTCACGACATGTTTACTGTGATGCAAAAACGTATACTAGATACAGTTAAACTTTAAGGAGGGCTATCTTTCGCGTTTTCAATATCTAAAAATAGGATTTAGTTGTTTCTATCTTATCAAACTAAACTATCAGTATTTCGAATCTAAGTTTTCCCACTAGCCAACTTGATTTTTTTTATTGTGTACAAAAACAAGAAGCAAATTCTAACTAATTTTTTTCCTTAAATTTTTTTGGATTTTTCAATTTTCGGGTACAATAAGCAAAATGCAATACAAAAGCAAACGTGCACATGCAACTACATGCAAAAAGAAAATAAAAATACAGGAAATGCGCAAATGCAATACTATATGCTATGTACATGAATCCACCCTCACCCCCAACTAGAACTCGACGATGTCCTCATCGACGCTTTGCCTTGCCCTTCCCTCTTCCACTTGTTCCTTCTTGATTTGTAAGTATCTGACCCAGTTGCTGCTTAATTTCCCTATTTTGCTTCATCAATTTCTTAACGTCGAGGACCACCATTAGGTGTAACTCGTGATCGTCTCATGGTTCAGACTCATCTATATACAACTCTATGTGCCTGCTCAGGTCAGTACTGGACCAAATGCTCGATTCATGACCGTCATTCACATAGGCATGTGATACAATCTCTTTCCTTATTGGCAGTTGAACCGAGATAGAGACGGCATGATCGAAGAGATGGTAGACAATGAAAGCGCGGCAAATTTGTGTAACAAGCACCGAAAAATTTGCTTTCTTTTGCTCATCGTTTTAATGATATTTGCGAACAGCAGCGTACTCATGCAAAATCGATCGTCCTTACTTGAAGGAAATAGAAAACATGCCCAACCATTGCAGGAAACGAAGACGTTCGCTCAATCTCCTGAACATTGCGATTTTGCCATCAGCAAATCGCATACACATTTCTATACTTGTCCTGTCCCGACAACCCTTTATCCAACAATTGGCAAAAATAACCTATTATAGGCCGGTAAAAAGCTAGCTCATGTGGTGTTTGGTTCTCGGCCTAAGCGGAATCCCGTCACATTTGAGAGTTGTGGTGAGAAAGTTCGATTTCTCCTACGAAAGTTGATTCTAGTACTATCCCCATCGGGCGCACCATTCACAAGTGTTGTATAAAACTCTTTTACCATATCGGGTAATGCAAACAACTCATCGGTATCATAGATCAAATATTCCCACCCTCGTCGAATTATCTCTCCACTAAAATAACTACCATATGTAGCATGTGAACAAATTTGCTCAAAATTTTTCTCAACAACAAGATTTGCCATTTGCTGTGCTCACAATAGTAACTGGAGAAATAGATTGGAAAATACGATGGAGGAGATGAAGTTCTTATAGAAGAAGAATACGGAGTCGTATGAGAGCACCTAGAGCAGCCGATCTCGGCTAAACCACGGCCGTCTTGGTGAATTTGGGGCTAGGGTTTTTGGAGGAGCTCGGTGAAAGTGTTTCTCAGCACCACCACAGGGTTTAAACCGGCATCAAGCATGCAATTTAAATACTTCTTGGGCGCTAAGCTACACTAACCTAGAATCGAACTAGAGTATTAGGGTTTAAAGCATGATATAACAAGTTCTATGCTCAGTGAAAGAGTTTACAACCTTTGTAGACAAAATCCTTCACTTCTAAAGCTCCGAGTGGTGGTCCATATGACTCCTCTTGGCTCCACTTAAGGAATGGATCGAGCTTGCTTTGCGATCTTCGTATCAAAGATGATCCACCTTAAAATATTTCTAGGTCATGCCACCTCTTCACTAATCATGCATTAGTGAAGGAAACACCCTGATCCAAATGGCTAATCTAAAGTAGGATGATGTAGTAGGTGTTTTAGCTCACTTAGAACTTTCTTAAGCCCTAGGATTCACAACTCATATGAGGGTTAGGGCTTGGAGGAAGAAGAAGATGATGAAAATGGAGAGAGTAAAGGAAAAGAGCTAGCAAAATGATCAAGTGAAGAATAGCTCTCTCATTTCTCCTCAGTTATTGAAGCATCAAATATATCAAATAATATATCGCAACCATGCTTCTATAGTGAAAGCAAATGAATAAACAAATAGAAAAAGCCATGCCTCACCCATTCCACAAATATCTCTCCAATTTCCATCTCATTTTTCTATTTTCTCAAAATAGAAAATCCAAATATATATATATATATATATATATATCACATAAACACACACACACACACACACACACACATATATATATTAAGAGAAGAAAATAATTAGTGAGCAATAATATTAGTTAATATATAATTATATCAAATATAAATATATATCAAATTATTAAATCAACATTTGATTTAATAATCCGGTTATATCATATATAACCGACTAATATCATTTATCTGTATATCATATTATCAAATCAACACTTGATTCAATAATCCGGTTATATCACAAATAACCTGACCGATATCAAATATCGCTAGATTAGAATACGGTATCACATACTCATATTTAATCAGGCTCCCGCACATATCAGCATATGTGCCTTACTTCGTTTCGCTTGAACTAGGAAACCTCTGTGTGGGACTCTAAAAACTCATCAATACACCAGCAGTAGGTAAAGATCACATCAGTTACCCATAAGCCGTCAGCGATACTAGCTGGACGTAACGACTACCCAGGTATTGAGCGATTAGAAGATAACAAGTAAGCTTTTCCAAACTCCTATGAAGCCTATAAGTAACACTTACTGTACAGTCCGGTCTCTTCGTCTGATATGTCGCATATCGAGTCTAGGGGTGGAATCATCAGGCCCCAGTAACTTGATAAGTCATGCCGATGTATGGCTCATAATGGTTCGAGAAACTACTGATAACACTTACCAGTAAATCTCGTCAGACCTGGCCAATGACTTATTGTTATAGCCAATCGAGTATAGCGCAACATCAACTCCCTATACCGGGAGAGACAGAACCCCTCCTATCGCTCACTGCCTCCATGTGACCCGGGACTGTACCCAAAATCCACCTATTTGCACGACTCCTTTGAGCCGTGGTAGGGAGGAAATCAAAGCACAGTGGGAACCACATAAAACACTATGACGATCTCGGGTCTACAGACTAACTTGTAACAGTGTCACCAGAGAACTGCTATATGACGATAGGTATAGTACCATCTAGGAGTTCTCGGCGAGTCCTGTTCGGTTTACCCATTCTCTAATGAGCACATGTGTACAATCATTGATGTTAAACACCAATGGTTATGGGATCAACCATCGCCCCTTACAGGGTCAAAAAACATACACATTAGTCTACTCTGGAATATCGATGCCCCATCTCGATATTCCCTCGACTAGGAACAGTTAAAGGATGTGCTTGCGGACTACACAAGTCCCAGTAGTATGATCCGCATCATAGTCCTGGTAGTCAAGCAAACATCCTAAGGGCTTTATCAACATGTATTAAAGAAACAGTATAATAATGCAAGTGTACATGTTAAGATAAAGAGCAACCGGATAGCATACTATAATATCGAGCAAGAAAGTCCTCTATATATATGTCCAAGCATCCACTATATCATACAATAATGGCCTCTAGGGCATACATATTCTTAATAATCTCTCACTTGCACTAAGGCTAGTTGTTGTAGTATCTCATACCCAACATCCCAAAAAGTCTCTCAAACTGCGTCTGAGGGAGGGCCTTCGTGAGTAGATCCGCCGTGTTGTTCTTCGTATCTACTCTCCTGACCTAGATCTCCCGGCGATCTACTTTCTTCTGGATCAGGTGATACCGCCTAAGAATATGTTTGGATCTCTGATGGGACCGGGGTTCCTTATACAAAGCTACTGCTCCATTGTTATCACAATACAAAGGTATTGGATACTCAATGGATGGAAACACACCAAGTTCAACAATGAACTTCTTCATCCAGACAGCCTCTTTGGCAACATCGTTGGCAGCGATGTATTCAGCCCCCATCGTCGAGTCTGCTACGGTATCTTGCTTGGAACTCTTCCAACATACCGCCCTTCCATGAGGGTGAAGAAAAAACCCGAGACCGACTTATCGTCGTCCTTATCACTTTGGAAGCTCGAATTGGTAAATGACTCCACCTGGAGTTCTCCGTTACCATACACCAAGAACATTTCTTTAGTCCTTCTCAAGTACTTAAGAATGTTCTTCACAACTGTCCAATGCTTTTTCCCAGGATCCGATTGATTCCTGCTCACCACACCTAGTGCGCAAGCTACATCCAGTCTGGTGTATAACATCGCATACATGATAGACCCAACTGTAGAAGTATAGGGTATCACTGTCATGCGAGCCCTCTCCAATTCAGTTTTGAGAGACATCTCTTTGGAGAGAGTGATTCCTGAACAAGCGGGTAAATTACCACGCTTAGAATCTTCCATACTAAACCTCTTTAGTATGGTGTCTATGTACCTGAATTGAGACAATCCCAACATCCGCTTAGATCTATCTCTATAGATCTTTATCCCCAGGATATAGGAGGCATCACCTAGATCTTTCATGGAGAACTTTTTTGATAAGAAGAGCTTGACCGAGTGTAGCATAGGAACATCATTTCCAATCAAGAGTATAGCATCCACGTACAATACGAGAAAGACAACCTTACTATCTACAACCATTTTGTATATACAAGGTTCATCTTCGTTTTTGATGAAGTCAATCTCTTTGCCTGCTACATCAAAACAGATGTTCTAGCTCCGCGATGCCTGCTTTAATCCGTAGATTGATTTAAGCAGCTTGCACACCTTTCCGCTGCTCCCACTATCTACGAAGCCCTCTGACCGTGTCATGTACACGCTCTTTTCTGAATCACCATTTAGAAAAGCGGTCTTGACGTCCATCTGCCAGATTTCGTAGTCATGATATACAGCAATGACAAGTAGTATCCTGATGGACTTAAGCATGGCGACTGAAGAAAAGGTTTCATCATAATCGACACCAGGTCGTTGATGAAAACCTTTAGCAACAAGTCTAGCTTTGAAGGTCTCAACCTTTCCATCTACACCAATTTTCTTCTTAAAGATCCACTTGCTCCTGATGGGTTTTACCCCTTCAGGAGAAACTTCCAAAGTCCATACTTTGTTGGTATACATGGATTCCATCTCAGATCGCATAGCATCCAGCCATTTCACAGAGTCTCCATTTATGATGGCCCGTTCAAAACTAGTTGGGTCATTATCTTCCATGATGCAATTCTCGCTCCCACCGTCTATGAGAAAACCGTAGTATCTCTCAAGTGGATGAGGAAACCTACTAGATCTGTGGAGTGGTTGAGGTTCGTCGGAGACTATTGGATCCTCCGGTTCTATCAAATCATCAGTTGTACTTTGTATAGCTGGAACTTCTTCCAGCTCTACCTCATTACCACTAATTATTTCACAAAAAATTCCTTTTCTAAAAAGATGGCATATTGCGAAACAAATACCTTTTGTTTCTCAGTGTGGTAGAAGATATATCCATGTGAATTCTTTGGATATCCCACAAACTGGCAAAGAATTGATCGTGCCTCGAGTTTTTTCGGATTCTGTAACAACTCCAATTTTAGTGTACATAAAATGCATTTAAAGTTAATGTATAATTGGGGTGTTTACATTTCCTGTGAGTACTATAAGAATTTGATTTACTTTTGAACAGCAAGAAGGAGCTTGTAGTTCACTGGTAAGACCTTGCACTGCTGAACCAAAGCACCAGAGTTCAAATCTTATCAGCCACATTATCTTTTTATTTTAATTTCTTTTAATCTTTTAGAAGTCCAAGAGTCTACACGTGCACTACACGTAATAGGGTAAGTTACAGAATAAACAAACGTGTCCATGAGGCTAGACCAAGCGCCAGGGACACGTGGCACCAAGATGAGCCCCGATTCGCCTGACTCGGGCCGGCGAACTCGTTGACTCGGCCGGCGCCGCCGATCCAACTCGGTCCAAATCCAAAATTTCTTCAACCCTAGCGACTCTTGGACTCCCCCCATAACTCTTGTATTATTTGTTTTTCCTGCACATTTGCAGAGCACATTAAAACACACATTTAATCCATTTTAATACAAATTTTTAATACACTCTTTCACTACCCTAAAACCTTAATTTTTCCTATAAATTCCACCCTCAAATCACCCCTCCTCACTCCCAAATCCCTGCCCAAACTCTTAAGAAAATTCCCAAGTCTTTTGTGTGCAAGTGGAGTTAGCAAAATGGTGAAGCTCCGACGAACTTCCGACGGCAATCCGAGGAGTTTCCGACGACGAAACGACGCACCGGCAACTCTCACCTCTTCCTCCTTCTCTCCTCTAGCCAATCATCCAGTAAGTCCCTACTTCTTCTTTTCTCTATTCTAAAAACATTCAAAACTAAAACCCGACGGAAGCGGAGTTAGTCCGACTTCCGATTCGGTTTTTCTTTAAAAACTACATTTTTTCTTAACCAAGATACCTTCATATCATCATATATTGTTCATTAAACATTAATAAACATCTTCAATAAGTTTCATCACAAAAGATTGTTATATGCATCTTTTATCGCAATTTTACATTAAAATACCACAAGCTTTAGTTTCCGACATAAACTCTATAATACCTTTATACCTTTAGAAAACTCATGAGGTAATGACCTAGCTCCTCACAACACACATATCTAACATAGCACGATAGAATTTGGGAACATAGATCTGGGAAAATACGACTTTATATATAACTACCTTCAACTATTAAAACATTTTTCTACAAGAAGTGTATTTTAACAAATCTTTGCAATTGCGTCTCTACAACCTATTTTGGGGAACCCGTTAGGGATGGTGTGGATTATCGCACATCCTCGGGCTTAGTAGAGTGAGATACAGACCTCCGCAAGGAGCATACGATCTCGAAAGATTTTAATACATTTTCCTTTAGAAAATGTGATTTCTATTATAAATAAAACTTATATTTTTAATAAATAAATATATATGTAATTATTATCAAAATATCTATTTTTAATATTTATAATATTCCACATTTCCAAAATTCAAGAAAAACATTTCATTTACAAGAAAATACCATACAATTCCAATATTACAAATAAATACCATATATTATGAAATTAGGTTTTATTCACTAGAAATGTTACATTGATAAAATATACATCCATGAAAACTCTAAAGACGATAATAAAATACTTGAGGTGTATTTAAAAAATTATACAAAATTATTTTTTACATAAAACACACTCAAGTTATACTAAATTACAATAAAGACCCTAGTAAACATAGGTTTAAGCGGGACCAGTCTCTTGAGCCTCAGGAAGCCGGAGATATGGGTGCTTGCCTATTTAAGGTAGACAACTTAACAAACGGTGTTATCAAGACGGTAATTGTCTTCGAAAAAGATAAAAATCATGCCGTCCATGTGCAGCAGTTACCGATAGCACCAACCATAATTCAGGATTCAATTTCTTTTCTAATTGTCTAACTCAGAATGAGTCTTAATATAACTAATCTGACTTGAATATGATTCAAGTATCAAACTTCAATACAACATGGATCTATGAATCCGTCTATTCAATCAAATCAATCTATATTGACTGAACCGAACCATGGATATATTCCATCTACATGTTCATCCATTATATCCGTTCCATTACTGATATCATGGTTTCGGCAAGTCATCAATCTATATATGTTTCCTCCAATCAGAGCAAAGCTCTGTTTGAATTTCAAAAATTCAAAAATTGAAGCAACGCTTCAAATCCAGTGCGCTGCGCGCAACGCGCCACGTGTCAGAAGTTGATACGTCAGCGCAACACCCAAGGCAGTGCGCCCAATCAGAGCAAGGCCCTATTTAAAACAAAATTAAAGGAAGCAACGCTTCAGTTGCACTGCGCGACACGTGGCAGCGCAGTTGCGCTGCGCTCTGCGCCGCGCGATACGTGGCAGCGCAGTCTGCGCTGCGCTCTGCGCCGCGCGACACGTGGCAGCGCAGTCTGCGCTGCGCTCTGCGACACGTTTCAAGCGCTGGTGCATCTGCGCCAAACAAAATTAAAATTCCAGTAAGATCTTTTCTGTTCTTGTTAAAACAAGAAGATTGTCTTCTGTAAAACAGAAGCCCTTGGATCAAAGATCAAACGGTGGGGAAAATTCCCCAAATCACTCAGAGAATGATCTCTTTAACAAATTTAACAAATTAATAGGCACTATATAAAGGCCCCTAGACCCTAATTCAAGAGAGAAGATCAAGAACTTCTAAAGCAACAAAACAGAGAGAACTCTGAAGAATTTTGAGAAGAACTCAAGAAGGGAAAGAAGGTAAAAACCTTTACAAAAAAAAGAGAAGAACTTCTTCTGAATAGATCATTGATCTAAGAACAAGATCAATGATCTTCAATAAAATATAAATAATAACAGTGCCTTGCACTTTTTTATGAACCATTGGTTTTAGAATCTTAAAGATTCTTAAGTTATTGAAACAGTGCCTTGCACTTGCAAAAATTGCACTGTTGCGCTCCTGGGTTGGCGCAAGCCACCAGAGAGCGCCACATGTCAGCTCCAGAACCACTTGCGCTATGCACTTTTAAAAGTAGAGCATTGCTCTTTAAAGTTGACGCAACTCACCAGAGCGCGCCACATGTCAGTAGCGCAACAGCGCAGCGCACTGGCGCAGCGCACTGCGCTTGCGCTCACCAGAGTGTGACAAGTGTCACCACGACAAGCGCTTGCGCTCAGTAATTGGCGCAAAGCGCCTGACAGGCCACTGTCAAGTAATTAATGCACTGCAGAAGGGCCAAGCCCAATTAAAAAAGGCATAACAGGCCAAATAAAATGCAATGCATTATTTTAAAAAAGGGCAGAGCCCAAACCAAAACAGATGCTCTGCATCATTTACAATGGGACTGAGCCCAAATCAAAAAGGCCTAGCAGGCCAAAAGAAAATGCAGTGCATTATTAAACAAGGGCAAAGCCCTAGCACAGGCCTAATAGGCCAAAGATAAAAAACGTTGAATATTCTCAACTGGACTTAGTCCAATCATGGTCGTAAGTCCTCAAATTAAATTGACTGAGCACGGCTGCTCTCTTAAATCAATTTACATCCGGTTCAAGGGTACATCTCCGAACTCCTCTGACACCTATCATTGTAATCCTTCAACGACGTCAGAGAGGTGACGGGTCCCGACAACCACACACCCATACGGACTGTGGGGTCCCATGGACTTATGCGTCCTTAAATTAATGGACTAATGCATCCTTAAACACACCCATACGGACTGTGGGGTCCTTAAACCCATGGACTTACGCGTCCTTAAACTAATGGACTAATGCGTCCTTAAACACATATATATGGACTATGGGGTCCTTAAACCCGTGGACTTATGCGTCCCTAAACTAATGGACCAATGCGTCTTTAAACACATCCATATGGACTATAGGGTCCTTAAACCCATGGAATAATGCGTCCTTAAACTAATATCCATCTCCAAAACTGGCAGTGGACCGCAATGTCCCTAAACTATCTATGGACCACTACGTCCCTAAACTGGAACAATAGAGCCCCCAAACGCTCTTTTGTTGGATCTAAACGATCCCGTTTAAGTTGATCTTAGCCTCAAATATGGCTAACGCATCCTTAAACATTCAAACAAACTTTAGTCCCAAATTGGATTATAAGACCCCCAATCAACTTTTGTTCAAGGGTACATCTCCGAACTCCTTTGACACCTATCGTTGTAATCCTTCAACGTCGTCAGAGAGGTGACGGGTCCCGACGGCCATATATTAATTGGACCACTACGTCCCTAAACTGGAACATTAAAGCCCCCAAATGCTCTTTCCGTTAAGTTGATCTTAGTCTCAAAAAGGACTAACGTATCCTTAACGAACGTTTAAGTTGATCTTAATCTCAAATACGGCTAACGTATCCTTAAACTAAAACCCCAAACCCAAATCTAAGTAAATACGGATTTGGACTAATCCACGTCCTACGGGCGACGACATAAATTAGTCTCCGTATACAATCCACCGATAACCACAAACAAAACAAACACCCACGACATGAAATGAAATTCTGGAGAAGGAGAAAGTTGTTACCGCGATGCGGTAACGTAATTAACTACAGGGGCTTGCGCCTGCAGGGAAGAGCGTCCCCATAATCAAAAACCCCTCAAGCGAGGGGGAATCTAATGAAGTCTGCTACATCGGCCGCATCCGTCTAAACCTCCGATATACGGTGCCATAAATCAACTTGGCATCTTCAGAGAGGTGGATGGATAAAACCAAATAACATATACCCCCAGATTCAGGCAAGACGTCAGTCCTTCCCAGTTTCCGGCGGTAAACAGATTCTGGCACGCCCGGTGGGACCTTTTCCTCTTTCCACTCCACACTTCGTGTGTCGTGTTCGCGAACGAATCGCGGTTTGCTGTGGTTGCCTGTGGATTCGAGGTACTAAGATTTGATGTCTTGCTCCGTGCAGAAAATAGAAGATCAATGGCTTCAAACTGCACTGCTTGCAACTGCAACTCTCGCTCGGTCTCTGTTGGAGGAGTGACTTACGGGTCCCAAGCGGCCTCTCTTTTCAAGATGCCAGTGGAGCAGGTAACTCAAGCCACCACTGGACTATTCTTCGGGACCATGCTCCCACCGATGAGCTTCAATGCCCCAATGACGTTGCAAGAAGCTCCAAAGAAGTCGGTCTTTAATCGACTTACCACTGCCGTGGTCCCTCTCAACAGGTCGCCCAACTCCACCGCCTCAGTTTTTAACAGGCTAGGTCAGAGCTCCAACGGGCCCATGAAAAAGCCAGCAATACCAGAAGATATTATCCCGAAGCGGATAGCTATCCCTACTCCAGTTTCAGGCGAGATCACCAAGGTTGCTTCCCCTGCTCGGAAGTCTGCTTTTGACAGGTTGGCCGTCCCCATTCAACGGACGTCGGTCTTTAAAAGGCTAATACCGACAGATTCTGACCAACACAGGGGCATGAGGAGGTCACCCCTGCGGCTAAATCAATTCCACCCGCACGACGCGCTCGACGTCTCCACTGGCATCGAGTAAGGAAGGCTGGGGGCAACTCCCCTTCTGGATTTACGCCACCAGCTCCGATGGTGGGGATCGGGGCTGCTGTTCCAACCGGGAACAGTTTTGAATTGCTGAACACGGTGCGCAGAAACTCTCCTACTGCGGTGTTGAAACGAACTCCTTCATCTGTGAAGAATACTCCAGAGAAGAAGCTAGAGCAGCCCCCTCAACGGATGTCCTCTAAAATTTACAAAGTCTGGCGACAGGTCCAGGAGTCGGTGATTGATGAAAACTATCTCCGCCGACAGAAAAAGATGAAGGTTCGGCAAGAGAAGGATTACTCCGTAAAGCCACAAAAAGCAACAGCTACTTGGGTGCCCACTGCAACGGCCCCCTCATCTCCAATCCCTCAAAGGAAAAGGAGGCCGCAAAGAGCCCCTGTGAACATGGTGAAGCGTAAAAGCGCTGAACACAAACGCCCCAGGTCTGGGGGCATGGTGGTGCACACTGTTTATATGGCTTCTGGAAAGGAGGAAAGCCGCACTTCGACGGGTCACCGACCACTCACCCGATCCGTGACAAAAGCCCAGGAGCAGCAACAGAAGCTTCAGGAAATGATGACTGCGATGGCTGCACTTACCGAACCAAAAGAAAGTTCGGAAGTATCATCAGAGCAGCGTCACGAACAAGAAACCGATGCTGACTTCTTGCATAGATTCCTTGAAAAGAAGGACAAAGAAGTCGCAGAACAAGCGGCTAATATAAAACAAATGACACTCCTCTTCCAAGACATGGTAGGGATGATGTTACAGCCGGACCTTCCAGCTGAAGACCCTCCAGTCATTGTCGGAAACGACGGAGGGGAAACATCTGATCCTCCTCCAGCCCTTTCAACAGCCAAAGAGGAAACTATCTCCAAGGCCGTCCTGGATGATTATATTGCTCAGCAGATACGAGTTCATCAGGCGAATGAAGTAGCTGGCCAAGTTGTCAAGACTGGACGACCCTATCCAAGCTGGTATGACCAAATCAGTTACCCGCTGGGATATACGATCCCTAAATTCCATGTGTACAAGGGGACAGGGAATCCACATCAGCATGTCGCTCAATTCAGGGCCTTATGCGGCAATACTGGAGGCGATGACAAATTGTTGCTTCGCCAATTCGTCGGCAGCTTAGCAGAAACAACCTTTGAATGGTGTTCGGAGCTACCTAACGACTCTGTCAAAACATTTGCGGAGATGGAGCTACTGTTTACACAAAGATTCGCGAGTGCTAGTGAACGCACCCCGATAACAGCACTGATAAATGCCAGGATAAGGCCAGGCGAAACGTGGGTCCAATACGCTACACGATGGCGGAACCTATGGTCGAAATGCGAACAACGCATAGAAGTGGCACCTGCGGTAGGTATGTTCGTGGGCACTCTCGATCCGCAAGCTACCATCTCACAATTCATGATGTTCTTCAGGCCGATCACCTTCCAGGCCTTAATCGACAAATTAGCCCAAATGGACCGGATGGGCCATGGACCAGATGGGCCATGGACCGTCTCCTCCAAAACCAGACTCTCGAAATGAGAAAGGAAAAGGGAAAGTGATTGTCGTCGCCAATGCTCGATAGCAGCCGAGCAACTCAAAGCCGGTCGTTCGCCAAAATGACGTGCGTCCACGTCCATCCCTTGAGGAGAGACTAGGACGTCCTTACTCGTTTCCTCAGAATAAAACGAGAAGACTGTTTGAGCTGACAGTACGCAACAGACTCATCAATCTGCCGAATCCAAAACGTCTGTCGCAGCCAGGTGATCTCAATAATCCCGATTATTGCCCTTACCACCAAACGGTAAGTCACCTGATCGAGGATTGTTTCGTCTTTAAGGGATGGATCGAGGATCAGTACCTACAAGGCAAGTTCGCGCTGTCTGAAAACTGGAGGGTAAACCCATCACAGCCGCACACTCCAAAGAAGACGGATATGATGGGGGCAGCGTGTTCTTTTGTTGAGGACAAAAACGATGAAGAAGACTCATCAGATGAATCCGAAGACTACGTAGCGAGTTGTCATGTGATCTCTCACTCATTGGTAGATGATGAAGAGGCTCCTTGCGCCGAGAAACCGAGGGCGGACCCTGAACCAGAAATTCTGCGGCCGTTAGACAAGATGATCGATGCCTTCCTGAATGAGATTCGTCTGAAAGTTAAAGCCAATCAAGAACGTGAGATGGCCATACTGGAAGAAGCCAAACACCGCCGACTAGACCAAAGAGTCGAGGCACTCCCGTCAAATCAGAAGTCATCCGCTGCGGATAAAAACAAATTCAAGACGAGGAAAAGGTTTGCTAAAGCCCTGTCAGTGGGAATGAAGCTACCACCTTTTGAAGAAAATACTCTCGGTGGAGTAGAGATGCATCCTAAATTCTGCTTATATCATCATAAAATCATACATCCTACCGAAGACTGCGACTCTTTTAAGTGTTGGTGGCAAGGGTATGTCGCTTAAAAGCAACACTTCAACAGGACAAAGCGTGGAGCTCGTAGACATCAGAAAAATGCGATAGATGAGCGCAAAAGAGCCGCCGCCGACTGTCACATAGCCGACTCTAAGGGATCGCAAATTATCACCTTCGGAAGTGACTCTGACGAAGAAGCTGCCCTCAACCCTCTCCTCAAGGAATCCATTTCAAAAATGAAAGAATTGAGGAGTTGTGAGAACGTTCAGCCGTGCAATCGCACGCTACTTGGAAAAAATCTCGGCCTCGCAAACAAAGGATCGAGCAAAAAGGATAAAGAGAAGGGAAAAACAGCCCTCGTAGCCAATACTTAACAGCAATCGAGTGGCCCTAGACCTGTGGTTTGCCGAAACAACAAGCGGCAACCCCTCCAGGAAAAGTTGAAACGTCCTTACTCGTTTCCTCAAGGTAAAACAAGGAAACTGTTCGAGCTGGCAGTGCGCGACAGACTCATCAATCTGCCAAGTCCAAAATGTCCGTTGCGGCCAGGCGATATTAACGATCTCGATTATTGCCCTTACCACCAAACGGTAGGTCACCTGATCGAGGATTGCTACGTCTTCAAAAACTGAGTTGAAGATCAATACCAACAAGGCAAGTTCGTCATATCCGAAATCTGGAAGGTGAGCCCGCCACAACCGCACGCGCCGGGAAAGATGGAGACGCCCGGGGCATCATGCTCATTCATAGGGAAAGCCCCATAGACCGAAAAGTCAATAAACTAGATATTCGCCTCAAATACAGCGACGACGGACCGAAACGTCCTTAAACTAATGATGGACCGCAATGTCCTAAAACTTGCAAACGACCGAAACGTCTTTAAACTACTACTGCAGCATCCTCAGGCGGACAAGATAAAAAAAAAGAATAAAGAGAATAAAAATAAAGAAAACAGTATGTCCATAAGCAAAGTGGGCACGGATGAAAACCCGAAAGGGCTCCGTGAGTAAAAACAGCAGGGCGACCGGCGAGTGTTTGTGAAAACCCGAAAGGGCGCAACCTCGTTAAAAGACACTTGCAGGGTCCTCTCGACCTTGTAAGGAGAAACCACCCGCGTGAGATCCTTACGATTCACAAAGGAGCAACACACTTAGGGATCCTCCCGATCCCTAAGGAGAATTACACTTGCGAGATCCTCACGACTCGTAAGGAGAATTCTCTTATGGGACCTTCACGGCTCATAAGATTTGAAAGTCTTAAGTTACAGAAATCTTAACCTGTTCTTAAGCAACCCCCACAACATCCACTACTGCCCTACGAGCGGCTCAATACTGACCCTTGTATACAATCCACGGGTGCTAATAAATATTTCCCTAACCAAGTCCCACCCGTGACTAGGGATATGTCCGTATGATGAACAACCCTTATAAGTCATCTAGACTTATAAGGAGAAAACCCTTTTGTAAGATCCTTACGACTTACAGGAGAACATACACTTACGAATCCTCACGGTTCCTACGGAGAAAACGCACCTACGAGATCCTCACGACTCGTAGGGAGAAATACCTTTGTGAGACCCTTACGACTCATGAAGTCAAAAGCCTTAGTCGATAGGATCTTAACCCTGATCGCTAAGCCACCTTTGTTCGACATCGACAGAGGCAAATGATGATTCGCTCCTGGCAATATCCCAGTTGTAGCGATGTTGATGCCTAAGTCGGTATCAAATTCCAAGTCCTTTCACGGCAAATGATGATTCGCTCCTGGCAACATCCCAGTTGTAGCGATGCTGATGCCGAGATTGGCACCAGATTCCAAGTTCCACACCCGCGATAAAAATCAACGAGTCACACATGCATACGAAATAGCCGAAATGACGGGGCAACTTGCAATAAAAAGCAGCAAGTAAAAATGTATGCATGCAGAATAGCCGAAATGATTGGGCACCGCGAAAAATAGCCGAAATGATTGGGCAATCGCGACCTTCGCGATATAAAAAGCTGAAATGATAGAGCATCACGGAAAGAATAAAAAAAATGGTGAAAGAATGAAACTTTTTGCCCTACAGGTGAGATCACATCGATCCATGTATACAATCCAGGGGCATAAACAAAGAGAGAACCATACCTTCCCAACAGGCTCCACCAGAAAGCAAAGCCAAATCTCGACGGTTCATAGACAACCTAGAGACAACCTCGACATTTGTCGCAATATTGCAGACACGATGTCGACAAACGGAGCAAAAGAAGATCCCTAGCTTCAGGGTCTCGACGTCGATATCGACAACTTAGAGATCGCTAACAGCATTTCTCCTCACTCTAACCAGATGCAGATACAACGCCAACAAAAGACCTCGCGGTCGAAACAAAACGGAGCCACAGCAAAATCCCAGCTCCACCTCGGCATTCGTCTCGATACAGCAGATGAGATTTCACCCCGGCGTTCTTCCTCCAGCAGGGATCAGACGCGACAATCAAATAAACGGAGCCACGGCAAAATCCTTAGTTCCAAACCTCGACGGTTCACCAGCAACCTAGAGACAACCGTGACGTTCGTCTCGATACAGCAGACGAGATGTCATCCCAGCGTTCTTCCTCCAGCAGGGATCAGACGCGACAATCAAATAAACGGAGCCACGGAAAAATCCCTAGTTCCAAACCTCAACGGTTCACCAGCAACCTAGAGACAATCTCGACATTCGTCTCGATACAGCAGACGAGATGTCACCCCAGCGTACTTCCTCCAGCAGGGTTCAGACGCGACAATCAACCAAACGGAGTCACGGCAAAATCCCTAGTTCCAAACCTCGGTGGTTCACCAGCAACCTAGAGACAATCGCGACGTTCGTCTCGATACAGCAGACGAGATGTCACCCCAGCGTTCTTCCTTCAGCAGGGATCAGATGCGACAATCAAACAAACGGAGCCACGGCAAAATCTCTAGTTCCAAACCTCGACGGTTCACCAGCAACCTAAAGACAACCTCGACGTTCGTCTCGATACAGCAGACGAGATGTCACCCCAGCGTTCTTCCTCCAGCAAGGTTCAGACGCGACAATCAAACTAACGGAGCCATGGCAAAATCCTTAGTTCCAAACCTCGACGGTTCACCAGCAACCTAGAGACAACCGCGACATTCATCTCGATACAGCAGACGCGATTCCAGCAAGCGAAGTAAAGGCCAAATTCCTAGCTTCAGGGTCTTGACGGCAACTCACATAAAACCTGAAAGACTATCGGAGATCATCCCACACCAGCACGGAGTGGTTATGACTCATCGGGGCTCTCCAAAATGAGCCTAAGCTCAAGTAAAAAGCGGCATGGCAAAATTCCTAACGCTTGCTCTTCCGACGGTCAAACTTCTAAGGAGGATTGCTTGAAGACGTCTTGTCCAGCCCCCGAAGGGATCAGAGACACGGCAGTCGCAGGGCTACTCGACTAGCATGATTGCCTATCGAGGAATATATCAGCTGATGCGACGGTACGACGGCCAAAACCCTAAGTACCACAGACCCTAACGGACTTCTATCGTTAAGAGCAAAGGTTAACTGTGACGTTAGGATATTCTTGTGAGAAATGCTCGATTCGTCTCGACTTGTGAGGAAATTGATGTCTTTGCGAGAACTTCTCGATATGGCTCGACTCGTAAGATAAAGCCTTAGGCAGCATGGATTAAAAAAACCTGTTTCCTAAGCACTGGGACCCTGCGAGTTGGTCCAAAACGGTCTCTTGCATACTATCCATGGGTTTCACTCTCCAAAGTTGAATCTCGACAAGGAGGAAAACAACCGCTTACGAGCCCTCTCGACTCGTAAGAGGGAAAATTCTCTTATAAGATCCTTACGACTTATAAGAGAAAACGCACTTAGGAATCCTCACGATTCCTAAGGAGAAAATCCACCTACGAGATCCTCTCGATCCGTAGGGAGAAAAGTCTCTATGAGACCCTCACGGCTCATAGAGTTGAAAATTCTTAGGCGGCAGATCTGAACCTGCGGCCTAAGCCATCGCTATCTCTTGAAGAAACCAAGATGCTTACTCTATTATCTGTCAACCATGTTTATCAAGACAGCATGCTGATAATAAGAGAAGGGAGAAAGCAAAGAAATAGTACAAGACATTGCAAAGAAAAAAATGTGTATCTTTATTTATTAATTCAATCGAGTACAAGGTGAATCGTACAAAACAATAAAGAATGGATACATCTTATTCGAAAAAGAAAATTTTTACAAGTATATTGATACAAAGGCAACTACTGGGAAGGAAGCATCTTAAATAGACCTATCAGTTGTTCGCGCACTTCCTTCCACGCCTTTTCCTGGTCGGCCGTCACCGCCAGTTCCGCCTCCACGTGAGCCCGCTGCTGCAAGAAGGATGCAAGCTGCTCCCCGACGGCCTGTTGAGCTGCTTCACGGCCTTGGGCGTCACGCTCGGCGGCATCAAGCTCCCGCTTCAAGTTTAGCCCGTTAGAGATATGCTCCAGAAGGCCCTCGAAGATAACCTTCACATGGGCAGCGTTCGCCTCAACTTCAGCGCGCAGACGCGCCGTCTCGTTTGAGATCTCTTGGCATTCCCTCAGCCTTAAAGTCGCTTCTTGTTCCAGGTGATGGAAGTAAGAAGCGCTTTGCTCAATCCATGCTGCTCTTTGATTGCTTGCGGCTAAAGTCTCAGGAGCAGGGCGCATAAGCTCCGATTGATGCAGGCGGACCTCGATTTCCCTGTAGTGATTAACCCAAAGCTCGACGACGCCTCCATCATGAAAAGTCACAAGCGCTGCCAACATCGGGTTAACCTCTGCAGCGAAATCCTCAGCAGATGGGAGATCATCTGCGTCAAGCTCCTCGACGTATCCGCTCAGCATGCCCAGGCTCATTACAGCACCCTTTGAAGACGGACGTCTCAGGAAAGGGCCTGCCGGCATTATAACGCGAGACTCAAAGGGCGCCGGGATCGGAACGACAGCTGAAAGAACAAAATACGATTAGATGACGGTTCAAGAAATACAAAAAAAAGTCATCGATGCGATAGTTTACTATACCCGCTGCAGCAGGTGGCAAGGCCGGGAGGGCCGGTGGCGCGACCGATCTTTCATCTCCTCCTTCGATTTGTAGCACTGCAATTAGGACAAGGAAGAGTCAGAAATAATTCCATTATTGAAAAAAGAAAAGCATCAATTGGAAACAATACTCACCAGCTCCACTGGAGGAAGAAGCGAGTTCAGATAGGAAGGAGAAGTGTGGGTGCAACACCTGATAGAGATGATCAAAAAAACTCCTGAAAAGACGCAATAGTATGACATTAGTACATAAATTATGCGGCTGAAAGATAAAACTAATGAGTTGCAAATCCATACCTTCCAACATCTGCGATGGTACAAGTGAAGGCTGAGAGGTGACCACCGCCAAGGTAGTAGTCGACGGCGCTCCCTCGAGCAATGGAGCATCAGCACTGGACGCACCTGCGTTAAAAACAAAGATAAACTTATCAGAAAGGATTGCAAGATAAAAAGGGACAGTAACTCGAGATTTACCTGATGAGCCGCCGGCCGAAACAGAGGCGTCTCCCTCCTCCATCGATACGAGTCCACCTCCCGTGGCCTCAACACCGAACTCGACAGGGGCTATCGTCATGCTCGCACGACCAGAAGACGGCGGAGGACCGCAGACGGGGAGAGCAATGATTGGAGCATTGCCAGACTCTTGAGAAAGAGCGGCTGGCTCATCCCCAGGAGTCATGCCCATCTCACCCGCTACTTCTTCGGGCTCAGCGGTCGCCATTGTCTCGTCCGCCATTACCATGGGGTCACCAGTTTTAGATGCTCCGCCCGCCGCTGCCCCAGGCTCAGTTGCCGCCGCCTCAGGCTCGGCATCAACGACCTTCTCTGGTGCATCTCCCTGAGCCCCCAGCTCAGATTCAGCAACCCCGGCGATTTTGCCCACCGTCGGCTCGGGTTCGGCCGGTGCCTCTTCCTCTGTCCCCTTAGGTTCGACGGTTTCCGCCTCCCCTTCGGTTGGACTTGGCCCTGCAAGACAAGATATATAAAAACCGAAAAATTTACAATTCTTACAACAAAATCTTGAAAGATACGTGACCTGAGGTCGAATTATCATTAGCACCCCGAACTGCACGTGCCACTTGCCTGCGAGCTGTGGACAAGGCGACTGGGAGCTCTTCCGAGGAAGTATCAGCACGAGGGACGGTTCTTGGGCCCGCTCCCACAGCCAAAGCAGCCTTGCATGCTTTCGCCTCGCGCCTTAGCCGCTTTCTCTCCTCCTGGACCGTTGAGACAGACCTCTTCAAAGCCTCCTTCATTGAGACGTCATCGTCCGTGAACAGAGATGCCTCCAAATTCTTCAAGGCATCCCTCGTCGACTTGTCGAGTTGAGGCTCTCGCGACAGCCCCGAAGAGACCGGGACTTTAGTAGCGGGCCCGGGAAGAGTCTCCGCATCGGCTGGCGCGGACCCTGCAAAGAAACAAAAGAAGAAGGTTAGGTCGTCCATTAGAAAAGAAGACAAAAACTAAATAAGACGAGACGTACCGACGCCCGTTAAAGCGTGCTTCTTTTCCTCCTCCTGGAAGGTTTTTAAAGAGGCAGCAATGGCTTCTTCGGTAGTGACACCTGTTAAAAAATGGGGGAAAGTATTAGTAAAATAAAATAATGATAAGAATGCGATAAAATGACAAAGAGTGCATCTAATGATTACCTGCTCGAGCGAGTTTATCCAACTACGCTTCGAGTCTGGCTGATCGATCAGAAGCCGCAATGGCGGCCGCCAGATCGGTGTCTGCTGGATCTACCGAGAGGCCCTTATTGCTGCCGTATTCGCTTATACCTTCAGTAAGAGGGACCTCAGGCTCTAAACCAAGGATAACATCGAGAGAGAGGAGCGACTTCTTCTTCCTCTTCTGCTCGCCAGCCCGGGGTGCACTCGAGATCGACTTGCGCTTTGCAGGCACCTTAGGGCGGCGGGTACCGATATCCGCGCCCACGCCGGACTCCGGCGAAACCACGTTTACCGTCTACACTGGAACACGGGGCGCTGGTGGCGCATCCACAGTATCACGGAGCGGCAATCCGTGCGGAGGGCTCAGCACGCGCGGTGGCACAACTCCGGCATCTTTCAGCGGAGGAATGACCGGAGTCCTTGGCTTCAGGGGAGCCTTACGGTTGCCGCCGGGAGGCGCACCCTTGCAGTCAACCAGCATGCGCTTCTCCATATGGATAACGGGTCCTATTGCATGCGCGTAACAAGCCACGTACACGTTGAGGACTTTGGGGACGCAGCTGGGCTCGCTGATGAAGAAATAAGAGCCCGTGTTAAGCCGCATGAAATGGTGCATCGCACTCCTTATCCCCTCCCGGCTGGCCACGGGCTCTTCCAAAAACGCTTCCATCGGGACCCCCTAGTGATAGCTGGATTGTTGGGTGAACCGGTGAGGGTTATACCTCATGAAAAGCACCGTCTCATTCTGCCGGAAAACCAGGTAGCCCGGCTGAATGGAGTAGAGGTGAAGAATCTCCCGGGCTTTCAGTACGGAGGCCCCGTCCTTGAAATCATCGCGCAGCGGCACCACTGACTTGGTAGTTTCTGAGCCTATGGTTATGACTTTATCCAAAAAAGAAACCTTCGCTCCGACCAGGTGTGGACGGAGGAGCAACCCCCTAGCCTCCCGCGGAGACGCAACCACGATTGAACCGCCGACCAACCGCATGACTCTTGGGAGTCTGCACTTCTCAAAAAACGGAGGGATCTTGTGGGCTCCGGACATCCCGTGCACATGCAGTTCCATCCAAGAGGTGAAGTGGTGCATCGGGAAGTTAGCAGGCTGCACCCCAGGCTCATTAGCATCCGCCGCTACGCTAAGTCCATTATAGAGGTGAGCCAGCCCGGCAATTTCTACTGTCAACTGCAGACCAGCCACCATCCGATGCGCTGGGTAGAAAACAGATGGCCGCATGTGGCGCGGGTGCATGGGGAGCACAAAGCTGAACAGCCACAATCCCAGGAACCCCACAAAAATGGTCTCCTCATCCATGCCCGGGACGACGATTTCTGACAAGGGCATGACGGCGGCGCCGGGGAGATAAAAGTCCTTTTGATCATCCTCCGATGTGGGTCGACGGTCCAAGCCGAAACCAAAAGGGTCATCAAGCTGGGCGAACTTCTCGCTCTGCTCCGATAGAAACTCTGGTCGGATGAAGCGGGCAACAAAATCTGCAAAACTGACTCCTCGGACGCCTGATTCCAGATAGAGCCCTTCATATATATCCATCACCTTCACCAAGCCGGAAACTGGTGCTGAATAGCATTTTCCGGCGTCAGATCAAACACCAGCGGCTTGGTGGCAAAGACGTATTCGTAAGGAGGAAGCAGCTCCTCGTAATGCTCCCCCCTCATCGGCAGACCCGAGATTTTAGCAAACTCCTCCAAGGAGATAGAGACTTCCCTGTCCATCATCAGGAAGGTGTGGGTGGGGATATTTCATTGTTCAATAAAAGCCTTAACCCACTACGTTGGAGGAGAGGGATGCTCAAAGAGCGAGACGTAGATGGCCGAATACAAACCAATCTTCATCAGATGAGTCCTCTTCGCTGATAAGATGTACCGGGCCCACTGCAAATATCCGGCGGGCGGTCGCGGGATCAATCCAATGTTATAGGCCTGTCCCCAAGGGCGTGCTTCACCCTGACAGATTCGCCTCGCCAAAATGTCTATTGCCGGCGGCGGCTGCACGAGAATAGCACCAATTGCAGGCTAGAGGAGATCATCCGAATTCCAATTTTTGACCTCCACGGCATACTTCACCGGGGGTTCATCCGCATAGGTGATCGAAAATATGGGCTCGGACGGCATAGAGAAACCGAAGCTTCGGCGACCCTGGATGATATCGTTATACCACCTACCCCACAAGTGAAGATTCTTGTGCTCGGGGTCATAATCCTTGAAGAGAGTGAGCACCTCTCGGTCCACTGGTGCCTGGGGAAATCCTCCCTCCGAGCGAACAAACGGGAATGATAGATCAGCAGGCATGTTTCCTGTGGAGGGACAAAAATTAGCCGCCAGTGTTGTAATTCCAACGCTTGGCATTTTAAAAATTTACACCACACTGCAATGCAGTGGGTAGGGGACCAAATGGGGACCCACAAAATCTGGATGACAGTGCATCAGTTAATAGGACAATCCCATCATTGGATGAGACTGTCAATTAATCCCCACGAGAATATTCTCATTAATAAAAATCCCTAGATACAAAGAGAAAATCTCCTCTTTCAGAGCAAAGCTCTGTCACAGAGTGACATTTGTCAAACTCCGGTCTTAAGGGAATAAAATTCCTTAAAAGAGCCTAGCTCTGTGATAATGATGAGAAAATCTATTAAAAGAAAAAATTTCTTTAAACTCCTAAAGATTAAAAATTTTGGGATCTTAAAGATCCATGAAAACTCTTAGGAGTTCTTCATTTTCAGATCAAAAAGATCTACATTTGATCCAAGAGCAAAGCTCTGTTCATGGGTTAAAACCCATGAAACAAGATCTCTGTAGATCTATGAACTCTTGAGAGCAAGGCTCTGTTGATAAAACCCCAAAAGGGTTTTCTTTAGATCAAAGATCTATGAGAGAAAGACTCTGTTAATTAAATTTAATTTAATTTAATTTAATTTTACGTAAGATGATTCTAAGTTCCGAACTCTGAAGTTCTTGGGAAGAAACGAGAGCAAGGTGTTTCCTGATTTAAAATCAGGAAAGTTACGGAAGAGGCATCACGTGCTACCACGTGACCAGTAGTCACGTGTTGGCACATGACAATTAAAAGCAGCGGCAAAGGCAGATTCAGCTCCTTGATTAAATCAAAGAAAAGGCTCCAGAAAAGGATCACGTGCTCACACGTGACCATGGGTCACGTGACGGTCGAACAACGGCTAGAAGATAGAGCGCAGAAAGGAGAAGAAAGTTCGCTCCAGGGGGTCACGTGCCCACACGTGACCAGGGGTCACGTGCTTACACATGACCAAGGGTCACGTGACCACACGTGACCGGCTTTCAAATCCTATCTATTTAACAGAATTAAATTCTGAACAGCATTCTAATCTTTCCAATGGGGAATGATTATTTGGAACCGATTGGATTAAAGATTTAAAGGTGATTAAATATCACCTATCTATGGAAAAATCTTGAACTTGGAAAGATTTCCCCTTAAAATCTAACCGAAACAACAAAAGAATATCTTTGGATTTAAAATCCAATGGTGAATAAAATTCACCTAATAATCCAAAGGTCCAAATAAATGATGAATGCAAATCAAATCTCTAATGAATACAAATCAGATCCCTCAATGAATGATTCATCGAAACTAATTGATTCTACTCCTTCTCCTATAAATAGGAGCCAAGGGAAAGGGAGGGAGATATACAGAGATCTATATACAGAGAGATAAAAAAAAGAGAGAGAGAGAGCCTTGAGACTTTGGAAGAATTTGATCTTCTGCAAAAGAAAACCCTAGGTACGAAAGGGAAATCTTTTTTAAAAAAAAAGAGAATTTAATTCTCAAAAGAGTTTAACTCTTATATTAAAAAGAAGAACTTAGTTCTCTTTTTAGTGGAGGATCTGCAAAGTGCACATCTCCTCATGAATTGAGAATTTCATTCTCATTGGGTTGAGATCCTGCCATGCAAATCCAAAGCATAGGGAGGGAATGGAAGTTTGAGAATTTAATTCTCGTAGGAATTTAATTCCTTTAAAAAAAAATTAGGGTTTAACCCTATGTCATAGGAATTTAATTCCTTCAAATGAACAAAACCAGGGTTTAACCCTAGTTAAGGACTCAAATCTGTCAAAATAACAGGAATTTAATTCCCTTAGAAGAACTTAATTCCTCACATGTATGGGAATTCAATTCTTACAGAAGACAAGTTAGAGTTCAACTCTATCTAAGAATATAATCCTTTAGAAGAAAACAGGAAGTTAATTCCTCTAAAGTTTATTGCTAGGGTTTAACCCCATGAAGAATTTAATTCTTAAAAAGATAAACGCATCTTCAAACAGGCAAAGAAACAGGGTCACGTGCTACCACGTGACCCCTGAAAAGGTCCACAAAGAAGGGTTTTGAGACAACTCCTCACGTGCCCCACGTGACCCCTAGCAGAAGCTCTAACAGACGAACACTTAAATGCCCATCACGTGACGGCACGTGACGCTCCAAAATACTCAATACTCTCGGCAGAACAAATAAAGAGAGGGTGCTCTCACGTGCTACCACGTGACCCCTCTTACCTTAGTATTTAACACTAAATTGAAACCTTTGTATCCAGTGTTTAACACTGATTTGCTTTAGTGTTTAACACTAATTGAAAAACTCTCTTTGCGGTGTTTAACACTAAATTTCTTAGTGTTTAACACTAAATTAAATTTCGGTTACCAGCGTTTAATACTGATTAACATTAATTTGGAATCTCTCTTTCCAGTGTTTAACACTGATTTGCTTTAGTGTTTAAACTCTAACTTGAAACCTCTCTGGCCAGTGTTTAACACTGACCTGCTTTAGTGTTTAACACTAATTTGAAAGCCTTGTTGCTAGTATGTGACACTGATTATCTTTTGGCGTTTAACATCAGTTTGTCAATCTCATTCCCAGTGTTCAACACTGTTGGTCTCTAGTGTTTAACACTAGCTTTAGCCCAATTGGCTAAGTTTCCAGAGGCAAAGCCTCTCCTTCAATGGACCAACAGAGGGCCTATATCCTAAGCATGATTGGACTTAGCCCAAGCTGGCCATAAGTCCTCAATTCAGACTTAACTGAGCCAATGGGCTCATAATATGATTAATTGGTCTTGGTTCCAAATTGGGCCAAAGACTATTTAATGTACTCGGTTTAAGGGTACATCTCTTCACTCCTTTGATACTTGGCGTTGTAATTCCTCAACGTCTTCAAAGAGGTGACGAGTCTCGATGACCACACATTGATACGGACTGTGGGGTCTTTAAACTCATGGACTATGAGGTCCTTAACCTTGACCGGGATGTCTTAAAACTAACATCGGACTGTGGGGTCCTTAAACCCATGGACTATAAGGTCCTTAACCTTGACCGGGATGTCTTAAAACTAACATCGGACTGTGGGGTCCTTAAACCCATGGACTATGACGTATTTAACCTTGACCGGAATGTCTTAAAACTAACAACGGACTATGACGTCCTTAACCTTGACCGTGATGTCTTAAAACTAACATCGGACTGTGGAGTCCTTAAAACCACGGACTATCACATCCTTAACCTTGACCGCAATGTCTTAAAACTAACATTGGACCGTAATATCCTTAAACTATCTATGGACCGTAATGTCCTTAAACTACCTATTGACCGCAATGTCACTAAACTAAACAACAAGGCCACCCCTTAAATTGCTCTCTTGTTGGATCTAAACGATCCCATTAAGTTGATCTTAGTCTAAAATCAGACTAACGTATCCTTAACAAACGTTTAAGTTGATCTTAATCCCAAATGAGGCTAATGTATCCTTAAACCCAACCCCCAAACCCAAATCTAAGATAATACGGATTTGGACTAGTCCACGCCCTACGGGCGACGGCGTAACTCAGTCTCCGTATACAATCCACGGGCAACCAAACACAAAATAAACACACACGACACGAAGTGAAATTTCTGGAGAAGGAGAAAGTGGTTACCGCAATGCGGTAGCGTAATTAACTACAGGGGCTTGCGCCTGCAGGGAAGAGCGTCCACACAATCAAAAAACCCCTCAAGCGAGGGGGAATCTGACGAAGTCTGCTATATCGGACGCATCCGTTTATATTTTCGATACATGGTGCCATAAATCAACTTGGCATCTTCGGAGAGGTAGACGGATAGCACTATATAGCATCTGCCCCGAATCTCAGTCAAGACGTCATGTCTCGGCCGCCATTCGGAGGGGAACAGATTCTGGCACGCCCGGTGGGACTTTTTCCTCTTTCCAATCCACACTTCGTGTGTCGTGATTCGCGAACCAATCACGGTTCGCTAATGGTTGCCCTTGGGTTTCGAAGTACTAAGATTTGGCATTTCGTTTGCTGCAGAAAGCAAAAGGATCAATGGCTGGCAACTGCTCCAACTGCAAATACAACCGACGCTCCGCCTCACTTGGAGGTGTAGCATATGGACCGCAGGCTGCTTCCCTATTCACTATGCCTGTGGAGCAAGTGACTCAAGCTACCACCGGTCTATTTTTTGGGACCATGCTCCCTCCGGTGAACATTAACATCCCAATGCCCGTACCGGAAGCGTCAAAGAAGTCGGTCTTTGATCAACTTGCTACTCCCACGGCCCCTCTCAGCGGGTCGTCCAGCTCCTCGGTCTTTGCCAGACTGGGCCAAAATTCCTCTGGGCCCATAATGAAGCTTGCAATCCCAGAGAAGATTATCCCGAAGAGGATAACTATCCCTGCTCCTGAAGTCGTCAAGGCGGCTTCTCCTACCAAAGAGTCGGTCTTTACAAGATTGGCTGTTCCAGCTCCTGCTCCTGCTACCCACAGGACATCGGTCTTTAACAGGCTGACACCAGCAGTGACCCCCCACCTACACAGGGGGCAAGACGAGGCTATCACCCTCACCGAGCCGACTCCATCAGCACGACACGCTCGACGTCGCTACTGGCACCGAGTGAGGAAGGCCGGAGGCAACTCCCCTTCTGGGCTTACTCCTCCAGCCCCGACAACAGAGGTTAATGTTGCTGTTCCAACTGGGAACATCTTTGAGATGCTAAATAAGGTGCGTAGGAATTCTCCTACCGCGGTGCTAAAAAGGTCTCCCCCTCCACTGTAAAAGGCCGCGGAAATAAAGCCAGAACCGCCCCAATCTCCTCAACGGCTGTCTTCCAAAATCTATAAAGTCTGGCGGCAGACCCGAGACTCGGTGATCGATCCAAATTTCTACCGCCAGCACAAGAAGCTGAAAATCCAACAGGAAGTCAGTCACCAGACTAAGCCACGAAAAGCTGTCTGGGTGCCACTTCAACGGCCCCCTCAACTTCCACTGCTCATAAAAAGAAGAGGCCAGAGAGGACCCCCGGACCTGCAACGAAAGCTAAAAGCGCTGAGCCCAAACACCCTAAGGCTGGGGGCAGGATGGTCCACACTGTATACATGGCGTCGGGGAAAGAAGATAGCCGCATGTCCACAGGTCATAGACCGCTTACACGGTCGGTGACCAAAGCTCAGGAGCAACAGCAAAAGCTCCAGGAAATGATGATCGCAATGGCCGTGCTTACTGGGCCGAAAGAAAGCCCCGAGGCGTCCTCGGATCAGCAACAAGAATAGGAAACCGACGCCGAGTTCCTCCGGAGGATACTGGAAAAGAAAGATAGAGAGGCTGCAGAACAAGCGGCCAATATAAAGCAAATAGCCCACTTATTCCAGGACATGGTGGGAATGATGATCCAACAAGACCCACCTGTTGAGGATCCTCCGATCGTCCTTGAAGACGACAAGGGAGAAATGTCAAATCCGCCACCGGCTCTCTCAACGGCCAAGGAGGAGACAATCTATAAGGCTGACTTGGACGACTATATAGCCCAGCAAATCCGGGTTCATCATGCAACTGAGGCAGCTGGTCAAGTCGTAAAAACGGGGCGACCATATCCGAGCTGGTACGACCAAATTAAATATCCGCCGGGTTATACAATACCAAAATTCCACGTGTATAAGGGGACCGGCAATCCCCACCAACATGTTGCCCAGTTTAGGGCCCTTTGCGGTAACATCGGCGGTGACGATAAACTGTTGGTTCGCCAGTTCATGGGAAGCTTATCAGAAACAGCGTTCGAATGGTATTCGGAACTCCCGAACGATTCCATCAAGACGTTCGCTGAAATGGAATTGCTATTCACCCAGCGATTCGCAAGCGCCAGCAAACGCACTCCGATAACAGCATTAATTAATGCCAGGGTGAAACCAGGCGAAACGTGGGTCCAGTACGCTATACGCTGGCGAAATTTGTGGTCAAAATACGAACAACGCATTGAGGAAGCGCCCGCGGTGGGCATGTTTGTGGGAACCCTAGACCCTCATGCAACTATCTCCCAGTTTATGATGTTCTTTAAGCCAACCATGTTCCAGGCTTTAATCGACAAGTTGGCCCAGATGGACCAGATGGGTCATAGACCATCTCCCCCGAAGCCGGAGCCTCGAAGTGACAAGGGTAAAGGGAAGGCAACCTTCGTTGCGAATGCTCAGCAGCAACCTAGTACCCCAAAGCTGGCGGATCAACTGGAAGAAAGACGCCGGTATTATAATGAGAAGATGAAGCGCCCCTACTCGTTCCCGCGGGATAAGATAAAACGGTTATTCGAGCTGGCAGTACGCAACAGACTTATAAACTTGCCAAATCCAAGGCGACCGCCACAACCCACTGAGGTGAATAACCCCAATTATTGCCCTTACCATCAAACGGTAAGCCATCCGATTGAGGATTGCTTCGTCTTCAAAGGATGGATTGAGGATCAATACCTCCAGGGAAAGTTTGCGCTGTCCGAAAAGTGGAAGGTGAATCCGCCACAGCCGCATACTCCTAAGAAAGCAGACACACCGGGGGCAACCTGTTCTTTCATTGAGGAAGCTCCAGGGGAAGTCGTGCTATCGGCTAAAACCAGAAAGATGCTGAGTGATCTTCATGCGTGCCCAGCAGTCGAATTGAAGAACCCGCTTGAACCTCAAATCATCAAAGAGATGCTGAAGCCGCGTCCAACTACGAGGAGCGGTGGTGATGGCCCAAGTACTCACACCCAACCGTCAAAATCTTCGAAGAAAAAGAAGAAGAAATCTAAGAAGCCCGTAAAGCCTGGAGACAAGCGCACGGATTTACAGAAACAGATCGACGTGCTGGAAGAGTACAATAAAAAAGCGCGGATTCCCGTCACGCTACAAGAGTTTCTCAACTACGTCTTTCAGGAGGAAGATGATGGAGAGAGCTCATCGGATGAATCCGAGGGATATGTGGCGAGTTGTCATGTGATTTCCCACTCGGAAGATGAGAAAACTCCTGGCACTGAGAAACTGGGGGCACAGCCTGAGCCAGAACTTGTATGGCCAACAGATGAAATGATCGACGCCTTTCTAGACGAGATTCGTTTGAAGAGTAAAGCCGATCAGGAGCGTGAGATGGCTGCATCGGAAGGAGCCAAGCGCAGGCGACTAAACGAAAGAGTCGAAGCACTCCCGCCAGATCAAAAGACATCTGATGCGAATAAAAACAAGTACAAGATGAGGAAGAGGTTCGCCAAAGCCATGTCAGTAGGGATGAAGCTACCACCCTCAGAAGAGAACGCGTTCGATGGGGCGGAGAGGCACCCTAATTATTGCTCATATCATCGGAAAATTTCACACCCTACAGAGGAGTGCGACGCCTTTAGGATATGGTGGCAGGGATATGTTGCTCACCGGCAACATTTTAAGCGCATGAAACGCATAACTCGTCGGGAGCAAAGAAGTACAACCAACAGGCACAAAAGAACTACCGGCAGCTGTTACATGGTCGACGCCGGAGGATCACAAGTTCTCACCTTTGGGAGCGACTCTGATGAGGAAATGGCTTTGGGCCCTCTCTTTAAAGAGTCCGCCTTAGGGAAAGAGGAAGAACCGGAGGCCTGCGAGAACATTCAGCTGCGCAATCGCACGCTCCCGGAAAAGAATCTCGGGCCCGCAAATAGAAAAGATAAGGGAAAGGAAAAGGTCACTGGGGATATCGCCTTAGATGACCAAGTCATGAAAGAGCTGACTGCCAAGGACCCTCCCACGCAGGGTAAGGTGGACTACAACATCCTAGCGCACCTAAGGAAGCTACCTTCTCAGCTCAGCATTCTCGATGCCCTCCTATTATCAAAAGAAGCACGAAATTCATTAATCAAGGCGTTACAAGAACCCGAGCAATTCCAAGCCTTCCTCGCCGCAGAAAGGATGAAGGATGAACTGGAAGAAGTGCACAAGGCCGACATCACTTTCGGTAACGAAGACCTTCTTCTCGGGACGTGCGACCACAACCGTCCTCTATATGTCTCTGGATACTGCCATGATATCAAGATAGGCAAGATCCTGGTGGATAATGGATCCTCCGTCAATCTCCTTAATGTTCGGGTGTTGAAGGAAATCTGCATGAGCGTGCAGCACCTCGCTCGTGACAAAATTACCATCTCCAGTTTCGACTCCCAGTCATCACGGACTCTCGGATCTCTAATACTAACATTACGCTTCGGACTGCTCGTCACGGATATCAAGTTTCACGTCATTGACGCCAAGACCTGCTACAACGACTTGCTCGGTCGTCCTTGGTTACACGAGTACAACATCATCCCTTCTACACAGCATCAGTGTATGAAGTATGTTTCCTGATTTAAAATCAGAAAAGCTTATGGGAAAAGCTTCAGAAAGGGGCCACATGCTTACACGTGACCAGCAGTCACGTGTTGACACGTGACATATAAAAGCAGCGGAAAAGGCACATTGGTTCCCTGATCAAGTCAAGGAAAAGGTTTCAGAAGAGGTCATGTGCTCCCACGTGACCAGGGTCACGTGTTGGCACGTGACGCTCAAAGCAGCAGACTCGTTCTCCAGTTGAATCAAGGAAAGAGGCTCCAGACAAGGGTTACGTGTTTGCACGTGACCAATGGTCACGTGTTGACACGTGATGACTGAGCAGCAACCAGAAGACAGAGAACAAAAAGAAAGAGGAAGGCTCGTTCCATGGGGGTCACGTGCCCACACGTGACCATGGGTCACGTGGTCACACGTGACCGGCTTTCAAAGCCCGTTTTGTTAACAGAATTAAATGCTGAAGGAGATTCAAATCTTTCCAAAGGAAAGTGATTATCTGGAGCCGATCGAATTAAAGATTCAGAGGTGATTAAGTATCATCTATCTATGGGAAAATCTCGGGTTTGGAAAGATTTCCCCTTTAAATCTAACCGAAATAACAAAGGAGAATTCCTGGATTTAAAATCCAATGGTGAATAAAATTCACCCAATAATCCGAAGGTCAAAAACGAATGATGGATGCAAATCAAATCTCTCGATGAAGATTCGTCAAAAACTAATTGACTCGGCTGCTTCTCCTATAAATAGGAGCCAAGAGATACAAAAAGAGATATACACAGAGGGAGAAAAAAAGGAGAGAGCCTTGATACTTTGAGGAATTTGGAGCTTCTGCAAAGGAAAACCCTAGATAAGAAAGGGAAGGCTTTTTGAAAGAGAGAGAATTTAATTCTCAACAGAGTTTAACTCTGATATATAAAACAGAAGAACATATTCCTTCTCTCCTTGATAGAGGATCTGCAAAGTGCACATCTCCCTTTTAGGTTGAGAATTTAATTCTCAATGGGTTGAGATCCTGCCATGCAGATCCGAAACATAGAGAGGGAATGGAAATATGAGAATTTAATTCTCACAGAACTATAGGAATTTAATTCCTTTAAGATAAAAGTAGGGCTTGACCCTGTGTTATGGGAATTTAATTCCTTCAGAACAAAAAAGAAACAGGGTTTAACCCTAATTAAGAACCTAGTTCTGTTGGAACAGCGGGGATTTAATTCCCTTGATCATAATTTAACAGAGAATGGGAATTTAATTCCTTAAAAGCTTTTATTAGGGTTTAACCCTATTCAGTTCTTCACATATATGAGGAATTTAATTCCTACAGAAAATTCAGAGTCTAACTCTATTCAGAATATAAATCTTCAAAAGGAAGTAGTAATTTAATTCCTCTGAAATTACGGCCAGGGTTTAACCCTACGAGGAATTTAATTTCTGGAAAAGATTAACAGATTCTCTAAACAACATACATAGAGGCAGGGTCACGTGTCACCACATGACCCCCCAAGAGATCTACAGAAAACCCCTTTGAGGCAGCACCCCACGTGACCCACGTGACCCTCGGCGGAAGCTTTAACATATAAGCATTTAAATGCCCTTCACGTGAGGGCACGTGATGCGATAATCTCAGCAGAATAAATGAAGGGAGGGCGCTCTCACGTGTTGCCACGTGACCCCTCTTGCCTTAGTGTTCAACACTAAATTGGAACTCTTGAATACAGTATTGAAACACTATTGGGCCTTAGTGTTCAACACTAATCAAAGAACCTTATTCGCAGTGTTCAACACTGATTACCTTAGTATTTAATACTAATCTAAGATCTCTATTGCCAGTGTTCAACACTGATCTGTTTTAGTATTTATGATAATTTGAAAGCCTTGTTGCTGGTGTTTAACACCAATTATCTTTTAGTATTAAACACTAACTTGTCAACCTCATTCCCAGTGTTCAACACTGATTGCTCTGTAGTGTTTAACACTAGGCTTTGGCCCAATTGGCTAAATGGATAGAGGCAAAGCCTCTCCTTTAATGGACCAACAAGAAGCCAATGTTCCAGATATGATCGGACTTAGCCCAAGCTAGGCCATGAGTCTTCAATTCATAATTAACTGGGCTAATGGGCTCATAACATAATTAATCGGTCTTGATCCCAAATTGGGCCAAGGACTATTTAAGCCATTCCGGTTCTAGGGTACATCTCTTCATCCCTTTGATACTTGGCATTGTAATCCCTCAATGTCTTCAAAGAGGTGACGGGTCCCGACGACCACCCATGATATGGACTGTGGGGTCCTTAAACCCATGTCTAATGCAAAATTCATGGTTACGTGGAACGTGGATAATGTCACTCTTTGACCCCGCGGAAAACGCCCAGAGCGGAGCCTAGTCCTCGCCGAGCACGGCAGTGAACCCGTGTGAAGCATCTAGTGCAAAATTCCTGGTTACGTGGAACGCGGATAATGTCACTCTTTGACCCCGTGGAAAACGTCCAGAGCGGAGCCTGGTCCTCACCTAGCACGGCAGTGAACCCGTGTGAAGAATCCAGAGCACATACCGGACTGTGGAGTCCTTAAACCCATGGACTATGACGTCCTTAACCTTGACCGAGATGTCTTAAAACTAACAATGGACCGCAATGTCCTTAAACTACCCGTGGACCGCAATGTCCTTAAACTACCCGTGGACCGCAATGTCCTTAAACTAGAACAATAGAGCCCCATGTGCTCTTTTGTCGGATCTAAACGGTCCCGTTTAAGTTGATCTTAGCCTCAAAGATGGCTAACGTATCCTTAAACCTTCAAACAGACTGGACTATGAATCCCCCAAATTAACTTTGGCTCGAGGGTACATCTCTGAACTCCTCTGACATCCGTCGTTGTAATCCTTCAACGTCGTCAGAGAGGTGACGGGTCCCGACGGCCCCACATACGATGGACCACTATGTCCCTAAACTGGAACAATAGAGCCCAAATGCTCTTTTGTCGGATCTAAACGATCCCGTTAAGTTGATCTTAGTCTCAACGTTAGACTAACGTATCCTTAACAAACGTTTGAGTTGATCTTAGCCTCAAGTATGGCTGACGTATCCTCAAACCAAACCCCCAAACCCAAATCTAAGATAAACACGGATTTGGACTAGTCCACGCCCTACGGGCGACGGCATAACTCAGTCTCCGTAAACAATCCATGGGCAATAAAACACGAAACAAACACCCACGACACGAAGTGACCAGCTGGAGAAGGAGAAAGTTTTTACCGCGATGCGGTAGCGTAATTAACTGCAGGGGCTTGCGCCTGCAGGGAAGAGCGTCCCCATAATCAAAAACCCCTCTACGAGGGGGAATCTGACGAAGTCTGCTACATCGGCCGCATCCGTCTAAGCCTCCGATGCATGGTGCCATGGATCAACTTGGCATCTTCGGAGAGGTAGACGGATAACACCAATTAGCATCTGCCCCGAACCTCAGGCACGGACGCCCGAGTCCAGGCCGCCGTTCGGAGGGGAACAGATTCTGGCACGCCCGGTGGGACCTTTTCCTCTTTCCACTCCACACTTCGTGTGTCGTGATTCGCGAACCAATCGCAGTTCGCTAATGGTTGCCCTTGGGTTTCAAGATACTAAGAATTGGCGTCTTGCTTATTGCAGAAAGCAAAGGATCGATGGCTTCTACTTCTGCGAAATCCTCCAACTGCTCAGACTGCAATTGCGACCAACGCTTTACCTCGCCAGGAGGTATAGCCTATGGACCCCAAGCTGCTTCGTTGTTCACAATGCCGGTGGACCAGGTGACTCAAGCCACTACCGGATTGTTCTTTGGGACTATACTCCCACCATCAAGCTTCGCGGCGCCGGTGCTGACAAAGGAAGCTCTCAAGAAGTCGGTCTTTGATCGTCTTACCCCTGCCGCGGATCCTCTCAACGAGTCGCCCAATGTCAACGCCTCGGTCTTCTCTAGATTGGGCCAGAAATCCTGCGAACTCATCATGGGGCCTACAATCTCAGAGGAGGCTGCTTCTAAGAAAGTGGCCGCTCCTGCCCCCGAAATCGCCAAGGCGGCTTCTCCGGCCAAAAAGTCGGTCTTTACAAGATTGACGGCTTCAGCTCCCGCTCCTGCTGCCCAAAGGACATCGGTCTTTGATAGGCTAACACCAACAGCGACCCCCCACCCACACAGGGGGCAAGACGAAACCATTCTTACCGCTGACCCAACGCCGTCCACTCGACACGCTCGACGTCGCCATTGGCGCCGAGTAAGGAAGGCCGGGGGCAACTCCCCCTCCGGGTTGACTCCATCAGCCCGATGGCAGAAGTTAATGCTGCTGTTCCAACTGGGAACAGCTTCGAAATGCTAAATAAGGTGCGAAGGAATTCCCCTACTGCAGTGCTAAAGAGGTCTCCTCCCCTATTAAAAAAGGTCGTAGAAATAGAATCAGAACGGCCCCGATCCCCTCAACGGCTGTCTTCCAAAATCTATAAGGTTTGGCGACAGGCCCGAGACTCGATCATCGATCCAAACTCTTCCCGCCAGCACAAGAAGCTGAAAATCCAACCGGAAGCTGGTCACCAGGCTAAACCCCAAAAGGCTGTCTGGACGCCCACCTCAATGGCCCCCTCAACCTCCGTGGCTCATAAAAGGAGGAGGCCAGAGAAGACGCCCCAGCGTGCAACGACGGCTAAAAGCACTGAGCCCAGACGCCCTAAGTCTGGGGGCATGGTGGTGCACACTGTTTACATGGCCTCTGGAAAGGAGGAAAGCCGCACTTCTACAGGCCACCGACCGCTTACCTGATCCGTGACGAAAGCCCAGGAGCAGCAACAAAAGCTTCAGGAAATGATGAATGCTATGTCCGCACTTACCGGGCCAAAAGAAAGCCCAGAAACGTCCTCGGACGCACGCCAGGAGGAAGAAACCGACGCTGAATTCCTTCGCCGGATACTGGAGAAAAAGGACAAAGAGGCTGCTGAACAAGCAGCCAACATACAATGTATGGGCCTTCTCTTCCAAGATATGATAGGCATGATGATCCAGCAGGACTTACCCGCCGAGGATCCCCCAATCGTTCTTGAAGACGACTGAGGAGAGACGTCAAATCCACCACCAGCCCTCTCAACGGCCAAAGAGGAGGCAATCTCTAAGGCTGACTTGGTTGACTACATAGCCCAGCAAATCCGGGTTCATCATGCAACTGAGGCAGCTGGTCAAGTCGTAAAAACGGGGCGGCCGTATCCGAGCTGGTACGACCAAATTAAATACCCGCAAGGCTATACGATACCAAAATTCCACGTGTACAAGGGGACCGGCAACCCCCATCAACATGCCGCCCAGTTCCGGGCCCTCTGCGGTAACACCGGCGGTGATGATAAACTGTTGCTCCGCCAGTTCGTGGGCAGCTTATCAGAAACGGCGTTCGAATGGTATTCGGAACTCCCGAACGATTCTATCAAAACGTTCGCTGAAATGGTGTTGTTATTCACTCAGCGATTCGCAAGTGCCAGCGAACGCACTCCAATAACTGTATTAATTAACGCCAGGGTAAAACCAGGCGAAACCTGGGTCCAGTATGCTATACGCTGGCGGAACTTGTGGTCGAGATGCGAGCAACGCATCGAGGAAGCACCCGCAGTGGGCATGTTCGTGGGAACCCTAGACTCCCACGCAACTATCTCCCAGTTTATGATGTTCTTTAAGCCAACCACATTCCAGGCTTTAATCGACAAGTTGGCTCAGATGGACCAGATAGGTCATAGACCACCTCCCCCGAAGTCGGAACCTCGGAATGACAAGGGTAAAGGAAGGGCAACCTTCGTCGCGAATGCCCAACAGCAACCTAACGCCCCGAAACCGGCAGATCAACTGGAAGAAAGACGCCGGTATTATAATGAGAAGATGAAACGTCCCTACTCGTTCCCACGGGACAAGACGAAACGGTTATTCGAGCTGGCAGTACGCAACAGACTTATAAACTTGCCAAATCCAAGGCGACCGCCACAATTCACTGAGGTGAATAACCCTAACTATTGCCCCTACCATCAAACGGTAAGTCATCCGATTGAGGATTGCTTCGTCTTCAAAGGATGGATTGAAGATCAATACCTCCAGGGGAAGTTTGTACTATCCGAAAAGTGGAAGGTGAACCCACCACAACCGCATACTCCTAAGAAAGCAGATACACCGGGGGCAACCTGCTCCTTTATTGAAGAAGCTCCATGGGAGGTCGTGCTATCAACTAAAACCAAAAGAATGCTGAGAGACCTTCATGCGTGCCCTGCGATCGGATGGGAGGACCCTCTTGAACCTCAAATTATCGAAGGGATGTTGAAGCCCCGCCCAACTACGAAGACTCGCAATGAGAATCCAAATACTCACGCCCAACCGTCAAAATCTGCGAAGAAAAAGAAGAAGAAATCCAAGAAGCCCGCGAAGCTTGGAAACGAGCATACGAAATTGCAGAAGCAAATCGACGCGCTGGAAGAATACAATCAAAATGCACGAACTCCTGTCACACTGCAAGAGTTCCTCAACCACATCTTTCAAGAGGGAGATAATGAAGAGAGCTCATCGGATGAATCCGAAGAGTATGTGGCGAGTTGTAACGTAATCTCCCACTCGTTTACCGATGATGAGAAAACTCCAGGCACTAAGAAACTGGGGGCAGAGCCTGAACCAGAGCGTGCGTGGCCAACGAATGAGTGAATCAATGCCTTCCTAGACGAGATTCGTCTAAAAAGTAAAGCGGATCAGGAGCGTGAGATGGCCGCGTCAGAAGGAGCCAAATACAGGCGACCGAACGAAAGAGCTGAACTACCCCTGCCAGAACGAAAGGCATCCGAAGTAGGCAAGAGGATATTCAAGACGAGGAAAAGGTTTGCCAAAGCCATGTCAATGGGAATGAGGCTACCACCCTCGGAAGGAAACACACACGATGGGGTGGAAAAGCACCTTGAGTATTGCGCATATCATCGGAAAATCTCACACCCCACGGAGGAGTGCGACGCCTTTAAGATATGGTGGCAAGGATATGTTACTCGTCGGCAACATTTTAAGCGCATGAAACGCAAGATCCGTCGGGAGCGAAGAAGTACTGTCGATGGGCACAACAGAACTACTGGCAACTGTTATATGGCTCACGCCGGGGGGTCACAAGTTCTCACCTTTGGGAGCGACTCTGATGAAGAAATGGCTCTGGGCCCTCTCTTTAAAGAGTCCGTTTTAGGGAAAAAGGAGAAATCGGAGGCCTGCGAGAATATCCAGCTGCGCAATCGCACACTCCCAGAAAAGAATCTCGGGCCCGTAAGTAGAAAAGATAAGGGAAAGGAAAAGGTCACTGAAGATATCACTTTAGATGACCAAGTCATGAAAGAACTGGCCGCCAAAGACCCTCCTAGGAGGAGTAAAGTGGACTATAACATCCTCGCGCACCTAAGGAAGCTACCTTCTCAGCTTAGCATTCTCGATGCCCTCCTATTATCAAAAGAAGCACGAGACTCACTAATTAAGGCGTTACAAGAACCTGAGCAATTCCAAGCCTTCCTCGCCACTGAAAAGATGAAGGATGAACTGGAGGAAGTGCATACAGCCGATATCACTTTCGGTGATGAAGACCTCCTTCTCGGGACGTGCGACTATAACCGTCCCCTATATGTCTCCGGATACTGCCATGATATCAAGATAGGCAAGATCCTGGTGGATAATGGATCCTCCGTCAATCTCCTTAATGTTCGGGTGTTGAAGGAAATCTGCATAAGTGTGCAACACCTCGCTCGTGACAAAATTACTATCTCCGGTTTCGATTCACAATCGTCACGGACTCTCGGATCTGTGATACTAACATTACGCTTTGGACTTCTCGTCACAGACATCAAATTCCATGTCATCGATGCCAAGACCTGCTACAACGCCTTGCTCGGTTGTCCTTGGCTACACGAGTACAACATCATCCCTTCTACGCAACATCAGTGTATGAAGTACTTTAAGGATGGTTTCGAGTATACTGTAACAGGTGAGTTGAACCCATTTTCCGTGAACGAAGTACGCAAATACGAAGATGCGAAGTACTTTTTGCCAGATTTCGAGGATACAGAAAGGTGTCGCAATCCGGAGAACAAAACCGCCGCCACCATCCCTGTTTTCGGGAGCGATACCGAAGAAGAGGAAGAGATAGTTTATGCAGGGCCATCTCAATGCAACAATCTGGGGACGCCCGCCCCCATGTTGGTCTTCGGAAGTGACTCGGAAGATGAGGTTAATGCCGTGTTCGCCAATCGGCCGTCAATACAAGCACCCCTTGGCGATGGCCATAGTTTGCAAATCACCATGGTACCGCGAGAACATTACAAGGATCTCGACACGCTTCTAGCTCACAATGTGCAGGACCTGCAAACGTTTTACGTCCCTCCCAGGCAAAGGGGTGAGAAGGTGATCCTATTCTACCGATCCTCGGAGTCGAAAATAGAGAAAGAGATCTGGCATGGCGCGGATGCTACACTTGACAGGCTCCAACCCATCCGTCTGCCTAGATACTATACAAATGGATTAAAGAAGCTATTGAAGCGCCAAGGAGTACCCTTAAAGCAGACTGTTCGGCAGGCTCGGTTTTACAACAGGATTTGGGATGTCCCCGGGACTCAACGCAAATTGCCCAACGGGAAAATGGAAACACTTGGGCTTGGATACGCGAGAGCCGGAAAACGGGAACGGGCTCACAGCAGCTACACTATATATACCTTTGATGAAGAAGAGGACGCCCTGTCAGGAGATGCCAACCCCTCATCAAAACTAGACCCCGCGATTGAAGCACCGAGTCCGTCGTTTGAAGAACGAACGGACAAGCTTATCAGGAAAATGGGTCAGAAAGCTTACGAAGACCACAACCGCGAGATGGCCATCTACGAGAAGGCCAGGACGCAACGTCTATTTCAACAGGCTCCAAAAGACAAAGATGCTCATCTTTGTCAACCCATTGTACGAAAGGCCCGATGCGGAGACGGAAATAAATTAAGAAGTGGGAAGAGGAGCCGACAACAACGACACAGGATTAGAGGGTTACGGGTACTGCACGGCTCGGATTCGTCCCTCATGGAGAAGATGAGTCGAGCGTACTCCTTCCCCCGAGACAAGACGGAGAGGTTACTCAAGCTCGCTTTAAAACATCAAATGATCGCGCTTCTAGAGTCTAGACACCCTGAGCAAGCTAACAAGGCTTCTCGTTTGAGCTACTGCTCTTATCACCGAGCCATAGAACATCCTACCGAAGACTGCTTCACCTTCAAGAACCGGGTCGAGGACCAGTACCAACGGGGCAGATTCGCTTTATCCAACGGCTGGAGGGTAACGCCGCCACGAAAGCATGAACCCAAGGCCGCAAGAGCAGAACCGAATCCACCTCAGTCCTGGGAGCGGATTCGCACCTGTTATATGATTACGATATTAAAAGAAGAGCGCGAGAACGTGGATGACCTCCCCCAGTGCTTTGAGAACAGCGATGATGAGGTAATCTCAGAATTTCCGCCAGCTCCGAAAGAACTGAAAGATGGTATACATACTACTGCAGATAACCTCAGGAAGATTGAGTTGGGATCGGCAGATGACCCGCGACCGACATTTGTCAGCGAGCTACTCTCTGAAGAAAGGGTGGCCGCGTTAAAGAACGTGCTTCTACGGCATAAATACTGCTTTGTGTGGAACTACTCCGAGATGCCAGGATTAGATCCGGAGGTTGCTGTGCATAAATTAGCAATATCCCCAGATATCAAGCCAGTCAAGCAAGCGCCAAGAAGGATGCGACTCGAGCTTGAGATGAGCATCAACGCCGAAGTCAAGAAGCTGATCGATTCTGGATTTATCCAAGAAGTCCAATATCCCGATTGGATCGCCAATATCGTCCCGGTAATGAAGAAGAATGGGACGGTACGCATATGCATGGATTTCAGGGATCTCAATAAAGCCTGTCCAAAGGATGATTTCCCAGTACCGGTAACCGAGCTAATGATAGATAACACGTCCACTCACGAGGTTTTCTCCTTTATGAACGGTTCGTCAGGATACAATCAGATAAAGATGCATCCCGACGACCAGAAGCACACCGCTTTCCGGACCCCTCTGGGTATATTCTTCTACCGGGTTATGCCCTTTGGTCTAAAGAACGCTGGCGCTACCTATCAAAGGGCCATGACAAAGATCTTCGATGACCTCATACATGACATCGTCGAGTGCTATATCGATGACCTCGTAGTAAAGAGCATGTCATACGAAGAGCATTTAAACCACCTGGAGACTGTATTTCAACGCCTTCGACAATATAATTTGAAAATGAATCCCTTCAAATGCGCGTTTGGAGTCTCCTCGGGTAAATTCCTGGGATTCATCGTTCGACACCGAGGTATCGAAATAGACCCGTCAAAGATTAAAGCGATCATGGAAATGCCTCCGCCAAGAACGCTCAAACAGTTGCGTTCTCTCCAAGGGAAGCTCGCATACATCCGGCGATTTATCGCCAATCTTTCAGGCAAATGCCGTCCTTACAGCCACCTGATGAAAAAGGGAACTCCGTTCGTTTGGGATCACAAATGCCAAGGTGCACTAGACGAGATCAAGCAGTACCTGCAGAACCCTCCGGTGTTGGCCGCGCCGGTCAAGGGAAAACCCCTCATTCTTTATACAACCGCCCTTGAAGGTTCCTTGGGCGCATTATGGGCGCAAGAGAACGATCAGGGAAAAGAGAGAGCACTCTACTACTTAAGTCGAGTTCTACTGGGGGCAGAAAGCAACTACTCTCCCATTGAAAAACATTGCTTGGCATTAATCTTCGCGATAACAAAGCTCAGGCACTATGCGTTGGCGCATGAAGTCCGTCTTATTTCAAAAGTGGACCCCCTTAAATGCTTGATGTCAAAAGCCATATTGACGGGACGACTCGCTAAATGGGCCCTACTCTTGATGGAGTTCTCGGTAACGTATCAACCTCTCAAGGCAGTGAAAGGCCAGGCCATTGCCGATTTCCTCGCTGAGCACCCGATACCGGCCGATTCTCCTCTGAACTGTGCTTTGCCGGACAAGCATGCATTTGATGCGATTGGCGGCGGTAGATCCGATGGGAACTCTATTTCGATGGAGCGTCCTCCATAAAGAAACAGAAACAAGGTATCCCAATGATCAAATTGGGGATAGGCCTCGTCTTTGCAACTCCACAAGGAGGGATAATGCGCTTCGCCTTCTCCTTAACAGAGCCGAGGACAAACAATGAAGCTGAATACGAAGCTCTGATAGCGGGCCTCGAAATCGCCATCGACTTGGGAATTGAAGACCTCCTTATATACGGGGATTCTTAACCGGTTGTTAGTCAAGTAAATGGTGATTACCAAACGTGCAAACCAGAGTTGGTGAGGTACGGCGAAAAGGTGCAACAACTATTGACCCAAATTCCCTCCTACACTTTAGAGAATATACCGCGCGCGGAAAACAGCAAAGCAGACGCGTTAGCCAAACTTGCTAAAGAACTGGCGGACGAAAACCTCGATGATGTAAGAATCGTGGTACAAAGCCGTCGAGTGCTTGTCCCGGCAGAAATAGCTCCGGAATTATATAAAGAAAAGGGAGCGACTGAGCAGACGACCCTACAAATAGAAGACCATGAGAAGGCCGAGGACTGGAGGGAAGTCTTCATAGACTACTTTAAGTCCCACCGAATGCCCAAAGATACGTCCTCAAGACATCAGCTCATGAAACGAGCTCTATCTTTCGCTTTCGTCAACGATAATTTATACAAGAGATCGTTTAATTCTCTATGGCTGAGATGCTTAGGACCTGACGAAGCAGAAAGAGTCGTTCAGGAAGTTCACGACGGACTCTGCGGTTCTCACCAAGCAGGCCCAAAGATGAAGTTAAAAATTAAACGGATGGGTTACTACTGGCCCATGATGATCCAGGACTGCCTCGAGTATGCGAAGCAATGCCACTCGTGCCAGATTCATGGAGACTTTATCCACCAACATCCGAATCCACTACACCCAACGGTGGCTAGCTGGCCATTCGAAATGTGGGGGACTGACATAGTCGGCCCCATCGAGCCAGCACCATCCCGGGGACATCGTTTTATCCTGGCGACGACTGATTACTTGTCCAAATGGGCAGAAGCAATACCACTGAGGGAAGTGAAGACGGAGAATATCCTCCATTTCCTCAAGACGCACGTCATCTATCGGTTCGGAACCCCACGACGGATTATCTCCGATAATGGGCCAGCCTACCGAAGCCATAAGATTAGCCGCTTTGCACAGCAGCACAATATAGACTGGAGATATTCTTCAGTTTACAACCCACGAGCTAACGGTCTGGCCGAGGCCTTCAATAAGACCTTGACGAAGATCATAAAAAAGACCGTTTCCCGGAATAAGAGAGACTGGCACGAGAGGCTGCAAGAGGCCTTTTGGGCTTATCGAACTACATTCAAGACGGCCACGAACACCACGCTGTACGCGTTGGTATTTGGGACGGAAGCAGTACTCCCCCTCGAGATAGAGTTACCCTCTCTGCGAGTGGCAGTCCACCACGAGCTGACGGACGAAGAAAATGCTCACCTTCGGCTTGAGGAGCTTGATGCCCTCGACGAAACCCGGCTCATAGCGCAACAACATCTAGAAGCCTACAAAGCGAAAATGACGCGCTCGTACGAAAGATTGACCAGGCCGAGGACATTCCGCCAAGGCGAACTCGTGCTAGTGGTCAAGAGACCTATGATCCCCAATCGTGCCAAGCGGGGAAAATTTGAGCCAAACTACGAAGGCCCTTACATCATAGACAAGGTCTACCAGGGTGGAGCCTATCTACTCATGGATATGCACGGTGAAAGGCCTTTCAGGCCAATAAACGGCCGCTTCTTAAAGAAATACTATGCTTAATGAGCCATAGCCTGGGTCAATGATAGATGACGACGACTATGTCCACTCGCTATCTTCCTAGGCTCAGACTTTACAAGCAACAGCTGGCCCTCCCATAACAACGGACCGAAACGTCCTTAAACTAATGACGGACCGAAACGTCCTTAAACTAACGACGGACCGAAACGTCCTTAAACTAACGACGGACCGAAACGTCCCTAAACTACTACCGTAACATCCTTAGGCTGACGAGATAAAAAAAAAGAGAGAAAAAGAATAAAAAACGGTGCGTCCACGAGCAAAACGGGCACGGATGAAAACCCGAAAGGGCTCCGTGAGTAAAAACAGCAGGACCACCGGCGAGCGTTTGTGAAAACCCGAAAGGGCGCAACCTCGTTAAAAGACACTTATAGGGTCCTCTCGACCTTGTAAGGAGAAACCACCTGCGTGAGATCCTTACGACTCACAAAGGAGCAACACACTTAGGGATCCTCATGATTCCTAAGGAGAAAATACACTTACGAGATCCTTACGACTCGTAAGGAGAACTCTCTTATGGGACCCTTACGGCTCATAAGATTTGAAAGTCTTAAGTTACAGAGACCTAAACCTGTGCTTAAGCAATCCTCCATAACCTTCGATATTGCCCTACAAAGGACTCAATACTGACCCTTGTATACAATCCACGGGCGCGAATAAACATTTCCCCAGCAAAGTCCAACCCTTGTAGGTCCTCTCGATCCATAAGGAGAAAGCCCTCTTGTAGGATCCTTACGACTTACAGAGGAGCACACACTTAGGAATCCTCACGATCCCTAAGGAGAAAATACACCCGCAAGATCCTCACGACTTGTAGGGAGAAATACCTTTGTGAGACCTTTACGGCTCATGAAGTCAAAAGCCTTGGTCGACAGGACCCTTAACCCTGTTTGCTGAGCCACCTTTGTTCGTCATCGACAAAGGCAAATGATGATTCGCTCCTGGCAACATTCCAGTTGTAGCGGTGCTGATGCCGAAATCGGTGCCTAAAATCCAGGCTGGCAGCGAAAAAGCTAGCAAGCCACACATGCCTACAAAATAGCCGAAACGATGGGGCAACTTGCAATAAAAAGAAGCAAGTAAAAATGAAGGCATGAAAAATAGCCGAAATGATGGGGCAACTCGCAATAAAAAGCAGCGAGCAGAAAATAAATAAATAGCCGAAATGATTGGGCACCGCGAAAAATAGCCGAAAGGATGGGGCAATCGCGACCTTCGCGATATAAAAGCTGAAATGATAGAGCATCGCGGAAAAAGAAATAAAATAAAAGTGAAATCCTCGCCCTACAGGTGATGTTACATCTACCCCTGTATACAATCCAGGGGCGCAAACAAAGAAGGGATCATACTCCTTCCCCAGGTTTCATCATAAGGAGAAGCCAAATCTCGACGGTTCACAGATAGCCTAGAGATCATCTCGTCGTTCGTCTCATGGCAGCAGACACAACATCAAGCGAAACGGAACAGCGGCAACTCCCAGTTCCATGACTCGACGATGTGTTCCCACAGAGAGTCAAACCCCAATCCCGTGAAATACGGATACAATCAGCAAAATTCCTGGTCACGTGAAACGCGGATAATGTCACTCTTTGACCCCGTGGAAAACGTCCAGAGCGGAGCCTAGTCCTCGCCGAGCACGGCAGTGAACCCGTGTGAAGCATCTAGTACAAAATTCCTGGTTACGTGGAACGCTGATAATGTCACTCTTTGACCCCGTGGAAAACGTCCAGAGCGGATCCTGGTCCTCGCAGAGCACGGCAGTGAACCCGTGTGAAGCATCCAGAGCGGAGCCTAGTCCTCGCCGAGCACGGCAGTGAACCCGTGTGAAGCATCTAGTGCAAAACTCCTGGTTACGTGGAACGCGGATAATGTCACTCTTTGACCCCGTGGAAAACGTCCAGAGCGGATCCTGGTCCTCGCAGAGCACGGCAGTGAACCCGTGTGAAGCATCCAGAGCGGAGCCTAGTCCTCGCCGAGCACGGCAGTGAACCCGTGTGAAGCATCTAGTGCAAAATTCCTGGTTACGTGGAACGCGGATAATGTCACTCTTTGACCCCGTGGAAAACGTCCAGAGCGGATCCTGGTCCTCGCAGAGCACGGCAGTGAACCTGTGTGAAGCATCCAGAGCGGAGCCTAGTCCTCGCCGAGCACGGCAGTGAACCCGTGTGAAGCATCTAGTGCAAAATTCCTGGTTACGTGGAACGCGGATAATGTCACTCTTTGACCCCGTGGAAAACGTCCAGAGCGGAGCCTAGTCTTCGCCGAGCACGGCAGTGAACCTGTGTGAAGCATCTAGTGCAAAATTCCTGGTCACGTGGAACGCAGATAATGTCACTCTTTGACCCCGTGGAAAACGTCCAGAGCGGAGCCTAGTCCTCGCCGAGCACGGCAGTGAACCCGTGTGAAGCATCTAGTGCAAAATTCCTGGTTACGTGGAACGCGGATAATGTCACTCTTTGACCCCGTGGAAAACGTCCAGAGCGGATCCTGGTCCTTGCAGAGCACGGCAGTGAACCCGTGTGAAGCATCCAGAGCGGAGCCTAGTCCTCGCCGAGCACGGCAGTGAACCCGTGTGAAGCATCTAGTGCAAAATTCCTGGTCACATGGAACGCGGATAATGTCACTCTTTGACCCCGTGGAAAACGTCCAGAGCGGAGCCTAGTCCTCGCCGAGCACGGCAGTGAGCCCGTGTGAAGCATCTAGTACAAAATTCCTGGTTACGTGGAACGCGGATAATGTCACTCTTTGACCCCGTGGAAAACGTCCAGAGCGGATCCTGGTCCTCGCAGAGCACGGCAGTGAACCCGTGTGAAGCATCCAGAGCGGAGCCTAGTCCTCGCCGAGCACGGCAGTGAACTCGTGTGAAGCATCTAGTGCAAAATTCCTGGTTATGTGGAACGCGGATAATGTCACTCTTTGACCCCGTGGAAAATATACAGAGCGGATCCTGGTCCTCGCAGAGCACGGCAGTGAACCCGTGTGAAGCATCCAGAGCGGAGCCTGGTCCTCGCCAAGCACGGCAGTGAACCCGTGTGAAGCATCCAGAGCAAATACCGGACTGTGGAGTCCTTAAAATCCACGGATTATGACGTCCTTAACCTCGACCGTGATGTCTTAAAACTAACGATCAACCACCCTGATTCCCTACGGATTCTGCCTTGGTTTAAGGGTACATCTCTTCATTCCTTTGATACCTGGCGTTGTAATTCCTCAACGTCTTCAAAGAGGTGACGGGTCCCTGCAACCAAACATCGGACTGTGGAGTCCCTAAATCCACGGACTATGAGGTCCTTAACCTTGACCGTGATGTCTTAAAACTAAAATCGGACTATGGAGTCCCTAAATCCACGGACTATGAAGTCCTTAACCTTGACCGTGATGTCTTAAAACTAACATCGGACTGTGGAGTCCCTAAATCCACGGACTATGAGGTCCTTAACCTTGACCGTGATGTCTTAAAACTAACAGCGGACGGTGGAGTCCCTAAATCCATGGACTATGAGGTCCTTAACCTTGACCGTGATGTTTTAAAACTAACAGCGGGCGGTGGAGTCCCTAAATCCACGGACTATGAGGTCCTTAACCTTGACCGCGACGTCTTTAAACTACGATACCCGGAGCAGCCTCTGACCCCGTGAAACACGGATAAGGGTGACCACATTCAGCACTTGCAGGTCCTCACGACCTGTAAGGAAGAAAAAACTCCCTTGTGAGATCCTTACGACTCTCAAGGGAAAACCCGCTTAAAATCCTCACGATCTCTAAGAAGAACTTACACCTATGGGATCCGCTCGACCTGTAGGGAGAAAAACTCTTTATGAGACTCTCGTGGCTCATAAGATGCAAAAGTCTTAGGAAGCAGATCTTAACCCTGAATCCTGAGCCATCGCTGTCCTGCGAGGAGATCAAGGTAGAATATCCGCAGAATACATTCAATAAAAAAGGGGACACACCATTGAGAGGAAAATTGTATCTTTTATTCATAAACCAAAATGGATACAAAGTACAATTTATGAAAGAAACAAAAAAAGAGATACTCTCATCCATGAGTATGTATAAAAAAAAAGGGGGAGAAAAGATACAAGTCCTCAAGCCGGCGGGCGGTGCAATAATTTCACCAGCTCATCGTTCTGTTGCTGAGCCACGGCTTCATGACGCAAGATCTCCAGAAGGCGAGCCTCCGCCTGAGCTTGTTGGGCCTGATATGAAGCAAACCGGGCTTCAAGCTCTTTCTCAGTGGCCTTATGAGCCTCAACCCTCTCGCGAGTAAACGTGGCGGCTTTATCGAGAGCCACCACCTCCTTGATAGACTCCTGAAGCACCCGCCGGAGTTCATACGCTTTGTTGGCTTTAGCTGTGAGATTGGCTTGAAGCTCACCCAGCGCCTTGGAGGCTAGCTCCCTCTCCGAGAACTTGCGGCCAAGCCTCTTCTCGCACGACGTCATGTTGGCCGCACATCGTGCTATCAGACCTCGTAACTCCGCTTTTGCAGCCACGGCTTCCGAGGAAAGGCGAGAACATTCCAGAGCGTACAAACAAGCCTCCACCTTCCTACAGAACTCCATCCAGACCCGCACCACCTCCTCGCTATGATGGGTGGCGAGAAAAGGGAGGGAGCCGTTACCTTCAGCGGCAAACGCTTCGGCTGTGGTCGCACTACCAGCATGGAGCTCCTCGATGAAAGAAGATAGGGAGACAAGGCTCAATTGGGCCAAGCGTTCTGAAGCCCGCAAGGCGTAGGGGCCGGGCGGCATCACAATGCGCGATTCCAAAGCCATGGAGACTGGCAGGGCTGTTCAAATTTGGCGAATGTTAGTAAAACTTTTAAACGCAGAATGAACGGGACTATAATAAAATTTCACTCACCGACAGTCATGCAAGTAGGAGCTGAAGGTTCCCCTGGCCCTTCAACGACCTCAACCTCATCGTCGGCTTCTAAAACTATAAGAGACATCAACGTCATTTCGCAAAATAGTAACAATGCTATGGTAAAAAATGGCGAATGACACTAACCTTGCCCAGAGGAAAGGACAATACGCTGAGGGGAGATCGCCTGCAGAGCTGCCATCTCCAATAAACGCTGAAATGACTGGCGAGGCGACAGATCCGCGATCGTGGCCGCCAAGCCGCGCAATTCTGGGAAAGTTAAAAGAGTTCAAACTATGAAGGGGTTGCTAAATTAAAACGCAGAGGGATACCTTCAACACTCCTCCCATTCTGAGCCGGGGGGATAGCAGCTTCAACGGTCTCCGCCGTGACCTCAGGCTCCAACAAAGGGAGAGTTGTCCCGACTACCTCGCTTCCAGCCTTTGGGCCGCCCTCAGTAAGAGTCATTGGGGCGGCGGCCTCCAAGGAAGCCTCCCCCAAAGGGGCAAGCACTCCCTGATCAAGAACCGCCGCTGGAGGTTCTATCATGAGAGGAGCAGCCTCATCAGCCCCCTCCACATCCAGCAAGGCTTCATTGAGAATTTCGGCGGGCTTTAGCTTTAATGGGCCAGTAGGGAGCTCCCCCAGCGTCGAAGATTCTGCACGATTCAAATGAGAATAATGATACATACCCACGAGCATAAATAATCGAAAAGACTACAAAAGAAGCACAACGTACCTATACGCAAAGAAGCCCTCAATATGGCTTCTTCAAGCCGCTTCTCCTTCTCAAGGAGGTGAGCTCGTCGGGGTTTAAGGGTAGATTCATGACCGCCGGTCCATAAAGAAAGCGCATCAGCGGCGTCTTCTGAAGCGGCCTGCTTCAAAGCCCTTTCCCCCCATTCCTCCAAAGGGCCGATAAATCGCCGCCGAATCCACGAAGGGTCTTCGTAAAAAATTACAGCGGGATAAGACTTCTTCGGAACCTTGGCGTTATGGGACGCGTCTTTTGAACGCCGTATGGCCTCAGCCAACTGTGCAGTCTCCTCATCAGCCGAACTCGGGAAGTGAAGTCCAGCGTTTGACTCTTGCAAGGCCAATGGTTCGTCTTCAAGGATAGGCTCAGACTCCACCACAGAATCAAGCAGGGTGGTAGCCGCTTTCCTCCGCCGTTTAGACCCAGAGCCGGTCGCTGAAGATGACCACTTCCTCCCTCGCGAAGCCTTAGGGCGGCGCTGGCCCACATCGCCCTCAGTGCCCTCATCCCTGTTACTTTCGCTCAGTGCCACAATCGAGGACGACATCGCCATTGTCGACGCCACGGGGGGCGGTGCCGCCACCGGCAGAGGTGCTACTACTGGAGCCCGTTTACCCCGCGATCGGGAACCCAAGGGCATACCAGCTGTCGGAGTAAGATCTACCCCTGACTCCCCCGGAATAAGGGCGGCGCCAATCTCCTTCAAAGGTAAGCGGACTGGAACCCTCGGTCGCAGCCTAGTTCCCGAGACCTGAGGAGGGGCGTCGTGACCAAGAAGAACCCTTCTTTCTTCAGCAATAATTGGGGTGATCCGATGAAGATACCAGCCCGTAAATGCACCTACGCATCGGGGCATGTACTCGGCTTCAGGGACCATGAAATGAGAGCCGGTGTTCAGCCTCATGAAACGATGAGCAGCATCGCGAACAGCATCGAGCGAAGGGATCGGGGCGACTATAAAAGCCTCAAAAGGAACACCCTGGTCGTATCCAAGCTGCCGGGCAAATCGATGCGGATTGTACCGCATAAAAAGAGCTGCACTGTCCTAGCGAAACACCAAGTAGCCCGGTCTAATTGTATACAAATGCGTGGCCTCCCGGGGCTTCAGAGAAGGCGCGTTGTCTTTTGACTGGTCCCAGAGTTGTTGAACGGGACCCGAAGGAGTAGACAAAACCCGATCATTCAAAACCAACCCTCCAGCGGTGGCATGAGGAGAAATCAGCACCCGAATAGCCCCAAATTGAGTTGGGTCGGCAGTAGAAGCACCCACCAGTCGCATGAGTCGCGGGAAGGGATAGGCGTCGTAAAAGGCGGGCCTCTGATGCATAGCAAAGACCCCAGCACATGCATTTCGATCCACGACGTGAAATAATGAAGCGAAAAGTTCACTACGTCCACGCCAGGCGTAGAGGTATTAGCTGCGGTGCCCAATCCGTTATAGAGGTGCGCCAAGGCCGGGATGCCGATAGCCAACCGCATCCCCTCAACAATACGATGAGCCGGGTAGATGACCGAGGCTCTTATGAAGCGGCGATGCATGGGGATAACGAACCAACTAAGCCAGACACTAACAAACCCCACAAAGAACGTCTCCTCGTCCATGCCTGGGACAGCAATGGATTCAAAAGATATCGGTGATATAATAGGGATGTAATACTGAGGTAAATCTGATTCGTTGGTCGGCAACCTCTTCGGACCGAACCCAAAGGGGTCCCCAATGTTGGCAAACTTCGGGGCTGTCTTCGATAAGGCGTCCTCACGAAGGAAACGAGCAATGAAGCTCTTGAAAGTGACACCCTGCTCCTCGGACTCGGTGAATAATCGGTCGAAGATGCCTAGGGCCTTAATTAAACTGGGGCGCTTGTGGCGAACAGCATTCTCAGCAGACAGGCCGTCAACTGGGGCGGGCTCGGGTTCAAAAACGTACTCGTCAGGAGGCAACAACTCCTCATACAGATTACCCCTTATCGGCAACCCCGAGATATCATAAAATTCGGCCAGAGAAATCGAAACCTCGCGATCTCCCAGAATGAAAGTATTAGTGGGGAGATTCCACTGGTTCAAAAACGGCTTGACCCACCAGACATGCGGGGACTTGTAATGGAATAGTGACGCGTATATGGCCTGGTAAAGCCCGACTTTCTGCAACCGCGCCCGATGGGCAGAAAGGATGTAGCGAGCCCATAGAAGGTAGCCCGTAGGATGCCTAGGAGTGAGCCCTATCTTATAAATTTGCCCCCACGGGTGGGCCTCACCCTGGCAGATACGCCGTCCCAAGATGTCTATGGCCGGGATCGGATGGTTCGGAATGCCGGTCGTCGAAGGCTCTAGCCTCCCCGTTGGAGTCCAGTTGGGCATTTCCACAGCAAAAGCTGTCCTTGGAGGATCCATCGGTAAAAAGGGGAAAGTGGGCTCCGTTGGCACCGCGCAAAGAAAACTCCGGCGACCCTGAATAATCTGACTATACCAAGATCCCCATTGAAGAAGGTTGGTGCAGTTCGGGTCATGGGCCCGAATCATCGACATCGCTTCCTCATCAGATGGTGACTGAGGAAAAGCCGCCTTCGAGCGAGAAAAGGGAAAGCGTGGAACAGAAGCCATCGCACCTGAAATCCGATAAAGGAAGACCGTTAAAAGAAAAGTCAGCGATATATATTCATGCATGAACATAAGGACTAGTTAAAGAAAGCAACAGCAGAGTTTTCTGGGACCATTGGCTACAAAACATATGGACCCCACAGAATCCGGATGACGGCTCATTAATAATGAGGCCAAATCATTACAATAAAACAAAGGGAATATTCTCATTTAATAAAGAATGATGACCATGCACATCCCCCCAACAGGATCTGTCTCGGGCTCTACAATGAATCCAACAAAATCGAAGGAATTAAATTCCCACAAAAATACATCATTACAAAGCCCCCATTGCATTAATTGCAGGAAGAACAACCTAGGGCCAAAAGACCTCAGGAAGCCTCCGTGTGAAGAAATCAAGTCCTTCATTGGAATTAAATTCCTTATTAAGAAAAGGGAATTAAATTCCCAGAAACATTTTTGATGGAATTAAATTCCATGGGGTTGAAACGCCATCATCATCTCCCCAAAGATCATCTAAACCCTAAGAGATCTACAGTTTGAAGGTTAAGCGGCTTCATGTTCTTATGGAAAAATATGAAGGAAAAAGGGTAAAAACCCTTGTTTTGGATTTAAAATCCAGAGAAATGTGAAGGTCCATCGTTGTCCAAGAACATTACCTGAGAAAAAGGATTCTTTTCGAACAGAGTTAAACTCTGAAGATTGCTTCAAGACAGAGAACTAAGCTCTGAAAGCGAGAATTAAATTCTCAAGGAAGAAGTTCTCAAAAGAAGAAGAAGATGAGCAAAGTGAAGGCCCTTCTGAAGAGACAGTGGTATTTATAGAAGGCAATGGAAACGTTTCATCTCCCCAAATCCCTAAAGGAATCCAACGGTCACAAAGGTGACAGCGTTGCACTCACGTGCAGACACGTGAGAACAACGCTGTGGGGGCATTTGTTTCCTGATTTAAAATCAGAAAAGCTTATGGAAAAAGCTTCAGAAGGGGGCCACGTGCTTACACGTGACCAGCAGTCACGTGTTGACACGTGACATATAAAAGCAGCGGAAAAGGCACATTGGTTCCCTGATCAAGTCAAGGAAAAGGCTTCAGAAGAGGTCACGTGCTCCCACGTGACCAGGGTCACGTGTTGGCACGTGACACTCAAAGCAGCAGACTCGTTCTCCAGTTGAATCAAGGAAAGAGGCTCCAGACAAGGGTCACGTGTTCGCACGTGACCAATGGTCACGTGTTGACACATGATGACTGAGCAGCAACCAGAAGACAGAGAACAAAAAGAAAGAGGAAGGCTCGTTCCAAGGGGGTCACGTGCCCACACGTGACCATGGGTCACGTGGTCACACGTGACCGGCTTTCAAAGCCCGTTTTGTTAACAGAATTAAATGCTGAAGGAGATTCAAATCTTTCCAAAGGAAAGTGATTATCTGGAGCCGATCGAATTAAAGATTCAGAGGTGATTAAATATCATCTATCTATGGGAAAATCTCGGGTTTGGAAAGATTTCCCCTTTAAATCTAACCGAAATAACAAAGGAGAATCCCTGGATTTAAAATCCAATGGTGAATAAAATTCACCCAATAATCCGAAGGTCAAAAACGAATGATGGATGTAAATCAAATCTCTCGATGAAGATTCGTCAAAAACTAATTGACTCGGCTGCTTCTCCTATAAATAGGAGCCAAGAGATACAAAAAGAGATATACACAGAGGGAGAAAAAAAGGAGAGAGCCTTGATACTTTGAAGAATTTGGAGCTTCTGCAAAGGAAAACCCTAGGTAAGAAAGGGAAGGCTTTTTGAAAGAGAGAGAATTTAATTCTCAACAGAGTTTAACTCTGATGTATAAAACAGAAGAACATATTCCTTCTCTCCTTGATAGAGGATCTGCAAAGTGCACATCTCCCTTTTAGGTTGAGAATTTAATTCTCAATGGGTTGAGATCCTGCCATGCAGATCCGAAACATAGAGAGGGAATGGAAATATGAGAATTTAATTCTCACAGAACTATAGGAATTTAATTCCTTTAAGTTAAAAGTAGGGCTTGACCCTGTGTTATGGGAATTTAATTCCTTCAGAACAAAAAAGAAACAGGGTTTAACCCTAATTAAGAACCTAGTTCTGTTGGAACAGCGGAGATTTAATTCCCTTGATCATAATTTAACAGAGAATGGGAATTTAATTCCTTAAAAGCTTTTATTAGGGTTTAACCCTATTCAGTTCTTCACATATATGAGGAATTTAATTCCTACAGAAAATTCAGAGTCTAACTCTATTCAGAATATAAATCTTCAAAAGGAAGTAGTAATTTAATTCCTCTGAAATTACGGTCAGGGTTTAACCCTACGAGGAATTTAATTTCTGGAAAAGATTAACAGATTCTCTAAACAACATACATAGAGGCAGGGTCACGTGTCACCACGTGACCCCCCAAGAGATCTACAGAAAACCCCTTTGAGGCAGCACCCCACGTGACCCACGTGACCCTCGGCGGAAGCTTTAACATATAAGCATTTAAATGCCCTTCACGTGAGGGCACGTGATGCGATAATCTCAGCAGAATAAATGAAGGGAGGGCGCTCTCACGTGTTGCCACGTGACCCCTCTTGCCTTAGTGTTCAACACTAAATTGGAACTCTTGAATACAGTATTGAAACACTATTGGGCCTTAGTGTTCAACACTAATCAAAGAACCTTATTCGCAGTGTTCAACACTGATTACCTTAGTATTTAATACTAATCTAAGATCTCTATTGCCAGTGTTCAACACTGATCTGTTTTAGTATTTATGATAATTTGAAAGCCTTATTGCTGGTGTTTAACACCAATTATCTTTTAGTGTTAAACACTAACTTGTCAACCTCATTCCCAGTGTTCAACACTGATTGCTCTGTAGTGTTTAACACTAGGCTTTGGCCCAATTGGCTAAATGGATAGAGGCAAAGCCTCTCCTTTAATGGACCAACAAGAAGCCAATGTTCCAGATATGATCGGACTTAGCCCAAGCTAGGCCATGAGTCTTCAATTCATAATTAACTGGGCTAATGGGCTCATAACATAATTAATCGGTCTTGATCCCAAATTGGGCAAAGGACTATTTAAGCCATTCCGGTTCTAGGGTACATCTCTTCATTCCTTTGATACTTGGCATTGTAATCCCTCAATGTCTTCAAAGAGGTGACGGGTCCCGACGACCACCCATGATATGGACTGTGGGGTCCTTAAACCCATGTCTAATGCAAAATTCCTGGTTACGTGGAACGTGGATAATGTCACTCTTTGACCCCGCGGAAAATGCCCAGAGCGGAGCCTAGTCCTCGCCGAGCACGGCAGTGAACCCGTGTGAAGCATCTAGTGCAAAATTCCTGGTTACGTGGAACGCGGATAATGTCACTCTTTGACCCCGTGGAAAACGTCCAGAGCGGAGCCTGGTCCTCGCCTAGCACGGCAGTGAACCCGTGTGAACCATCCAGAGCACATACCGGACTGTGCAGTCCTTAAACCCATGGACTATGACGTCCTTAACCTTGACCGAGATGTCTTAAAACTAACAATGGACCGCAATGTCCTTAAACTACCCGTGGACCGCAATGTCCTTAAACTACCCGTGGACCGCAATGTCCTTAAACAAGAACAATAGAGCCCCATGTGCTCTTTTGTCGGATCTAAACGGTCCCGTTTAAGTTGATCTTAGCCTCAAAGATGGCTAACGTATCCTTAAACCTTCAAACAGACTGGACTATGAATCCCCCAAATTAACTCTGGCTCGAGGGTACATCTCTGAACTCCTCTGACATCCGTCGTTGTAATCCTTCAACGTCGTCAGAGAGGTGACGGGTCCCGATGGCCCCACATACGATGGACCACTATGTCCCTAAACTGGAACAATAGAGCCCAAATGTTCTTTTGTCGGATCTAAACGATCCCGTTAAGTTGATCTTAGTCTCAACGTTAGACTAACGTATTCTTAACAAACGTTTGAGTTGATCTTAGCCTCAAGTATGGCTGACGTATCCTCAAACCAAACCCCCAAACCCAAATCTAAGATAAACACGGATTTGGACTAGTCCACGCCCTACGGGCGACGACATAACTCAGTCTCCGTAAACAATCCACGGGCAATAAAACACAAAACAAACACCCACGACACGAAGTGACCAGCTGGAGAAGGAGAAAGTTGTTACCGCGATGCGGTAGCGTAATTAACTGCAGGGGCTTGCGCCTGCAGGGAAGAGCGTCCCCACAATCAAAAACCCCTCCACGAGGGGGAATCTGACGAAGTCTGCTACATCGGCCGCATCCGTCTAAGCCTCCGATGGACGGTGCCATGGATCAACTTGGCATCTTCGGAGAGGTAGACGGATAACACCATTTAGCATCTGCCCCGAACCTCAGGCACGGACGCCCGAGTCCAGGCCGCCGTTCGGAGGGGAACAAAGTACTTTAAGGATGGTTTCGAGTATACCGTAACAGGTGAGCTGAACCCATTCTCCGTGAACGAAGTCCGCAAGTACGAAGATGCAAAGTACTTTTTGCCAGACTTCGAGGATACAGAAAAGTGTCGCAAGCCGGAGAACAAAGCCGCCGCCACCATCCCTGTTTTCGGGAGCGATACCGAAGAAGAAGAAGAGATAGTTTACGCTGGTCCGTCTCGACGCAACAACCCGGGACCGTCCGCCCCCATGTTGATCTTCGGAAGTGATTCGGAAGATGAGGTTAATGCCGTGTTCTCCAGTCGGCCATCAATACGAGCATCCCCTAGCGATGATCAGAGTTTGCAAATCACCATGGTGCCGCGGAAACACTACAAGGATCTCGATACACTTCAAGCTTACAATGTGCAGGACCTGTAGACGTTTTACGTCCCTCCCAGGCGAAAGGGTGAAAAGGTGATCCTATTCTACCAATCCATAGAAACGAGAGTGGAGAAAGAGATATGGCATGGCGCGGATGCTACACTCGACAGGCTTTAACCCATCCATTTGCCCAGATATTACACTGATGGGCTAAAGAGTCTATTGAAGCGCCAAGGAGTACCCTTAGAACAGACTGTTCGACAAGCTCGGTTCTACAACAGGATTTGGAATGTCCCTGGGACTCAGCTCAAATTGCCCAACGGGAGAATGGAAATGCTTGGGCTTGGATATGTGAGATCCGTGAAACGGGAGCGAGTCCAAGGCAGCTACGCCATATATAACTTCGATGAGGAGGAGGACACCCTGTCGGGGAATGCTAACCCCTCGTCAAAACTGGATCTCGCGAGCGAGGTGTCGAGTCCGTCATTTGAAGAACAAGTGGACAAGCTTATCAGGAAAGCAGGTCAAAAAGTTCAGGAAGACCACAACCGCGAGATGGCCATCTACGAGAAGGCCAGGACGCAACGTCTGTTTCAACAGGCTGCAAAAGACAAGGACGCTCCTCCCTGTCAATCCGTTGTACAAAAGGCCCGATGCAGAGGTAGAAGTAAGTCAAGAAGCGGAAAGAGGAGCCGACAACAACGACGTAGGATTAGAGAGTCATGTGATCGGGTATTGCGCGGCCCGGATTTGTCCTTCATAAAGAAGATGGGTCGAGCATATTCCTTCCCCCGAGACAAGACGAAGAAGTTACTCGAGCTCTCTATAAAACATCAGATGATCACACTTCCGGAGTCTAAGCACCCTGAGCAAGCTAACAAAGTTTCTCATTCGGGCTATTGCTCTTATCACCGAGCCATAGGACACCCTATCGAAGACTGCTTCACCTTTAAGAACTGGGTCGAAGACCAGTACCAGCAAGGCAGGTTTGCTTTATCCAGCAGCTGGAGGGTAACGCCGCCACAAAAGCACGAACCCAAAGCCGCAAGAGCAGAACCAGATCCACATCGATCATGGAAGCAGATTCGCACCTGTCACATGATTACATTATTAAAAGAAAAGCCTGAGGACATAGATGGGTTCCCTTGGTGCTTCGAAAACAATGACAATGAGGTAATCTCAGAATTACCACCGGCTCCGAAAGAACTGGAAGATGGCATACATACTACTGCAGATAACCTCAAGAGGATTGAGTTGGGATCGGCAGACGATCCGCGACCGACATTCGTCAGCGAGCTGCTATCTGAAGAAAGGATGGCCGCGTTAAAGGACGTGCTTCTATAGCATAGAGATTGCTTCGCGTGGAACTATTCCGAGATGCCGGGATTAGATCCAGAGATTGCTGTGCATAAATTAGCAATATCCCCAGATATCAAGCCAGTCAAGCAGGCGCCGAGAAAGATGCGGCTCGAGCTTGAGATGAGCATCAACGCCGAAGTCAAGAAGCTGATCGATTCTGGATTTATCCAAGAAGTCCAATATCCTGACTGGATCGCCAACATCGTCCCGGTAATGAAGAAAATTAGGACGGTGCGCATATGCGTGGACTTTAGGGATCTCAATAAAGCCTTCCCGAAGGACGATTTCCCAGTACCGGTAACCGAGCTGATGATAGATAACGCGTCCACTCACGAGGTTTTCTCTTTCATGGACGATTCATTAGGGTACAATCAGATAAAGATGCATCCCGAAGACCAGAAGCACACCGCTTTCCGGACTCCTTTGGGCATATTCTGCTACAAAGTCATGCCCTTCGGATTAAAAAATGCCGGTGCCACCTATCAGAGGGCCATGACAAAGATCTTTGATGATCTCATACATGAAATCGTCGAGTGCTATATCGACGACCTCGTAGTAAAGAGCATGTCACATGAAGAGCATTTAGAGCATCTGAAGACCGTATTTCAACGCCTTCGGCAATATAATTTGAAGATGAATCCCCTCAAATGCGCGTTCGGAGTCTCCTCGGGTAAATTCCTGGGATTCATCATCCGACACCGAGGTATCGAAATAGATCCATCTAAGATCAAGGCGATCATGGAAATGCCACCGCCAAGGACTCTCAAACAGCTGCGGTCTCTCCAAGGGAAGCTCGCGTATATCCGGCGATTTATCGCCAACCTGTCAGGCAAGTGCCGTCCTTACAGTTACCTGATGAAGAAGGGAACTCCGTTCGTCTGGGACCAAAAATGCCAGAGCGCGCTAGATGAAATCAAGCAATACCTGCAGAACCCGCCAGTGCTGGCTGCTCCGGTCAAGGGAAAGCCCCTTATCTTATATACAACAGCCCTCGAAGGTTCCTTAGGCGCATTATGGGCGCAAGAAAACGACCAAGGGAAGGAGAGAGCGCTCTACTATTTAAGCCAAGTTCTTCTGGGGGCAGAAAGCAATTACTCCCCTATCGAAAAACACTGCCTGGCGTTAATCTTTGCGATAACAAAACTCCAGCACTATGCATTGGCACATGTAGTCCGTCTTATATCAAAAGTGGACCCCCTAAAATATCTAATGTCAAAAGCCATTTTGACAGGGAGACTCGCTAAATGGGCCCTGCTCCTGATGGAGTTTTCAATAACCTATCAGCCTCTTAAGGCAGTGAAAGGCCAAGCCATCGCCGACTTCCTTGCTGAGCATCCAGTACCTGCCGGTTCTCCTCTGAATTGCGATTTGCCAGACGAACATGCATTTGATGCGATCGACGGTGGTAATACCCGATGGGAGCTTTATTTCGATGGAGCGTCCTCCGTAAAGAAGCGCAAACAAAGTACCCCAATGATCAAATCGGGGGTAGGCCTCATCTTCGTAGCTCCACAAGGAGGGATAATGCTCTTCGCTTTCTCCTTGACAGAGTCGAGGACGAATAACGAAGCCGAATATGAAGCCTTGATAGCAGGCCTCGAGATTGCCATCGACATGGGAATTGAAAACCTCCTCATATACGAAGATTCTCAACTGGTCGTCAACCAAGTAAACGGCGACTACCAAACGTGCAAACCGGAGTTGGTGAAGTACGGTGAAAAGATGCAACAACTGTTGACCCAAATCCCCTCCTATATTCTGGAAAGCATACCATACGCGGAAAACAGCAAAGCAGACGCGTTAGCCAAGCTCGCTAAAGAACTGGCTGACGAGAACCTTGATGACGTTAAAATCGTGGTGCAAAGCCGTCGAGTGCTTGCCCCAGCAGAAATATCTCCGGAATCATCCGAAGAGAAGGGAGCAATTGAGTAGTCAACCCTATAAATAAAAGACCGTGAGAAGGCTGAGGACTGGAGGGAGGTCTTCATAGACTACTTTAAGTCCCACCGAATGCCCGAAGAAGCGTCTTCAAGATATCAGCTCATGAAACGAGCTCTGTCTTTCGCCTTCGTCAACGATACTCTGTATAAAAGGTCGTTCGATTCTTTGTGGTTGAGATGCCTGGGACCTGTCGAAGCGAAAAGGGTCGTTCAGGAAGTTCATGGCGGACTCTGCGGTTCTCACCAAGCAGGCCCGAAGATGAAATTAAAGATCAAACGAATGGGTTATTATTGGCCCACGATGATCCAGGACTGCCTCGAGTATGCGAAGCAATGCCACTCGTGCCAGATTCATGGGGACTTTATCCACCAACATCCAAATCCACTACATCCAACGGTGTCTAGCTGGCCATTCGAAATGTGGGGAACTGACATAATCGGCCCCATCGAACCAGCGTCATCCAGGGGACATCGTTTTATCCTGGCAACGACTGATTACTTCTCTAAATGGGCGGAAGCAGTACCGTTAAGGGAAGTGAAGGCAGAAAATATTCTTCATTTCTTCAAGACGCACGTCATTTATCGGTTTGGAACTTCGCGCCGGATTATTTCTGATAACGGGCCAGCCTACAGAAGTCACAAGATCAGCCGCTTTGCGCAACAGCATAATATAGACTGGAGGTATTCCTCAGTTTATAATCCGCGACTTAACGGTCTCGCCGAGACCTTCAATAAGTCCTTGACGAAAATTATAAAGAAAACGGTGTCCCGAAATAAGAAGGACTGGCACGAGAAACTGCAGGAGGCTCTCTGGGCATACCGAACTACGTTCAAAACGGCCACGAACACAATGTCGTACGCATTGGTATTTGGTACAGAAGCAGTACTCCCCCTCGAAATAGAGTTACCCTCTCTACGAGTGGCGGTCCACTACGAGCTGACGGACGAAGAAAATGCTCATCTCCGGCTTGAGGAGCTTGATGCCCTTGATGAGACCCGGCTCATAGCACAACAAAATCTGGAGGCTTACAAAGCAAAGATGACGTGCTCATACGAAAGATTGACCAGGCCGAGGACGTTCCGCCAAGGCGAACTTGTGCTAATTGTCAGAAGACCTATGATCCCCAATCGCGCCAAGCGGGGAAAATTCGAGCCAAACTATGAAGGCCCGTACATCATAGACAAGGTCTACCAGGGTGGAGCTTATCTACTCATGGATATGCACGGTGAAAGGCCTTTAAGGCCAGTGAACGGCCGCTTCCTGAAGAAATACTATGCTTGACGGGTCAAGGTTTAGGTCAATGATAGATGACGACGATTATGTCCGCTCGCTATCTTCCTAAGCCTGAGCTCTAGGTAATAACCAGCATCCTTAAACTAACGGCGGACCGAAATGTCCTTAAACTAACATCGGACCGAAACGTCCTTAAACTAACGTCGGACCGAAATGTCCTTAAACTAACATCGGACCGAAACGTCCTTAAACTAACGGCGGACCGAAACGTCCTTAAACTAAAAATGGACCACTATGTCCTAAAACTAGCCGTTGACCGAGACGTCAATAAACTACGGTGGATTGCAATACCTCAAAGTCGATATATAAAAAATAAAAAATAAAAACGGTATGTCCATAAGCAAAAGGGGCACGGATGAAAACCCGAGAGGGCTCCGTGAGTAAAAACAGCAGGGCTACCGGCGAGTGTTTGTGAAAACCCGAAAGGGTGCAACCTCGTTAAAAGACACTTACAGGCCCCTCACGACCTTGTAAGGAGAAACCACCCGCGTGAGATCCTTACGACTCGCAAGGGAGCAACACACTTAGGAGTCCTCACGATTCCTAAGGATAAATTACACTTGCGAGATCCTCACGACTCGTAAGGAGAACTCTCTTATGGGACCCTCACGGCTCATAAGATTTGAAAGCCTTAAGTTACAGAGACCTGAACCTGTGCTTAAGAACCCCCACAACCTTCGATATTGCCCTACAAGTGGTTCAATACTGACCCTTGTATACAATCCACGGGCGCGAATAAACATTTCCCCGACCAAGTCCTATCCGTGGCCAGGGATATGTTCATATGGCAAACAACCCCTGTAAGTCCTCTCGACTTATAAGGAGAAAACCTTTTTGTAAGATCCTTACGACTTACAAGAGGACACGCACTTAGGAATCCCCACGATTCCCAAGGAGAAAACACACCTACAAGATCCTTACGACTTGTAGGGAGAAATACCTTTGTGAGACCCTTACGGCTCATGAAGTCAAAAGCCTTAGTCGGCAGGACCCTAACCCTGTTTACTAAGCCACCTTTGTTCAACATCGACAGAGGCAAATGATGATTCGCTCCTGGCAATATCCCAGTTGTAGCGGTGCTGATTCCGAAATCGGTGTCTAATCCCAAGCTTGCGGCGAAAAGCCAGCGAGCCACACATGCATACGAAATAGCCGAAATGATGGGGCAACTTGCAATAAAAAGCAGCAAGTAAAAATGTATGCATGAAAAATAGCCGAAATGATTGGGCAACTCGCAATAAAAAGCAGCGAGTAAAAATAAAACAAATAGCCGAAATGATTGGGCACCGCGAAAAAGAGCCGAAATGACCTTCGCGATATAAAGCTGAAATAATAGAGCATCGCGGAAAAAGAAATAAAATAAAAATGAAATTTTCGCCCTACAGGTGATGTTACATCTATCCCTGTATACAATCCAGGGGCGCAAACAAAGAAGGAATCGCACTCCTCCTCTCCCAGTTTTCATCAGAAGAAGAAGCCAAATCTCGATAAGCCACAAGTGATCTAGAGATCGTCTCAACACTCGTCTTGCAACAACGGGCACAACTTCAAGCGAAGCGGAACAGCGGAAACTCCCAGTTCCATGGCTCGGCGACATACAGATCACCAAGAGTCAAACCCTCATCCCGTGAAATGCGGATACAATCAGCAAAATTCCTAGTTGCGTAGAACGCGGATAACGTCACTCTTTGACCCTGTGGAAAACGTTCAGAGCGGAGCCTAGTCTTCGCCAAGCACGGTAGTGAACCCGTGTGAAGCATCTAGTGCAAAATTCCTAGTTACGTAGAACGCGGATAACATCATTCTTTGACCCCGTGGAAAGCGTCCAGAGCGGAGCCTAGTCCTCGCCAAGCACGGCAGTGAACCCGTGTGAAGCATCTAGTGCGAAATTCCTGGTTACGTGGAACGCGGATAACGCCACTCTTTGACCCCGTGGAAAGCGTCCAGAGCGGAACCTAGTCCTCGCCAAGAACGGCAGTGAACCCGTGTAAAGCATCTAGTGCAAAATTCCTGGTTACGTGGGACGCGGATAACGTCACTCTTTGACCCCGTAGAAAACGTCCAGAGCGGAGCCTAGTCCTCGCCGAGCACGGCAGTGAACCCGTGTGAAGCATCTAGTGCAAAATTCCTGGTTACGAGGAACGCGGATAACGTCACTCTTTGACCCCGTGGAAAGCGTCCAGAGCAGAGCCTAGTCCTCACCGAGCACGGCAGTGAACCCGTGTGAAGCATCTAGTGTAAAATTCCTGGTTACGTAGAACGTGAATAACGTCACTCTTTGACCCCGCGGAAAACATCCAGAGCGGATCCTGGTCCTCGCAGAGCACGGCAGTGAACCCGTGTGAAGCATCCAGAGCGGAGCCTAGTCCTCGCCGAGCACGACAGTGAACCCGTGTGAAGCATCTAGTGCAAAATTCCTGGTTACGTGGAACGCGGATAACGTCACTCTTTGACCCCGCGGAAAACATCCAGAGCGGATCCTGGTCCTCGCAGAGCACGGCAGTGAACCCGTGTGAAGCATCCAGAGCGGAGCCTGGTCCTCGCCAAACACGGCAGTGAACCCGTGTGAAGCATCCAGAGCAAACACCGGACTATGGAGACCTTAAAATCCACGGACTATGATGTCCTTAACCTCGACCGTAATGTCTTAAAACTACCGATCAACCAGCCTGATTCTGTACTGATTCTACCTTGGTTTAAGGGTACATCTCTTTGCTCCTTTGATACCTGGCGTTGTAATTCCTCAACGTCTTCAAAGAGGTGATGGGTCCCTGCAACCAAACATCGGACTGTGGAGTCCTTAAATCCACGGACTATGAGGTCCTTAACCTTGACCGTGATGTCTTAAAACTAACATCGGACTGTGGAGTCCTTAAATCCACGGACTATGACGTCCTTAACCTTGACCGTGATGTCTTAAAACTAACATCGGACTGTGGAGTCCCTAAATCCACGGACTATGATGTCCTTAACCTTGACCGCGACGTCTTTAAACTATGATGCCTTGAGCAACCCCTGACCCCGTGAAACACGGATAAGGGTGACCACATCCAGCACTTGCAGGTCCTCACGACCTGTAAGGAAAAAAACTCTCTTGTGAGATCCTTACGACTCTCAAGGGAAAACTCGCTTAAAAACCCTCACGATTCTTAAAAAGAACTTACACCTACGGGATCCTCTCGACCCAGAGGGAGAAAAACTCTTTATGAGACCCTCGTGGCTCATAAAGTGAAAAAATCTTAGGAAGCAGATCTTAACCCTGAATCCTAAGCCATCGCTGCCCTGCAAAGAGATCAAGATAAATTGTCCGCAAAACACATTCAATAAAAAGAGACCCACCACTGAGAAGAAAATTGTATCTTTTATTCATAAACCAAAATGGATACAAAGTACAATTCATGAAAGAATAAAAAGAAAATACTCTCATCCATGAGTATGTACAAAAAAGAAAGGAAAAGATACAAGTTTTTTCAAGCTGGCGGGCGATTTAGCAGTTTCGCTAGCTCATCCTGCTTTTGCTGGGCCACGGCTTCATGATTCAGGATCGCCAGAAGACGGGCCTCCGCCTGAGCCTGCTGGGCCTAGTACGAGGCGAGCCGACCTTAAAGCTCTTTCTCGGTGGCCTTGTGAGCCTCGACCCTCTCGCGAGTGAACGTGGCAGTTTTATCAAGGGTCACCACCTCCCTGATAGACTCTTGAAGCACCCGCCAGAGTTCATACACTTTGTTGGCCTTGGCAGTAAGACTCGCCTGAAGCTCGCTCAGCGCTTTAGAAGCCAGCTCCCTCTCCGAGAATTTACGGCCGAGCCTCTTCTCGCACGATGTCATGTTTGCCGCGCACCGCGCTATCAGCCCCCGCAAGTCCGCCTTTGCAGCCATGACCTTCGAGGAAAGACGGGAACATTCAAGTGCGTGCAAGCAAGCCTCCACCTGCCGACAGAACTCCACCCAGACTCACACCACCTCTTCGCTATGGTAGGTGGCAAGAAAAGGAAGAGAACCGTTAGCCTCGGCAGCAAATGCTTCAGCTGTGGTTGCACTGCCAGCACGAAGCTCCTCGATCAAAGACGACAGGGAGATAAGGCTCAATTGGGCCAAGCGTTCTGAAGCTCGCAAAGCATAAGGGCCAGGCGGCATGACGACGCACGATTCTAACGCTATTGGAGCTGGCAAGGCTGTTCAGAATTGAAAAATATTAGTAAGACTCTTAAACAAAGGAACAAGTGAGGCTATACCGAAATGTCACCTACCACGGTCATGCAAGTAGGAGCCGAGGGTTCCCTTGGCCCTTCGAGAACCTCGACCTCATCATCAGCCTCCAAAGCTGTAGAGAACATCAATGTCAATACGCAAAATAACAACGATGCTATGAGAAATGATGAAACACTCACCTTGTCCAGATGAGAGGACGAGGCGTTGAAGAGATATCGCCTGCGGAGCGGCCATTTCCAAAAGACGCTGGAAGGATTGCCGAGGAGACAGATCGACAATGGAAGCCGCCAGTCCACACAATTCTGAAAAGACAGAAGAGTTCAGGTAACAGAAAGATTACTAGCTCAAAACATGGAAGGTTACCTTCAACACTCCTCCCATTCTGAGCCGGGGGGATAGCAGCTTCAACGACCTCTGTCGTGACCTCATGCTCCAACAAAGGGAGGGTAGTCCCGACTACCTCCATCTCAACCTCTGGGCCGCCTTCAGGTAGAGTCGTTGGGACGGCGACCACCGAGAGAACCTCTCCTAAAGGAGCGAGTACCCTGGAATCAAGAGCCGCTACCGGAGGTTTTATTGCGAGAGGAATGGCATTGTCGGCCCCATCCGCATCGAGTAAGACTGCATCGGGAATGTCAACGGGCTCTAGCTGCAACAAGCCAGTGGGGATCTCTTCCATCGCCGAAGACTCTGCACAAGTCGCACGAAATAAGGATACATATATACATGCATAAGCAATCTGAAGAACTGCAGAGAAATATAAAAACGTACCAATGCGCAGAGAAGCCTTCAGTATGGCTTCTTCAAGCCGATGCTCCTTCTCAAGGAGGCGTGCTCGCCGGGGTTCGAGGGTAGACTCATGGCCGCCGGTCCACAAGGAAAGCGCGTCCGCGGCATCCTCCGAAGCGGCTTGTTTCAGGGCCCTTTCTCCCCATTCCTCCAAAGGGCCAATGAACCGCCGCCGAATCCATGAAGGGTCTTCATAAAAGATTATGGCAGGATAGGGCTTCTTCGGAACCCTGACGTTCTGGGACTCATCTTGGGAACGTCTTATAGCCTCAGCCAATTGTGCGGCCTCCTCGGCAGCCGAACCCGGGAAAAGAAGACCAGCGTCTGAATCTTGCACGGCCAGCGACTTATCTGGAAGTATGGGCTCCGACTCCGTTAAAGAATCAATTAGGTTGGTGGCCACCCTCTTTCGCCTCTTAGATCCAGAATCGGCCGCCGAAGACGACCGTTTCTTTCCTCGCGGAGTTTTGGTGCGGCGATGACCCACGTCGCCTTCAACACCATCGTCCCTATTACCCTCGCTTGGTGCTACAACCGAGGATGACACCGCCATTGTCGATGCCACGGGAGGCAATGCTGCCGCAGGCAGTGGTGCTGCTACTGGAGCCCGTCTACCTCGCGATCGGGTACCTAGAGGCATACCAGCTATTGGAGTAAGGTCCACCCCTGACTCCCCCGGAATGAGCGCGGTGCCAATCTCCCTCAGAGGGAAGCGAACCGGAGCCCTCGGTCCCAGCTTAGCTTCCGGAACCTGAGGAGGGGCATCATGACCAAGAAGCACCCTTCTCTCCTCAAGAATAATCGGGCTGACTCGATAGAGATACCAACCCGTGAACGATCCCACGCACCGGGGCGTATGCTCAGCTTCAGGGATCATAAAGTGGGAGCCGGTGTTCAACCTCACGAAATGATGTGCGGCATCGCGAACGGCGTCAAGTGAAGGGACCGGCGTAACTATGAAAGCCTCAAAAGGAACGCCCTGGTCGTATCCAAGCTGTCGGGCGAATCGATGCGGGTTGTACCGCATGAAAAGAGTTGCACTGTCCTGGAGAAACACCAAGTAGCCCGGTCTAATTGTATACAAGTGCGCGGCCTCTTGAGGCTTCAAAAAAGGGACGTTGTCTTTTGACCGGTCCCAGAGTTGTTGAACTGGACCTGAGGGAGTAGACAAGACCCGATCATTAAAAACCAGCCCGCCAGCTGCGGCATGAGGAGAAATCAGCACCCAAATAGCCCCGAATTGAGTCGGGTCGGCGGCAGAAGCATCCACCAATCGCATAAGTCGCGGGAAGGGGTAGGCGTCGTAAAATGCGGGCCTCTGATGCATAGCGAAAGCCCCCAGCACATGCATTTCGACCCAAGACGTGAAATAATGAAGCGAAAAGTTTACTGCATCCATGCCGGGAGTAGAGGTATTAGCTGCGGCGCCCAATCCATGATAAAGGTGCGCTAAAGCCGGGATGCCGATGGCCAACCGTGTCCCCTCAGCGATACAATAAGCCGGGTAGATAACCGAAGCTCTCATAAAGCGACGATGCATGGGGATGACAAACCAACTGAGGCAAACACTAACAAAACCCACGAAGAACGTCTCCTCATCCATGCCGGGAGCAGCAATGGATTCAAAAGACGTCGGTGACATAATAGGGATGTAGTACTATGGTAGATCTGATTCAGTGGTCGGCAGCTTCTTCGGACCAAACCCAAAGGGGTCTCTAATGTTGGCGAACTTCGGAGCTGTCTTCGACAAGACGTTCTCGTGAAGGAAATAAGCAATGAAGCTCTTGAAAGTAACACCCTGCTCTTCGGATTCGGTGAACAATCGGTCGAAGATACCTAGCGCCTTGATCAAACTGGGACGCTTGTGGCGGACGTCATTCTCAGCAGATAGGCCGTCAACTGGAGCAGGCTCGGGCTCAAAGACGTACTCGTCAGAGGGCAGCAACTCCTCATATAGACTGCCCCTGATTGGCAACCCCGAGATGTCATAGAATTCTGCCAGAGAGATCGAGACCTCGCGGTCCCCTAAAAGGAAAGTGTTGGTGGGAAGGTTCCACTGGTTCAAGAACGCCTTAACCCACCAAACATGCGGGGATTGGTAGTGAAAGAGCAACGCATATATCGCCTGGTAAAGCCTGACCTTCTGCAGCCTCGCACGATGGGCAGACAGGATGTAGCGAGCCCAAAGGAGGTACCCCGTAGGATGTCGAGGGGTGAGCCCTATCTTGTAGATTTGTCCCCGTGGTTGGGCCTCACCCTGGAAAATGCGCCGCCCCAGAATGTCTATAGCCAGGATCGGATGGTTCGGGATACCGGTCGTCGAAGGTTCGAGCCTCCCCGTTGGAGTCCAGTTTGGCATCTCCACAGCAAAAGACCGTCCTCGGAGGGTCCATCGGAAAAAACGGGAAAGTAGGCTCTGTTGGTATTGCGCAGAGGAAACTCCGGCGACCCCGGATAATATGGCTGTACCAAGTCCCCCATAGAAGCAAGTTGGTACAGTTCGAGTCATGAGCCCGGATCATCGCCATCGCTTCCTCATCGGACGGTGATTGAGGAAAAGCGGCCTCCGAACGAGTAAAGGGAAAACACGGAGCAGAAGCCATCGCACCTGGAATCGAATGGAAGAAGACCGTCAAAAGCAAAGTCAGCAATATATATCCATGCATGAACATGAAGACTAGTTAAAGAAAGCAACAGTAGATTTTTCTGGGACCATTGGCTATAAAACACCTGGGCCCCACAGAATCAAGATGACGGCTCATTAATAATGAGACCGAGCAGTTGTAATAAGACAAAAGGGATACCTTCATGAAATAAAAAGTGGATTGCGGGTGGCCCTACATATCCCCTAGAAGACAAATCTATCTGGGATTCTACAACAAATCAAACAGGATCAAGGGAATTAAATTCCCACAGAAGATATCATTGCAAACTTCTGTTCCATTAATTACAGAAGGACAACCCAGGGCAAAGAGACCTGGGAAGCCTCCATGGGAAGAAACCGAGTTCTTCATAGGAATTAAATTCCTTATTAAGAAAAGGGAATTAAAATTCCCAGAAACACTTTTCCTATGAATGGAGTGAAACTCCATGGATTATCACCATCGTTCCCTAAAAGATCATCTAAACCCTAAGAGATCTATTGTTGAAGGTTAAGTGGTCTCATGTTTCGGTTAAAAAGCTTGAAGAAAAATGGGTTCTTTGTTAAAAAAGGGTAAAAACCCTTGTTTTGGATTTAAAATCCAGAGGAATGTGAAAGTTCATCGTTTGTTCAAGGACATTACCTGAGGAAAAGAGTCTTTTTGAATAGAGTTAAACTCTGAAAAGGTTTCAAGGCAGAGAACTAAGCTCTGGAAGAAGAGAATTAAATTCTCAGAAAAGTTTGCAAGAGAAGAAGATGAGCAAAGTGGAGGCTCTTCTGAAAGGACATGGGTATTTATAGGATGTGATGGAGACGCTTCATCTCCCTAAATCCCTAGAGGAATCCAACGGTCACAAAAGTGACAGCGTTGCACTCACATGCAGACACGTGAGAACAACGCTGTGGGGGCATTTGTTTCCTGATTTAAAATCATGAAAGTTACGGAAGAGGCATCACGTGCTACCACGTGACCAACAGTCACGTGTTGGCACGTGACAATTAAAAGCAGCGGCAAAGGCAGATTCAGCTCCTTGATTAAATCAAAGAAAAGGCTCCAGAAAAGGGTCACGTGTTGACACGTGACGGTCGAACAGCGGCTAGAAGATATCCCGCTTCCCAGAGTACGCAAGATTGGGTACGTGACATAGCCAACCATGCTACCTGTGGGTAGGAAGTATCCATCCACAGTCACATTACGGCTGTAGAGATATCAAGAACAAGATAAACAAACTATCTAACACATGTCCAAATCCATAATAACAAGAGTCAATGATAAATAAGTGCGGAAGCAAATGATCCAATACAATAATAGAAACGTACGTCCCATAATGCGGGCTCACATCTGGAAATGAAAATGCAGGAAATAAAACTAATCCCTACAGAACTCACAAATCAGCCTGCTGGCTGAAGTACTCCTGCTCGGTCGGCGACAGTGGTAAAGAATCTGGGCCATGCAAAACCCAGACATCAGCGCGTCATGTCAACCAATAATATAATATGAACATGGTAATAAGCAATGCAGAAATAAACAAGAATAAAGCAATAATATGAAACAACAGTGCAGGGTAGTGTGCAGTGGGTAACTAAACTGTTCTATCGGGTTTCTATTCTAAAGTCTTTGAAATCAATTGATGACTCGTCGATGTAACTCAATAGTATCCCGTGCGTGCCCGGGACCACGGTCAAGATTCTCGGGGCTGAATCCGAGACGTGCCGCTAGGCAGTAACAAGTAGCAGGATGGGTGAGTGATGTCAGCATCATCACTCTGGGGCTGGCCTAGCCCGTAAGACTGATCAGAACAGGTATCGAACTGTTGAGTTACAAGTCGGTTTCACTTTTGATTTCCCCATACCCCCAAGTTATGTATGTCGAGTCAGGTATTCAGTAATCAAGGACTAATGCCAACACAGGATCAGGTAAAAGCAGGTTTGTCTGGATAGACAACAGGGATGGTCCATGAGGACTCCATGTCAGGTTTGTTGGCATTAGGCATGAGATCAGGTGACAGGTCAGGTCATGGTACATCAGGTTAAGTCGATAGTAAAGGGTACCATGTCCGGTGCATCGGTATGTATATATGTCATGTGTAGCAAGGTCAGGTCAATATGTAACGCAATCGAGGGTGTGCTCACAACAGGTATATAATCAAATAAGGAATAACAGCAGGAAATAAAGTAAACAACAATAACAGTTTATTTAATCACAATGGTGCATTAATATAGAGCAGTTGTATTATCATATTAACAGGTTCGAGCACTCTTGGGGTGCAATAATCACAAGGTAGTGCAATATCAATAACAGAAAGTAATAAAGCTATATGTGTACGGCTATCGTCCTTTAAACAGCAAAATGATTAACCGGTAGTTTCGTTATTAGGGTTAAAGTGGCAATTGTGATTTTAGGTTACAGTATCATGATATATGTCATAATGCGTCCAAATAATAAAATAGCTCTCCTTAGTTAAGTTTTGCAAGTTTAATGAGTCAAACACATTTAATTTGTATAACATAGCATGTAGCAAGTAATACTTGCCTCGACGGTTTCGCGAGCGGGAATGCGGATCTGCTCATGTCTGCGGATACGTCGCGATGTGTGCCCGGTACACGGAACGGATCCAAATTACGCACAGCGTGATCACACGGGTCAGGTATGCTCGCTGGGTCGTCGGGATCGTCGACGATATGCCGGTTTCCGGTGAACTGGATACAGATAGAACACAACGAAGGATACCCGAAAACGCAGAACGAAGCAAGACGGAAACTTGAAAGCCCGGCTAGGGAATCTAGACTCTGTTAGCCTGGCTCGGTGTTAGCTGTGATGATGGAGACGAGATTGACTGATGTGGGCGCGTCGCCTCATCGCTGACGATCAAAGAGCAGCCCCCTGCGCCGCAAGATTTGGTTATGGCAATGGGTTTTTGCTGGCATGATATCGACGACGAGATCTCGATTGATGTTTGAGAGAGAAGCTCGGGTCCAGAGTTGCAGGTGCCGGCTGTATGGGTTTGCAAGGGAGCGACTACCAGCTAGGGTTGCAGCGTGTTGACGGCGATGATGAAGTGAGGGTATTGCGTCGCCGGTGAGGTCAGGATTGAGAGGAGATGCATTCAGCAATGGGTTCGACGTTGGCTTGGGATCGATGATGGCCGGAGTTGGGTAGGTGGCCACAGCGGGGGTTCAGGGTGCAGGGAAAACTCGGTTGTTTGGGGATGAAGTGATGGTGGTGGTGCTGGTGGTGTCAAGAGGTCGGGAGAGGAAGAGGAGATGATGAGGTTATGATTTGTCGACGGGGTCGGAGCTCCGGCGAAGCGGGGTGTGCAGGCAAGGCTGCGGGGTCGGTTTGGGTCATGCAAAGCTTCGTGGTCGTGGCTTCAGCGAAGAGGAGAGAGAGAGAGGTGGGGTGAGGTCGAGGAGGAGATGGTGGTGGTGAGGAGGCGACGACGAGGCAAGGCGGTGACGGGCACGGTGGCGGCTAGGGTGCGATGGGGTTTTCTTCTCGCGATGGGTTTTCTCGAGGAAGGAGGTTAGGGAAAAAAATATATAGGGATAGAGAGAGAGAGAGATTAGAGGAAGAGAGAGAGAGAGATTAGAGGAAAGAGAGAGAGTTATAGGCGAGGCCCACGAGGGTTTGAGCCTCGTGATTGGCCAGGGCGAGGAAAAGAATTTTTTTAAAAGATTTCTCTAAAGATTTAAATGGTTATAGGTAACAGATGAATATATAATATAGTTTTAGAATATTTTATTAAATTGGGATTTTGGAGCTAAATGAAACATTTCCAAATCGCGCCCGGGTTGCGCCCAAAAATTTGAAATTTAAATAATAGGATTTTAAGCGGGTTCCAAATTTTAAAATGAAATGTTTTATGATTAAAAAGCATGCCCCCAAGTCGGACACTTGCACGCGCGCATAGCCGTCCAAACTCGCCCGTTTCACCGAACGGGATGAAAACTCGACGCGCGGACGCTACCACGCGGCTAGGGGTGACGAGTAGGCCAATATAGATATTTTTAATTTCATTTTAGGTGCTAAAATTTGTTATATGCAAAAATGACTTAGCCGGTTAAATTTTTACAGTGAGACCCAAACAGGCAAGATAAATGAAATGAGCAATGTCAAACACTCAACCAGTAACAGAAATAGTAGTATTGGGCTCGGGTGTTACATCATACCCAACTACAAAAAGAATTTCGTCCTCGAAATTCCAAGAATACAAGATAGATAACTACAGGAAAAGGTGAGGAAACTTCTGCCGGATCTCGTCTTCTCGCTCCCAAGTGGATTCTCCATGCGATCGATTACCCCAAGAAACTAGCACAAGGGGGATAACCTTGTTCTTAAGAACCTTTTCCCTTCGATCCTTGATTTCAACCATCGCTCCTCAAAAGTTAGGTCCTCCCGTACAGTTAACTCCGAATGATCCAAGACGTGGGTTTCATCTCGAACATACCTCCGTAGTTGAGATACATGAAACACATCGTGCACACCTGCCAAGGACTGTGGTAACGCCAAACGGTACGCTACCTCTCCAACACGCTCCAATATCTCGAAGGGTCCAACGAATCGAGGACTAAGCTTTCCCCGACTCCTAAAGCGAATCACCCCTCTAGTCGGTGATATCTTCAAGAATACCAAATCACCCACGGCGAACTCTAGAGGTCTTCTTGACGTGTCAGCCCAGCTTTTCTGTCTGTCTTGAGCTGCCTTCATATGCTTCCTGATTGTATTCACCTTCTCGACTGTCTGTACTACCAAATATGGTCTTAGTAACCTTCGTTCACCAACATCATCCCAACACACAAGTGAACGGCACTTACGACCATATAAAGCTTCAAACGGAGCCATCTGAATAGTCGCTAGGAAGCTATTGTTGTACGAAAACTCTACCAAGTGTAGGTGATCCTCCCAAGAGCCCTTGAAGTCCAACATGCATGCTCTCAACATATCTTCAAGAGTCAGGATCGTTCTCTCCGAATGCCCATCAGTTTGAGGATGATAAGCTGTGCTAAACTTCAATTGAGTCCCCAAACTTTCTTGTAAACTCCTCCAGAAGTGTGACAAGAACCGAGTGTCCCGATCGGACACGATGCTCACCGGTACTCCATGCAATCTCCTGCATGTACCGCTCCGCCAAAGTCTCCGTCGATTGACTAACCCGAAAAGGAATAAAGTGAGCTGCTTTGGTCAACCGATCGACAATCACCCATACTGCATTGTTGCCCTTTGGACTCCGCGGTAAAGCTGTCACGAAATCCATGGTTATATGTTCCCACTTCCACTGAGGAATCGGAAGTGGTTGCAACAAACCAGTAACCCGTTGATGTTCAGCCTTACCTTGCTGACACACCAAGCACTTTGCCACAAAGCGAGCAATCTCCCGTTTCATACCTTCCCACCGGAAATGCTGTCGAATATCTCGGTGCATCTTTGTACCTCCTGGATGTACAGAGCAAGCTGAACTGTGTGTCCCCTTCATAAGCTCTTCACGACATCTCCCTTTGGCACACACACACGGCTACCATACCTCAACGAACCATCATCGTGGACCAGTAAATCTATTCGTAGTCCGGCTTCAACCTGCTCTCGAAACTTTTGCAGTCTAGGATCCTGCGATTGTGCCGCTTTAATCTTCTCAACTAAGGACAACTGTACTTGCAACTGCATCAACTGTCCCGTAAAATGTGGTAGCACAACCTCCAAGTCAAATCTTCGAAAATCCGCAATGATCTCCCTCTGTGTAGTCAATACCTGAGTCGCTGGTAACCGACTAAGCGCATCTGGCACGACGTTAACTTTTCCCGGATGGTACTTAAGATCAAGGTCGTAGTTGGCTATCAGCTCCAACCATCTGCGTTGCCTCATGTTCAACTCCTTCTGAGTGAACACATACTTCAAACTCTTGTGATCTGTAAAACTTCGACTCTCTCGCCCAAAAGGTAGTGTCTCCAAATTTTCAAGGCGAAGATCACGGCCGCAAGCTCCAAGTCATGAGTCGGGTAATTCTTCTCATGGGTCTTCAGTTGTCTTGATGCGTAAGCTACGACCTTCCCATTCTGCATCAAAACACATCCCAATCCTTTTCCAGATGCGTCGCTGTGAATCACCAGTCCTCCGGAATTGTCTGGTACGGTCAGGATAGGGGCGGTTATCAACTTCTGCTTCAACGTCTCGAAGGCCAATGCACATCCATCCATCCAAATAAAAGGTACTTCCTTGCGCGTAAGCTTGGTCAACGGTTCTGCCAAACGAGCGAAGTTCTCCACAAATCTCCTGTAGTATCCGGCTAAACCAAGGAAACTTCTTACCTCAACCACATTCCTTGGAATAGGCCAATCTCGAACTGCTGCAATCTTTTGGGATCGACGGCGATTCCATCGCCCGACACAACATGCCCCAGAAACTTCACTTCTTCCAGCCAGAATTCGCACTTACTCATCTTCGCATACAATTTCTCATGTCCCAGTGTCTGCAGTGCGATCTTCAATTGCTCAGCATGCTCTTCCGAGCTCTTCGAGTAAACCAGAATGTCGTCAATGAATACCACAATAAACTGGTCCAAGAATGCTGAAAAGATTCTGTTCATCAAATCCATGAATATTGCCGGCGCATTCGTTACTCCGAAGGGCATCACTAGATACTCGAAATGTCCATACCGAGTTCGAAACACCGTCTTGCAAACGTCTTCTGCTTTTACTCGGACCTGATGATATCCGGATCGCAAATCCAGTTTCGAGAATACCCTCGCGCTACTAAGCTGCTCAAAAAGTTCTCCAATGCAAGGGATCGGGTGCTTGTTCTTGATAGCCACCCGGTTTAATTCTCTATAATCAATGCACATCCTTCTCGTGCCATCCCTCTTCTATACGAGAAGAATTGGAGCTCCCCAAGGCGAGTTGCTGCTTTGAATCCAACCCTTCTAAAGCAATTCACCAACTTGTTTCTTAACTCCTTCCAATTCCACTGGTGCCATTGGATAATAACCCTTAGATACTGGCGCTGCGCCAGGAATAAGGTCAATCGCGAACTCCACGTCTCGCTTCGGCGGTAAGCCCGATATATCTTCAACTACGTCCATGAAATCGCGAACCACCACCGGTTCTTCACAACCATCAACTTCCATAGCTGCAAGAACACTGTTTGTCGGCTTAGCCCTAAATTCGACTGGCCCGACAGAACTGCTTCCTTACCGCAACTGCTGTCTGCATCGTTGGCCGCGAAAGGTCCAGCGAAACTACTGAGTCTCGTCCATTCTGCTGCATGCACGTCCACGGGTGCTCCATTCCGCCTTAGTCCGATGAACTTCTCTTCCATTTCCTCCTGTGCAGTCTGCGGGAAGAATTTCTCCAGGAAGCACTTAGATAAATCCACCCAACTGATCGGCTTGGGCAAGCGGGTCTCTTCCGCAAGCCACCACTCTCGGGCGTAATCCACTAGCTGAGTGCGCACCACATCAACTCCTTTGTCATCTGGAATCTGTGCCGCAATCAGCAATTTCTCCGTGTCACTAGCCACTGCTCGGCTGACAACGGCTCCTCTAAACCAGTGAATGTAGTCGGACCCAAACGTCTGAAATCTGCCACGGTCCCTACTCGGTCAACTGGTTTAGCTCCGTCGTTGTTTACAGACTGCCGAACGATCTGCAAACCTTCCTGAAACGAATCTGCTTGCTGCTGGATCAGCCCAGCATGCCTCTTCTGATTTTTCAGCATTCCTCTTATCACTCCAAACATGGCGACTTCGTCCATATGCCTCTGGTACGTCTTCAAATTCTTACCTGCCGTAATCCTGAACTCAAACACCCAACATTAGCATGATGATAGATTCTGAATGTGTATCAAGGCTAGAACTCCAAGATACTTAAATAGAGTACCGCATTGTAACTATGCCGCGGTATCATAGCCACAATTACTTAACTCCACTCAAGTCGCCCAAGTCCTAGGGATAACAAGAAATCAGGTTTTCGAGTCGACATGCAAAGTAAGTTTGCACGTCGTAAAAGATATAATCAGGAAGAATGTGATTCAAGAATGGTAAAACGATCAAGGTGGCAGGACATGTTTCCTAAACACGGGTATTCTGATTCGTGTATTGGGTAAAATACCCAACCACAAAAGAATCAACCCGACTAACCTATGTCTCTGATACCAAAAGAACCATGTCACGCCCCGCTTCCCAGAGTACGCAAGATTGGGCACGTGACATAGCCAACCATGCTACCTGTGGGTAGGAAGTATCCATCCACAGTCACATTACGGCTGTTGAGATATCAAGAACAAGATAAACAAACTATCTAACACATGTCCAAATCCATAATAACAAGAGTCAATGATAAATAAGTGCGGAAGCAAATGATCCAATACAATAATAGAAACGTACGTCCCATAATGCGGGCTCACATCTGGAAATGAAAATGCAGGAAATAAAACTAATCCCTACAGAACTCACAAATCAGCCTGCTGGCTGAAGTACTCCTGCTCGGTCGGCGACAGTGGTAAAGAATCTGGGCCATGCAAAACCCAGACGTCAGCGCGTCATGTCAACCAATAATATAATATGAACATGGTAATAAGCAATGCAGAAATAAACAAGAATAAAGCAATAATATGAAACAACAGTGCAGGGTAGTGTGCAGTGGGTAACTAAACTGTTCTATCGGGTTTCTATTCTAAAGTCTTTGAAATCAATTGATGACTCATCGATGTAACTCAATAGTATCCCGTGCGTGCCCGGGACCACGGTCAAGATTCTCGGGGCTGAATCCGAGACGTGCCGCTAGGCAGTAACAAGTAGCAGGATGGGTGAGTGATGTCAGCATCATCACTCCGGGGCTGGCCTAGCCCGTAAGACTGATCAGAACAGGTATCGAACTGTTGAGTTACAAGTCGGTTTCACCTTTGATTTTCCCATACCCCCAAGTTATGTATGTCGAGTCAGGTATTCAGTAATCAAGGACTAATGCCAACACAAGATTAGGTAAAAGCAGGTTTGTCTGGATAGACAACAGGGATGGTCCATGAGGACTCCATGTCAGGTTTGTTGGCATTAGGCATGAGATCAGGTGACAGGTCAGGTCATGGTACATCAGGTTAAGTCGATAGTAAAGGGTACCATGTCCGGTGCATCGGTATGTATATATGTCATGTGTAGCAAGGTCAGGTCAATATGTAACGCAATCGAGGGTGTGCTCACAACAGGTATATAATCAAATAAGGAATAACAGCAGGAAATAAAGTAAACAACAATAACAGTTCATTTAATCACAATGGTGCATTAATATAGAGCAGTTGTATTATCATATTAACAGGTTCGAGCACTCTTGAGGTGCAATAATCACAAGGTAGTGCAATATCAATAACAGAAAGTAATAAAGCTACATGTGTACGGCTATCGTCCTTTAAACAGCAAAATGATTAACCGGTAGTTTCGTTATTAGGGTTAAAGTGGCAATTGTGATTTTAGGTTACAGTATCATGATATATGTCATAATGCGTCCAAATAATAAAATAGCTCTCCTTAGTTAAGTTTTGCAAGTTTAATGAGTCAAACACATTTAATTTGTATAACATAGCATGTAGCAAGTAATACTTGCCTCGACGGTTTCGCGAGCGGGAATGCGGATCTGCTCATGTCTGCGGATACGTCACGATGTGTGCCCGGTACACGGAACGGATCCAAATTACGCACAGCGTGATCACACGGGTCAGGTATGCTCGCTGGGTCGTCGGGATCGTCGACGATACGCCGGTTTCCGGTGAACTGGATACAGATAGAACACAACGAAGGATACCCGAAAACGCAGAACGAAGCAAGACGGAAACTTGAAAGCCCGGCTAGGGAATCTAGACTCTGTTAGCCTGGCTCGGTGTTAGCTGTGATGATGGAGACGAGATTGACTGATGTGGGCGCGTCGCCTCATCGCTGACGATCAAAGAGCAGCCCCCTGCGCCGCAAGATTTGGTTATGGCAATGGGTTTTTGCTGGCATGATATCGACGACGAGATCTCGATTGATGTTTGAGAGAGAAGCTCGGGTCCAGAGTTGCAGGTGCCGGCTGTATGGGTTTGCAAGGGAGCGGCTACCAGCTAGGGTTGCAGCGTGTTGACGGCGATGATGAAGTGAGGGTATTGCGTCGCCAGTGAGGTCAGGATTGAGAGGAGATGCATTCAGCAATGGGTTCGACGTTGGCTTGGGATCGATGATGGCCGGAGTTGGGTAGGTGGCCACAGCGGGGGTTCAGGGTGCAGGGAAAACTCGGTTGTTTGGGGATGAAGTGATGGTGGTGGTGCTGGTGGTGTCAAGAGGTCGGGAGAGGAAGAGGAGATGATGAGGTTATGATTTGTCGACGGGGTCGGAGCCCCGGCGAAGCGGGGTGTGCAGGCAAGGCTGCGGGGTCGGTTTGGGTCGTGCAAAGCTTCGTGGTCGTGGCTTCAGCGAAGAGGAGAGAGAGGGAGGTGGGGTGAGGTCGAGGAGGAGATGGTGGTGGTGAGGAGGCGACGACGAGGCAAGGCGGCGACAGGCACGGTGGCGGCTAGGGTGCGATGGGGTTTTCTTCTCGCGATGGGTTTTCTCGAGGAAGGAGGTTAGGGAAAAAATATATAGGGATAGAGAGAGAGAGAGAGAGAGAGAGAGATTAGAGAGAGAGAGATTAGAGGAAAGAGAGAGAGTTACAGGCGGGGCCCACGAGGGTTTGAGCCTCGTGATTGGCCAGGGCGAGGAAAAGAATTTTTTTAAAAGATTTCTCTAATGATTTAAATGGTTATAGGTAACAGATGAATATATAATATAGTTTTAGAATATTTTATTAAATTGGGATTTTGGCGCTAAATGAAACATTTCCAAATCGCGCCCGGGTTGCGCCCAAAAATTTGAAATTTAAATAATAGGATTTTAAGCGGGTTCCAAATTTTAAAATGAAATGTTTTATGATTAAAAAGCATGCCCCCAAGTCGGACACTTGCACGCGCGCGTAGCCGTCCAAACTCGCCCGTTTCACCGAACGGGATGAAAACTCGACGCGCGGACGCTACCACGCGGCTAGGGGTGACGAGTAGGCCAATATAGATATTTTTAATTTCATTTTAGGTGCTAAAATTTGTTATATGCAAAAATGACTTAGCCGGTTAAATTTTTACAGTGAGACCCAAACAGGCAAGATAAATGAAATGAGCAATGTCAAACACTCAACCAGTAACAGAAATAGTAGTATTGGGCTCGGGTGTTACAAGAAAGTTCGCTCCAGGGGGTCACATGCTCACACGTGACCAGGGGTCACGTGCTCACACGTGACCGGATTTCAAAGCCTATCTATTAAACAGAATTAAATTCTGAACATTAATCTAATCTTTCCAATGGTGAATGATTATTTGAAACCGATTGGATTAAAGATTTAAAGGTGATTAAATATCACCTATCTATAGAAAAATCTTGAACTTGGAAAGATTTCCCCTTAAAATCTAACCGAAACAACAAAAGAATATCTTTGGATTTAAAATCCAATGGTGAATAAAATTCACCTAATAATCCAAAGGTCCAAATAAATGATGAATGCAAATCAAATCTCTAATGAATACAAATCAGATCTCTCAATGAATGATTCATCGAAACTAATTTATTCTGCTCCTTCTCCTATAAATAGGAGCCAAGGGAAAGGGAGAGAGATATACAGAGATCTATATACAGAGAGATAAAAAAAAAGAGAGAGAGGGCCTTGAGACTTTGGAAGAATTTGATCTTCTGCAAAAGAAAACCCTAGGTAAGAAAGGGAAAGCTTTTAAAAAAATAGAGAATTTAATTCTTAAAAGAGTTTAACTCTTATATTAAAAAGAAGAGCTTAGTTCTCTCTTTAGTGGAGGATCTGCAAAGTGCACATCTTCCCATGAATTGAGAATTTAATTCTCATTGGGTTGAGATCCTGCCATACAGATCCAAAGCATTGGGAGGGAATGGAAGTTTGAGAATTTAATTCTCGTAGGAATTTAATTCCTTTAAAATAAAATTAGGGTTTAACCCTATGTCATAGGAATTTAATTCCTTCAAATGAACAGAACCAGGGTTTAACCCTAGTTAAGGACTCAAATCTGTCAAAATAACAGGAATTTAATTCCCTTAGAAGAACTTAATTCCTCACATGTATGGGAATTCAATTCTTACAGAAGACAAGTTAGAGTTCAACTCTATCTAAGAATATAATCCTTCAGAAGAAAACAGGAAGTTAATTCCTCTAAAGTTTATTGCTAGGGTTTAACCCCATGAAGAATTTAATTCTTAAAAAGATAAACGCATCTTCAAACAGGCAAAGAAACAGGGTTACGTGCTACCACGTGACTCCTGAAAAGGTCCACAGAGAAGGGTTTTGAGACAACTCCTCACGTGCCCCACGTGACCCCTAGCAGAAGCTCTAACAGACGAACACTTAAATGCCCATCACGTGACGGCACGTGACGCTCCAAAATACTCAATACTCTCGGCAGAACAAATAAAGAGAGGGCGCTCTCACGTGCTACCACGTGACCCCTCTTGCCTTAGTATTTAACACTAAATTGAAACCTCTGTATCCAGTGTTTAACACAGATTTGCTTTAGTGTTTAACACTAATTGAAAAACTCTCTTTGCAGTGTTTAACACTAAATTTCTTAGTGTTTAACACTAAATTAAATTTCGGTTACCAGCGTTTAATACTGATTAACATTAATTCGGAATCTCTCTTTCCAGTGTTTAACACTGATTTGCTTTAGTGTTTAAACACTAACTTGAAACCTCTCTGGCCAGTGTTTAACACTGACCTGCTTTAGTGTTTAACACTAATTTGAAAGCCTTGTTGCTAGTATGTGACACTGATTATCTTTTGGCGTTTAACATCAGTTTGTCAATCTCATTCCCAGTGTTCAACACTGTTGGTCTCTAGTGTTTAACACTAGTTTTAGCCCAATTGGCTAAGTTTCCAGAGGCAAAGCCTCTCCTTCAATGGACCAACAAATGGCCCATATCCTAAGCATGATTGGACTTAGCCTAAGCTGGCCATAAGTCCTCAATTCAGACTTAACGGAGCCAATGGGCTCATAATATGATTAATTGGTCTTGGTTCCAAATTGGGCCAAAGACTATTTAATGTACTCGGTTTAAGGGTACATCTCTTCACTCCTTTGATACTTGGCGTTATAATTCCTCAACGTCTTCAAAGAGGTGACGGGTCCCGATGACCATACATTGATACGGACTGTGGGGTCTTTAAACTCATGGACTATGAAGTCCTTAACCTTGACCGGGATGTCTTAAAACTAACATCGGACTGTGGGGTCCTTAAACCCATGGACTATGTGGTCCTTAACCTTGACCGGGATGTCTTAAAACTAACATCGGACTATGGGGTCCTTAAACCCACGGACTATGACGTCCTTAACCTTGACCGGAATGTCTTAAAACTAACAACGGACTATGACGTCCTTAACCTTGGCCGTGATGTCTTAAAACTAACATCGGACTGTGGAGTCCTTAAAACCATGGACTATGACGTCCTTAACCTTGACTGCAACGTTTTAAAACTAATATTGGACCGTAATGTCCTTAAACTATCTATGGACCGTAATGTCCTTAAACTACCTATTGACCGCAATGTCACTAAACTAAACAATAGGGCCGCCTCTTAAATTGCTCTCTTGTTGGATCTAAACGATCCCGTTAAGTTGATCTTAGTCTAAAATCAGACTAACGTATCCTTAACAAACGTTTAAGTTGATCTTAATCCCAAATGAGGCTAATGTATTCTTAAACCCAACCCCCAAACCCAAATCTAAGATAATACGGATTTGAACTAGTCCACGCCCTACGGGCGACGACGTAACTCAGTCTCCGTATACAATCCACGGGCAACCAAACACAAAATAAACACACACGACATGAAGTGAAATTTCTGGAGAGGGAGAAAGTGGTTACCGCAATGCGGTAGCGTAATTAACTGCAGGGGCTTGCGCCTGCAGGGAAGAGCGTCCCCACAATCAAAAAACCCCTTAAGCGAGGGGGAATCTGACGAAGTCTGCTACATCGGATGCATCCGTTTAAACCTTCGATACATGGTGCCATAAATCAACATGGCATCTTCGGAGAGGTAGACGGATAGCACCATATAGCATCTGCCCCGATTCTCAGTCAAGACGTCATGTCTCGGCCGCCATTCGGAGGGGAACACAAGGCTCTAAAATTCTTAAACAAGTGCAAGGCTCTGAAAATTCAAGTTCTTGAAAAATGGTAAAATATTTACTAAGGACCAAGGGTCCTATTTATAGGCGCCTGCGCCCCTTCAATTTACCCGTTGATCCAACGGCCAAGATCTTGCCACCGCTGCACTCACGTGCGCGCCACGTGAGCGCAACGGTGGGGAGGCATTTGTTTCCCCCAATCAGAGCAAAGCTCTGTTTGAATTTCAAAAATTCAAAAATTGAAGCAACGCTTCAAATCCCGTGCGCTGCACGCAACGCGCCACGTGTCAGAAGTTGATACGTCAGCGGCGCACCTAAGGCAGCGCGCCCAATCAGAGCAAGGCTCTATTTAAAACAAAATTAAAGGAAGCAACGCTTCAGTTGCGCAAGCACTGCGCTGCGCGACACGTGGCAGCGTAGTTGCGCTTGCGCTGCGCTCTGCGCTGCGCGACACGCGGCAGTGCAGTTGCGCTGTGCGATACGCGGCAGCGCAGTTGCGCTGCGCTCTGCAACACGTGTCAAGCACTGGTGCATCTGCGCCAAACAAAATTAAAATTCCAGTAAGATATTTTCTATTCTTGTTAAAACAAGAAGATTGTTTTCTGTAAAACAGAAGCCCTTGGATCAAAAATCCAACGGTGAGGAAAATTCCCCAAATCACTCAGAGAATGATCTCTTTAGCAAATTTAACAAATTAATGGGCACTATATAAAGTCCCCTAGACCCTAATTCAAGAGAGAAGATCAAGAACTTCAAAAGCAACAAAACAGAGAGAACTCTAAAGAATTTTGAAAAGAACTCAAGAAGGGAAAGAAGGTAAAAACCTTTACAAAAAAAAGAGAAGAACTTCTTCTGAATAGATCATTGATCTAAGAACAAGATCAATGATCTTCAATAATAAATAAATAATAACAGCGCCTTACACTTTTTTATGAACCATTGGTTCTAGAATCTTAAAGATTCTTAAGTTATTGAAACAGTGCCTTGCACTTGCAAAAACTGCACTATTGCGCTCCTGGGTTGGTGCAAGCCACCAGAGAGCGCTGTAAGTCTACGGTAGCACCCCGGCCGTCTACAGACGCCAAATGCAGAACAAAAACTTTTTAACTGGTGCTATCGTATACTTTAACCCGGATATGCCATTATTGCTAAACTAACAAACTGTAAAGAGAGTAGAAAGGTTATACCGAACGATCCGAGTCCTTCGTTCTTTAACCATCATCCCACGCTCCATTGCGGCTGCTCCGATCTCGTCGATCTCCGATCTGCTCGTCCAGGTGGCACCACGTCAACGATTCTTTAAACGGGCTCCCGCCTCTGACTCGAGGCAACTCGGTCGTCAAGTTTGCTAAAAGAGACGACCGATATTGATGTAGAGAATGAGTAGAAAACTTTGTCTCGTTCCGTCCAAAGCTATAGACGAACGGTTAATGAAGCTGCCAATTGATTCGGGTGATGGAATGAAATGAGCAATGAAATTTCCATACACCCCAAAACTATCATAATCTCTTTTCTAAATCAAGTGAAAGTGAGAGAGAGGGGGAAGGGGACCGGCCATCATATAGGAATAGGGGGGTGAATATAGAAGGGAAGAGGGTGACCACAAGAGAAAAATATCAAGTGTGAACACAAGAAAATATCTAGTGTGAACACAAAGTGTGAACATAATAAATGCAACCAATGAAGCATCAACACCATTCTACCTAGTCACCTCTTCTAGAAACTTCTAGAATCTTCCACACTCATCTTAAGAAAAGATAAATCCGTCTTTAACCGAATGTTAAAAGACGGCTGATATAAAACTGGAAACTGGCAACTTCCAAAAGTGATCCCGAAACGAATTTCAGGATAACCCCGTAACTGTATAAATATACCCGCATTTGTATTACGACTGAATACAAATGCAACTGAGACAAAGATATTATATCTACTCAATATAATACTCGGATCCGGCTTAAACCAAAGCCCACCGGTATTATCTGTCCGAAATATGACACGTGCGTAAACGCACGTGCATTTTCCGAACCCTACCATAAAACCATACGGCCTCTACAACGTTTCGCCCGGGGAAACTGTTTGTGGGGGACTCTAATGACTCGTCAGTACCCTGGCAGTGGGTTTAACCACAAACCGTCAGCGGCACTAGTTATGCGTAACGGCTGCCCATGGACTGACCTCAAGGGAGGCCGATGAGCGAACTCATCCGGAAACCCTACTGAGCCTAACAGTGACAATGTATATACAGTCCGGTCCGTTCGTTAATGAGTATCGCATATCTGCCTAAGGGGCTAGTAACGTCAGACCCCCAATAGCAGTATAAGTCGTGTCGGAGTGTAGCCCAATAACACCCTGAGATACTACCGGAGTACCTACCAGTAAATCTCCTGCCACGGCCGTGGGCTTTGTGTAATGGCTCTCCTAGACACAGCATGATCTCGCCCCCAATACCGGGAGAGACGAATCCCCTGCCGATCCGCTCACGTGCCTCCATATGGCTCGGGACTGTACCCAAAAACTACCTGTTTGCACGACTCCTTTGAGCCGTGGTAGGGTAGAAATCAAAGCACAGTGGGAACTCACACGAGAAAAATGACGACCTCAGGTCGAAGAACTAACCTGTACACATGTCACCAGGGAACTGCTATCTGACGATAGGTATAGTACAAACTAGCAGATTCCCAGCGAGTCCTGTCCGGTGTACTCATAACCCAATGAGCACCTGTATACATCTTAGGTGATCCAACTGACACCAGTGGCTTGTGAGACCGGTCACCGCCCCTCGTCGAGATCTCGACTATATACACTAGTCTACTCCGGAGTATCGATGCCCTGTCTCGAAACTCCCACGACTAGGGACCACAATTAAGGATATGCTTATAAACCACCCAACTCTCACGTATATGATCCCCATCATACTGTTGGTAGTAAAGCAAGATCCTAAGGGCTCTATCAAAGTGTAACATGTAATCAGTCACCTGAACATGTACACGACTGATAAAGACAAACCAGATAGCATACTATCATCTCGAGTAAGACTGTCCTACCGGTATAGGTCCTCCGCAATCATTGCAATCACATACCTAGGATCCAATAATTGACTCTGAGGGCACTATCTCCAACAAGCGCTACGTGTCAGCTCCAGAACCACTTGCGCTATGCGCTTTTAAAAGTAGAGTATTGCTCTTTAAAGTTGGCACAACTCACCAGAGCGCGCCACGTGTCAGTAGCGCAACAGAGTAGCGCACTGGCGCAGCGTACTGCGCTGTTTCGCTTGCGCTCACCAGAGTGTGACACGTGTCACCACGACAAGCGCTTGCGCTCAGTAATTGGCGCAAAGCGCCTGACAGGCCACTGTCAAGTAATTAATGCACTGCAGAAGGGCCAAGCCCAATTAAAAAAGGCCTAACAGGCCAAATAAAATGCAACGCATTATTTTAAAAAAGGGCAGAGCCCAAACCAAAACAGATGCTCTACATCATTTACAAAGGGACGGAGCCCAAATCAAAAAGGCCTAGCAGGCCAAAAGAAAATGCAGTGCATTATTAAACAAGGGCAAAGCCTTAGCACAGGCCTAATAGGCCAAAAATAAAAAACGTTGAATATTCTCAACTGGACTTAGCCCAATCATGGTCGTAAGTCCTCAAATTAAATTGACTGAGCACGGTTGCTCCCTTAAATCAATTTACATCCGGTTCAAGGATACATCTCCGAACTCCTCTGACACCTATCGTTGTAATCCTTCAACGACGTCAGAGAGGTGACGGGTCCTGACAACCACACACCCATACGGACTGTGGGGTCCTTAAACCCATGGACTTATACGTCCTTAAACTAATGGACTAATGCGTTCTTAAACATACCCATACGGACTGTGGGGTCCTTAAACCCATGGACTTATGCGTCCTTAAACTAATGGACTAATGCGTCCTTAAACACATCTATATGGACTATGGGGTCCTTAAACCCGTGGACTTATGCGTCCCTAAACTAATGGACTAATGCGTCCTTAAACACATCCATATAGACTATGGGGTCCTTAAACCCATGGACTAATGCGTCCTTACACTAATATCCATCCCCAAAACTGGCAGTGGACCGCAATATCCCTAAACTACCCATGGACCACTACGTCCCTAAACTGGAACAATAGAGCCCCCAAACGCTCTTTTGTTGGATCTAAACGATCCCGTTTAAGTTGATCTTAGCCTTAAATATGGCTAACGCATCCTTAAACATTCAAACAGACTTTAGTCCCAAATTGGATTATAAGACCCCCAATCAACTTTTGTTCAAGGGTACATCTCCAAACTCCTTTGACACCTGTCGTTGTAATCCTTCAACGTCGTCAGAGAGGTGATGGGTCCCAACGGCCATATATTAATTGGACCACTACGTCCCTAAACTGGAACAATAGAGCCACTAAATGCTTTTTCCGTTAAGTTGATCTTAGTCTCAAAAAGGACTAACGTATCCTTAACGAACGTTTAAGTTGATCTTAGCCTCAAATACGGCTAACGTATCCTTAAACTAAAACCCCAAACCCAAATCTAAGTAAATATGGATTTGGACTAATCCACGTCCTACGGGCAACGACATAAATTAGTCTCCGTATACAATCCACCGACAACCACAAACAAAACAAACACCCACGACATGAAGTGAAATTCTGGAGAAGGAGAAAGTTGTTACCGCGATGCGGTAATGTAATTAACTACAGGGGCTTGCGCCTGCAGGGAAGAGCGTCCCCACAATCAAAAACCCCTCAAGCGAGGGGGAATCTGACGAAGTCTGCTACATCGGCCGCATCCGTCTAAACCTCCGATACACGGTGCCATAAATCAACTTGGCATCTTCGGAGAGGTGGACGGATAAAACCAAATAGCATCTGCCCCAAGATTCAGGCAAGACGTCAGTCTTTCCCGGTTTCCGGCGGTAAACAATATACAATATACACTTCAAACAATATATCAATACAATTAAGACATCGCGGGGTTTATAAGGGGTAGACTGGTATGGAAGATGTTAGAAGTGGCACGAGACTGTAACCATAATACACCTAACCTGAATTCAATTGTCGTTGTACCGTGGTTGAACGGTTCCTTATGCTCCGTATACCTTAGTCTCCGGAATAGTGGGACTCCACTCGTATACACCGGTATTCTTCTGTACCAAGCTACAAACAACAGCATTAACATTAAATACAACATTATAACAATATACTCTCTATTCTGTCTATTCCATTCTTGTCTATTTACGGGACTTACCGAGCGATTTGTTCGCTGACGACATTCTCTTTCTTTTCTTTGGAATGTCGTCAGGTGATTCGGACATTCAGGAGATCGAGCCCACCTTCGAGGACTTGGATCAGCTAGCCTTCGACCCGGAGCTCTAGTTACTTGTACACATTTACATTTGTTGGAGATAGTGTCCTCAGAGTCAATTATTAGATCACAGGCACATGATTGCAATGATTGAGAGATGACCTATCCCGGTAGGACAGTCTTACTCGAGATGATAGTATGCTGTCTGGTTTATCTTTATCATCGTGTACTGCTTTAGGTGACCTGACATGTCACTATTACACGTTGATAAAGCCCCTAGGATTCTTGCTTGACTGCCAGCAGTATGAGGGCGATCATGTACGTGAGAGCTGGTGGTCTATAAGCACATCCTTAAAAGGTCCCTAGTCGTGGGAGTTTCGAGACAGGGCATTGATACTCCAGAGTAGACTAGTGTATACAGTCGAGACCCTGACGAGGGGCGGTGGCCGGTCTCATAAGCCACTGGTGTCAGTTGGTTCACCTAAGATATATACAGGTGCTCATTGGGTTATGAATACACCGGACAGGACTCGCCGGGAACCTGCTAGTTGGGATTATGCCAGACGTCAGATAGCAGTTCCCAGGTGACATGTGTACAGGTTAGTTCATCGACCTGAGGATCGTCATTTGTCTCGTGTGAGTTCCCACTGTACTTTGATTACTACCCTACTACGCTCAAAGGAGACGTGCAAACAGGTTTTAGTTGGGTACAGTCCCGAGCCACATGGAGGCAGTGAGCGGATCTTCAGGGGTTCGTCTCTCCCGGTATTGGGGGTGAGGTCGCGCTGTGTCTAGGAGAGCCATTACACGAAGCCCTCGGCCGAGGGAGGAGATTTACTGGTAGGTATTCCAGTAGTATCTCAGGGTGTTCTGGGCTACACTCCGACACGACTTGTACCGCTTTTGGGGGTCTGACTTTTACCAACCCCCTAGGCCCGCCATGCGATGCTCATAGAAGAACGGACCGGATTGTATGGATATTGTCACTGACAGGCTTAGTAGGGTTGTCAGGCTGAGTTCGCTCACAGACGTCCCTTTTAGTCAATACCTGGTTGCCCGTTACGTATTGGCTTATACCTCTGACGTACTAGTGGTTAAATCCACAACCAAGGTGTTGACGAGTCTTTCGGGCGAAACGCTGTAGAGGCCGTATGGAGATATGGCAAGGTCCGATCAGATACGTGCGGTATTGCACGGATCAGGATCAGACAGTTTGTACTACAGGCCGTATGGATATATGGCAGGGTTCGATCAGATACGTGCGGTATTGCACGGATCAGGATCGAACGGATATTACTAGCCGGCTTTGGTTTAAGCCGGATCCTAGTATAGTACAGTGGAGATTTTGTCTCATTACATTTGTATTCTGTTGGAATACAGATGCGGGTGTGTATACACGGTATCGGGGTTTTCCTGTAATTTATTACGGGACCAGTTTTATGGAGTTGCCAGTTTGCTTTTCGTTTCGGCCATTTTCATTTGTATCTTTCATTGGCCGAAAATTGGTGGAGGAGGGCTTATTTGCATTTGTGCAAATAAGCATTAGTGGAAGGGGTTCTTTGCTTTTTGTTGGATCATGATGATGCACCATCACTTGACTTTCTTTGTTCATGATGGCTTAACCTTTTGGAGTCATCATGCTTGTGATGATGGTTGTTTTGGAGTATGGTTTTGATTTTGTAATCATTTCTTTTACATGATAACATTGTTTTCTCTCTTGCATTATTATTGAGAGGCTCTCCCCCCATTTTGACCCTCTCTCTCTCATTCCCTACACTCCCTCCATGCTTGGCCGGCCTTGCTCCTTGATGGGGCTGCCCAAAATTCTAGTGGGGAGATTTTTGCTCTTTTGGCTTGATAAAATCCCACAAGCTCCTCCTCCAAAAAGCTTGTATCATTCCTCCACTCAGAAGGCAAACTCCATAACCCCAAATGAGACATGAGTTCCACACTAGATTCTACAGCAAATCTTGGGCACGTCGACTCGCCAGCTTCGTGCACGAGTTGCCTCGGTATTGAGGTGGGAGCCCGTAAAAGATGCAGACGATGTGGTGCCCTTCCGGCAAGGAGGCGACGACCGGAGTTTCCGCGAGAGATCGGGACGACGACGAGAAGACCGGAGAACTCGGATCAGTCGGTATATCTTTATTCCCCATCTTGTAGTTAGCTAGGACTAGTTAATGGCCCGATCCGGGTTTTAGTGCGCGGTGGTGCCAGTTCAAGAAAATTAAAGTTAACCATCGCTTCCGCTATTGGCCTCAGGATGGAGGCTGGGGCGCCGCCGTGCACTTACAGTGGTATCAGAGCCTCGCCATTAACCTAGTCAAGCTTTGTTTAATGTGTTTACATTTCCGATCGATCAAAAATTCTAAAAACCCGCGTTTTCTTCACATCAGTTTTCTGTTGAAATTTTCTGGAGTCGAAAAATTTTTCAGGTTGTAGAAAAGTGATGTACTGGAAATTCTAAGAACACTGTAGAAATTCGATACAGTGACTCCGCAATAGGAGCACGGAACCGCGGCCAAACCCCCCTTTAGGCCGCGGTTCCGCCGCACTATGTTGAGATCACTGCATCAAATTTCAGCAGTTGCTTTCTGGGTTAAAATTAGGATTTTTGGAATATTAATTTTGGGCCTAGAATTTCTTGATGTGCTACAGTAGTGCTTAGGGCCCACTTGTTAAAATTTGATCGATCGGATATTTTAAACACATTAGTTCACAGTATTTACATTATATCTGCGACCGTGAATGTCACTTGATCGGTAAATCCTGTCTAACTGCTATAGCCCGGTTAGACGGATTTACGAACGTGACTTTCACGTTGATGTTCTGTGATTTTGCTGTGATGTTGCAGATCGGTCGTGGGGGATAGCCTGGTTGCAATGCTAGTATAGTTTTTTGTTGTATTATGTACATTTGATATTGCGGGGTGAGCGTCCGACATGTGGACTGCCGTCACTGCCTGTGTGTATTATTATTTTGGGGCACGGCCAGGTTGCGGTCGATGTACCCGTTGTATGTATATTTTACTTTCTGTACTAGGATTACCCCGTGGAGGGGTGAACGGATAGCCGGGTTCTAGAAGGCAACAAGCCCGCATCTCATGGCATTGAGACGGAGGGGGCTTCACTCTAGGATTGGGGGGCTATTCGCCGCACTCGTAGGGGGTACAGGTTGACCCAGGAGGGATGCCCAAGTTGTCGGATTCCGTGAAGTGCTGGGTGGTCCATTCACGTTGCTGAAGGGGGCTGCCTCGCTTCAGGTTTTGGCGAGTAACTTGCCGCGCCCGTAGGGGTCTAGGATTTCATTGCACAGGCTATCCACATGACCAGGGGAACGTCGGGTTTCAGTAGTGGCTCTGTGAAACCCGGGGATCCCAGATATCTGTATTGTTTCTGTGATGCTGTACATTTCTGTGATGTTGCATTTTATCACGCCTTGAGCGAATATAATATATTGGTATATATATATTAGTAGATGTTGTATATGTTTTACATCCGTGCTAGTCCAGTCCCCGCTCTGTCGTTAGTTAGCTAACCTAACGGGCAATGACGGGACCCAGTGGCGAATGCGGATGGCATATATGTACATCAGTATATTTTCGTTCTTTGTGGTGTGATCAATTGATGGGACTGCGTTGATTCGGATCAATGCAAGTTAAAACAAACCTAAACTGATGTTGTTGGAACACTTTTCAAAAGGCTGTTATTGCAAGGACGTTCTCTTTTGTTTTGCATCGTGGTATTCAGTTAGAATATCCTGCTCCTCAGTCGACGAGGCAAGGGCCGAGATCCCTTCACCGGGAGTGACCCCTTGGACAAAAAGTTTGCGTCAGGGCATTAACTTCACTATAGCCGATTACTTTCGCTTTGCACCGTGGTATTCAGTTGGAATATCCTGCACCTCATTCTACGGGGAAAGAGCCGAGATCCCTTCACCGGGAGTGACCTCTTTAGCAAAGGTTTTCGTCACTATATTTTTATAAAGCTATCCGTTCCTTCAACGATATCAAGTTCATTACGTTAAAGGTTTTCGCCAGAAACCATTCGTAGCCCTCCGTCATTTCAGTTAAATATTCGGTAGTATTCAAGCTATGTATTTTGACCTCACGCCAAGGCATAGTGATTGGTAGCTGCCGGATATTTATCTGTTGCATAGATAGATGCGTTGGTTTGGGACAGTCGTACTACTATTTTGTCCTACGTCAAGGGTATGTACGGGTGGGTTCAAATTAACCTGGATAATGACGGGTAGAACTTGACATGTGACTTATGATAGTTTGACCTCACGCCAAGGTCATAAGAGCATGGGGCAGAAATCACATCGGGAGTTTCAAAAGAACTGAAACTTGCCAGATATGCGCATACCTTCTGGAGTGTGACACCGTGAGCGGATTCCGTCACGTTATCATGCGATGATAGTTGGATTCCGATTCCCACTGATGAGTTAGTTTACTCCTCGGGTGACCCCGACTAATTCTTCTTTCAGGTTTGGAGGAGAATTTGACGGTACAGTGGGAGGTTTCCAGATTAGATAAATTGGTAACCATTCTGATCTAGGTTAGAGTGCACGCTGAGTATTTCTTTTCTCTCTCTCTCTGGCAGCGACCATTGACCTGACCCTAAGACTATGACTCAGTGACCAAGTTGACCGAATCTTCTAAAACACTGGCTTTTGGATTGTCAGAGTTGCAAACCTCATTGCCACTCCTACTTTTACCATTTTCTCCAGGACACCCCGTATTACTACGAACGTCCACTTCCATTGGACAAAACCATCGTATGGTTAGATAAGAACTCGAAGGAATTTATTCGAGGATGGTTTCCGGTTCTGGAGAAAACGGATAGGACTATTCAGTTGTCTTTTCCTTTTACCTTCTCTCAGGTTGCGAGTACTCCTTGGTTTAGGAGATAGTATACCTATTACGCAAATTGGATAGTCTTCTTCCAAACCTTAGGCTGGTGCCGACCGGTAAGGAATGAAGAAAACCAATTAGCATAACGATGGTGTGCAGAAGGTATTAAGTTAAGACAAAGCAAGGGATTAGTAAGAGGGCAAAGTAAATTGCGACTGCTATTCACGACCAAACCAAGTATTCCTTCGCCAATCCTAAATCAATTTTGTATTTCTCCAGGACACTCCGTATCACTACGAAGATCCACAGTTTATTTGGATACTCCATCGTATGGTTATATACGAACTCGAAAGGAACTTGTTCCAGTTCGGGGATGGATTCTGGTTCAGGAGAAATAGGAATAAGGTTTATTCGGTTGTCTTTTTCCTCACCTTCTCTCGCATTGCGAGTGCTCCTAGGATTAGGACAGTACACCCATTATGCTTATTGGATAGTCTTCTTCCAAACCATAGGCTGATGCCGAACGGTAGGGAAGGAAGAAAACCATTTGGCCTAAGGGGTGTACAGAAGGTAAAGACTAAAGACATATGAAGGGATTTGGAGAGGTGGCAAAGAATTATACGGTTACAGTCATGAATCTGGAAGAGGCATTACTAAGAATACCGGATACCCCATCAAAACATTTCAATGTTTCAGTTTCACCGTGTACTGTTAAAGGAAAACTGATTTCTCGATTAGATACTTACTCCAGGGTATGTATTTACCAGGCATGATTCTCACATCTGTATGGTTTTACAGATGATGGGTGGGAGTAGGTTATTGGGAATTTGGTGATCATCCTCATTATATCGGGATTCGTTGTAATCGGTGATATTTGAGGAAATCACCTGGGCTGTTTGCCGGTCGGCAAATATTTGGTTTTGAACATCCTCTGTTATGCACCAATTTCAAATCGATATATCTGTACGTCTATTTTCATAGAGTGAGATATACCTTTTTGAAATTATGTCTACGACATTTACCTATATCAGTGGATGGTTAGGTAAGGAGCATTAAACAGCAGTGTAATTCTTCTTAACCATAAGTACAGTTTTCAACCTACGACACACAGTGAATGAGTTATCAGACTCAAGGGACTTATACAGAGTATTGTATGTTTTCCAGGGTCCATCAGGACAGAGGGGTTGGTCCTCGTACTATATTCGGTTTACTTATGACTTCTCTAGTTTTTAGACAGGTGTTTCGCGGAAACACAGGGTCCAAATTTTGAGAAGTTATAGGTATTTGAATAGAGTAGAGAACCAGGTATAGCAAGTATCGGGATTCTTCAAAGTGATCGAAGATGTAGATACTTGTGTATGGTATTCAGTTGATAGTAATGGTAAAGAGAACTTGCTTCTTTTTCAGGTTACTCATAATTGGAAGCATTCCTAAGTTGAGTAACACTGATCGGCCTCCTTCCATTTAGTTGACATGCACTGGAGACAGCTGCATGATTTGAATCTGGTTCAATTAAATCAGTGCCTCTCGTTCTATATTGGATATAGAACAGTTCATATCTTAACGATGTTAAGGTACGGGGAGTTGTCCGGCTTATGATTAAAACCAGACACTGGACAACTCAAGGCACGTTTCTGTAATGGCTGTTTGTGGGTTGACCCAGGCTATGACGAGGGTTGACTTTCTACCATCTGGAAGATCAATAGTGATATTGTTCTTGACTTGCCACAGTTTTAATAAAAATAGATTTTTTTTTTCAAAAAACAGTAGTGGGAGTATGGTAGAACTGGAAGTGATTCCAGAACCACAAACGATTACTGAAGATTTGATAGGAACCTAAAGATTCAATCTGGTTTGACATTCCATTGGCCACTCCGCAGATACGGTGGGTAACTTCAGGCACCCGAGAGGTACTCCGGTAACCTCAAGGACGGTGACAAGGAAGTTCTTGTTTACCCACACTTGCCATTGCTGTTGTTCCAGACTGTGAGACCCGGCAGGAGGATGAGTATAGCGTCGTTCTGAACTCGCTTCAGAAGTGTACGTGTATATGACTCTGCCAGAGGGTTGTCGTAGTCAGTGGGAGCAGCGGAAGCATTGGTGGACAGGTAGCTTATGTCTATTTATAGACTAAAGCAGATATAGCGGAGATAGATCATCTATTTCTAACGTGACAGTCATAGGTTTGACTTCATTAGAATAGGGGATGGATCTGTTGAGATGGTAGTAGGGTGTGATATCCTGGTATTTGGATGACATACACAGAGTAGGAAAAGAAACTCCTATACTACAATCGGTTATACTTTGGTCGTCACACAGTAGTTTCTCCACATGGGACTTGAACATTATATCAGACATACTGGTTACTGGATCTATGGTTTAGATCTAGATTTGGGTGGTTTCCCAATTATGGGTACTTAGACAGCATTCTAAGAGTATTTAGAATGGACGACTCCTGGCACGGTAGTGTACCTGCAGGTGATGGAGTCACCCTGTCTAAAGGTGTCTTACAGACTAAAGGGGAGAGGGATGTACATGATTGGCAGATCACTTGCTCAGGCAATTGAGTCACTCATGAGATGTCAAGTACCACACCAGATGTTGTTCTTGCACTGGATGCAATAAGTTGACATTGATCCAATCCTGGAGAAACAGTCGGAAGCAGTTCTAGAACATAAGTGGATGTTCTAGGGATATGATAACGACAGCCTTTTTCGGGAGACAGTTATCATTCCAGGCTTCCAAGGTGACCTGGATGACAAGGAGGTTGTCAGAGTTATAGTTTTCCTTCTGACGAGGGGCAGTATTTTGGACAGGTGATCCAAGGCAATACTGAGGGAGGCATGGTGCAGGATACTGATTAAGTTCAGTTGATGATACAGTCTAAGAAGTTTGGATTTGGAGTTCATTTATGAGCTAGGTCCCATCAGACATCCAGACACATTCTAAGACAGGTATTGCTCATTTCGGGAGATGGGTTTCTCCGCGAACTTGAGATATAGAGAGACATAGAAAGAAATATCAAAGCGGATCCACTCACTGAGGCTGTTCCTCGAACGTAATAGTTTCGCAAACAGGCTTTGTGAAACTGACTAGTAGAGGAGTTGGGTGTTCGGTATCACACGGGCTGTGAGTATGCAACATCGCAATAATTAGCCTTGAGTGCAAGTGGGAGATTGTTGGAGATAGTGCCCTCAGAGTCAATTATTGGATCACTGGCACGTGATTGCAATGATTGAGAGAGGACCTATCCCGGTAGGACAGTCTTACTCGAGATGATAGTATGCTGTCTGGTTTATCTTTATCATCGTGTACTGCTTTAGGTGACCTGACATGTCGCTATTACACGTTGATAGAGCCCCTAGGATTCTTGCTTGACTGCCAGCAGTATGAGGGCGATCATATACGTGAGAGCTGGTGGTCTATAAGCACATCCTTAAAAGGTCCCTAGTCGTGGGAGTTTCGAGACAGGGCATCGATACTCCAGAGTAGACTAGTGTATACAGTCGAGACCCCGACGAGGGGCGGTGGCCAGTCTCACAAGCCACTGGTGTCAGTTGGTTCACCTAAGATGTATACAGGTGCTCATTGGGTTATGAGTACACCGGACATGACTCGCCGGGAACCTGCTAGTTGGGATTATGCCAGACGTCAGATAGCAATTCCCAGGTGACATGTGTACAGGTTAGTTCATCGACCTGAGGATCGTCATTTGTCTCGTGTGAGTTCCCACTGTACTTTGATTACTACCCTACCACGCTCAAAGGAGACGTGCAAACAGGTTTTAGTTGGGTACAGTCCCGAGCCACATGGAGGCAGTGAGCGGATCTTCAGGGGTTTGTCTCTCCCGGTATTGGGGGTGAGGTCGCACTGTGTCTAGGAGAGCCATTACACGAAGCCCTCGGCCGAGGGAGGAGATTTACTGGTAGGTATTCCAGTAGTATCTCAGGGTGTTCTGGGCTACACTCCGACACGACTTGTACCGCTTTTGGGGGTCTGACTTTTACCAACCCCCTAGGCCCGCCATGCGATGCTCATAGACGAACGGACCGGACTGTACGGATATTGTCACTGACAGGCTCAGTAGGGTTGTCAGGCTGAGTTCGCTCACAGACGTCCCTTTTAGTCAATACCTGGTAGCCCGTTACGTATTGGCTTATACCTCTGACGTGCTAGTGGTTAAATCCACAACCAAGGTGTTGACGAGTCTTTAGAGTCCCCCACATTCAGTTACTCAGCTTTCGGGCGAAACGCTGTAGAGGCCATATGGAGATATGGCAAGGTCCGATCAGATACGTGCGGTATTGCACGGATTAGGATCGGACAGTTTGTACTACAGGCTGTATGGATATATGGCAGGGTTCGATCAGATACGTGCGGTATTGCACGGATCAGGATCGAACGGATATTACTAGCCGACTTTGGTTTAAGCCGGATCCTAGTATAGTACAGTGGAGATTTTGTCTCATTGCATTTGTATTCGGTTGGAATACAGATGCGGGTGTGTATACACAGTATCGGGGCTTTCCTGTAATTTATTACGGGACCAGTTTTATGGAGTTTCCAGTTTGCTTTTCGTTTCGGCCATTTTCATTTGTATCTTTCATTGGCCGAAAATTGGTGGAGGAGGGCTTATTTGCATTTGTGCAAATAAGCATTAGTGGAAGGGGTTCTTTGCTTTTTGTTGGATCATGATGATGCACCATCACTTGACTTTCTTTGTTCATGATGGCTTGACCTTTTGTAGTCATCATGCTTGTGATGATGGTTGTTTTGGAGTATGGTTTTGATTTTGTAATCATTTCTTTTACATGATAACATTGTTTTCTCTCTTGCATTATTATTGAGAGACTCTCCCCCATTTTGACCCTCTCTCTCTCATTCCCTCCACTCCCTCCATGCTTGGCCGGCCTTGCTCCTTGATGGGGCTGCCCAAAATTCTAGTGGGGAGATTTTTGCTCTTTTGGCTTGATAAAATCCCATAAGCTCCTCCTCCAAAAAAGCTTGTATCATTCCTCCACTCAGAAGGCAAACTCCATAACCCCAAATGAGACATGAGTTCCACACTAGATTCTACAGCAAATCTTGGGCACGTCGACTCGCCAGCTTCGTGCCCGAGTTGCCTCGGTATTGAGGTGGGAGCCCGTAAAAGATGCAGACGATGTGGTGCCCTTCCGGCAAGGAGGCGACGACCGGAGTTTCCGCGAGAGATCGGGACGACGACGAGAAGACCGGAGGACTCGGATCAGTCGGTATATCTCTATTCCCCATCTTGTAGTTAGCTAGGACTAGTTAATGGCCCGATCCGGGTTTTAGTGCGCGGTGGTGCCAGTTCAAGAAAATTAAAGTTAACCATCGCTTCCGCTATTGGCCTCGGGATAGAGGCCGGGGCGCCGCCGTGCACTTACAACATTCTGTATTTTCCATTTCTGTTATGCCACTGTTTAGGTATTGCTTTCCATTCCATGTATTTACTTTTCAGATGTATTGTAAAAAGAATGTTAATAAATAAAGTTGTTGTTCAATTATATCTATTGTCACTGTCTCTTGTGCATTTTACTTATATTGCTTAGATACGCTTAGCGTATTACTTCAGAGTAAATACGTAGCGGCCTCGTCGCGTCCTCTGCCCGTATACTGGGAAGCGGGGCGTGACAGATTCTATTTTTTAACATAGGCCGGACAACCCCATATCTTAACTCGTTTAAGATATGGTCTCTTTCCACTCCATATCTCATATGGTATTTTAGGCACTGATTTTGATGGAACTTGATTCAATAGGTATGCAGCTGTCTCAAGTGCATAACCCCAAAAGGAAATATGCAACTCAACAGTACTCATCATAGAGCGCACCATATCAAATAGGGTGCGATTCCTCCGCTCCGATACTCCGTTGTGCTGTGGTGTATACGGAGGAGTAAGCTGAGAAAGAATCCCATTCTTTTTTAAATAGTCTCGGAATTCTGCGCTCAAGTTTCTCCTCCCCGATCAGATCGAAGGATTTTAATACTTTTACCCATTTGGTTCTCTACTTCGCACTTATATTCCTTAAATTTCTCAAAAGATTCAGATTTGTGTTTGATTAGGAACACATGTCTGTATCTTGAGAGATCATTGGTGAATGTAATGAAGTACGAGAAACCATTCCTGGCATGTGTAGACATAGGACCACATACATCACTATGTATCGGTCCCAAGAGTTCAGTAGCTCTTTCTCCGTGTCCAGTAAACGGAGTTTTGGTCATCTTCCTTTTGAGACATGACTGGAAAGTTTCATAGATGTAAATTCAAATTGATTTAAATATCCATCTTTATGCAACTTAGCTAGTCTTGTCGCATTGATATGAACTAGTCTACAATGCCACAAGAAATCTTCGTTCATTTCTGAACTTTTCCTCTTTTGTGTGTTCTGTATATTTAGAATTGTAGTTTGATTTAAAATGTATGTACCGTTACACAACGTACCAAACCCAATCAACACTTGATTTAGGAAAATGTTCATAACATTTTCCTCCAATACAAATTTATATCCTTCTTTATGTAATAAAGAAACTGATATAATATTGCACATCATTTTAGGCACGTAAAAACAGTCGTTCAGAATCAATGTATTACCGTTTGGTAATACTAGGTGATATTCACCAACTGCTTTGGCTGCAACAATTGCTCCATTCCCTACCTTGAGAGACATATCACCCTTTTCCAGTTCTCTACTTCTTCTTAACCCATGTAACAAAATACAAACATGGGATCCTGATCCGGTATCCAATACCCAGGACGTAGAGCATACTGAGAAATAGTTCTCGGTAATGAACATACCCGAAGAAGATGCATCATCAAGCTCTTTTTTCGTTCGGGTTGCGTGGGAATTCTGATATTCCCCTATTCCTTGCTCAGACTTATGACAGTCATAAGATAGAGTGGAACCAACGTTTCCCAGATCAGTATAATAAGCTGGTTCAGTCAATACATCCATATTATTATCTTGATTAAGGCGTGTCATGGTCGCTGCCTGGAGAGAGAGAAGGAAACGCATGTTAGTTATGTATATGCCCTAGAGGCCATTGTTGTACATATGATGTATATTATAATGGATGCTTGGATATATATAGAGAGGACTTTCTTGCTCGTCATGATAGTATGCTATTTGGTTTCACTTTATCTTAACATGTTGACTTGTATTGGTTTACTGTTTTTCTCTTACATGTTGATAAAGCCCTAAGGATCTGTACTCGACTACTGGGACTATGATGAGATCATACTAGTGGGGCCATAGTAGTCGATGAGTACATCCTATAACTGTTCCTAGTCGAGGGTATATCGAGACAGGACATCGATACACCAGAGTAGACTAGCGTATACGCATCTTGACCCATATGATGGGCGATGGATGATCCCATATCCATCGGTGTTTAACATCAGAGATGGTGTACGGGTGCTCAGTGGAGACTGGGTACACTAGACGGACTCGCCGAGAACTCCCAGATGGTGATATACCACACGTCAGATGGCAGTTCTCCGGTGACACTGGTACAGGGTAGCCTGTAGACCCGAGATCGTCATAGAGTCTTGTGTGATTCCCACTGTGCTTTGATTTCCATCTTACCACGTCCAAGAGGGCGTGCAAAATGGTGGCTTTTGGGTACAGTCCCGAATCACATGGAGGCAATGAGCGATAGGAGGGGATTCGTCTCTCCCGGTATAGGGAGTTGATGTTGTGCTGTGTTCGATTGGCTATAACTGGAAGTCCCTGGCTAGGGCTGATATAGAGATTTACTGGTAAGTGTTACCAGTAGTTTCTCGACCCGTTATGAGCCACACATCGACACGACTTATCGGTTACTGGGGTCTAACGTATACCACCCCTAGACTTGATATGCGACATATCAGACGAACAGACCGGACTGTACGGGAGTGTTACTGATTGGATTCACAGGAGAACGGACATGCTAGCTTGTTGATCTTCTGATCGCTCAATACCTGGATGGCTGTTACGTTTAGCTGACCGCTTGCAGCTTGTGGGTGTTTGATATGATCATCACCTGCTACCGGCGTATTGACGATTCTTTAGAGTCCTACACAGAAGTTTCTTGGCTCAGGCAAAACGGAGTAGAGGCACATATGTGATATGTGCAGGACCGAGGATAATGCGATATGAGATACCGTATTATATTCTCGCGATATTTATATATGAACCGGCTCATCGGATCAAGTGTTGATTCGATGAATCGGTACAGGATATATTAGTCGGTTATATTCGATATAGCCGGATTGTCGGATCAAGTGTTGATTCGATGATTTAATGTATTATAATATATATGATATATTGTATTATATTATCTAATATTGGCTCGCTTTATTATTTCATTTGCTCACCGGATAATACATTGGTATATATGCGATATATATTAATTGTATTATTTTCTTTTGTTACAAATATATAATATATATGTGATATATATTAAAGTAACATGATATAATTAATAATGGAACATGTTTAGTGAAGATTAAACAAGGTTAGGCTTTGATTAGGGTTAGCTCATTCTTGCACATTCTAGAAGGAATTTCTTTTGTCTTGGTTAAGATATTATGGTTGATATTTTTCCATGACTCATTTCTAACCCAACCAAACCCTAGCCTTAGTTAACTCTCTACAAGGGTTATCCTAGTCATCATTAACCATGGTTGCATTATTATTCATATACTCATTTTCATTATTCATGACAAAAGGAATTATCTCATTATTCATCTTCTTCCTCTCTCTTTAGCTTTGAGAAAGCTTACTAGAAATTCCTTTTGTAATGATTTCATGTGAGATTATGATATAAAAAGATAGCATAAATACTACTACATCATCCTTATCTAATCTAACCCATTAGATTAGGGTGTTCACCTCTTTAGAGTGAGAGAGCTCGAGTTATTGCAACTTCGACGTAGATCATCGGAGAAAAGGAATACCACAAGCTAGCATGGATCGTTCGAGTCATGGAGCCTCTTTTGAGTCCGGGAGATCGTGGATCGTGGCGAAGGGACTTCTACTCGGAGCTTATGAAGCGAGGGAGCAGACTACAAAGGTTGTAATCCCTCACACTTAGTAGTAAAGATGTTTACTTGCATGTTAAACCCTAATAATCTAGCAAAGATCCCGGCTTTGGGTTGTTCGGCACGTCTAAATTTTTATCCGGGCATGTTTGATACCTTATGAACCTTCACAAGAGTGCCTAGGAACCCTACAGTGGTATCAGAGCTACTAGGCATTAGATGTCGACCTATGGGGGGTTCTCACTGTGTGACAGTGTGGCGAAGCATAGGCTCTTACCCCAGGGTGTCCCGAGATCGGAAGGTGTTCCGGCGGGTTGTAGTCCTCGCGAGGGGGCATGCATAAAAAGTAGCTGCTGAGGGACCCGTTGGTGCCACGATGACGCCATTGTATGGGGTGGCTGCCTGACCTACAGTGGTATCAGAGCCTAGCTAGAGCATTAGGCGACGTGTATACGAAGTTAAAACTCCGATCGAACCCGAACCGACAATAATGAACCCCTCTCTGTATATTTTTTAAAAACTGTGATTTTTCAGAATTAAAAATACTCAAAAAAATCAGCAGGGAATTATTAGAATTATCATGAAATACAAGCTCCCAATTCGATGAAGTCGCCGCGGAACCGCGGTGGGAACCTGCTTCCCGCGGCGGTTCCGCGGCCGATTTTGGGTATTGGGACACGTGGCTTCAGGGTAATATCCGTAGGTACATGTTGCTGCTTCTGGGTATTTTTAAAGTGACTCAAGTGTTGAGTAATCTGGGGTTTATTTTGTAATCGTAGATTCGATCGGAATATTTAAATTCGTTATTATTTCCAGATATTTAGAAACTGTTAAAATGTTCGAACGGATATCATTAACTCACTTTTTCCCGGCACGTAAAACATTCAAGTGTTGAATTTTTATCGGGTTTAAATCTTTCAGAAAAATTGTACAAGTTAAGCGGTGGACTCTCTAGAAGACAACAAACCTTAACTCGATTATGTGACCGTCTTGAACTGCCTCTAAAGCTTAGGGTTTGGGGAAGTACGGCGTGCCACATGTGAGGCGTTGGCTTGACCCTTCTACGACTGGATCACCGGTACTGTGACATATTCTGGGATTATTTGAACTCCGCTGAAGTGTTGAGCAATTTAGGAAATTTTGGGTATTTGATTATCTGTTCGGAAAGTTTAATACTGTCTATTTATCTGGAATGTGATACAATATGTGGAATTCATAGAGTTAGGCATGAAATGCGAAGTATGTGATATTTCGGATTTACGATGTCTAAAGTGATTGTGGATTCCAAATTTGTAGTTTTACACTTTATTTTCTATGACCGTAAGCGTAGTATGTGGTGTATCGCCGGCTTCGTTGCTATACATCCACGACAATCGGGATACGCATACTTGCTTACGTTGATGATATAAGATATTATGTGTTGCTGTGATATGTTATATTGGATCGTCGCGTTTTGAATAGCCGAGGGTTTTTATGTGAGATGAGAGTTTTTATTTTCATTCATGTAAAATTCTTTTGTATGTAATATTCTTTTATTGGGCACTTCCGGATTGAGGTTGATGTCACCGGTGTATATTATTTATTTTTCCGCATTAGGTAGACCCAAGGAGGGGAGCACAAGTAACCGGGTTCTAGGGTCCAGTGGGAGGCCATCTCGAGGAGTCGAGACCGGGTCTCCTAACCCTAGAATTGGCAATGTTACTTGCCGCTCTCGTAGGGGTCTAGGGATGTAAGTTTGGCTATTCATCGCGACCGTGGAATCCGTGTTTTATACCGGCTCGTATTGAAAACACGGACATCCTAGTATATCCAATATTTCATATATGTTCTTCTGCTGCAATGTTCTGTGATGAGATCATATTACTGCCTGAGACGAATGCTTATACTATATATATATGCTGATATATAAATATTACTGTTTTCGTTTCTTCTGTGATGCTTAGGAAGCATAAGCTGATGGGATTTTATTAATGAGATTAATAAAAAGAAAAGAAACCAAAATGATGTTGTAGAATCAAAACTTTATAAAAAGGGTAGCTACAGTTTTGCTTTGCATAGCGGTATATTTGATATGCCCTGCACCTTATTCGATGAGGAAAGAGCCGAGATCCCTTCACCGGGAGTGACCTCTTTAGCGAAACTGGCAGATGCTACAAACTCACGGTTTAGTTTTTGACAGCTTATATAGTTCTTGCTTTGTACAGCGGTATATATGATATATCCTGCACCTTATTTGATGGGGAAAGAGCCGAGATCCCTTCACCGGGAGTGACCTCTTTAGCGAAACTAGAAGCCTCAAAAACACTCCTTTTTCAAAATCACATGATTCTACGACGATATCAAGTTCATTACGCTTAGGGTTTTCTGAAAAACCTGCGTAGCCCTCCGTCATTTCAGATAAGTACTACTTAGTATTCGTGCTGCGGTAGTTTGGCATTCGTCAAGGCGTAGTGTACGGTAGCTAACTAGTGCTTATCTGCTAGCATACGATGTGATTGGATTAGGGTATTCGTACGGCGTAGTTTGGCCTTCGTCAAGGGTCGTACGGGTGGGTTTAATTCAATCAATAAATGAACGGGTTGAACTTGACTAGCGCCCTATGGGTAGTTTGGCCTTCGTCAAGGTCATGGGACGCTAGGGATAAAAGCATTATCGGGAATTTCAAGTGTTGAAATTTGTAATGAGATTGCATACCTCCTATGAGATAGTTGGATCCCGATACCCACTGTGAGTAAGTGTTACTCCTGGAAGAGTTTTACACAGGACAATTAGCCGATCAAGTAGGTGTCTAGAAAAGTGTTAACGGGGTTATGCCTCTGGGAAAATGAGGTTTACTTTAATTAGGTCCGTGCGAAAGCACGGGGAACCTCCCTCAAAGTACCGACACTGATCTGGCTGAAAGATTGACGAAATTCTAGGGTGCAATTAATCCCGGCTAATCTTACCTTTTAGGGTTTGAAGGAAGATTTGATAAAAATAGTGGGAGACATCCTGATTAGATAAGATAATAACCAATCTAATTTTGCAAGAGCATACGCTAAAGTATTTTCTTCTCTCTCTCTCCAGGTAGCGACCATGTCAGGCCATAATTAAGATAATAATATGGATGTATTGACTGAACCCGCTTATTATACTGAGCAGGGGAACGTTGGACCCGTTCTTTCTTATAAGAGTTATAAGACTGAACAGGAAACAGGAGAATATCTAGATTCTCATGCCGCCCAAAAGAACATGCATGCTGATGCATCTTCTTCGGGTGTATTAGTTATTGAGAACTGTTTCTCGGTTCACCCTACGTCCTGGGTATTAGATACCGGATCAGGATCCCACATATGTAAATTGTTACATGGGCTACGTAAAGGTAGAGAACTGGGAAAAGGTGATCATTCCGTTCAAGAAGGGAACGGTGCAAGTATTGTAGCCAAAGCAGTTGGCGAATATCACCTAGTATTGCCAAGTCGTAATACACTGATTCTAAATGAGTACTATTATATACCGAACATGATGTGCAACATTATATCAGTTTCTTTATTAAGTAAAAAAGGATATAATTTTGTAGTACAGGATAATGTTATGAACATCTTCCTAAATCAAAAGTTGATTGCATCAGGCTCGTTACATAATGGCATATTCATTCTCAATCAAAATACAGTCCTCAATATACAAAACACACACAAGAGGAAAAGTTCAGAAATGAACGAATCCTACTTGTGGCATTGTAGACTTGGTCATATCAATGCGACACGACTGGCTAAGTTATATAAGGATGGATATTTGAATCCGTTCGAATTATCATCTTATGATACTTGTCATTCATGTCTCAAAGGAAAAATGACCAAAGCTCCGTTTAGTGGACACGGAGAAAGAGTTACGGAACTCTTAGGACTGGTACATAGTGATGTATGCGGTCCCATGTCTACGCATGCCAGGAACGGTTCTTCCTACTTCATTATATTCACTGACGATCTCTCTAGATACGGACATGTGTTCCTGATAAAACACAAGTCTGAAGCTTTTGAGAAATTCAGAGAATATAAGCACGAAGTAGAGAACCAAACGGGCAAAAGTATTAAGATTCTTCGATCTGATCGAGAAGGAGAATACTTAAGCAATGATTTTCTGGATTATCTAAAAGAGAATGGGATTCTCTCTCAGCTTACTCCTCCTTATACACCACAGCACAACGGTGTATCGGAACGGAGGAATCGCACCCTATTAGATATGGTGCGCTCCATGATGAGTGAGGCTGAGTTGCCTATTTCCTTCTAGGGGTATGCGTTTGAGACAGCCATACACCTATTGAATATGGTTCCTACCAAATCAGTGCCTACCACTATATATGAGATATGGAAAGGGAAGAGACCATCTCTTATATATGTTAAGATATGGGGTTGTCCAGCCTATGTCAAAAGACAAAATCCGGACAAGCTCGAGGCAAGATCTGTCTTATGTAAGTTTATTGGATATCCCAAACATTCGCGAGGGTATATCTTCTACCACTCCGAGGAACAAAAGGTGTTTGTTTCTCGACATGCCACCTTTTTAGAAAAGGGATTTCTTATGAAAGAAATTGATGGCAATGAGGTAGAACTGGAAGAAGTTCCAGCAGAACAAACTACAATAGAAGACTTGGTAGAACCAGAGGAATCAGTAGTACCCGACGAACCCCAGCCTCTCCGCCGATCTAGAAGGGTTTCTCGTCCACCTGAGAGATACTACGGTTTTCTCATTGATGGTGGAAGCGAGGACTGTATCATGGATGCTGATGAACCGACTAGTTTCGAGCAGGCCATCACGAGTGGTGACTCTGTGAATTGGCTGGATGCAATGCGATCTGAGATGGAATCCATGCACACCAACAAAGTATGGACTTTGGAAAATGCTCCTGAAGGGGTAAAACCCATTGAGAGCAAGTGGATCTTTAAAAAGAAATTTGGTGTAGATGGAAAAGTTGAGACTTTCAAAGCTAGACTTATAGCAAAGGGTTTTCGTCAACGACCAGGTGTGGATTATGACGAAACCTTTTCTCCAGTGGCTATGCTTAAGTCCATCCGGATCTTACTTGTCATTGCTGCATACCATGACTACGAAATCTGGCAAATGGATGTTAAGACCGCCTTTCTAAACGGTGATTTAGAAGAGTGCGTGTACACGACTCAGCCAGACGGATTCGTAGATAGTGGGAGCAGCGGAAAGGTGTGCAAGCTGCTTAAATTCATTTATGGGTTGAAGCAAGCATCGCGGAGTTGGAACATCTGTTTTGATGTTGTAGTCAAAGAGTTTGACTTCATTAAAAATATAGATGAACCTTGTATCTATAAAAAGGTAGCAGAGGGTAAGGTTGTCTTCCTCGTATTGTACGTGGATGACATATCTTGATAGGAAATGATATTCCTATGCTGCAATCAGTCAGGCTCTTCTTATCACAAAGATTCTCAATGAAAGATCTAGGTGATGCCTCCTGCATATTTGGAATCATGATCTATAGAGATAGATCTAAACGGATACTGGGATTGTCCCAATCGAGGTACATTGACACCATACTAAAGAGGTTTAGTATGGAAGAATCCAAGCGTGGGAACCAACCCACGATCTCTGGACTCACTCTCTCCAAAGAGATGTCTCCCAAGACTGATTTGGAGAGAGCTCGCATGCAAGGGATACCCTATGCTTCGGCAGTAGGCTCTATCATGTATGCGATGCTATGTACCAGATCCGATGTAGCATACTCACTAAGTGTAGTGAGTCGGTATCAAGCAGATCCTGGAGAGAATCACTGGACAGCTGTGAAGAACATTCTCAAGTACTTACGAAGGACTAAGGAGATGTACTTGGTGTATGGTAACGGAGAACTCCAGGTGGAGTCCTTTACCGATTCGAGCTTCCAAAGTGATAAGGACGACTCTAAGTCGCACTCGGGATTTGTCTTTACCCTCAATGGAGGGGCGGAATGTTGGAAGAGTTCCAAACAGGATACCGTTGCAGACTCGACGATGGAGGCTGAATACATCGCTGCCAACGATGCTGCCAAAGAGTCTGTCTGGATCAAGAAGTTCATTAATGAACTTGGTGTGGTTCCATCCATTGAGCATCCAATACCTCTGTATTGCGATAACAATAGAGATGTGGCTTTGTCCAAGGAACCCAGGTCCCATCAAAAGTCCAGACATATTCTGAGGCGGTATCACCTGATCAGGGAGATAGTTGATCGCCGGGAGATCGAGGTCAGGAGAGTAGATACGAAGGACAACACTGTGGATCCATTCACGAAGGTTATTCCCCAGATACAGTTTGAGAGATTATTCGGGATGCTAGGTATGAGATACTACAGCAGCTAGCCTTAGTGCAAGTGGGAGATTGTTAGTTATGTATATGCCCTAGAGGCCATTGTTGTACATATGATGTATATTATAATGGATGCTTGGATATATATAGAGAGGACTTTCTTGCTCGTCATGATAGTATGCTATTTGGTTTCACTTTATCTTAACATGTTGACTTGTATTGGTTTACTGTTTTTCTCTCATATATTGATAAAGCCCTTAGGGTCTGTACTCGACTACTGGGACTATGATGAGATCATACTAATGGGGCCATGGTAGTCGATGAGTACATCCTATAACTGTTTCTAGTCGAGGGTATATCGAGACAGGGCATCGATACACCAGAGTAGATTAGCGTATACGCATCTTGACCAATATGATGGGCGATGGATGATCCCATATCCATCGGTGTTTGACATCAGAGATGGTGTACGGGTGCTCAGTGGAGACTGGGTACACTGGACGGACTCGCCGAGAACTCCCAGATGGTGATATACCACATGTCAGATGGCAGTTCTCCGGTGACACTGGTACAGGGTAGCCTGTAGACCCGAGATCGTCATAGAGTCTTGTGTGATTCCCACTGTGCTTTGATTTCCACCTTACCACGTCCAAGAGGGCATGCAAAACGGTGGCTTTTGGGTACAGTCCCGAATCACATGGAGGCAATGAGCGATAGGAGGGGATTCGTCTCTCCCGGTATAGGGAGTTGATGTTGTGCTGTGTTCGATTGGCTATAACTGGAAGTCCCTGGCTAGGGCTGATATAGAGATTTACTGGTAAGTGTTACCAGTAGTTTCTCGACCCGTTATGAGCCACACATCGACACGACTTATCGGTTACTGGGGTCTGACGTATACCACCCCTAGACTTGATATGCGACATATCAGACGAACAGACTGGAATGTACGGGAGTATTACTGATTGGATTCACAGGAGAATGGACAGGCTAGCTTGTTGATCTTCTGATCGCTCAATACCTAGGTGGCTGTTACGTTTAGCTGACCGCTTGCAGCTTGTGGGTGTTTGATATGATCATCACCTGCTACCGGCGTATTGATGATTCTTTAGAGTCCTACACAGAGGTTTCTTGGCTCAGGCAAAACGGAGTAGAGGCACATATATGATATGTGCAGGACCGAAGATAATGCGATATGAGATACCGTATTATATTCTCGCGATATTTATATATGAACCGGCTCATCGGATCAAGTGTTGATTCGATGAATCGGTACAGGATATATTAGTCGGTTATATTCGATATAGCCGGATTGTCGGATCAAGTGTTGATTCGATGATTTAATGTATAATAATATATATGATATATTGTATTATATTATCTAATATTGGCTCGCTTTATTATTTCATTTTCTCACCGGATAATACATTGGTATATATGCGATATATATTAATTGTATTATTTTCTTTTGTTACAAATATATAATATATATGTGATATATATTAAAGTAACATGATATGATTAATAATGGAACATGTTTAGTGAAGATTAAACAAGGTTAAGGTTTGATTAGGGTTAGCTCCTTCTTGCACATTCTAGAAGGAATTTCTTTTGTCTTGGTTAAGATATTATAGTTGATATTTTTCCATGACTCATTTCTAACCCAACCAAACCCTAGTCTTAGTTAACACTCTACAAGGGTTATCCTAATCATCATTGACCATGGTTGCATTATTATTCATATACTCATTTTCATTATTCATGACAAAAGGAATTATCTCATTATTCATTTTCTTCCTCTCTCTTTAGTTTTGAGAAAGCTTACTAGAAATTCCTTTTGTGATGATTTCATGTGAGATTATGATATAAAAAGATAGCATAAATACTACTCCATCATCCTCGTCTAATCTAGCCCATTAGATTAGGGTGTTCACCTCTTTAGAGTGAGAGAGCTCGAGTTATTGCAACTTCGACGTAGATCATCGGAGAAAAGGAATACCACAAGCTAGCATGGATCATTCGAGTCGTGGAGCCTCTCTTGAGTCCGGGAGATCGTGGATCGCGGCGAAGGGACTTCTACTCGAAGCTTATGAAGCGAAGGAGCGGACTACAAAGGTTGTAATCCCTCACACTTAGTAGTAAAGATGTTTACTTGCATGTTAAACCCTAATAATCTAGCAAAGATCTCGGCTTTGGGTTGTTCGGCACGTCTAAATTTTTATCCGGGCATGTTTGATGCCTTATGAACCTTCACAAGAGTGCCTAGGAACCCTACAACGCATTAGCGTGCGCTCTTTGCAAGATTAGATTGGTTACTATCTTATCTAATCAGGATGGCTCCCACTGTTTTTATCAAATCTTCCTTCAAACCCTAAAAGGTAAGATTAGCCAGGATTAATTACACCCTACAAGTTCGCCAATCGGTCAGCCAGGCAGGTATTGGTACTCCGAGCGAGTCTCCCCATGCTTTCGCATGGAACTAATTAAATAACCTCGTTTCCGTAGGGGCATAACCCCGTTAACACTTTTCTTAGACACTTACTGGATCAGCTAATTGTAAAATGGAAAACTCTTCTAGGAGTAACTCTTACTCGCAGTGGGTATCGTGATCCAACGATTTCATAAAAGATATGCAATCTCATTGCAAATTTCAACACTTGAAATTCCCAATATCTGTTTTTACCCCTAACGATCTATGACCTTGACGGAGGTCAACAAACCATAGGCCGCTAGTCAAGTTCAACCCATTCATTTCGTGATTGAATTAAACCCACCCGCATGACCCTTGATGGAGGTCAACAAGGCCGTACGACTATCCTAATCCAATCGCATCACATGCTGCAGATAAGCACTAATCAGCTACCGCACACTACGCCTTGACAAGGTCAACAAACGCAGCACGAATACTAAATAGTACTTATCTGAAATGATGGAGGGCTACGTTTGGTTTTGAAGAAAACCTTTTAACGTAATGAACTCGATATCGTTGTAGAATCTAGTGATTTGAAAAGGAGTGGTTTAAGCTCCGCTTTTAAAATCGAATAGTTTTCAAAACAAACCGAGTGGGTTGTAGCATTTGCTAGTTTTACTAAAGAGGTCACTCCCGGTGAAGGGATCTAGGCTCTTTCCTCATCGAATGAGGTGCTGGATATTCATAAAGGAATACCGCTATGCAAAGCAAGAACTAGGGCTATCTTTTTGAAAAATTTGATTCTACTACTTCTTTAGGTTTCTTATCTTATCATTAATCTCATTAATGATGTCCATTCATTTATGTTTCCCAAATATCACAGAAGAAACGAAAATAGAACGTATGCTTATGCCATCCGCATTCGCCACGGGGCCCCATCATGCACCATTAGTTACTTAACTAACGGCAGAGCGGGGGCTGGACTAGCGTGAGTGCAAAATATAAGCAACATTTATTTTATTTATATATATATATAGCATTCTTCTCACGCAGTTATATGATCACATCACAGAACTCAAGCAGCAGAAGTCAACATATGAAATATTAGATATTCTAGGAGGTCCGTGTTTTAAATTAAGCCAGTAATGAAAAACACGAATTCCACGGTCGTGATGAATATTTAAACCCACATCCCTAGACCCCTACGAGAGTGGCAAGCAACCCTACCAATTCTAGAGTTAGGAGACCCGGTCTCGACTCCTCAAGATGGTCTCCCACCGGACTCTAGAACCCGGTTACTTGTGCTCCCCGTCTTGGGTCTATCCTAATACGGAAAAGTAAATAATATACATCAATGGTGACATCATCCTTAACCCGGAAGTGTCCCAATAAAAGAATATTACATACAGTTTTTACATGAATGAAAATTGAAAAACTCTCATCTCACACAAAAACCCCCGGCTATTCAATCACGACGATCCAACAACACATAACATCACATGTCATCATCGTAAGGAAATATGCGTATCCCGAATGTCGTTGACGTATAGCAACGAGATCAGGGATACACCACATATTACACTTACGGTCGCAGAAAAGAAATGAAAAAACTACAATAATTAGAATCTGCAAATACCTTAGACATCATAAACCCGGAATATCACATATTTTGAATTTCATGCCTAACCTATAAACCTTGCATTTTAGTCTCGGATTGAAAACACTTTTCAATAACCATTCGGGTAATTCAACAACATTCCCGATAAATGATCGAATGCTCGTCGGGAACATTAGTAGATGGCCGCACCCCCGATGTCGTCGACGAAGTGCACTTAGGCAGAACACCGTGGCTGCGAGCACCCGAGTGGATGCTTTTGGCAACGGGGTTCTCCTACAGTCACTTGGTCGGGGCTATAGGGCATGGCTATCTAGTAGTGTTTCCCGGTGAGTGTTCGCGTACAATACGAGATTGCGACGAAGTTTTGATCCGAATCGAAACTCCGTAACAATCGATCAAACGAGACTAAACCGCTAGATTTACTAAACACTAACTAGTTTTCTCAAAACTAATTATTGTGGATTCCAAATATTGTATCACATATCATCATAATCTAGACGACGTTAAACATTTCGATCGAATTATCAAATACCCATAAATCACATAGACCTCAACAACTTGAGCCTCACTAAAAATACCCAGAATGTGCCAAATATCACAATGGAGCAGCACAAGAAGCACGACCCCTCAAGTCCACAAACATGCGGCGGAACCGCGGCCAAACTATGGGTTAGGCCGCGGTTCCGCGGCGCTTTGAGGGAATTGGGTCCTCGTACTTCTTGGGGATCCATCAAATAACCTGCACGATTTTCTGCATATTTTTAATCTGAAAAATTCCAACTTTTGAAAAATGGGCATAAACTTGACAAAATCCGGGTTTCGAAACTCGATCGAACACTTTAACGTCGTCTAAACATTCCCTAATGTTCTAGCTTGGCTCTGATACTGTAAGTGCACGGCGGCGCCCCGGCCGTCAATCCGACGGCCAAATGCGGAAACGGTGATAAACTTTAATTTTGCGAACTTAGCAAACCGGCACCACCGCGCACTAAACACCCGGATCGGACCATTAAACTAGTTCTAGCTAACTACAAGACGGGTTAGAGATATACCGAGTGATCCGAGTCCTCCGGTCTTCTCGTCATCGTCCCGATCTCCCGCGGAAAGTCCTGTCTCCATATCGTCGCCTCCTCGCCGGAAGGGCACCACATCGCCTGCGTCTTTTACGGGCTCCCACCTCAATACCGAGGCAACTCGTGCACGAAGCTGGCAAGTCGACGTGCCCAAGATTTGCTGTAGAATGTGTAGTGTAGAATCTTTGTCTCTTGGAGTTATGTTGCCTTGATGGAGGAATGAGGTTGTGAAATAAAATTCCAAGTGGAGCTAGAATTTGTGTAGCATGAAAATGAGATGAACAAATTTTCCCTCATCCAAAAATGAAATGATCCTCTCTCCCCTCATCAAATGGCCGGCCCTCCCTTTTGGCAAATGGTGGAGGAAAAATACAAATCATGAAGGGAGGTGAGTGTAGGAGAAAGAAAATGGTGACCATATCAAAAGCAAGCCTCACATCAACTCCTAATCAAATCCAATCCATTCTAATCACCATTTAATGCAAAGGTTGATTCAAAAAGAATCTCATCATGAAAAACTATCATGATGCCACCAATATGCAAGAAACCCCTCCACAAAATGTTATTTGCAAACTTGCAAATAACACCCTCCATCGAAAAAGTCCGGCCGGGAAAGAACAAAGGAAAACCGGCCGGAACGGAATGCAAATTGGCAACTCCAGAAAACTGGTCCCGTAATAAATTACAGGAAAACCCCGATACTGTGCATACACACCCACATCTGTATTCCGACCGGATACAAATGCAATGAGACAAAAATCCACACTGTACTATACTAGGATCCGGCTTAAACCAAAGCCGTCTAGTAATATCCGTCCGATCCTGATCCGTGCAATACCGCACGTATCTGATCGAACCCTGCCATATATGCATACGGCCTCTAGTACTAACCGTCCGATCCTGATCCGTGCAATACCGCACATATCTGATCGGACCCTGCTATATCTCCATACGGCCTCTACAGCGTTTCGCCCGAAAGCTTGAGTAACTGAAAGTGTGGTGGACTCTAAAGACTCGTCAATACTATGGTTGTGGATTTAACCACTAGCACGTCAGAGGTATAAGCCAATACGTGACGGGCCACCAGCTATTGACCAAAAGGGACGTCGATGAGCGAACTCATCCTGACACCCTACTGAGCCTGTCAGTGACAATATCCGTACAGTCCGGTCCGTTCGTCTATGAGCATCGCATGTCGGGCCTAGGGGGTTGGTAAAAGTCAGACCCCCAAAAGCGGTACAAGTCGTGTCGGAGTGTAGCCCAGAACACCCTGAGATATTACTGGAATACCTACCAGTAAATCTCCTGCCTTGGACAAGGACTTCGTGTAATGGCTCTCCTAGACACAACGCGACCTCACCCCCAATACCGGGAGAGACGAACCCCTGAAGATCCGCTCACTGCCTCCATGTGGCTCGGTACTGTACCCAACTAAAACCTGTTTGCACGACTCCTTTGAGCCGTGGTAGGGTAGCAATCAAAGCACGGTGGGAACTCACACGAGACAAATGACGATCCCCAGGTCGATGAACTAACCTGTACACATGTCACCAGGGAACTGCTATCTGACGTCAGGTATAAGACCAACTAGCATGTTCCCGGCGAGTCCTGTCCGGTGTACTCATAACCTAATGAGCACCTGTATACATCTTAGGTGAACCAACTGACACCAGTGTCTTGTGAGACCGGCCACCGCCCCTCGTCGGGGTCTCGACTGTATATACTAGTCTACTCTGGAGAATCGATGCCCTGTCTCGAAACTCCCACGACTAGGGACCTTTTAAGGATGTGCTTATAGACTACCAGCTCCCACGTATATGATCGCCCTCATACTGCCGGCAGTCAAGCAAGAATCCTAGGGGCTCTATCAACGTGCAATAGCGACCTGTCAGGTCACCTAAAGCAGTACACGATGATAAAGGTAAACCATATAGCAAACTATCATCTCGAGTAAGACTGCCCTACCGGGATAGGTCATCCCTCAATCATTGCAATCACGTGCCTATGACCCAATAATTGACTCTGAGGGCACTATCTCCAACAATCTCCCACTTGCACTCAAGGCTAATTATTGCGATGTCGCATACTCACAGCCCGTGTGATACCGAACACCCAACTCCTCTACTAGTCAGTCTCACAAAATCCGTTTGTGAAACTATTGCGGTCGAGGAATAGCCTCAGTGAGTGGATCTGCCTAGATGTTTCTTTCTATGTCTCTCTATATCTTAAGTTCACGGAGAAAGCCATCTCCCGAAATGAGCAATACCTGTCTTGGAATGTCTGGATGTCTGATGGGACCTAGTTCATAAATGAACTCCAAATCCAAACTTCTTAGACTGTATCGTCAACTGAACTTAATCAGTATCCTGCGCCATGCCTCCCTCAGTATCTGCCTGGATCACCTGTCCAGAATACTGCCCCTCGTCAGAAGGAAAACTATAACTTTGACAACCTCCTTGTCGTCCATGTCACCTTGGAAGCCTGGAATGATAACTGTCTCCCAAATGAGGTTGTCGTTATCATATCCCTAGAACATCCACTTATGTTCTAAAACTGCTTCCGACTGTTTCTCCAGGATTGGGTCAATGTCAACTTATTGCATCTAGTGCAAGAACAACATCTGGTGTGGTACTTGACATCTCATGATTGACTCAATTGCCTAAGCAAGTGATCTGCCAATCATGCACATCCCTCTCTACTTTAGTCTATAAGACACCTTTAGAGAGGGTGACTCCATCACCTGCAGGTACACTACCGTGCCAGGAGTCGTCCATTCTAAATACTCTTAGAATGTTGTCAAAGTACCCTGATTGGGAAACCACCTAAATCTAGATCTAAAACCATAGATCTAGTAACCAGAATGTACGATATAAGATCCAATTCCTATGTGGAGAAACTACTGTGTGACGACCAAAGTATAACCGATCGTAGTATAGGAGTTTCCTTTCCTACTCTGTGTATGTCATCCAATACTAGGATATCACACTCTACTACCTTCTCAACATATCCATCCCCTATTCTGATGAAGTCAAACATATGACTGTCACATCAGAAATTGATGATCCATCTCCGCTACATCTGCTTTAGTCTATAAATAGACATAAGCCTGATGTCCACCAATGCTTCCGCTGCTCCCACTGACTACGACAACCCTATGGCAGAGTCATATAGACGTGCACTTCTAAAGCTAGTTTAGAACGACGCTATACTCATCCTCCCATCGGGTCTCGCAGCCTGGAACAACAGCAATGGCAAGTGTGGGTAAACAAGAACCTCCCTGCCACCGTCCTTGAGGCTACCGGAGTACCTCTCGGGTGCCTGAGGTTACCCACCGTATCGGCGGAGTGGCCAATGGAATGTCAAACCAGATTGAATCTTTAGGTTCCTCATCAAATCTTCAGTAATCGTTTGCGGTTCTGGAATCACTTCCAGTTCTACCATACTCCCACTACTGTTTTCTGAAAAATCCATTTTTATTAAAACTGTGGCGAGTCTAGAACAATATTACTATTGATCTCCCAGATGGTAGAAAGTCAACCCTCGTCATAGCCTGGGTCAACCCACAAACAGTCATTACAGAAACGTGCCTTGAGTTGTCCAGTGTCTGGTTTTAATCATAAGCCGGACAACTCCCCGTACCTTAACATCGTTAAGATATGAACTGTTCTATATCCAATATAGAACCAGAGGCACTGATTTAATTGAACCAGATTCAAATCATGCAGCTATCTCCAGTGCATGTCAACTAAATGGAAGGAGGCCGATCAGCGTTACTCAACTTAGGAATGCTTCCAATTATGAGTAACCTGAAAGAGAGGCAATTTCTCTTTATCATTACTATCAACTGAATACCATACACAAGTATCTACATCTTCGATCACTTTGAAGAATCCCGATACTTGCTACACCTGGTTCTCTACTCTATTCAAATACCTATAACTCCTCAAAACTTAGACCCTGTGTTTCTACGAAACACATGTCTAAGAACTAGAGAAGTTAAAAGTAAACAGAATATAGTATGAGGACCAACCCCTCTGTCCTAATGGACACTGGACAACATACAATACTCTGTATAAGTCCGCTGAGTCTGATAACTCATTCACTGTGTGTCGTAGGTTGAAAACTGTACTATGGTTATGAAGAATTACACCGCTGTTTAATGCTCCCTACCTAACCATCCACTGATATAGGTAAATGTCGTAGACATAATTTCAGAAAGGTATATCTCACTCTATGAAAATAGATGTACAGATATATCAATTTGAAATTGGTGCATAAAAGCGGATATTCAAAACCAAATATTTGTCGACCGGCAAACAGCCCAGGTGATCTCCTCAAATATCACCGATTACAACGAATCCCGATATAATGAGGATGATCACCCAATTCCCAATAACTTACTCCCACTCATCATCTGTAAAACCATACAGATGTGAGAATCATACCTGGTAAATACATACCCTAGAGTAAGTATCTAATCGGGAAATCAGTTTTCTTTTAACATTCAACAGTGAACTGAAACATTGAAATGTTTCGATGGGGTATCCTGGTATTCCTAGTAATGCCTCTACCATTATCTAGATTCACAACTATAACCGTATAATTCTTTGCCACCTCTCCAAATCCCTTTATATGTCTTTAGTCATTACCTTCTGCACACCCCTTAGGCCAAATGGTTTTCTTCCTTCCCTACCGTTCGGCACCAGCCTATGGTTTGGAAGAAGACTATCCAGTAAGCATAATGGGTGTACTGTCCTAATCCTAGGAGCACTCGCAATGCGAGAGAAGGTGAGGATAAAAGACACCTGAATAAACCTTATTTCTATTTCTCCTGAACCAGAATCCATCCCCGAACTGGAACAAGTTCCTTTCGAGTTCGTATATAACCATACGATGGAGTATCCAAATAAACTGTGGATCTTCGTAGTGATACGGAGTGTCCTGGAGAAATACAAAGGTGATTTAGGATTGCCGAAGGAATACTTGGTTTGGTCATGAACAGCAGTCGCAATTTACTTTGCCCTCTTACTAATCCCTTGCTTTGTCTTAATCTTAATACCTTCTGCACACCATCGTTATGCTAATTGGTTTTCTTCATTCCCCACTGTTTGGCACCAGCCTAAGGTTTGGAAGAAGACTATCCAATTTGCGTAATAGGTGTACTATCTCCTAAACTAAGGAGTACTCGTAACTTGAGAAAAGGCAAAAAGGAAAAGACAACTGAATAAACCTTATCCGTTTTCTCCAGAACCGGAAACCATCCTCGAATTCCTTCGAGTTCGTATCTAACCATACGATGGTTTTTGTCCAATGGAAGTGGACGTTCGCAGTAATACGGGGTGTCCTGGAGAAAAGGGTAAAAGTAGGAGTGGCAATGAGGTCTGCAACTCTGACAATCCAAAAGCCAGTGTTTAAGAAGGTTCGGTCAACTTGGTCACTGAGTCAAAATCTAGGGTCGGGTCAATGGTCGCTGCCAAAGAGAGAGAGAAAAGAAACACTCAGCGTGCACTCTAACCTAGATCAGAATGGTTATCACTTTATCTAATCTGGAAACCTCCCACTGTACCTCAAATTCTCCTCCAAACCTGAAAGAAGAATTAGTCGGGGTCACCCGAGGAGTAAACTAACTCATCAGTGGGAATCGGGATCCAACTATCATCGCATGATAACGTGACGGAATCCGCTCACTCTATCACACTCCAGAAGGTATGCGCATATTGGCAAGTTTCAGTTCTTTTGAAACTCCCGATGTGGATTTTTACCCCATGCTCTTATGACCTTGACTTTGGCCAACATATCATAAGTCACATATCAAGTTCTATCCGTCATTCTCCAGGTTAATTTGAACCCACCCGTACATACCCTTGACTTTGGCCAAAATGGCAGTACGACTGTCCCAAACCAACGCATCTATCTATGCTGCATATGAATACTCCAATAGCTACCAATCACTGTGCCTTGACTTTGGCCAACATACACAGCTTGAATACTATTGACTACCCATATGAAACGACGGAGGGCTACGAATGGTTTCTGGCAAAAACCTTTAACGTAATGAACTTGATATCGTTGAAGGAACGGATAGCTTTTTAGAAAATATAGTGACGAAAACCTTTACTAAAGAGGTCACTCCCGGTGAAGGGATCTCGGCTCTTTCCCCGTAGAATGAGGTGCAGGATATTCCAACTGAATACCACGATGCAAAGCAAAAGTAATCGGCTATAGTGAAGTTAATGCCCTGACGCAAACTTCTGTCCAAGGGGTCACTCCCGGTGAAGGGATCTCGGCCCTTGCCTCGTCGACTGAGGAGCAGGATATTCCAAATGAATACCACGATGCAAAACAAAAGTGAACGTCCTTGCAATAACAGCTTTTTGAAAAGTGTTCCAACAACATCAGAATAGGTTTGTTTTAACTTGCATTGATCCGAATCAACGCAGTCCCATCAATTGATCACACCACAAAGAACGAAAATATACTGATGTACGTATATGCCATCCGCATTCGCCACTGGGTCCCGTCATTACCCGTTAGGTTAGCTAACTAACGACAGAGCGGGGACTGGACTAGCGCGGATGTAAAACATATACAACATCTACTAATATATATACCAATATATTATATTCGCTCAAGGCGTGATAAAAATTCAACATCACAGAAATGTACAGCATCACAGAACAATACAGATATCTGGGATCCCCGGGTTTCACAGAGCCACTACTGAAACCCGACGTTCCCCTGGTCGTGTGGATAGCCTGTGCAATGAAATCCTAGACCCCTACGGGCACGGCAAGTTACCCGCCAAAACCTGAAGCGAGGCAGCCCCCTTCAGCACCGTGAATGGACCACCCAGCACTTCACGGAATCCGGTAACTTGGGCACCCCTCCTGGGTCAACCTGTACCCCCTACGAGTGCGGCAAATAGCCCGCCAATTCTAGAGTGAAGCCCCCTCCGTCCCAATGCCATGAGATGCGGGCTTGTTGCCCTCCAGAACCCGGCTATCCGTGCACCCCTCCGTGGGGTAATCCTAGTACAGAAAGTAAAATATACATACAACGGGTACATCGACCGCAACCTGGCCGTGCCCCAAAATAATAATACAAACAGGCAGTGACGGCAGTCCACATGTCAGACGCTCGTCCCGCAATATCAAATGTACATAATACAACAAAACTGTACTAGCATTGCATCCAGGCTATCCCCCACGACCGATCCGCAACATCACAGCAAAACAAAGAACATCATCGTGAAAGTCACGTTCGCAAACCGGGCTATAGCAGTTAGACTGGATTTACCGATCAAATGACATTCACGGTCGCAGATATAATGTAAATACTGTGAAATAATGTGTTTAAAATATCCGATCGATCAAAAATTAACAAGTGGGCCCCCAAGCAATACTGTAGCACTCACAGAAATTCTGGGCCCAATTTTAATATTCCAAAACCCCTATTTTCAGCCCAGAAGGCAACTGTAGAAATTCGACATGGCAAAGACACCATAGTGCGGCGGAACCGCGGCCTAGAGGGGGGTTTGGCCGTGATTCCGCGCTCTGGTTGTCGATTTACTGTGTCGAATTTTTACAGTAGTCTTAGATCTTCGAGTACATCACTTTTCTACAACCTGAAAAATTTTTGGACTTCAAAAAATTTTGACAGAAAACTGATGTGAAGAAAACGCGGGTTTTTGGAATTTTGGTCGATCGGAAATGCAAACACATCAAATAAAGCTAGACTAAGTTAATGGCGAGGCTCTGATACCACTGTAAGTGCACGGCGGCGCCCCGGCCGTCAATCCGACGGCCAAATGCGGAAACGGTGATAAACTTTAATTTTACGAACTTAGCAAACCGGCACCACCGCGCACTAAACACCCGGATCGGACCATTAAACTAGTTCTAGCTAACTACAAGGCGGGTTAGAGATATACCGAGTGATCCGAGTCCTCCGGTCTTCTCGTCATCGTCCCGATCTCCCGCGGAAAGTCCTGTCTCCATATCGTCGCCTCCTCGCCGGAAGGGCACCACTTCGCCTGCGTCTTTTACGGGCTCCCACCTCAATACCGAGGCAACTCGGGCACGAAGCTGGCAAGTCGACGTGCCCAAGATTTGCTGTAGAATGTGTAGTGTAGAATCTTTGTCTCTTGGAGTTATGTTGCCTTGATGGAGGAATGAGGTTGTGAAATAAAATTCCAAGTGGAGCTAGAATTTGTGTAGCATGAAAATAAGATGAACAAATTTTCCCTCATCCAAAAATGAAATGATCCTCTCTCCCCTCATCAAATGGCCGGCCCCCCCTTTTGGCAAATGGTGGAGGAAAAATACAAATCATGAAGGGAGGTGAGTGTAGGAGAAAGAAAATGGTGACCATATCAAAAGCAAGCCTCACATCAACTCCTAATCAAATCCAATCCATTCTAATCACCATTTAATGCAAAGGTTGATTCAAAAAGAATCTCATCATGAAAAACTATCATGATGCCACCAATATGCAAGAAACCCCTCCACAAAATGTTATTTGCAAACTTGCAAATAACACCCTCCATCGAAAAAGTCCGGCCGGGAAAGAACAAAGGAAAACCGGACGGAACGGAATGCAAACTGGCAACTCCAGAAAACTGGTCCCGTAATAAATTACAGGAAAACCCCGATACTGTGCATACACACCCGCATCTGTATTCCGACCGGATACAAATGCAATGAGACAAAAATCCACACTGTACTATACTAGGATCCGGCTTAAACCAAAGCCGGGTAGTAATATCCGTCCGATCCTGATCCGTACAATACCGCACGTATCTGATCGAACCCTGCCATATATGCATACGGCCTCTAGTACTAACCGTCCGATCCTGATCCGTGCAATACCGCACGTATCTGATCGGACCCTGCTATATCTCCATACGGCCTCTACAGCGTTTCGCCCGAAAGCTTGAGTAACTGAAAGTGTGGTGGACTCTAAAGACTCGTCAATACTATGGTTGTGGATTTAACCACTAGCACGTCAGAGGTATAAGCCAATACGTGACGGGCCACCAGCTATTGACCAAAAGGGACGTCGATGAGCGAACTCATCCTGACACCCTACTGAGCCTGTCAGTGACAATATCCGTACAGTCCGGTCCGTTCGTCTATGAGCATCGCATGTCGGGCCTAGGGGGTTGGTAAAAGTCAGACCCCCAAAAGCGGTACAAGTCGTGTCGGAGTGTAGCCCAGAACACCCTGAGATACTACTGGAATACCTACCAGTAAATCTCCTGCCTTGGCCAAGGACTTCGTGTAATGGCTCTCCTAGACACAGCGCGACCTCACCCCCAATACCGGGAGAGACGAACCCCTGAAGATCCGCTCACTGCCTCCATGTGGCTCGGGACTGTACCCAACTAAAACCTGTTTGCACGACTCCTTTGAGCCGTGGTAGGGTAGCAATCAAAGCATAGTGGGAACTCACACGAGACAAATGACGATCCCCAGGTCGATGAACTAACCTGTACACATGTCACCAGGGAACTGCTATCTGACGTCAGGTATAAGACCAACTAGCATGTTCCCGACGAGTCCTGTCCGGTGTACTCATAACCTAATGAGCACCTGTTTACATCTTAGGTGAACCAACTGACACCAGTGGCTTGTGAGACCGGCCACCGCCCCTCGTCGGGGTCTCGACTGTATATACTAGTCTACTCTGGAGAATCGATGCCCTGTCTCGAAACTCCCACGACTAGGGACCTTTTAAGGATGTGCTTATAGACTACCAGCTCCCACGTATATGATCGCCCTCATACTGCCGGCAGTCAAGCAAGAATCCTAGGGGCTCTATCAACGTGCAATAGCGACCTGTCAGGTCACCTAAAGCAGTACACGATGATAAAGGTAAACCAGATAGCAAACTATCATCTCGAGTAAGACTGTCCTACCGGGATAGGTCCTCCCTCAATCATTGCAATCACGTGCCTGTGACCCAATAATTGACTCTGAGGGCACTATCTCCAACAGATACCATGAAAGTGTTTCTCAGCACCACCACAGGGTTTTAACCGGCATCAAGCATGCAGTTTAAAAAATTCTTGGGTGCTAAGCTACACTAACTTAGAATCTAACTAGAGTATTAGGGTTTAAAGCATGATAAAACAAGTTCTATGCTAAGTGAAGAGTTTACAACCTTTGTAGACCAAGTCCTTCACTTATAAATCTCCGAGTAGTAGTCCCTACGACTCCTCTTAGATCCACTTAAAGAATGGATCGAGCTTGCTTTGCGATCTTCGTGTCGAAAATGATCCACCTTAAATATCTCTAGGTCAAGCTACCTCTTCACTAATCATGCATTAGTGAAGGAAACACCCTGATCCAAATGGCTAATCTAGAGTAGGATGATGAAGTAGGTGTTTTAGCTCACTTAGAACTCTCTTAAGCCCTAGGGTTCACAACTCATGTGAGGGTTAGGGCTTGAAGGAAGAAGAAGATGAAAATGGAGAGAGTGAAGGAATAGAGCTAGCAAAATGATCAAGTGAAAAACGGCTCTCTCATTTCTCCTCACTTATTGAAGCATCAAATATATCAAATAATATATTGCAGCCATACTTCTATAGTGAAAGCAAATGAATAAACAAATAGAAAAAGTCATGCCTCACCCATTCCACAAATATCTCTCCAATTTCCACCTCATTTTTCTATTTTCTCAAAATAGAAAATCCAAATATATATATATATATATATATATCACACATATATAAATATATATATTAAGAGAAGAAAATAATTAGTGAGCAATATATTAAGAGAAGAAAATAATTAGTGAGCAATAATATTAGTTAATATATAATTATATCAAATATAAATATATATCAAATTATTAAATTAACACTTGATTTAATAATCCGATTATATCATATATAACCGACTAATATCATTTATCTGTATATCATATTATCAAATCAACACTTGATTCAATAATCCGGTTATATCACAAATAACCTGACCGATATCAAATATCGCCAGATTAGAATACGGTATCACATACTCGTATTTAATCAGGCTCCCGCACATATTAGCATATGTGCCCTACTTCGTTTTGCTTGAACTAGGAAACCTCTGTGTGGGACTCTAATAACTCGTCAATAAGCCAGCAGTAGGTAATGATTACATCAGCTACCCACAAGCCGTCAGCGGTACTAGCTAGACGTAACGGCTACCCAGGTATTGAGCGATTAGAAGATCAACAAGCAAGCTTGTCCAAACTCTCATGAAGTCTATAAGTAACGCTTACCGTACAGTCCGGTTTCTTCGTTTCTTCGTCTGATATATCGCATATCAAGTCTAGGGATGGAATCGTCAGACCCCAGTAACTTGATAAGTCATGCCGATGTATGGATCATAACGGTTCGACAAACTACTGATAACACTTACCAGTAAATCTCATTAGCCCTGGTCAGGGACTTACTGTTATAGCCAATCGAGTATAGCGCAACATCAACTCCCTATACCGGGAGAGACGAAACCCCTCCTATCGCTCACTGCCTCCATGTAACTCGGGACTGTACCCAAAATCCACCTATTTGCACGACTCCTTTGAGCCGTTGTAGGAAGAAAACCAAAGCACAGTAGGAACTACACAAGACACTATGACGATCTCGGGTCTACAGACTAACCTGTAACAGTGTCACTAGAGAACTGCTATCTGATGATAGGTACAGTACCATCTAGGAGTTCTCGGCGAGTCCTGATCGGTGTACCCATTCTTTAATGAGCACCTGTATACAATCTTTGATTTCAAACACCAATGGTTATGGGATCAACAATCGCCCCTTACAGGGTCAAGAAACGTATACACCAGTCTACTCTGGAATATCGATGCCCTGTCTCGATACTCTCTCGACTAGGAACAGTTAAAGGATGTGCTTGTGGACTACACAAGTCCCAGTAGTATGATCCGCATCATAGTCCTGGTATTCAAGCAAACATCCTAAGGGCTTTATCAATATGTATTAAAGAGACAGTATAATAATACAAGTGTACATGTTAAGATAAAAAGCAACCAGATAGCATACTATCATGTCGAGCAAGAAAGTCCTCTATATATATGTCCAAGCATCCACTGTATCACACAATAATAGCCTCTAGAGCATACATATTCCTGACACTCGAAGCAGAACAGAGGAAATGAAATTGGGGGTTCTTTTTTGGTGATGAGGCTCGAGTTCAGATCTGGGAGGGTTTTTAATCGTAGTTTTCAAAATACCCCTCCACAAAAGTGTTTTGTTAAAAGTTATTTACACAAAAGCCCCTAAATGGCTTTAAATGAAACAAAAATGTATGTACAAAAGGTGGGGTTGTGATCAATCGTTATAACGCGGCTCATGTAAGAACATGAGCTCCCCCAGTTCCGCCGGCATTTCTAAAAATGGCTTTAGACGCTGGCCATTGACTTTAAACTTGTTGCCAGAGTGCGGAGCTTCGATATTGACAGCACCATGCGGAAAAATGGTGCGCTCAAGAAATAGACCTGTCCAACGAGATTTCAATTTTCTTAGAAAAAGATGAAGTCGTGAATCGTACAACAGAACCTTCTGTCCTACCGTGAGTATTTCTGAGATTTCAATTATGTGGTGCTCGAGTGTTCTCTAAGTTGGACCTTCGGTCGGGGGTACCATCAAGTTCGTGTTAAAGTGGAGGATATATGCAAGAGATCGTACGGTTGCATGGGGTGCCTATCACTATAGTATCGGACCGAGACACGAGATTCCTTTCACATTTCTGGAGAAGCTTACAAGAGAGTTTAGGCACTCGTCTCCGTTACAGCACAGCTTACCATCCCCAGACTGACGGACAGTCTGAACGTACGATACAGATATTAGAAGATATGTTGATAGCCTGTATGCTAGATTTTAAGGGATCATGGGAGGATCATCTTCACTTGGTGGAATTCTCGTATAATAACAGCTATCAGGCGAGTATCCAGATGGCACCGTTCGAGGCACTTTACGGACGTAAATGTCGTTCCCCACTTTGCTGGGATGATGTGGGTGAGCGAAGATTATTAGGACCGGAGCTCGTAACCCAAACAGTTGAGAAGGTCCAGTTGATCAGGGACCGTATCAAGGCAGCACAAGATCGTCAGAAGAGCTGGGCGGATACTAGTCGAAGACCTCTTGAGTTTGGAGTAGGAGATCATGCTTTCCTTAAGATTTCGCCGACTCGAGGAGTGATTAGATTCGGTAGTCGTGGGAAACTTAGTCCCCGATTTATTGGACCATTCGAGATTGTGGAACGCGTTGGAGCAGTGGCTTACAGATTGGCCTTACCACCTTCTTTGGCTGGTGTGCACGATGTATTCCATGTATCACAGTTGCGTCGGTACGTTCGCGATGACGGTCATGTTCTCGATCACTCTGAATTAACCTTGAGCACTGATCTCTCGTATGAAGAGCAACCTACAGCCATTGTCGACCGTAAGGAGAAGGTATTGAGAAACAAGATCATACCTTTAGTTCTTGTATCTTGGGGCGGACGTTCTCGCGGAGAATCTACTTGGGAGCGTGAGGACACGATTCGTCAAAAGTACCCACACCTGTTTTCTTGATCTTGTAGTCGTCATTCCAATTTCGAGGACGAAATTTTCTTTAAGGTGGGTAGGATGTAACAGCCCTATTTGAATGCAATAATTCAAGAGTTTATCAAGATTCTTTTCCCATAATTTTTGAATTTTTAGTTGGCCGCTAAAATATTTTAATTTGGATTTTTTTTCTCTGTAAACAATTTTGATATGGAAAATATTCAGTTTTTATATTATATAAATAATTTCTTAGTAACAGCAAAATAACATTTTGCGTATCTGTTTACTGTTAAAATGAGAACAAGAAAATCTGCACCGAATCTCTAAAATACGACCAATTAAAGATATGCATCTTTATACATATATTTATAAAAATTTATATATACAACAAAATCTCTCTCTATCTTTCATTCTCACATCTCTCTCTCCTCGTTCTTTCTCCTCTCACGCCGCCTCCGCTCTCGAAAACCCTAACCCTAGCCGTCGCCGCGCCGCGTCGTCGCCACTTCCTCCCCGACCTCGACCTTATCCTCTCGTCCATCTCCTCCTTCCCTCTCTCTTTCACCCCGACTATAACCCAAGCTCGACCGCAACAACCCATCTCCCCGAACCCAACGCCAAGCCCTCGTCGCTCCTCCCTCGCTAGAAATCTCCCTCTCTCGACGACACCATCACGCAGATCTCCATCAGCCTCATCATCGCTTCCCTGCAGCAACGCCTCAAGCCCTCATCGTCGACGCAGCCTCGTCTTCTCCTCGCAGCCGCTCCCATCTCCAAATCTGAGTGCTCTTGACCCGACCTTGGACCACCCGAACCCTAGCAACTGCCACGATTCCCCCCTGTAAGCACTCCTTGATCCCTGTTTCTTTTCTGAAAAAAATAAATAAATAAATAAATAAGATGGTAGGAAATCAGTGAACAATTGAAAGGGGGAAAATTAGTATCAAAACCCTAAATTGAGATAATTGTGTTTTGGTTGTGTGACAATGTTTATGTAGATATTTACGGTTTAATCGATGAAATTTATCTAAGCGGATTGTATAACTCAGATCCAAAGTCGCACCTTAGCTGAGATCGTGCCTGCATTTTCGTACATCGTTTTTCGTGATCATTATCCTCAGGCAAGTACTCTTGCCTTTTCTTTATGTGATACTATGACATGATTACTATGCACAAGAAACCTTTTTCATGCTTTATACACATTCGAGGCTCTTGTTGATTTACTTGTATAGAACACCTTGACCTGACATGCCTATTCATGAACCTTATTATTTATTTTTAAAGTGAAATCATTAATTAGAATGCTGAACTACATGTTATGACACAATCTATACTGTTTACAAGTTTTATTTCCATACAATTACCATACCAAAAGTTCCTGTCTTTTCAGCATTCTTAATTAGTGATTTTAATCTTTACCATAGCAGCTATAAATACGCGGGTGTTGGGGTAGTTTGAGTGTGCGTTGTACAACAGGATCTCAGGAGTCCCATGCCGGCAGCTCGTACCGGGCTATAGCGGTCTCATGATTACAGCTCGTACCGGGCTATAGCGGTCACATGATTACAGCTCGTACCGGGCTATAGCGGTCACATGTTTACAGCTCGTACCGGGTTATAGCGGTCTCTTGCTCATTCCACAGTTGGGCCCGTGTTTCCTAGCCCCTGGGGCACCACTCTTGGGTTAGGAATACTCCTGCAGAGGTTGACGCACACACTCAAGCTTACGATAGGATAGTTTACCTTTTAGTGGCCAGTTAGGTTATGACCTGATCCCTTACATACATGTTTCATAGTGTTAGTGCATTTAATTATTTATATACATGTTTTCTTGCACACCGGGCTTCACTTTTATACATTCTTGTTATTATGCTACACACACTTTATAAGTTGAGTACTTGCTGGGATGTTCTGACATCCCTGAGATTTGCCATCTCAGGTTTAGAGACAGATCTACAGGCTGAGCAGGATCAGAGCGGCTACCAGAACTTTCCTGAAGATCAGTAATCGTAGGTTTATTTCCTTTACTTTTAGCTTTTAGCATTGCGCCCTTATAAGACATTAGGACTGGTATCTCTTTCGGATCTTATTTTATTCCGAATCTTTTGTTTTGGATCTTTAATTGCATCAATTATCTAGTGGACCCATTTTTAGGATTTCTTGTGGTTTCATTGCAGCATGACTATCAGTATTATTTCTTTTGGTATTGGATTTTATTTTTGACAGGTTAATCTAGACAGCCTTATGTGACTATGGATGGACTTTTCCTTACCGTAGGTAGCATGGATGGCCTTCGTCGCTTCCCGTATTCCATATTTTTGGGAAGCGGGGCATGACACCTTCTGTCCTACCGTGAGTTTTTCTGAGAATCGCCCTATCATGAAAGTCTTTCGCCTTTTCTTTATAGAGTTTGATATTTTCATACGCATCAATGCGTATATCGTCAAGCTCGTTTAGTTGAAGTTTTCTCGTCTCACCGGCCTTTTTTAGGTCAAAACTGAACTATTTGATTGCCCAGGTGCTCGGTGTTCCAATTCTATAGGCAAATGACAGGTTTTTCCAAAAATGAGTCGGTATGGTAACATACCCAAATTCGTTTTGAAAGCAGTGCAAAGAGCCCAACGAGCGTAGTTTAACTTTAACGACCAGTCATTACGGTTGTGATTGACAGTTTTCTCCAAGATTTGTTTTATTTGGAAATTAGAGACTTCAACCTGGTCGCAAATTTGAGGATGGTAGGGCGTTGACAATCTGTGGCTTATGAAATATTTTTTCATTAGCGATTCAAACGATCAGTTGCAAAAGTGTGTCCCGTTATCGTTGATGATGATGCGAGGCATGCCGAATCGAGAAAAAATATTTTCTTTCAAGAATTTTACAGGGCACCGCCTCCTTCCATTTGGACACGTAGTCCACAGCTAACAAGATGTACAAGTTCCCAAAAGAATTAGGGAACCGCCCCATGAAATCGATTCCCCAGACATCAAAAATATCGCCAATCAGAATGGAATTTAGGGGCATCTGATTTTGTTTTCCAATCTTTCCCTTGTGCTGATATCGGCTACAAGTTTTGTAATAATCGATAACATCCTTAAAAAGTGTCGGCCAATAGAAGCCCGTTGCAAAACTTTCTCAGCCGTCTTTCTGGATCTAAAATGACCCCCACCAGTTAGGTCATGATAGAATGACAACACAATTCTCGTTTCAGAGCTAGGAACGCATCTCCTAATGATCTGGTCAGGATAGTACTTGAACAAGTAAGGCTCATCCCAATAGAAGAATTTGACTTGGGAGAGATTTCGACTTTGTCCTGCTTCGACCAAAATGAAGGCGTTTCTCCAGTGACAAGATAGTTCAAGATATCAGCGAACCAGGGTTTAACTGATATAGAAAGAAGTTGTTCATCGGAAAATTGTTCGTTGATTGGAATGTCCTCAACTGGTGCATTAGTCAGGCGAGACAGATGATCGGCTACAACATTGTCGGTTCGCTTCTTATCTTTGATGGTCAAGTCAAACTTTTGAATAAGGAGAATCCAATGTATCAATCTGGCTTTAGCATCTTTCTTTGTAAAAAGATGCCTAAGTGTAGAATGATCGGTATAAATTGTAGCGTCGGTACTGATCAAGTACGGACGGAACTTTTCAAGTGTATAGACGACAGTTAAGGATTTTTTTTCCGTGGTGGTATAATTTAGTTGTGCGTCATTCAGCGTCCTGCTCATGTAGTGTATTACGTGCGGCTTCTTTTCAAATCATTGTCCTAAGACAGCGCCAATTGCGAAGTCAGAAGTATCGCACATCAGCTCAAATGGTTCATTCCAGTTCGGTGTACTTAAGATCGGAGCAGAAGTGAGCTCCGATTTCAGCAGTTTAAAGCAGTAAGGCACTCGGAATTGAACTTGAAAGAAACATCCTTGGCCAGCAGGGAAGTCAAGGGTCTAGCCAGTTTGATAAAATCCTTGATGAAATGCCTGTAAAAACTGGCGTGGCCTAAGAATGTCCTGATGTCACGGACAGTCAAGGGCATAGTCAATTTGACAGTTTTCTTCGAGATTTGTTTTATTTGGCTATTGGATAGCCTGGCCGCAAGTTTGAGAATGGTAAGGCGTTGACAATCTTTGGCTTATGGACAGGTTGGAGGGTCTGCATTGATTACAGAAAGCTCAATGCAGCAACTCGTAAAGATCATTTCCCGCTGCCCTTTATTGATCAGATACTTGAACGCCTAGCCGGCCATACTTACAATTGTTTCCTTGATGGATACTCTGGCTACAATATTCGATTGATCCAAAGGATCAGGACAAGATGACTTTTACTTGTTCTTTTGGCACATTCGCCTACCGCTGCATTGTAAGTCTACGATAGCGCCCCGGACGTCAAACTGATGCTAAATGCGGAACAAAAACTTTTATAACTGGCGCTATCGCATACTATAACCCGGATCTGCCATTAACGCTAAACTAACAAACTACAAAGAGGGTAGAAAGGTTATACCGAACGATCCGAGTCTTTCGTTCTTTAACCATCATCCCACGCTCCGTTGCGGCTGCTCCGATCTCCTGGCTCCTCGTCGAGGTGGCACCACATCTACGGATCTTTAAACGGGCTCCTGCCTCTATACCGAGGCAACTCGATCATCAAGTTTGCTAAAAGAGATGACCAAGATTGATGTAGATAATGAGTAGAACACTTTGTCTCGCTTCGTCCAAAGCCATGGACGAACGGTTAATGAAGTTGCCTTTTTAATCGGGTAAATTAGAAATGAGCACATATCTTTTCATGAACCAAAACTATCATCTTTTTAATCAACAACCAACCTCTCTCCACAAAATGGGCCGGCCACATATATAGAAGGAGGGAGGTGAGTGTAGGAGCAAGTGGTGACCATTAGAAAAGCTTCTCACAAAAGATCAAGAAGAAATATTTTATGCAAGAACAAAACCACATTAATGCAATGAATGACTCACTAAATCTAGTCATCCATTCATTAATGCATACAATGAATCAAAACCTAGTCACCACTTCTAGAACCTTCCACACTCATGACTCACCTCATGACTCACCCAAAAGAAGAAAAGATAAATCCGCATTAAACCGAATGTTTAATACGGGTGATAGAAAACTGGCAACTTCCAAAAGCGATCCTGAAATGAATTTCAGGATAACCCCGTAACTGTATAAACATACCCGTATTTGTATTACGAACGAATACAAATGCAACTGAGACAAAGATATTATATCTACAAAGTATAATACATGGATCCGGCTTAAACCAAAGCCCACCAGTATTATCTGCCCGAAATATAACACGTGCGTAAACGCACGTGCATTTTCCGAACCCTGCCATAAAACCAGACGGCCTCTACAACGTTTCGCCCAAACTTGGGAAACTTTCTGTGGGGGACTCTAATAACTCGTCAGTACCCTGGCAGTGGGTTTAACCACAAGCCATCAGCGGCACTAGCTGTGCGTAATAGCTGCCCATGTACTGACCTCAAGGGTAGCCGATGAGTGAACCCATCCTGAAACCCTACTGAGCCTAACAGTGACAATGTATATACAGTCCAGTCCGTTCGTCTATGATTATCGCATATCCGGCCTAGGGGGCTAGTAACGTCAGACCCCCAATAGCGGTATAAGTCGTGTCGGAGACAAGCCCTGAACACCCTGAGAAACTACCGGAGTACCTACCAGTAATTCTCACCTGCCTTGGCCAAGGACTTGGTGTAATGGCTTTCCTAGACACAGCACGATCTCCACCCCCAATACCGGGAGAGAGGAATCCCCTGCCGATCCGCTCACTTGCCTCCATGTGGCTCGGGACTGTATCCAAAAAATACCTGTTTGCACGATTCCTTTGAGCCGTGGTAGGGTAGAAATCAAAGCACAGTGGGAACTCACACGAGACAAATGATGACCTCAGGTCGATGAACTAACCTGTACACATGTCACCAGGAAACTGCTATCTGACGATATGTATAATACCAACTAGCAGGTTCCCGGCGAGTCCTGTCCGGTGTACTCATAACCCAATGAGCACCTGTATACATCTTAGGTGATCCAACTGACACCAGTGGCTTGTAAGACCGGTCACCACCCCTCGTCAGGGTCTCGACTGTATACACTAGTCTACTCCGGAGTATCGATGCCCTGTCTCGGTACTCCCACGACTAGGGACCACTATTAAGGATGTGCTTATATACTACCCAACTCTCACGTATATGATCGCCATCATACTGTTGGTAGTCAAGAAAGATCCTAAGGGCTCTATCAACGTGTAATCATGATCAGTCACCTAAACCTATACACGACTAATAAAGGCAAACAAGATAGCATACTATCATCTCGAGTAAGACTGTCCTACTGGTATAGGTCCTTCTCAATCATTGCAATCACGTACCTGCGATCCAATAATTGACTTTGAGGGCACTATATCCAACAATCTCCCACTTGCACTTAAGGCTAATTATTGCGATGTCGCATACTCACAGCCCGTGTAATACCGAACACCCAACTCCTCTACTAATCAGTTTCATAAAGCCCATTTGTAAAACTATTGTGTTCGAGAAATATCCTCAATGAGTGGATCCGTCCCGATATTTCTTTCTATGTCTCTTTTAATCTCAAGTTCGTGGAGAAAGCCATCTCCCGAATTGAGTAATACCTGTCTTAGAATATGTCTGGATATCTGATGGGACCTAGTTCATAAATGAACTCCAAATCCAAACTTCTTAGACTGTATCGTCAACTGAACCTAATCAGTATCCTGCACCATGCCTACCACAGTATCCTCTTGGACCACCTGTCCTTAATATTGTCCCTCATCAGAGGGAAAACTATAACTCTGACAATCACTCTGTCATCCATGTCACCTTTGAAGCCTGAAAGGATAACCGTCTCCAAAGGAGGCTGCCGTCATCAAATCCGTAGAACATCCACTTATGTTCAAAAACTGCTTCCTTATGTTTCTCCAGGATTGGATTAATACAAACTTATCGCATCTAGTGCAAAAACAATATCTGGTGTGGTACTTGACATCTCACGGTTGACTCAATTGCCTAAGCAAGTGATATTCCAATCATGCACATCCCTCTCCCCTTTAGTCTGTAAGACACCTTTAGAGAGGGTGACTCCATCACCTGCAGGTACACCACCATGCCAGGAGTCATCTATTCTAAAACTATCAGAATACTGTCAAAATACCCACATTGGGAAACTACCCAAATCCAGATCTAAAACCATAGATCTAGAAACCAGAATGTCTGTTATTGTATCCATATCCTGTCTGGAGAAACAACTGTGTGACGACCATAGTACAACCGATCGTAGTATAGAAATTTTACTTCCTACTCTATGTATGTGATCCAAATACCATGACATCACACCCTACTACTTTCTTAATAGATCCATCCCCTATTCTGATGAAGTCAAACACATGACTGTCACATCAAAAATAGATGATCTATCTCCTCTATAACTGCTCTAGTCTATAAATAGACATAAGCTACTTACCCACTATGCTTCCGCTGCTCCCACTGACCACAATAACCCTCTGGCAGAATAATATATACGTGGACTTCTATAGCTAGTTTAGAACGACGCTATACTTAACCTCCTGCCAGATCTCATAGTCTGGAACAACAGTAGTGTCAAGTCTGGGTAAGCAAGAACCTCCCTGTCACCGTCCTTGAGGCTACCGGAGTACCTCTCGGGTGTCTGAGGTCACCCACCATATCTGCGGAGTGGCTAATGGAATGTCAAACCTGATTGAATCTTTAGGTCCTATTAAATTTTTCGTAATCGTTTGCGGTTCTGGAATCACTTCCAGTTCTACCATACTCCCACTACTGTTTTCTGAAAAAATCCATTTTACTAAAATTGTGGCGAGTCAAGAACAATATCACTATTGATCTTCCAGATGGTAGAAAGTCAACCCTCGTCATAGCCTGGGCCAACCCACAAACAGCCATTACAGAAACGTGCCCTGAGTTATCCAGAGTCAGGTTTTAAGCATAAGCCGGACAACTCCCCGTAGCTTAACATCGTTAAGATATGAACCATTCTATATCCAATATAGAAACTTTGGCACTTATTTAATTGGAACCAGATTCTAATCATGCAGCTGTCTCCAGTGCATATCAACTTAATGGAGAGAGGCTAATCAGCATTACTCAACTTAGGAATGCATCCAATTTTGAGTAACCTGAAAGAGAAACAAGTTTCTCAAAATCATTACTATTAACTGAATACCAATCACAAGTATCTACATCTTCGATCTCTTTGAAGAATCCCGATACCTGCGACATCTGGTTCTCTACTTTATTCTTATACTCACAACTTCTCAAAACTTAGACCTTGTATTTCTACAAAACACTTGTCTAAAAACTAGAGAAGTCATAAGTAAACAGAACATAATACGAGGACCTACCCTTTTGTCCTGATGGACACTGGACAACATACAATACTCTGTATAAGTCCGCTGAGTTGAATAACTCAAAACCTGTGCGTCGTAGGTTGAAAACTGTACCCAGGCGATTTCCTCAAATATCACCAATTACAACGAATTCCGATATAATGAGGATGATCACCTAATTCCCAATAACTTACTCCCTCTCATCATCTGTAAAACCATACAGATGTGAGAATCATACCCGGTAAATACATACCCTTGGAGTAAGTATCTAATCGGGAAAACAGTTTTCCTTTAACAATGCACTGAAACATGAAAATGTTTCGTAGGGGTATCCTGGTATTCCTAGTAATGCCTCTTCCATAATCCAATTCATGACTGTAACCGTATATTTCTTTGCTATCTCTCCAAATCCCTTTATTTGTCTTTAGTCATTTCCTTCTGTACATCCCTTTAGGCTAAGTGGTTTTCTTCCTTCCCTACCGTTCGGCACCAGCCTATGGTTTGTAAGAAGACTATCCAGTAAGCATAATAGGTATACCCTCCTAAACCAAGGAGTACTCGTAACCTGAGAGAAGGTGATGATAAAAGAAAACTGAATAATACCTTATTCTATTTCTCCCGAACTGGGGAAAAAGCAAAGGTGAAATAGGAGTGGCGATGATGTACGCGGTTTGGTCGTGAATGATAGCAGCCGCAATTTACTTTGCCCTCTTTCTAATCCCTTTATTTTGTATTTAGTTATTACCTTCTGTACACCCTACTTAGGCTAATTGGTTTTCTTCATCCCCTACCTTTCGGCACCTGCCTATGGTTTGGAAGAAGACTATCCAATAAGCGTAATAGGTGTACTCTCCTAAACCAAGGAGCCCTCGCAACCTGAGAAAATGTGATAATAAAAGACAACTGAATAAACCAATTCAATTTCTCCTGAACCTGGATCCATCCTCGAAGAAGTCCCTTCGAGTTCGTATATAACCATACGATGGATCTATCCAATGGAAGTGGATGTTCGTAGTGATACGAGGTGTTCTGAGAAATTCAAAGGGTAGAAGAAGGAGCAGCAATGACTTATGCAACTCGGACAATCCAAAAGCCAGTATTTTAAGAAGGTTCGGTCAAGTTGCTGAGTTATAGTCTAGGGTCGGTCAAAAGGTCACTGCCAAAGAGAGAGAGAAAAGAAACACTCTGCGTGCACTCTAACCTAGATCAGAATGTTAATCACTTTATCTAATCAGGAAACCTCCCACTGTACTGTCAAATTCTCCTCCAAACCTGAAAGAAGAATCAATCGGGATCACCCGAAGAGTAAACCAACTCATCAGTGGGAATCGGGATCCAACTCTCATCGCATTATAACGTGACGGAATCCACTCACGTTATCACACTCCAGAAGGTATGCGCATGCCTGGCAAGTTTCAGTTTCTTTAGAAACTCCCGATATGATTTTTGCCCCATGCTCTTATGACCTTGGCGTTGGTCAAAATGTCATAAGTCACATGCCAAGTTCTACCCTTCATTGTCTTGTCAATTTGAACCCAACCGCACATGCTCTTGATGTTGGCCAAAATGGCAGAACGACTGTCCCAAACCAACTCATCTATCTATGCAACAGATGAATACCCAGCAGCTACCAAACACTATGCCTTGGCGTTGGTCAAAATGCATAGCTTGAATACTACCGAATACCCAAATGAAATGACGGAGGGCTACGGCTGGTTTTTGGCGAAAAACCTTTAACGTAACGAACTTGATATCGCTGAAGGAACCTGATAGCTTTTTATAAAATATAGTGGCGAAAAACCTTTGCTAAAGAGGTCACTCCCGGTGAATGGATCTCGGTTCTTTCCTCGTGGAATGAGGTGCAGGATATTCCAACTGAATGCCGCGATGCAAAGCAACATGTAATCGACTATAGTGAAGTCATTACCTTGACGCAAACTTCTGCCCAAGGGGTCACTCCCGGTGAAGGGATATCGGCCCTTGCCTCATCGAATGAGGTGCAGGATATTCCAACCGAATACCACCTGTTACCCTCCGAACGGCGGCCGGGACATGGGGACGTCCGTGCCTGGGGTTCGGGGCAGATGCTAATTAGTGCTATCCGTCCACCTCTCCGAAGATGCCAAGTTGATTTATGACACCATGTATCGGAGGTTTAAACGGATGCGGCCGATGTAGCAGACTTCGTCAGATTCCCCCTTGTTTGAGGGGTTTTTGATTGTGGGGACGCTCTTCCCTGCAGGCGTAAGCCCCTGCAGTTAATTACGCTACCGCATCGCGGTAACAACTTTCTCCTTCTCCAGCTGGTCACTTCGTGTCGTGGGTGTTTGTTTTGTTTATGCTTGCCCGTAGATTGTGTACGGAGACAAATTTATGTTGTCGCCCGTAGGACGTGGATTAATCCAAATCCGTATTTTCTTAGATTTGGGTTTGGGGTTTGGTTTAAGGACACGTTAGCCATATTTGAGGCTAAGATCAACTCAAACGTTTGTTAAGGATACGTTAGTCTGATTTGAGACTAAGATCAACTTAACGGGATCGTTTAGATCCGACAAAAGTGCGTTTGGGCTCTATTGTTCCAGTTTAGGAACATAGTGGTCCATTGCATGTATGGCCGTCGGGACCCGTCACCTCTCTGACGACGTTGAAGGATTACAACGACAGGTGTCAGAGGAGTTCAGAGATGTACCCTTGAACCAAAGTCGATTGGGGGACCTGTAGTCCAATTTGGGACTAAAGTCTGTTTAGAGGTTTTGGTTTAAGGATGCGTTAGCCATATTTGAGGCTAAGATCAAATTAAACGTTTGTTAAGGATACGTTAGTCTGATTTGAGACTAAGATCAACTTAACGGGATCGTTTAGATCCGACAAAAGAGCGTTTGGGCTCTATTGTTCCAGTTTAAGGACATAGTGGTCCATCGCCAGTTTAGGGACATGGTGGTCCATGGGTAGTTTAGGGACATAGTGGTCCATGGGTAGTTTAGGGACATTGCGGTCCATAGGTAGTTTAAGGACGCATAAGTCCATGGGTTTAAAGACCCCACAGTCCATATGGGTATGTTTAAGGACGCATTAGTCCGTTAGTTTAAGGACGTATAAGTCCGTGGGTTTAAGGACCCCACAGTCCGTATCTTGGTTTAAGGACGCATAAGTCCATGAGTTTAAGGACCCCACAGTCCGTGTTGATGTGTGGTTGTCGGGACCCGTCACCTCTCTGAAGACGTTGAAGGATTACAACGACAAATATCAGAGGAGTTCAGAGATGTACCCTTGAACCAATGAGTTGGTTGAAAAAGCAGATGTGCTCAGTTCAAGATGATTTGAGGACTTATGGCCAGTTTGGGCTAAGTCCAATTATGTTTGAAATATTGGCCCTTTGTTGGCTCATTGAAGGAAAGGCTTTGCCTCTAGAAACTTAGCCAATTGGGCTAAAACTAGTGTTAAACACTAAAGACCAACAGTGTTGAACACTGGAATTATGATTAGCAAGTTAGTGTTTAACACTAAAAGATAATCAGTGTTAAACACTAGCAACGGGGCTTTCAAATTAATGTTAAACACTAAAGCAAATCAGTGTTAAACACTGGTAGCATAGATTTCAAATTAGTGTTAAACACTAAAGCAAATCAGTGTTAAACACCGAGAACAGAGTTTTCACATTAGTGTTAATCACTAAGAAAATCAGTATTAAACACTGCAAATAGAGTTTTCCAAATTAGTGTTAAACACTAAGAAAATCAGTGTTAAACACTGTAGATAGAGTTTTCCAATTAGTGTTAAACACTAAGAAAATCAGTGTTAAACACTGCAGATAGAGTTTTCCAATTAGTGTTATACACTAAGGAGGGAGGGGTCACGTGCGGACACGTGAGAGCGCCCTGATTTCCCTTATTTTATTCTGCAGACAAGTGTTTAACACTTTTAATTCTGACGGCCATCACGTGTGAGCACGTGATGGAGGCCCCTGCTCTGGTCTGTTAGAATGCTCATTAGGGGTCACGTGGTGACACGTGAGGGTGCCCTAAATTTGAAGCCAGATCTCCTTTGTTTTATCCTCAAATCTGTTAATAAGTGTTAAACACTTTTCATCTTTATTTTAGAGCATCACGTGTTGGCACGTGATGGGGGTTTATGCATCAATAATTACAGCACTTGCTGAGGGGTCACGTGGGGACACGTGAGAGCGCCCAAAGCTTCTTTTCTTTTGTTTTGCCATTAAGTGTTAAACACTTTCATTTTTATTTTAGAGCATCACGTGTTGGCACGTGATGGGGATCTGTGCGCCAATTGTTAAAGCATTTGCTGAGGGGTCACATGATAACACGTGAGAGCGCCCAAAGCTTTCATTTCCTTTCCTTTTTCTTTCTGCGTTTTGGGAGTCACGTGGGAGCACGTGAGGTGATGCTTCAAAGTCCTTTGCAGGGGATCTTTTCAAGGGTCACGTGGGGGCACGTGACCCTAGTTCTTTTCATGAACAGAGATCTTTTAAGAATAGAATTCTTTGTAGGGTTAAATCCTGATTATGATTTTGGAGGAATTAAATTCCTATCGTGAAAGAATTAAATTCTTATTTAGGATGAAACCCTGATTTCTTTTCAAAGGAATTAAATTCCCAGATATGTAAAAGAATTAAATTCTTGATTAGGGTTAAACCCTAGTTTCATTTTAGGAGGAATTAAATTCCTGTGTGTTTGGGAGAATTAAATTCTCAAAACTCAATTCCTCCTCTGTGTTTTAGATCTGCATGGCAGGATCTCAACCCAATGAGAATTAAATTCTCAATTCATGGGGAGATGTGCACTTTGCAGATCCTCAACCAGAGAAAGAACTAAGTTCTTTTCTTTATATAAGAGTTAAACTCTTTTGAGAATTAAATTCTCTTTTGAATCCTCCTTTTTCTTACCTAGGGTTTTTCTTTTGCAGAGAATTAAATTCTCTTCTCTTTTCTTTTTTCTCTTGAGAATTAAATTCTCCTCCCTCTGTTTTTCTCTCCAAAAGGTAGATCCCCCTCCTCTTCTTTTCTTGGCTCCTATTTATAGGAGAAGGAAAAGAGTTAATTTGTTTAGCAAATCTCTCTTTGGAAGATTTGATTTAATTGTTGAGAGATTTGATTTATATTTATCATTAATCTGGGCCTTCAGATCATTCAGTGAATTTTATTCACCGTGGATTTTAAATCCAAAAGATATTCTATTTGTTATCCTGATGAGATTTTCAGGGAAATCTTTCCTTGTCCAAGGGTTTTCTATAAATTGGTGATTTTTAATCACCCTTGGATTTTTAATCCAACGGTTCCCCATGACCCTTTTCCATTTGGAAAGATTCAGAAACTTTTAGAATTTAATTCTATTAAATTATAATGCTTTTTAAAGCAGTCACGTGCTGGCACGTGACCTTTGGTCACGTGTGAGCACGTGACCCCCAATTGGGTTCCTTTCTCAGCCGTTTATTTATGTTTCAGTTTTAACCATCATGTGTCAACACGTGACCATTGGTCACGTGTAAGCACGTGATACCTCGTTGAGGTATTTTCTGACTTTTAGAATTAAATTCTATTCATTATTTTAGAGGCTTTAAAAGCCCATCACGTGTCTGCACATGACCCATGGTCACGTGTGAGCACGTGATGCCCCATTGGGGTCTTTTCTGAGTTTTTATTGTATCTTTTAACTCCTCCAGCGGGTTCTTAAAAGCCCATCACGTGTGGACACGTAATTCCTCATAACTTTTGATCCCGGATGAATTACGAGGCCCATAATATATCAAATCGAAGGGTTTTTCGAGCCGCTTTCGATACCATCAGAATTTATCTGTTTCTCATTCGGGAGTTTGTCGAAAAATAGCCCGGAAGATACCGGTTCCCATTTTCTTAAGCGTATCGCCGCCATTTGATACCTTGGGCTCTTTTGCGCAGAAATTTTTGGCTGGAACAAATGCCCCCCACTACTTTACCCACGTAAGTATTTACGTGGGTGAAGTAGTGCAAAGTAATGCATAGCGTATGACCAGTTTCGGGTTGGTATATTATTTTCAGAATCTTGATCTGAGAAGATAACGAGCGGACACAAGCGCCGTCATTTATCATTGACTCAAATCTCGACTCTTAAGAGATATAGTTCCAAATCCTTAACTCCATGAGCCGCACCCTTCTATCTTTTTATATCTTACTCTGGAGTGAAGTAGTTTATATGCTCATGAGTAGCTTTTCCATTTCAGTGGCATGTAGCTTTGGCGAGTGTGGCTCATAGATGGTCCATCTTGACCTCTTTGCAGGGCAGTGATGGCTTAGAAGACAGGGTTAGGATCTGCCACCTAAGACTTTTCAACTTTATGAGCCATGAGGGTCTCATAAAGACTTTTCTCCCTACGGATCGAGAGGATCTCGTAGGTGTATTTTCTCCTTAGGAGTCGTGAGGATTCCTAAGTGTGTTTTCTCTTATAAGTCGTAAGGATCTTATGAGAGAATTTTTCCCTCTTACGAGTCGAGAGGACCCGTAAGCGGTTGTTCCCCTCCTTGTCGAAATTCGACTTCGGAGAGTGAGACCCGTGGATAGTATGCAAGAGACCATTTTGGGCCGACTTGCAGGATCCCAGTGCTTAGGAAACAGGTTTTTTAATCCCTACTGCCTAAGGCTTTATCTCACGAGTCGAGACGAATTGAGAAGTTCTCGCAAAGACACCATTTTCCTCACGAGTCGAAACGTATCGAGCAGATCTCGCAAGAATATCCTAACGTCACAGTTAACCTCTGCTCTTTACGACAGAAGTCCGTTAGGGTCTGTGGTACTTAGGGTTTTGGCCGTCGTACCGTCGCATGAGCTGATGTATTCCTCGATAGGCAATCGTGCTATTCGAGTAGCCCTGCGACTGCCGTGTCTCTGATCCCTTCGGGGGCTGGACAAGACGTCTTCAAGCAATCCTCCTTGGCAGTTTGACCGTCGGAAGAGCAAGCGCTAGGAATTTGCCATGCCGCTTTTTACTTGAGGTTAGGCTCATTTTGGAGAGCCCCGATGAGTCATAACCACTCCGTGCTGGTGTGGGATGATCTCCGATAGTCTTTCAGGCTTTATATGACTTGCCGTTAAGACCCTGAAGATAGGAATTTGGCCTTTGCTTCGTTTGCTGGCATTGCATCCTCTGTATCGAGACGAATGTCGTGGTTGTCTCTAGGTTGCCGGTGAACCGTCGAGGTTTGGAACTAGGGATTTTGCCGTTGCTCCTTTTGGTGATGTTGCGTCTGCTGTATCGAGACGAACGTCGAGGTGGTGACCACTCCATCTGGGATGATCTCCGATTGTCTTTTCGGTTTTATATAAGTTACCGTCAAGACGTTGAAGCTAGGAATTTGGCCTTCGCTTCGTTTGCTTTGGCGCGTCCGAATCCTGTTGGGGGAAGAACGCTGGGGTGACATTTCATCTGCTGTATCGAGACGATCGTCGAGGTGGTGACCACTCCGCGCTGGTGCGAGATGATCTCCGAATGTCTTTCAGGCTTTATATGACTTGCCGTCAAGACCCTGAAGCTAGGAATTTGGCCTTTTGCTTCATTTGCTTTGGCGCGTCTGAATCCTGCTGGGGGAAGAACGCTGGGGTGACATTTCATCTGCTGTATCGAGACGATCGTCGAGGTGGTGACCACTCTGCGCTGGTGCGAGATGATCTCCGAATGTCTTTCAGGCTTTATATAACTTGCCGTCAAGACGTATGAAGCTAGGAATTTGGCCTTCGCTTCATTTGCTGGCATCGCGTCCTCTGTATCGAGACGAATGTCATGGTTGTCTCTAGGTTTCTGGTGAACCGTCGAGGTTTGGAACTAGGGATTTTGCCGTGGCTCCTTTTGGTGATGTTGCGTCTGCTGTATCGAGACGAACGTCGAGGTGGTGACCACTCCATGTGGGATGATCTCCGGTGGTCTTTTAGGCTTTATATGACTTGCCGTTAAGACCCTGAAGCTAGGAATTTAGCCTTCGCTTCGTTTGCTGGTATCGCGTCTGCTGTATCGAGACGAATGTCGCGGTAGTGATCACTCCATGTTAGTGTGAGGACCAGGATCCGCTCTGGATGTTTCCCACGGGATCGAAGAGTGACGTTGTCCGCGTTCCACGTGACCAGGAATTTTGCTCTAGATGCTTCACACGGGTTCACTGCCGTGTTAGGCGAGGACTAGGCTCCGCTCTGGATGCTTCGCACGGGTTCACTGCCGTGCTCTGCGAGGACCAAGATCCGCTCTGGACGTTTTCCACGGGGTCAAAGAGTGACGTTATCCGCGTTCCACGTGACCAGGAATTTTGCACTAGATGCTTCATACGGTTTCATTGCCGCGTTAGGCGAGGACTGGGCTCCGCTCTGGATGCTTCACACGGGTTCACTGCCGTGCTCTGCGAGGACCAGGATCCGCTCTGGACGTTTTCCATGGGGTCAAAGAGTGACGTTATCCGTGTTCCATGTGACCAGGAATTTTGCACTAGATGCTTCACACGGGTTCACTACCGCGTTAGGCGAGGACTAGGCTCCGCTCTGGATGTTTTGCACGGGTTCACTGCCGTGTTCTGCGAGGACCAGGATCCGCTCTGGACGTTTTCCACGGGGTCAAAGAGTGACGTTATCCGCGTTCCACGTGACTAGGAATTTTGCACTAGATGCTTCACACGGTTTCACTGCCGCGTTAGGCGAGGACTAGGCTCCGCTCTGGATGCTTCACACGGGTTCACTGCTGTGCTCTGCGAAGACCAGGATCCGCTCTGGACGTTTTCCACAGGGTCAAAGAGTGACGTTTTCGGCGTTCCACGTGACCAGGAATTTTGCACTAGATGCTTCACACGGTTTCACTGCCGCGTTAGGCGAGGACTAGGCTCCGCTCTGGATGCTTCGCACGGGTTCACTGCCGTGTTCTGCGAGGACCAGGATCCGCTCTGGACGTTTTCCATGGGGTCAAAGAGTGACATTATCCGCGTTCCACGTGACCAGGAATTTTGCACTAGATGCTTCACACGGTTTCACTGCCGCGTTAGGCGAGGACTAGGCTCCGCTCTGGATGCTTCACACGGGTTCACTGCCGTGCTCTGCGAGGACCAGGATCCGCTCTGGACGTTTTCCACGGGGTCAAAGAGTGACGTTTTCCGCGTTCCACGTGACCAGGAATTTTGCACTAGATGCTTCACACGGTTTCACTGCCGTGTTAGGCGAGGACTAGGCTCTGCTCTGGATGCTTCGCACGAGTTCACTGCCGTGTTCTGCGAGGACCAGGATCCGCTCTGGACGTTTTCCATGGGGTCAAAGAGTGACGTTATCCGTGTTTCATGTGACCAGGAATTTTGTTGATTATATCCGCATTTCACGGAGTTGGGATTTGACTCTCTGTGGGAGTACATCGTCGAGTCATGGAATTGGGAGTTGCCGCTGTTCCGCTTTGCTTGATGATGTGTCCGCTGTGACGAGACGAGTGCTGAGGTGGAGCTGGGATTTTGCCATCGCTCCGCTTTGCTGACCATGGGGTCTTTTATTAGCTTTGCATGTACATCCTGCTGGACTGCGAAGGAACGCCGTTGTTAACATTGCGTCTGCTGTAATAAGACGAATGCTAAGGCGGAGTTAGGATTTTGCCATCGCTCCGCTTGATGGTGTAACATCTGTGTCCTGCTGGAATGAGGAGGCACGCCGTTGTTGGTCTCCATGCTGTAGATGTGGCCATTGAGATTTGGAACTAAGGACTTTGCCATGGTTCCGTTTCGTTGCGACTCTGAAGTCGATTGTTGACGTCACGTCTGCATCTGGCTGGAGTGAGGAGAAACACCGTTGGTGATCTCTAAGTTGTCGATGTTGACGTCGAGACCCTGAAGCTCGGGATCTTCTTTTTGCTTCGTTTGTTGACATTATGTCTGCAATATTGCGATAAATGTCGAGATTGTCTCTAGGTTGTCTATTAACCGTCGAGATTTGGTTCCGCTTTCTGATGGAGCCTGTTGGGAAGGTATGGTTCCCTTTTTATCTGTGCCCCTGGATTGTATATAGGGATCGATGTGATTTCACCTGTAGGGCAAAAAGTTTCATTCTTTCATTTTTTTTATTCTTTCCGTGATGCTCTATCATTTCAGCTTTTTATATCGCGAAAATTGCGATTGCCCAATCATTTCGGCTATTTTTTCGCGGTGCCCAATCATTTCGGCTATTTATTTTATTTTTACTCGCTGTTTTTTTATTGCGAGTTGCCCAATCATTTCGGCTATTTTTCATGCATACATTTTTTTTTACTTGCTGATTTTTATTGCAAGTTGCCCCATCATTTCGGCTATTTTGTATGCACGTATGGCTCGCTGTTTTTTTTATTGCGAGTGTGGAACTTGGAATCTGGTGCCAATCTCAGCATCAGCATCGCTACAATTGGAATATTGCCAGGAGCGAATCATCATTTGCCATGAAAGGACTTGGAATTTGATGCCGGTTTAGGCATCAGCATCGCTACAACTGGGATATTGCCAGGAGCGAATCATCATTTTCCTCTGCCGATGTCGAACAAAGGTGGCTTAGTAAACAGGGTTAAGGGTCCTGTCGGCTAAGGCTTTTGACTTCACGAGCCGTAAGGGTCTCACAAAGGTATTTCTCCCTATAAGTCGTGAGGATCTTGTAGGTGTGTTTTCTCCTTGGGAATCGTGAGAATTCCTAAGTGCATGTTCTCTTGTAAGTCGTAAGGATCTTACAAAAAGGTTTTTTCCTTATAAGTCGAGAGGACTTACAAGTGTTGTTTGCTGTATAAGCATATCCCTAGTCATGGATGGGACTTTATTAGGAAAATATTTATTCGCGCCCGTGGATTGTATACAAGGGTCAGTACTGAACCACTTGTAGGGCAATATCGAAAGTTGTGGGGGTTGCTTAAGCACAGGTTTAGGTCTCTGTAACTTAAGACTTTCAAATCTTATGAGCCGTGAGGGTCCCATAAGAGAGTTCTCCTTACGAGTCGTGAGGATCTCGCAAGTATATTTTCTCCTTAGGAATCGTAAGGACTCCTAAGTGTGTTGCTTCCTTGTGAGTCGTAAGGATCTCACGCGGGTGGTTTCTCCTTACAAGGTCGAGAGGATCCTGTAAGTGTCTTTTGACGAGGTTGCGCCCTTTCGGGTTTTCACAAACACTCGCCGGTAGCCCTGCTGTTTTTACTCACGGAGCCCTTTCGGGTTTTCATCCGTGCCCATTTTGCTTATGGACATACCATTTTTTTTATTCTTTTTATTCCTTTTTCTAACGAGGTTGCGCCCTTTCGGGTTTTCACAAACACTCGCCGGTAGCCCTGCTGTTTTTACTCACGGAGCCCTTTCGAGTTTTCATCCGTGCCCATTTTGCTTATGGACATACCATTTTTTTTCTTTTTTCTTTTTCTTTTTTTGCCTTTTTTTTTTAACCACGCCAGCCTGAGGATGCCGCGGGTTGATAGTAGTTTAACGACGTTTCGGTCATTTGCAAGTTTTAGGACATTGCGGTCCACCGTTAGTTTAAGGACATTTCGGTCCGACGCCAGTTTTAGGACATAGTGGTCCATCATTAGTTTAACGACATTTCGGTCTACCATCGCCGTATTTGAGGCGAATTTCTAGTTTACTAACTTTTCGGTCTAGGAGGCCTTCCCTATGAACGAGCATGATGCCCCCAGCATATCCACCTTTTTCGAAGCATGTTGTTGTGGCGGGTTTACTTTCCACTTTTCGGGCAGCGCGAATTTGCCCTGTTGGTATTGGTCTTCAACCCAGTTTTTGAAGACGTAGCAATTGTCGAGTGGGTGACCCATTACTCTTTGGTAGGGACAATAGTTAGGATTGTTAACGTCACCTGGTTGCAATGGACGTTTTGGATCTGGCAGAGTGATGAGCCCGCTGCGCACTACTAGCTCGAACAATCTCTTTGTTTTATCTTTAGGAAACGAGTAAGGACGTTTCAACTTCTCATTGAGGTATCGCGGCTTGTTGTTTTGACGACAAAACGGTCTCGGGTTACTCGGCTGTTGTTGAGTGTTGGCAACAAAGGCCGTTTTTTCCTTTTCCTTTCTCATTTCGTTTGCTCCGTCGTTTGCGGGTCCGAGATTCTTTCCGGGTAGCGTGAGATTGTACGGCTGAACATTCTCGCAACTCTCCAATTCTTTTGTTTTAGAAATGAATTCCTTGAAGAGAGGGTTAAGAGCGGCTTCTTCATCAGAATCGCTTCCAAAGGTGAGAACTCGTGATCCCCCGGGCTCGTCCCTATGACAGTTGCCGGCAACTCCTTTATGCTCATCTGTCGTATTTTTTCGCTGTCTACGAGCTTCACGCTTTGTCCTGTTGAAGTGTTGCCTGTGAGCGACATACCCTTGCCACCAACACTTAAAAGAGTTGCAGTCTTCAGTAGGATGTACGATCTTCTGATGATATAACCAGAAGTTAGGGTGTACGTCCGTTTCATCAAAATGTATACCACCAGGAGAATTTTTTCTGAAAGAGGGCGGCCTCATCCCCATTGCTATGGCTTTGGCGAATCATTTCCTTGTCTTGATCCTGCTTTTATTTGCGGCGGATGTACTTTGATCTGGTGGGAGTGTTTCGACCCTTTTTTCCAGTCGTCGGCGTTTGGCCTTTTCAAATATGGCCATCTCGCGCTCCCGATCAGCTTTACTTTTTAGACGAATCTCATCTAGAAAAGCTTCGATCATTTCGTCTGACGGACACACGAATTCTAGCTCAGGCTCTGCCCCCAGTTTCTCAGTGCAAGGAGTTTTTTCATCGTCCGTAAATGAGAGGGAGATCACGTGACAAGTTGCCCCCGGTGCGTCCATCCTCTTTGGAGTGTGCGGCTGTGGTGGGTTTACTTTCCACTTTTCAAACAGCGCGAACTTGCCTTGTAGGTACTGATCTTCTATCCATACTTTAAAGACGAAGCAATCCTCGATCGGGTGACTTACCGTTTGGTGGTAAGGACAATAATTGGGATCGTTGACATCGCCTGGCTGCAACGGACGTTTTGGATTCGGCAGATGGATTAGTCTGTTGCGCACTGCCAGCTCGAACAGTCTCCTCGTTTTATCTTGGGTAAACGAGTAAGGGCGTTCCGGTCTCTCCTCGAGGGATGGACGTGGACGCACGTTGTTTTGGCGAACAACCGGGTTTAAGTTGCTCGGCCGTTGCTGAGTATCGGCAATGAAGGTTGCTTTCCCTTTGTCCTTTTCATTCCAAGGCTCTGTCTTTGAAGAGGAAGGCCTATGGCCCATCTGGTCCATTTGGGCCAGCTTGTCAATCAAGGCCTGAAAGGCGGTCGGCTTGAAGAACATCATGAATTGGGAGATGGTCGCTTGAGGGTCGAGAGTACCCACGAAAACGCCCACGGCAGGAGCTTCTTGTATGCGTTGTTCGCATCTTGACCATAGGTTCCGCCACCGGATTGCATATTGCACCCACGTCTCTCCTGGCTTTATTCTGGCGTTGATCAATGCCGTAATCGGGGTGCGTTCGCCGGCGCTTGCGAACCGTTGAGTGAATAGCAACTCCATTTCTGTAAACGTTTTGACGGAGTCGTCGGGAAGCTCCGAATACCATTCAAAAGTTGTGTCTGCTAAGCTGCCAACGAATTGGCGAAGCAATAATTTATCATCGTCTCCAGTATTACCGCACAAGGCCCTGAATCGAGCGACATGCTGATGTGGATTTCCTGTCCCTTTATATACGTGGAACTTAGGGATCGTATATCCCGGCAGGTAACTGATTTGGTCATACCAGCCCGGATAGGGTCGTCCAGTTCTAACCGTTTTCCCAGCCGCTTCACTCGTCTGATGAGTTCGTATTTGCTGATCTATATAGTCATCCAGCGCGGCCTTAGAAATGGTTTCGTCTTTGGTTGCTGAAAGAGCCGGCGGAGGATTAGATGTCTCCCTTCCATCGTCTTCAACAGTGATTGGAGGGTCATCAGCTGGAGGGTCCGGCTGTAACATCATCCCCACCATATCTTGGAAGAGAAACGCCATTTGTTTTATATTAGCCGCTTGCTCTGCGGCTTCTTTGTCCTTCTTTTCGAGGACTCTGCGTAGGTAGTCAGCGTCAGTTTCTTGTTCATGACGCTGCTCTGATGATGCCTCCGGGCTTTCTTTTGGCCTGGTAAGTGCGGCCACTGCAGTCATCATCTCCTGAAGCTTCTGTTGCTGCTCCTAGACTTTCATCACAGATCGGGTGAGCGGTCGGTGACCCGTCGAAGCACGGCTTTCCTCCTTTCCGGAAGCCATATAAACGGTGTGCACCACCATTCCCCCAGACTTGGGGCGTTTGTGTTCGGTGTCTTTGCGATTTTCCAAAGACACAGGGGCTTTTTGCGGCCTCCTTTTTTGAGTGATTGGAGTTGAGGGGGCCGTTGTAGTGGGCACCCAAGTAGCTTTTTCTTTTTGTGGCTTGACAGAGTAATCCTTCTCCTTCCGTACCTTCATCTTTTTCTGTCGGCGGAGATAGTTTTCATCAATCACCAACCCTTGGACCTGTCGCCAGACTTTGTAAATTTTATAGGACAGTTGTTGAGAGGACTGTTCTGGCTTGGCTTTCGCAACATTTCCCACCGGAGGAGGGGATCTTTTTAGTACGGTGGTAGGAGAGTTTCTACGCACCGTGTTCAGCAATTCAAATTTGTTCCCGGTTGGAACAGCAGCATCGATCCCCACCGTCGGAGCTGGTGGCGTAAATCCAGAGGGGGAGTTTCCCCCAGCCTCTCTTACTCGACGCCAGTGGCGACGTCGAGCATGTCGTGCGGATGAGATCACCTCCGTTGTTGGATAAGCTTCTTCATGCCCCCTGCTTTGAGTAGGGGAAGCAGCTTTGAGGACCTCGCCTGGAGCAGCAACCGGAATAGCCAGCCTTGTAAACACTGACTTCTCGGAAGGAGAAACCCTTCCAATGATTTCGTCTGCTTGAGCCGGGATAGCTATCCGCTTTGGGATGGTAGCTTCGGGTATCGCAGGTTTCCATACGTTCTGGCCCAGTCCGTTGAAAACTGAGGTATTGAAGCTGGGCGACCCGTTGAGAGGGGTCGCGGTAATGGTAAGACGATCAAAGACCGACTTCTTTGGGACTTCTTGCAACGTCATTGTAGCATTGAAGCTCAACGGCAGGAGCATGGTCCCGAAGAATAATCCAGTGGTGGCCTGAGTTACCTGCTCCACTGGCATCTTGAAAAGGGAGGCCGCTTGGGTCCCATAAGTCACTCCTCCAACAAGGACCGAGCGAGAGTTGCAGTTGCAGGCAGTGCAGTTTGAAGCCATTGATCTTCTGTTTTCTGCATGGAGCAAGACACCAAATCTTAGTACCTCGAATCCACAGGCAACCACAGAAAACCGCGATTTGTTCGCGAACATGACACACGAAGTGTGGAGTGGAAAGAGGAAAAGGTCCCACCGGACGTGCCAGAATCTGTTACCCTCCGAACGGCGGCCAAGACATGGGGACGTCCGTGCCTGGGGTTCAGGGCAGATGCTAATAAGTGCTATCCGTCCACCTCTCCGAAGATGCCAAGTTGATTTATGACACCGTGTATCGGAGGTTTAAACGGATGCGGCCGATGTAGCAGACTTCGTCAGATTCCCCTTGTTTGAGGGGTTTTTGATTGTGGGGACGCTCTTCCCTGCAGGCGCAAGCCCCTGCAGTTAATTACGCTACCGCATCGCGATAACAACTTTCTCCTTCTCCAGCTGGTCACTTCGTGTCGTGGGTGTTTGTTTTGTTTATGCTTGCCCGTGGATTGTGTACGGAGACAAATTTATGTTGTCGCCCATAGGACGTGGATTAATCCAAATCCGTATTTTCTTAGATTTGGGTTTGGGGTTTGGTTTAAGGACACGTTAGCCATATTTGAGGCTAAGATCAACTCAAACGTTTGTTAAGGATACGTTAGTCTGATTTGAGACTAAGATCAACTTAACGGGATCATTTAGATCCGACAAAAGAGCGTTTGGGCTCTATTGTTCCAGTTTAGGGACATAGTGGTCCATTACATGTTTGGCCGTCGGGACCCGTCACCTTTCTGACGACGTTGAAGGATTACAACGACAGGTGTCAGAGGAGTTCAGAGATGTACCCTTGAACCAAAGTCGATTGGGGGACCTGTAGTCCAATTTGGGACTAAAGTCTGTTTAGAGGTTTTGGTTTAAGGATGCGTTAGCCATATTTGAGGCTAAGATCAACTTAAACGTTTGTTAAGGATACGTTAGTCTGATTTGAGACTAAGATCAACTTAACGGGATCGTTTAGATCCGACAAAAGAGCGTTTGGGCTCTATTGTTCCAGTTTAGGGACATAGTGGTCCATCGCCAGTTTAGGGACATGGTGGTCCATGGGAAGTTTAGGGACATAGTGGTCCATGGGTAGTTTAGGGACATTGCGGTCCATAGGTAGTTTAAGGACGCATAAGTCCATGGGTTTAAAGACCCCACAGTCCATATGGGTATGTTTAAGGACGCATTAGTCCGTTAGTTTAAGGACGCATAAGTCCGCGGGTTTAAGGACCCCACAGTCCGTATCTCGGTTTAAGGACGCATAAGTCCATGAGTTTAAGGACCCCACAGTCCGTGTTGATGTGTGGTTGTCGGGACCCATCACCTCTCTGAAGACATTGAAGGATTACAACGACAAATATCAGAGGAGTTCAGAGATGTACCCTTGAACCAATGAGTTGGTTGAAAAAGCAGATGTGCTCAGTTCAAGATGATTTGAGGACTTATGGCCAGTTTGGGCTAAGTCCAATTATGTTTGAAATATTGGCCCTTTGTTGGCTCATTGAAGGAGAGGCTTTGCCTCTAGAAACTTAGCCAATTGGGCTAAAACTAGTGTTAAACACTAAAGACCAACAGTGTTGAACACTGGAATTATGATTAGCAAGTTAGTGTTTAACACTAAAAGATAATCAGTGTTAAACACTAGCAACGGGGCTTTCAAATTAATGTTAAACACTAAAGCAAATCAGTGTTAAACACCGGTAGCATAGATTTCAAATTAGTGTTAAACACCAAAGCAAATCAGTGTTAAACACCGGGAACAGAGTTTTCACATTAGTGTTAATCACTAAGAAAATCAGTGTTAAACACTGCAAATAGAGTTTTCCAAATTAGTGTTAAACACTAAGAAAATCAGTGTTAAACACTGTAGATAGAGTTTTCCAATTAGTGTTAAACACTAAGAAAATCAGTGTTAAACACTGCAGAGAGAGTTTTCCAATTAGTGTTGTACACTAAGGAGGGAGGGGTCACGTGCGGACACGTGAGAGCGCCCTGATTTCCCTTATTTTATTCTGCAGGCAAGTGTTTAACACTTTTAATTCTGACGGCCATCACGTTTGAGCACGTGATGGAGGCCCCCGCTCTGGTCTGTTAGAATGCTCATTAGGGGTCACGTGGTGACACGTGAGGGCGCCCTAAATGTGAAGCCAGATCTCCTTTGTTTTATCCTCAAATCTGTGAATAAGTGTTAAACACTTTTCATCTTTATTTTAGAGCATCACGTGTTGGCACGTGATGGGGGTTTATGCATCGATAATTACAGCACTTGCTGAGGGGTCACGTGGGGACACGTGAGAGCGCCCAAAGCTTCTTTTCTTTTGTTTTGCCATTAAGTGTTAAACACTTTCATTTTTATTTTAGAGCATCACGTGTTGGCACGTGATGGGGATCTGTGCGCCAATTGTTAAAGCATTTGCTGAGGGGTCACGTGATAACACGTGAGAGCGCCCAAAGCTTTCATTTCCTTTCCTTTTTCTTTCTGCGTTTTGGGAGTCACGTGGGAGCACGTGAGGTGGTGCTTCAAAGTCCTTTGCAGGGGATCTTTTCAAGGGTCACGTGGGGGCACGTGACCCTAGTTCTTTTCATGAACAGAGATCTTTTAAGAATTGAATTCTTTGTAGGGTTAAATCCTGATTATGATTTTGGAGGAATTAAATTCCTATCGTGAAAGAATTAATTTCTTATTTAGGATGAAACCCTGATTTCTTTTCAAAGGAATTAAATTCCCAGATATGTAAAAGAATTAAATTCTTGATTAGGGTTAAACGCTAGTTTCATTTTAGGAGGAATTAAATTCCTGTGAGTTTGGGAGAATTAAATTCTCAAAACTCAAAACCCTCCTCTGTGTTTTAGATCTGCATGGCAGGATCTCAGCCCAATGAGAATTAAATTCTCAATTCATGGGGAGATGTGCATTTTGCAGATCCTCAACCAGAGAAAGAACTAAGTTCTTTTCTTTATATAAGAGTTAAACTCTTTTGAGAATTAAATTCTCTTTTGAATCCTCCTTTTTCTTACCTAGGGTTTTTCTTTTGCAGAGAATTAAATTCTCTTCTCTTTTCTTTTTTCTCTTGAGAATTAAATTATCCTCCCTCTGTTTTTCTCTCCAAAAGGTAGATCCCCCTCCTCTTCTTTTCTTGGCTCCTATTTATAGGAGAAGGAAAAGATTTAATTTGTTTAGCAAATCTCTCATTGGAAGATTTGATTTGATTGTTGAGAGATTTGATTTATATTTATCATTAATCTGGGCCTTCAGATCATTCAGTGAATTTTATTCACCGTGGATTTTAAATCCAAAAGATATTCTATTTGTTATCCTGGTGAGATTTTCAGGGAAATCTTTCCTTGTCCAAGGGTTTTCTATAAATTGGTGATTTTTAATCACCCTTGGATTTTTAATCCAACGGTTCCCCATGACCCTTTTCCATTTGGAAAGATTCAGAAACTTTTAGAATTTAATTCTATTAAATTATAATGCTTTTTAAAGCCAGTCACGTGCTGGCACGTGACCTTTGGTCACGGGTGAGCACGTGACCCCCAATTGGGTTCCTTTCTCAGCCACTTATTTATGTTTTAGTTTTAACCATCACGTGTCAACACGTGACCATTGGTCACGTGTAAGCACGTGATACCTCGTTGAGGTATTTTCTGACTTTTAGAATTAAATTCTATTCATTATTTTAGAGGCTTTAAAAGCCCATCACGTGTCTGCACATGACCCATGGTCACGTGTGAGCACGTGATGCCCCATTGGGGTTTTTTCTGAGTTTTTATTGTATCTTTTAACTCCTCCAGCGGGTTCTTAAAAGCCCATCACGTGTGGACACGTAATTCCTCATAACTTTTGATCCCGGATGAATTACGAGGCCCATAATATATCAAATCGAAGGGTTTTTCGAGCCGCTTTCGATACCATCAGAATTTATCTGTTTCTCATTCGGGAGTTTGTCAAAAAACAGACCGGAAGATACCGGTTCCCATTTTCTTAAGCGTATCGCCGCCATTTGATACCTTGGGCTCTTTTGCGCAGAAATTTTTGGCTGGAACACCACCGTGCAAAACAAAAAGAAACGTCTTTGTAATAACACTTTTTAAAACTGTTCCAACAACATCCAAACAGGTTTGTTTTCCTTTGCATTGATTAGAATCAACGCAGTCCCATCAATTAATCACACCAGAAAAGAACGAAAATAAAATGTACGTATATGCCATCCGCATTCGCCTCTGGGTCCCATCATCACCCGTTAGGTTACTTAACTAACGACAGAGCGGGGACTGAACTAGCGCGGGTGTAAAACATATACAACATCTACTAGTTTATATACCAATATACAATAATCGCTCCAGGCGTGATAATATGCAACATTACAGAAAAGTAATAGCATCACAGAACAATACAGATAATCTGGGATCCCCGGGTTTCACAGAGCCGCTGCTGAAACCCGACGTTCCCCTGGTCGTGTGGATAGCCTGTGCAATGAAACCTAGACCCCTACGGGTGCGGCAAGTTACCCGCCAAAACCTGAAGCAAGGCAGCCCCTTACAGCAAAGTGAATGGACCACCCTGCACTTCACGGAATCCGGTAACTTGAGCACCCCTCCTTGGGTCAACCTGTACCCCCTACGAGTGCGGCAAATAGTCTGCTAATACTAGAGTGAGGCCTCTCTGCCTCTCAAAGCCATGAGATGCGGACCCGTTGCCCTTCAGAACAGAAATGAAAAATATATACAACGGGTACATCGACCTCAGCCCGGTCGTGCCCCAAAAGAATATAATACAAACAGGCAGTGACGGCAGTCCACATGTTGGACGCTCACCCCGCAATATCAAATGTACAAATAAATCCAAACTGCACTACCATTGCACACTGCTATCCACCACGACAAATCCGCAACATCACAGCACAACACAGAACATCAACGCGAATGTCACGTTCGCAAACCCGTCTAAAAGAACTATAGCAATTAGACGCGGTTTACCGCTCGAATGACATTCACGGTCGGAGATATAACGTAAGTACTGCAAACTAACAAGTTTAAAATTTCGATCGAAAAAAACTTCCCGAAGTGGGCCCCACGTACATCTGCTGTACAGTAAAAAACACTGGGCCCAAAAGAACCATTCCAAAAACCACAATTTCCCATGTAGAAGCTACTGTAGAAATTTGGTGTACTGTGGCTACAGTACGGCGGCGGATCCGCCACCAAAACGTGGTTTTGGCCGCTGATCCGCCGCGCTGCAGTAAAATCAGTCCACCAAATTTTCACGGTTTTCTTAGAAAAGCCTGCTCGATTTTCTGAGATGCTCAAAATGATTTTTAGGCCTGTTTTAAAATCGACAAAAACTTTAGACTTGGAAATTGCGATTTTCGAAAATCCGTTCGATCAATATTTTAAACGTATTAGAACAAGTTAGTAAAGCTTAAGGCTCTGATACCATGTAAGTCTACGGTAGCGCCCCGGCCGTCAAAATGACGCCAAATGCGGAACAAAAACTTTTATAACTGGCGCTATCACATACTATAACCCGGATCTGCCATTAACGCTAAACTAACAAACTACAAAGAGGGTAGAAAGGTTATACCAAATGATCCGAGTCCTTCGTTCTTTAACCATCATCCCACGCTCCGTTGCGGCTGCTCTGATCTCCTGGCTCCTCGTCGAGGTGGCACCACATCTACGGATCTTTAAACGGACTCCCGCCTCTATACCGAGGCAACTCGATCATCAAGTTTGCTAAAAGAGATGACCAAGATTGATGTAGAGAATGAGTAGAACACTTTGTCTCACTTCGTCCAAAGCCATGGACGAACGGTTAATGAAGTTGCCTTTTTAATCGGGTAAATGAGAAATGAGCACATATCTTTTCATGAACCAAAACTATCATCTTTTTAATCAACAACCAACCTCTCTCCACAAAATGGGCCGGCCGCATATATAGAAGGAGGGAGGTGAGTGTAGGAGCAAGTGGTGACCATTAGAAAAGCTTCTCACAAAAGATCAAGAAGAAATATCTTATGCAAGAACAAAACCACATTAATGCAATGAATGACTCACTAAACCTAGTCATCCATTCATTAATGCATACAATGAATCAAAACCTAGTCACCACTTCTAGAACCTTCCATACTCATGACTCACCTCATGACTCACCCAAAAGAAGAAAAGATAAATCCGCATTAAACCGAATGTTTAATACGGGTGATAGAAAACTGGAAACTTCCAAAAGCGATCCTGAAACGAATTTCAGGATAACCCCGTAACTGTATAAACATACCTGCATTAGTATTATGACCGAATACAAATATAACTGAGACAAAGATATTATATCTACAAAGTATAATACATGGATCCGGCTTAAACCAAAGCCCACCAGTATTATCTGCCCGAAATATAACACGTGCGTAAACGCACGTGCATTTTCCGAACCCTGCCATAAAACCATACGGTCTCTACAACGTTTCGCCCGAACTTGGGAAACTTTTTGTGGGGGACTATAATGACTCGTCAGTACCCTGGCAGTGGGTTTAACCATAAGCCGTCAGCGGCACTAGCTGTGCATAACGGCTGCCCATGTACTGATCTCAAGGGTAGCCGATGAGCGAACTCATCCTGAAACCCTACTGAGCCTAACAGTGACAATGTATATACAGTCCAGTCCGTTCGTCTATGAGTATCGCATATCCGGCCTAGGGGGCTAGTAACGTCAGACCTCCAATAGCGGTATAAGTCATGTCGGAGACAAGCCCTGAACACCCTGAGAAACTACCGGAGTACCTACCAGTAATTCTCACCTGCCTTGGCCAAGGACTTGGTATAATGGCTTTCCTAGACACAGCGCGATCTCCACCCCCAATACCGGGAGAGACGAATCCCCTACCGATCCGCTCACTTGCCTCCATGTGGCTCGGGACTGTACCTAAAAAATACCTGTTTGCACGACTCCTTTGAGCCGTGGTAGGGTAGAAATCAAAGCACAGTGGGAACTCACACGAGACAAATGACGACATCAGGTCGATGAACTAACTTGTACACATGTCACCAGGGAACTGCTATTTGACGATATGTATAATACCAACTAGCAGGTTCCTGGCGAGTCCTATCCGGTGTACTCATAACCCAATGAGCACATGTATACATCTTAGGTGATCTAACTGACACCAGTGGCCTGTGAGACCGGTCACCGCCCCTCGTCAGGGTCTCGACTGTATACACTATTCTACTCCGGAGTATCGATGCCCTGTCTCGGTACTCCCACGACTAGGGACCACTATTAAGGATGTGCTTATAGACTACCCAACTCTCACGTATATGATCGCCATCATACTGTTGGTAGTCAAGCAAGATTCTAAGGGCTCTATCAACGTGTAATCGTGATCAGTCACCTGAACGTATACACGACTGATAAAGGAAAACAAGATAGCATACTATCATCTCGAGTAAGACTGTCCTACTGGTATAGGTCATCCTCAATCATTGCAATCACGTACCTGTGATCCAATAATTGACTTTGAGGGCACTATATCTAACATGCATGCCCTTTGGGCTATGTAATGCACTCGCCACATTTCAATGGAGTATGAGAGCGTAATCTCTGAGATATGGTAAAGTGATTTCTGAAAGTATTTATGGATGATTTCTCCGTCTTTGGAGATTCATTCTCTGAGTGTTTGAGGTATCTCAAGCTCATACTGTTACGATGCAAGGAAAAACATCACACTCAACTAGGAAAAATGTCACTGTATGGTCAAACACGGCATTGTGTTAGGCCGCATTATTTCTGAGAATGACATCAAGGTCGATAAAGCAAAAATCGACGTCATCTCAAGTCTCCCAACTCCACGAACTTTCCGTGATATCAGGTCATTCTTAGGCCACGCTGGTTTCTACAGGCGTTTCCTTTAAGGATTTTAGCAAACTGGCTAGACCCTTGACTTCCCTGCCGGCTGTTCAGTCGAAAATATCGTGCATTTGATATGACATTTTCCTTACTATTTTTATATAATAAAAGGTGTTTATTATAAATATGACACATATGAGGTTTTATCTGTAAAAATACTATTTTCATATGTTTATATATTATAATTAATATTATGAAGGAAAATGTAAGCATATAATATCTATATAATATTTAGTCCATTTAAATATGCTTACATTATCAAATATCCTTAACCAATTTTCTTAAACTATAATATCATATCAAATGGTTAGGATAATATCTCAATAAAAATAAATTCTACTAACATTATTTATTGAGATATTGTGCAGAAATTACATCATGACTGGAATCAAGGAAATCCGAGTTATCGAGATCAAATCTGCCGAAATATTAAAGTAAATCGAAGAAATCAATTCTGGCAGAGACTTAGAGAAGATTTCCAAAATCCAAATATTTAAAAGATCACCACATATCAACTAGATGAAGCTCCAGAATTTTGAACCAAAGATCACACCAAGACGCGGCGCAACCGCGGCCAAAACACCAAAAATGCGGCGGATCCGCGGCTTAAAGGGGGAGTTGGGATTTGAGATTTTCAGGTTGGATTTGTTACAACTAACCCTAATTCTGGGGATCTAGGGATTTCAACTTCTATGACTATAAATAGAACCGAGAGCCTCACTTGAAAAATTATCAAACCGACGAGATCACGAAGTCCAAGACGACTTAAGAATCCAGGTTGATCATCAGTTGTTCATCTACCTCCTTAAGAAGAGATCGAGAAGCAAACTAGGGCTTTGTAATCACTTTCTAAAGGAACAAAGTGTAATTGATCAAGTTGATTAATAAAGGTAGTTATTTTATTCTTATTGCATTTTATTTTCTTTATTTACATCATGATCTCTATCTGTTCTTTTATCTCATTCATGCGCGAGTAATTCTCCACTTGATAGGGTTCGTAGGATTAGGGTAGATCAATGGATGATTAAAAACCTTTAACTCCTTTTACGTCCTATAAAGTTTATAAACTTTACCAAAATAATCGTTAACATCCTAATCAGGAGCGCTATCAATTCATTGATATTCACGACCACGATTAGAGATTAGATTAACAATTGTTTTGGTAAAGGCTAGATATGAACAGAGATCCATGTCAAGATAGGGGTTAAGAGTGGGAACCCTATTCTCTCCAGAAACCCTAATCTACATGCATCACCGTCGATCTAGTTTTAAATCTATTAAAGGATAAAAGAAGTAATCTTTAATTAATCATCCATGACTACTAAATCTTAACAAACCCTACAAGCCCCCTTCTAATATAAAACATATATCCGTAGTTAATCTAGATCTATACCCTACATCCGTGATTGATGTAGATCTAGAATCTACAACCATTCTCCACTATTAATTATTCTTCCTCCTTTCCTAATCAATACGCCTAAAGTAAGATTAAAAGATTCAACGTTTCCCTGAGGACGACCCGTACTCATCTCAGTCTAGCTACATGCGACACCGTTATTGATTGCGGTTATTCTACAAACTTCTATAAAAAAAATCATCAATCAAATGGCGTCGTTGCCGGGGATACGTGCGTAATATTTTTTTTCTTACTATTCGTGTTGAATTCTTATTCGATCCATATCATAAATAAACAAAACAACAAATTATGTATTTAACGATTATTGTGTGAATTTTGCAAGGGGATCTGGAGTCGCAGATTTGAGGAAACAGAGATTCAGAGACATTCATCAAGATCCAGGGGACCAAGGGAGGCCACGTAGCAAAAATCTTCACAAGATCTCCTGATTCGGCGGTGGAACCACGGCAAAAAGAGATATTCGGCGGCGGAACTGCGGTGTAATTGGGGGATCTTGTGTCCCAACTTCTGTGGTAACTTTCCTATCTCCTTCTCTCTCCTCTAAAATCCAATAAAACATCTTTTCTACAGGATTCTTTGCAAAATATCGCTGCTCGAAAATATTTTTGCAAGTTTTGTAATTGGTTTGTTTGTGCATATTTTAAAACGGACATTAAGGGGCAAAGACCAAATTCAGATTAGGTGGGGATTTCATCACCTTTCCCAGGCCCCACAAATCACAAAACGAGTATCTGCATCACCCTACATTAATTAAAAAATATCTAGACCAAGACTCTAAGGACTGTCGCGCTCAATAAGGACAGAGTAAGGTCATGGGTAATCTATCGCTTATCCGCATTTCTTTTGTGGTGCCTAGGCAAGTGTGTCTGGGTAAGTGGTTACTTAATTAGGCCCGCTATTTTCAGTGATTCGTATAGCGGATACCTCCCACTTACCTGGAACTTACCTGGCCACAAGAGCGATAAAGAGATGGTAGAGGATTAATCCTGCGGCTTGTCCTTTAGAAGTCTAGGAGCGGTCTAGAGACTTGATCTAGGTAACTTTAGTTCTAGAATTGATTGTGCATTTTAGTGTGATTTGTCTCACGTCCGACACTTTTCAAAACAAACCAATTTTAAATCACACACACGCTGCCACTTGCGCTAAACCCGCTTAGTGCATGCTTGGCTGGACACGGGATTCTAGTGCCCGTCTTGTCCGTGTTCCTGCTATCGACTCCGAAGTCGGTACTTCTTCATTTTCTTTTTCCCCTCCACCCACCACATCGACCGAGACAGTTCTCCATCAGATTATAACACCACCCTGCCACCACCCGTCGGTGCGCAGAATCCACCGCGCATTTCTCTCCAAGAGAGATGCTATCATATACGCGGTCCCCTTCCTACTTGTTTATCTATTCCACCAGCCAATGGGGATAATTTTGAAATTAAATCCCACTTCATCAACCTCTTGACCAAATTTCACGGGCATGAGTCTGAAGACGCATATGTTTTTATCACTAAATTCGAAAACGTATGCGCAATGATGGGTACATCACAACTTTCAGTAGATGCTATGCGCTTGCGTCTTCTCCCTTTCATTTTGTGCGATTTAGCAAAAAGATGGCTTTATAACACTGCCGCACACTCTATTACCAATTGGGATGAATTCGTGATAGCATTCCTTAAGAAATTTTACCCCAATCATAAGACCGTCCGTGTTCGGAGCGAAATCAACCAGTTTACCCAGCTTCCCAATGAACCATTTTGTGTCACGCCCTGCTTCCCAGTGTACGGCGAAGTGGACGCGACGAGGCTCGCTACGTATATACTCAGAAGTATATACGCTAAGCGTAACTAAGCAATATAAAGTAAATCACAAGAGACGAATAATATGGAAATAACAGCAACTTTTATTAATAACATTCTTTTTACAATGCAGGAAAAGAAAATACAACTGGAATGAAAAAGCAATGCCTAAACAGTGGCATAACAGGAAATGAAATAAACTGGAAAGAACAAGATACAATTATCTAGAGCTCTGGGTCTGCCTGGAACTGCTCCAAATCTTTACCGGTGGGCTCGATCTCAACTTGGTCCAACGCACTTGATGACATTCAAAGAAGAAAGAGATAGAATGTCGTCAGCGAACATGTCGCTCGGTAAGTCCCAAAAGAATAAGAAGAATGAGAATGATAGAGTAACATTATTTTCTAAAGTATTATATTGTTGAATATTATGGAACATTGTGTAACGCTGTTGTTTGTAGCTTGGTACAGAAGGATGCCAGTGTATACGAGGGGGATCTCTATATGCTAGAGATCAGGGCAAAAGGAAATTACAAGGAACCGTTATGCCACGGTACAACAACAATAGGATTCAGGTTAGGTGTCTTAATCTGACCACCTCGTGCCACCTTTAACACCTTCCGTACCAACCTACCCCTTAAACCCCGTAGTGTTTTAACAGTATTGTAGTGTTGGATTATGTAAGTTGGATGACTGACCAAAACCATGATATCAGTAAACATATTGCAACTGTGTAATCAGGTAAATGGAATATCAGGATAATGGATGAATATCCATGGTTTGATTCAGTCAAAAAGAATATATTGTTAATTGGATTCAGGGTTTCATGTATTCAAATTGTATTGGAATATAAAAGAATATAGATTGACTTGAATCATATTCAAGTCAGAAATAGTCAGACTCAAACCCGAGTCAGACTAAAAGAAGAGAATTTGAAGTTCAATATTAGCTAGGGGCCTTATTGTAATTTGTAAAACTTGAGGGGGTTTTATGTAAAAATACTTTTGTATAGTTTTCAAAATACACCTCAAGTATTTAATAATCGTCTTAATTGTTATGATGAATGTGAATTTTATTTGTGTTATTCTAGTGAATATATCCTAATAAAAGTATTAATTATCTTATCTGAAATTCATGGTATTTTAGTGTAACTTTTAATCTTGTAATTTTTTAGAAAAATGTGGAAACTTTATATTATGATAAAATAGGTGTTTAAATGATAATTATATATATATATATATATATATATATATATATATATATTAACACATGAATAATTTTTTATAAATATTTTATTTTCAAAAATCTCATTTTCCTTAAATGTCGTATTTTAAACCTTTCGAGACCAAATGCTCCTTGCGGAGGTCTGAATCTCGCACTACTAGCCTGCGGGTGCACGATGAACCGTACTATCCCTAACAGGTTCCCCAAAAGTGGGTTGTAGCGGCGCTTTGCTTAGGTTTAACAAATACTTTTCATTTGGGAAAACAGTTTTATAAATATGGGGTATTTATTTGCAAAAGAGTACAGTTTCCCGTATTTTAGTTATTAGGGTTTCCTAAACTAACTAGCCTATTTCTAAGGTCGAAACGATGAGTCATTAGAAGCCTCAAATCGTCTCTTCACCGTCAATTGCGGCCAGGTAAGTGGGAAGGAACCACAGTCGTGGGCCTAATTAAAAACCACTAGCCTTAGACACACTTGTCTAGGCACCACAAGACAGTTTAGATAAACGATCGATGTCCATGACCAATCGTGTTTTCATTTTATTAAAAGATTTTATCTAGAAAAGTTTACAACTTAAACCTTTAAATAAAAGTTATAAAGATTATGGTATTTTAGTGAAAAGTCCTGTAATTTCGTATTCTGTATTTTGATATCTATCAATTAGAGTTATATTGAGTGTGTGTAGGGGTAGGTCATTACCCCGTGACTTATTTTAAGTTTTGGTGAAGTTTAAAGGTAAAACATGCTATGTTAAACTTAAAAGTATTATAGCGCAAGAATACGGTATTCGAAAACGCTATCATTTTATGTGTGAAATTTCATTCAAATTGAATTTTACAAATTTAGTGATCAAGATAAACCTATTTAGGAGTGGGGGAATTAATTAAACTAAGAAAAATGAACTTCATGGTATTTTTATGAAAAGAGTACGGTTTTGCAAAGAACTTATCATTTCATGTGAAAAGTTTGATTAAATTGGTTTATGAGTGATTAATAGTCAACATAAATATGGGTAGATAGTATGTATTAGATGACAAGTGGAAATTTATAGAAAAACCGAATCGGAAATCGGTTTGTCCGATTTCCGTCGGGTTCCAAAAAGTCGTATTTTTATCTTAAAGAAAAGAGAGATAGAAGAGATGGGACTTACGGTTTGGACAAGCTAAGGAAGCTAAGGGATGTGGTGGTTGTCAATTCGTCAAAAACGTCGCGAAGGTTCTGATCCGGTCGCCGGAATCCGTCGTCGATTTCGGCAGCGCTTCGCTTCTCGCTCTTCGTACCGAGTTCTCGAGAATTTGAGAGAGTGGACTTAGAGTTGTGAGGGAAAAAGGTAGAGGATAGGGGTCTTTATATAGGGCTAGGCTAGGGTTAGGGTTTGGATTAAAAAATATTTTAAAAAATATTTTAAAACATTAAAAATTCATTAAAAATCATTAAACCTAGGAGTAAAAGGGATTTATTGGCCAAATCAAAACCGATCCAAGTATAATAAGTGTGCAAGAGGGTTGACCAAGTCAAGAGCCAACTTTTCTCAGTTGGTGACTCGGTCGTCCGGCCAAGTCCGGCCGGCGGCGCCGGACCGAGTCGGCCGAGTCTCCGGCAGGCGGCGCCGAGTCGGGCCAAGTCAAGGGTCCAATGGCCGGGGGTTTTCCTGAGGAACAACTTGGTATTTTTACTTTTTGTTGTCCAGTACATATTTTGGGAGTTATGGCCTTTTTACCGTTGACTTCCAAAAAAAATAAATAAATAAATACAAAAATAATGTGGGGCATGGGATTTGAACTCCGGTGGCTTGGTTCAGCAGTGCAAGGTATTACCAATGAGCTACAAGCTCCTTCTTGTAATTATTGTAAGGAATTAGATACTTAAATTGTTTCCAGCAATATTAATACTCCAAGTATACACTATATTTAAAGCAATTTTTTTGGTATACAAAATTGGAGTTGTTACATTTTGGAAGTGCTTTGAACGGTTTAAGGATCTGCTTGTCCAATATCCTCATCATGGAATACATAGATGGGATCTGTGCCGAATTATATATGAGGGCATTACTCCAGCGACAAAGAAGATACTTGAAACCATGTGTCAATGCAATTTCATGTCCAAAGACGATGCTGAAGCTTGGAAATTTCTGGAAGATCTCGCTGAACACACTTTGCAGTGGGAAAGCGTTAGACCATCATCTAAGGGAGGTAACCATCAGCTCGATATTTCCATCGCCGTAAAAGCCTAAATGGCAGCAATACAAAAAAAACTCGACGCTATGGAGAACAAATTCTCATCAATCTCCCTAAACCAGGATACACTTCGCAAGACCGTACGTGGTTGCTGTTCCGATCCATCACATCTGACAGAAGAATGTCCTTTAAATACACTGTTTCAAGGTCAAGAACACACTAATGCTACTTTTCAGCAGCGGCCTAAAAATGTTCCTTATTCTTCCACGTACAATCAGGGATGGAAGAATCATCTTAATTTTGCTTAGAACCAAAACCAAACCCAAAATCAAAACCAGTTCCAAAGCAATTATCAAAGACCTTCTCCACAGCAGCAGCAACCACACCCACAAAGTCAGCACCCCTTTCAATCGCAACCTTTTCAAAATCCGGCCAACAATTCTACACCTTATAACAGTTCTTTCCAAACGGCCGAGAACGAAAACTCATCTGCACTCGAACGAAGCGTGGATATGTTTATTAAATGCAATCGACGGATGAAATAAAGTCTTCTATCTGATCATTAACACAGACCACTACCTTCCACGGTGAAAGTATAAAATCGATAGAAGCACAACTTGCACAAATAAATGCCGCGATGAGTGCGAGAGAAAAAGGGAAACTTCCATCTCAACCACTACTGAATCCTGGCCACTCACAAAGTCATAATGTGAGTGCCGTTACCACGTTGAGATCAGGAAGAGTGTTGAACAATTAAATGGGTGAACAGATTGATGATGAGGAATCAATTGAAACCACGGCTTCCACTTCTTGCCCTATTTCGTCTAGTCTCCCATCTTCTTCCGAGCCTATTTTTCGTTTTCCCCAAGGCTCGAACACTTCGCCCACTTCCTCGAATCTACCTAAAACGATCCCCACTCCAATTTTGGGATCGATTCCATCCCCACAAACTTCTCCACAAATGTTGGACCCAAAACTTATTGATAAAGCTCCATTTCCAAACAGGTTGAGGGCCAACAAACCTAACGCACAAATGGAGAAGGTTGTGGAAATGTTTAAGCAAGTTAACATAAATATCCCTCTCCTAGATGCTATACAACAAGTTCCGTCTTATGCGAAAATCCTTAAGGACTTGTGCACTCAAGTGCCGAAAAAGGTATTCATGACAAGTAACGTGAACACAGCTTTTACCCAACAATTGCCTAAGAAACGTAATGATCCCAGTTGTCCTACAATATCTATAACTATTGGGGGGAAAAGCATCAATCGTGTTCTACTTGACCTCGGCGCTAGTGTTAACTTGCTTCCATATTCCGTCTATGAGCAGCTAGGTATAAGAGAGTTGAAACATGCCCACTGTACTCTCCAGATGGCAGATCGATCTATCGTCCAACCTAGGGATGAACTAGAGGATGTGTTAATCAAAGTCGGGGATTTATATTCCCTGTGGACTTTATTGTTTTAGATACACAGCTTGTGGCGAACCCACGCAACCAAATCCCGGTGTTACTCGGTCGACCTTTCCTAGCAACTTCTAAGGCTGTCATTAATTATCGTAACGGTTCTATGAACTTATCCTTCGGGAAGATGACAATTGAGCTTAATATTTACAAGCTAGGAAGTCAACCATCTGAACCTTCTGCTCATTTAATCGATGTCTGTTCCATCAACAAGATAGCTTCCGACAGCTGCGAAGCTGAAGTACTTTGCTATGATGATCTTGATAACACTAGTGCGATATTGTTTGATCTGGAAAATTATTATAGTGAGAATATCTTCAATGAGTACATCCCTGAGTTTGAATCTGTTGACTCGTCACAAAAGTCAGTAGCGCTTTCCGAGTCAATAACCTATACAAGTTATGAACCTCTTAGGGAGTCCGAGTATCATTCCCTTACCCCACCTTCTATTGTGTCTCCGCCAATACTAGATCTCAAACCGCTATCTTCTCATCTTAAATATGCATATTTAGGAGAGAATGAGTCTTTGCCCGTGATCATATCCGCTTCTAAAAGTATGTTAGAATGGATGACTCCTGTCGTGGTGGTGTACTCGCAGGTGATGGAGTCACCCTCTCTAAAGAGATGTCTTTTAGACTGATGAGAAGAGGGACTGGCATGAATAACATATTATTTGCTTAGGCAATTGAGTCAATCATGCAATGTCTTGTACAAAACCAGATAGATAATGTATCAGGTATTCTGGTTTTAGATCTAGATTTGGGAAGTTTCCCAATCGAGTACTTAGACAGCATTCTAAAAGTATTTTAGAATGGACGACTCCTAACGTGGTAGTGTACCCGCAGATGATGGAGTCGCCCTCTCTAAAGAGATGTCTTATAGACTGATGAGGAGAGGGACTTGCATGAATGACATATCATTTGCTTAGGCAATTGAGTCAATCATGCAATGTCTTGTACAAAACCAGATGTTGCTTTTATACTTACTGTAGCAAGCAGATATTAATCCAATCCTGAAGAAACAAAGGAAATCTATTATGAACATAAGAGCATGTTCTTGGTATAAGGTAACAACAGCCTCTTTTGGGAGGCGGTTATCGGTTCAGGCTTCTAAGGTGACCTAGATGACAGAGATATCTCTGTCAGAGTTTTGAGTTTAGCATCTTCTGAAAATCGGTATATTAGATAGTGTTTCAATAGGGATGCTGAGGTAATCATGGTGCATGATGCTGGTTATGACTCAACAGAGGATACAGCCCAAGAAGTTTTTTGGATGGAATTGTTCATTGATGAAGTTGGTCCCATAAAGTATCCAGACAAATTCTTGAGGTGGGGTATCACTCAGTTTGGGAGATTGTTGATCTCCGCAAAGTTGAGATATAGAGAGATGAAGTTGGAACATTATAGCGGATCCACTCACTGAGATTGTTTCTCGACCACATAAGTTTCACAAATATAGTTTGCGAAACTGATTGGTAGAGAAGTTGGGTATTCGGTAGCACACGAGCTGTGGGTATGCGATACCGCAATAATTGGTCTTAAGTGCAAGTAGGAGATTGTTGGATATAGTGCTCTCAAGGCAATTATTATGATTGCAAGTAGGCTATTATGATAATTGAGTGAGGACCTATACAGGTAGAACAATCTTGCTCGAAATGATAATATTCTATCTGGTTTTCATCATTCATGAAACCCGTAGGATTCTTGCTGGACTACCAGCATTATGGTGGCGATCATATACATTGGAGCTGGGTTGTCCATAAACATATCCTTAAATGTTCTTAGTCGTGGAAGTATCGAGACCGGGCATCGATATTCCGGAGTAGACTGGTGTATACGTTTCTAGACCCCGACGAGGGGCGGTGGCCGGTCTCATAAGCCATTGGTGTTGTGTCACCTAAGATAGTATACATGTGCTCATTAGAAGTGAGTACACCGGACGGACTCGCTTATATCTATCGTCAGATGAAAGTTCTCAGGTGGCATGAGTACAGGTTAGTCCTTTGACCTGAGATCGTCATTTGTCTCGTGTGAATTCCCACCGTACTTTGATTACTACCCTACCGGGACTCAAAGGAGTAGTGCAAACAGGTTTTAATTAGGTACAGTCCCGAGCCACATGGAGACAGTAGTCGATTGTCAAGGATTCGTCTCTCCTGTATTAGGAGTCGATGTTGCGCTGTGTTCGGTTGGCCATCACCCTAAGTCCGTGGTCACGATGGATGAGATTTACTGATAGTTGATCGGTAGTATCTTTGTTGGTGATTAGCTTGACTCCGACACAACTTATCGAGTTGTTAGGGGTCTGACGTTATCCACCCTCTAGACCCGATATGCGATATTCTTAAATGAAGAGACTGGACTGTACGGAGATTGTCGCATTCAGGCTTAGTAGGATAAGCACGTACTTGATTATTGACCCCCTTTCGGTAAGTACCTGGGTAGCCGTTACGTACAGCTAGTGCCGCTGACGTACTTGTGGTTAAAGCTACTGCCAGCGTATTGTCAAGTCTTTAGAATCCTCCACAGAGGGTTTTCCCGGTTCAGGCGATAGATGCAGAAAATGTACATCGGTACGTGCAGGGGTCCGATTAAATACGTGTACGGGATACACGGGCTTTAATCGGACGGTTGATAATACTAGCCGGCTTAAGATTAAGCTAGATTATTAAATCAGGTTTTAATTTTATAATTTATATATATATATTAGTATTATTGTTCACTATTTATTTTCTCTCTTTGGTGCTATCTGTATTTTTATACATATATGCATATATGTAGCGATACATATACCGGATGAAGTATTCCGTATTTATACGGGAATGTTTCTAGAAGGACACCCCATATTTGATTTTCTTTTTAGAAAATCAAATGGAACTAAGGTGGAGGGTGAGGTGGCATGAAGCATGGTTGTATACATGTAGAAAGGTATGACTTTGGTTTTAAAAATGAAAAAAAATCATTTGTGTTCATTATTAATTCATGATGGTAAAAAGTAGTAGCCATTCTTTATACACTTGAGATTTTTTCCTACATGCTGGTTCATGCTTCATGGTTGAAAGAGACGGTCATTTTTCTCATCTCTTCTCCTCCTTTTTGCTCTCTTGAGCATGGATATTGAGAGAAAAGATTAGTGAGAAATTCCTACATCACCTGCAATCCATCCTTAGTAAGTTTGGAGTGTCGGTCGTAGCATTTATTGGTTTCCCTCGAGTGGATCTTCTTAGACAAGGGTGATCGTCTTTCAAGCGTGTTCCCGGTGTCTACGAGCTTGGAGGGGTCTTCCATAATTAGGTGGAAATGCGTCGAAGGTTGTATTTTTCTATACTCTTGCTTGTTTGATTTGCTAGTTTAGGTGTTTAGTGTGAATTTTAGGTTATGTGTGTTTCGTACTTGCATAAAATTTTTGTTTTCGCTTCCGTCTTGACTGCAGCATCCGCAGCGTGAGCACTGCACACCGGGACATGCTGGAACAAAAAAAGCAGTTTGCAGGGAATGGCGAAATGCCTCCAAGCCCTCGCAACTACGGCCACAGATTCCGCTTTTGCTGCTTCCTTACGATCCCGACACCACCACACGCTTATTCCTAAACCCTGCAGATGGCAAAGTTGGCAGCTTTCAAATTACCACTAGCCCAAGGTCGCATAATCTCTGTGCGTCATCCTCGGGCTGGCTCGTCACCATCAACAAAAACCTCACCCAGCTAGCTTTCTCTGCTTAACCCCATAACCCTTGCAACAATCCCACTTCCTTATATTCCTGCCTCCTTCTCGGGCTCCCTCACAACAGATGAAAAGGACGGCTTGCTTTCTTGCGGCGGCTACATATCCTGCCGTGCCTTCATGGGCTCATACCCAGATACCCTTGAAGACTGCATCGTGGCCTTTAGGCTTATCGATAGCAATTCAGGTCGGCATGTTCTTCTACTGCAACCTGCAGCGAGACATGATGTGGGTAGAAAGAAACGCTGGCCCAAATGGCATTGCGTCTCTTGCGTTTGGCCACGGGAGGTTTTATTTTCCGGATGATGGATCTCTGGATCAGATGTTAGCTTCCGTTGATCTGCGGTGAGTGGAGATAAGCAGCCGAGATTGAGTTGGGAGGTTGCCTCCTGAAGCGTGTGGATCTCAATGGGCTTGAAGTGGTTAAAGCCGAGTTACCTGTAAGGAAGTCTCGGGGTGGTTATGGCACCGAGAACCCTCCGACAATCAAGTTAGACGAGCTAAATGGGCAGAGTAGCGATCTATTGGGGTAAAATTGCCATAACTGAGTCGTCTGAGAGAGGGATTTATATAGTGGCGGCCATGGGCTGGCGGGCGCGAGATTCACACCGGCCGTTACGCCCCTGGTGTTACGCCTGCGTGAAAGACGGGATTCCCCGCTGATGACGAGATACGCTCGTAAATGGGGGAACGCGATGGCGTGGAACGCGGGATCATGGGCGGCGGGTATCTCACGTCCGGCACGATTCGCGGAGCCGTGGCGGAGACGCCTGCTATCAATGCTGCGGGTCGGTCGATGAGACCGAGGAATCTAAGCTCGGCGGGAGGCTCGGGAACGACCGGGAGGCCGAGCAAGCTTGGTTCTATGATAGTTTGGAGGCGAGCTAGGGGGCTGAAGGAACTCAGCGTGTGGGAAGGCTCGGAGGCAAGCCGACGGTTGCTTGTAAGGCGAGCCTAGGAGTGATCTGGAAGGCCACCGAACGTCAGGAACATCCTCGGGTCGAGGGCCCGGGGCATGCTTCCAATGTACCGTTCTTGATCCTTTCTCGTAGGCTTTGTGACACGTCACTTGCCACGTGTCATGATCTGGGAAAACCTCGGTATCGAGTATCATAATTATCCCCCACTCTCGTCTCGACCCATTAATGGGTCGGGTCGAGATTGGTATGACCGATCACCCGGGTAAGCCCCTATTTGAAGATATCGTCGGTGCGTATTCCCGGGCAATTGATTGTATTTTCTTGGTGACGTCAGCGGATCAGGGAAAAGATCCCGCATTAAAGAGGATGCGCCGATTCGGGCGTATGTTCATTGGAGCGCCAGGTCACGTGTCCGACGCTGGTTGGCTGACGTGATAGGCCGCTGGTGTTCTCACGCCCGATGGGACACGCCCGATGCGCGTACGACAAGTGGGGCGTCGACAGCCGTTGAATGCGTAGTGTCATTTGGCGGGAGACGATTGGTGCCGCTGGATGTGTTTGCCGATTGTTATAAATAAAAGTGGGGTTCTCCCGAGGGTCCACACTTCGCTATAATTTCCTCTTCCCTCCGTGTGTTAGCTCGGCGCTCTTCCCTTTAGGTCGGATTTCCTGTGTTCTTCCCTCAGAAGTCCCCTTCCTCTGCTCAGGTTAGATGTCTTCCTCTGAGGAGTTTGTCGAGATAGTTCGGATAGAGTCTAGGGAGTCTTCTGCAGCTTCCTCCTCTTCATCAGGGTCGGAATCTTCCCGGGAGGTTAGGGTTAGTCGCGCTTCCCGGGGTCGTGCAGTGGGGACGGTCCCCAAAGCATAGGTCAGGGGCGTCCGTGATGCGTCATCCATATTAAGGCATGCGGACGAGCTTGCCACCATCCGGGCTCGCTTCAACATTCCTCCCGGCTACTCGCTTCGTCTGATCGGGAAGGGGGAGAAGGCAGATCAGGTATGGGGCAAGGAGATTGCCTTGTACCTAGAAGCCTTTTGGGCCGGAATACGCCTGCCCTTCTGTCCCGAGATGAGTGTGGCGTTGAATTGTTTTCAGTTAGCCCCAGGCCAGTTAATGCCGAACTCTTGAAGGATTCTCCTTGGGTTCCTGGTCCGGTTAAAATTGCGGGAGATCCCTTTCAGTTTGAGCCTTCTCCTCTCCACCCTCTGCTAAAAAAACCATCCCGGCACTCGCAAGGACGAGCCGAGCTGGGTATACATTTCTTTTAGAAAGCACCGGGGAGGTGCTGCCAGGTCGGGGGTCGTCGTAGTACCTTCTTCCATCCACGAATGGAAGAAGAAGTGTAAATCCCCGTTCCCCAACTATAAAATTTTCCTGTATTTTCCTAATCCCGTTTGTCTACCGATTTTTCCTCGTATTTTTCGTTTGTAATTGGTTACTCGAGTTTCAATATTTAACTTAATCAAAACCATAGATTTATTTCCAATTATCACCTAAGCCTACTATAAAACCCCAGCCCATTCCCAAATTCTTTATTTTTCCTTATCCTCAGCCCACACAAAACAAATAAAATATTAAAGAAATTAACCCCGGCCCACTCTTCTCCTCAGCCCACGAACATTAAAAAGAAATTCTTTAAATTAAAAACCTCAGCCCAAAGCCCACGCCCGTTTCCCCCAGCCGACCCGACCCGCTCCTATTCTTTCTCCTTCCCCAACGGATAACTACCTCCTTTCCCGCTCACCACTGCATTTCGCGATACGCCTCCTCCGCCGCAGCTCGCGCCCACGCCCACGCCCCCGCTCGTGCGCCGTTACCCCCACGACGCGCACCCCTCGTCTCCCTTATCTCCCTCACACCCTCGCTCCTCTCTCATTTTCCAAATTCATCACCTCTCTCTCTCTCGAAAACCCATTAACCCCACCGAGCACCCAACTCCGCTCGACCCCCTCCAACGACAACAACCCCCTCGGCGACCCCATACTTCCTCCCTCACACTCAACTCACTCCTCACGAGCCCTTGCACCCACCAATCGACTCCCCTGCACTCCCAACCCACTACACCCGAGCTCGACCACCACCTGCCGACGCCGGTGAGCTTCTCACCTCATCGTCGACCCCCTGCACCCTCCTCGTCATCGACATCATCACCAACGCCTCCACAACTTCCAAGCCCAAGCCACTATCTCTCTCTCTCTCTTCAAAAAATTACAAAACCCAAAAACCCACACACAACCCGACACCCTCTTGCTCATCGCCGGAGCGCCGCCGTCGACCGTCGTCGACCCCAGTGCACTCGCAGAGGACCACTGAGCACCCCTCAACTTCCAGTGACCGTGCAACGGCTCCGGGCAACTCCGACATCAAATCCGTATCGCGGGCCAAGCTCGCGCAAATCGATTCACTCCGTTCGTCGCGCGATCGTGATGCCGCTGCTGCCGTGCAACCCCGAGACGTTTTCAGGCAAGTAATTTACTTGCTACATGCTAATCCACTCGTATTTCAAATTCAAACGGATAAGTTATGAAATTCCTTTTCCCGATAAAATTTAGTGACATATGTGTTCGATGCTAGGCCCCAATGAAAATACTTGCCTAAGTTGACGGAATTAAATTGTCTGTGTTGGCTCTTGTAGTGATGATTATCCTGTAAAAATCTTACTGGAAAATACGAATGTTAGTGACTAAAATGAATACCCCCAAATATACCGATAAAACTAGAAATTTCCTGTATCTGAAAATGATTAAAATCACTGTAAATTATGTACATACTGGAAAGATGCGTTCGAGGGCTTAAATAGAAGACGACTCGACAAACTTTAACTCTATGTAAGCTTCTGATGTTTTCTGTACTGTAACTGCGACGATATTTAGATGGGAGTGCGACTCTGGACTGCAGTCCAGAGCGACTCTGATTACTGCTTACTGTCCCAAAATGTGTGTCACTTTGTTTCCTGAATTCGTATGTTACGGAACTTTGCAGTGGATTAAATATGGATCTGTTAGCTAAACAAAACAAGTGGTTTCATTCCGTTTCATTGCCGTTTGCTATTTAATTTGTAAATAAAAATGGCAGAACGTATAACAGTCCAGAACAGATTCAGAAGTGACATACTAATGTTAAACTGTGTATAACTTTCGACGTACAGACGCGATTGAGGATCCTTCTATTGCGTTGAATACCCCATTGTAAACCCTAGATTCTATTCAACTGTAGCATCGCTAAATTCTGAACCCAACTGGGTGTAATTCGTGTCGCGAAACGGACGTTCAGTTCAGAAACTGAATTTCCAGCCGCGAGCACTTAAAATGAAACAGCTGTATCTTGAATACCGGAAACCCGATTGAACTGAAACTAATTTTGATGAATTTATGACTGAGTGTGCTATTTATCGTATTTGTATCATTTCGTTTAATTCTAAACATATGAATTTATGAAATTTTTGTAAGCTGCATATTGATTCATGACATCATAGTTTGTTAATGGCATGCATACGCATATCTTACACCATTGCCATATACTTAGTGTTGATGCGAGTTAGAGTCAGTGGACATTACATTATCGTGCGTGATTGATGTTAGTTTAGAAGTGACGAGTACACCAATGGAAAGTGAACATTCATGACAGTGATTGATACAGTGAACAGTGACAAAACCGTGCCATTGGTATACTTGTACACGACTAAATCAAGATCATAAATAGTGTAAACCTGGGGAAAAGGGGAAATCGAAGTGGAAAGAGTATCGTATTTAGCGGGACCGTGTTTTAGAGGATGATCATTCGAGCAGCGATATATATATTAGGTAGGATCTAGCGGTCCGGCTGACAGGGTTATGTCCCGGGCGTGTGGGCCGTTGTCTCGGGTATGTACGAGACTCCTGTTAAACATGATCCTCCTTTCCACTATACGATTTCAAACATGACCTAGAGGCCGATAGGGACACAGATCATATTTTGCATCATATAGTGACATAGTGATTACTCGCATTGTACTTTCACTGTTATTACCTCTTTTATCTGTTTCATCTTATTATAATCATATTGTTATTGTGTCGCTCTGACGACCTGAGTATGCATGCTCAGATCCCGTGGAAGAACCAGCGCAGGAGATGGATCTATCTTTCAAGTTCACGGAGATCTAGTCTGGTGTACTTTCTTTCTTTACTGCTTTCCATAAAAGAGATCGTGAAATTGAACTTGGTTAGTAACTATTCTTGTTATTTGCAATTTGTGAACAATGGATTTTAATGTAATAATTTAGTGATGTAATTTCCTTTACTACTGTGCTTTATTTACTGCTTACCATGTAATGCTAGAAGCCGAAGTGTGACTACGGCGGGATGATTCCTTGACCGTAGGAGCATGGCTGGCCTAGTCATCCCTCGTTTTCCGTATTTTGGGAAACGGGGTGTGACATGGTTTAGTTGGTATCAGAGTCAGGTTTAGTATCAAGGGATAACATTAACTATACTGTATTACGTTATTCTCGTTTCACTACTCTTGATTTTCATCCTTGAATCTGATCTTATCCTTTTGAATCTTCCAGTGATATGACGTCCCTGAACGACCCCTCCTCGGACTCCAGCTCTCAGGACCGCACGGAAAGAATACTTAGTGCACTGACCTCTCTCGCGAAGCTCAGGAAAGGAAGACAGACTTACTCGCTGAGGGACTCAGGGCGATTACCACCGCAGGAGGACCCTCCGCACTCATTACTGCCCCCGAGGGCGCTACCCCACCAGCTTATCATGCTAGGGCTGGTACCGTATTAGACTTCCGACGGTTACATCCAGCTGCATTCACAGGGCTAGCTGAACCCCTTGAGGCCGAGCAATGGCTGGTGAACATGGAGAACTTACTGACAGCCGACAGGGTTCCAGAGGAAGATAGGGTGGACGTGATAAAGATCCAATTGGAAGATGAAGCCCGTACATGGTGGTCGGTGGAAGAAAGCAGGCTAGACGGGCCAATTGAATGGGGCAAATTTAAGGAGTGCTTCCTAGATCATTATTTTCCTTCCACAGCCAAGGCAGAAATGGAGGAAAGGTTTATTCTTTTGAAGCAGAATGGACGCCCAGTGGACGTATATGCGGCAGAGTTCAACCGTCTGAGCCGTTTTGCTCCATACATGGTCGTTTCAGAGGCCACCAGGGCCAGACGCTTCCTTCATGGGCTAGATTTCGAGTTGCAGCAGTTGATTACATCACTGGATTTGCAGACTTTCGCACAGGTACTCAACGCGGCGAGAGTTCAGGAGCAATTGATTAACACGTTCAGGAGACCCCAGTCGTTTCAGCACGTACCCATGCGCCTTCTTGAGGAGCCATACCAGTTCACAGGCCTGGAACGACACAAATGAAGCGCCCGTTCGTACCGCAGCATCGCCCCCAGAGACAAAACGCAGTTTGCGGCTACTGCGGTAGAGGTGGGCATACGCAGAAGGATTGTCGTCGTGCCAAGGGACAGTGTTTGATTTGCGGATCCAGTCAGCACAGGATTAGCGGTTGCCCTGAGCGAGCAGAGATACAGGGAGGTTCTGGATCGTCGCAACAGAGGCCACAGGAGCAGAGGCAACCCTTTACAGGTCGCGGTCAGGGACGGGCTTTCACCTTGACCACCGAGCAGGCAGAGGCGTCAGGAGACGTGGTTACAGGTACTCTACTCGTACATTCCTTGCTAGCTAGAGTACTATTTGATTCTGGAGCATCACATTGTTTCTTGTCTGAGTATTTCACTGATACACACTCCATACCACATGAACCACTAACCAAGGGCTGGGAGATACATACTGGTAATGGCATTATAATATCTAGTCGAGAATTTAGATCATGTCCGGTTGTAGTGTGTGGTAGGGAATTCTATGCGAATTTCCTTCTGATTGGGACAGGCAGTTACGACGCAATTCTCGGAATGGATTGGATGAGTACCTTCCATGCAGTTATCGATTGCCGTGCAAGGAATGTGATCTTCCGCATTCCCAATCACCCAGAGTTTATGTTCGAGGGCGGAAGCGAATCTTTGGAGCCAGCCAAATACAGAGCCAAGCCCAAGGAGCTGACAGCGATGGAGGTTGATGAGAGCACAGCCCCAGAAATTGTTCGAGACTTTCTGGACGTATTTCCTAAAGATCTACCAGGTCTACCCCCTCCCCGCATCTTGGAGTTCTCGATCGATTTGATTCTAGGTACAGCCCCAGTATCCAAGGCCCCATACAGAATGGCACCAGTTGAGTTGGCGGAATTGAAGAAGCAAACTGAAGAGCTATTGGAGAAGGGATTTTGTCACGCCCCGCTTCCCAATGTACGGCGAAGTGGTCGTGACGAGGCCCGCTACGTATGTACTCAGAAGTACATACGCTAAGCGTAACTAAGCAATATAAAATAATCACAAGAGACAAATGAGATTGAGATAACAGCAACTTTTATTAGTAACATTCTTTATACAATGCATGAAATGAAAATACAACTGGAATGAAAAAAGAAAGCAAGGCTTAAACAGTGGCATAATAATAAAAGGAAATACTGGAAAGAACAAGTACAAAGTCTAGAGCTCTGGATCTTCTTGGAACTGCTCCAAATCATCAGTTGTTGGCTCGGTCTCAACTTGGTCCAACGCACCTGACGACATTCAAAGAAGAAAGAAATAGAATGTCGTCAGCGAACAGGTCGCTCGGTAAGTCCCAAAGAAAAGTGGAGTGAGAATGGCAGAGTAACAGTATTTTCTAGAGTATTATGTTGTAGAATATTATGGAATATTGTTTAACGCAGTTGTTTGTAGCTTGGTACAGAAGAATGCCAGTGTATACGAGGGGGATCTCTATATGCTAGAGATCAGTGCAAACGGAGAGTACAAGGAACCGTTATGCCACGGTACAACAGCAACAGTATTCATGTTAGGTGTCTTAATCTGACCACCTCATTCCACTTTTAACATCTTCCGTACCAATCTACCCCTTTAAACCCCGTAATGTTTTAACAGTGTTGTAGTAATGGAATATGTAAATTGAGTGACTGACCAAAACCATGATATCAGTAAACATGTTGCAACTGTATAATCAGGTAAATGGAATATCAGGATAATGGAATGAATATCCATGGTTTGATTCAGTCAAAAAAATGAATATATTGTTAACTGTATTCAGGGATTCATGATTTCAAGTTGTGTTGGAATATGATTGAAATATAGATTGACTTGAACTATATTCAAGTCAGAATTAGTCAGACTCTAACCCGAGTCAGACTAAAAGAAAGATAATTTGAAGTTCAATATTAGCTAGGGGCCTTATTGTAATTTGTGAAACTTGAGGGGGGTTTATGTAAAAAGTACTTTTGTATAGTTTTCAAAATATACCTCAAGTATTTAATAATCGTCTTTATTATTGTAATGGATGTGAATTTTATTTGTGTTATTCTAGTGAATATATCCTAATAAAAGTATTAATTGTTTATTTGAAATTCGTGGTATTTTAATGTAACTTTTAATCTATGATTTTTAGGAAAAAGTGGAAACTTGATATTATAACAAAATAAGTGTTTAAATGATAATTATATATAATAAAACACTTAAATGATTTTTAAATGAATATTTTATTTACAAAAAAATATTACTTTCCTTAAATATTGTATTTAAACCTTTCGAGACCGAATGCTCCTTGCGGAGGTCTGAATCTCGCACTACTAGCCTGCGGGTGCACGATGAACCGTGCTATCCCTAACAGGTTCCCCATGAATGGGTTGTAATGGCACTTTGCTCAGGTTTTATAAATACTTTTAATTTAGGGAAAAGATTTTCTAAATATAGGGTATTTATTTGTAAAAGTATATAGTTCTCCATATTTTAGTTGTTAGGGTTTCCTAGACCATCTAACCTATATTCTATGGTCTAAACGATGAGTCATTAGAAGCCTCAAATCGCCTCTTCACCGTCGAATGCAGCCAGGTAAGTGCCAGGTAAGTGGGAAGGAACCACAGTCGTGGGCCTAATTAAAAACCACTAGCCTTAGACACACTTGCCTAGACCCACAAGACAGTTTAGATAAACGATCGATGTCCATGACCAATCGTGCTTTCATTTTATATAAGTTTTATTTAGAAAAGTTTACAATTTAAGGGTTAAACTAAAAGTTATAAAGGTTATGGTATTTTAGTGAAAAAGTCCTATAATATCGTATTCTGTATTTTTGTTATTTATCAATTAGGGTTATAATGAGTGTGTGTAAGGGTAGGTCATTACCCCGTGACTTATATTAAGTTTTGGTGAAGTTTCAAGGTGAAATGAGTTATGTTAAAGTTAAGGGTATTAAAGTGCAAGAATACGGTTTCCATAAACGTTATCATTTCATGTGTGAAATTTCATCCAAATTGAATGAAACAAGTTTTGTTATCAAAATAAACATGATTAGGAGTGGGGTATCTAAATAGAACATTAAAATTTAACTTGATGGTATTTTTATGCAAGAAATACGATTTTCTAAAGAACTTATCATTTCATGTGGAAAAGTACAATTAAATTTGATTTAAGGGTGATTAATAGTCAACATGCAAGAGGGTTGATAATATGTATTAGGTGACAAGTGGAATTTTTAAGAAAAACCGAATCGGAAATCGGTTTGTCCGATTTCCGTCGGGTTTCAAAAAGTCGTATTTTGCAAATATAGAAAAGAGAGGTAGAAGGTTGGGACTTACGGGTTTGGACAAGCTAAGCGTTCTAAAAGGTGTGGTGGTTGTCGATTCGTTGGAAACGTCACGTTGGTCTTGATCCGGTCGCCGGAATCCGTCGTCGGTTTCGGCAGCGCTTCGCTTCTCGCTCTTTGCACCAAGTTCTCAAGAGTTTTAGAGAGTATGCTTAGAGTTGTGAGGGGAAAAGGTAGAGGGTAGGGGCCTTTATATAGGGCTAGGCTAGGGTTAGGGTTAGGGTAGATGAAAAGTTAAAAAATAAAAATGTGATAAAATGTAATAAAAATGTATTAAAAGTGGAGTAATTTGGGGTTTTAAAGATCTCTGGAAGTGGGATTGGGTTGAAACTTTGCAGGTGGGTAGGGAATACCAAAATACACAACTTTCATGTTGTGACCCTTGCCGGAATCGGCCTAAAAGGGGGTGACTCGGCCATGACTCGGTCGGATCACTGAGTCGGCCGAGTCAAGGCCGAGTTGGCCGATTCCCGACCGAGTCCGGTGACCTGGATCTCCCCCGACGGTCCATCTACTCTCTGCAAGTGTTACATCTTTGGGTGTAGTGGGGTTTTTGTGAGATATGCACGTGTAAACTCTTGGTATTCTAAAGGTTTTTTTAAAAAATCAATAATAAAAATAATGTGGGGTATGGGATTCGATCTCTGGTGGCTTAGTTCAGCAGTGCAAGGTATTACCAATGAGCTACAAGCTCTTTCTTGTAATTATTGTAAAGAGATAGATACTTAAAGTGTTATCAGCAACATTAATACTCCAAGTATACTTCAATTTTAAATCAAATTTTGGTATACAAAAATTGGAGTTGTTACAATCTACCCTCCTTACAAAAATTTCGTCCTCGAAATTTACAACTTTTATTTAAGGACTAATTTACAAAAAAAAGGTGCGGATATCTTGCACGCATCTCATCTTCCCTTTCCCACGTGGATTCTCCTGGAGTGTCTTTTCTCCACATTATCCGGACCAAATTAACTTCCTTGTTCCGAAGTGTCTTTACCTTTCTATCCAGGATCTCAACAGGTTGTTGCTCACAAGACAAATCGGGCTGTATCGTAAGCTCGGAATGATCAAGTACATGGCTGGGGTCACTCACATACTTTCTGAGTTGGGATATATGGAACACGTTATGCACTCCTTCCAATGAGGGTGGAAGCGCTAATCGGTATGCCACTTCACCGACTCGTTCGAGTATGTCGAACGGTCCAATATATCTCGGACTCAACTTTCCCCGTCTTCCAAATCTGATCACTCCGCGGTTCGGAGATATCTTCAAGAATACATGGTCTCCTGGCTGGAACTCCAAGTGTCGTCTCTTTGCATCAGCCCAATGTTTCTGTCTATCTTGGGCTATGCGCATTCTTTCTCTGATAGTACGAACCACATCCACGGTCGCTACTATCATCTCTGGTCCAAGGAGTTCCCTATCTCCGATGTCGTCCCAACTTAATGGCGATCGACACTTCCTTCCATATAATGCTGCAAAAGGTGCCATTCCTATGCTTGCTTGGTAGCTGTTGTTGTACGCGAACTCCACAAGATGCAAGTGATCTTCCCACGATCCTTTGAAGTCGAGCATACATGCTCTGAGCATATCCTCCAAGATCTGAATAGTTCGTTCCGACTGACCATCTGTTTGTGGATGATAAGCCGTGCTGAAGTTCAGACTTGTTCCCAAGCTAGCTTGCAGACTTTGCCAAAATTGCGATCGGAACCTAGTGTCACGATCGGAGACAATGCAGACTGGTACTCCATGAAGTCTCATAATTTCCTGTTTGAGTTCATGGGTATCAGAGATAGTACATTATGAAGAATTTCGTTTAAATCTAAATTAGATTATTACCTCCATGTACTTCTTCGCTAATGTCTCAGTTGATTGGCCAACTCGAAATGGGATGAAGTGAGCCGACTTTGTGAGTCGATCCACAATGACCCAAATCGCATCGTTACCTTTTGTGCTGCGAGGAAGAGCAGTTACAAAGTCCATCGTAATGTGCTGCCACTTCCATTCTGGAATTGGTAACGGTTGAAGTAATCCAGCAGTCCTGTGATGTTCAGCCTTTACTTGCTGACACACCAAGCATTTTGCGACGCTTCTGGCTACTTCACGCTTCATACCATGCCACCAATAATTCTGACGTAGATCCTTGTACATTTTGGTACCTCCAGGATGTACTGAATAGGGAGAGCTGTGAGCTTCTCTCATTAACTCTTCCCGAACAGGACCCTTTGGTACACACAATCTGCTGCCGTATCTCAAAGATCCGTCTTCGTGGATGATGAAATCTGTTCTGAGTCCATTCTCCACTTGTTCTCTGATCTTTTGCAACTTAGCATCGCTGGCTTGAGCTGCTTTGATCTGATTGACAATGGTTGATTGAACTTGTAGATTCATCAAATTTGAAACATCACCTGGCATGACTAGTTCGATCTCCATCTGATGTAGGTCTTGCTGAAGCTTCCACTGGGCGGTGAGATTCATTGCTAATGGTTGGCGACTAAGAGCATCAGGTACTACGTTCACCTTTCCTGGATGATATTGCAAATTGATGTCGAATTCCGCCATAAGTTCTAACCATCTTCTCTGCCGCATATTCAACTCCTTCTGGGTAAACACATACTTCAGACTTTTATGATCTGTGTAGATGTTCACTCGTTCACCAAGTAAGTAGTGGCGCCAAATTTTAAGAGCAAAAATAACGGCTGCCAACTCTAGATCATGCGTCGGGTAATTGCGCTCATGAGTCTTCAGTTGTCTTGAAGCATAAGCCACAACCTTACCGTGCTGATGTAGAACACATCCTAATCCTTTACCGGATGCATCGCAATGTACTTCGAATCCTCCAGATTGATCCGGTAATACAAGAATAGGTGCAGACGTCAGCCTCGACTTGAGTTCTACAAAAGCTTGCTCGCATGCTTCTGACCACACAAATTCTTCATCTTTTCGTGTGAGCTTGGTCAGGGGTGTTGCTATCTTCAAAAAGCCTTCAATGAATCTTCTGTAATATCCAGCTAAACCCAAGAAACTCCGAATATCCTTCACAGACTTTGGTGTAGGCCATTCGCTGACTGCTGAGACTTTTGTTGGATCCACAGAAATTCCTTCTCCTGATACGATGTGTCCAAGGAAACCAACTTGTTTTAACCAAAACTCGCACTTGCTGTATTTGGCATAAAGCTTATGTTGTCGAAGAGTTTCCAGGACAATTCGTAAGTGCTCCGCATGCTCTTTCCGGTTCTTAGAATATACCAGGATGTCGTCGATGAAGATGACAACGAACCTGTCTAAATACTCCCGGAAGACTTGGTTCATAAGATTCATGAAAATTGCTGGTGCATTGGTCACTCCAAATGGCATTACTAGAAATTCGTAATGTCCATAGCGAGTTCTGAAAGCTGTTTTGTGAATATCAGCTTCCTTGACCTTCACTTGATGATAACCTGAACGAAGATCTAGTTTAGAGAAGACACAAGATCCACTTAGCTGATCGAATAAGTCGTCGATGCGCGGAAGTGGATACTTGTTCTTAATAGTAACTTCGTTCAAGGCTCTATAGTCGATGCACATTCTATATGAACCTTCCTTCTTCTTCACCAACAGTACAGGTGCTCCCCAACTTGAAGTGCTGGGACGAATCCATCCTTTCGCCAGTAATTCGTCCAACTGTGTTCGTACTTCCTTCAATCCTTCCGGACTTAGTCTATAGGGTGCTTTGATTACTGGTTGTGCTCCTGGTACTAAGTCAATGCTAAATTCAAGAGCTCGATCAGGAGGCAAACCTGATATATCGTCAGGGAATACGTCATCGAACTCTCGAACTACCTCCGGTCTTGCTTCTTCTTCTGCATGAGCTGCCGCAACTATTGCTTCCCTTGGCTTTGCTTTGTAAGTGCTTGGCTCCAATGTACGGTCTCCACTCTTAAAGTAAAAGATCGGATGATCTGGAATCTCAAATACTACCCTCCTTTGGCGACAGTCGATGGTAGCATAAAAGGTTCCAAACCAGTCCATTCCTAGAACCACATCAAAGTTCGGTATGTCCAGTACTTTGAAGTCAGCGTAAAATTCTCGACTGCAGACGATGACCGGACACATGCTGTATCCCATAGTTGCCTTTAGAACACCATTTCCGGAACTGACGTTCCAGCAGGATACGAGCGGTGAGACTGGAATCGCATGGGTTCGGACAAACCGTTGCGACATAAAGCAGTGGGATGCTCCAGTATCAAACAGTGCAAGTGCAGGTAGTGAAGCTACTAGAATTGTACCTAAGGTATATGGGATAGGTTTTAGGTATAGGGAAAGTGTGTAGGTAACCAAAACTAGGAGATAAATTTAGGAAGGAAATTTACCAGTAATGACTTGGCCAGTGGCCTCAGCTTCTTCAACAGACATCATAAAAGCCTGGCGCTTCGGCACATTCCTCCTGGCCTGAGGAGCATTCCTCTGAACGTTCCTTTGGGCTTGATGGAACTGTCGAGGAGGTGGTGCAGCTTGTGGTCCTCTAGGTGATGCAGGTAGTGCAAGTCTGGTAGCAGGTGCTGGAAGAGCTGGTCGCTGCTGATAGTTGTTAGCTGGCCGGGTTGCAGCAACTGAGTTCTGCCTTTGAGGACAGGATCCAATGTCATGAGTGGCTGAACCGCAGATCAAGCAAAGGCGGTTGGCTCGACGGCAATCCTTCATCATATGTCCCTTTCTCTTACAGTAGGTGCAAAAGGCTGGGCTAGGGTGATGAGTTGGTACTCCGGGACGCCTCGGCACGAAGGATGGTCTGGACGTGGCTCCACCTGCCATCTGGTTGGCAGGACGCTTGACTCCTACAGAGTGAGGTCTTCCCCTCTCTTTTATCACTGCCTCGTAACTGCGGGCAGCTTCCAGGGCTTCCTCGTGAGTCAAAAACTTCCCGGTGGCTAGAGCAGCCTTGATTTCGGTGTCCAAACCTTGCTGAAAACGACGGGCTCTGATCTCGTCCGTCGGTATCAGGTGTGCCGCGAATCTGTTTAAAGGTTGTGTTAGCTGTGTAGTAGGTGATATTAAAAATTGAACTACTGTGACAGATCTTACCGGCTCAACATAGTAAACTCAGCATCATATTCATCTACAGATTTCTCCCACATTGATCCTTGCTGTAGGTGAATAAATTGCTGTTCCATAGCGAACCTGGCGGTCACAGGGAAATATTTCGCGTCGAACTTCTCGCGAAATGTTTTCCATTCAATCGGCTGGGCCAGGCGGGTTTCTTCCGCCTTCCACCAATTTCGAGCGTTGTCCGTGAGCTGTAGCTTCGCTACACGGACCCAAGCATTATCTGGCACTTGAGCTGCTGCCAGATCATCTTCAATACTTTGCGCCCATTCTTCTGCTTCGAGAGGGCTCCCTTTTCCCGAGAATTGCTTCGGGTGCAACGCTCTGAACTGTTTGATTCCCGGTGCATCTGTCTCAGGACGACTCAGAAGTTGTTGCTGTCCCTCTAGCAGACTGCGGATCGCATCGAAAAGCATGGTTTGCTCAGTGGATGGTACGGGAACAACTGGAGTGAGAGGTAGTGCTGAAGGGGTGTTGTTGGCATTGGTGCTGGTGTTGTTCGGGGAATTGTTTGGGGAATCCATAATCCTGAAGAAAAATTTGGATTAGGACAGATTCAAATACATGAAATGATAAGATTCAAGGAATAAAGACTTGTAAGATTCAAATAACATGAATTGTAAAGAATGTTTTAGTTGTTGTTTCTTGTGTTACATTGCTTAGGTTGTTCACGCAGACCAGAACTGCATGATAGGGATTCATACAGCTCTGACCTGCATGGGCCACCAACAAAACCTGTCACGCCCCGCTTCCCAATGTACGGCGAAGTGGTCGTGACGAGGCCCGCTACGTATGTACTCAGAAGTACATACGCTAAGCGTAACTAAGCAATATAAAATAATCACAAGAGACAAATGAGATTGAGATAACAGCAACTTTTATTAATAACATTCTTTATACAATGCATGAAATGAAAATACAACTGGAATGAAAAAAGAAAGCAATGCCTAAACAGTTGCATAATAATAAAAGGAAATACTGGAAAGAACAAGTACAAAGTCTAGAGCTCTGGATCTTCTTGGAACTGCTCCAAATCATCAGTTGTTGGCTCGGTCTCAACTTGGTCCAACACACCTGACGACATTCAAAGAAGAAAGAAATAGAATGTCGTCAGCGAACAGGTCGCTCGGTAAGTCCCAAAGAAAAGTGGAGTGAGAATGGCAGAGTAACAGTATTTTCTAGAGTATTATGTTGTAGAATATTATGGAATATTGTTTAACGCAGTTGTTTGTAGCTTGGTACAGAAGAATGCCAGTGTATACGAGGGGGATCTCTATATGCTAGAGATCAGTGCAAACGGAGAGTACAAGGAACCGTTATGCCACGGTACAACAGCAACAGTATTCATGTTAGGTGTCTTAATCTGACCACCTCATTCCACTTTTAACATCTTCCGTACCAATCTACCCCTTTAAACCCCGTAATGTTTTAACAGTGTTGTAGTAATGGAATATGTAAATTGAGTGACTGACCAAAACCATGATATCAGTAAACATGTTGCAACTGTATAATCAGGTAAATGGAATATCAGGATAATGGAATGAATATCCATGGTTTGATTCAGTCAAAAAAATGAATATATTGTTAACTGTATTCAGGGATTCATGATTTCAAGTTGTGTTGGAATATGATTGAAATATAGATTGACTTGAATTATATTCAAGTCAGAATTAGTCAGACTCTAACCCGAGTCAGACTAAAAGAAAGATAATTTGAAGTTCAATATTAGCTAGGGGCCTTATTGTAATTTGTGAAACTTGAGGGGGTTTTATGTAAAAAGTACTTTTGTATAGTTTTCAAAATATACCTCAAGTATTTAATAATCGTCTTTATTATTGTAATGGATGTGAATTTTATTTGTGTTATTCTAGTGAATATATCCTAATAAAAGTATTAATTGTTTATTTGAAATTCGTGGTATTTTAATGTAACTTTTAATCTATGATTTTTAGGAAAAAGTGGAAACTTGATATTATAACAAAATAAGTGTTTAAATGATAATTATATATAATAAAACACTTAAATGATTTTTAAATGAATATTTTATTTACAAAAAAATATTACTTTCCTTAAATATTGTATTTAAACCTTTCGAGACCGAATGCTCCTTGCGGAGGTCTGAATCTCGCACTGCTAGCCTGCGGGTGCACGATGAACCGTGCTATCCCTAACAGGTTCCCCACGAATGGGTTGTAATGGCACTTTGCTCAGGTTTTATAAATACTTTTAATTTAGGGAAAAGATTTTCTAAATATAGGGTATTTATTTGTAAAAGTATATAGTTCTCCATATTTTAGTTGTTAGGGTTTCCTAGACCATCTAACCTATATTCTATGGTCTAAACGATGAGTCATTAGAAGCCTCAAATCGCCTCTTCACCGTCGAATGCAGCCAGGTAAGTGCCAGGTAAGTGGGAAGGAACCACAGTCGTGGGCCTAATTAAAAACCACTAGCCTTAGACACACTTGCCTAGACCCACAAGACAGTTTAGATAAACGATCGATGTCCATGACCAATCGTGCTTTCATTTTATATAAGTTTTATTTAGAAAAGTTTACAATTTAAGGGTTAAACTAAAAGTTATAAAGGTTATGGTATTTTAGTGAAAAAGTCCTATAATATCGTATTCTGTATTTTTGTTATTTATCAATTAGGGTTATAATGAGTGTGTGTAAGGGTAGGTCATTACCCCGTGACTTATATTAAGTTTTGGTGAAGTTTCAAGGTGAAATGAGTTATGTTAAAGTTAAGGGTATTAAAGTGCAAGAATACGGTTTCCATAAACGTTATCATTTCATGTGTGAAATTTCATCCAAATTGAATGAAACAAGTTTTGTTATCAAAATAAACATGATTAGGAGTGGGGTATCTAAATAGAACATTAAAATTTAACTTGATGGTATTTTTATGCAAGAAATACGGTTTTCTAAAGAACTTATCATTTCATGTGGAAAAGTACAATTAAATTTGATTTAAGGGTGATTAATAGTCAACATGCAAGAGGGTTGATAATATGTATTAGGTGACAAGTGGAATTTTTAAGAAAAACCGAATCGGAAATCGGTTTGTCTGATTTCCGTCGGGTTTCAAAAAGTCGTATTTTGCAAATATAGAAAAGAGAGGTAGAAGGTTGGGACTTACGGGTTTGGACAAGCTAAGCGTTCTAAAAGGTGTGGTGGTTGCCGATTCGTTGGAAACGTCACGTCGGTCTTGATCCGGTCGCCGGAATCCGTCGTCGGTTTCGGCAGCGCTTCGCTTCTCGCTCTTTGCACCAAGTTCTCAAGAGTTTTAGAGAGTATGCTTAGAGTTGTGAGGGAAAAAGGTAGAGGGTAGGGGCCTTTATATAGGGCTAGGTTAGGGTTAGGGTTAGGGTAGATGAAAAGTTAAAAAATAAAAATGTGATAAAATGTAATAAAAATGTATTAAAAGTGGAGTAATTGGGGGTTTTAAAGATCTCTGGAAGTGGGATTGGGCTGAAACTTTGCAGGTGGGTAGGGAATACCAAAAGACACAACTTTCATGTTGTGACCCTTGCCGGAATCGGCCTAAAAGGGGGTGACTCGGCCGTGACTCGGTCGGATCACTGAGTCGGCTGAGTCAAGGCCGATTTGGCCGATTCCCGACCGAGTCCGGTGACCTGGATCTCCCCCGACGGTCCATCTACCCTCTGCAAGTGTTACATCTTTGGGTGTAGTGGGGTTTTTGTGAGATATGCACGTGTAAACTCTTGGTATTCTAAAGGTTTTTTTAAAAAATCAATAATAAAAATAATGTGGGGTATGGGATTCGATCTCTGGTGGCTTAGTTCAGCAGTGCAAGGTATTACCAATGAGCTACAAGCTCTTTCTTGTAATTATTGTAAAGAGATAGATACTTAAAGTGTTATCAGCAACATTAATACTCCAAGTATACTTCAATTTTAAATCAAATTTTGGTATACAAAAATTGGAGTTGTTACAGATTTATTCGGCCGAGCGCTTCACCGTGGGGTGCACCAGTTCTGTTAGTAAAGAAGAAGGATGGATCGCTGCGAATGTGTATAGATTATCGGGAGCTGAACAAAGTCACAATAAAGAACAAGTATCCAATCCCGCGCATTGACGACTTATTCGATCAGCTAAGTGGAGCCAAGGTATTCTCGAAGTTGGACCTCCGTTCTGGATATCATCAAATCAGAGTAGCAGCCGAGGATGTATGCAAGACGGCTTTCAGGACCCGATACGGACATTACGAGTTCCTTGTGATGCCGTTCGGTGTTACCAATGCCCCAGCAATATTCATGGACTTGATGAACAGGTTGTTCGCAAAGTACTTGGACACGTTTGTCGTTGTGTTTATCGACGAAATACTTGTCTACTCGAAGACCCGGGAGGAACATGCTGAACATTTGCGCACGGTTCTACAAATTATTCGGGAAGAGAAGCTGTATGCGAAGCTAAGCAAGTGTGAATTCTGGCTTGACAAGGTTCAGTTTCTGGGACATATTGTTTCGGGCGAAGGCATCTCGGTAGACCCGGCAAAGATAGAATCTATCAGAGATTGGCCAACGCCGAAGTCAGTGGCCGAGATCAGGAGTTTTCTGGGATTGGCAGGTTATTATCGGAGATTCATCCAAGACTTCTCAAGAATCGCTGAACCATTGACGAGGCTAACATGGAAGGACGTACCGTTTACATGGACAGAGGAGTGCACTCAGGCATTTGACACACTGAAGCAGAAGTTAACCACGGCGCCTATTCTTACAGTACCAGATGATTCCGGTGGTTTGGTGATACACAGTGATGCTTCAGGGAAAGGTTTAGGCTATGTTCTGATGCAGCACGGCCGAGTGGTTGCTTACGCCTCTCGACAACTGAGAAATCATGAGAACAATTATCCTACGCATGACTTGGAGTTGGCTGCAGTAGTCTTTGCGTTGAAGATTTGGAGGCACTACCTTTTGGGCGAGAAAGTGGAGGTGTACACGGATCATAAAAGTCTGAAGTACGTCTTCACTCAGAAGGAACTAAACATGAGGCAACGCCGATGGCTAGAGCTGATGGCGGATTATGACTTAGACCTTCAGTATCACCCGGGGAAGGTGTGTTGTACCAGATGCGCTCAGTCGCAAGCCAGCGGTCATGATGTTGACCGGTCAGAGGAACATTATTGAGGACTTCCAGAGACTCGAGCTTGAAGTCGTTACGCCGAACGCACTCAGTCAACTTTGGCAACTACAGGTGCAATCTTCCCTAGTGGATCGCATCAAGATTGCACAAGCGGATGATCCCCGATTGCAAAAGTTCAGGGAGCAAGTGGAAGCCAGGCTGAGAACGGACTTGATTATACATGAAGATGGCTCTCTGAGATTCGGTAGCAGACTCTGCGTACCCAAGGGAGATGTTCGAGAAGAAGTATGGGCTGAAGCACATAGTTCAGCTTATTCTGTGCATCCGGGAGGTACAAAAATGTATCAGGACCTAAAGCAGCACTTTTGGTGGAACGGGATGAAGCGGGAAATTACGAGGTTCGTATCCAGGTGTTTGGTATGCCAGCAGGTGATAGCGGAGCATCAGAGGACAGCGGGATTGTTACAACCACCGCCGATACCAGAATGGAAGTGGGAGCACATTACTATGGATTTCGTGACGGCCTTACCACGGAGCCCTAGGGGCAATAACGCCATTTGGGTTATCGTCGATCGCCTCACGAAAGTTGCACACTTCATACCATTCCGAGTGGGACAGTCGACAGAGTCACTGGCAGAGAGATATATGCAGGAGATTGTACGACTTCACGGTGTTCCAGTCAGCATTGTGTCAGACCGGGACACCAGATTCTTTTCGCACTTTTGGAAGAGCTTACAGGAGAGCGTGGGTACCCGCCTCAAATTCAGCACAGCGTATCACCCGCAGACGGATGGACAATCCGAGCGTACGATTCAGACGCTCGAGGATATGTTGAGAGCCTGTATGTTGGACTTTCAGGGTTCCTGGGAGGACCATCTGCATCTAGTCGAGTTCTCGTATAACAATAGTTATCAGGCTAGTATTCAGATGGCTCCTTTTGAAGCACTTTACGGGCGGAAGTGTTTATCCCCAGTATGTTGGGATGATGTGGGAGAACGAAGATTACTGGGCCCCGAACTCATTGTTCAGACAGTCGACAAGGTCCAAATGATCAGGCAGCGTATTAAGACGGCTCAGGATCGGTAGAAGAGTTGGGCAGATACCAGCAGGAGGGCACTAGAATTCGAAGTCGGAGATCACATGTTCTTGAAGATTTCCCCTACCCGTGGAGTTATCAAATTCCGAGGCCGGGGAAACCTCAGTCCCCGTTTTATCGGACCTTTTGAGGTGCTACAGCGAGTAGGAGAGGTGGCCTATCGACTTGCCTTGCCTCCATCGCTAGCTGGTGTGCACAATACCTTCCACGTGTCACAGTTGCGGCGTTATGTTAGGGATGAGAACCATGTCCTGGACTATTCGGAGCTAGTTTTGGGTACCGATCTGTCATACGAAGAACATCCCACTACCATCCTCGACCGCAGAGAGAAAGTGCTAAAGAATAAGGTCATTCCGTTAGTCCGAGTGTCTTGGGGCGGTCGTTCCCCAGGAGAATCCACCTGGGAGCGGGAGAAATATATCCGTGCTCGTTATCCGCATCCCTTCGTTTAGTACATTGTTTCCTTGTATCTTTGTTAAATTTCGAGGACGAAATTTTTGTAAGGGGGGTATGATATAAATCCCCGTTCCCCAACTATAAAATTTTCCTGTATTTTCCTAATCCCGTTTATCTCCCGATTTTTCCTCGTATTTTTCATTTGTAATTGGTTACTCGAGTTTCAATATTTAACTTAATCAAAGCCCTAGATTTATTTCCAATTAACACCTAAGCCTTTTATAAAACCCCAGCCCATTCCCAAATTCTTTATTTTTCCTTATCCTCAGCCCACACAAAACAAATAAAATATTAAAGAAATTAACCCCGGCCCACTCTTCTCCTCAGCCCACGAACATTAAAAAGAAATTCTTTAAATTAAAAACCCCGGCCCACTCTTCTCCTCAGCCCACGAACATTAAAAAGAAATTCTTTAAATTAAAAACCCCGGCCCAAAGCCCACGCCCGTTTTCCCCAGCCGACCCGACCCGCTCCTATTCTTTCTCCTTCCCTAACGGCTAACTCCCTCCTTTCCCGCTCACCTCTTCATTTCGCGATACGCCTCCTCCACCGCAGCTCGCGCTCGCGCCCCCGCTCGTGCGCCGTTACCCCCACGACGCGCACCCCTCGTCTCCCTTATCTCCCTCACACCCTTGCTCCTCTCTCATTTTCCAAATTCCTCACCTCTCTCTCTCTCTCTCGAAAACCCATTAACCCCACCGAGCAACCAACTCCGCTCAACCCCCTCCGACGACGACAACCCCCTCGGCGACCTCATACTTCCTCCCTCACACTCAACTCACTCCTCACGAGCCCTTGCACCCACCAATCGACTCCCCTGCACTCCCAACCCACTACACCCGAGCTTGACCACCACCTGCCCTCGACGCCGGTGAGCTTCTCACCTCATCGTCGACCCCCTGCACCCTCCTCGTCATCGGCATCATCACCAACGCCTCCACAACTTCCAAGCCCAAGCCACTATCTCTCTCTCTCTCTCTTCAAAAAATTACAAAACCTAAAAACCCACACACAACCCGACACCTTCTTGCTCATCGCCGGAGCGCCGCCGCCGACCGTCGTCGACCCCAGTGCACTCGCAGAGGACCACTGAGCACCCCTCAACTTCCAGTGACCGTGCAACGGCTCCGGGCAACTCCGACATCAAATCCGTATCGCGAGCCAAGCTCGCGCAAATCGATTCACGCCGTTCGTCGCGCGATCGTGACGCCGCTGCTGCCGTGCAACCCCGAGACGTTTCCAAGCAAGTAATTTACTTGCTACATGCTAATCCACTCGTATTTCAAATTCAAACGGATAAGTTATGAAATTCCTTTTCCCGATAAAATTTAGTGACATATGTGTTCGATGCTAGGCCCCAATGAAAATACTTGCCTAAGTTGACGGAATTAAATTGTCTGTGTTGGCTCTTGTAGTGATGATTATCCTGTAAAAATCTTACTGGAAAATACGAATGTTAGTGACTAAAATGAATACCCCCAAATATACCGATAAAACTAGAAATTTCCTGTATCTGAAAATGATTAAAATCACTGTAAATTATGTACATACTGGAAAGATGCGTTCGAGGGCTTAAATCGAAGCCGACTCGACGAAATTTAACTCTATGTAAGCTTCTAATGTTTTCTGTACTGTAACTGCGACGATATTTAGATGGGACTGCGACTCTGGACTGCGGTCCAGAGCGAATCTGATTACTGTTTACTGTCCCAAAATGTGTGTCACTTTGTTTCCTGAATTCATATGTTACGGAACTCTATAGTGGATTAAATATGGATCTATTAGCTAAACAAAACAAGTGGTTTCATTCCGTTTCATTGCCGTTTACTATTTAATTTGTAAATAAAAAGGACAGAACGTATACCAGTCCAGAACAGATTCAGAAGTGACATACTAATGTTAAACTGTGTATAACTTTCGACGTACATACGCGATTGAGGATCTGTCTATTGTGTTGAATACCCCATTGTAAACCCTAGATTCTATTCAACTGTAGCATCGCTAAATTCTGAACCCAACTGGGTGTAATTCGTGTCGCGAAACGGACGTTCAGTTCAGAAACTGAATTTCCAGCCGCGAGTACTTAAAATGAAACAGCTGTATCTTGAATACCGGAAACCCGATTGAACTGAAACTAATTTTTATGAATTTCTGACTGAGTGTGCTATTTATCGTATTTGTATCATTTCATTGAATTCTAAACATATGAATTTATGAAATTTTTGTAAGCTGCATATTGATTCATGACATCATAGTTTGTTAATGGCATGCATACGCATATCTTACACCATTGCCATATACTTAGTGTTGATGCGAGTTAGAGTCAGTGGACATTGCATTATCGTGCATGATTGATGTTGGTTTAGAAGTGACGAGTACACCAATGGAAAGTGAACATTCGTGACAGTGATTGATACAGTGAACAGTGACAAAACCGTGCCATTGGTATACTTGTACACGACTAAATCAAGATCATAAATAGTGTAAACCTGGAAAAAAGGGGAAATCGAAGTGGAAAGAGTATCGTATTTAGCGGGACCGTGTTTTAGAGGATGATCATTCGAGCAGCGATATATATATATTAGGTAGGATCTAGCGATCCGGCTGACAGGGTTATGTCCCGAGCGTGTAGGCCGTTGTCTCGGGTATGTACGAGACTCCTGTTAAACATGATCCTCCTTTCCACTATACGATTTCAAACATGACCTAGAGACCGATAGGGAAACAGATCATATTTTGCATCATATAGTGACATAGTGATTACTCGCATTGTATTTTCACTGTTATTACCTCTTTTATCTGTTTCATCTTATTATAATCATATTGTTATTGTGTCGCTCTGACGACCTGAGTATGCATGCTCAGATCCCGTGGAAGAACCAGCGCAGGAGACGGATCTATCTTTCGAGTTCACGTAGATCTAGTCTGGTGTACTTTCTTTCTTTACTGCTTTCCATAAAAGAGATCGTGAAATTGAACTTGGTTAGTAACTATTCTTGTTATTTGTAATTTGTGAACAATGGATTTTAATGTAATAATTTAGTGATGTAATTTCCTTTACTACTGTGCTTTATTTACTGCTTACCATGTAATGCTAGAAGCCGAACTTTGACTACGGCGAGATGATTCCTTGACCGTGGGAGCATGGTTGGTCTAGTCATCTCTCGTTTTCCGTATTTTGGGAAGCGGGGCGTGACAAGAAGTTTTTGTTTGTCGGGCCATCCGAGCATGAGGATTGGCCTGTGCCCATCCAGTGGCATAGGGCTAACTGCCCGCGGATGAGGCGGTTGAATGATCCAAACGCGGTGACGGTGGCGGAGTGGGATCCCCTCCCCCGAGCCGATGTGTTGTTGTCTAAGCAGACCCTCAGTTGAATCGGGCTCAGCCCCGCTCAGTTTGCGGGTAAGTTAGGAGTTTTTAGACGACCTGTTTAGACTTGTGTAATCTTACACTCTCTCCTGGCATTGCTAACTCCTGCTTTGTACTCTCGCTTTCTTGCAGAACCGATGGACCGAGCTAAATTTTGGACGGCGCTTGTTGAACAGAAGAAGGGGAGGAAGACCAGAGGTGCCGGCCCCTCTCGCCCGTCATCGAGTCCGGCTCCACCGGCGGCCGCTCCGGCCAGGCGCTCGAGCATGCCCCGGGCCCTGGAGTCTATCCATGCACCGAGCCAAAAACGCGCTCGGGAGCAGGAGCCATGGCGGAGACGTCTGTGATCAGTGCTACGGGTCGGTCGATGAGACTGAGGAATCTAAGCTCGACAGGAGGCTTGGGAACGAGCGGGAGGCCGAGCGAGCTTGGTTCTGTGATAGCTCGGAGGCGAGCTAGGGGGCTGAGGGAACTCAGCGTGTGGGTAGGCTCGGAGGCGAGCCGACGGTTGCTTGTAAGGAGAGCCTGGGAATGGTCTGGAAGGCCACCGAAAGTCGGGAACATCCTCGGGTCAAGGGCTCAGGGCATGCTTCCAATGTACCGTTCTTGATCATTTCTCGTAGGCTTTGTGACACGTCACTTGCCACGTGTCATGATCTGGAAAAACCCCAGTATCGAGTATCATTACCAGGGATTTCTTGTTATGCGAAGTTGGCTGCGAGTTTTGTTGAAAGTTGATGCAAATTAAAACAAAGGGTTGAGCCTATGAATTTATTGAAGAGTGACGGCATATGGCCTTAAATCTAGCATATGGGTAGTTGTTGGTTAACAAAGAGTGACATCACACATTGCCTTAAATCCAACACTTGGGCTGCGAAGGTTTGATGGATTAATGAAGACTTTAAGAACAAAGTCTTTGGTCAATTAATGCGCAGCATGGGGACAAGCAAAATTTAATTCATCCAACAACAAAGAAGCCTTATTAAACCTTAGACAGATACTTGTTTTAGGCAGATGTCTGCGGCTTATTTTTGCAGACACCGAGAGGGTTTTTTAATTCCTTGAAATCTGTGTCATGAATTTGTATTGAGATGTAAAGATTTATATAGAAAGATTTGAGAGAAATCTTCTAGCGTTGTTCTTAGTGTATGATGATACTCATAAGTGGGAATTTCCCGGATTATGACATGTAGCAGATGACGTGTCATTCACGTAAGCCCGCTAGATTTCTAGAGGCTACGGAGCTGGAATAAGTATGATGTATTGGGGACATTCCTTGGCGCCTCGCTTCCGAGGTTGCACCCGACCTTTTAGAAGAACTCTCCGGAGTATATTCCCCCTTCGGCTCACCGCAGCCAATAGCTCATTTCCGAGCTATCCTATAGCTGAGACTTCTCGGCTCACTTGCTCGTCCTCGAGCTATCCTATATCTGAGCTTTCTCAGCGTCCCTGTTTGGCCGGGAGCACGAAGCTTGAGCGCCCCCGTAACGGCTCTGTGTATCTCGCTACGACGAGATCTCCGCCACTCCACGTCCCGTATCCCACGCTAGCGTATCTTGTCATTAATGATCGTATCTCGTCATTAATGGGCGTATCCTGCTATCAACACGAACGTGAGCGGGGGTGTAAAGGACGGCGAGAATCTCGTATCGGCTCGCTCTATGTGACCGCTATATAAACCCATCTTCCAAACGACTCAGGTATCTCGAACTCATTCCAATATTCCGCTGCTCTGACCTAATATTCCTCGGTACTTGATCGTCGGAGGGTCCTACGGTGGTTTCTCACCCCAAAACTTCCCTTGCATGTTGCTCGGCATTAACAACAACCGACAACCCATTGAGATCCATACGCTTAACCTTCATCTCAAATTTCAATCGCTCAGCACCGTTAGCAACAAGATCGACGAAGAACAACATCTGAAGGAGATTTCGTGCAGTCTGTGAGAAACTCTTTTCCACCCACAAAAGTTGATCTTCCGTCTTCGATTCGATGGCAAGCGATCATCGCAACGAAGATCCCAGTACAAACTATCCGTCCTCCGCAACAAGGCGGGGGTGGTTCTACTCCGCCTCCCAACGTCGTCGAAGCTTTATCTGCACGGATCGACAGAATCACGTCGATGGTGGATGCGCTCGCTCGCGTCCAAACAGCCGGCCACACCCGCCAAACCACCGCCCCTGCTCCTTGGAACGACGGCGTGCACGAAGCGGCAGAGGGGTGCGTTCAAGTTCTCGGCCTCGCTCATGCCAATCTCGACGTCACGGAACACCGGCATGCTGATTCTGGCAGTCGCGACCCCAATACGAGGAATGATTCCATGACTTGTTGGGCTCCGGACAGACCAACACCGAGGTCTCGAGACCAACCAGATTATCGCTTCAACGCTTGCCGCGCTCCCTCGCCTTCTGAAGAGATGTCATGACCTTAGGTGCTCCCCCCTCCAAGAAGTGCAAGAAGATTGCTCCCATCACATTCACCGAAGAAGACTTTCATGGCATATCCGTCCCGCACAATGACCCTCTGGTGATCACGGCCCGGGAAAATCCGTACGAAGTCCGGAGGATCTTAGTTGACTCGGGAAGCTCGGCGGATATCCTATTTGTTTCCACGGTATGGGGTTAAACCCATCCAACCTCGCACGTCCTGTCCGGGTTTACTAACCACTCCGGGTTTCAGCATTAGGGAGGCCGGAAGGACCCGAACCATGTCGGTGAGTTTCCTCGTCGCCCGGGTTCCTTCGTCTTATAACATCCTTTTGGGTCGCCCCGCTTTAAATGCCCTCCAAGCTCAGATCTCGACCTACCACCTCGCACTCAAGTTCCCTCTGAGCGATAGGAGGATAGGCCGGGCTTACGGATATCAACAAATCGCTAGTGTATGCCTCGCCGCGGCGGTGCCCGAAGATAAAGAAGTTGACCTATCCGAGGGACAGTATGACCTTCGGAAATCGCTGGATACACATGATGACGAGAAGGAGATCCGGGGTTCCCCAGTGGAGGCCTTGTCCGAAGTTCCACTCAACGAAAGAGACACCAGCCGAATTGTACAAATCGGCTCCCTCTTGACTGGGGAAATTCGGGACAACCTTATCCAGTTCCTCCGAAACAACTCCGACGCATTTGCGTGGACTCCCGCGGACATACCGGGGATCGATCCCAAGGTGATCTCCTACAATCTCGAAATTGACTCAAAATCCCGGCCGGTCCGACAAAAGAAAAAAAGTTTCGCGCCTATCAAACAGAAGGCGATCGAGAAGGAAATGGACCGACTACTCATGGCCGGCTTCATCAGGAACCTGGACTACTAGGCTTGGCTGGCCAACGTAGTCATGGTCAAGAAAGCGAATGGGAAGTGGCGCATGTGCGCTGATTTTACCGACCTGAATAATGCATGCCCTAAAGACAACTACCCGCTTTCTTGGATAGATCAGCTAGTTGACAGTTTGGCGGTCACGAGCTACTGAGCTTCATGGATGCCTTCTTCGGTTATAATCAAATCCGTATGAACCCGGCCGATGAAGAGCCCACCACCTTCACCACCGACCTAGAAGTCTACTTCTACAAGGTAATGCCCTTTGGCCTCAAAAACGCTGGGGCAACGTATCAACGGCTGATCAACAAGCTGTTCAAGCCACAGATCGGGAGGAATATAGAAGTCTACTCGTGAAATCCACCCTGTCAGCCGGGCATACCGTGGACCTTGGTGGGACCTTTAGGGTCCTACGAAAGTACAAAATGAAGCTGAATTCAACCAAGTGTGCTTTCGACGTCACGGGCGGAAAGTTCCTTGGATTTACGGTCGTACACCGAGAAATCGAAGAATACCCGGAGAAGATCAGGGCCACCATTGATATAGCAACGCCTAATAGCAACATTGAAATTATGTGGCTAACACGCAGGGTGGCCACTTTGAGTCGATTCATGTCCAGATCCGGCGAAAAGTGCATACCTTCCTTCAAAGCCTTAAGAAAAATCCCCGGGTTCGAGTGGTCCGAGAAGTGTCAAGTCGCCTTCAAGCAGCTCAAGACTCATCTGACGACGCCGCCGCTTCTCACCAGACCAGCTGAAGGAGACGAGCTGCTACTGTACCTGGCCGTCTCCGACCAAGCTTCCGGCTCCGTGCTCGTCAGAGAATCCGAGGGAGTACAGAAGTCGGTCTACTACGTCAGCCACATTTTCAAAGACGTGGAGACCATATACCCATCCATCAAAAAGATAGTCCTAGCGCTCATCGTCACATTCATGAAACTTCGGCACTACTTCAAGGCCCATACCATCATCATTCTCACCGACCGACCCCTGGAAAACATCCTTGGTTCTTCTGAGCTGTCGGGCCACTTAGAGAAGTGGAGATGGAAGTTGTCGCAGTTTGACATCCGATACCGACCTAAGCAAGCCATCAAATCCCAAGCCTTCGCCGATTTCGTGGTTGAATGCACCATTCCCAATAGAGAAGAAGCACCAACACGAGATCCAAACCCACAACACTTAGTCGGAGAAAAGCTCGGTCCGATTCCACACTGGGTACTCTATGTGGACGATTCCTCCACAGAGGAAGGAAGTGGGGCTGGGCTGGTCATCCGCGGCCCCAATGAAGCCAAGATGGAATACTCTCTGCGGCTTGACTTCAAGGCCTCAAATAATGTCGTAGAATATGAATCCTTATTAGTCGGCCTACGAATAGCCTCGGGGTGGGGCTAAAGAAAATTAGAATTCGCAGCGACCCCGCGTTGGTCGTCGACCAAGTGACCGGACGATTCGAAGCCCAGGAACTTCTAATGATGAAATACCTAGCCAAGGTAAAAAGGCTACGGAAGAATTTCGACAAGGTTCAAGTGGAACAGGTTTCCCGGAGCATGAATGCCGAAGCAGACGCATTGAGCAAGCTCGCCTCCTCCTATTCGGCTAATCATAAGAGGAAAATTCTATTTGAAGTCCTGCCGCAACCCAGTATTGAAGATGAAGAAGTGATACACTGGATCTACACCACTTAAGGGAGTATCCCGGATTGGAGAAACCTCATAGTAGAGGTCCTCAAGGACGGAGTACTCCCCGAAGACCGAATCGAAGCATGACGGCTCCGCATGAAAGCTCGCCACTTCATATGGAGCAAAGGAAGCTTGTACAAAAAGTCGTATACCCAAGCTCTACTCAAATACGTCAATTCCAACAAAGTAGAGTACGTTCTTAAGGAGATACACGAAGGAGTCGGAGGCACACATCAGGAGGCCCATGGTCTAGTTCAAAATACACTGCTATAGAGGTATTATTGGCCGACTATCCACAATGATGCAGAAAAGCTCGTACGAAGGTGCAAGACATGTCAACTCTTCGACAACACTCCTCGGTTACCAGCTAATGAATTAACACCACTGAGTTCCCTTTGGCCATTCGCATAATGGAGAATGGACATGATTGGACAACTCCCTACCGACACAGGGGGACACATGCATCCTTATCGCCGTGGACTACTTTACGAAGTGGGTCGAAGCCACGCTGATTAGGAAACCAGATGCCGCTTCTATGGTGAAGTTCCTGCAGAACAATGTAATCGCCCGATTTGGAATTCCGAGGTGCATCATCACCGACCACGGAACCAACTATGAAAATGACAAAATCAGAGAATTCTGCAGAGACTATCACATATTAATGAAGTTCTCCGCGGTCGCACATCCCCAGTGCAATAGGCAAGCCGAGATAGTAAACCGAGGTGTCATCTAGGGACTCAGAGCCCGCCTGGAAGGAAGACAGGGCAGATGGGTCGAAGAACTGCCACGGATGTTGTGGACATTGCATATGTTGAAGAATACACCTACGGGGGAAACCCCACTCAGTCTTTGTTATGGCACCGAGGCGATAGTCCCCGTGGAAATCGGCCTACCCAGTTATCGAGTCGAACACTTCTACGACGAGGCCAATGTCTTAGCCCTTCGAAGCAACTTGGACAACTTATTGGAAAAGTGAGACCGAGAGTAAATAAGGATGGTTGCATATCAGCAACAAACCGCCCGATATTACAATACTCGGGTTAAACACCGAGCATTCAAAACAAGAGACTTAGTCCTATGATGAAACGAATTCAAGGACTAAGGGAAGCTGCACAAGTTCTCCCCGAAGTGAGACGATCCCTTCCTCGTGACCGAGGCGTTGCCCGGAGGAGCCTACCGCCTCCAAGATTCCTTGGGGTGCAACTTTCCGCGGCAGTATAACGCCGAGAAGCTTAAATTGTATAGATGAACTTGTACTCTCTTGAATAATGAGATTCCTCTTTTTCTGTCATTTAAATTTGTTTTAGTTTCCGAGCTATAAATCCTCACGCGAGTAGGTTCTTGCTCAGTTCAGAGGCCGACGAACAGCCTCATGTTCATCATATCCATTCACGGCGGGTAGTTTCCTGCCCGACCAAATACAGGTTCTACAGCTTTCTCTCGAGCCCATGGGCTGTCTCCAACCCGGCTCAGAGGCAAGAGAAGTATCTCAAGCCAGCCATTTTCTCAGGTGAATAAAAGAACGGGCACGCCTGTAGGTAGCCGATCTAAGTCTCGCTCTGCCAGGCTTACCTTAGTTTTGGGGTGAAGGATTGGATGAGAAGCATTAATCTACCCACGCTTAAAAAATAAATGAGAAAATTTGATGTTCTGACATTCTGAGCAACGAAGGGTTCATGAGCAAAGAAAAGTTTATTACTAAAAGGTATTCTCGGCTCCTCAGCCTTACAAAAAGTGCCCAGTAGTGCCCAAAAAGAAAAGAGAAAACACATATTAACGACTATAGCAAAGGGGGAAGGGGGTCTTGAAAACATTGATCGTGGTACTTAAAGCAGAGATCCTCCAACCAACCCTAGACGGCATCCCATCGCTCCCTCTGCCGATACCCGTGGACCCGAGCGGCAACGGTTCTGTCAGCGACCCCCGCCGTAGAACATGAAGTCATGATCAGCCTCTGTTGGAAAGATTGACAAAGGATATCTGTCGAGCAGTCTCGCCTACTCTTCGAGATCAGGCCTAACTCATGGGTCATGCGCATCTTTTCAACGACCTCTTCCAGAGCTTGTTGGGACAATGCCCTGAAAAAGCCAGGGGAAGATCTCCATATCGTATAAATGAGCACTTGCAAAAGAGAAGATCGGCGTGGAAGTAAACGCCCACAGTGACGCTCCAGACGACCTATCACGATCTCGTATGTCGCCTCAGAACTGTCAAAATCGTAGTGATAGACGTCGTCGCTTTTTATGATATCTCAGATGGTGTACGTATGGCCGGTCATCAGGAAACAATGAACAACGAGGATCAGGTAAAGAGAAAAGGGGAGACGGGGATAACTAAAAGCAAATCGACAGGAGTGCCCTAGAGGGGGACAAGGCTCCACAATTTATAGCCCCGACGAAAATTCCCCAACGGTCAAGATCCTTTCCCGCCATAGCGCGAATTACGAGTACCATATTAACCCGATAGGGCGCTACTATGCGGCACCCGGCTATTGGCCCCCTCCCGTTCACACGGATCTGAGAAGCTTGAACGACGTCTTCGGAAGATTCGCACGGATCTCGAGGTACCCGCCACACGCCACGTGGCATCAGGAATCAGATAGGCGCAAATTTCGGCATCATGGCAATCCCACCATCGGTTGACCAATCAACACGAGTATATTCCTGCTCGGAAGCCCTATTCACGGGGCAGCCGGGTAGCTTCCTGCCTGAAACATCCACAGCGGGTAGCTTCCTGCCCAATGACGTCGTGGATCCAAAACCCTCTTTACGAGGCAACCGATAGCTTCCTGCCTGACCCATCCACAGTGGGTAGCTTCCTGCCCAACGATGCCGTGAATTCAAAGCCCTCTTCACGAGGCAACCGGGTAGCTTCCTGTCCAGCCCATCCACAGTGAGTAGCTTCCTGCCCAACAACGCCATAAATCTAAAGCCTTCTTCGTGAGGAAATCGGGTAGCTTCCTGCCCTACCCATCCATCGCGGGTAGCAACCTGCCCAACAAACGCCATGGATCCAAAGCCCTCTTCACGAGGCGGCCGAGTAGCCTCCTACCCGGTCATCCACAGTGGACAGCTCCCTGCCCAGCAATGCCATAGATCTAAAGCCCTCATCACGAGGCCGCTGGATAACTTCCTGCTCGGTATCAACGGTGGATCTTAAGGCCTCGCATTAAACTAGCGAGCTGACCTCCACCCGGCGTACGTACTCGAAGTAAGCAAACTCCTAACATGGCCCAAGTAAATAAAGCTCGGGTTCAGTCGATATCCGGTTCAACCCTAACCCCACTCGAATCCGAAGAAGTGATAGCACCGAGCTCTGCTAAGGTCGCTTGACTCACACCACACCTCATCTCCGGGGAGAAGGGGGTACCGGTCTATCTGTACTTGGAAGAATAAACCTAGTGTGCGCTCGACTCACGCCACATCTTGTCTCCGGGGTGAAAGAGGTACCGGTCTATCTATATTTGAAAGAATAAACCTAGTGTGCGCTCGACTCACGCCACACCTTGTCTCCAGGGTGAATAGGGTACCGGTCTATCTATACTTGGAAGAATAAACCTAGTGTTCGGTCATCTCACATCACCTCGACTCCGGGATGAGGAGGGACACCGGTCTATCCACACTTGGAAAAATAGAAATGAAAACGAGCATATTCCAATCAGGCACATTGCAGACGAGCACAAATATTTTATTAATTTCAAAATTATGTACAAGATATTATGAGCCCCTCAACTTTACAAAGTCGCTACAAAATTGCCAGAAGGCCTAAAAAGAAAAGAGAGAGAGAGCGGGAAGAGCGGCGACTTCAAGTCATTTTCTCGGTCAAGGCCTCCTCGCATCCGCTTGCTCGGCGCCTCCGCTAACTTGCTCGGCGCCTCCACCCGCCAGCTCGGCGCTTTCGCCCTATAGTTCTTCCTTCACGAGGGAGTACCTTGTGCGAAGCTCCCGGTCGTCGAACCTGGACACCACCTCCTTAACGGCGTCAAGAGCGTTGTGCCACCCAACGGCCGCAGAATCAGCAAGGTTGACATAGAACAGGTCGAACGCTTTGTAGTCTTCCATGGCCTTCTCCGCCTTCTTCTCGGCCCATTTCGCCACCTCATTGGCCATCTGGGCATCCCCTTGAACGAGTCTCTTTGCTTCCACATGGCATCGAAGAGCTCGTTGACTTCACCGACCTAAGTGTAGAGATCCCGGTTAGACTCGGTGAGGGGCCCGGTGAGACTCCTTCAGCCTCGTGGCCTTCACGCCCTCCGAGACTAGCCTCGACTGGAGGGAGACAACGTTATTGTCGGCCTCCTTCAATTTGGCAAGGAGTTCTTCCTCACGCGAGGATGTCTCCCCGACCTTTTATATTGCCGGGGCAACTTCCTCGGCCTCCATGGCGGCTAAAAGGGCGCAGTGTAGAAGGACCTACAGAAAAAAGGGGCAAACGACATTCGTCAGGGACTAAAACAGAGGGGAAAATACCTGGAAAATTTACGGAAAGATCACCAACCTGGACGCCCTCCTGTACTATCGCCGCAGGCTGGGCTTTCATAGTGCCCCGAGGTATCTTGGCCCCCGCCGCTTTCTCCATGTTTGTCAGCAGGCTGTCGGCCATGGAAAGCCCCGACGGCACCTCGATGCAGAAGTCACCCTCCTGCACGTGTATCCCTACCGGAGGCGACCGAGAAACCACCTTCTTGAGTCTCTTAGCCGAAGACTCAGCAGAGGAAGGCGCCTCCGATTTCACCCGGGGAGCTTGTTCCCGGGCATGTTTTTGCCTTCCGCTCCTGCGCTCCTCCAAGACAGGCGGAGCGACGGTGGCCTTCGCGGAAGGACCCTGACGGGGCTCCACGCTCGGCGCAGGCTTGGACAAGCTGCCACCCTTCTTTCCCCACACCTTGGCGTCCAGGGCGGACATGATCTTTGATCGATCTATGGGCTCTGCGAAAGGAAACAAAAGAAAGGGTTAGCAACAGAAATGGCAAACTATGCTAAGTCTAAATTGATCGGCGAAGTCCTAACTTACTTATGAAGCGAGCGGGACTGAGTCCCGCCCATCTCAGGGCGTGCTCGAAAAGCAAGGTGCCAGCACGCTAGATCGGCTCCCACCGCGACACGACCCCCGCCTCCGGGGCATTTGACTGCTTGGCCCTTGGGCAATCTGCCATGTGCAACTTGGTGGACACGGGCTGCTCCTATCCCTTTGTAGGGCCGACGAACACGAACTTCTCCTTCCACTCATGGATGGAAGAAGGGACAACCACTACCCCGACCCGACCGTCCTATCCTTATACTTTTTAAAGGAGAAGTAAACCCAACTTGGCTCATCCTTACAAGTACCTGGGCGATTCTTGTAGCAGAGGAAGGATAGAAGAAGGCCTAGGCTAAAGTGGATCCGATCAATTTTTGACCGGACCAGGAACCCGAGGAGAATCCTCCACGAATTCGGTGCTAGCTGGCCCTGGAAAAGTTGGAAACAATGAAGGACGACACAAATCTCGAATGAAAAGGGCAGACACATCCCTACTCGGAACGCTTCTAAGTACAGAGCAATCTCATTGCCCTGTATCTGGTCTGCCCTTTTATCCTTCCTGGCCAGACGGAGCGAGTAGCCAGAGGGAATATGGAAACGAGCCCAGATATCGGAAAGTTTGTCTGAAGCGTTCAGCATCGAGGCCACGTCATGGGTATTCTCGATACGCACCTTGGGGCCCTTTTGGCCCCCGACGACGAAGAACAAGGGAATCGCCACCCTTTAGAGGCAAATACGACGCGGAAGAAGAAAAACTTTCTTGGCTTTCAGAAGTCGAGAAAGACGAAGACGACCCACTAGACTCGGCTTCAGATGTTGAAGCATCATCGCCTGACTCAACCCTAACTACATCTATTAAAATATCAGAGGAAGACATCTGACCTGATTCAAGAGAAGAGTAGCTGAAGATAGATTTTGACCGGGATCCGACCTAAGAGATGAAGCGCCGAGCAATCCTCAGACAACAGAAGACAAGTGAAGCAAATATGTTTCTTAGGGATAGGCCTCCCCTATTTATACACTCAGCTAAGGACATCCAACGGTCCAGATCCGCTCCCACCAGAACGAAGCGTCGCACCCCACAGTCCCGATGGCGCCACGCGGTAGCCAACCATTGGGCGCTTCCCCCTCATGCGGATCCAACCGGCAAAAGCGACGTCTTACGATCCGCCATTCAATTACGGCCACGCGGCACGAAATCGACAGCCCGAACAGACAAACCGACGTCTCCATTATGGCGCCGCCCTCGCAGTGATCCGATGATGTCATCAAGAATACGCGCAAAAATTAAGGTGCATAGTAAAACGCCACGTAGACTCGGAGGTCGAAGAGACGCAGCCGCCAGACGCCATGTCGTTCCCGGACAATCCACCACGAAGAATCCTCGGTACCCATCTGAGCAGAGAAAGCCGAGCAGACACTCTCGACCTGACCTGTAAATGGGTCGGAACGAGAGTGGGGGCTAATGATGAGGCTCATATGTGGTAATTCCCCGAATCACGACACGTAGCAGATGGCGTGTCATCCATATAAGCCCGCTAGATTTCTTAGGGATACGGAGCTGGAATAAGTATGATGCATTGGGAACATTCCTCTGCGTCTCACCTACGAAGTTAGACCCGACCTTTTATAAGACCTCCCGAGAGTACGTTCACCCTTCGGCCGACCGCAGCCAATAGCTCGTCTCTGAGCTATCCTATAGCTGAGGCTTCTCTACTCACTTGCTCGTCTCCGGGCTATCCCATATCTAAGATTCCTTAGCGTCCCTATTTGGCCGGGAGCATGGAGCCCGAGTGCCCCTGTAACGGCTCTATATATCTTGCAACGACAAGATCTCCGCCGCTCCATGTCCTGCATCCCACGCTAGCGTATCTCGCCATTAATGAGCGTATCTCGCTATTAATAAGCGTATCCCACCATCAACGTGAACGTGATGCAGGAGTGTAACAAACGGCGAGAATCTCACATCGGCTCACTCCATACGACTGCTATATAAACCCCTCTTCCAGATGACTTGGGTATGTCGAACTCATTCCAATACTGTCACGCCCCGTTTCCCAAAATACGGAAAACGAGGGATGACTAGGCCAGCCATGCTCCTACGGTCAAGGAATCATCCCGCCGTAGTCACACTTCGGCTTCTAGCAATACATGGTAATCAATAATTAAAGCACAGTAGTAAAGGAATCACATCACTAATTTATTACATTAAAATCCGTTGTTCATAAATTACAAATAACAAGAACAGTTACTAACCAAGTTCAATCTCACGATCACTTTTATGGGAAGCAGTAAAGAAAGAAAGTACACCAGACTATATCTCCGTGAACTCGAAGGTAGATCCGTCTCCTGCGCTGGTCCTTCCACGGAATCTGAGCATGCATACTCAGGTCGTCAGAGCAACACAATAACAATATTATTATAATAAGATGAAACATGTAAAAGAGGTAATAACTGTGAAAGTACAATGCGAGTAATCACTATGTCACTATATGATGCAAAATATGATCTGTGTCCCTATCGGTCTCTAGGTCATATTTGAAATCGTATAGTGGAAGGAGGATCATGTTTAACAGGAGTCTCGTACATACCCGAGACAACGGCCCACATGCCCGGGACATAACCCTGTCAGCCGGATCGCTAGATCATCCCTAATATATATATCGCTGCTCGAATGATCATCCTCTAAAACACGGTCCCGCTAAATACGATTCTCTTTCCACTTCGATTTCCCCTTTTATCCCCAGGTTTACACTATTTATGATCTTGATTTAGTCGTGTACAAGTATACCAATGGCACGGTTTTATCACTGTTCACTGTATCAACCCCTGTCACGAATATTCACTTCCCATTGGTGTACTTGTCACTCCTAAATCAACATCAATCACGCACGATAATGCAATGTCCATTGACTCTAACACGCACTAACACTAAATATATGGCAAATGGGGTATGATATATGTATGTATGCTATCAATAAGCTAAGTATATTATGAATCAATGTGCACGTCATTAACTTACAAAAATTGCATAAATTCATATGTTTAGAATTTAACAAAATAATACAAATACGATAAATAGAACACTCAGTCAGAAATTCATCAAAATTAGTTTCAGTTCAATCGGGTTTCCGGTATTCAAGATACAGCTGTTTCATTTTAAGTGCTCGCGGCTGGAAATTCAGTTTCAGAACTGAACGTCCGTTTCGCGACACGAATTACACCCAGTTGGGTTCAGAATTTAGCGATACTACAGTTGAATAAAATATAGGGTTTTCGATAGGGTATTCAACGCAATAGACGTATCCTCAATCGCATCTGTACATCGAAAGTTATACACTGTTTAATATTGATATGTCACTTCTGAATCTATTCTGGACAGTTATACGTTCTGCCTTTTTATTACAATTTAAATAGCAAACGATAATGAAACGGAATGAAACTGCTTGTTTTGTTCAGCTAACAGATCCATCTTTAATCCACTGTAGAGTTCCGTAACATACTAATTAAGGAAACAAAGTGACACGCATTTTGGGACAGTACACAGTAATCAGAGTCGCTCTGGACTGTAGTCCAGAGTCGCACTCCGATCTAAATATCATCGCAGTTACAGAACAGAAATCATTAGAAGTTTACATAGAGTTAAAGTTCGTCGAGTCGGCTTCGATTTAAGCCCTCGAACGCATCATTCCAGTATGTACATAATTTACAGTGATTTTAACCATTTTCAGATACAGGAAATTTCTAGTTTTATCGGTGTATTTGGGGGTATTCATTTTAGTCACTAACATTCGTATTTTCCAGTGAGATTTATACACGATATTCGTCACTACACGGGCCAACAGAAACAATCCATTTACGGCAAAATAAGCAAGTATTTTCATTGGGTCCTAGCATCGAACACATATGTCACTAAGTTTTATCGGGAAAAGTAATTTCATAACTTATCCGTTTGAATTTGAAAAAAGTGTAGATTAGCATGTAGCAAGTAAATTACTTGCCTGGAAACGTCTCGGGGTTGCACGGCAGCGGCGGCGTCACGAACGCACGATGTACGTCGTGAAACGATTTGCGCGAGCTTGGCTCGTAATACGGAATTGGTGTCGGAGTTGCCCGGAGACTTCTTGTGCTTGCTGGAAGCGGAGGGGGTGCTCTGTGGTTCGCCTGAGAAGTGTTGGGGTCACCGACGGTCGGCGGCGTCGCTCCGGCGATGTGCACAGTGGGTGTTTGGATGGTGATCGTGGGTTTTGGTATGGTTTTGGAGAAAGGGATAATGGGGCTCGGGTTTGGAGTGATGATGATGATGCTAAGGGTGAGGATGAAAGGGTGTCGACTGAGGCGGTTCAAGTTCGCCGGCGTCGAGGGTGGGTGGTCGAGCTCGGGTGTGCAGGGGGTTTGGTGTGCAGCGGGTTGGTGTGCAGGGGAGCTCGGGTGTAAAGGGTCGGGTGGAGTCGTAGAGGGCGAGGGAGGATGAATGAGGGGTCGCCGAGGGGGTTGTCATCGTCGGAGGGGTCGAGCGGAGTTGGGTTGATGTGGGTTCGTGAGTTTTCGAGAGGGATGAGGGATTTTGGAAAACGAGAGGGGAGCGAGGTGTGAGGGAGATAAGGGAGACGAGGGGAGTAACGTCGCACGACGTGAGCGTGGACGTGGGCGAAGGCGAGGAGCGTGGATCGCGAGCGGGAAATAAGGAAAAGAGCCGTTGGAGAAGGAAGAAGAATAGGAGCGGGTCGGGTTGGCGTGGGTGCGGATGGCTTGGAGACGGGCTGGGCTGGGGGTTCTTAAATAAAAAAAACTCATTTTAATTTTAAGTTTGTGTGTGTGTGGGCTGAGGAGGGGGACGGGCTGGGTTTTTAAGAGAATTCAAATTAATTTTGTTGTGTGGGCTGAAGAAAAGAGTGGGTCGGGGTTAATTTATTTGTTTTGTGTGGGCTTATGTAATGTTAGGGTTTAGTAAAAATATTTTATTTGTTTTAGTTTTGGTTTTCCAAATTGGTTTTAATTCTGGGTTTTGACTTTTAGGGTTTGGGAAATTTTGTTGGCTTTAGGGTTGTGTATATATTAGTATATTTTAGCTTTTGGTTTTGGACTATGATTTTAAAAGAGCTGGAAAATAAAATTTAAATATTAAGCTTAAGCAACCAATTAAAATACGAGGGAAAAAGAAAGGGAATCTCTGGGATTTAGAAAATAGGAAACTTTTATTAAGATGGGAACGGGGATTTACAAATACGCCGCTACTCTGACCTAATATTCCTTGGTAATTACTTGATCGTCGGAGGGTCTTACGGTGGTTTCCCACCCTGGGACTTCGCTTGCAGTTAGCTCAACGTCAATAACGACCAACAACCCATTGAGATCCACACGCTCAACCCTCACCTCAAATCTCAACTGTTCAGCACCGCTGGCAACAAGATCGATGAAGGACAACATCTGAAGGAGATTCCGATCTCCATCAGTGTAAATCTTGATTAAAAAGATATAGTAGACATTTGCAGATTTCGCTCTGCCGGGGACTAGCCATACGATAGGTGAACCTCGTTAACAAATCCCTCTCTTGTTTGTGTTTGATTACTTTTCTTATTCCCGCACTTTAATTTATTTGTATCTTTCGTTATCTAATTACATGATTGTTTGTCGTAAACACTGTTCCGTATATCGACTAAACTCCCAACAACTAGTATCAGAGCCGGATTAAAGAACCTAGGGTTCTTCAATTCTATGATCTAGGTCAACGGTATGTAATGACAGCTATGTCCTCTTCCCCACTTTCTTAGATCGTCGTTTTGAAGGCATGGGTTCGGATCAAGGGAGAAATCGAGTTTTCTGCGACACAGACAAAAGATGGCAGAGGATAAGATAAGAATCTAGAAATTCAATGGTCACAATTTTGGTTGGTGGTGCATATAGTTGAAGGACTGCCTATACCAACAGGATATGTATCTTCCGTTGTTAGGAGAAAAATCCGAGAAGATGACCGATGAGGAGTGGAACCTTTTGGATAGGAAAACCCTGACGATGATCAGATTTCCGTTGACTCCGCAGGCGGCCTTTAATATCTCAAAGGAGAAAACAATCAAGACGCTAATAACGACGTTAGCAAAGTTGAAGACGAGATTCGAGCCCTACTATTCCTATGTTCGTTGCCGAAGAGTTAGGAGAACCTAGTGATGGCAGTTAGCAACTCTATTTCGGGGATTCTCACGTTTAATGATGCGGTGAGCTGCATATTAAACGATGAGATACGGAGAAAGGCCATGAGTGGGAGTTCGGGAACTTCTGCACATTCGGTGGAGAATCGCGGCTGAACGATGGAAAGCAAGTCTAAAAGCCGAGGAAAATCTCAAGGAAAAATCTAAGGCGCATGTTGGAATTGGGGAAAGAAGGACTGCAGAAAAAGTAAATGCAGACTTCCAAAGAAAGGCTCAGATGAGAAGGCAGATGAAAAGAAAGAGAATGTGGTGTCTACACAAGAACAATAGAAATAAGGCCTTTGTCTATCGGCAAGCGAGAACACAAAGGCGGACACTTGGTTCCTAGATTCAGGGGCATCTTTTCATTGCACTTCGGGCAGACATCACTTCAGCGAGTATATTCAGGACGACCTTGGACATATGACGGTGGGAAACGGTCAATCATGCAAGATCGTTGAAAAGAGGATGATCATCTTGCAACCGTCAGGAGGTGGTAAAATCAAATTGAAGAATGCTCATCATATTCCGGATTTAAGAAAAGCTTGATTTCCACAAGTCAACTAGACAACGAAGTGCTTATTACGACGTTTGGGAATTCTCAATGGAAGATTTCTAAAAGGTCGTTGATGGTCGCAAGGGCTATGTTGAGCGGTTCGTTGTACACATTCAGTGGAAGAAGCGGACGCTCGGTTGCATTAACGGTAAGTTCAGAAACAGATTCGGAGACTTCATTGTGTCATAAAAGTTTAGGGGCACCTCAGCGAGAAGAACATGAAAATTCTTCAAGCTAAGGGGATTCTTTCGGGGTTAAAAAGGTGGTGTTGGGGTTTTGCGAAAGCTGTGTTTGTGGGAAGTAAAACACGATTGGATTTCAAATTGGAGGCGTAGCGAAGAAGACTAAGAAGTTGGAGATGGTGCGTACGGATGTGTGTGGTCCGGCCTCGGTGGAGTCTTATAGAGGAAATCGGTACTTTATGACATTCATTGACGATGTAAGCCGGAAGACATGGGTGTATGCAATGAAAAAAAGTACGATATGTTTGGTATTTTCAAACACTGGATTACGCAAGTGGAGAACCAAACGGGGCTGAAGGTTAAATGCCTAAAGTCCGATAATGGTGGGAAATACTACACACAGGAGTTCAAAGCGTTTTGTTCGCAAAAGGGTATTTGTTGGTTGAAAACGGCATCGAAGACGCCACAACAGAATAGTATAGCTGAAAGGATGAACATGACGATCCTAGAGCGAGTGCGAAATATGATCTTGGATGCGGATGTGCCAAAATTCCTATGGGAAGCAGTGGTCGATACTGCTGTGTATCTGATCAACAGAATCCCAGCAAGTGCCCTTGATGAAGGCATTCCAGAAAAAATTTAGTTGGGTAAACCGGTCAACTATTCACACCTCAAGATATTTGGCCGTATTACATATTCTTTGATTGATAAGGCGGAAAGGGGTAAGCATGACTCCAAGTCTAAGAAGTGTGCTTTCATCAGGTATGGTGGAGACAAGTTCGGATATCGGTTGTGAGATTACATAAGCAAGAAATTAATACGAAGCCGGAACGTTGTTTTTTATGAGCAACACTTGTACAAAGAAGAAAAACAAGCCAAAAATGGTACAGTATCTGAATTCATGGAGTTAGACGGAACTCAAGAGAGCAATCAGGTGCCTACTAGTGGAAATCAAAACATGGAGGAGACTGCAGTATAGGATCAGGTTCAAGAACATGATGATGACCATGTTCAGCAACCAGATGCACCAGTTCTGAGAAGATCTACACGAGATAGAAGGTTACCGGAAATACTTGTGACCGACTTCGTTTTGTATACAGATTCGGGAGAGCCCGAATCCCTTGAAGAAGCAACAAGTGACAGTGCTAGAAAGCAGTGGGAGAAAGCTATGGACGAGGAGATGGATTCTTTGAAGAAGAACTGTACGTAGGACCTAGTGAAGCTGCCCAAGGGTCGAAAGACGTTCCTGAATAAATGGGTGTACAGAATTAAAGATGAGACTGATGGTGTGAAGCGGTACAAGACTTGCTTAGTAGTCAAGGGATATGCGCAAAAGTAAGGAATTGACTGTCAAGATATATTTTCCCCATGGTGAAGATGACATCAATTCGGGCGATCCTCGGTATTGTGGCGGTGGAGAATTTGTATTTAGAGCAGCCGGATGTGAAAACGGTGTTCCTTCATGAAGATTTAGAGGAGGAGATTTATATGATGCAGTCACCAGGATACAAGGTAAAGGGGAAAGATGAGACGGTATGTAGACTGCAAAAGAGCTTGTATGGCTTCAAGCAAGTTCTTAGGAAGTTGTGTCTCAAGTTCAATCAGTTCATGTTGGAGACGAGATTTATGCGTTGTGAATCAGATCACTGCGTGTACGTTCAAACTTTTAAGGATGGAGACTACATCATTCTATCACTTTATGTGGATGACATGTTGGTAGCGGGTCCGAATTTCGAGAAAATTCAGAGTCTGAAGAAGATGATGACTGAAAAGTTCTCCCTGAAGGATTTGGGAGCGACCAAGTAAATCTTAAGCATGAAAATCGTGAGAGATAGGAAGTAGCGAAATCTGTGGTTATCAAAGGGACTATATCAAGAAGGTTTTGAGGTGGTTCAATATGAACAGGTCAAAACCGATGAGTACGCGCTTAGCGAAATATTTCAAACTCATGAAGGAGTTGTGCCCGATAATTTAGTAGCAGAAGGACGAGATGGCAAGAGTACCTTACGCATCTGTGGTGGAGAGTTTGATATATGTGATGGTGAGTACGAGGCATGATATTGCACATGCAGTAAGAGCTATTAGCAGGTATATGCAAAACCCGGAGAAGGAGTATTGGAATGAGGTGAAGTGGATTTTGAGGTATCTTAGGGGTACATCTAGTCACTACTTATATTTCGAGGGTGGCTCTCTAAAAATGCAAGTATACGTTGATGCGGACTATTCGGATGATCGAGATAGTAGGAAGAGCACAACGGGGTACGTATTCACGGTTGGAGGAACATCAATCAGTTGGATCTCTCAATTGAAAAAGGTGGCGGCATTGTTAACTACAGAAGCCGAGTACGTGGCAATCACGGAAGCCAACAAGGAGATGATATGGTTATAAAGGTTACTCGAAGAGTTGGGTAAGAAGTAAGACTTCAACACCTTGTGGAGCGACAACCAAAGTGCGATACATTTGGTGAAGAATGCAGTATATCATTCTTGGACGAAGCACATCAAGGTGCGATACCACTTCATACGCATAGTGTTAGAAGATGGCGAGTTAACACTGCAGAAAATCACAGGAGAAAAGAATCCGGCGGATATGTTCATCAAGGTCATAGACAGAGACAAGCTAGATCTCTGTTACAAGTTGGTGAACCTCTCCATGAAAATTTGATAAGGAGAGAGTAAATAACGGAATCGTATGAAGTCTATTAGTGTTGGGAATCAAGCGGAAGAATTCTCCAAATAGGAGAATATCGAGATTTGTGATGAATTTGCACAATATGGAGTTTGTTGAAAGTTGATGCAAATTAAAATAAAGGGTGGAGCCTATGAAGTTATTGAAGAGTGAACGGCATATGGGCTTAAATCTAGCATATGGATGGTTGTTGATTAACAAAGAGTGACACCACACATTGCCTTAAATCCAACACATGGGCTATTAAGGTTTGATGGATTAATCAACGAAGACTTTAAGAACAAAGTCTTTGGCCAATTAACGCGCAGCATGCGGACAAGCAAAAATTAATCCATCCAACAACAAGAAGCCTTATTAAAGCATGAGGCAGAGACTTGTTTTAGGCAAAGGTCTGCATCTTATTTTTGCAGATACCGAGAGAGAGGGTTTTTTAATTCCTTGAAGTCTGTGACATGAATCTGTATTGAGAGATAGAGAGATTTGTATAGAGAGAGTTGAGAGAAATTTTTTAGGATTGCTATTGGTGTAAATCTTAATTAAAAAAATCTAGATTCCGCTCTGCCGGAGACTTATCATACGGTAGATGAACCTTGTTAACATATCGCTCTTTCGTTCGTGTTTGATTACTTTTCTTATTCCCGCTCTTTAATTTATTTGTATCTTTCGTTATATAATTACGTGATTGTTTGTCGCGAGCACCGTTCCATATATCAACCGATCTCCCAACAAGTTTCTCACCGTCCCCTCTCTATGGATGCTATATTCTTCGCACTTGATTGTTTGGGGAAATGACCTATTGCTGTTCGACAATTGCCATTATCAAGAAAAGGTGGTGATATATAGGTTACCGGAGAGCGGAGAGCAGAGGAGTCTTGATGTGGCAGAAGATTTAACGGAACAGGAAAGCTGAATCTGTTTCTGAACCCTGTAGCAGCCTGTCAAATTGTCGGAAGCGATCTCCATGGCTGCCGAGGGAACACAATTTACTGTGTTTCTTGGTTTGCATTTAATCATTTCCTGAGGGAGCTGGTCTTTATCTATGGCATAGAAGATAAAACCGATGAGAATTCGTCTATAGCCGATGATGTGGAAATAGACGAGGACTTGAGAAAATGCCTGTGGTTTTCTCCAAGACCGTGCTAGATTTCGGGTTCGAGGAAATCAACTTCTGGTAGTCAACCGGTAACCCTTTTGACCTCTACCTTCCTTTTGTAATCTATGTAGTGCTCATAGTTATACAAGACTCAAACAGTAGTTCCTTTCTTGCTAGAAACATTTGCCAATGCATACTCTTACCAAATGAAGAGATTGATATATATGGACCTAGGTAGAGGAGAAGACCCTAACCTTGCCGGCATGATCTTTAATTATGTTCTTCTTAAAACTTTCTTTTTAACCCTTATTAATGCCAAAGAAAACGATTCCTTCCTGCTTTGCTTTCCGCTTTCCAAGACATTGTCATGTATTTTTGAGTTGTGAAATTGATATTTACCTTTTTCACCGAAAATGACGTGTCAAGTTGTCAATACTTGATAATGGGACATGTGATCATTGTTATTCATTTTTCTCTATTGACTATTGATCTTGAAATTTCACATATACTGCTTCCATGCTAGTCATCAATATTTACTAAACACATTATGATCGCTTATACCTTTATTTCTTCATAATTTTCGGAGGATATAGAAAGGGACAGAGAACGATATGAGTGGTTAAGCGATATTATTGTCATCTGATTTTAAGAAGAACTGTATCAGTTAGGATCAATTGACGAAACATCTATATATATGGTGGGTTGGGGGGGGGGGCGTTGTTAAGGGTACTGTGTTCGAATTCATGAACTATTCTTGAGTCCGTCACCCAAAAAAAAAACCTCACCTCCTCGCGATTAAAAAAGAGAAGCCAGAAGAAGAAAAAAACTCTCCTCACGCCTCCCTCCCTCCCTCGAACTCGCCGCCCCTCCTCCATCGCCTCCTCCCTCGAGCACAGGACCCTGCGCGACCCTCCCTCCTCCAACGCTTCCCTCCTTCCCTCCTCACGCCTCCCTCCTTCGAACTCGCCGCCTCTCCTCCCTCGCCTCCTCCCTCGAGCACAGGACCCTGCGCGACCCTCCCTCCTCCAACGCCTCCCTCCCTCCCCTCCTCACGCGCCTCCTGGAGCACCCTCTCCCTCGCTGTGCCTTTTCCCTTCTCCCTCGCTGCGCCTTTACCCTCTCCCCTCATGTATCATTTCCATTTTAGGATCTCTGAATGTCTTTGTGATCGGGGTTCCATTCTGGAATAAAGATTCATGGGTTGATCTCTCAATCTACATGATTTGTTTGTTCCTTACACCCTACTTTTGCACTGCAGAGCAAGCGGCTGTTGATCGAGCTATCAATGACATATGCATCCTTCTCAAATGTAGCCACCATAATCTGAATGTGGTATGTTATTCCTTGATGTTATTATATTAGTTTAAGAAAGAATGGTTATGTCAGAATTATTTGCTCAATGTTATTTTATTGTATAGTATTGCTTGATATGGAGTTTGATCAGATACTCCCAGAAAGGGAATGCATGTTTATACTTTCTGGATTCTCATTCATCCCATCTCCTTCTTGTAGGCGCCTGTTGGAAAAGGGTGATCTTGACACCTCGGAAATGTGAAATATAAGAAGATAACTTTGATCAATTTTGCAATCTAAATTTATTTCTTTTGTAAGTCGATGTATGTTCCGTTTAGTTATATGGCGTATAGCCATCTACTGATAAGAAAAAAAATTACCAATTTATATGCCGTCCAAGTTTAAGCGCACCTTCAACATTTGTCACCAGAACCTCATGTGAAATCCATCCATTAAGGCATTTTACTATCATTTTACAATGTCGCTGCTGTTCTGATACTTATTGTAGTGTTGCAATAAAGCTTCTTTTCCCAGTGGAAGGGGACATTCAGAAAACTTTTCAAAAGAAATATACATGCAGACGTTTTGTATCATCTGTTTCCTACCTGTTAGCCTGCTGTGAACAAACTGCAATTCCGTCTGCCACCTTGCAGTACATTAACTTAATGGTTTTAGCAAGTCTTTCATTGGTGTACACCGGCTCTATATTGGAACTCCTACATGTGTTTATCTTTCTCTATTGTGATATCTTTATTGTTTTAGGCTGATGATGGGTTGGTTGAAGTTCATAGGAGTTGGAAGGGAAATTTACATGGAATCGCAATACTGTAAGTTTTGGTGGAGTACTTCAGTATTTATTAGCTAACTGTACGAACTTGCACTAGTTAATATGATTTGATTCACAGGCCTTAAATCCAAGTTCATTTTGCTCCGAAACGCATGCATTCAAACAGAAGTATTCATGTATTATCATAAATCTCTCTCTCATATGAACTGTTGACCATAGTAAACAGCTAATGAAAAATGCCAAACATCATATCCATTCTCATAGATTAAAGTTTGAAGAACAAATGTTGGTCGTGCTGGTATTTGCGCATTTAGCTTTTGATGGCTGAAACTTCCTATAGCTTCAGATCCAATAATCCTTTTTGTAACACCCTAGTTCATTTATACCAGTTCCAGTTATCGTATTTGCTTATTTTGGTATTTTCTTGATTTATCGTGTTTTGGGTAGGAATGGTATTTTACATTCTACATTGCATTCGACCCGCTTGCTTGAAACTTATTTGATTCATATTTATGAATTATCTCGACTTATTACATAGACATGTGCATTTTCATGAATACTGCATACTGGCATTTTATCTGGTATTGCATCTTTTACCAGATAACATTTTAAGTCATGTAAAATAATTTAAGTATTCATCATGGCCTGCATGATACCCCTAACCCCGTGGTAGCATCCGCGCATCTTGTTCTCGTCCCGTTCAGTGAAACGGACGTGTTTGGATGGCTAAGCGCACGAACGTACATCCGTTCTTGGGGGTATGCATTTTCGTTACCCGAGCATTCATTTTGAAATTTGGTCGTCGCATATATTTTTCGTATCTTAAAATTGAATTTTAGACCCGACCCGGACGTGTTTTTGAATATTTTTGTATCCCGCCAAAATTCGAATTTATTTAATTTAATATCTTTATTCAACAGTTTAAATTTTAACATCTTTTAAATTTATTTAACCAACTAAAATATTTTTTAAAGTAAAATCAAAACAGTTTAACAAACACTCTCTCTCTCTTTTCTGATCCAGTGGCCCCCACCTCACAGAGCTCTCTATCAGCCCCTCTCTCTCTCGTTGTACCTCCCTTTCTCCTTTCTCCTCTTTCTTTTTCTTTCTCTCCCTCTCGCTGTCTCTCCCTCTCTCCTCTCACCTCTTTCTTTTTCTTTCTCTCTCCTCTCGCACCCCTTCTCTCTCCTCTCGCTTTTACTGTTCGCTTCTCGGATGTGGTCACCTCCCCGAGAATCTCGTCACCTCCCTCAAACCGCCTCCTATATTTTCTCTTCTTCCTCCTCATATAAAACCCCGAGCACCCTCCTTTAACCCATCACCACAACTCACATCTCCTCAAACCTTAACCCAAACTCCATCACCTCCTCACCTCACAGAGCCTCCCTTCCTCCTCCTCGCCATCTCCATCTTCTTCCTCTCGTTCACCATCCCCGAGCCCTCACCTGCACACCCAACACAACCCCGAGAACCCTGCACACCTCCATCGCCGCCGATCACCTCCACCTCTCGCCTCTACCTACATCTCCTACTCCTCTCCCTCTCCTCTGTGCTTCTCCCTCACCAATATCCCTGCACGCCAAGAAACCCCAGACCTAACCCGAGCCCAGAACCCTAACCACCGAAACCCAACACAAAACCCTAGATCGTCGGAGCTCCGTTCACTGCCGTCGAAACAATCATCTCTCTGCAAACACAGTGCACAATCCAGTAAGCCTTCCTTCCCTCTCTTCTTCTTCTTCCTCTTTCTTTTCTTTCTTTTCTTTTCTTGGATTCTTATTCTCTGTTTTCCGTAGTTCGCCGGAGCCAGGATCGACGCCGACGATCCGGACAGCGTATCTTACCCGCGTGATCACCCTCGTGTGTTACTTGGACCCGTTCCGTGTGTCGTGCGTGCGTCGCGACATTTTGCCGACGTACCGTACATATCTGTTTCTTGATCCGTCTAGGCAAGTTTATCTTACTACATGCTACATTACTTTATATACGTCTATTTTAATAATTATAACACTGGTATTTTAAGTCATGCATCCAAAGTTCTCGTTTTACAGTTTTCCGACATCCGTATACATCCGTACGTATTATTTTACATCTAGCGCATGCAAACCTACCTTGTTACATATTATACTACAGTATACTGCATCTAATGGAATATTTATATCTCATATTGCTTAGTTGTACATCCCACATTACCATTTTACAGTTTTACTGTTTTCGGATACCCGTTTGCATCCATCTCACTTAAAATATATATAACTGCATCTATAGATCACATTAATACAGTATACTGTGACATTAACATCCCATGTTTAATAAAGTACATCCTAATTAGCATTAGAACTATAAATGTAACCCAAATCGATAATTGTGCATCCATTTTATATCTATTTACATACCATGTCACATTATTTCATTTTATTGTTATATTAGTACTCCATACTTCATTTTTTGCACCCATACTTATTACAGTTTGATTATGAGCACCCGCTTGATACTTGTGCACTACTTGACATGACATGATACACTACTACTGACATGACTTGATATCTGTGCACTACTTGACATGACTTGATACATGTACACCACCTGACATGACCTGATGTACCATAGCTTGACATGTTACCTAATGCCGACAATCTCGACCTGTTGTCCCTACGGACATTTCCTGTTGTCTATACAGACAAACATGTTCCTGCTTGATCATGTGTTGGCATTAACTCCAGATTTATCAATACCTGACTTACACACATAACTTGGGGATATGAGGAAATCAAGAATGTAGCCGAACGTAACTCAAAGGGCTATTATCCTTTTACCGTGGTCCCGTGGGGTTGAACGGGACATAGACTCACAGTCTATTATATCTTGTTACCGTGGTCCCGTAGGGTTGAACGGGGCATAGACCGATGGGTTACGATGAGGATTACATTAATTGATTTCGAGTAAGTTTAGAGTAGATAACCCTATAGCATAGTTTAGACTACTCACTGCATTTCACATGTTTATATCATGTCCACTGATTTATATTCATATTACGGTTTACTTATGACTTGTTACTGTTTATACTTCATGCCTGCATATTTCATCATATCCTGCTTGCTTAGAATTATTGATATTATGACGTACTGACGTCTGGGTTTTGCATGGCCCAGATCCCTTATCCTTATCGCAGGCAGTCCAAGAATATTTTGATCCATAAGCCGAGCAGTGAGGACCTGTTATTAGTTTAGTTTAGTTTCCTTTCAGTATTTTCATTCCTGATGTGAGCCCGCATTATGGGACGTATATTTCAGTTTATTATTGTACTTGGATCTTTTGCTTCCGCATTATTTTATTTCATGACTCGTTTATTCTGACATATGAACATGTGTCAGATAGTTTATTACTATTCTTGATATCTCTACAGCCGTAATGTGACTGTGGAGGGATATTTCCTATCCACAAGTAGCATGGTTGGCTCTGTCACGTGTCTATCTTAGCGCACTCTGGGAAGCGTGGCGTGGCACTTTTTAACTATTTGCAGGAGGTCCAAGGAATGTGGTGTCCAAGTGGAGCCAAGACCGGTCATTATTTGAATCTTGGAGAGATGGTCGAACTGGGTATTATACTCTCTTTCTCTTCCCTTTTCCGGAGAATCATCTTCACTCATCATGTATTAAACTTGGTTTTTAATCTCTTTGCTTTTGTTGAAGAATAGATATCCTCTTATCGATGCCAACATGAAAGAATTGTCCACCACTGGCTTCATGTCAAACCGAGGTCGCCAGGTAATTTCAATAGTGATAAGATTTAGAATTTTGTTCCAAGCATAATTGTTACATCACCATAGTAAATGGTAAGAAATATATTAATCGTAGTGTTGCTTTAGATGACATGCAAAATCCCCAGTGTGCCTGGAGGCAGCCTAGGTATGATAATGTTCGTCAAATGTAGACTGCAAGCCATATTTGAGCTACTTGGCATGTGCTTTGAGCAAAGTAAATATATACTTCTTTACCGAGCCTGAGAGCAAGAAGTCCAAAAACAAAAACTCATACAAACTTTGTCTTGTAATATGAATTCAAACTTTTCTAGACCTAGGTTATTAAAGCCACTCAAAATATGTATCGACTTCTCTCTTTTTCCCCTGAATTTGGTTGTCCTGTCTTGTGAGAATTCCCTCCAAATATTTAATTGATTTCCCTTACTAGGTATTTAGTTGCGAGAATGTAGAAAGAATCACTTATCCAAAATGTAATTTTATTCAATATCCTTCAAAATATAAAGTATTTTAATTCCTACTCATATTCATGATGGATGCTAATCTTGATTTCTTTCCGTTTGCTTCTAAGATCTGAATGTAGTTTCCAGTTCATATACAAGATTTAATTCATTACTTTGATAGTTTGACCTACATGTCACTGGAACATTGTTAGCGATTCACTAGAGATTGCTCTTTTTATGTCATCAGATTGTTTGCTCATTTTTGGTTCGAGACATGGGAATGGACTGGCGAATGGGAGCTGAATGGTTTGAGACCTGCCTCCTCGATTATGATCCATGCTCCAATTATGGAAATTGGACCTATGGGGCAGGTGTTGGCAACGACCCAAGAGAAGATCAATATTTCAGTATACCAAAACAAGTATGAGCACCTTAGACCGAAATCTTTCTTTTTTCCTTTCTAATTTTAAAAATCCAAACTAAAGATTTCCTTATATGCACAGCAGAGTTTTTTGCAAATCGCCTACGCTTGACTCGTTTAACAACTTGCGTTGTTTCAGGCAAAAAATTATGACCCTGAAGGCGAGTATATCGCTTATTGGCTGCCACAACTAGAAGGGAAAAGGCGCAGCGAGGGAGAGGGTGCTTTAGGAGGCGCTCGAGAAGGTGAGGGAGGGAGGCGTTGGAGGAGAGAGGGTCGCGCAGTACGGCGAGTTCGAGGGAGGAGGCGAGGGAGGAGAGGCGGCAAGTTCGAGGGAGGGACGCGTGAGGAGGTGAGGGAGGGAGGCGTTGGAGGAGAGAGGGTCGCGCAGTACGGCGAGTTCGAGGGAGGAGGCGAGGGAGGAGAGGCGGCAAGTTCGAGGGAGGGACGCGTGAGGAGGTGAGGGAGGGAGGCGTTGGAGGAGGTAGGGTCGCGCAGGATCCTGTGCTCGAGGGAGGAGGCGAGGGAGGAGAGGCGGCGAGTTCGAGGGAGGGACGTGTGAGGAGGTGAGGGAGGGAGGCGTTGGAGGAGGGAGGGTCGCGCAGGGTCCTGTGCTCGAGGGAGGAGATGATGGAGGAGGGGCGGCGAGTTCGGGGGAGGGAGGCGCGAGGAGAGTTTTTTTTATGGTTTCTTTTTTTTTAACCACGAGGAGGTGAGGGTTTTTTTTTGGGTGACGGGCTCAGGAATAGTTTCTGAGTTCGAACACAGGACCCTTAACCACTCTCTCTCTCTCTCTCTCTCTCTCTCTCTCTCTCTATATATATATATATATATATAGTAATAGATATGGCTATGTGTACTTGGATTAGAAGTAGGGATCAACTTTAATCACAGATGTTAATATCATCGGTTTTTATTTATTTTCCCAGTTAAATTATTCGTTACAAATTTTTATTTGCTCCTGGTTTTACAAAAACTGACCACATGGTTGTTGTTCATTTTACTTTCAGTTTTGTGTGTTCGAGGGCATCAGGCGAATGAGGGAGAGAAGAAATCAAGCAAAATACTTCAAGAATTTTCCTTACTAGCTAATTCCCTTAAACTTGCCATATTATATAGGTGCAGATATTAGTTTTTGATATTTTTGAACAGTTACGATTTTTGACCATGATATTGTGATTGGGGTTTCTCTAGATACTCAAGTACTAAAATAGCTCAGGGTTGCAGGATTTTTTTTTACATCTGTAATCTGCATGTACAACTTCAACCTACATTGGACTGATGTTGGCATGATCATATAGTTGTACGATTTAGATCTACTACATTTAATCTTGTTTCCCATTTACTATCAATTCTGCAACACTATAAGAACGGATTTATCGATAGTGTACACGCAATTTGTTTCCGCAAAATTACGAAAATTATCCGTAGGAGTAAATATGTCTGAATCAAACCTCTTATTTCATCAATATTTGTGGGCCTGGAAGCTATCCCATCTTGCTGGTTGACGAACAGAATAGATGAGCTTAGTTGATAAGATCATCGAGGCCGGAAGCTATCCTCGAAGAAACTCTAGCTGGGGATCTGCAATTACAAGGAAATCATTTGAATCTTCAATTTTAAAAGATCTCTATGATTATAAGTCTGGTCTGTTGAGCATGATATTTTTTTTTCTCTCATTCACAGTAAATGAGTTTGTAAGGCAAAATTTATGTCAGATAGGTTGCGAGTTTGAAATATACAGCCAAGATAAAGAAAAGAAAAGTGTATATTTTTCATATATAGAATTTATGTATGCATGCATGCAAATCTTTTAAATGGTAATCTATTACATATATACTAGCATATACACTACTATTTTTGCGGTTCTAAATAAAAAGAAAATTAGTTTCGTGTTTTTCTAGGAGCTCTTTTCATTTATTTGTGATGACAATTATAATGAAATGAATTATAGGTATTGCTCATACCTGCTAATCATTTTTTTCCCTTATAGCAGATCTGTCATCTTTGACATTCATGCTCAAGAATACATGGTTCTGCAAAATGAATACATCAAATAGTGCGAAGCGTCGCCATGACCACCCTAAAAATTTTGGTATAAAGACTTAATGCAACCATCAACATACCCAACTTAGGAGGACTTGGTCTACAAAGCAATTTTTAAGTTGAGAATTCAGGACTTCATTCCAAAATTTTTCGATAGGCAAAATATCTTCTGTTATACAATGCTAAAAATAAACAAGGTTTAAGGGTAATCTTATTTTAAGAAACATCACATTGAAATCAGACCACTGATAATCCTTAATAAGCCAGGTTTCAAGATTAATGTAATCCATGGCCAAACCCCATGAAGCAATATACAAGACTTTGATTTACAAGGCACTTTGATGTCATATAGACCCAGTTGGAGGCATACACCTCAAAATGAAAGAAACCTTCATGCTGCTACTGCTACATAGAATGCCATATTCTGAGCTTCGGTCGCTTAAATTAGATGATTATAGCAATGGATTCTGAGCTTCGATTGCTTGAATTAGAGATAGGATCACGGCATGCATTAGAAGCTGAGAATTCAGGACTTCTTTGAAGATCCGAAACCTCCAAACCCCATCAAGGCCGCGACATCTGCATCCAGCTCAGCTTCATCTTCCAATGCCTTCTCTTTCTGAAATCAGCAATTCAATTAATGAAAACCCAAGATCAGTGGGAAAAACAAAAAAACCTTGTGCCTTTGGTAGATGAAACATGGATCCTTCGGCGTACTACTTGGTTGTATCAAAAAGATAGTTCGAAATTGTGAAAGAATTCAACTAGCAATTAATGTGATCTTTTACTTTTACCAATAGGGAAAAGCCTTTGCTGGAACTACTTGGCAATAGCTGAAAATTTTAGTGTCGACTAATAGACTGAAATTCGAGCCAAATAGACTGGAATTCACCATGTGAAACTTATTTACAACTAAACTTTGAAAAAGAGAGATGCTCTTGAACTTGTGCGTCAGAATAATCTATATAATGAAACTCCCCATTGAAACGTATATTTATGCATTCGTACATCACATTATGTGGTAGGCTTGTGACAGCCAACGTAAAACTTTGTCACATTCTATGACATGAACCATAATAAAAATATCGTTGGGGCGTCCCCTACTCAGCGACACGCTACATCGGATCCCGGGTGTAGTGTTAAGTATGCAAGGGCTTCTAAGGGTTTCATAGGATCCGTTTAGTTTCTTGGAACATAGGTTCCCTTACGGGTAGACTAATAGAATTAGTGGAGGTGATGATTAGGAAGAGAGTTGGTATTATGTGTTTGCAAGAAACTAAGTGGGTAGGTGAAAAGAGTAGAGTCATAGAGCCTTGGGGTTATAAGCTTCGGTATACGGGTAGAGATAAAAATCGTAATGGGGTAGACATAATCATAGATAGACGGTTGCTTGAGAATGTAGTTGAGATCAGGAGAAAAGGTGATAGAATTTTACTGGTTAAGCTTATTCTAGATGGAGAGATCCTTAATGTTATTAGTGCTTATGCACCACAGATAGGTCTTGATGACGCTAGTAAGCGTCTATTCTGGGAGGATTTAGACGAGATTGTGCAAAGTATACCTAGTAGAGAGAAGTTATTTATTGGTGGTGATCTTAATGGACATGTAGATGCTAGTCGTAGTGGGTTTGATACTATCCATGGAGGTTTTGGTTTTGGACAAAGGAATGAAGTAGGTGACTCGATTCTAGATTTTGCCTAATCTTATGACTTGGTCTTAGCAAACACCTGGTTTAGGAAAAGAGAGTCCCACCTTATCACTTTTAAGAGCGGATCAAGTGCTAGTCAAATAGACTTTTTTCTGACGAGAAGAATAGATAGAGCTTGTTGTATCGACTGTAAGGTAGTGCCAGGTGAGAGTGTAACCACTCAACATAGACTTTTAGTTCTAGACTTTCGATTTAGAAGAGGACTTAGGAATATCAGACGTAAGGTAGAGCCTAAAATTAAATGGTGGCGATTGAAAGAAGGTAACCAAAAGGCTTTTATAGATCGTGCAGTCCAAGAAGCGGATTGGCAGTCGGAAGATGATTCAGACAGAACATGGAACAAAATGGCTAGTTGTATCAAGAAGATAGCTAGAGATCTACTTGGTGAGTCGAGAGATGGTGCCCCACCATCTAAGGACACATCATTGTGGAATGAAGAAGTAAAGGCTGCTATTAAAATTAAAAAGGATTCTTATAAAGATTTGAAAAAAAGTAGAGATGAGAGATTTGAGAAGCATAAAATGGCTAAAAAGGAAGTTAAGAAAGCTGTTCGGGAAGCTAAATTTAAGGTCTACAAGGAGGTGTATAAGAAATTAGACACTAAAGAGGCTGAAAATGATATATACCGGATTGCTCGGATGCGGGAAAGGAAGACTAGAGACTTATGTGCGGTGAAGTGTGTCAAAAATGAAAGTCAGAAGGTTTTAGTTCAAGATGAGGATATCAAGGAAAGATGGAGAGATTATTTTGACAAATTGTTCAATGAGAGCTTTACTAAAAATTTGGATGGACTTGTCATTCAATCTCAAGATATAAACCGTGATTTCATGCGTAAAATAAGACTACCTGAGGTTAAAGAAGCTTTGAACAGAATGAGTTTAAGGAAAGCGGTTGGTCCTGACTGGATTCCTATCGAGATTTGGAGATACTTAGGAGAAATAGGCGTTAAATGGCTGACAGATCTGTTTAATAAGATTTGGCAGACAAAAAAGATGCCAAATGAATGGAGAAAAAGTATCCTTATACCTATCTACAAAAACAAGGGTGACATTCAAAGTTGCTCAAACTACCGTGGAATAAAACTTATGTGTCACACCATGAAACTTTGGGAGAGAGTGATTGAACACAGACTAAGAAAGGATATTAAGATAACAGAAAACCAGTTTGGGTTCATGCCTGGACGATCGACGACAGAGGCTATTCATTTTCTTCGTCAACTTGTCGAGCGTTTTCGAGAAAGGAGAAAAGATTTGCATATGATATTTATTGATTTAGAAAAAGCGTACGACAAGCTACCTAGAGAGGTATTATGGGGGACAATGATGAAGAAGGGGGTACCCGTCAAGTATATTGACATAATCAAGGATATGTACAATGGAGTAATGGCAAATGTCAGAACCTGCGGCGGCTTAACGAGTGATTTCCGATTACAATCGGTTTACATCAAGGATCTGCATTAAGTCCATTCCTGTTTACCATCGTGATGGATGAGCTTAATAGAACGATCCAAGATGAGGTACCTTGGTGTATGCTATTCGCTGATGATATTGTTCTAGTAAATGAGACGAAAGCAGGGGTTAATGCCAAATTGGAATTATGGAGGCAAACATTGGAATCTCGGGGATTCAGATTAAGCAGGTCCAAGACAGCATATATGCATTACAAATTTAGTAACCAGAGAAGTCAAACCCATATTGGTATAACATTGGAAAGGCAAGAGATATCACCGAGCAACCAGTTTAGATATCTAGGTTCCATCATCCAAAAGAATGGGGAGATCGATAGTGATGTTAATCAAAGGATCCAAGCTGGTTGGTTGAAATGGAGTGCTACAACAGGAATTTTGTGTGATCGTAACTTCCCATTAAAATTGAAAGGGAAGTTTTATCGGAGCGCTATTCGGCCTGCCTTATTATATGGTACAGAATGCTGGGCTCCTAAGAAGCATCATACACAGATGATGCACGTAGCGAAGATGCGCATGCTTCATTGGATGTGCGGTAACACTAGAAAAGATAAGGTGCGAAATGAGGATATTCGTGCAAAAGTTGGTGTAGCACCTGTGGAGAAGAAGATGCGGAGAAACCGGCTAAGATGGTTTGGCCATGTGCGACGCAGACCTATGGAAGCACCGGTTCGACGAATAGATACTCTCGATATGGGCAATGGCAAAAATGCAAAAGGGAGACCGAAGAAAACATGGATGGAGGTGATACAAAACGATATGGTTGCCAAAGGACTCGATGAAAGTATATCGTTCAATAGAAGTGAGTGGAGGCGGAGGATTCATGTGCTGGACCCGGCGTGATTCTCATGTTGGTTCATGTAGCCTACCCCATATGCTTGGGATAAAAGACTCAGTTGTTGTTGTACATCACATTATGTGCACAGTAGCTTCAGTGACATTGTATCAGTCTAAATGATGGACAACTCCCTTGCATTTTGGACTTTCATCTCATTATTCTGTATATATATACTTTTCTAGCATCAACACAGGATACAAAACCAATGTAAAGGGTATACTGCGCTAAAATATCCTAAACTATCATGTTTGTCACTAAAATCCCTTAAAGTTCTTTTGTTACAATAAAATACCTTATGAGGGTATTTACTTTAAAAAAAGCTCCCTTAAGAAACATAGTTTAACATATTTTACTGCAATAGAAAACTTTAAGGTAATTCAGTGAAAACCCATAATAGTTGCAGGTAATTTAGTGTAATTTACCCTAAATTATACTTTATCAATTAGTATTGTCAAAAATCCTCAGTGTAGCTCCTTGTGGTATAAACCAAAATATAAATGCTAAATAATGCTCTTCGAAAACCTGAGATCAATCTAAAGATTTCGATAACACCATAGGTAGCCTCAACCACAATCATGGAAATTAATGGTCATGGTTATGTATGTGAATATAATACATTAATTTACTACTCAAAAGATCAAGTTGATGTATCTAGAAAATCATCATGTTTGGTACCATAGCCCTGAGGTAAACATGCAGGAAAAGCAAGTATTTTCAGTTTCAGCAAAAATCTGAGATTTCACAATATGAAAAGTATCAACTAAAATAAGGCTCAGAAAATTAAGTAGATATTCTAACCTTCTTTTCCTTCTTCCTTTCTCGACGTTGTCTCTTTCGTTCTTCCTCCTCTTGCTGTTGCTTTAGTATTCTCTCATCAAAATCTGAAACCAAAAGAAGAGTAATCAAATTATTTACACGAAAACATTAAGAAGATGCCTCATTTCTTATGATCAATTTGAACATTGTTTGATGATTAATTACTTACACATAACATCGTATTGTGTCTATAACCAACCCCATTTTGATTTTAATGGGAAAAGGCTAAGACAGATATGATGAATCCACATCGAACTCATTAACAAGTTACTGTGCAGTCAGAAATAACTTGATAAAAAAAAATGATGCTAGGAGGTAAAGGACGACTTTATTTCTTTACCTTGCTCAGTGAAGCTGCCTGGGACTTTCCGCTTCTTAAGACTCTCGAATCGTTCTTGCACCTGTGGGAAAAAATATACAAATTTGAGTAGAATTGACAAGGCAACAAGCAATAGTAAGAATGAGGCATGCATGTTCAGTTCGTCATTGATTATGATTTGGAACATCTAAAATTGAATACAAAAATCATCTGCATGGCAGGATATCTAATTATAGACCCAAACAATAGTTATGGCACCTAGCATATCTCTTACCAAAAATTAACGAGTTTTGACACTTTATGTTTCTCGCTTATGCATCAACCCATGATTAACTATAAATGGCAAATTTATCGTTCTTGTAGTCAGGCGTTTGGAAGTAGAACTAAGAAACTCCACATTGATAACAGTCTAAACACCCAGAACACACAGACCTCAACAATCAAGACGAACAGGAAACAACCCATTGTACAGGCATGAAAAAAAGAAATAATAAATATAATAATAACTCATTTTAAGTTTGAACAAAAAACGCGGTCTAAAGATCATTGATCAATTTCAGTGGCCCAGGGATTTGGCATCATAGCATCTCAATTTGTGTATGGGTATATTGCTATCCATACAAGCATTTATTTTCCTTGATTAAATCATTTAATTATTTTGATGACCCAGTCACTTACAACTTGCATGCAAAACAATCAGAAAGGTTACCTGTTGAAGAGATGCTCGCTCAACCCGCATTGACATACCCAAAGCCCTCTGATCTGTTCATCATCAAAAAACCATCAAAGAGTCCAAGGCATCAACATAACTATTATAAGTGAGGGAGCAATAACACATAGTTGCATGAAAGAAATGAACACCTACGTTTCTTCCCATTGATATGGTCCAAATAGTTAGCTGAATCTTTTACCACGCACTCACAAACTGAACAATAGTATCCAGCCTGGAATATAGAAGATTTGAATGGTGAATGCTAGTAATGAAGTATCACATGTATTACGGTACAAATATAAGACTTTTATAGCATCTTGATAACTTTGATGGTGTTAATTCTTTGCAGCTTCTTAACAAAGTTAACTTACATTTGACATGAATAGAACAGTCTCGTGCTTAATTTAAAAAAAATGAATAAGCATAGCAATTCTGCAGTTTTTAAATTTTCATCATCAAACAACTCCAACTGAACCAAAAATGTTTAAAAGTTCCAATAACTGCTTCAAATTCATCAATAAACGTCTTCACCTGAACTATGTTATTTATTTTCACGTTTTATCTTCATGAGATCCATTTAAAAATAGGAGTTTACACTTTTAACTCCCCCAAAAATTACCAGTTATCCTATTAAAAGCCCGAGCTCGGTACGTTGCCTTTTAACCCACCTACCCCACCCCCACGCCCAACCAAAAAAACCTCTTAAGCTACTCCAGTCGGACCTCTCTGGCTGTTTTCATCCATCAAATCCTTTTTGTCTAAACCCTATTAAAAAAAATTACCCTAAAAACTTAACTGTAATATTATCTTCCACAGTCTACATAAAAAATCTCTTCAACTTCAAAAAACTAATCTTCCATCTCATATTTTACCTACATCAACCCTATCATTTTTCCATTTCTCTGATCTTTTACCTCCAATATTCCAAAAACCTGTGATCCATCTTTCATTTCTTACTCTCTCTCTCTCCCTAGAAACCCTGAAACTCCCACAATTCCTTCTACCATTTCATCATATACCTCCATAACTCTAAAACCCCAGCACTTCCTCTCAATTCTAATCTTATATGTTCAATAACCTTACAACAAACCGTCTCTCTTCTATTTCTTATTTCCAACCTCCAAGAAACCTTAGTCCCTTTACAATTGCTCATCTTTTACATCCAATAACACTAAATATTAACAATTACTCTTCCATTTCCATCTTCTACCTCAATTAATTCTAAAAAGCCTAAATTCGTGCTCCTATTATCATCTTCTATCCCAGTAACCTAAAATCCTATAATTCCTCTCCGATTTTTATTTATGTTTATAAAACCCAAATACTTTAAGAAGAAGAAAAACCTTAGTTTAATCCGAAAAACCTAAACTTGAAAGAAAAATGATATAATTAACTCACTTATGTTGGCTTTTAACGAAACATCAAAATAATTGCTAGTTAGCTGGCTCGAGTCTAAACAAAGTAAAGAGTTTAAAGAGGATAACAAGTAAATCACAGGATTGAGGTTATTATGATAATATGAAAGTTTGGTGGGGGCTGAATTGGAAAAACCTTTTAAAATGGCCATTATATTACTTTGAATATTTTGTTTTTTAGTTTTTTAGTTTTTTAGTATTTTTTTTTTTTTTTGGGGGGGGGAGGGGGGGGTTACATGCGCGAGTATGCACCATGTATGCAGGTTAACATGTTATCCTATCTCGTTGTATTTAGAGACCAAATTTTGAAAAAGACTTCCGATCCATTTGCAATCTACCAGCAGTAAAATGTAGTATATATCACTTTTCAAGAAGAGGTCACACCCAAGGGTCAACCATAATTTCATTTGGCCTACACTCCAAATCGGACAGTCCAATTCAATAAATTTAGAAAGGAAGAAAATTGACAGAAACGTTTGAAAATTGATTCAGGAACTCTATTACGTATTACGCCCATTGTTAGAAGTCAAAAAACCGATATAGTGATTACAATGATTACTGTAACAAACGTCAAGTTATATACCTGTTGGCTTAAAGGTGCAATTGGAGTGACAACCTGCCAAAATAAGTGAGATCAATTAGAACTCAATAGATGAGCAATACAGGTATCACAACCTAGGCAGATCATAATCATCGCCCAAGATGTTTTGATATCAATACAACCAAAGTCAAAATAGTTATATCAATTTGCAAATAAGATAAGAGTCAAAATTGATTACTGTATATACGCAAAAAACTTTTAAATGCTGGATGGAAATGGTATCTACACTAAATTTTGGGTCATTACGGTAATCTGAACGTTTTTGTTAGTCAATTTACAAATATGATACAATTAAATTTAAACTTGATAGTTTTCACATCATTCACATGCAATATAATTAATGTTTTCTGCAAGGTTTGTCCAAGTTTATTTCTTTAAGTGCCTAGGGCATAACAAAACACAAGCAACACTAAGAACTACAAATTCTTTGGAAACCAACCAATCAAACCATCAATCCTGTATAACATACTTAAAATTTCAATGCATATTTTTCAGAATATAAACCATCAGTTTCTTGGAATTTTCTTGTTATAAAACAGTGTAAATAAATAACACAACAAAAAATTGATATTATCGATGACTGGCATGGCGTTTAAACGCTATCCAAATTTACACAAACACAAAAAAAGAGCCCTCATACTTGATTTTCCTGAGCATAAATTTGTATGGTTCAACATACATGACAGTAATGATGAGAGTATGTTGTAGCATGCATGAAAACTAAGTTTTGCAACACCACCCAATAACAAGCATGGAACTAAACATAAGTAATTGCCAGCCCAATGTATTAACCACAAAAAATATGAGTCAACAAGAACATTTGCACTTCTCGAGTTCTTTCTGACTTTAAACTTCACGGCAATGTATATGTCTTAAGTTTGTATTAGCAGAACCTTGCTTGAGACATGGAGACAGAACAGGCCTCAAAAAGGTCTTTTTGGCATTAATAACCATGGCAAATGCCTACAAAACTACATATGCGTGTACATTTGCTTGCATAATAAACAGGGAGGGAGGGATATATTCTTGTGTTGAATAATGCTGATCAAATATAGTTCTAAACCAATCTGTACAAAACAATTAAGTATGATGTAACTAGTAAATAGAGTCATGGATAGTGAATTATTATAGCTGAATTATTTGAAGGAGAAACCAATTGTTATTTTGCTTAGCACCTATATGTGAATACCTGGAATCTGGATGCAACAAAATCAAGATGTTTCAAATAAAAATGAAGGGGGGAACACACTTAACTAATATGGGGGGAAAGCAATCAAGCTGAACAACTTTCATTTCTATTTAGATGTTTGTAGGGATTATAAAAAAATTTACGCCCAGAAAACGACAGCAAAATATTTTTCTGCAATATTATGCATCAAATTCAGCTAGTAATAGTTCTCAAAAGTCAAAATCAACTTTCATATTTGGGGATTTTAAAGGCAAAGCGATTATGGAGTTGGAGAAGGGTAACCAACGTTTGACCCAAAAAAGAAAAGAAAAACAATATTACTAGCTATATATAACTAAAAACAGCTTATCTTGACATCTTAAATTCAACAAGATTTTTTTGTTTAGATGAAGGAATTACCAACTATCCAAAAATCCCACTAAGTGGAAATATATCTTCACCAAGTATACACTCTATGCCTTCAGAAGAGACACATTCTACAACTAGTCTTGAGTTCAATGGTCCTTATACAACTGAAAAAGTATCATCAACATTTGATCACTTCAAAACGAACTATAATCTGAAGGACAAACTCAACACCCAACTGACAGGAGTCACACTTAGATGAATATCTAAATCACCCTTCTTATTGTTGTCACAGGTGAGCTCCTCATATCACTATTCAAGTGAATTTATTGACTAAGAATTATGTAGGTTTTGATAGATTATGGAATCCCCCACTGTTGTAGAGTACACGGGTACTTGGAGAACAGTTAAAAATAAATCCTATAAGGAAATTAAAGATAACATGCAATCAGCTTCTTCAAAAAGAAGGCCCTATAGATGGGTATGGCATAGTAAATGGTAAAACAAAGAAAACCCAGGAATGTAACATATAATTCCTTGTTGATATCATCAGTACTTGCACTATGAATATGTAATTCCAGAGCATGTAACATATCCACACCTGCACGCCAATCTTTTTAACTGACCCATTAGTCGCATATTGTCAGTAGCACACTTGTACTTTTTCCAGTGCAACATAGAACTATTTAGGCGGGCGTAGAAGTAAATGATACAGTATATCAATAGCAACACGATACCAAACAACAATTAAGAGTGTGTTATCCTCCAAAAACAGTTTAAATCTGCTCTTGCATAAAACATAACTAAATTGAAAAATCAAGAATAACATGCACACTTTAAAGCTCAGTCACTACTTTCCGTTTTGGAACATCAATTAAATAAATAAGTCTAGCATCATTATATATGAATAGAAGACTTTGATCCATACCTGGGTTTTCCCCAATCGTGATTCGAGGTCGACTTCATAGTCTCTGTGCTTCAAGGGTTTCCGTTGGACCGGCGGACCTTTCGCTGAGAAAAGAAAATGTAAGAAATATAATGCATGATCAGATTGATCTAGAATACAAATAGATTTATGAACAGAAATATACAGCATCCTTAACCAAACAAAATATTAAAAAAAACAGTCAGTATACAATTATGCTTACCCTTTGGCGAAAACCTATCTTCTTCCTCCTCCTATAAAAAAAACCACAACGAAATGCGATGATTAATACATAAACAAAATGGCGGGCGCAAACATCTACTACAAGTCTAAGAGAAACCTGCTCCCTTTGACGCGCTCTCTCCAGATACTCTTCCTTGTTCCATTTTCTTCTGGAAGTATTGTCGACTCCAGCTGCCTGTGGTGCAATTGTCTTAGCAGTTATTCAATACGACGACATAAGAGAGCTGGAACAACAATAAAGAGAGAATCTTTGGTTGCGAAACTTACATTGCTTCCTGAATGAGCCATCAATATTTGGTTTTGAGCTACAATTTCATCTACAAGCTGGGTAAAGAAAATAGCAGCATAGTAAACCGAATTTGCAGTGATTTGGTTCGATTTGAAGAGAAATTTAGATGGGCGCATGATTTGATTACCAGAAAGCGATGAGAACTAGAGGTGATTGCGATCAAATAAGAGCAACAAAATTATTGGGGAAATCGAAACGTACCGTAAACGAGAGCGAGTTTGTTCGATTGATCGAATGATTTTGGGTCTAAATATTTCAAAACTTTTGTAGGAGTGATTAGGGTTTTCGACGAGCGAGATAAATAAAGTGCGATAACGAAAGGGCATAAAATAAGAAGGCTGCGGCTTTTAAAATGATAATATATTAAATATTTATGAAGTTAGGAGCCAAGGGCGTTTGGTCTAGTGGTATGATTCTCGCTTCGGGTGCGAGAGGTCCTGAGTTCGATTCTCGGAACGCCCCTCTTTTTTTGTCATTTTTTAAACTTAACAGTTACACTATGTTATGCACCCATATATAAGGAAAAGGTGCTTTCGAATTTTCATTTGGTTTTTTAGTCAAAAGGCAAAAATTGGGCTCTGGGTTTTGAAAATCTTGGAATAAAGGTTGAAGACAAAAGCTGAGGTCGTTTGAAATTCTTAAAATCTATCTTATTAAACTTATTTTAAAAATCTCTTATCTTATCAGAGAAATAAAATCCATGTTGTCTAAAGTAAAAATTTCATTAACAATTGCTCAAATTATCTCAAGTCTTGACGCGACCTGGATCGCGGCGATGGATGGCTGATATTGGATCTGGAGGCCGGCTGCTGAAGCGTATGGATCTCAATGAGTTTGAGGTTGGTTGTCACCGAGCTACCTGCAAGGAAGTCCCGGGGTGGTTGTACCACCGAGAACCCTCCGACGGTCAAGTTAGAGAGGAAATCCGAGCAGAGTAACGGCTTAGTGGAGTAAAATGACTTGCTTGAACCGTCTGAAGAAGGGGTTTATATAGCGGTGGCAGCAAGCAGGACATGCGCGAGAATCACGACGGCAGTTACGCGACGTCACGCTCGCGTGATGAGCAAATCTCCCATTAATGGCGAGACAAGCTCGTTAATGAGGGATCGTGATGGCGTGGGATGTGGCTGGCGGATATCTTGCGCGTGGCGAGATTCGCGGGATGGCGGTTGCGCATGTGAGCGATGTCGTTGGTCGATCGATGAGACCGAGGAAGATGACCTCGGCAGAAGAGCTCGTGGACGAGCGGGAGAGCCGAGCTATCTTGGTTCTGCGGTAGCCCGGAAACAGGCTGTGAGGCCAAGGAGGCCAATTGTGCTGGGGGCTCGGAGGCGAGCCAACTTTGTTGCAGGACGGACATAGGAGTGGTCTGATCGGCCACTGTAGGTCCTTTCTTGCAAGATCTGGGACACGTCATCAACCACGTGTCATGATCTGGAAGATCACCGATATCGAGCATCATCAAGTCTCAAATGAGAAATGAAAGGGTGAGTTTCACCAAACTACTTTGAACTTTTAGTGACTTACACGGAACTACCTTCAACTTGTTTTATTATGGGTAATTAGCCTAAACCTATTAAGCTTCAGTTAACACCCTAACATTGTTAGCTATAACTGTGAAGAACCTATTATTCCCTTTCACAACAAAGCATCCCTCAAATTATCTTTTGTTTCCCGATAAAATAAATCATCTCTCAACACTCTCATTTCATCATAAAATTCAAAACAAAAATTTTAAGAAAGCGAGAAAGAAATAATTAAAAATCTCCCGTTTTAGAGATTTGATGGCAGATTCGAGCTCCCTTTCAAGGGTTTTATGATAAAAACTATTTATTTTTGGAAAAAGAAGAGTTAAACTCTTGATTTAATTCAAAAAGGAGAAAAAGGTTTTAGAACCTTGAGAAAAGAGAAGCATGCACAGACCCTGATTTTTGGGGAGAATAAATTATCGTTTTTTTATTTCATTATTATGTTACCTTTTATAGGCTTACAAACTTACATATAGCCCCTTGGGCTTTACAAAATGACATTTTGCCCATCTCATACCTCATGTGCTCATTTATTTTGCACATTGGCCATGGACTTTATAAGAATGTGGCTTTATGCCCATTCATGCATAAAAAATTACATCAAAATCATTTATTACATGATTTCATTTTGGCATGGGGGAGGCCGGCCGCGGGGCTCGACTTGGGCATGGGCCCACTTGATCAGGGCTTGGGCCCGCTTACTTAGGTTTGACTTTGATTTTGACTTAGTCAACCGGGGTGTATTTTTTTATCCTAACAAAGTGATTCCCATCAATAAATGCACACCGTGTATATGAGTTGTGTGCATGAAATTGATGGATCTTGGAGTTGGGCTTCGAGGAGGAACATCATTTCAGGGACGGAGCGTCATTCCAGGTGCATAATTCCGGGAATCGGAGCATCATTCCGGGGATCGGAGCATCATTCCGAAGAGCGGAGCATCATTCCAAGGGTCGGAGCATAATTCCGATGAGCGGAGCATGATTCCAGAGATCGGAGCATGATTCCGATGAGCGGAGCATGATTCCAAGGGGTTGGAGCATAATTCCGACGAGCGGCAGACATTCTAACCGAAGCATAATTTCGATACAGAGGTTGATTCCCAGGCGAAGTTTAATTCCGACAGGAAAGGCAAATACTCCGAGGCGAAGGCGAAGCATGATTTCGACACGGGGTACACTCTAAGACGAAGCGTGATTCCGACGCAGAGTGTTCCTCGCCGAAAACGCGGGAAGACGCGATAAACGTCTCGCCTGATTTCAGGGCAGATGCTAATTGGTGCTATCCGTCCACCTCTCCGAAGATGCCAAGTTGATTTATGGCACCATGTATCGAAGGTTTAGACGGATGCGGCCGATGTAGCAGGCTTCGTCAGATTCCTCCTCATTTGAGGGTTTTTTTGATTGTGGGGACGCTCTTCCCTGCAGGCGCAAGCCCCTGCAGTTAATTACGCTACCGCATCGCGGTAACAACTTTCTCCTTCTCCAGATGGCCATTTCGTGTCGTGTGTGTTTGTTTTGTTTTTGGTTGCCCGTGAATTGTATACGGAGACTAATTTATGTTGTCGCCCGTAGGGCGTGGATTAGTCCAAATCCGTATCTTCTTAGATTTGGGTTTGGGGGTTGGGTTTAAGGATACATTAGTCTCATTTGAGACTAAGATCAACTTAAACGTATGTTAAGGATAGGTTAGTCTAATTTTAGATTAAGATCAACTTAACGAGATCGTTTAGATCCAATAAAAGAGCATTTGGGCTTTATTGTTAGTTTAGGGACATTGCGGTCGATTAGTTTAAGGACATTACGGTCCAATGTTAGTTTAAGGACATCTCGGTCCAAGGCCGTGGGTTTTAAAGGACCCCACAGTCCGTGGAATGTTTGGTTGTCGGGACCCGTCACCTCTCTGAAGTCGTTGAAGGATTACGACAAATATCAGAGGAGTAAAGAGATGTACCCTCGAACCGATGTGAGTTAGTTGAAAGATCTGTAGTCCAATTTGGGGCTAAGATCTGTTAACATATTTATGAGCAGATGAGCTCAATTAATATGAGTTGAGAACTTATGGCCAATCTTGGGCTAAGTCCAATCAGGTTAACATATTTAACATTTTATTTTGGGTTGTTGAGCCTTTATTTGGGCTTGGCCCTTTTAACAATACTGAGCATTGATTTATATCTTAACAATGTTTTTGTTTTTTATTGAATGCAGAGCATTCATCAGAGCACTGGGCTTATTAAAGAACAATTTATGTTCTGTCAGCGCAATACGTGGCGCGCCAGGCGCTTTGCGCCAGTCAAAGAGCGCAGTGCGCTACTGCCAAATAGCGCACATGTAAGGGACACGTGTCGCGCTTAGCGTTAGGCGCCAGATGATGAGCGCATGATGCCAGTTTATGAGCGCTGAGCGCTAGTCCATGAGCGCATTGCGCTTTCAATTTAGTGGCGCACACGCGAGTGACACATGGTGCGCTTGGCGCTGAGCGCCAGCCCATGAGCGCAGTGCGCTATTTCAGAAGTGCAAAGCGCAAGTTGTTAATTGGCGCATACGTGGTTGACACGTGGCGCATTTGGCGCCGGTCCAGAGAGAGCAGTTCAAGAGCGCAAGGCGCATTTCAAAAGCGCATCTGATCAATTTTATGATCTGGGAACAAATTTATGTTCTTTTAAAAGAGACTTTGTCTCAAGATCTAAGAACAACAGTTCTTATTTTTGCAAGAGATATTTCCAATCTCTTATGTTGATGAAAGGCTTTGCCTTTATAGATCCATGATCTGTGAGAAGAATTATATTCTTCTTTTATTTTATGATGAGATCTTTTGATCTTTTTTGTGAAAGACTTTTTGTCTTGTAGATCTATGATCTTTTTAAAGAAATGAATTTTTCTTTCTATGAGATGATTTCATCTTTGTGTTCATCATCCTTCATCTTTACCTTGAAGAAAAATCTTCTTGCAAGAGCTTGCTCTTTATCTTTGAATTTCTCAAAGTTTATGGGGGGTTCTCTGTATAAGACTTGAAGTCTTGGGGCCTTTATATAGGGCAAGCTAATTTGTTGAATCAGTTAAAGAGATCTTTCTCTGATTGATTTGGGGATGTTTCCCACCATTGGATCTTTGATCCTAGGACTTCCGTTTTACAGAAGGCAATCTTCTTGTTTTTAACAAGATTAAAAAATCTTTCCATAACAGAATTTAATTCTGATTAATTAATGATTTATCATTATTATTAGATCTTTTGATCTAACGGTGGGGAGTTTTTTAATTCCAGCGCTAGCGCACCCGTGCTTTGCACGTGGTGCGCTGCTCAGAGCGCAGCGCACCTTGCGCTAGCGCACCTGTGTCTTACACGTGGTGCGCTGCTCAGAGCACAACGCACTTAGCGCCAGCGCACCCGTGTTTGACACGTGGTGCACTGCTTAGAGCGCAGCGCACCTAGCGCTAGCGCGCACATGGTGCGCTGCTTAGGGCACAGCGCACTTGGCGCTGTATCTAAAGCGTTATTTTATTGGAGGTGTCTTTTCACCTTCCTTTTAAGTCAAACTTGTATTTCCTAGAACTTTCATTTCCCAGGTCTTGGAAATAGCTCCACTGTGCACAAAATTTTCTGTGCCTAGTCTTTATAACCTGAAGCAAAGCTTCTTTCTTTTCTCATCTCCAAAGAACCCTCTCAACTATGACTTGTAACCGCCCACATGCTCGTTGACAACTGTGGGAAGTGCCCATTCAGGACATTGTTCCTCGCTTTACTGTGCTCTTGGTGGATGCTGCTCTTACAGATGACCAATGCGACGCGGCGCTGCACGAGCTCTTGACTCGTGTAGGATCTCCTCTCCCTTCCAACTCTATTTAGCTTCGGATGATCCTTATGTCTGTGCTTGCTGACATTCCCCTTCCTCCGGTGGAGATGATCCCAGCGATGCTCGATGCTGCTGAAGACAAGATTGAGTGCTTCTTCGAGGCGCACTTGATCACCAAAGCCCTAAGGGACTGTTCTGTTCAATTGCTAAGCCAAATACGGGCTCACCACGCTATCATCTCTGCTTTTGCTGATGAATGCGGTGCTGATCGATGGGTAGCTACTCCTCGCGAGGATCGCCGCTTTGACATGGTGGAAAAGACAGAGAGAGAATTAGATAATTTTATCTATATGTTTGTAAACCCTTGTCCATTTGATCCCATGTTTGGAGCTTTATTCCCATTGCAATAAAAATGTTTAATTAAGCGTCTTCTTTCTTTTTGTCATTATCTGCCAAGTGTTTCTCTTATTTTAATTCTTGCAAGGGTGAAGCGCTTGGCGCTCTCGTGCTTCGCACGTGAGCGCCGTTTAAGAGTCTTGGACTCTTAGTGCAGGCGCATTTGATGCTAGCACTTTTCACGAAATGTTGCTTCGTTTCAAATCTTGGAATTTGAACAAAGTTTTGCTCTAATTGAGGAAACAAATGCCCCCCACCGTTGCGCTTACGTGGCCCACACGTGAGTGCAACGGTGGCAGCATTTCCGCCGTTGGATCAACTTTTTGGAAGTTGAAACGGCTCTCAATGCCTATAAATAGGTCCTTTGGCCCTCTGAGATGACCATTGTTCATCTTCTTTCTGAGAATTATCTCTTCTTCAGAGCACTGCTCTCTTTTTTCTTTTAAGAAAGTTAAGAGTTAAAACTCTGTCAGATTTTTCTAGGTAAAGATTAATCTTTGAAGGGATTAGTTAATAATCTAGAGTTTCACTCATTATCAAAGCTTTTTTGCTCTACTTAGATCGTAGATCTTCAAGAAACCCTTTTAGGGTTTCTTAACAGGGCTTTGCCCTTGTCAAATCTTAGATCCTAAGAGATCCTTTAAGTATTCTGATGGGTTATTCCATCATCTTTACAGAGCGTGACTCTTTAGAATTCTCGGGGAATTTTTAAATTCCCTTCATAATTGATTTTGACCGGTGTCATCCCTGTCTGTAGAGCATTGCTCTTGAGGGGTTTAACTCCTTGGCCCGAGAGACCTTTTTTATTGAATACAAAATTCTCTTTAGGATTTCTCTCTTAACTTCACAGAATTAAATCCATTGGGTGATTTAAGTAGCATTTATTCCTACCCTGGGGATATCAAGAGTTGTTTAAATCCCATATCTGTTTCAATAAGCTTTTCTTAATCAGTCTGTCTACTAATTCTCACTGATTTTCTTTTTCAGACGTTATGGCTGCTCATTTGTATGATCTCGATGAGATTATCTCTTACGGAGACATCCGCCCTCTCGGCCGTTCCCAAAACCAAGAGTTCACAAACGCCCAATGCGTTGAAATTATGGGTCGATTCGGTGCGTATAATGACCGACTGCTTCCTCGTCGTTCCTCTCTCCTGAAGCTTATTGTGGATGCGATCTGGGGAGCACTTCCTCTATTTTATGCTGGCATGCCGCTTAAGGCATTGGACGACGCCGAAGATAAGGTGCACTCGGTGTATCTGATGGGCCTGATCTCGAAGAAAAGGCGAGACAACCTCATTAATATTCTGCATCAAGCTTTTCAGCAGGCGGCGATACTTGCTGCCTATCGAAGGGTTGAGGACATTAGTGAGGATCTTGACGCTCGTGATCGTGAAAGGATGCATACGAAGATGGTCCGAGAGGCCGGTAAAATTTTGGATGGTCTTACTTTTGAATTTCTCAATTCATGCCCTGGATTTGATGCCGTGCCTTTGTAAACACTTTAATAGCGTTTTTGTTTACTGTTTTCGTCAATATAGGCATTTTCTGAAGTATGAATAGCAAGCTTTTTCATTTCCATGTGTCTATTTTATGCATCAAACTTTTTCGCGCATGTATGAATGAGTATGCCTTGAACGCTTAACTGAATGTGAATCAAATGTTCTCCTTATTGTCATTTTTTTTCTTTGTTGCTGTCGTGTTACCTTAGTAAGTGTAGCCTGCAGATGATAGAGTGAGCATCCTGTTTTGAATTCTTCGATAGGTAGTGATGGCTTAGAAAGCAGGTTCAGATCTGCTGCCTAAGACTTTTCAACTTCATGAGCCGTGAGGGTCTCATAAAGACTTTTCTCCCTGCGAGTCGAGAGGATCTCATAGGTGTATTTTCTCCTTAGGAATCGTGAGGATTCCTAAGTGCGTTTTCTCTTGTAAGTCGTAAGGATCTTACAGGAGAGTTTTCTTCCCTACGGGTCGAGAAGACCTGTAAGTGATTGATGATGTCGCCATTATCCGCATTTCACTGAGTCAGGAGTTGCTCTGGGCGTTTCCCACGGGGTTAAGATTGACTTTAACCGTGTTCCACTGGACCATGAATTTTGCTCTGGATGCTTCCCACGGGGTCATAGTCGTGTTCTGCGAGGACCAGGCTCCGCTCTGGACGTTTCCCATGGGGTCAGGATTGACACAAGCCATGTTCCACGTGACCAGGAATTTTGCTCTGGATGCTTTCTACGGGCTCATAGCCGTGTTTTGCGAGGACCAGGCTCCGCTCTGGACGTTTCCCACGGTGTCAGGATTGACATAATCCGTGTTCCACGTGACCAGGAATTTTGCTCTGAATACTTCCTACGGGGTCATAGCCGTGTTCTGCGAGGACCAGGCTCCGCTATAGACGTTTCTCACGGGGTCAGGATTGACATAAGCTGTGTTCTACGTGACCAGGAATTTTTCTCTGGATGCTTACCACGGGATCATAGCCGTGTTCTGCGAGGACCAGGCTCCGCTCTGGATGCTTCCAGTCATAGCCGTGTTTTGCGAGGACCAGAATCTTCCACGGGGTCAGGATTGACATAAGCCACGTTCCACGTGACCAGGAATTTGCTCTGGATGCTTCCCACGGGGTAATAGCCGTGTTCTACGAGGACCAGGCTCCGCTCTGGACATTTCCCACGGGGTCAGGATTGACATAAGCCGCGTTCCACGTGATCAGGAATTTGTTCTGGATGCTTCCCACGGGGTCATAGCCGTGTTCTGCGAGGACCGGGCTCCACTCTGGATGCTTCCTACGGGGTCATTGCCGTGTTCTGCGAGGACCAGGATCCGCTCTGGACGTTTCCCACGGGGTCAGGATTGACATAAGCCGCGTAACACGTGACCAGGAATTTGCTCTGGATGCTTCCCACGGGGTCATAGCCGTGTTCTGCGAGGACCATGCTCCGCTCTGGATGCTTCCTACGGGGTCATTGTCGTGTTCTGCGAGGACCAGGATCCGCTCTGGATATTTCCTACGGGGTCAGGATTGACATAAGCCAGAACACGACAATAACCCCGTGGGAAACGTCCAGAACGGAGCCTGGTCCTCGCAGAACACGGCTATGACCCCGTGGGAAGCATCCAGAGCAAATTCCTGGTCACGTGGAACGCGGTTTATGTCAATCCGCTCTGGACGTTTCCCACGGGGTCAGGATTGACATAAGCCGCGTTCCACGTGACCAGGAATTTGCTCTGGATGCTTCCCACAGGGTCATAGTCGTGTTCTGCGAGGACCAGGCTCCGCTCTGGATGCTTCCCACAGGGTCATTGTCAGGATTAACATAAGCCGCGTTCCACGTGACCAGGAATTTGCTCTGGATGCTTCCCACGGGGTCATAGCCGTGTTCTGCGAGGACTAGGCTCCGTTCTGGATGCTTCCCACGGGGTCATTGCCGTGTTCTGCGAAGACCAGGATCCGCTCTGGACGTTTCTCACGGGGTCAGGATTGACATAAGCCGCGTTCCACATAACCAGGAATTGTTGACTTTATCCGCATTTCACGGAGTCGGGGTTTGACTCTCGGTCATCTGTGCACCGCCGAGTCATGGAACTGGGAATTGCCGCGGTTCCGATTTGTTTGATGTTGCGTCTATTATGATGAGACAAATGTCGAGATGATCTCCAGGCTGCTTTGTGACCCGTTGAGATTTGGCTTCTTCTTCTGATGGAGCCTGGGGAGGGAAGGTGTGATTCTTTCTTTGTTTCCGCCCCCGGATTGGATACAGGGATTGATGTGATATCACATGTAGGGCAAAAATTTCATTTTTTTATTACTTTCCGCGATGCTCTATCATTTCAGCTTTTATATCGCGAAGGTCTTGATTGCCCAATCATTTCGGTTATTTTTCACGGTGCCCAATCATTTCGGCTATTTGTTTTATCCTTACTCGCTGGTTTTTATTGTGAGTTGCCCAATTATTTCGGCTATTTTGTATTACTTTTACTCGCTGCTTTTTATTGCGAGTTGCCCAATTATTTCGGCTATTTTGCATGCATACATTTTTTACTTGCTGATTTTGTTGCAAGTTGCCCCATCATTTCGGCTATTTCGTATGCATGTGTGGCTCGCTAGCTTTCTTTTGGCTGCAAGCTTGGAATTAGACACTGATTTCGGCATCAGCACCGCTACAACTGGGATATTGCCAAGAGCGAATCATCATTTGACTCTGTCGATATAGAACAAAGGTGGCTTAGCAAACAGGGTTAAGATCCTGTCGACTAAGGCTTTTGACTTCATGAGCCGTAAGGGTCTCATAAAGGTATTTCTCCCTGCGAGTCATGAGGATCTCGTAGGTACGTTTTCTCCTTAGGAATCGTGAGGACTCCTAAGTGTATGGCTTCTCGTCAGTCGTAAGGATCTTACAATAGTATTTTCTCCTTCTAAGTCGAGAGTACTTACAAAGGTTGTTCACAGTGTAGACATATCCCTAGTCACGGATGGGACTTTGTTAGGGAAATGTTTATTCGTGTCCGTGGATTGTATACAAGGGTTAGCGTTGAGCCGCTTGTAGGGCAGCATTTGAGGTTGTGGTGGCCGCTTAAGAACAGGTTCAGATTCCTGTAGCTTAAGACTTTTGTAAATCTTATGAGCCGTGAGGGTCTCATAAGAGGGTTCTCCTTACGAGTCGTGAGGATCTCGCAAGTGTAATTTCTCCTTAGGAATCGTGGGGATCCCTAAGTGTGTTGCTCCCTTGTGAGTCGTAAGGATCTCATGCAGGTTTTTTCTCCTCATAAGGTCGAGAGGACCTTGCAAGTGTCTTTTAACGAGGTTGCGCCCTTTCGGGTTTTCACAAAAACTCGCCGGTAGCCCTGCTGTTTTTACTCACGGAGCCCTTTCGGGTTTTCATCCGTGCCCATTTTGCTTATGGACATACCGTTTTCTTTTCCTTCTTTTTTTATTCTTTTATTCTTCTTCTTTTTTTGTATCAGCCTTGGGATGCTGCAATCCACAGTAGTTTATCGACGTCTTGGTCGACAGCTAGTTTTAGGACATAGTGGTCCATCGTTAGTTTAAGGACGTTTCGGTCCGGACCGGCTACTACTTATAGAGTTTGGGCTTAGGAAGATAGCGAGCGGACATAGTCATCGTCGTCTATCATTGACCTAAGCCGTGACTCGTCTGGCGTAGTATTTCTTTAGGAAGCGACCGTTTATTGGCCTGAAAGGTCTTTCACCATGCATGTCCATGAGTAGATAGGCTTCACCCTAAAAGACTTTGTCTATGTTATACGGGCCTTCATAGTTCGGCTCGAATTTCCCCCGCTTGGCGCGATTGGGGATCATAGGTCTTTTAACCACTAGCACAAGTTCGCCTTGGCGAAACGTTCTCGGCCTAGTTAATTTTTCATATGAGCTCGTCATCTTTACTTTATAAGCCTCCAGATTTTATTGCGCTATGAGCCGGGTTTCATTAAGGGCATCGAGCTCCTCAAGCCGAAGGTGAGAATTTTCTTCGTCTGTTAGCTCGTAATGAACCGCCACTCGTAGAGAGGGTAACTCTATCTCGAGGGGGAGTACCGCTTCTGTGCCGAATGCCAATGCGTACGACGTGTTCGTGGCCGTTTTGAACGTAGTTCGATACGCCCAGAGAGCTTCATGCAGTCTCTCATGCCAGTCCTTCTTATTTCGAGACACCGTCTTTTTCACGATCTTCGTTAAGGTCTTGTTGAAAGCCTCTGCTAGACCGTTAGCTCGGGGATTATAGACTGAGGAGTATATCCAGTCTATGTTATGCTGTTGTGTGAAGCGACTGATCTTGTGGCTTCTGTAGGCTGACCCGTTATCGGAGACAATCCGTCGCGGAGTTCCAAACCGATAAATGACGTGTGTCTTGAAGAAATGAAGGATATTCTCCGTCTTCACTTCCCTCAGCGGTACTGCTTCTGCCCATTTGGAGAAGTAATCAGTTGTCGCCAAAATGAATCGATGTCCTCTGGACGATGCTGGTTCGATGGGGCCGATTATGTCAGTCCCCCACATTTCGAACGGCCAGCTAGTCACTGTCGGATGTAGCGAATTCGGATGCTGATGGATAAAGTCTCCGTGAATCTGGCATGTGTGGCATTGCTTCGCGTATTCGAGGCAGTCTTGGATCATCGTGGGCCAATAATTGCCCTTCCTTTTGATCTTCAGCTTCATCTTTGGCCCGGCTTGGTGAGAACCGCAGAGTCCGTCGTGAGTTTCTTGGACGACTCTCTTTGCCTCTTCAGGTCCCAGGCATCTTAGCCATAAAGAATCAAATGATCTCTTATACAGAGTATCATTAACAAAGGCGAAGGATAGAACTCGTTTCATGAGCTGATGCCTTGAGGATGCATCTTCAGGTGTTCGACGGGATTTGAAGTAATCTATAAAGACTTCTGTCACGCCCCGCTTCCCAAAATACGGAATACGAGGGGTAGACAAGGCCAGCCATGCTCCTACGGTCAAGGAAAAGTCCTGCCGTAGTCACACTTCGGCTTCTAGTTTATCATGGTAAACAGTAAACGATGCGCAGGTAATGAGAAATGCAGTAACTGAAAGATACAATAATGTAAACTGACCTGGAGTGGAACAAACGGATGTAACTAGGAACGGCAAGTCAGGAAGTCCGTGATTGCACTGGTCCAGGCTAAATCGTCTTCTCACACTGAGCATGCATACTCAGGTCGTCAGAGCGACACAATAGCAATATAATATATATATATATATATATATATAAAATAAAGTGATAGTTCTAACAGTGGTAAAGGAAATGAATAACAGTAAATCAACGATAGCAAGAATATGAATGCGCAGTGATCAATGCAGCGGAACAGTAAAGCAGTATAACGATATGTCACGTATGACAACACAGTATATAAGGAAATATAAATGCCAGTATCCCTATCAGTCTCTAAGTCTCACTGTACAGGTCACTAAGCCTATCGTCAGTCCAAGTGTGAGAGTCAACCACTCGTGAGTGTCCTCCACCCAAGGGTAGAACCCAAGGGCAAGGGACCACGGGCCCAACATGTAATAAGAATATCACGGTGTATATATCACGTACCCTGTAAATCTCCATATAACTCCCTAAATATATAAGCCGGCATGGGACTCCCGAGATTCTGTTGAACTCACACTTAAACTATCCCACACCCCGAGGTCTACATCAAACGCTAACCATCACCCTAAATACTAATCGATCCGTGACAAGTCTGCGCGAGAACTGGAGGTAGGACCTCCATCAAGCACGTCCCGACTAATACCTAAGATAAATGGCAGTGTCGGATGCCTTATCTGTGACACCCATGCAAGCGCTTCCATAAGTGTCCCATACCACTTATAGTCACACGTACACGCATCCCACAGACGTCGACAATGCAATAGAACAATAAGGTCACTGATTGTGTACAAGTACGTATCACTTTCACTTATTCACGGATACACGAACACAGACGTACTTGCCACAATCACCACTAAAATCTAACACTGGGTAAATGCATGACATCACTGGATAATCACTACAATGATATGGGTATGATAAGATGCATGGACAGTATAAGAAGCACAACTAAGGTGTCATAAAAACAATCGTCTATCACTTGCACGATTTATCATGAAACATATGTATATAATTTAGCGAAACGATACACAGGTAGTAATTAGTTTGTTCAGTTAGCGATCCATAGAATTTTGTTTCAAGCCAATCGGGTTCCAGGATCAATAGTTATAACCATTTCATTTTAAGCGCTCGCGGCTGGAAATCCGGTTTCAGAATCAGATGTCCGTTTCGCAACGCATTTTAACCCCAGTTAGGATCATAATTTAGCGACGCTACAGTTGAATGAATTCTAGGGTTTTCAGTAAAATTTTCAACGCAACAGACGGATCTTCAATCGCGTCTGTACGTCAGGAGATATACACTGTTTACTATTAACATGTCAATTCTGATTCTGCTGGGACTGTTATGTGTCCGGATCTTCTAAATTACAGATTAAATAGTGAATGATAACGAAACAGGATGAAACTAATTGTGTTGTCTAGCTAACAGAGTTACCTACAATAAGCAGTGGAGTTCCGCAACCTACGAGTTAAGGAAATCGTATGGTATCCATTACGGAACAGCAAACACGACTGAAGTCGCTCTGGACTGCAATCCAGAGTCACACTCCGATCCGAATATCGTCACAGTTTAATTACAGAAATGTCTGGAAACTGGTATAAGGTTAAAGTTCGTCGAGTTGGCTTCGAGTTGAGCCCTTGAACGCACCATTCTAATATGTATATGATTTATGGTGAATTTAACGGTTTTCAGGTGCAACAGAATTACCGTTTTACGGTTAAACTTGGGGGCAGTTGTTTTAGTCGTTATCGATTGCATCATCCAACAAAATTCACACACTATGTTCACAGCCCTACGGGCCAATCTACACCAGTGAGTTCCGTCAAATTAGATAATGTTTTCCTAAGGGAACAAGCATCGAACAGTTACGGCACATAATAGTTTTAAACTTGTAACATTATAATTCATGTATTTAACGATTGTAACTTAGATAAATAGCATGCAAGCAAGTAGAATACTTGCCTGGACACGAAGAATTGATAGCACGGCAGCGAAGACAGTAGTGACACGTCCCGGCACGGAGTGGCAAACGTGCGACGAGCCTCGTCAAAGCTTGGGTTTGGCTCGAGTCTGAGGATGGTTGTTGCGTGTTCAGGTGGTGTTGGGGCTGGAGATTGCTGATGCTGTCGAGGCCGACTGAGAGAGATTGCAGAGGGAAAGAGTAAGTGTGTGTAGGCCGAGAGAGAAAGTGTATGTGTGAGCAGAGAGAGAGAGTTAGAGAGAGAGACAGTGAGTGAAGGAGAGGGATAGAATGAGGGTTTTTGAGATAGAGAGAGAGTGATGGAGGGAGAGAGAGAGGGTTACAGAGAGAGAGAGGTTGAGAGTTAGAGAGAGGGGGAAACGAGAGAGAGAGAAAGTTGAGACAGAGAGAGAGAGAGTGATCGGGAGAGAGAGAGTGATCGGGAGAGAGGCACAGAGAGAGAGAATGAGAGCGAGAGAGAGGTGACGTCGACGATGAGTGAGTTCAGGGCGACGACGAGATCGCCGGCGAGAGGCGCAAGATGGCCGGTGATGGTGCAAGGGGTTTCTCGATCACGAGCACGAGAACGGAGGAAGGCGAAAAATGGGTTTGCAGGCGAGGGGGAAAAAGTGGAGAGCTCGGGTGAGGAGGTGGTTCGTCGGTGAAGAAGGACAGCGAGGGTGCAGGAGAGGTTGGTGGGGATGACGACGATCGTTGGAGGTGATGGGGTCGACGAGAGGTAGCGGGTTCTGGCGAGGGAGTGCAGGGGACTCGGTGAAGTGGAGAAAGGAAGGATGGTAGCTTGGAGTCGTGAGGAAGAGTGAGCGAGGGGGAGTACGAGATGGTCGTCGTCGGTGGGATGAACGGAGTTCGTCGGCGAGGGAGTGAACTGGAATGGAAGTCTTCGAGAGAAGAGAAGTGTGGGTTGAGTGAGACTGGAAGGGAGCAGGGAGGGGTAGAGAGGCGAGGACGCGCTTGTGGAGCTCGCGAGGCGCGCGGTCGTGGTGACGGGCACGGAGACGTGGCCGGCGTGGGGAAACTCGGGAACGGGGTAAAGGAGAAAAGAGCGGGAGAAGTTGCGAGATGAGGGTTGAGGGAAAGGTGATGGGAGTGGGGGAGAGAGGAATGGAGACGAGGTCGTGCGTCGAGGGCGGTAACGCACGCGAGCGACGGGGCGCGAACGTGGGCGGAGGCGACGGAGCCTGGTCGAGCGCGCGCGGGAATGTAGGAATAAAGCCGTTAGAGGAAGAAGAAGAGGTTAGTGGGTTGGGTCGGGTAGGAATGGGCCAGGGGAAAATAGAAATAAGAATTGGAGGAAAAGAGGGCTGGGCCGGGCCGAGTAAAAGAAAAAGAAAACTAACAAATAATTCAGATGAGGGGCCGGTTGAGTTGGGCTGAGTCAGAAAAGGATTTTAGTAGTTAGAAGAGGCCGGGCCGAGGGTTAATATAATGTAGAAATAATTGGAAAATTTAGGGGAGTGGGCTAGGCCGGAAAACTAAAGAAAGAAAAGAAGTGGCAATGGGCTGGGGGAGAGGGCTGATATAAATTAAAGGTTTTAAAAGGATGTAAAGGAAATGAGGGCCAGGGAATAAAAGGAAAAGAATTAATTTGGGGAAAAGAAAGTGGGCTGGCTAAAGGTTTTAATTAATTTAGAGGGTGGGCTGAATGATATATATATTAGGGAAAGGAAATTCTAGTTAGGTTTGGGTTTAAAGAAGAGCTTATAATAATTAAATAATTTCTTAAATAAAACACTTAAAATTATAAATAAAATAAAATGAAATTTTAAAATAACAAAATACGGGCTTGGTATAAAAAGGGCCGGGTGTTACAACTTCCCTCCAATCCATAGCCTTTTCCTGGTCTTTTATTTGCAGGGCCGTTTGCTCGGTCGTTCCCTTTTCTTCGGATGACTCCGAAGATATTTCTGCCGGTGCAAGAACCCGACGGCTTTGCACAACGATCCTTACGTCATCGAAATTTTCGTCAACCAATTCTTTAGCGAGCTTGGCTAATGAATCCACTTTGCTATTTTCCGCACGTGGTATGATTTCCAAGGTGTAGGAAGGAATTTGAGTCAGTAATTGTTGTACTCTCTCGCCGTACTTCATCAACTCTGGCTTGCACGTTTGATCGACGCCATTTACTTGACTAACGACCAGTTGGGAGTCTCCGTATATGAGAAGGTTTTCAATTCCCATGTCGATAGCGATATCAAAACCTGCTATCAAAGCTTCATATTCGGCTTCGTTGTTCATCCTCGGCTCTGTTAAGGAGAAGGCAAAGCGTATTATCCCTCATTGTGGAGTCACGAAGATGAGGCCTACCCCTGATTTGATTATGGGGGTGCTTTGTTTGCGCTTCTTCATGGAAGATGCTCCGTCGAAGTAAAGTTCCCACCGGGTATCATTCTCTCTTCTTTCCCCGTCGATCGTGTCAAACGCGTGTTCGTCTAGCAATTCGCAGTTCAAGGGAGAGTCAGCAGGTATCGGATGCTCAGCGAGGAAGTCGGCGATGGCCTGGCCTTTCATTGTCTTAAGAGGCCGATAAGTTATCGAGAATTCCATTAAGAGCAGGGCCTATTTAGCGAGCCGTCCCGTCAATATGGCCTTTGACATCAAATATTTGAAAGGATCCACCTTCGATATGAGATGGACCTCATGCGCCAACGCGTAGCGTCTGAGCTTCGTTATCGTGAAGATCAACTCCAGGCAGTGTTTTTTAATGGAAGAGTAATTGCTTTCTGCCCCCCAGGAGAACTCGACTCAGATAATAAAGGGCTCTCTCCTTTCCTTGACCGTTCTTTTGTGCCCACAACGCACCTAAAGAACCTTCGAGGGCTGTCGTATACAGGACGAGAGGTTTTCCTTTAACGGGAGTGGCCAGCACTGACGGATTCTGCAGATATTGCTTGATTTCGTCCAGTGCGTTTTGGCATTTGTGATTCCAAACGAACGGGGTTCCCTTTTTCATCAAGTGACTGTGAGGGCGTCACTTGCCGGAGAGGTTGGCTATAAATCGCCGGATATACGCGAGCTTCCCTTGGAGAGACCGCGGTTGCTTAAGAGTCCTTGGCGGAGGCATTTCCATAATCGCCTTGATTTTTTACGGATCTATTTTGATGCCTCGGTGTAGGACGATGAATCCATTTGCCCGAGGAAACTCCGAACATGCATTTGAGAGGGTTCATCTTCAAGTTGTATTGTCGAAGGCGTTGAAATACGATCTTCAGGTGCTCTAAATGTTCCTCGTGTGATTTGCGTTTAACTACGAGGTCGTCGATATAGCATTCGACGATTTCATGTATAAGGTCATCGAAGATCTTCGTCATGGCCCTCTGATAGGTGGCACCGGCGTTCTTTAGACCGAATGGCATCACCTTGTAGCAGAATATGCCCAAAGGGGTCCGGAAAACGGTATGCTTCTGGTCTTCGGGATGCATCTTTATCTGATTATATCCTGATGAGCCGTCCATGAAGGAGAAAACCTCGTGAGTGGACGTATTATCTATTATCAGCTCCGTGACCAGTACTGGAAAGTCGTCTTTTGGGCAAGCTTTGTTGAGATCCCGAAAGTCCACGCAGATGCACATTGTCCCGTTTTTCTTCATTACTGAGACAATGTTGGCGATCCAATCAGGATACTGAACCTTTTGGATGAAGCCGGAGTCGATTAGCTTCTTGACCTCAGTGTTGATGCCCATCTCAAGCTCGAGCCGCATTCTTCTCGGTGCTTGTTTGATCGGCTTGACATCCGGAGATATTGCCAATTTGTGTACAGCAATCTCTGGATCTAGTCCTGGCATCTCGGAATAGTTCCATGCGAAGCAATCTTTATGTTGCATGAGCACGTCTTTTAGCGTAGCCACCCTTTCTTCAAACAACAGTTCACTGACGAACGTCGGCTGCGGGTCACTTGCCGTCCCCAAATCAATTTTCTTGAGGTTATCTGCAGTAGTATGTATTCCATCTTCCAGCTTTTTTGGCGCCGGTGGAAACTCTGAGATTACCTCGTCATCATCGTTTTCGAAGCACCAGGGGAGTTCATCCATATCCTCGGGTTCTTTTTCCGACAGCGTTATCATGTGACAGGTACAAGATCGCTTTCAAGACCGATGTTGATCCGGTTCTACTCTCATGGTTTTCGGTTCATGCTTCTGCGGCGGGGCTACCCTCCAGCTGCTGGATAGAGCAAACCCGCCTTGCTGATACTGGTCTTCTACCCAGTCTTTGAATGTGAAGCAGTCTTCGGGAGGATGTCCTATTGCCCTGTGATAGGAGCAATAGTCCGAGTGAGAGACTTCGCCTGCTTGCTCGGGATGCTTGGACTCCGGGAGTGTAATCATTTGATGTTTTATGGCAAGATCAAGTATCTTCTGTGTTTTGTCCTGGGGAAAAGAATATGCTCGACCCATCTTTTTCATAAGAGATGAATCCGGGCTACTCGATTCCTGATCGCGTGGCTTCTTGGACCCGCTTTGTCGTTGTCGAACGACTTTCTTGTTCTTTGGTTTACTTTTGCCTCGGCGTCGAGCCTTTTGTACAACGAGTTGACAAGGAGGAGCATTTTCATTTTTCACAGCCTGCTGAAGGAGGCGTTGCGTCCTGGCTTTCTTGTAGATGGTCATTTCGCGATTATGGTCATCTTGAACCTTTTGACCCGCTTTCCTTATAAGCTTGTCCATCTGTTCTTTGAACGATGGACTGGGCATTTTCACGGCGGGAGCTCGTTCTGGTTCAGGGTTAGCATCTTCCCATAGAGCATCTCCTTCTTTACCAAAGTCATGTATGACGTAGCAGCCGCGGAATCGCTCTCGTTCCTTGGATTGAACATACCCAAGCCCGATCGTTTTCATTCTCCCGTTGGGCAACTTTTGTTGAGTTCCGGGGACGTTCCAGATCCTGTTATAGAACCGTGCTTGTCGAGCAGTTTGCTTAAGGGGTACACCTTGGTGTCTCAAGAGTCTCTTTAGTCCGTCTGTGTAATATCTGGGCAAACGGATGGGCTGGAGCCTGTCAAGTGTAGAATCCGCACCATGCCAAATTTCTTTCTCCACTTTGGTTTCCCCAGATCGGTAGAATAGGATTGCCTTTTCACTTTTTCTCCTGGGAGGGACGTAGAATGTCTGCAGTTCTTCCACACTGTAGGTATCAAGCGCGTCTAGCTCTTTATGATGCCTTAGCGGAACCATGGCAACTTGCAAACTTTGATCTTCATTAGCGAAGGCTTGTATTGATGGCCGAGCAGAGAATACGGCATTGACCTCATCTTCTGAGTCGCTGCCGAAGATCAACATAGGAGTGGACAGTCCCGGCTTGTTGCATTGGGACGGACCTGAATAAACTATTTCTTCCTCCTCCTCAGTATCACTCCCGAAGACTGGAATAGTGGTGATAGCTTTATTCGTGTCCTCCGATTTGCGACATCTTTCCGTGTCTTCGAAATCTGGCAGAAAGTATTTTGCGTCTTCGTACTTTCGGACTTCGTTCACGGAGAATGGGTTCAGCTCTCCTGTTACTGTATATTCGAGACCATCCTTGAAATACTTCATACACTGATGTTGTGTAGAAGGGATGATGTTGTACTCGTGTAACCAAGGCCGGCCGAGCAAAACATTGTAGCATGTCTTAGTGTCAATGACGTGGAACTTGATGTCCGTGACGAGCAACCCAAAGCGTAATGTCAATATTACAGACCCAAGCGTCCATGATGACTGGGAGTCAAATCCGGAGATGGTGATTTTGTCGCGAGCGAGGTGCTGAACGCTCATGCAGATTTCCTTCAACACTCTCACGTTGAGGAGATTGACGGAAGACCCATTGTCAACCAGGATTTTGCCTATCTTGATATCGTGACAGTATCCGGAGACATATAGGGGACGGTTATGCTCGCACGTCCCGAGGAGGTCTTCATCGCCGAAGGTGATATCGGCCGTGTGTACTTCTTCCAGCTCGTCCTTCATCTTTTCTTCGGTGAGGAAAGCTTGGAATTGCTCGGGCTCTTGTAATGTCTTGATCAAAGAATCTCTTACTTCTTTTGATAGAAGAAGAGCGTCGAGAATGCTGAGCTGCGAGGGTATCTTTCTCAAGTGTGCCAGAACGTTGTAGTCCACCTTGTTTTTCTTTGGCGGGTCCTTGGCTGTCATCTCTTTGACGGCTTAGTCATCAAGGATGATATCCTCATGGACCTTTTCTTTCCCCTTGTCTTTTCTATTTGACCCACTGTTCGAGGGCCCAAGTTTCTTTTCGGGCAGGGTATGATTGTGCAGCTGAATATTTTCACAGGTCCTCGGTTCTTCCTCTTTTCCCGAAGTGGATTCTTTAAATAGAGGGCCAAGAGTCATTTCTTCATCAGAGTCGCTCCCTTGCGATCCCCCAGCGTCGACCATGTGACAGTTGCCGGTAGTTCTTTTACGCTCCTTGGTCGTGTTTCTTTGCTCCCGACGAGTTTTGCGTTTCATCCGCTTGAAATGTTGTCGGTGAGCAACATATCTCTGCCACCATCTTTTAAAAGCGTTGCACTCTTCGGTGGGGTGCGCAATCTTTCGATGATATAAGCAGTAGCTAGGATGTATTTTCGCTTCACCAAGAATGTTTCCTTCGGAAGGTGGCTGCTTCATTCCCATTGATATGGCTTTAGCGACCCTCTTCCGTGTCTTGAACTTGCTTTTATTTGTGGCGGACGTACTTCGATCTGGCAGGAGTGTTTCAACCCGTTCGTCCAATCGCCGGCGTTTGGCCTTTTCAAATATGACCATCTCGCGCTCTCGAGCAGCTTTGCTTTTAAGAAGAGCTTCGTTCAGGAACACATCAATTATTTCGTATGATGGCCCTAGAAGTTCCGGCTCAGGACCTGCCCCCAGTTTCTCTGTGTAAGGAGCTTCTTCATCGTCTATCGACGAGTGAGAGATCGCATGGCAACTTGCTACGTAATCTTCAGATTCATCCGACGAGTCTTCTCCACCATCTCCGTCCTCAAGGACGTGACTGAGAAATTCTTGGAGTGTGGTTGGAGTCCGCGTCTTCTGGTTATACTCTTGCAGCGCGTCAATCTGTTTTTGCAGGTCCGTGCGCTTGTCACCAGGCTTCACAGGCTTCTTGGTCTTCTTCTTCCTTCGAAGACTTTGACAGCTGGGTGTGAGTGCTTTGGCTATCACCACCAATCTTTGGAGTTGGGCGGGGTTTCAGCATCCCCTTAATGATCTCAGGTTCCAGCGGATTCTTCCACCTAATTGCCGGACATGTGGGGAGATCCTTCAGCATTCTTTTAGTTTTGGCTGAAAGAACGACCTCCCATGGAGCTTCTTCTACGAAGGAGCATGATGCCCCTGGCGTATCCATCTTCTTGGGAGTGTGGCTGTGGCGGGTTCACCTTCCAATTTTCGGACAGTGCAAACTTGCCCTGTTGGTATTGATCTTCAATCCAGCCGTTAAAGACGAAGCAATCTTCAATTGTGTGGCTTACCGTTTGGTGGTAGGGGCAATAATTGGGACTATTAGCCTCGCCGGGTTGTAACGGTCGTTTTGGATTCGGCAGATTGATGAGCTTGTTGTGTACCGCTAGCTCAAACAATCTCTTCGTTTTGTCCTGGGGGAACGAATAAGGGCGCTTCATCTTCTCATTATAGTATCGCCGTCTTTCTTCTAGTTGATCTGTTAGTTTTGGGACACTGGGCTGCTGTTGAGTTTTTGTGACGAAGGTCGCCTTCCCTTTACCCTTTTCGTTTCGCGGCTCCGGCTTTGGAGGAGACAGTCTATGACCCATCTGGTCCATTTGGGCCAGTTTGTCGATCAAGGCTTGGAACGTGGTCGGCTTGAAGAACATCATGAATTGGGAAATAGTTTCCCGAGGGTCCAGAGTGCCCATGAACATGCTCATCGCCGGCGCTTCTTCGATGCGCTGCTCACATTTTGACCATAAATTTCGCTACCGTATTGCATATTGGACCCACGTTACACCTGGCTTCACCCTGGCATTGATCAATGTCGTTATTGGGGTGCGTTCACTAGCACTCGCGAAACGCTGGGTGAATAGTAGTTCCATCTCCGCAAAAGTCTTAACGGAGTCGTTTGGAAGTTCAGAATACCACTCAAATGTCGTTTTCGACAAGCTGCCGACGAACTGGCGAAGTAGCAATTTATCATCACCTCCGGTGTTGCCACATAGAGCCCTGAACTGGGCGACATGCTGGTAGGGATTGCCCGTCCCTTTATATACATGAAATTTAGGGATCATATATCCCGACGGGTACTTTATTTGGTCATACCAGCCTGGATATGGTCGTCCAGTTTTAACAATTTGGACGGCCGCTTCATTTGCCTGGTGAGCTCGTATTTGCTGGGCAATGTAGTCATCCAGAGCGGCCTTGGAGATGATTTCCTCTTTAGCTGCTGAAAGAGCCGGAGGAGGGTTCGATGTCTCCCCTCTGTCGTCTTCAATGATGATAGGAGGGTCTTCAGCTGGAGGTTCCGGCGGTAACATCATCCCAGCCATGTCTTGGAACAAGAGAGCCATTCGTTTTATATTGGCTTCCTGTTCCGCAGCCTCTTTTTCTTTCCTCTCGAGCATTCTTCGGAGGAATTCGGTGTCAGTTTCTTGTTCCTGACGCTGCTCCGAGGTCTCTGGATTTTCTTTTGTCCCAGTGAGTGCGGCCATTGCAGTCAGCATGTCCTGAAGCTTCTGCTGTTGTTCTTGAGCCTTCGTTATTGACCGGGTAAGTGGTCGATGTCCCGTAGAAGCACGGCTTTCCTCTTTTCCGGAAGCCATATAAACAGTATGCACCATCATGCCCCCAGACTTTGGGCGTTTAGGTTCGGTGTCTCTGCGGTTCGCCGCGGTCACATGGGCTTTCTCTGGCCTCCTTCTCTTATGAGCAGTTGAAGTCAAGGAGGCCGTTGCAGTAGGTACCCAGGTAGCTGTCGCCTTTTATGGCTTGACAGGATGGTCCTTTTCTTGCCAAACTTTTATCTTTTTCTGTCGGCGAGAGTAATCTTGATCAATTACTGAGTCCTGAACCTGTAGCCAGACTTTGTAAATTTTGGAAGAAAGCCACTGAAGGGTGTAACATTTCCAAAATAATAAAATATTATTTTTAGGAATTTTTATAATTTAATATTATTTTATTGATTATTTTAATATTAAATTAATAATTAAATGCAAATAAATGGAGAAAAATTATGAAAAATAATGGAAAATTCTAAAATGGGTTATTTATTGGAATTATGCCATTTTTAAGTGTTTGTGATCATTTATATGCTAATTTAGTGCTAATCGCGATTAAAAATCGCTAATCGGATTTTTGGCTTTTTGTGCAAAATTGTGCACATATCATTTTTGAACTTGTGTTACATTTTCTACCATGTTACTTTGGGTTACTATTGGTGTGAGAAGGATTAGAGATTTAAAGAAAAGGAAAAGAAAAGAAAAAAGAGAAAAGAAATGGGTATGGTGTGAGAGTGAGGGTAGGTGAGGGTATTTTGACTTAGCCATTCCCTTGGATTTTCCTCTCACTTCCTCCCCCCTCTTCCTTGAACTGCTGCTGCTGATGCTATTGCCCCATTCCCCCTCCACAAAACCCTCTCAAATCATCTCACAAACTATCTCAAAACCCCACTTCCATTTCACAAAACATGCACACAATCTCACAAGCTATAGGATGGACCAAGAAAGGTGGTGTTTTGGTGCTGTTGAGGATCCATGAGGGTCTTGTGAGGTAATTTCTTCTCAATTGAGTGTTAATTGTCGTATTTAAGGTTTAATTCAAGTTTCATATCGATATCGGGTGATTTGTGGATATTTGGACAAAACTAGAGAGGATTAGGGTAATTTTGAGTTAGGGCTATGCAATTGGACTCTAATGGAGACTTTAGACCCTATATTGACTAGAAACCCAGACCAACCCACTGGAAAACTAAAAATACGGAATTTCGGGACTTTCATGTCGGTTTTTGAGAACCTGAAGCTTGCAGGGAAATCTGGAATACACTGAGACTTTTTCAGGAAAAAGTAGCAACACTAGGGACCCAATTGAGACCATAGGAGGCCACCCTGACCAGACGGACCCCATTGGAGATAGGGGGGCCGGCGAGGCCTGTTTTTTCATGGATGTGGCCGGCCAAGTTGTGGTGGATTGCTTCGGGGTTGGTCCAGTAGCTCAAGTACACCCTGCATAGCACCCTAGAGTTGTTTATTTGGGCTGATTTGGCCTGAGACGAAATCTGGGATCGTTTTCTAGGGTTGCTGCCTTGAGTTTAGTTTTGGTTTTGCGTATTTTGATTTGGTGATTTTGGTATTTGTGTGTTATCTCGATCGTGTGACGTTTGTACGTCTATATCGAGTGATTCCGGGTTGTTTTGCGAAGGTTAACCGTAGGTTCTAACCTATAAGCCTTTTAGCGTATCGTGTTGATTTTAGCGTGGCGTATTGGATTTAGTGTGTCGTTTCAAGTGTTGAATTGGTTTTGATGCGATGCGATACGTGTGATATGTGTAGGTACACCGTGACGATCCGAGGCGATGCGGAAGATGACGGTGACATCGACACCGACACGCAGGACAGGTGAGTAGATTTATATCTACGGGGAGAAGTCGGGTGGATGGCGTATAGCACCCCCGCAGTCCGTGGTGTTGTATACGAATACGTATACACACGTATATTTATTATGTGTTGTTAGAATCATTGATAGCAATAATGGTATTCTTGATGCTGAGATCATTGGTGTAGTATAGTGCGAACCCTAGGGTAGCGATTGTACTTACACTTATACTTACACTTTCTTGCATTCATTCCTTCATTTGATGGTGCGTATATCTTGTCACGCCCCACCTCCAATACAGAGAGTATTGTCCGCTCTGGCCGAAGCCGCACGGTTTTGTCCTTCGGAGCGAACCGGACCCGACAAGGGGCCACTTCCCAGGAGGTCACCCATCCCAGAACTTCCCTGACTCGAGCACGCTTAACTACGGAGTTCTCAAGCTCCTGTAGTGCCGGTTCACTTAAAAGGCGCCTCTATATTGAAGAGTGGTATCATTTCATTTATAGTACAGATCTGCCCCCTTTCGGAATGTATTTCGAAGAGTCCCCATTGTTCTGCAGTGGGTCCCACGGACTCAAGAGGTGGCCCCCACGGATTCAAGAGGTGGCCCCCGCCCACTTAACATGACACTTGGCGTGGCACTTTGTTCCGTGTGGCACTTTGCTCCGTGAGCAAGAACCAGGTCCCGACATTCTCCCCACCTTTGAACAATGGTTCGTCCTCGAACCACAGACCTACTATTGAGGAACCGGCTCTGATACCATTCTGTCACGCCCCACCTCCAATACAGAGAGTATTGTCCGCTCTGGCCGAAGCCGCACGGTTTTGTCCTTCGGAGCGAACCGGACCCGACCAGGGGCCACTTCCCAGGAGGTCACCCATCCCAGAACTTCCCTGACTCGAGCACGCTTAACTACGGAGTTCTCAAGCTCCTGTAGTGCCGGTTCACTTAAAAGGCGCCTCTATATTGAAGAGTGGTATCATTTCATTTATAGTACAGATCTGCCCCCTTTCGGAATGTATTTCGAAGAGTCCCCATTGTTCTGCAGTGGGTCCCACGGACTCAAGAGGTGGCCCCCACGGATTCAAGAGGTGGCCCCCGCCCACTTAACATGACACTTGGCGTGGCACTTTGTTCCGTGTGGCACTTTGCTCCGTGAGCAAGAATCAGGTCCCGACATTTGTCACGCCCCGCTTCCCAGAGTACGCAAGATTTGGGCACGTGACATAGCCAACCATGCTACCTGTGGGTAGGAAGTATCCATCCACAGTCACATTACGGTTGTAAAGATATCAAGAACAGTAAAATAAACTAAACTAATACATGTCCAAATCCATAATAACAAGAATCAATAAACAATAAGTGCGGAAGCTAATGATCCAATACAAGAATAAACAGTACGTCCCATAATGCGGGCTCACATCTGGAAATGAAATGACATGAATAAACTAAACTCTAAAGAACTCACAGTTCAGCCTGCTGGCTGAAGTACTCCTGCTCGGTCGACGTCAAGGGCACGGAATCTGGGCCATGCAAAACCCAGACGTCAGCGCGTCATGATATCAAGTAATGTAGCATAAACATGGTAATAAACAATGCAAGCATGAACATGAATAAAGCAGTAATAAGAAGTAATAAACAGGGTAATGTGCAGTAGTGACTAAACTGTCCTATCAGGTTTTCTACTCTATAGTCTTTGAAACCAATTGATGAATCGTCGATGTAACTCAATAGTATCCCGTGCGTGCCCGGGACCACGGTCATGATTCTCGGGGCTGAATCCGAGACGTGCCGCTAAGCAGTAAAAGGTAGTAGGATGGATGAGTGATGTCAGCATCAACACTCCGGAGCTGGCCAAGCCCGTAAGACTGATCAGAACAATGTGTCGAACTGTTGAGTTACAAGTCGGTTTCACCTTTGATTTCCCCATACCCCCAAACTATGTATGTCAGTCAGGTATTCAGTAGTCAAGGACTAATGCCAACACAAGTCAAGTAAAGGTAGGTCTGTCTGGATCGACAGCAGGAATGGTTAGGTTTGTCGGCATTAGGCATGAGATCAGGTAACAGGTCAGGTTACTTTCAACAGGTAGAGTCGTTATGTACAGGGTGTTGTGTCCGGTGTATCAGTACATGTGTCAGGTGTAACAAGATCGGTCGATACGTAATGCAATCAGGTATATGATGATAACAGGTATAGTAACAAGTAATGAACAATAGCATGAAACAGTAAGTAGCAATTATTATTCTATGTGAACACAGTGATGTTTGTATCTTCATATTAATCCGGTTCACGCACCTTTGAGGTGCAAAAGCCACAAGATAAAACAATATCGATAGTATACATAATGGAGTTACAAGAATTTGAACTAAGTACAATATTTGCCTCATGAGTGGCTTTACAAATGAAGTGAGGATGATCTAGCAATTTAGGCAAGGATGTGCCAATTGGTTAATTATTTAAGGTGTTGATTAAAAGCATACCGATTAACTACAAGTAACAACTACAATGGTTTAACATTACGGATGATTGTAATTGTCACCAAGTCGTGTAATTATAACAGATAACATGATTATTAAGTTTGTAGCATGTTAAAGCAAGTATTCGGATACTTGCCTCGGCGGTTCCGCAAACCGAAACACAGATGCGATGTCGGCAGAAACTGCGTTCTGGAAGCACGGGCCACGGATCGAGTCCCAACAGAGGTCAACGGGATCACACGGACCAGGGGACTTCGCTGGAGCGTCGGGTTCGTCAGATGGCACGGTCGGATTCCGGCAACGGTTAACGGCAACAAGTTAGCAATAAGATAACATACAAGATCAGCGGGGTTTGCGCCAAAGAAAGTAAAGGGATGCTTACAGAGGAGGAACAGGGGTAACTATGATGGGCCCGACGGCGATGGACCCACCGGCGGCGAACAAGAGGTGCAACGAGGGTGCTGGAGCGGCTGGAGGGTTCGGGGTCGCTGGAGAGGGGTGTTGCGGCGAGTTGGAGGAGAGGGGGTCGGCTCTGGTGGTCGAGGGGAGGAGGTAGGTGGACGAAGGTGGCGTCGACGAGGTCGTCGGCGCGATTTCCGGCGACCTGGAGATGGTGCAGGTGTTGGGCTCGGGTCTGAAGGCGGTCCGGCGAGGAAAGGAGGGGGTGACGGCGAGGTCTCGACGAGGAGGGTGCAAGGGGGTCGTGGGAGGCCTCGGCGGTCGGAGTCGACGTCGACGGCGAGGTCGCGAGGGATGGAGGCGTCGGGTTGAAGGGTTGCAGGCGCGGGAAGAAGCGGGAGAACGGGAGGAGGAATGTAGGTGGGTGCGGTGGAGGTCGTGGTGGTGAGGGCGGCGACGGCGAGGTCTCGAGGAGTCGGCGACGAGATCGCGAGGGCTAGGGTTAGGGTTGGCGTGGGGTTCTCGTGGTCGCGTGGGTTAAAGGGAGGAGGCGGCTGCAGCTAACAATATATATGGGAAGAGAGAGAGAGAGAGAGAGCTGATTGAGAGGAGGAGAGAGATTGCGAGAGATTGAGGGAAAGAGAGAGAGAGACTGAGGGAAAGAGAGCGGGGCCCACACGGGGAAAGATTTGGCTTGTGATTGGCTGAGACGTAAGGGGAAAAATATGAAAGATTTAAATGAAGGATTTGATGTTAGGAAATATTAGAATATAAATATAGATATTAAATTTAAACGGGCCCTTTTTGGCGCGAAATGAAACATTTCCAAATCGCGCCCGGATTGCGCCCAAAAGTTTCAAATTCAAATTATAGGATTTTAAGCGAGTTCCAAATTTTGAAAAGAGGTGTTTAGTGATTAAAATGCATGCCCCCAAGTCGGACACTTGTACGCGCGCGTAGTCGTCCAAACTTGCCCGTTTAGCCAAACGGAACGGAATCTCGACACGCGGACGCTACCACGCGACTAGTGGTGACGAGTAGGCCAACATGGACATCTTAAATTTCATTTTCGGAGTTAAAATTTGTTATGTGCCAAAATGACTTAACCGGGTAAAATTTAGCAATAAACACCAGAAAATCAGGAAAATTGGAAAGAGCAATAAATAACCCTCAACTAGTAATATACATAGTATTATTGGGCTCGGGTGTTACATCATACCCAACTACAAAAGAATTTCGTCCTCGAAATTCCAAGAATACAAGATAACTAACTACTGGAAAAGATGAGGGAATTTCTGCCGGATCTCGTCTTCTCGCTCCCAAGTAGATTCTCCATGCGATCGGTTACCCCAAGAAACTAGCACAAGAGGGATAACCTTGTTCTTAAGAACCTTTTCTCTTCGATCCTTGATCTCGACTGGTCGCTCCTCAAAAGTCAGGTCCTCCCGAACGGTCAACTCCGAATGATCCAAGACATGAGTCTCATTACGAACATACCTCCGTAGTTGAGACACATGAAACACATCGTGAACTCCTGCTAATGATGGTGGTAATGCCAACCGGTACGATACCTCTCCGACACGCTCCAATATCTCGAAGGGTCCAACGAATCGGGGACTAAGCTTTCCCCGACTTCCAAAGCGAATCACCCCTCTAGTCGGTGATATCTTCAGGAATACCAAATCGCCCACGGCGAACTCTAGAGGTCTTCTTGACGTGTCGGCCCAACTCTTCTGTCTGTCTTGAGCTGCCTTCATATGCTTTCTGATCGTATTCACCTTCTCGACTGTCTGCACCACCAAATCTGGTCCTAGTAACCTTCGTTCACCAACATCATCCCAACAAACCGGTGAACGGCACTTACGACCATACAACGCCTCAAACGGAGCCATCTGAATTGTCGCTTGGAAGCTATTGTTGTACGAAAACTCCACCAGGTGTAGGTGATCCTCCCAAGAACCTTTGAAGTCTAACATGCAAGCCCTCAACATATCTTCAAGGGTCTGGATCGTTCTCTCTGATTGTCCATCCGTCTGGGGATGATAAGCTGTGCTGAACTTCAATCGAGTCCCCAAACTTTCTTGTAAACTCCTCCAAAAGTGTGACAGGAACCGAGTGTCCCGGTCGGACACGATGCTTACCGGCACTCCATGCAATCTGACAATCTCCTGCATGTAACGATCTGCCAAAGTCTCCGTCGATTGACCAACCCGAAAAGGAATAAAGTGAGCTGCCTTGGTCAACCGATCGACAATCACCCATACAGCATTGTTGCCCTTTGGACTCCGCGGTAAAGCCGTCACGAAATCCATGGTTATATGCTCCCACTTCCATTGAGGAATCGGAAGTGGTTGTAACAAACCAGCAACCCTTTGGTGTTCAGCCTTGACTTGCTGACACACCAAGCACTTAGCCACGAAGCGAGCGATTTCCCGTTTCATACCTTCCCACCAGAAATGCTGTCGAATATCTCGGTACATCTTTGTCCCTCCTGGATGTACAGAGTAAGCTGAACTGTGTGCCTCCTTCATAAGCTCTTCACGCACATCTCCTTTTGGCACACACACACGGCTACCATATCTCAACGAACCATCTTCATGGATCAGTAGATCGGTTCGTAGTCCGGCTCCAACCTGCTCTCGAAACTTTTGCAGTCTAGGATCCTGCGATTGCGCCGCTTTAATCTTCTCAACTAAGGACGATTGTACTTGTAACTGCATCAACTGTCCTGTAGCACGCGGTAGCACAACCTCCAAGTCAAATTTCCGAAACTCCTCAATGATCTCTCTCTGTGCAGTCAATAACTGAATTGCTGGTAACCGACTCAGTGCATCCGGCACGACATTAACTTTTCCCGGATGATACTTAAGATCAAGGTCGTAGTCGGCCATCAGCTCCAGCCATCTGTGTTGCCTCATGTTCAACTCCTTCTGAGTGAACACATATTTCAAACTCTTGTGATCAGTAAAGACTTCAACTCTCTCGCCCAGAAGGTAGTGTCTCCAAATCTTCAGGGCGAAGATCACGGCTGCAAGCTCCAAGTCGTGAGTCGGATAGTTCTGCTCATGAGTCTTCAGCTGTCTCGATGCGTAAGCGACGACTTTCCCATTCTGCATCAAAACACATCCCAATCCCTTTCCAGATGCGTCGCTGTGAATCACCAGTCCTCCTGAATCATCCGGTACGGTTAGGATAGGGGCGGTTATCAACTTCTGCTTCAATGTCTCGAAGGCCAATGCACATCCACCTGTCCAAACAAACGGTACCTCCTTACGCGTAAGCTTGGTTAACGGCTCAGCTACACGAGCGAAGTTCTCCACAAATCTTCTGTAGTAACCGGCGAGTCCAAGGAAACTTCTTATCTCTGCAACATTCTTTGGAACAGGCCAATCTCGAACTGCTGCAATCTTCTCGGGATCAACGGCGATTCCATCGCCCGACACGACATGCCCCAGAAACTTCACTTCTTCCAACCAGAATTCGCACTTACTCATCTTCGCAAATAATTTCTCCTGTCTCAGCGTTTGCAGTGCGATCCTTAAGTGCTCCGCATGCTCCTCCGGACTCTTCGAGTACACCAGGATATCGTCAATGAATACCACAATAAACTGGTCCAAGAACGGTGAAAAGATCCTGTTCATCAAGTCCATAAATATTGCCGGCGCATTAGTCACTCCGAAGGGCATCACTAAATACTCGAAATGCCCATACCGAGTTCGAAACGCCGTCTTGCAAATATCTTCTGCCTTCACTCGGACCTGATGATATCCTGATCGTAAGTCCAGTTTCGAGAATACCCTCGCGCCACTGAGCTGCTCAAAGAGTTCTCCAATGCGAGGGATCGGGTACTTGTTCTTAATAGTCACCCGGTTTAATTCTCGGTAATCGATGCACATTCTTCTCGTGCCATCCTTCTTCTTTACTAAAAGAACTGGAGCTCCCCAAGGTGAGTTGCTGCTTCGAATCCATCCCTTCTCGAGTAATTCACCCACTTGTTTCTTAACTTCTTCCAATTCCACCGGTGCCATAGGATAATAAGATTTTGATACTGGCGCTGCACCAGGAATGAGGTCAATCGCAAACTCCACATCTCGCTTCGGCGGTAGGCCTGAAATATCTTCAAACACATCCATAAAGTCGCGGACAACTGCCGGCTCTTCATTTCTATCCGCAACCATAGCCGCAAGAACATTGTTCGTCGGCCTAGCCCTGAACTCAACTGGCCCGACAGAACTGCTTCCTCCGATGAAAGTAAACTCAGGGTGTCCGGGAATCTGGAAAATTACTTTCCTTGCCCTACAATCAATGTGTGCGTGGAAAGTGCCAAGAAAATCCATTCCCAAGACTACTTCATAACTGCCCATATCAATCACCAAGAAATCCGCAAAAAGCTCCCGTCCACAAACAACAACAGTACAATCTCTACATTCCTTACTAGCTATGATTTTCCCATTCCCAGTGTGTATGTCCCAAAAACTAGACAGGGTCGTGCAGGTGATCGAGTGTGTAGTTAAAAAATTTGCTGACATAAAACAGTGGGATGCTCCGGAATCAAATAATGCCAAAGCAGGAAAACCACGAACGAGTACAGTACCTGAAACCACTTCTCCTGATGCCTTGGCTTCCTCAGCTGTCAAAGTGAAAGCTCGACCCTGGTTAGGTCCTTGTGTCAGTTGCTTCTGCCCTTGGAATGGTCTCTGCGGAGGCTTCCGTGTATCATCTCTCGTGCGAAGCTTCGACGGACAAGTACCAACTGCGTGATCGGCTGCCCTACAAACCAGACAAAGTCCCAGTCTCCTTCGACAATCCTTCTGCACGTGCCCAGGTAATCGGCAGTAATCACAAATCACGCTCTTCCTTCGATCAACGATCACAGGCTTCTTCATTGGCGCTACACCTCGACGGTCCACTGGAATACCTCTGCGCCCATGATCTCGGTTAGGTACAAATGCAGGCTTCCTGGCCGCAGCTGCTGTCTGGTGAAGGTTCCCTTTCGATCCTGATAAACTCTGCTGCTCTCTGGCTGCCGTAAGAACCTGCGAGAAAGTGGTCAAACCCAAGGAGACAATCTGCCTCTGGATGTCCACATCCAAACTGCGCAAGAACCTTCGCGCCCTGTCTGCCTCCTTGGCGACTAAGGGTCCAGCGAAACGGCTAAGTCTCGTCCACTCCGCTGCATGCACATCCACAGCTGCTCCATTTTGTTTCAGCCCAATAAATTTCTCCTCCATTTCCTCCCGTGCAGTCCGCGGGAAGAACTTTTCCAAGAAACTTTTGGAGAAATCCGCCCAACTGATTGGCTTGGACAAGCGGGTCTCCTCCACGAGCCACCACTCTCGGGCGTAATCTACCAGCTGAATGCGCACCACATCAACTTTCTTGTCTTCTGGGATCTGCGCCGCAATCAATAAATTTTCTGTGTCCACAAGCCACTGCTCGGCTGGTAATGGCTCCTCCAAGCCAGTGAAAGTAGTAGGACCCAACCGTCTGAAATCTGCTACGGTCCCTACTCGGTCGACTGGCTTCGCTACAGCGGTGTTTACAGACTGCTGCATAGCCTGCAAACCCTCCTGAAATGAATCGGCTTGCTGCTGGATCAGTTCAGTTTGCCTCTTCTGATTTTCCAACATCCCACGTATCACTCCTAACATGGCGGCTTCATCCACACGCCTCTGATACGTCTTGAAATTCTTATCTGCCATGGTCCTGAAATCAAAACAAACAACATTAGCATGATGATAGATTCAATATATATAAATCAAGGCTAGAACTCCAAGATACTTAAATAGAGTGCTGCATTGTAGCTATGCCGCGGTATCATAGCCGCAATTACTTAACTCTACCCAAGTCGCCTAAGTCCTAGAGATAACAAGAAGTTAGGTTTTCGAATTAACAATGCAAAGTAAGTTTGCATGTCGACATGATCTGGAAGAATGATTCAAGAACGGTAAAACGGTCAAGGTGGCAGGACATGTTTCCTAATCACGGGTATTCTGATTCGTGTATCGGGCGCAATACCCAACTACAAAAGAGTCAACCCAACTAAGCTATGGCTCTGATACCATAGAACCATGTCACGCCCCGCTTCCCAGAGTACGCAAGATTTGGGCACGTGACATAGCCAACCATGCTACCTGTGGGTAGGAAGTATCCATCCACAGTCACATTACGGTTGTAAAGATATCAAGAACAGTAAAATAAACTAAACTAATACATGTCCAAATCCATAATAACAAGAATCAATAAACAATAAGTGCGGAAGCTAATGATCCAATACAAGAATAAACAGTACGTCCCATAATGCGGGCTCACATCTGGAAATGAAATGACATGAATAAACTAAACTCTAAAGAACTCACAGTTCAGCCTGCTGGCTGAAGTACTCCTGCTCGGTCGACGTCAAGGGCACGGAATCTGGGCCATGCAAAACCCAGACGTCAGCGCGTCATGATATCAAGTAATGTAGCATAAACATGGTAATAAACAATGCAAGCATGAACATGAATAAAGCAGTAATAAGAAGTAATAAACAGGGTAATGTGCAGTAGTGACTAAACTGTCCTATCAGGTTTTCTACTCTATAGTCTTTGAAACCAATTGATGAATCGTCGATGTAACTCAATAGTATCCCGTGCGTGCCCGGGACCACGGTCATGATTCTCGGGGCTGAATCCGAGACGTGCCGCTAAGCAGTAAAAGGTAGTAGGATGGATGAGTGATGTCAGCATCAACACTCCGGAGCTGGCCAAGCCCGTAAGACTGATCAGAACAATGTGTCGAACTGTTGAGTTACAAGTCGGTTTCACCTTTGATTTCCCCATACCCCCAAACTATGTATGTCAGTCAGGTATTCAGTAGTCAAGGACTAATGCCAACACAAGTCAAGTAAAGGTAGGTCTGTCTGGATCGACAACAGGAATGGTTAGGTTTGTCGGCATTAGGCATGAGATCAGGTAACAGGTCAGGTTACTTTCAACAGGTAGAGTCGTTATGTACAGAGTGTTGTGTCCGGTGTATCAGTACATGTGTCAGGTGTAACAAGATCGGTCGATACGTAATGCAATCAGGTATATGATGATAACAGGTATAGTAACAAGTAATGAACAATAGCATGAAACAGTAAGTAGCAATTATTATTCTATGTGAACACAGTGATGTTTGTATCTTCATATTAATCCGGTTCACGCACCTTTGAGGTGCAAAAGCCACAAGATAAAACAATATCGATAGTATACATAATGGAGTTACAAGAATTTGAACTAAGTATAATATTTGCCTCATGAGTGGCTTTACAAATGAAGTGAGGATGATCTAGCAATTTAGGCAAGGATGTGCCAATTGGTTAATTATTTAAGGTGTTGATTAAAAGCATACCGATTAACTACAAGTAACAACTACAATGGTTTAACATTACGGATGATTGTAATTGTCACCAAGTCGTGTAATTATAACAGATAAAATGATTATTAAGTTTGTAGCATGTTAAAGCAAGTATTCGGATACTTGCCTCGGCGGTTCCGCAAACCGAAACACGGATGCGATGTCGGCAGAAACTGCGTTCTGGAAGCACGGGCCACGGATCGAGTCCCAACAGAGGTCAACGGGATCACACGGACCAGGGGACTTCGCTGGAGCGTCGGGTTCGTCAGATGGCACGGTCGGATTCCGGCAACGGTTAACGGCAACAAGTTAGCAATAAGATAACATACAAGATCAGCGGGGTTTGCGCCAAAGAAAGTAAAGGGATGCTTACAGAGGAGGAACAGGGGTAACTATGATGGGCCCGACGGCGATGGACCCACCGGCGGCGAACAAGAGGTGCAACGAGGGTGCTGGAGCGGCTGGAGGGTTCGGGGTCGCTGGAGAGGGGTGTTGCGGCGAGTTGGAGGAGAGGGGGGTCGGCTCTGGTGGTCGAGGGGAGGAGGTAGGTGGACGAAGGTGGCGTCGACGAGGTCGTCGGCGCGATTTCCGGCGACCTGGAGATGGTGCAGGTGTTGGGCTCGGGTCTGAAGGTGGTCCGGCGAGGAAAGGAGGGGGTGACGGCGAGGTCTCGACGAGGAGGGTGCAAGGGGGTCGTGGGAGGCCTCGGCGGTCGGAGTCGACGTCGACGACGAGGTCGCGAGGGATGGAGGCGTCGGGTTGAAGGGTTGCAGGCGCGGGAAGAAGCGGGAGAACGGGAGGAGGAATGTAGGTGGGTGCGGTGGAGGTCGTGGTGGTGAAGGCGGCGACGGCGAGGTCTCGAGGAGTCGGCGACAAGATCGCGAGGGCTAGGGTTAGGGTTGGCGTGGGGTTCTCGTGGTCGCGTGGGTTAAAGGGAGGAGGCGGCTGCAGCTAACAATATATATGGGAAGAGAGAGAGAGAGAGAGCTGATTGAGAGGAGGAGAGAGATTGCGAGAGATTGAGGGAAAGAGAGAGAGAGACTGAGGGAAAGAGAGCGGGGCCCACACGGGGAAAGATTTGGCTTGTGATTGGCTGAGACGTAAGGGGAAAAATATGAAAGATTTAAATGAAGGATTTGATGTTAGGAAATATTAGAATATAAATATAGATATTAAATTTAAACGGGCCCTTTTTGGCGCGAAATGAAACATTTCCAAATCGCGCCCGGATTGCGCCCAAAAGTTTCAAATTCAAATTATAGGATTTTAAGCGAGTTCCAAATTTTGAAAAGAGGTGTTTAGTGATTAAAATGCATGCCCCCAAGTCGGACACTTGTACGCGCGCGTAGTCGCCCAAACTTGCCCGTTTAGCCAAACGGAACGGAATCTCGATACGCGGACGCTACCACGCGACTAGTGGCGACGAGTAGGCCAACATGGACATCTTAAATTTCATTTTCGGAGTTAAAATTTGTTATGTGCCAAAATGACTTAACCGGGTAAAATTTAGCAATAAACAACAGAAAATCAGGAAAATTGGAAAGAGCAATAAATAACCCTCAACTAGTAATATACATAGTATTGTTGGGCTCGGGTGTTACATATCTACACATGGGTATGGGACTATGTGTATATATACGGTATTTGAGGATGATACATGGGTTGAGATGACACTTGATGTGAGGCCGTGAGATCGGCGGTGTGACACAGTCGCCTTTTGAGGTGCGATATGATAGTTTAGCGGGCCTTTGGACATGTGCTTTACCCGCATGCATATTTTTATAGATGGTATCGATTTGTACTAGCCTTACAGTAGTACCCCAGATGTGTGATCTGATGATAGTGATACCTGATAGGTGATGAGATAGTGTGACATTGACCCCTACCCAGCTATTGGGATGCCGTACGACGATTTACCGTACGAGCCGATATTGATGATAGATCCGCACTCATGACTCGAGGATATCATACGATACGTTATTGAGGCGTGATCACCGACTATCATATCTATATTTTTATATATTGACTCAGATTAGGTGGTTTCATACCCCTCCGGTCCAGATTTCTTAGTGGGCATTGGACTAGACCGAGTTATACCTTTTTCAAAACTAACGAATCGGGGATACTTTAAAGATAAGCAGAAGGGTTATACGGGTATTTTCAAATGATGCACATTTTCTTAAAACACCGTAGCCCTTACTTTACCAAAAGCCCTGATTCGTCTTATTTCAAAAGGCAAGGTTGCATGACATATCTTTTGAGGCAGGTTCTGTGTTTTTGCGTTGATAATTCGTTTCCGCATTATTCCTGCTATCTGCATTGCATCGCTTGTATTGTTGTGATATTTCAGTCATGCTGCTAGGACACTAGCACTATTATCGATGATGCTTATGTTCCACGTACACTTGTTGCCGGCTCACACACTCATCATCGATAATTGCCATGTCACTACACTGCAGTACTATTGCATTCAGTATATGATCCTTGTGTGACATGATGATGTGTATACTTTCCTTTATATGTAGCATACTTCATGCCTTGATTATACGCATTGAGATATGTGGTTTCTATGATATTTCTGGATTTGGGAACCGAGGATGTTTTAAAAAGAGAATATATCATTACTTTAAAAACCCGGTTACCCTTGATATGATATTTCAGTGCGTCCACCATGTGTTTTCTCGGTGCTGAGAGCGACATGTGAAACCCGAATCGAGGCACGAATGAGCCGATGGCGGGTACATGGTGGACCCGGTATGGTTCCCCTCGGCAAGATGATCGATGAGCTTTGCCGATTGAGCCTGGAGGCGGGCGAGCACCTACCGGTGATTGGTTGGACCTGGCGGTTGTTCGGAGGATACCGACCAGAGTCGATAGATGGTTTGGGCACACTGCCGGGGCCGAGGGCCGATACCGCAGACAGAGCCCGCGGGCCGATCCGGACTGACGGAGCCCGATATATGAGGATTTACGTGCCGATGCTGGGCACAGTTTTCATGATGTTTTCGGGTGTCGATGCTGGGCACCCTGGTTCCATGATATTGATGTGTCGCGAGGGACACGGGTGGATTATATCCTCATATTTTCCCATGCACTTGATTTATGATATTTACATGCATGGTGGTTATTGTCAGTGGGTGACGAGTGGACGGGATCCACGTGTGTGCAGATTTGATTACATTGATTATACCTCATATTCATGACATGCTATTACCTGAGGCACTAGCACGAGCACTTGGCATTACATTCATGTATAGAGATTACATTGCCAGTTTAGCATGTTTCAGCTTTATTCGTATCGAGGTTTATTTATATCTGATCGTATTGACCTAGGATGGGTCATGCATTCGATCTCTGCTTATAGATATCTTTCTATTCACGAGTTGGCAACTCACCCCCGTTGTGCCCCAGTTCTTGCAGGTTTTTGCCGTACAGATTCCATAGCGGCATTTCTGGCACACTGTTTCATATGGGTGACTTGCTTGGTTAGGTGGGTTCTTTTGTATCAGAACCGCTATTGTATTTGTATTTATTCATTGTATCTAGAATTTCCATCAACCAAAACTTGTATATTCTTTCAGACTTAGAGACAGTGTTGTATTATTTCGACCTTAGAGTCGCGCTAGTAGTATTGCGGTTTTCTGGCTGTTTCTGAGTTTTCTTTTCAGTTTGATCCTCGCCCTTGGCGTTGTATATTATCATTACTTGCGTGGTTGTGACCGTCGATTGACGAAGAGCTAGCTCCCGCTTAGGAATGCCTTTATCATTGCATATATTGTTATCCTTGTTGTACCCCATTCGGGGCCAGTTTTACAAAAGAAACTCTGCCGAAATTTTTAGAAAAGACTGTACTGTTTTTAAAATTCATATTCGGCTTAGTTATTTAAAAACTCGATTTTCAAACATGTTTTCTTTACCTTTTAAAACCAGTTTCTTTACTTATTCCTAAAAATGGTTTTAGATTTCTGGGCTTTTGGCTTACTTGGATCAGATGGAGTCCTGTAGACTTCATAGGATTCAAGGGCCAGTCACGTGCTCCTTTCGGGTCGTGACAAAGGGGTTGTTCTGGCTTCGCCTTCGGTGCATTCTCCACGGGTGGAGGAGATCTCTTCAGCACTGCAGTAGGAGAGTTCCTGCGCATCTTGTTAAGCAGTTCAAAGCTGTTCCCGGTTGGAACAGCAGCATCGATCTCCACCGTTGGAGCTGGTGGAGTAAATCCAGACGGAGAGCTGTCCCCAGCCTTTCGTACTCGGCGCCAGTGACGACGGCGAGCATGTCGTGCAGATGGTGTTGGTTCAGCTATAGGGATGGCTTTGTCATGCCCCCTGTTCTGGTGAGGCGCTGCTGGTACCAGCCTCTTTTGAAGACCGATGTCCGTTGAGCAGGAGTATCTAATCTGTCAAAGACAGACCTTTGAGCAAAAACGGGAGCCGGAGTGGTCAGCCTCGTAAAGACTGATCCTTTGACGGGAGAAGCTTCTTTAGTGACCTCGAGAGCAAGAATGGCTATCCGCTTTGGGATGGCCGCTTCATGTATCGTGGGCTTCTTGACAGGCCCATTGAAGTTCAGGCTCGGCCTATCGAAGACTGATGCTGTTGGCTTAGCATTCGATGACCCGTTGAGAGGGGCCGTGGTGGTGGTGAGTCGATCAAAGACCGACTTCTTTGGGGCTTCTTGCGGCAGCATCGGGGCATCGAAGCTCATGGGTGGGATCATAGTCCTAAAGAATAGCCCAGTGGTGGCCTGAGTTACTTGGTCCACCGGCATCGTGAACAGGGAGGCCGCCTGAGGCCCGTAAGTTACACCTCCAGATGAGGCGGAACGGGAGTTCCATTTGTAGCTGGAGCATTTTGTGCAGGTAGACGCCATTGATCTTTCGTTTTCTGCACGGAGCAAGACACCAAATCTTAGTACCTCGAATCCAAGGGCAACCATATCATACCGCGATTCGTTCGTGAACATGACACACGAAGTGTGGAGTGGAAAGAGGAAAAGGTCCCACCGGGCGTGTCATAATCTGTTCCCCGCCGAAAACGCGGAGACGCAATAAACGTCTCGCCTGAATTTTGGGGCAGATGCTAATTGGTTCCTATCCGTCCACCTCTCTGAAAATGCCAAGTTGATTTATGGCACCGTGTATCGAAGGTTTAAACGGATGCGGCCGATGTAGCAGACTTCATCAGATTCTCCCTCATTTGAGCGGTTTTTTTATTGTGGGGACGCTCTTCCCTGCAGACGCAAGCCCCTGCAGTTAATTACGCTACCGCAACGCGGTAACAACTTTCTCCTTCTCCAGATGGTCACTTCGTGTCGTGTGTGTTTGTTTTGTTTTTGGTTGCCCGTGGATTGTATACGGAGACTAATTTATGTTGTCGCCCATAGGGCGTTGATTAGTTCAAATCCGTGTCTTCTTAGATTTGGGTTTGGGGGTTGGGTTTAAGGATACGTTAGTCTCATTTGGGACTAAGATCGACTTAAACGTATGTTAAGGATACGTTAGTCTAATTTTAGACTAAGATCAACTTAACGGGATAGTTTAGATCCAACAAAAGTGCATTTGGGCTCTATTGTTAGTTTAGGGACATTGTGGTCGATTAGTTTAAGGACATTACTGTCCAATGTTAGTTTAAGGACATCTCGGTCCAAGGTTAAGGACATCATAGAGCGCAGTGCGCTACTGCCAAGTAGCGCACATGTAAGGGATACGTGTCGCGCTCAGCGCTAGGCGCCAGATGATGAGCGCGTAATGCCAGTTTATGAACGCTGGGCGCTAGTCCATGAGCGCATTGCGCTTTCAATTTAGTGGCGCACACGTGAGTGACACGTGGTGCGCTGAGCGCCAGCCCATGAGCGCAGTGCGCTATTTCAGAAGTGCAAAGCGCAAATTGTTAATTGGCGCATACGTGGTTGACACGTGACGCATTTGGCGCTGAGCGTCCGTCCAGAGAGCGCAGAAGCGCAGTTCAAGAGCGCAATGCGCATTTTAAAAGCACAAAGCGCATCTGATCAATTTTATGATCTGGGAATAAATTTATGTTCTTTTAAAAGAGACTTTGTCTCAAGATCTAAGAACAACAGTTCTTATTTTTGCAAGAGATATTTCCAATATCTTATGTTGATGAAAGGTTTTGCCTTTATAGATCCATGATCTGTGAGAAGAATTATGTTCTTCTTTTATTTTATGATGAGATCTTTTGATCTCTTTTGTGAAAGACTTTTTGTCTTGTAGATCCATGATCTTTTTAAAGAAATAAATTTTTTTTTCTATGAGATGATTTCATCTCTGTGTTCATCATCCTTCATCTTTACCTTGAAGAAAAATCTTCTTGCAAGAGCTTGCTCTTTATCTTCGACACGGGGTATATTCTGAGACGAAACATGATTCCGACGCAGAGATTGTTGGTCGACTTGATTCCGAAGTGGTGCTTAATTCCGACGGGGAGGTCGTTAGTTGATTTGATTCCGAGTCGGAGCATAATTCCAACAGGGAGGTCATTCTGAAACAAAGCATGATTTCGCCGCAGAGCTTGTTGATTTGACGTGATTTGGGTTGACATCGGCATCACTACACTGGAATATGGTACCGGGAGCGAATCATCATTTGCCATTTGGGGATTTTGGTTTTTGTTTGGCATCAGCACCGCTACACTGGAATAGAGTACCAGGAGCGAATCATCATCTGCCGTGAGGGGATTTCCCTCGTTCCCAGTTTAACGACTTAGGGGTTCCCAGTTTAACGACTTAGAGGTCATCTGTTCCCAGTTTAAAGACTTAGAGGTAATCTGTTCCCAGTTTAACGACTTAGAGGTCATCTGTTCCCAGTTTAACGACTTAAGGGTTTATCGGATCGGAAGTTTGGAATTTTGGGGTAAGGTCGGCATCAGCGTTGCTAACACTGGAGCACAAGTGCCAGGAGCAATTCATCATTTGCTTTTTCTTGTTGGGGTGCGATGGCTTAGGAGACAGGTTTAGGTCCCTTTCACTTAAGGCTTTTCAATTTTATGAGCCGTAAGGGTCCCATAAAAGCATTTTCTCTCTACGAGTCGAAAGGATCCCGTAGGTGTATTTTCTCCTTAGGAGTCGTAAGGACCCCCAAGTGTGTTTTTCCTTTGTGAGTCGTAAGGATCCCACGAAGGTGTTTTCTTACGAGTCGAGAGAATCTCGTAAGTTTTGTTCTCCTCATATATCGTAAGGACACGTGAGCGGGTCTTCCCAAATGGAGCATAATTCCAAGGCCGGAGACCGGCCGCTGGACTGGTGATTGCGGTGGGGTATGGATATGATGAGAATTATTTAAGCCCGTGGATTGTATACGGTAATCGGTTTGGGGATCAACCGTAGGGCTGGGAGAATTTTGGGACTTTGTTGGCATCATTCGCCATTGGGACATTCAGAGATTTGAAATTTTGGTTGGCATCTGCATCGCTGTATTGGAATATGGTATCAGGAGCGACTCATCATTCGCCATTTGGGAATTTAGATTTTTGTTGGCGTCTGCATCGTTGCACTGGAATATAGTACCACGAGCAACTCATCATTCGTCTTTTTTTTTACCGCGATTGCTCTATCATTTCAGCTTTTCTTATCGCGAAGGTCGCGATTGCCCTATCATTTCGGCTATTTATTCGCGGTTGCCCCATCATTTCGGTTGTTTATTTTCATTTTTATTTTACTTGCTGATTTTTATTGCGAGTTGCTCCATCATTTCGGCTTTTTTGTGTATTTACACTTTTTTTTACATCCCCGGTTTAACGACTTAGAGGTCGATTGTTCCCAGTTTAACGATGTGGTGGTCCATCGTTCCCAGTTTAACGACGTGGTGGTCAGCTGTTTTCAGAGAAAGGCAGATGTCTGAAAGAATTAGTTTCATAAAGGACTTCGGTCTCCGTTTGTATGAAATTGGCGGTCGCAGCTTGACTGTTTGTTAATACGTCTTTAGACAGTTCTATCTCTCCTGCCTTGTATTGCTTTTCGACCCAATCTTTGAAGACGAAGCAGTCCTCAATGGTATGACCTAGCACTCTGTGATAGGGGCAATATTTGGGGTCGTCGGTCATATTTTCTTCTTGCGATCTCTTTGATTCTGGTAATTATAGACCGTTTCTTAGGGCGTTTTTGAATATTTTATAGACTTTATCCCTTCTAAAGGAATAGACCTTATCCAGCTTCTCTTTCACTTTCAGTGGAGATTCTCCTCCCTTTCCGAACACTGTCTTCCGATGCTGGTTGGCATTAGGCCCGCTCATCCCTCGCTTATTTCGGTTAGCCGAAGTGTTAAAAGATTCAGTATCGTCGGAATTTCCGCCTTTGCGATTATCGTCCTTTCGGTTTCTCCAGGACCTATTGTTATTTTGGGAATCAGAGGAGGACTCCTGCTTTAAGCGCTCCAGCATCTGAACTTTTCTGGTCAGCTCTTAAAATGTTTTGAGACCCGCTGTGCATAGAAACGAGGTCATCCAATTGTTGAGATTTCCGACGAGGAGGCTCACAGATTGGTCCTACTCTATCGGCGGTTCACATTTGACAGAGAGATTGTGCCATCGGGTTATAAAATCCATGTTGCTTTCGTTGTTCTTTGGCTTGGTCCTTACGAGGTCGGCGATGGTGATCTGACACTCATGAACCTTTGCCGAACAGAGATTCCATTTGGACGAAAGTAGTGACGGAGCCATCCGGTATGCTCGCGTTCCAGTCGAAAGCGACATTGGTCAAGCTATTAACGAACTGGTGGAGAAGAAATGCATCATTGCTCCCGGTATTCCCTCATGAGGCTTTAAAGTGGGCGATGTGCTGATTAGCATTTCCCGTCCCATCAAACCATCCGAATTTGGGGATGACATCCGCTAGGAAATTCTACCAGATCATACCGAGCAGGATATGGTCTCCCGCTACTGCTAACATCTTTTTGCGCTTCGGCTTTGTCTACCAATGTTTTAACTTTGTTGGTAACCAAATCCATGATTTGATCTTAAGTTAGCGGGTTGCTGTCATCGGTAGCCAAGACATTTCCCGAGACAGAATGCGACTGACTTTCATGCGGTTCGCCAACCTTTGAATTTAAGGGAATAGGCGCCGGCTGCCTCGGGACACCGTTTCCCGGTTCATGAGCAGAGCCCTGCGCTTGATTGGGCGACAAAGAGGAAATTCGGGCCGTGAGCTGCATCACGACACTCGTCAAGCCGTCAATTTAGGAGTAAAGTTTGGCCATCTCCTTGTCTTTACTTCTGAGCTGTTTTCGGAGCTCTTGCAGAAGTTACTGCTCTGCGTTCTTTGGACGGAAAATTGGCTCCTCTTCGCTTTCTGAGCCCGACTCCTCATGAACCGAGGGATCTTTCTGCTTATCAGCCCACTAGAAGGGTTTTCATTACCTTCCAGAGGATGCTGGTCTTGAGAAGTGGCAGCCACATTCACACCAGATTGAATTTGAGATGTGGTGGCCCCATCCTTGCTCTTGCTGCGTGTGCCCACCGTGTAGACAGTGTGGACCACATATCCAGCCATCTCTTTATCTTTGGCGGGGTAACCCTGTTCTTGGAACCTCATGAGGTTCAGCCTAGCATGAGCCCTAGCCCTTTTGTTGGCTCTATATCTAAAGCCTTTTCCGCCTTAGCTTCTCGATTTTGAGGGCTTGACGGGCATCCGTCATCCAGGAAGCCATTATGAGTCGATTTGCGGGGAGCGAGAAGGCTCCCGATCGAGCGGTTGTCAGGGGCACTGCCGGAGCTTGCTCGAGACGCTTTGTTGGTGTTGATGGCCTTGCCCCCAGCTGGGGCCGAGGAAAGTCGTTCAAACATCGACTTGCGTTTGGGTAGCGGTGCCATCGAGATCACCACATTTGGCCTTCTGCCTTTCGAGGCCGGTCTGTCTGTTACTGGAGCTTTAGAAGCTGGGACGGTGCTAGCTGGCACGAACAGAATAGAGCCAAATGGTAGCAGCGGCTCCTCCCACTGTCGCTCGAGACTGGCCGGGAGGACCGTCCCGGCGTCCATCTTCATCGTGTAAGAGATGGAAGTTGTGCTGAGGGCTGAGATTGTCCTTGGAGACATTTTGTTGCGTCCGAGGATTGCAATCGGAAATTGTTAACCTGCACAAAGAAGCATGATTTCAGTACATGCAATCAATATATATGTTGATTGAGTTCACATGAATGTTTAACCCGAAATATGGGAGGAGAGAAAAGGTCCTACCGGGCGTGCCAGAATCTGTAGGGTGTTTTTCGTCATCCTATTAAGATGGGAATACGCGCACGCTTGTCAGGCGTACTACAGATTCCACCTGCCTAGGGTAGATGGGGGTTTATTGATTGTGGGGATCCGAATCTCCGGCAGTCGCGGACTAAGCTACCGTTAATTACCCATCGCTTTTGGAGCGAGGGAACCTCCAATTGACGGGTCAAACTGGTCATGCGAACTCGATGTGCAGTGTACGTATATTTTGAAAGGGTTTTGGATATATTGGGGGCCCCGCAGAGTTTTACAGGGGCCCGCTACCCAGATAGCGGGTTGGGGGTCAAGGGAGCTAGCGGCTCCCTTGCGGGGCAGCGGCCCATTAGAAAAATTTTCCTGACGGGGGACGTGTTTCTGGTGTGGAGTGCACGAAAAATGAGGGATGAAGAGCGTCTTAAAGACGCGTGCCAGGCGCGTGGGCGCTGGGCGCCCTCGGGGCGCCAGCGGGTCACGTGCGCAGCACGCGACCGCAGGGCGCTACCGGGTCACGTGAGCTGCACGTGACCACGTAAGGCGCACGTGGGCGCTTAGCGCCCGACGATCACGTGCCCTGTATGTTAGTTATATGTATGCCCTAGAGGCAATTACTGTACATTGGATGTATATTGCAGTGGATGCTGGGACATATATAGGTAGGACTTTCTTGCTCGACATGATAGTACGCTATCTGGTTGCTCTTTATCTTAACATGTATACTTTCTGTCTCTCTGTTACATGTTGATAAAGCCCTTAGGATGTGTACTCGACTTTCAGGACTATGATGCAGATTATACTAGTGGGGCCTGGGTAGGCTATGAGTACATCCTTCAATGTTCCTAGTCGTGGGAATATCGAGACGGGGCATCGATATTCCAGAGTAGACTAGCGTATATCTTCTCGACCCATGTGATGGGCGATGGACGATCCCATATCCAATGGTGTTTGACATCAGAGATGGTATGCGGGTGCTCAGTGCAGACTGGGTACACTGAACGGACTCGCCGAGAACTCCCAGATGGTATTATACCTCACGTCAGATGGCAGTTCTCTGGTGACACTAGTACAGCTTAGTCTGTTGACCCGAGATCGTCATAGAGTCTTGTGTGTCTCCCACTGTGCTTTGATTTCCACCCTACCACGGCTCTACTGAGTCGTGCAAACAGGTGGTTTTTGGGTACAGTACCGATTCACATGGAGGCAATGAGCGATAGGAGGGGATTCGTCTCTCCCGGTATTGGGGGTTGATGTTGCGCAATGCACGACTGGCCATAACAGGAAATCCCTGGCCAGGGTTGCTGTGATATACTGGTAAGAGTTATCAGTAGTTTCACGAATGTTATGGACCTATGTCGGCATGACTTATCAAGCTATTGGGGTCTGACGTTTACCACCCCTAGGCGAGATATGCGACATATCAGACGAACAGACCGGACTGTACGGTAAGTGTTACTGGTTGGATTCACAGGAGTGTGAGCGGGCTTGCTCGTCGTTCTTCTGATCGCTCAGTACCCGGGTGGCCGTTACGTTTAGCAGACCGCTTGCGGCTTGTGGGTGTTTGATATGATCATCATCTGTTGCCGGCGTATTGACGAGTCTTTAGAGTCCTACACAGAGGTTTCCTGGATCAAGCGAAACGAAATAGGAGCGCATATGAGATATGTGCGGGACCGAGAATAATGCGTGTATGTGATACCGTATTCCATTCTCGCGATGAATGCTTCGATTGGTATATGCGATATAACCTAGTTATCGAATCAAGGATTGATTCGATAAGCCGATACATAGGATTCTAGTCGGTTATATGTGATATGACCAGATCGTTAAATCAAGTATTGATTCAATGATTTAATGCATAATTATATATTTGATATATTACTTTGCATTAACTAGCATTGGTTCACTTTAAATGGATTTTCTCACTTGAATTGTGCAAGTTGTATATGTGATATACTTTTGTGCACTTGATTGTATCATGTTTGATGATACATATTTACTTGGTTAAGTGTAAAGAATTAAGCCATGGTTAAACTAATGATTAGGGTTTTGTTATCTATTTATTTATAATTCTTATTTTGGAAAAGATAAAGAAAGAATGGTGGGGTTTTTGTTTGCTAGTTGAAGCTTCATGAAGCTTTGACCAAATCCACCATTCTTGTCTCATGCTTAACCCTAACCATTAAAACTAACCATGGTCTATTCTCTACACTCAACCAAGGTTAGTAAATGATAAGTGTTGTTTTTATTTTCTATTTTTAATAACACTTATCATATCTTTTCTTCTTCTTCTTCATCTTGAGCAAGAAAGAAAACCTAGCTACCATCAATGGCAACTAGTGAAAATGAGTGAGAAATTCAATTCTAAAGTGAACCCACTTCCTATTTTTTCATCCTCTACCTCTTGCCAAGTAGTATAGGGTGTTTTCTTCACAAGTTTCATGACTTGGTGAAGTGGGAGTTTGATCTTGTGATGCCTCGACGTAGATCATCTTCGGCATCGAAGCCGACGATCAAGCCCGCCCATTTTTCCGATGAAGCCGATGCTAAAGTCCGGGATTCGACTTGGACAGCGGAGGGACATCATCGCGGATCTTAGGAAGTGGTGGACCGGATCTACAAAGGTTGTAGCCCCTTTCCTTTAGCATTAAATTCATTTACATGCTTGCATCGCCTATATATCTAGTTAACGATCCGTGTTAGGGTTTGTAGGCACTCATAAAATTTAAATTGGCCGTGTTTGATCACTTGCAAGACTTCATTAGTGTGCCCAGGAACCCTACACTGTACACGCCCGATGGGCGCGTGCGCGGCACGCGACCGCTGGAAACACCAGCGGGAAAAGGGGCTTATCCCTGGGTTAGGAGTTGAACTCCTAACAGGGATTATGTATAGATTTGGAGTTAAACTCCTAAAAAGGGGTTGATTTATGGAGTTAAACTCCAACAAATCTTGAATGGAGTTAAACTCCTAGAAATCTTTAGATCTTCTTTTGAGCATCGGATCCTCCTGGAATGGGATTTTTGGAGATGAGTATCCTTCTTCCTCTCCGTTGGCTGGATTTTGGGGGGAAAAGGGGAGGTGAGACTTAAAATCTCCCCTTTTAGGGATTTGATGGCAGATTCGAACTCCCCTTCAAGGGTTTTATGGTGAAAAACTATTTATTTTTAGAAAAGGAAGAGTTAAACTCTTGATTTAATTCAAAAGGGAGAAGAAAGTTTTAGAATCTTGAGGAAGGAGGAGGCACAGACCCTCATTTTTGGAGAGAATGAATTATCGTTTTTTTTATTTCATTATCATGTTGCCTTTTATAGGCTTACAAACTTACATATAGCCCCTTAGGCTTTACAAAATGGCATTTTGCCCATCCCATGCCTTATGTGCTCATTTATTTTGCATATGGGCCATGAACTTTACAAGAATTTGGCTTTATGCCCATTCATGCATAAAAAATTGCATCAAAATTATTTATTACATGATTTCATTTTGGTATGGGGGAGGCCGGCCGCGGGGCTCGACTTGGGCATGGCCCCACTTGATCTGGGCTTGGACCCGCTTACTTGGGGTTGATTTTGATTTTGACTTAGTCAACCAGGGTGTAATTTTTGACCCCAACAGTTATACATAATAGCAAGTAAAACATATACACATATCTGAGAAAGCAAACCAGATGACATATTATCATTTCGAACAAGAATGCTTTATATGTGTGTGTGTCCATATACAATTACAACAATTGTCTTCAGGGCACCTATATCTAACAATCTCCCACTTGCACTTAAGGTCAATTATTGCAGTATCTCATACCCAACTTCTCAAACAGTTGCTCGAACTGAATCTGAGAAATAGCCTAAGTGAATGGATCAGCTATATTGTCTTTAGTGTCAACTCTATGAATTTCGATCTCGCGGCGATCTGCTATCTCCCAGATCAAGTGATACTTTCTCGGAATGTGTCTAGATCTCTGATGGGACCGTGGTTCCTTTGCTAATGCAATAGCACCATTATTATCACAATATAAAGGTATTGGATCCTTAATAGTTGGAACCACATCAAGTTCGGAAATGAACTTGCGCATCCAGACGACTTCTTTGGCTGCATCGTTTGCTGCGACGTATTTAGCTTTCATCGTCGAGTCTGCTACATTATCTTGTTTGGAACTCTTTCAACACACTGCTCCTCCATTGAGGGTAAACGCATATCCCGAGATAGACTTGTTGTCATTAATGTCACTTTGGAAGCTGGAATCGGTAAATGCCTCTATCTGGAGGTCACCGTTACCGTAAACCAAGAACAACTCCTTAATTCTTCTCAAGTATTTGAGTTTGTTCTTTACTGTTCAATGTTTTTCTTCAGGATTGGACCGATATCTGTTTACCACGCTAAGTGCGTAAACTACATCTGGTTTGATACATAATATCGCATACATGATAAACCCTACTGCAAAAGCATAGGGTATCAAACTCATGTGAGCTCTCTCCTGATCAGTCTTTGGAGACGTCTTTTTGGAGATGGTGATCCATGAAAAGCAGGTACATTACCTCGCTTGGAATCTTGCATACTAAATCTCTTTAGTATGGTTTCTATGTACAAGGATTAGGACAATCCTAAAATCCTTTTAGATATATCTTTGTAGATCTTTATACCCAGTATGTATGATGCACATCCAAATCCTTCACGGAGAACTTTTGTGACAATCAAAGTTTAACCGATTGCAACATAGGGATATCGTTGCCAATCAGAAGAATGGCATCCACGTAGAATACGAGAAATATGACGACACTCCTAATGATCTTATAAACATATGGTTCATCTATGTGTTTTGATAAAATCAAACTCTTTGATTGCTTCATCAAAACAGATGTTCCAATTCCGCGATGCTTGCTTTAGTCTGTAAATAGACTTAAGCAACTTGCACACCTTCCCGTTGCTCACACTGTTTACGAAGTCTTTTGGCTGTGTCATATACACGCACTCTTTTAAATCACCATTTAGAAAGGTTGTCTTAATATCCATTAGTCATGGTAAGCAGCAAGGCAAGTAGAATCCAAATAAACTTAAGTATAGCCACTGGAGAAAATGTTTCATCATAGTTCACGTCGGGTTTTTGATGAAATCCCTTTGCTACAAGTCTAGCTTTAAAGGTCTCCACCTTTCCATCTGCACCGATCTTCTTTTTGAAGATCCATTTGCTCCCAATAGGTTTTATCCCCTCAGGAGCATCCACCAAAGTCCATACTTTGTTGGTGTGTATGGAGTCTATCTCGGATTTCATAGCCTTCGGCCATCTTATGGAATCCCCACTCCTTATAACCTGATGAAAACTGGTAGGGTTACCATTATCTATGATGCAATCCTCCCTGTCACCATCAACGAGGAAACCGTAGTATCTCTTGAGTGTCTGAGGTCGCCTACTATATCTGCGGAGTGGCTGAGGTTCATTAGGGACCATCGACTCTTCAGGTTCTACCAAATCTTCAGTGATAGTTTGCGGTTCTGGAACTTCTACCATGCTCCCACAGATTTCTTTTTTAAGAAATTCATTTTCTAAAAAGGTGGCATGCCAAGAAACAAACATTTTTTCTTCCTCGGCTTGGTAGAACAAATATCATCGCAAATGCTTTGGATATCCTATAAACTTGCACATCAATGAACTTACCTTGAGTTTGTCTGAATTCTACTTTATATAAGCAGGACAACCCTATATCTTGACAAATTTAAGACATGGTCTCTTTTCACTCTATATCTCATATAGGGTTTCAGGCACCGATTTGGTGGGAACCTTATTCAATATGTATGCAGCTGTCTCAAGCGCATACCCCAGAATGAAAGAGGCAATTCAGCATTACTCATTATGAAACAAACCATATCCAATAGGGTACGATTTCTCCTCTTTGATATATCGTTGTGCTGTAGTGTATACAGAGGAGTAAACTTAGAGAGAATCCCTAGGTAGCCAAGGAATTCCGAGCTTAAGTATTCATCTCTCCGATCAGATCGAAGAATCTTGATGCTCTTGTCCGTCTGGTTCTCTACTTCATTTTTGTATTCTATGTACTTTTCAAAAGTTTCGGACTTGTGTTTCAACAAGAACACGTGTTTAAACCTAGAGAAATCATTAGTGAATGTAATGAAATAAGAGTGCACACCCCTTGCATGTGTAGATATCGGACCACATACATTACTATGTACAAGTCATAAAAGTTCATTAACTCTTTCTCTGTCTCTAGTAAACAGAGTTTTGATCATTTTTCCTTTTAGACAAAATTGACAAGTTTCATAAGATTCATAATTAAATTGATTTAAATATCTATCTTTATGCAACTTGCTCAGTCTAGTCTCATTGATATGACCAAGTCTACAATACCACAAGAAAGTTTCATTTATTTCTAAAATCTTCCTCTTATTAGTATGTTGTATATTGAAAACTGAATTCTGAATAAGAACATAAACACCGTTATTTAATGTACCAGACCCAATCAATATTTGATTAAGGTAAATATTCACAACATTTATTTCCAAAACAAAGTTGTGCCCTCCTTTATCCAGTAAGGAAATTGATACAATGTTACATTGCATCTTAGGTACATAATAATAGTTATCCAAAATCAAAAGCTTGCCACTCGGCAACAAAAGTTGATATTCCCTAACAGCAACAACATTTGCTCCATTTGCAACTCTGAGGTCATATTGCCTGCTCCCAACAACCTACTTCTTCTCGGCCCCTATACACGATTACAGATGTGAGAACCTGATCCAGTATCAAATACTCAGAAAGTAGAGTTGACTGAAAAACAATTCTCAATAACCAACACACATGAAGATGTAGCATTATCATGCTTCTTCTTCTTGAGGGTGGCCAGATATTCCTTGCAGTTCCTCTTGCAATGCCCAGTCCTATGACAATGGTGACATTCATCCTTCCTCTTAACTGCTGCCTCTTTGTTGGCTCCGCCATTTACCTTCTTAACATCGCCCCTAAGCTTGTTGGATTTCTTCTTTCCCTTCCTTTTGGCTTTTGCCTTGGATGAGGAATAGGATTGTCCAACAAGCAAAGTCGGTGTATTCTCCTTTTAACGGAGCTAGCTCTGGAAGTGAACACTCCAGTTTATTCATATCGTAGTTCAATATGAATTGAGAGAAGGTGGAGTGAAGAGACTGAAGAATCATATCAACATATATAATTCACTGTCCAGAATGAATCCCAATTCTGCGAGTTCCTCTACAAGGCTGATCATTTTCAGGACATGGTCCTGAACAGATGGTCCCACGGCCATTCTCGATTGAAACAATTTCTTCGAGGTCTCATATCGAGCTATACGAGATTGCTCTCCATACAACTCTTTTGTATGGAGAAAAATAGATTGAACATCCATTTTCTCATGTTGCCTCTGTAACTCATTGTTCATTGAGGCCATCACGAGCCATTTGACCAACTCGCAATCTCTTTCCCATGTGATACGGATCTCCTTATCCGCCATGGAGAATTCTGGACCGGGTTTAGGGGAAGCATGAGTGATGATGACATATGCGACTTTATCATAAGTCGGTACAATCATAACGTTCTTTAGCCAGTCTTTATAATTAGGTATGGTCAACTTATTCTTATCGAGAATGAGTTTAAGGCCAGACATAATGACTGCACAGAGTTAAATGAAGACAATTAGCGTACGTTCTTTTAAAATTACATTAGTTAATTCATCTAGTTATGATGCCTCCCACTGTTTGGTCGAATTGTCTTTAAAACCTTTATAAAAGGAGAACTAGCTGGGATCTTCAAACCCCACAAGCCACTAACCGATCGGGCCCGGTGCAAGTACTAGGGAGGAAGGCATCCTGTGCTTTCATACGAACCTAATTAAATAACCACATGTTCCTTTAAGGTGTAACCTTGTGAACACTTGCCTAGACACGTACTGAGTCGGCTTATTGCAAAAGCGAGATTCTCCCGAGAATAACTTTTATTCACAGTGGGAATCGGAATCCAACTATCATGGTGCGGCAACCTTGACGAAGGCTGATAAATCACCACACCCCATACAAAGTATATAATCTTATTGCAAATTTCAACTATTGAAACCCCCAATATGATTTTTACCCCTAGTTAACATATAATCTTGACTGTGGGCCAACAAATCATACAGTTCTACCGGTCAAGTTTAGACCTGTCATTTCGTGATTAGTTAGACTCAACCGTATGAACCCTCAACAATACGACTGTTCTAACTGACATCATCATATATAACAGATAAGCATCACTTAGATATCGTACACCATGTCTTGACGGAGCCAACAAACGCAGTACGAATACTGAGTACTCTACTTATCTAAAATGACAAAGGGTTACGGCTGGTTTTTAAGAAAACCTTGAATATAATAAACTTGATATATGAAAGAACCAAAGTGGGTTAAAAAAACAAACGGTTCTTAAAAAATTGTTCGGTTCTTCCAATGAGAAACATGTTTATTTTTTTTACATTAATCGTATTAATGTCGTCTCATCTTATTAATATCGAAAACACTTTTCTCATTAATCAAAATTCAAAAACTCCATCGAGACCAATTGTCTTCACAACGGAGCAACGTCATTACCTGTTAGGTTAGCTAACTAACAGCAGAGCGGTCGCATGGCTTATACAATTGGCTCGTGCGTATAATCATATTATACGCAAAACTAGCTAGCATCACAGACATGGATATCTAATATCATAAAGCGGGATGGCGGGATGGTTGTGGACTGGATAGAATCACCGTGTTTCATTTGGAGCCACAAATGAAGCGTGACTTCCTAATCAAGTGGGTAATACAAAATTGCATCACAAATGCTGAATCCGTCTTCGTCTTCGAATCGCGTCAAGCAACCCGCCAATATTAGAATCAGACAGCCCGTTCTCAACCACTTGAGAATCAAGCAACCGTGCAATTCTAGTACCTGGCGGCCCGGGGAACTCCTTGCAATGAAATTCAAAATAATATATGCATATCAAATGAGGACACACATGCTTGTTATGAAAGAATATTATATTGGCACTTCCACAGAATACAAGAATTGAAATATATCGTGTGCTTTACAATCAATTCACAAAATAAGGAATAGTCCACAACCACCCACAACCGATTGACGTATATCACACATATACGTTGTCGCCGCCGCCATAAGCCAAACACAAGCAAACAAACTAATTAAAATAAACTCTTTAATTTAACTAGTTTGCTTCCCGATGATCCAATCAACATCCAAACATGTCCATAACGAATCCGGAGACGCACCCGTCAAAACATACACGAGCAAACCCTGATTCAGCCCAGCCTTGGAGGGGGTCAAAATGCAACAAAAGTTTTGATTTTAAAAAGAAAAAAAAGAGCATGGAGCATGTTTAAATTATTGGATCATCCACTACGATGGGCTCTGATACCACTGTAAGTTCATGGTGCTCATGCCCGCATCGCATGCAAGCGAGGACAGAATGTAAAACGAATTTTTTTCTAAACACTGTAAACTCAAATCCTAGTATTAGCCATCATGCATGCAATTGTAAATAAAACTAAAATGGTTTTAACTAAAAGTTTGAGTGCTACAACCTTTCTAGCGTGATTCACACTTGTATGTGAACAACCCAAACTCTTATGTTTCATTTTGATGGATCAAGCTTGAACTTGTTCTCTTTGCTTGATGAATTAGCTCAAAGACCTATTCTTTACCGTAGATGATCCATCTTGAAAATGAGCCTACACCAATACGTTGCTCTAACAATTTAGAGTAGAACTTGCCTTGATATTTTGCAAGGATATCAAGGGATGGATGTAAGGAATTTTTTCCATAAGGAAAATAGGAGGAGAAAAATCCAAGAGAAGTTGAAGGAGGAATATAGAGAATAATGTGCAGAGTAATAATACACTCTTCTCACTTATCCTCTTTTATCTTCATTTTCTAAGAACATTTGTGAGAATAATGAGAAGGCCAGTGTTTAGCCATATGCCTAAGCATAGAGCCAAGTCACCTTCTACACTAACTCAAAAAAAATGGTTAGTCACTCTCTGCACCAACCTACACCAACTCAAAATGGTTATGAAATTAATAGTATTTGTCCAATATTTATCACCATGTAGCATGCATATCATATATGCATCATACAAAAAACTTGTTACCATAACAAGTTATATGACATGTTTCATAAACATATCATTTTAGCATGTTTGCGCTATATTAAACTTAGTCTAACCAAGTTTAATTATGATAAATATACTTAGTCAACATTCGGCATAAATAAGTTCATTTCATTTAAACCAAATTAAATTAGCGTTTTTCTCTTTTTGATTAAACTACTCGTATATCAAATATATATGTATTTAATCAAAACCGACACTACGTATCAATATACGTAAATCAAATTCTTCACATCATTTACTCGATAAGTGCATCTTCTGTGTGAGACTCTAAAAGCTCAACAATACGCTGGTAGTGAGATAAAAGGATTTCATAAATCCTCGAAACACTTTCGGACTCACAAGCACAATAGTGACGCTAGCTGCATGTGAAGGTTATCTAGGTATGTGGCGAAAAGAATAGGTCGGTAAGCTAACTCATCAAACCAGTCAAAACATATCCGTGACAATGACCGTACAGTCTGGTCTCTTCATCAAAACATGCCGCATATTGAGTCCAGGATATGGTAAACTTTCAGACCCTAATAACTCAATACACTAGTAAAATAAGGGGTTGCCCCTACAGATAATATCATCCGTAGGGGCAATAAAAGTTTGGCCCTACGGATTAATCCGTAGGGCAAAGTGGTTGCCCCTACGGTCGTTCAATATTTATTTAAAATTTATTAAATCTTAAAGTGTTTTTTGCCCCTACGGTGGCGCAAACCAAGCACCTACGGGTATATCCGTAGGGGCATATAAATAGGGATTTAAGAGATCGATCCCTACGCTGATTATTTCTTTTTCCTATTCTCGCGCGAAACCAAATTTTCCCAAATCGAGATCGTCGTCGCCGCCGCCGCCGCAGTGATCTCGTCGTCACCGAATCCAAGCCGAATCGTCGTCGCCACACCTGCGCAGTGATCTCGTGGTCGCCACCGTGCTCCGTTCTCGTTGTCGCCACCGCCCTTGTCGTCGCCGATTGCGTCTCCGTCGTCGCCTACAGGTAATTAGTTAAACATTATTATAATGATGTTAGGGTAGCGATCAATGAGGGTTAGGATTAGGTATCGGTTGTGGTTAGGGTTAGGATTAGGGTTAGGGTACGGGTTCGATCGGCGGTTGGGGTTCGACGACTGGTGTTGGGGTTAGGGTTTCGGTTGGGGTTTGGTGTTGGGGTTGGGGTTCGGCTGGGGCTGGGTTGGAGTTAGGGTTAGGCCGGGTTAGGGTTTGGTGTTGGGTTGGGGTTCGGCTGGGGCTGGGTTGGGGTTAGGATGAGTTGGAGAGATTGAAGGCGAGCTGGGTTTTGGGAGAAGAGAAGGAAATGGCACTGCTTGCTGCTTCAATTTTTTGATATAGATAGATAAGGTTCTTTTGGGATTTTGGAGGGGTTTTAATTTGGGGGAAATAAATAGCTTTGGAGATGAAATGGGGCATTTCGGTAATTTGATTCTCTGTTGCTAATAATATTTATCAATATATTTAATTATATATATTAAATAAAATAAAGTAAACTATAAATAATATGAAACCAATATATGATACTCGATGATGATATGAAACCTTCATATTCCCATCGATACCCGTATATGAAATTAAAAGCGCCACTTAGTCCCCGTCTATCGGTTAACATACGTGCGATGCTCGTCGTGACCTAGAACTATACGAAGGTTGTTAAATATCGGACAGTATAGCTCGATACTAACAACCGTCGTATAGTCTACGCGACGAGAAAATTCAATCGTATGGTAACCCATAGATTTGTCCCGTGTGGACAAGTTAAGAATGTATAAAGCAAACGCCTTCATTCACTTATGTTTTCATCCGTTTCGAGATATTTCGTCGGTATCTTTCCGCTGGTTCTCCGTGTACAAAGATAGATTAGATGTTCATTTCAACGTTGTTTCACAGCTTTGAAATGATTATCTATTCTATTACAGTGTACTCGGAGAACAGCGGGGAGGTGCTGCCGAAATTTACTCGAAACGGTTGAAAGCACAAGTGATGGGCGTTCGCTCTATACATTCTTAATGGGATAGAAGCCTACCCCCGACAGCCGGAACACATACATACAAACGCATAATTAGAGAGCGATTCGAGATATTCGGATTAAAACCAATATATGATACTCGATGATAATATGAAACCTTCATATTCCCATCGATACCCATATATGAAACTAAAAGCGCCACTTAGTCCCCGTCTATCGGTTAACATACGTGCGATGCTCGTCGTGACCTAGAACTATACGAAGGTTGTTAAATATCGGACAGTATAGCTCGATACTAACAACCGTCGTATAGTCTACGCGACGAGAAAATTCAATCGTATGGTAACCCATAGATTTGTCCCGTGTGGACAAGTTAAGAATGTATAAAGCAAACGCCTTCATTCACTTGTGTTTTCATCCGTTTCGAGATATTTCGTCGGTATCTTTCCGCTGGTTCTCCGTGTACAAAGATAGATTAGATGTTCATTTCAACGTTGTTTCACAGCTTTGAAATGATTATCTATTCTATTACAGTGTACTCGGAGAACGGCGGGGAGGTGCTGCCGAAATTTACTCGAAACGGTTGAAAGCACAAGTGATGGGCGTTCGCTCTATACATTCTTAATGGGATAGAAGCCTACCCCCGACAGCCGGAACACATACATACAAACGCATAATCAGAGAGCGATTCGAGATGTTCGGGTTAAAACCAATATATGATAATATGAAACCTTCATATTCCCATCGATACCCATATATGAAACTAAAAGCGCCACTTAGTCCCCGTCTATCGGTCAACATAACGTGCGATAATTTATTCTTTTCAACGACAAACGCACACACAAAGCATATACATGGATTTTCTCCTTTGTCAGTAACTATCCCGTTCTTATATTTCTCAATATAGTCAGCATAACCTACAATTTATATGTTATTCAGTCTAACATGGCCCATGAGTACGTCAGAGTTAAGGACTGGATGTATGTGGATTGGAAACAACGTATGCAACCTAAGTTTGTCGCAGGAGTTGCTGCTTTCCTTGAATTTGCACGAGCGCATAATAAGATCATAATAGAGAAGATTCTCTGTCCGTGCGATAGATGTGGCAATAAGTACTGGCAGAAGGTAGAATTGGCAGAGCTTCATATTGTAAAACATGGGTTTACTAGACTTTATTCAACTTGGAAATATCACGGGGAAGGAGAAGAATGAAGTACTACGGTAGAAGAAGGAGAACACGATAATGCGGCAGGAGAAGAAGAAGAATTCGGTAATACGGCAGGATACGGAAATTTATTTCCATCAGAAAAAATGGAGGATATGGTAGAGGCTGCCCTAGGTGAATCTATTCGTACCGAAGATGACATTCCTTCCGGTCAAGGACCGCGTGCGGATAAATATGAAAATTTCATGAATGATGCTAGGAAACCAATTTATGAGAATGCGAAGTATTCCACCCTCTCATGGTTCGTCCAACTTTTCCAAATTAAGTGCCTAAATGGATGGAGCAACAAGTCATTCACAATGCTTCTTTCGTTCTTGAAAGATTCTATGCCTCCGGGAAATAATGTGCCCGAAAGCTGGTACGAAGCCCAGAAAATGATGTCTGATTTGGGTCTAAAGTGCGAGAAGATTCAAGCATGTCCTAAAAATTGCGTGTTGTACCGGAAAGAGAATTCAGATTTGAAAGAGTGTCCAACATGCAGAGAGGCCAGGTATAAGCCGAAAGATTCTGATAAGAAGCCTGATATACCTGTGAAGATAGCACGATATTTTTCCATAACACAGAGGCTACAGAGGCTATTCAGGTGCAAGAAAACAGCCGAGGCAATGATTTGGCATCACCGTGCTCCTCCAAGCGAAAATGGAAAAATGAGCCATCCAAGAGATTCACCGGCATGGAAGGATTTCGATAGGAGGCACGCAATATTCAGTAGCGATCCTCGCAATGTCCGGCTCGGACTGGCTGCCGATGGCTTCTGCCCATTCAACTATATGGCTGGAAGTCACAGTACATGGCCCGTTGTAATGATAATTTATAATCTGTCGCCTTGGTTGGCTATGGACCAATCATACTTTATGATGCCTCTTCTTATCGACGGACCAAACTCACCGGGAAACAATATCGACGTCTATCTCCGACCTCTGATTGAGGAGCTGAAAACTTTGTTCATTGATGGTGTAGAGACATATGATTCAAACACAAATACAACCTTCATACTGCGTGCGGCTTTAATGTGGACAATTAATGACTTTCCTGCGTATGGAATGCTTTCAGGTTGGTCCGTACATGGTCACAAAGCATGTCCTCATTGCCATGAACACACAACATCAAAATTTTTGAATTTTAGCAGGAAGGTTTGTTATTGCGGTCATCGACGTTTTCTGCCTCCAGACCACCCCTATAGGTTAGACACGGTTCACTTTGATGGTCATCAGGAGCTTCTTGGGCCTCCATCCCCATTGTCCGGAGAGGACGTGACTGCTAAATGGGATGGTTACAATAACGTGACTTTCGGGATGGATCCGACGAGACAGGTCAAACCACAATATTGGAACAAGTTAAGCATTTTCTTCGAGCTTCCGTACTGGTCTACAAATTCAATGCGTCATTGTCTGGACGTCATGCATATAGAGAAGGGAGTATCAGAGCACATACTTAACTTGCTTCTGTGTAAAGACGGGAAATCGAAAGACAACATGAATGCCCGGATGGATCTACAAGAGTGGGGAATAAGAAGTGAACTGCACCCTAAACCGGTAGCGGGTAAACCGGGCAAGTTTGTACTTCCCAATGCCGCTTATCATATGTCACAACCGGAGAAGAAAAGATTCCTGCAGGTGTTGCATGATTTGAAAGTCCCCACAGGTTTCTCAGGATCATTCAGCAAGAAAATAAAAATTGTGAAGGGCAAGATCGATGGGCTGAAAAGTCATGACCACCATGTTATCGTGGAGCACCTTCTTCCATTAGCCCTCAGGACTTCTCTCCCCGACTCGGTTGGTCTAGTAATCAACGACCTATGTTGTTTTTTCAGGGAGTTGTGTGCTAAAACGCTGGAGGTTGCGACGCTGGATAAACTAGAAAATTCTATTGCGTTGATACTTTGCAAGTTTGAGCGTATTTTCCCACCGTCATTCTTCGATATCATAATACACTTGACGGTTCATCTTGCAACTGAGGCGAAGTTAGCCGGACCGGTACAATATCGATGGATGTATCCCGTCGAGAGGTACGTGTAATTTTTCGTTTTGCGCAATTTATAAATTTATTTTTGTCATGTATGCCCGTGTTTATTTATTCAACATATTCTCATTAGGTACCTTTACACTCTTAAGAAGTATATACGCAATAAAAATCGACCAGAGGGTTCTATCATGCAAGGTTATCTTCTTGATGAAGCAACCACATTTTGTTCCCGCTATCTGGACGAGAACATTGAGACAAGGCTTAACCGACCACGAAGAATTCAAGACGGGCCATATGGTAAAGCCGAGTATAAGAGGGTAGACACTATGTTTATCAACAAGATATACCGGTTTATCTTGCTTAATTGCGTATGTCTTGAACAAATTAGAGAGTAAGTTCTTTTGGATTAATTGTTATATCTGTGTTTGTGTGTGTATGAAATGACATAATATTAATGTCACAATTATTTGTCGAAAACAGAACTCATTTTAATGAGATACGTGAGGGGCATCCTGATTGGAACGAAGAGCGTTTGGAAAAATACCATCAGGATAATTTTTGTGATTGGGTCACAGAGCATGTAAGTTATTCGAATTACATTTTATTGCTATCAGTTTTAATCTAAACTTGTATCATTATGTATTTATCGTAAAATTTGTTTTGTTAGATCCACGATCCGAACTTGTCTGCATCATTTGAGAGTGATTCAAGATGTTTAGCTCAATTTCCTAGTATGGAGGTTGCACATTACAAAGGATTTGGTGTCCTTGGATACAAATTCGAAGTTAAGGATATAGAAACATCTAGAATCACTCAGAATAGTGGGATTGCGACGGTAGGATCGGACGGTGTGATTTACTATGGGTACTTAAATTGTATACTCGGCATCCACTATCCCGGACGATCAGAACCCTTTTATATATTCCACTGTACTTGGTACGATCCGCTAACCGATACAGACAGGTGGAGAAGCAGTCTTGGGACTTGGAAAGATGAATATGGATTGACCAGTGTGAACACACTTCGATTTTACGGTCAGGACGATCCGTTTATCTTTCCGAACCAAGCGTTCCAAGTATACTACTCACAGTGTTTGAAGCATCCGGGGTGAAGTGTTGTATGCCGATGGAAACCTAGAGATGTCTACGATGTCCCAGAATACGAGGACAGCGATGAGGACGAAGAAGAGAGAAGGCTTAAAGTGCTCCGACCGTCTGTTTCGAAGGACGGGTTGTCTTCGACCGATCATGAAGTTACGTGGGTTAGAAATGACATCGACGATGAAATCCAAGTAGATATGTATGATGCGCCCACGAAACGAAAAAGGTTATCAGTAATGTTATATTATTACTTCACATTTTACGCTCTAGATCATATATAGTCAATACTTTTAATGATTGTCTAATGCGTCCACGAACCGTTTATCTAGATTTGATGACGATGTCGGGAGCAGCGAGGGGCGGCAGGAGCTCCAGCCGCGGCAGAGGCAGAGGCAGAGGCAGAGCGGTTCTGCCGCCCGGAGAGCTCCGTAGGGAGCTTCAGAGGGCCGGTCTTGCACCCAGATCGGAGACCCCTTCGGATGCCTCCTTCCGTGTTGATTTGGCCACACCTCCAGGTATACTGCACGCATATCCATTTTGAATGTAATATTACAGATATTCATGCATGTTTATGTCTAAATTACTTATATTGTCAATGTTTGATTGTCTAGTTGTTGGTGATGCGTCCACATCTGGGACAGAGGCCACCCCCGCTCCTCCAGGTATGTTTATATATCATATAGTGTATGTATATTGATTTAGAATGCTATATCATAAATATACACATTCCTTTTGCTCTTACTTAGCAATTTTTATTATTGTCTAGCTGTAGGTGGTGACACCACCGCACCTGCGGGTATGTTTATATGTCCTATAGTGCATGCATATTGATTTAGAACGTTATATTATTGATCTACACATTCTTTTTGCAATTACTTTTAAAATCTTTTTTTAATTGTCTAGTTGTTGGTCCTGCGTCCACATCTGGGACAGAGGCCACCCCCGCTCCTCCAGGTATGTTTATATATCATATAGTGTATGTATATTGATTTAGAATGCTATATCATAAATATACACATTCCTTTTGCTCTTACTTAGCAATTTTTATTATTGTCTAGCTGTAGGTGGTGACACCACCGTACCTGCGGGTATGTTTATATGTCCTATAGTGCATGCATATTGATTTCGAACGTTATATTATTGATCTACACATTCTTTTTGCAATTACTTATAAAATCTATTTTTAATTGTCTAATTATAGGTGGTGCGTCCACACCTTCCACAGGGGCCACTCCTGCCGCTTCCATACCCTCCGCATCGTCTGCAGGTTAGTATGAATAAATTTAAAATATTTATTTATTTTACATATGCTCTATAGAATAAATATGAACTTCATGGAGATTTAGCGTCGATGTTTATTTTATAGTTGGAGGGGATGCGTCCGGGTCCGGGACCCCGGTTGTTCCTCACCGGAGGAACTATCGTCCCGCTCGTGCTGCTGCTCGGGCCCAGGCTCGTGCGCTATTCACCGGAGGTATATATCACACTTGAATTTTTGTTTAACCTTGATTTCTTAATACAACTTTGTCTTATTATTGATTGTCTTGATATTTCGTGCAGACGCAGGGCCTCTCCATCCCCAGAGGGGGGCTCGAGGCCCGAATCAGTCCCATAGGCTGAGGCCTGATAGAGCTAGGGGGGAGGCAGCATTCCCCCTATTTTTTACCCTTGACTATCGCTATACCGGTCCTCATGCCGAGAGGTTCGGCCGGTATTTGGGGGACGAGAGCCGGATCGTGAAGAACTATCCACTTCACGTTGAGTGGGGCGAGCAGCACCAGCGCTCATTCGCCCTCTTCTTTGAACAGGCTCGGGTATGTATTAATATATATTTTCATTTGATCTATCCAATATATTTATTATTAACACTTGCAATCTAATAACAATGTTTTTTTTTGTATTTTCAGTTGGATTACGATTTTCAGCCTATAGCCGACCCTGATCACCCGGGGAGGGTGCTCGACCTTCATGCTCTGTACAATGGCCTGATGAAGAACATGCAGGCCAAGGTCCGATACAACAGGAATGAGCTGAAGGCCGACTGCTACTCCCTGTGGATAGCGACCCCCGAGACTGAGAGAGCGGCCCTCCTATCTACTCCGGCGTTTGCGAGAGTCGACGTAGAGACATGGCCTATATTGTGCGCTTATTTCGACTCCGAACGCAAACAAGTATGTATTTTAAATTTAATTCATTATTTATGATATAATTTATTTCTTTGTGTTTCTTAATTAGAAAACTAAATGTTAATGCGTTGTGCAGAAACAGGCCGCTCAGAATACGGAGAACAGGAAGTCGGCGAAGAGGGGTCGCCCCACTTACACAGGTGGCTCGAGGAACATTACTCGAGCCATGGAGTTATCGGTAAATTAAGAGTTATTCTCTAATATTCTGCAATATTAAGAGTTATTCTCTAATATTTCTAATATTAAGAGTTACTTTCTAATATTGCAGGCATCTCGGATCGTGGCGTCAGGTGGTACACCGAGCGTGCTGTCCGCATATCTTGCCGTCCACGGTACCTCGACAGATCCCGCCACGGGCAAGCTTCGATGTCCCAACGTCGCTACCCAGGAGTACTGTGTAAGTGTTGATATTTTTTCTACCCAAATTTGAAATTTTAGTTTTGGAAGGTTCAAGTTTAAATTTTATACTTATACTTTACTGCTTAATGTGGGTGTAGGAGCGGGTGGTTGAGCAGGCCCAGGCCTCGGGGATCGATTTTACCGGACAGAACGATCCGAGGCTGCTGACCCCAGTTCTGGACGCCGCACACGGAGGGCACCACGGAGGTTGGGAGAGAGGCCGGGGATTGGGCCCTAGCAGGGCCCATATGAGGTTGGACTCCACCCCGGCGGTTACTTCCTCCGTCTCCAGTGACCGGCATGTCCATCAGGAACTGGATAGCTTGAGGGCCACCGTTCAGGAGTTGAAGGAGATGCTGGTATGTATACTACTTTATAGTAAAATATCATTTCATATTATATACATATCAACATATCCATAATTAGTACGTAGCTTGAGCTTATTTGGTTTTAAACTTAAGTCTGATTAATCATACATACATATGTAATTAAAATAAACAACGCTTTTCCAAACTAGATATCCAAACAGGGTTTCGAAATAACTTAATAATGAAACGAATTCGAATAATACACAGTGTTTACACGCTTCTTACACACGTTATGTCCAGACAAGACAGGGTAGATCGGCCGAGCCTCCACATGCATCTCCTTCGGCTGCGGCTCCGCAAGCCACTACATCGGCCGCGGTTCCGCAGACAGCTCCTGTAGCTCCACCGCCCACTCAGACTCCCGCAGCCGCGGCTCCGCAAGCGACTACCTCGACGGCGGCTGCGCAGACCACATCGCCAGCTCCACATGCCGCTCAGACTCCCTTATATGTAGTATTGCAGAGTGTATTGACCGAGAAGCAGGCGCGCGTATTCTAACGTTATTCGGAGGTGGAGCTGGACCGAACTAGGGTAGCTTTTTGGTTCTTATTTTTTGAAACATGTATTTATATCACATTGTACTACATTTTGAAACGATATTGATATTGGTATGTATTTATATCATATTCAGTTTTTGGGTTTCTTTTGTATATTATATATATGCGTGAGATGTGATTATGAATACTGCAATATATGATTTGATTGATGTATATAGTATTGTGCACAGGGCGGGAAAAAATCTAGCAGCCCATTTTTAAAAAAAAAATACAGACAATATGTACCTACGGATTAAACCGTAGGTACATACGTTGCCCCTACGGCGTTATCCGTAGGGGCAAACTATCAGGAAACCTGATATTTTCCCACCTGATATCAGTGCAGGGTGTTGGGGGTGCCCCTACGGATATGTCCGTAGGGGCCACTGTTTATCCCCTACGTATTTATCCGTAGGGGCAAAATATCAGGTTTCCTGATATTTTCCCCCCAATCTCAGTGCAGGGTGTTGGGAGTGGCCCCTACGGATCTATCCGTAGGGGCTACTTTATATCCCCTACGGAGTTATCCGTAGGTATATACAATATATTCAAAAAAAAAAATATATGATTTTATTACCCCTACGGGGTACTCCGTAGGGGCTATAACACCTACCGAGGTATCCGTAGGGGCATAAATTTGTCCGTAGAGGCAATTTCAGGGCCTCAACTTGTACCTGCGGCCTTTGCACCTACAGGGTCTTTTTTCGCCCCTACGTATATATCCGTAGGGGCAGTGGGTTGCCCCTACCGATAAATCCGTAGGGGCAACCCATATTTGTAGTAGTGATAAGTCGTGTTGATATAAACTTATAGTCATAGAAATACAATTGATAACAGTTATCAGTTTATCTCATCTACCATGACCAAGGATTTCTGGCTATAGTTATATCACACACCGTACGGCATTAACTCCCTATACCGAGAGAGACGACTTCCATCTTGATCGTTCACTACCTTTATGTGCTTTAGGACTATACCTAACGAAAATCTGTATGCACAACTCTGTAGAGCTGTGGTCGGATAGAAGTCAAAATATAGTCATTTCACACACAAAATACTATAACAATCTCAAGTCAAAGGACTACCATGTATCATTGTCACCTGAGAACTGCTGTCTGACAGCTAGGTATAATACTAAACAAAAGTTCTCGACGAGTTCGTACAGTGAACTCATTTTCCAATGAGCACCTATATACAATCTGACAGTGTCAAACACCAATAACTGCGGGACCGGCTATTGCCCTCCAACCGAGTCAAGTAAAATATACAATAGCCTACACTGGAGTGTCGATGTCCTGTCTCGACACTCTCACGACTAGGAACATTTTTAGGATGCGCTTATCAACTATTCAGGTCCCATTATTATGATCTCATCATAATCCTGGTAGTCCTGCAACATCATAAGGACTTTATCATTATGTACTAGCTATACATAATAGCAAGTAAAATATATGCGCATATCTGAGAAAGCAAACCAGATAGCAAACTATCAAAGATTGCTTTATATATATATGTATTGGTGCATATACAATTACAATAATTGTCTACAGCGCATCCATATCTTACACAACTTTTTTGAGAATCTCAAAATTTTACGTTTTCTTTCTTGTTTTTAATACTTTCCATAGCGCACACAAATCACTGAGGTTTCTTGTATCTCAAAGTTTTCAGAATTTTTATCTCTGTAAAATTGAGGATCGTAAGGTTAAATTTGTAGCTGCATATGTCCAAACTAAATGAAACATTACATATAGAAATGTGCAATTTGTAATTTCTGTAAAATTGAAGGGTTTAAGACAAGTGTGTAGCCACATACGTTTCATCTGGATCACATATTCTACTGAAGGAAAACAAAAAATTATATGCTTTTGATACATCTTGCCCTTAGCTTGGATGGTTGCAAATTTTAGGGTTAACCATAATACAACAATTTTGATTTCTAAGTCAATGCTAATAATATTAACGTCATGTGAAATTCGTTGTCCACATGCTTTACACCAGGAAGATCAGGATTTGGTGTCCAATCAAAAATTATAGAGAGTTGACTTCCTCACCGGAGTAGGAGACAAATTCTTTACTGCTAGCTAGCTGATACCCATTTTTCTCTATATATACAAATATACATACCAGAAAATGCTACTATTTGAACGTCAAATGTACTTTATCATAAATATCATCAAAATCTTAAATAAATAAATAAAAAGTCCAAATTTAAATCCTCCTGCAAACGCGGACTCCTCCCCTGCTAAAAATACCTGCGCTCCCTGCCGTTGAAAACTTAAACCTTAACATTTTTTCATTTTTCCCAAAATAACACAATAACCAAAAAAGAAGGGAGGAAAAAAAAGGGGACACTTTTATTTTTCTTAAACCTTACCAAATCAATACATAAATCCCCATGACCGAACTTGGCCGGTCCCCACACCGCCGGGCCCACTCATCAAAACCGCCGCCTCTGCCTCACCAACAAAGGTGGGGGATAGGGGACAATGTGTTTGCGGACGGGAAGATAAAGACGTTTGGGGACCCTGAAGTGAAGAGAGAGCGCAGGGTGGCCAATTACAAGACATACACGACCGAGGGCAGGCTAAGGGCCTCGATCAGGCAAGGCCTCAAGTGCCTCAAAGGGAAATGTGGAGATCTCCCCAACGCTTATTAAAGCAACCAGTTACTTTTTTTTCTTCTTATTCTTATTTTTGAATAAAATGATTTTTCTATCGGCATGCTTGTATCGTAAGGTTTGTATGATTTCGGTATGTGTTATATAGAGAAGAGAATTCACACGGATAGAAATTGCGTCTTGATTTGTTCTTATAATATCAAAGTTGGATACATTATTGATAGAATAGGAAAATATTTGAACATTGCTTATTCTATGGCTCTGGAAATTCATGGTGGTTTCTTTTTTTAATAAATTTATTATTATGGATTTATTTATGGCATGATTTAGACGAAGCAATAAATTTATCTAAGAATTAGAACCATAGAAGGTTACAAAAGAATTGTCAATATCTAATCATTTGTATTTTGGCAAAAGTTGCTTTCTAAGATATGATTTGCTGAGAGGTTTGATAGAAAATCTTCCAAAAAATTAACTTAAATCTTTTGGCCTTTGTAAAACGCTACTAGATCATTTATAAAGTAAAAACAATAAAAAAATTCCAGTTCTTGTTAAGTTATCCCCGCTTTGGTTAGCAGATAATGGTGGTCTTCAGCTGACCAGGTTGAATTCAACGAGACTTTCAACTCATGTGGCAAAAATTTCTTCTCCTACATATGAGTTGAGTTCGTTAGTTTGATTCATGTCAGATTGCGTCCAAGCTAAAAGCATCCTTCTATTTAAAGTTAACCCACCTCAAGATTTTTACTTGATCGATTTGGAAACCTTCACCTGCAAACCATCAAAAGAGACCGTTCTTTACATGGGCACTTTTTCTTGTCATCAGCTTTTGCATATCATAGTTTTTTACGATGAAAAAGGTTTTAAAAAAAACAAATAATCAAGAAATTTTAAAATACAGCACGTGCCTGCGGAAAAATATGTCATAAAAATTAAAATCAGGCCATTTAGTTTCGTTCCTAATCTCTACAATTACATAATCAGAAATCTTCAACAAATAAATATACACAGATACATGCATAGGCATCAGGGAATTCTTCCTATATCAACTGTTGCTGCCATCATTAGCCGAAACCTTGCTAAGCCTGCTAGGCGTAGATTTACTCCCCATCCTTCTCCCACCACCGACATGGCGCTTGTACGACCCGTATAACGCTCTCTGCGCCACCACCCCTGAATAGTAGTTTGACTTGTTGCTCTGGGACCCATCTTCAGCTGAAGTCACTGCCGCCGCCTTAAGCTGACCGCTGTCGTCCAAAGACGATTCCGAACCGCTATTCATCTTATGAGAACAAATATCAAAAAAAAATTCTATCTAATTTTGTTTTTGATGTGAAAACCAAGTGAGATTGAAGTGTTGGTTTTATAGCATGGCTAAAAAGTCGAGGAATCGATGATCTAGCGCTAGAAAAAGACGACAACCACCGAAAGCCCTGCCGCCAAACGTTATCTTGAGCCTTTCCTTTGTTGTGGAGGAATTCTGGAGCATTCTTTGGATGCCTTGGAAGATAAGAAAGTGCCTGGACTGGACCCCATCTCTTTGGAAGCACAAGGAGGAAAAGGTTTGCATAGCAAGGCGACCTACAAAGGAAATGCTTGCATTAGTATTCAAACATCACTTCATTGGAGATATTTTCTCTTTAAAGTACAGGAGAGTGACAAATGCATGATGTATGAGAATTATGGTTTCAATTGGTAACTTTTATTGGTCAGCCTTTGGAACACATCATCATGGAAAATGAGGTCAGGCTTCTCTGAAGCAAAACTCCTCCATAGATTTGATGAAGTTTAATAACCGAATTATAGCATTAAATTTCTTGCCAAGAATAATGTAAATAAAAAGCTTGGTGTGATCCTCAATCACAGGTGCGACGAAAATCTAAAAAGGGAAAAAATAATCATACGATCATAAAGAATTATGTCAGCTCTAAGGCACAGATGGAACCAAGAAGCAAAACAAAACAGGTTCCCATGGTTCTTGATATGTTGTCGAAGCTGTAATGATAAATTGTCGAAGCCAAGGGGCAAAACAAAGAAGTTAAGCTCCAATTTTTATGTTTTAAACATGTCCCATATGGTGGATCACAACCACAATAATATTGTTGAAGCTAAAGCTAAAATCATAATCCACAAATATACAAATTACTCATCTGCATGAATAATTCAGAAATCATACCTGATAATATCCATAGATTATTTCTTTTCCCAATTTGAAATTTGAAAATTTTCCTAAATAATTCATGCAACTTTATATATGGTTTCCATACAGCTTTGTACAAAATGTTTACAAGATGTCTGGGCATATTCTGTGTAAAAAAAATTATTTACAGACGAGCTACAATTAATATTTTATACCTTGGGAGTGATTATAGTTTTAAGAAAATGCCTTTCCTATGAAGGAAGCCAGCAACAATGCACCAAAAAAGAATCTCCAGCAAAACAAAAGCGAGGGTCCCCCACTTTTCGGAGTGGAAAATGTTTTTGAGCAAAGATTCCGTGATATTCATCTGCAAAACATCGTTTTGTTCTGTTAAATGACAGTCAATTTAATGAGATATTTTAAAGGAAACACATTTCTAGGAGCAGTCAACGATCAATGTATCTATCATAGTATTCTGTCATGGATTCCCCATATCATGAAACTTTCCAGATGGAGAAGATTTTGGAGTTACGCAGAGAGAATCAGAATCAACTTTCGTATTTTTATCTCAACAAGGGATTAATTTTTTTTAAAAGAATACTATAATGCAGCAGTATGACATCAGCAAGGAAATCTTATTGAAATTGGGGTGAGTATATAACAGAATTTCCATAGAGAACCAAGCATCAACCAAGCCTTATCCATCAACTGGTTAAGTACGTGTCTAAAGATAAAACAGATGTGCAGTAACAATTTTGTCTCATAGAGTATCATGTTGATATCGTTATTGGAAGTAACAAAACTATGGAATTGGTTAAGATCTTATAGAAGATTAAAAAAGACCAGACTGAGTGACGATACCACTATTATGTATTGTTAGCGTTGACATAAAGCACGGGAGTGTGTTTTGTTTCTCTCATGGGTTTGCATCTGACCTAAACATAATTCCTTATGACAAATCAAACGTCCTCCAGAATTTTCCCATGTCTAGAAGCATTTGGAACTAATTATTTAGAAAATAGTAATTTCCTCTTCCTCCAAATATTCGAGAGTTGCCAAGGACATGAATTCGGCATTAAGAGAATATTAACGTTAGGTCGAAAAATTGCACATCTTTCATGTATGAAGCCTTGCTTCACAACCGACCACATGTTGATGGGAACATGCTTTGATGATGATGGAGGTGATGACGACGACGACATAAAGTGACATGGTTCAACTTGGCTTATTTGAGTACATTGTTCCTCAAAGATGAATAGTGAATAGTGTGCAAACTGGCATTCCTAGGCTTCAAAACGAGCCCCTAATCATCGACATAATCTAAGCCTGACTAAAGCTCCATAAATGGATTGTGAAAGTTTTACAACTGGTTGTTAACTTGCTTCAACCCTCTCTTTTAGGTCAAATTCATGATCAAGAAACCTATAGACCAAATTTTCATGATCCTTAATGACCAAGCGTACTCTTCCAACTTCTTGTAGACAATGGGTACTTCTCTTTTATATTTTTGCCTCTAGCAAGTAAATTAGAACAAACTCATGGAGAGATTGACGAGCCTAGTTATAATTGTCTATCCTGGCTTGTATGATTGCAAAACAGTTATTTGTCTAGATTTTAGCTTTAAACTGTGATGCATTGCCATCCACATTAGATGAGAAAGGCTTGAACGATGATGGTAAATGCTTCATTTCAGAGGGAATCTATTTCCTTTTTAAATTATTAATCTTAGTCTTCATAGTATAAGCTTGAGGTCAAAACCATATCTTAGTGAAACCAAGGATTCAAGGCGAGTTTTTCCATGCATAAAAATACATCAGTTTTAAGGGCACAAAATAAGCTTTCTAATATGAAACACAAACCGATTCAAGGATTCAAGGGAGTAAAATCAAAGATAAACCATAAAATGAGAAAAATTGGCTATACCAGGTTATTTGTGGGAGACCGCCAATAGAATCCTTGGATAGCTGCTGGAAAAATCTCAGAAGCAGCCAAAATGTAAACAATAAGAGCATTCATACCCATCCATTGAAGTAACAGAAACGGCTTCCTGATATGTTTGACATCGACCTGCATAGACATGAAGATAAAGTGTGACAAAGTATCATATCAACTTTAATCTATAGATTTGGATTTTGTTTCATCAATAGATTAGGAATTTAGGATAGGATGTGCAATCTCATTCTTCCTCTTAAGACAATGATAAGGTTCCATTAAGCAAGTTTTCTAGTTCTCTCTGCTTATCTACACAAGTCATGATTCAAATTTCTGTTATTAGTAATTAGCTTCCTGCAATAGATGATTCAAGCAGATACAAGAAGAGCACAAGTTGAATGCATACTTCATTAAGATTTAACATAGAGTTTAAAAAACAAAGAAACTGGATCATACACAAACATATATTCAGAAGAAATTGCAGCAAGTCGTAAATAATATAGATGCAAAAATAATATAATCAAGGAAGATTGATGACTACTGATTTACGCACCTAACTCAGCATGTATGGAAACTGATATAGGACTATTCTTCCATCAAAAAAGAATGAACCCGCTTATCCAAATTTTTCGGTTGAAGACAACCAAGTAAAGATGTAGAGTAGATTTAGCTTTAGGCTTTAATTCAGAAAGTGTATTGGGTGTTGAATTCGGTATGCCTGTTGTATCCCTATTGTTTTGACCCAACCCCAATAACTGTGCTGTTGGAGAGCATAAGTTCAAGTATATGTATATATGGATTGATACATGACAATCGCAGCATTATTACTAACTAGTTTGTTGCACAACCAAATTATACTACACCTAATATCATGATTGAGTGTAGGCTTACCAACATAAAAGTATAACAGACATCAACAACAACAAGGATACAGCCTTTATCCCAAGTCCAACTCTATGGGGGCGACTCTTTTCTCCATTGAGTTCTTTAAGGGCAATTACTTTAGTTAATTTAACAACTAAACCATCTCTTCTCGACAATATTGCGATCCTACTAGTGCCGCTACAGACTCTGGCAGATACCAAAACAAGAAAACTGAAACAAATCTAAATGTAGTGTGATGAGGATTATATTTGTCACAGAATTACAAACATACCACACGATCCAAATAATCAGATAGCTTATCGCATGCAATACTGACAAATTTATGAAATTATTAAACTTACCATGTAATATATAAGAGTCAGGAGAAACCCAGATGCTGCTGATGTAAGCAGCATGTAGCTCCATGTATATAACGGCTTACTTAAAGGCATCCCTGAAAGGAATGAAACAAGACTGTAACTAAAGGATTATAAGAATTTTCTAGAAAATTCAAGAGATACTGCCATATTTTCTTGAACCAGATCATTGTACCTGATATCTGCACAATTATACCACAAAGTAGAAGTAATACAGAAGTTGCAGACCACAGCAGCATTCTCTGGGTGTGGCTCTATAGCAGGGAGGAAAAATTACAAAAGCAGAATCTTTTAATAAACACTTCAAGAATCATCAATTAGAAAGAAAAGATCGTACCTTCAAATGCACGATTAAGTGCCCAAAATGTAATCCGGCAAAACATGTTACAGCAGCCATCACTGAACTGATTGTGGGTCATGACATAAAATATTATTATGGTGAAGCGGAATAGAACAAACTTCATCTGTTTAAAATAATTATAAACTAGACCACTATCCAAAACATGCAAGGAAAAAAATCCTCATAATAAGGTAACAAAATATATGAAAAATACTCCAGGCATAAGTATAACTATATAACCGTCCAATTGCATATCCATATGAATATTCAATCTCAGAATAGTTCATGGCAGAACATATAAATAGACACTACATATAGCAGTAAACAGTGTACACCGATGATATATTAGCATTTATTTTAACTTTTAAGGGGAAAAGTAAGCTAACTGACCTGAGGACACCCTCAGGGTCAAATGGAGCAACACACCATTCCGGTGAATTTGGTGGCCGGGGTCCATAATCAGGAGAATTTATACTACACTCCTGCCAACATGAAAGAGAGTTTTCTGCTGACTTAATAGAAACAGTGTGTGTGTGTGTGTGTGAGAGAGAGAGAGAGAGCATATTCTAAACATTAAACAATAAAAGTTGAAAATAAGGAAACCTTGGTCCTTTTGTACACTGGATTTTTGTAGAGGTGTCTCTCTCCAAGAAGTAAGCGATCTATTAATCCAACAGCATTGCAAGGAGGGTCAAGGCTACCCCTTACTCCACACTGCACCTGCAGTTACAGAAAAAAAAATGTAAACTCAAAGATAACAAAAAGTCTCTGATATAAGACGACATCATACTGTTCATAAGTGGTATAAATACACTAAAAATTTAGAGACATTACATCTTTCTATGAAATAAAACCTTGTGTCATTTAATGTTCTACACACATTATGAGCTCCTATGATAGCTAAAGATGAAACATACTTGTTGTAATTGGTATAGCTCTGGCAAGATTCCATTCAGCCAATAATCTCTTAGAAATTCAGTCGATAATAGCATTGATATAGAATGAGCGCGTTCCTGTGCTACAGTATTCGGATAAAAAGTTTGATGCCTTCATGTCTCATTCTCTGTAATATATTAAACACAAGATGGTAAAGCAAACCACCTTGTAGTATGAATTGGACTTGACAAAGACCTCACATTCATTTGCAACAAGATTAATATTCCATCTTTGTTCGCAACACACACACACACACACACACACAGAGAGAGAGAGAGAGAGAGAGAGAGAGAGAGAGAGAGAGAGAGATTCCTTTCATAATCCTACTTAGCACTTAATCTATTATTATTTAAACTACTCCTGCAACAATTCATTGCATATGTGAACAATGCATGCCATTTACTGTGAAGAAATATCCAATTAAGTAGCAAACTCCATTGTGCCTCAGCACAAGAATCACAATATTTATCATGCCTTCTCATTCATGTCAACAATTTCAAGACAATAGGTTCTTACTATCAGCTCAAGGTAGAATCACTTCACTTGATGAGTAAAACTAAACAGCATGGCACAATCGAAGCAAAACAGCTTACAACACATAATTCGCAACTTACAGTTTCAGATCCAAGCCCATAGTTCAGAATCGATAATGTTGAATTACTGCTTGGGACATTGAACTCCCAGTTGGGCACGTAAAGGCCATACACAAGTCCGATGTATACTGAAGAAAGCAAGATAGCAACCAACCTTCGAACAACAACAGATAGAATAAGGGTTATGATCAGGTAAAGATAACTTCAGAATGATTTCATGACAATCAAGATCCGCTCGTCAACTAGTAGTGTCATATCAACTGTTAAATTGGCTTTTTATCGCCATATGAAAACACATATGTGTTAGTAGCCAAAACATATCAAATCCTGGATAAAAATTTAGTTTACACAGTAAGAAAAGGTCGGGCAAAACTTGTTTTCTGTTTGAGTAAACAAGAAAAAAAAACTTTGGCAGCAAAAGGGATGGAGAACTGCATCTTTTATATTGAGGTCCTTAATTTAGGTACATTAAGCTTTGTTGTTGTTATTGTTGTTGTTGGCAATCGGTCATGTGCCAACAAGAATAATCTGCACGTTAAAAATCATATGAAGACAAACCGTGAATACTTAAACTGAACATAAAGAGGAATAGCAAGCACTTTGTAACTTTGAGCACTTGTTTTACTGTATAACCTAAACAACATAAATATTAAAGAAAATATCATTAAGTGACTCACCACTCGGTGCAGTATTTCTTCACAAACGACACTGGAGATTCCACCAAAATAATGCTAACAAGCCAGATCTCTGACATTGCTGCTAAAAAGTATCCAATGGATATTCTCTAAAATATATTAAAAAAACCCAATCACATTACATAACATAACTTGCCCAAAAAAAAGGAAAGAAAAAATAACTGGTTTATGATACAAATTGCTTAGAAGATGCAAAAGTAGTATATATACTCTGAATCACTAAGCATTTCTCAAGAGATGTCAGACATCGATTATGGACCTTTGTATTCCATACAGTATACAAACTGCAAAGTATAAAATACAATTCTGTTTACCAAGCAAAGCTACCAAGGTATACAACTTAGGAATTTTCTTCAACTCACAGAATAGCTTATTACTGCCTCTTCTTATTAATTATTTCAACTCAGACCTGATTGTCTTTTTCCAAGATTAACAAGGTTTAACTGGAAAGTGCCAACAGGACCAAGTAGCATCACAAAAAAAAAGTAATAAAAATTCAACAAAAAAAAGTCTGCATCGCTGAGTACAAAGGTGCTTGAAAAATAGAAATTCTGAAGTATTACTCCATCTATCAAACTATTCTTTGACATAGTTTGTTACTCTTACAACGGAGGGTTTTTCCACCTTATCTAACTCACCGTTTTCCATATACAATGAACTCAATCACAACTTCTGGGACCAGAAAGAGGCATCATCTTACTGTCCACTAAAACCGTGTGAAGTACATCTGAATACATTTTTTAAGAAATCTTAATAATCTCTCGGTAAGATGACTGGATTATAACAAATGAGACAAACCTTTGATAGAGAAAACATTCCAACACTAGCATTTAATGCTTTCTACAGAGAATGGTACATAATAAGATATTAGACCGATACTGTTTATGGGTCAGAATGTAGAAGAAACATGGGGAAAAAAGGAGGGTACTTGAAATAAGAATGATAATTTGGTACTTAGTAATATTCTAAGAGATGCATTCATATGAAGTTAGAGGTGACTCCCATAAAGGAGTAATTGACAAAGATCCCGTTGTAATATTTGGACCTTGGAAATGAAGACCGGTAGGTAAGACTGTAAAGAGGAGTGACAAATTTGTAAGTATGGAGGAGCGAGGGCTATAGGTAGGCCTAATTAAAAGAAACATGTAAAACTTATATGTTAGTGGTTAATTTCATTGAGGAGATGGCCCTACTCTAAGTTGAATGAAAGAAAAGGATCCATGTTGCTGGGCAGTTATTATCATTGTTGTTTGATACATGTGATGCAAACAAGGATTTTCAAATTTCAACGGCTGATTCTGATCATTTTCGTCGATGAAAGATTTTCATGCAACCTTTTAGTAATATTCATTAGGATAGATAAATGCACACACCATTTGCTTGTTGACCCACTTCTTCTCTTTCAGGTTTTGGTTGGAAAATACCCAAGAGTGTAGAAATGTTCATCTACTGAAAAGGTAGTGTAATTACCAAATATAACCACATAGTACTATTAAAATGGAGGGGAGAAAGATGGAGCATACACACACATAACAATATTGAAAGTAAGCATCAAAGATGCATCTAACAGTTCACCGAATCTTTCCTCCCTAAATTTTTTCACCTAATCTACTTTGGCCTTGGCCCAATAATCTTTGCTCAATACGGTTATCATGCCCATGGTTAGCATTCATGCTGACCTAAGCCACCAGACTCGATAAAATAAAGCTGATATTTTATTGCATAAATCAAGGAGAATAAATTAATAAAAGTGGGTGTAACACCCTAGTTCTTGTATACCAATTCCAGTGCACGTATTTCTTTATTTATGGTATTTTCCTGATATATTGTGTTTTGGGTGCAAATATTATATCTGGCATCTATATTAGTATCCGACCCGACCCGCTTGCTTGAAACTTGTTTGATTCATATTTATGATTTATCCTGACCGGTTACGTATACTTGTGCACATTCATAAATACTGCATACTGGCATTTTATCTGACATGCGCATTTTTCAATTTAACATTTTAAGTCAAATAAAATATTTTAAAAATACATTGCGTGGCTTGCATGATACCCCTAACCCCGCGGTAGTATCCGCGCATCTTGTTCTTGTCCCGTTCAGTGAAACGGACCTGTTTGGATGGCTACGCGCACGTACGTGCATCCAATCTTGGGGGTATGCATTTTCGTTACCCGGACATTCATTTTAAAATTTGGACGCCGCATATATTTTTCATATTTTAAAAGTGGATTTTTAGACCCTATCCGGGCATGTTTTGGAGTAAGTTTGTATTTGCCAAAAACTCAAAACGGACCGATATTATATTCTTATTATATTAAACTATATACATTACTAGTTTAATATCCTTGTTTGGATCTCAGATCCAAAATCTCTCTCTTCCTTTCACTCCCTCCATATCACTCTCTATCTCTATTCTTTTATTTTAAATCTTTCCCCATACTCTTTCCCTGCACACAAATTTATTTTTAAACCCTTTTGCCAACCTCCCCACGTTCCTCAATACATGATTACATCCTTTTTCTTTTAAAACTTCACATCCCCATGTTGCAACCATGTTGCAACCCACGTACCTCTCCATTTTCATATATTATTATTTTCTTAACCCTATATAATTTATAACTCTCTTTCCCACTCTCTCTCATCTCGCAGACCCACTCTCTCTCCCTCACACTTCTCTTTCTCGCCTCCTCCTCGCGAGAACCCACACCCGTGCCTGCGCCCCGTCGCCTGCACCTCGCTCGCCTCGTCGACGCGCGCTGTCTCCACCCTCGACTCTCTCCGACCTTGCCTCCAACACCGTCACTTCCTCCTCCCCTGCAACCTTCGTCCCCGACGAACCCGAACAGCCACGCACCCATCACCAGGCCACCACCTTCGCCGAGCAACCACCTCACCGCCGACGACTTCGCCGGCGCCTCCTCCACTCATACCCACGACCACCTTCTCTTCTACTTTCCTGCATCACCACCATCACCTGCAACCCAAACCGATCCAACCCTGCACACTCGGGAACCCACTGCAGCCACCCCCTCTGTCGCCGTCGCCCTCATCGCCGCCTCCACCTCGTCGGCCTCCCCTCGCCCATCTCCTCCTCTCATCTCCTCCACCACCTCATCTCCTTTCCCGACCAACCCACGACGACCCGACCCTGCACGAACCCCGCCTGCACACTCTTGCCTCACCGGAGCGCCGACCACCGCCGGTGACCCCTCGTCGCCCTGACCTCGCTATAGAACACCTCGTCGGCCTCGCCTCCACCTCCTTCCCTCGACACACACCTCTCCTCGCTCCACTGCAACCCTTGCCGGCACTCTCGCGTCGCCGGAGCTCCGACCCCGTCATCACCATCCCCGTCACCACAACATTCCTCTCTTTTCCCTTCAACCCCGTACACCCCGACACCGCTGCTAACTGACCTCAAGAAACCTAGCACCTGCAGCCTCAGCCCATTGCCGGAAAACCCACTGTCTTGCCGGGGACCTCATCGTCGACGACCCATCGTCGTCATCCCCTCTCGCCTCTAACCCCATAGCACCAAACCCCAGAGAACCCCAGTGCAATCTTCTTCTCCTCCTCCTTCTTCCTCTTCTCTTTCTTGATCGTGCATTTCTCCGGTGATCGCCGGAGCCGTGCCGTTGCCGACCATCCGGGCGACCCAGTGGATATCCCCAGCCATCGTGGTCACGTTCTTTCTTTACCTAGTTCTGTCCTGTCCCGTGCGCACGTGTGCATCGCAACATTACCGACGTCGTACGTGGCGTACGCACCCGTCGTGAGATCCGTTCAGGCAAGTTCATCTTGCTACATGCTATACTACACATTTTTGCATCCTTATGAATAAAAATAGTATACGTTGTTTAGTCATGCAACCCATATTACCTTTTTACCGTTTCATGACACGCGTTCATATCCGTATTATATATTACATATTTAATTGCATGTTTGAACCTGATTGCTTCATATTACTGCTAGATTCATATACCATACTTACTGCAGTTGATTACGACTACTCATTTGTTACCTGTGCACTACCTGACTTGACCTGATACCCTATTTGACATGACTTGATACATGTGCACCACCTGACATGACCTGATATATTACTACTTGACTTGATACATGACCCTGTTACTAATGCCGACAACCTTTACATGTTGTCCCTACGGACATTTCCTGTTGTCTATTCAGACAAACCTGTACCTGCTTGATCCTGTGTTGGCATTAGCTCCAGATTTATCAATACCTGACTTGAACGCATAACCTGGGGGTATGGGGAAATCAATGATGAAACCTGACTTGTAACTCGACAGTTCGATACCTTTACTGATCAGTCTTACGGGCTAGGCCAGCCCCGGGATGATGCTGCTGACATCATTCATCTTTACATACTACTTTTTACTGCCTTGCGGCACGTCTCGGTTTCAGCCCGAGAATCTTGACCGTGGTCCCGGGCATGCACGGGATACTATTGAGTTACATCGACGATTCATCAAATTGATTTCAAAAGACTTAAGAGTAGTTAACCCACTAGACCTGTTTAAATTACTCACTGCACGTCACCTTTACCTTTACCCTTCATTGCCCTTATTCGTGTTACTTTCATACTCTTGTTACTTTTTATTCATACCCGCATATCTTATTACCTCCTGATTGCATTATTATTGATATTATGACGCACTGACGTCTGGGTTTTGCATGGCCCAGATCCTTTACCTTTGCTGCAGGCCGAGCAGGCGTATTTCAGTGAACAGGCCGAGCAGTGAGGACCTGTCATTAGTTTAGTTCAGTTTCTTTTCAGTATTTTCTTTCCTGATGTGAGCCCGCATTATGGGACGTACATTCCAGTTTATTATTGTACTTGGATATTTTGCTTCCGCATTTATTTCATGACTCTTTCATTCTGGCTTATGGACATGTATTAGATAGTTTATTACTGTTCTTGATATCTCTAGACAACCGTAATGTGACTGTGGAGGGATGCTTCCTAGCCACAGGTAGCATGGTTGGCTCTGTCACGTGCCGATCTTAGCGCACTCTGGGAAGCGGGGCGTGACAGTGGGGAATCATGTTTGTCCCACTAGATTTTGAAAGGGCTGTGAGCGATGTATGTGAGATGGTAAAAGAAGTTGATGAGAGGATATACATAGAGAGAACCTGATTTAACATTAACTTATATTATATCATACCTGTAGCACGCCTAGCCATCGCATATGATCTATGTCAACACCATAACTTAAATGACCGCGACCATGAAAGTATCCACCTGAACAAAACACACATGAAACAAGCAACTGGTCATGGTAACTGATACAATGGTAGATATCAGTAAACGAGAACTATTTCAAACTACATAGGTGTTGTTAATCCTAAGAAAAAACAAGTAATTCTGCAGAAAAAGAATGAATTTAATGAATTCAAAATATATCACCTTGAAGTAGCACGCCCAGGAGAAAGAGCTTTAGTGTCCTCAATATAACTTTTTTTGAAGCAGTAAGCTTGTTTGAGGCTTTCTGCATAGCATTCGAAAACAAGAATCGAGTATTCAGACTAGAGAATTACCATAGAACTTGCCAGTTTGATGCATATAACATCAAGAAATATGTAACCAACTACCCTATGACCCATAACTAAAAGATGAAATTGTAGAACAAATGGCAAAGTTCCGAACCCTTTTAGCTATTGACACTGCAAGCAAAAGAAAGCTCTCATGACAATGAAGAAGATGCAAGTTGTATGCCACATCAGCATGAATATGTAGGAAATGTTATGGGGAAAATTAAAAAGCATAAAATTTAGAGGAAAGGGATCCTATATTTTAATTAGTAAGAAATATTTTTGTGAAATATCATATGTTGAACTTGCACATTATAAAATAGAAAACTTGTAGGAGAAGTGAACTTCCTTCTCCAGCGCACTGTTGAAGGACCTTAATAAGGAAGATACCCCAAAGCATTTAATTTGATAATGGAAACCTTATGAAATGCTTTTAGTTTTCACCATTTGTCGCATTTGGCAGGACCTTGGTCTTGAATACGAACACAGTAATCTAAGATAAGAGAGTTTTTCGCAGGAGGATCTAACAGTCTACTTTAAATTGTGCAGTAATACATACAGACAGAGTGGAGACTAATAGAAGTCAGGTTGGGCAGCTGTCCAACGTGGGCTTCCAACCTTTTTTATTTTTTCAAATAGAGCATATATTTGAGGCCAATATGCTGGCTTAAAATTCCATACCTCAAGTCAATAATATGCCCTATATCAAGCCATTTGGACCCAATGTGTCAGTTCAATGCAAGTGATATTAGCCCATTACTCATGAGCCTCAAGCTAGCATGACCTGACTAATGTTTTAAGCTAAGCTGGGATGGTCATGTTGGATACATTTCATGCTCCTCAGGCCTCGGATTGAGTTTAATTCAGTTAAAGCTTCATTTCGCGAGCTCGTATTGGTCTTAGTTCAACTTCATTTGTGAGTTGGGTTCAATTTTGACTTGTTGACATATAATCTAAACACAATAAAGCTGAAAGATGGAGAACACCTCAGTAAAATCGAGTAAAATTTCACAAAGAACAATCATTAAATTTCGAGAACATAAATGTAAAACAAGATACTGTCAAACTCTAGTATTTTTCAGTAATGAACAATTTCATACATCTATTTTTTGAAAGGCTTGTGTTCATAGTTTTTCCATATAGATTGAAGGCTCGAGGCTGCGCTGTCTGAAAAGAGATGAAGGGAATGATGAGATGAATCTAGAAAGTGTTGACACCAATAATTTGAACTCCAATAAAAGAATCTCAAATTTACCATTTGCGGATATCTTTCGGGCCGGATATCCCCTAAATGCATTACCTCTAAAAATGTGGATATCTCTAATTGACCAAAGTCAAAGCGGATATCCGCTTTGATGAAGCGGTTGCGGGTATCTCTAAAAAGATATATGCATGTGTGGTCATGGACCATTTTCAATATGTCAGTGATGAGTTATTCCCTTCCCCCAATCCCCTCAAAATGAGGGGATAGTTTTATATCTACTCTACTCATATATATACCTTAAAGAAAAAAGGAAAAATTTCCTCCCTCGTTATTCAACAAGAACAGAAATTCTCAACTTTCTTTTACTGATTTGGAGACTTGAAGACTATTTTTGTTCTCATCTCCAACAACAAGAAAAAAGAAGAAAGAAGAAAGAAGAAAGAAGGTGGCGATGACTTTAATGAAGACTTTCTTCTAGTCGTTTTTCTATTTCTTATTTCCAACAAGGATCTCCATACGAGACATATTTAGGGTTGAGCGCTTGAAGAAATTATCAATTCCTACAAATCAAGAACTCTCTGATGGACTTAAGAAATGATTAATTTCATTTTTCTTGACAAACCGAGAATACGAAAGTATTTCTCTTTGGAGATTAGGGGAACCCTTTTTTCCGCACATATAAGAACATAGACATTAAAATCTATGTTTTTTCATAAATAAAACTTAAAAATACAGAGGGAGGCTCTGCCTAAATTTTAACAAATTCCAGGCAGATTTTCGAATTGAATACTCCGACACATCTGAGCAAAACAGCTATAACTCTCACCTGAAAGTATCAAATCATGATCCTTTGAAACCGTATGAAAACTAACTCGATAAGCTTTGAAACGAGACCATACATGAAGATAAATGGTCATGAAATAATAGATTTTCGGATATGTCAAAAGGTATCCGCAGATTCGCGGGTTGAATCTACCGGCCCAGACACATCTTAGCAAAACGGCCATAACTCTCACTCAAGAGCACCAAATCGCGATTCGTTCGAACCATATGAAAGCTAATTCATTAAGCTTTAAAACAAAACCATGCATGAGCAAGAAAACTTTAAAACTTATGTTCTTTAACGAACTTTGAACATTAGAGCAAAATTCTATGTTCTTTTCAAAACTAAACCTTTCAAATGCGAGAACCTCTCGAAGCGGGAACCTTTCAAATGCAAGAACGTTTCAAACATTGAAGGAATCTCCCAATATTGCAGGTATCTCTAAAAGATACCCACATGTTATGCTTCTTGGTGGCATATACTCTTAAAAGATATCCACATCTCTTATATATAGCATTTAGATCCCACCAGAATTTATCCACCTTTATCTTGAGTAATTTGAATTATGGAATTCATACAAAAGATATCGCAATTGTTCACTTTGGGTAAGTTTGGGTCTCACAAATGAAAGTGCCCACTTAGGCTTTGAATTGCTATCAGCTTTGATATTAAACCCCTTTCACTTTTCAAAGTGCACTTGTATTTCTTTTTATTCTCTTTATATAAATTTGAGATGTAAAAGAAATGCATATGTACCAAGGTCGTACACAAACTACTATTAATGAAACTCTCTTGATGACTCATTTCATATTGTCATTACTTTGCAAGTACATATATCTATAATGTGATATTTCTTTTAAATGATATGATTTATAACCTAACAAGGTATCTCATCTAGGTATTTTCTGAGACAATAGGATGTAAATTATCAGTAAATACTTGCGCTTATCGGAAGTCTCAATCCCATGACATTCTGGTCAAACTTAAAAACTTTCAAACTTATTTTGTTATTCTATCTTTATTTAATGATGCAATCGTTAGAGATCATAAACAGGGAACAAAAATAGTGATTCCGCCGGGGACTAATTTTCCCTAGATTTTAAATCACATCAATATTTTATTCTGTCCCAGAATCTCTTGTTGATGGAAAAAAATTTAAGAAAAAAGATCACATGTACTAGCATTAACAAAAGTCCGCTGAATTTCATACAATTTAGCAGGGCTATATATTAATAAGGTCCATTAAGTCTAACAAGTGATTTGGCAGGTCTATGTTCACTCTTTTGTCCTTATTATGACATTATGAAACCTTTCGAGTCAAAATTACTCTTAAAGCGGGAATGCTTTACATGTTGTCTTAAGCCCGCTTTATAACTCAAGATTTCTAATGTCGCGATGGTTTCCTTTACAGGAATACTCGAACCATCGACAATGGCTTTCAACGACAAAAACAACACTACTCCCCTGTTGACCTTGCCGTTGCAGCAAAAATCGCAGAGTCGATGTTCTTGATCACTGGGGCAACCCCCGGTGACCGGACTTGTTGTCTAGACCCTGAAGAGTACCCTTTTGGCACAATCAACGAGTTCCCTGCGCTGCAAGCCGCTCAGCCAAGGGCATTTATCCTCGATAGGATGAACTTCAATGCGGAACAGGCATCCGCGTCAAGCCAGAACAGTCGCAAGAGTATACCAGTTACAGTCAAATCTATGACAAGCGCTCCCTCCACCTTAAAAAATCACTCGTCGTGTCCTAAATGGGAAGATCGTCGTGATCAACACTACCATCATACACAAGGGGCAACCCATTACGGTGTGAGCTCCGGATACAGGAAAAAGACAGTCTGTCTTCAAAAAACTTTCTTATGCCGGCGGCAATAAGCACGTTTCGCAAAATAATGATGGCATCTTTTTCGCTAAGCACAACTTAGTGGCTTCATCGCCCTTTACTCAAATGAGAAAGGGATCTCGAAATGTGAGGCACATAGCAACCAAGCAATCCTGAGACATCGTCCATCAAAATTATTATCAAACTTCCTTGATCCTACTAAGAAATTTATTTACACCGCTTCTATAGTGTCAGACTTCTTAAACAATGATCCAAATGTCGCGGGGCTATCCAATCGACAACGTTTGAATAAGACAAGCGTTAATAAGAAAGTCTATACGGGCTACAAGAAATCCAAAGCCTCGCAAAAGAAGGTTTCTTCTGCAACCTTCTATCGCAAGAAGCGGTAGATTTTGAAAATTCCATTGGAAGTAATTCATCTCCCGTCGATAGTCCCTAAAGACGATCCATTCTATGGGAAGCTCACACCACCAAAGCCAACGTCGTCCTCGCCTTCTCCAATAATTCACACGTGTCAGATGGTAGGACATACAAATAAAGAAATAGGCAATCCACTAACAAACGTAAGCAATGGTTCTGAGGCGGTTTCTCGAAGGCAATCACCCAGATTAAATGTGGAAGGTCCGCCAGAAAATTGCCCGACAATTCAACAAGATGCAGAGGGAACTACCTTCAATAATGAGACAGATGCTCCTCCTCCGCGTGTTAATGACAACCTCGCTTATAAAGCCGAAGATGATGACATTGACGACAGAGTTTCTATGACGCAAGTAAAACAACACACCAGAGACAGGGATCATCAAGTCAAAAGAAGTGCAGGACCAGATTGCCGGTTTGACCGCGACCCTTCAGCATATGGCCGCTCAAATACAGATCTGGCAGAGACTTCTAAGTTAGTTACGTCCGCGGACAACACAGAACTGGCACAACCACCCAATTCGGCTCTAGACACACTTCAGACGAAGCAGCTTTTATTGAGCCCCTAAACAGGGGCAAACTCGAGTAAAGTGACAGCCTCGGCCATAAATAAAACAAAACGACTGCTCCCGATACTCGGCTCTTCAGCAACAGTCACGGTAGCAACATTGGCAACAACAACTACACCAACAATAGCCAACACAGATATTGCAACTCTGCAAAAACTTTTCGCAAAGCAAATAAAGCAGATGCATGCAGAATCGATAACGTCGGTGGCTAATTAGCCTTACCCGAACGAATATAACAATGTCTCGTGTCCTGTAACTTATATTGTTCCATCGTTTAACATGTTTGACGGGATAAGAAACCATAAGCAACATCTGGCTCATTTTAAAGTACCTTGTGGAGATTCGACGAGAGATGATCGACTCCTTCTTCACCAGTTTTCTAAAAGTCTGACCGGCACTGCGTTCAATTGGTTTGCTGAGTTAGAACCGGGATCCATAACTACTTTTAACCAACTCTATGAAAAATACAAGCAAAGGTTTGGTTATGACATCTCAGATAAAATGACCATGCTGCTGCTACCATCAATGAAGGCTCAAGATAAAAAGTCACTGGTCGATTCCAAAGAGGGAAGGCAGCTAGTATCCGGTGTGAGCAGCAGATACCCGAATAGCAGGTTATCCAGATCCTAATTTCTAAAATTCCGAGATGAGTTAAGCCTTTCCTATTGACTGCTATGCACAAATCATTTGCTACTTTAATTGAGCAAATAATATTGTTGGAAGAAACTGAGCCTGAATTGCTAGGTTATTCCCGCGAAGATGATGCGTCCACCTTTTCATGGTCAACGCAACCCTCGGCTCATCAACAAGAGACATCAGCATGTCAGACGAATTGATCTAAAATTTTCTCAAACGACAGAATGGGTGGTAGATATTCTTTTAAACAAGAATACTCTAAAAATATTTTTGAAGGCTCTCTGGAGAATGGGTTACAATCGCCCGCCCCAAAAAGGCTAAAAGAGGTTAACAAAACAGATCATCCAAAGTACTGCATGTACCTTCGATTTATCAATCATCCAATCGAAAAATGCCATGTTTTTAAGGATTGGGTTCAAAAACAGTATCGAGACAAGCTCACCATACTCGATGAATATAAAATAGTGCATTAAGCCCTCCTCTAAATCAGTTAACAAGAACGCGTTACTTGTCTGGGATCACGCGGGACACGAGACTTTCAATAAAATTAAAGCATCTCTCTTGCATCCCTAGTATGGGTTGAATCAATTCAACAAAAAGCCTTTCTACTCTGTATATGGACGTTGTAAAAAGGTTTCTGAGAAAAATATTTCGTTGTAAAATTTCTCTACACAACGGAAAAAACTTTTTTCTCTTCATTCCTACATAACGACAATCTCTTTGTGAAAATCCTCTTCACAACAGAAAAATACAACATTTAAATTTCGTTATGAAAGTCCTCTACATAATAATTCTCTTCGTGAAAGTTCTCTTCACAACAGAAAAATACTAAGTTCAAATCTCATTATGAAAGTCCTCTACATAACGATACTCTCTTCGTGAAAGTGCTCTTCTCAACAGTAAAATACCAAGTTCAAATTTCGTTATGAAAGTTCTCTACATAACGACAATCCTTTCGTGAAAGTTCTCTTCCAAACAGAAAATACCACGATCAGATTTCGTTATGAAAATTCTCTACATAACGACGCTCTTTTCGTGAAAGTTCTCTTCATAACAGAAAAATACCAAGTTCAAATTTCGTTATGAAAATCATCTACATAACGATACTCCCTTCGTGAAAAACCTCTTCACAACAGAAAAAATACCAAGTTCAAATTTCGTTATGAAAGTCATCTACATAACGACAATCTATTTATGAAAGTTCTCTCCACAATCGAAAATACCATGTGAAATATATCAAATTTAATTTCGTTGTGAAAGTTCTCTACACAACGAAAATTTTTACGAGATTTAAATCCATCTTGAAAAACCTCCTTGATCGTAAGTGTTGATTGTGTGGATTTCTATTGGCACTTTGAATACTTGTTAGTCACAAGTAACGGATGACAACTAGGTTGCTTCCCGTTCTTCGCTTTTACCTTGCGCTCAAAATGCTAATGAAAAATATTCATATACTTGCTCCATTAGTCTGAAATGACATTAAACTAATGATCACAAATTTATGTCCCAAAAGGACTTTAAATTGAAAGTAATGTCCTAAGAGACGTCAAAATGACTTTTATGTCTGAAATGACGTTAAACTGATGTTTCACGAAAGTACGTCTCAAGAGGACTTCAAGTTAAAAGACATGTCCTCGGGGGCGTCAAACTGACTTTTATGTCCGATATAACTAAAACTAATATTTTTGAAATTATGTTCCTGAAAAGACCTTAAATTAAAAGTCATGTCATGAGGAACATTAAAATGGCTTTTATGTCCACAACCGACTCTAAACTAAAGCTTTGCTCCACAGAGATTCTTCCACTAAACTGGTAAAGAAACACATCAATTTTGTGGATATAATTTAAATCGGTTGTATACACTCATTGATAGGGGGCATTTGTTGACACCAAAAATTTGAACTCAATAAAAGAATCTCAAATTTTCCATTTGCGGATATCTTTCAAGTCAGATATCCCCTAAATGTGATACCTCTAAAAATGCGGGTATCTCTAATTGACCAAAATCAAAGCAGATATCCGCTTTGATGAAACGGTTGCGGGTATCTCTAAAAAGATATATGCATGTAGTCATTGACCATTTTCAATATATTAGTGAGGGTATTATTTTCTTCCCTACTCTCTTGAAAATGAGAGTAGTTTTACTTATATATTGTCACGCCCCGCTTCCCAAAATACGGAATACGGGGAGTTAACAAGGCCAGCCATGCTCATAAGATTGAGGAAGCATCCTGCCGTAGTCACACTTCGGCTTCTAGCATTATGTGGTAATCAGTAATCAATGCACATGTAGTGAGAAATGCAGTCACTAAATCAAAACAGATATAAAACCAACCAGATAGAGTCAAAATAAAGATAGCGCTGGCGTCGCTGATCTAGATGTCCGCAATATACTCGAGGTACGTCGGGTCCTGATCCGAGCTAAATCCACTTCTCACTCTGAGCATGCATACTCAGGTCGTCAGAGCGACGCAATAGCAATATATAAATGCAAAAGTAAACACGTGCAATGATGATGAACATGAAAAAGTAAATATAGAATGACGACGCACATGAAATAATCGGTACAGGTAAACAGTAAAGCAGGTATATCGAATCAGTATCAATGCATGTACATGTCACTAAACCTATCAGTCTCTAAGTCTCACTGTCCATGTCGCTAAACCTATCGTCAATCCAAATGTGAGAGTCAACCACGCAGGAGTATCCCCAACCCAAGGCTCTATGAAAGGAAGGAATGATCGTTCGATATCCCTGCCGCGTCAACACAACTGGAACAAGAGCCCCAGGGGCAAGGGAACACGGGCCCGAAACGCTCGCTAATAATCAGTAATATCACCCATATGACTCCCAGAATCGTTGTATATGCCGGCAATGGGACTCCCGAGATTCCGTTGAACTCACACTCAAACTACCCTACACCACGTGATCTACATCAAATACTAATCATGAATCCAAATACTAGTCGGTCCATGACAAGTCTACGCGAGAACTGGAGACAGGATCTCCATCAAGCATGTCTCGACTGGTACCCAAGATAAATGGACAGTGTTTGACGTCTTACCTATGACACTAATATAAGTGCTTCCATAACCGTCCCATACCAGTTATAGTTACACTTACATATGCCCCATAGGCGTCGACAATACAATAAATTAACTGAGTCCGCTGATTGTGTACAAGTACGTGTCACTTCACTTATTCATTCACGCTTTAATACAAACGTACTTGCCACAATCCAAGCACTAATATCTATCACTGGGTAATGTAGATGATCAATAGATTACCACTGTATATGACCTCTACATGATATGATGAGAATGCAATATTTACGATATGAATAAAAGTATCAGCAGCCAGTGTTGTACAACTTGCAAAATTTACTATAAATCATATGTGCAGAATTAAACAAAACAATATAAAAGGGGTAAGCAGTAAGTTTGATTATCTATCCATCAAAATTGGTTTCGCGTCAATCGGGTTTCAGGTTTGCTGGTTATGGTCATTTCATTTTAAGTGTTTACTGCTAGAAATCCGATTTCTGAATTGGAAGCCCGTTTTGTAACACGTTTTAATCCCAGTTAGGATCGTAATTAGGCGACGCTACGGTTGGATAATATTTAGGTTTAACAGTTAGGTTTCCAACGTATCAAACGGATCGATGATATCCGCTGTATACAGGGAGATATGTTCAGTTTAATATCAATGTGTACAAACTGTCGCTGCAGAAAACTGCAGGACACAACGGTATCCTAAAATACGAATTAAATGTCAAACGAAAGTGAAACGACACGGGACCAGATTCAGGTGTTAGCTAACTAAATTATCTACGCGACTATATGGGGCTCCGCGCATTTTCAGTTTAAGGAAGGGGTGTACAGGTGTTCCCAAGGCCAGGCATTTAAAACGAACGTTGCCCCGGACTGCAGCTCAGGGCCACAAATAGCCTCAGTATTCATTGATATAAGTTATCAAAATGTCAAGGTAAACTATGGGGAGCCGTAGGTTTACCTGTTAGCTTCGATACGAGCCTGAGAACATCGTATTTCGATCTGTATTTAATTTACTATTAATATTACAACGTGATATGTACGGAGATTTCCAGACTTAGCGTCGGTCCTCGGGAATATTGTTTCAATATATAAACATTAACTTTTAGATTCCAACATATAGTTATTTATCAGTACACAATCTATATATCACGAAACAGGAGTTTTAAGTGATCAGAACATGTATAAATATGCGTATCAAAAGATGATTATCGAGTTTTAATAACCACAACTATGGGGTTTTAGAATGATTTATTACGTACGCATAGATAAGTATATTTGAGTATATGTAGCATGATAGCAAGTTCAGAAACTTGCCTGGCGACGGCGCAGCTACGGCGATATGGTAGAGACGGCAACGACGCGAGCACAGCACGACAACAGCAAGGCGGCGAGCTTGGTTGGCTCGGAGTTCACGTCGGAGGTGAAGTTGGAGGTCGTGGTGTTGTGGGGTCGGCGACGGGGGTGGTCGAGACAGTGATGGGTGTTGGTGGTGAGAAAGGAGAGAGGAAGCAGAGCAGCAGGACCAGCTGTCGGCGTTGGAGTGAGGAGCTCCGGCGAGGTGAGCTGGGGGCGTTGGAAACTCAGCGGTGGAGTCCTTCGCGGTCGGAGGTGCCGTCAATGAGTTTTTTGGCGAGGCGGTGGGGGTCATGGGTTTGCAGGTGCTCGTCGGGGTTGGCTCGGGGAAGGTGGTGCTGGGTTGGAGAGAAGAGAACGAGGTGGTGGCGAGGGAGCGATGGCGACGTACATGCGAGGTCGGGGCTGTGGGTTGGAGTCGTCGCGGTGGGTGTGCAGAGGAAAGTGAGGAAGATGAGTGGGGAGAGGTGGAAAATGAGGTGAGGTTGTTGACGAAGAGGCGATGGAGGCTCGGGGATGCAGGCGAGGGTACTGGGACGACGGTGAGGCGTCGCCGACGAAGAGGCGATGGAGGCTCGGGTGTGCAGGGAAGAGGTAAGTGAGGATGATGGTGGTGGTTGTGGTGTTGGGAGGGCGAAGAGATGCAAGTGAAAGAATGAGAACGAGAGAGGGGTCGGTGGGTTAAGAGGAGGTTGTGGGAAGCGGGCGTGGCCGTTGGGGCGTGGACGCTGGTCGTGGGGGAGTGGGCGAGAGAAGCGGGGGAAAGTCGTTGGGGTTGTTGAGGGAGGCGGGGACGTGGTCGCTAGGGTGGAGCGGGTCGCTTGGACGTGGATGCGAGCGTGGGCGTGGACGCGAGACGCGGAGGCGAGGCAGAGGAAATGAGCGGGAAAGGGAGCGACGAGAGGAAGAAGGGAGTGGGAAGCGGGTCGGGTGCGGGGGTTCGGGTCGGGTGCGAGTCGTGGGTGAGGGAAGTATTTGGGCCGGGGATTCTTGGGCTGGGCTTGGGACTTAGGTTAAAAATAGATGAGGTAAAAATAATTAGAAAAAGAAAGGGTTAGGGTATGGGCTGGGCTTGAGGTTAGAAAATTAAATTTTGAAATTAAATGTAGAAAAAATTTAGGAACTAAAAATTGTACAAATTTGAAATAGAAATATTTCGGGAAAAGTATTTAATTTAAGAATACGGAAGGTATTTATAGTGAAACTGGGTATTACATATATATACCTTAAAAAAAGAAAGAAAATCCCTTCCTCATTATTCAACAAGAGAGAAAATTCTCAATTTTCTTTTACAGGTTTGGAGACTTAAAGGCTCTTTTTTCTCATCTCCAACAACAACAGCAACAAAGAAGAAAGATGGTGGTGACTTTGATGAAGACTTTCTTCGAATCGTTTTTCTGTTTCTTGTTTCTAACAAGGATCTCCATACGAGGCATATTTAGAGTTGAGGGATTGAAGGAAGGGCTTGAAGGAATTCTATCAACTCGTACAAATTAATGGGCTTAAGAAATGATTGATTTCATTTTCTTTGACAAACCGAGAATACAAAAGTATTTCTCTTTGGAAAATAGCGGAAACCTATTTTTCCACACATATAAGAACATAAATATTAAAATCTATATTTCTTCATAAATAAAACTTAAAAATATAAGGGGAGACCATCCAAATTTTAATAAATTCCAAGCAAATTTTCGGATTGAATCAGTCTGTCCCGACACATCTGAGCAAAACAGCCATGACTCCCATCCGAGAGCATCAAATCATGATTTGTTCGATGCGTATGAAAGCTAACTTGATAAGCTTCGAAACGAGACCATACATGAAAATAAATGATTATGAAATAATAGATTTTCGGATATGTCAAAAGGTATCCGCAGATTCACGGGTTGAATCTACCAGCCCAGACACATCTTAATAAAACGGTCATAACTCTCACTTAAGAGTACCAAATCACGATTCATTCGAAACATATGAAAGTTAATTCATTAAGCTTCGAAACGAGACCATGTATGAGCATGTAAACTTTAAAACTTATGTTTTTTAACGAACTTTGAACATAGAGCAAAATTCTATATTCTTTTCAAAACTAAGCCTTTCGAATGCAGGAACCTCTCAAAATGGGAACCTTTCAAAATTTACGGGAACGTTTCAAACATTGTGGGAATCTCCCAATATTGCGGGAATCTCCAAAAGATACCAACATGTTGTGCTTCTTGGCGGAATATACTCTTAAAAGATATCCACAACTCTTATATATAGCATTTGGGTCCCACCAAAAGTTATCCATCTATATCTTGAGTAAATTGAATTATGGAATTCATATAAAGATACCGCAATTGTTCACTTTGGCTAAGTTTGGGACTCATAAATGAAAGTGCCCACTTAGGCTTTGAAATGCTATCAACTTTAATATCAAACCCCTTTACTTTTCAAAGTGCACTTATATTTCTTTTTATTCTTTTTATATAAATTTGAGATGTAAAGGAAATGTATATGCACCAAAGTCGTATACAAACTAATGTAAATAAAACTCTCTTGATGACTCATTTCATATTGTCATTACTTCGCAAGTACTTATATTTATAATGTTATCCTTTTTTTAAATGATGTGATTTATAACCACCTAACAAGGTATCCCGTCTAGGTATTTCCTGAGACAATAGGCTACAAATTAACGGTAAGTGCTTACGCTTATTGGAAGTCTCGAACCTCATGACCTTCTGGTCAAACGTAAAAACTTTCATACTTGTTTTGTTTAAACTCTGCCTTTCTTTAACGATGCAATAATTAAAGGTCATAAAGGGCGTAAACAGAAAGGTAGCAAACTTAAGCAATGCAACCAGCACAAAGAAAGGATAAAAAAGACCCGTTTATGTAAGCAAGAGGTGGATTCATGAGCGTCACACATTCTAACTTGAAATATTTCCTAAATGTTTGCATATTGAATGTTTATAGTAAAAAAATTCTCCCTGATCAACATAAGACCATGGCTTCTCCACAGAACATGGAGTGATACTTTGCACATGGTTTTATGATCCAGCCTGGTTTGCTACATTTTCATGTGCCCGTTGGTCAATATGTTGGCAAGAGGCTGAAAAGAAATAAATCTTTTAGGCTGTGTATTTATTCTGAAATTTACGCCTAGAGTAAAGTACAAAATAAAAGCATTGAAGAGTACGGTAATATATGGACATCAAATGCCCTTGTATGGAAGGCTAAGCGTGGTGTTTAAGTAATGTACATAATGGAGGCAATTGGCATGTGCTCTTGATAAATAAAGAGGATGTACATGTGTATTGCAAGTATAGCTAGAGTCAATCCACTACTACTACTAAAAAAAACTATAGTCGTCGGTTTGGACTCATATGTACAAAGTGCAAAGAAAACTTCGATTTCTCCCTCAACAAAATGCTTCATTAATCATTATACCCTATGACTGGCACCTCACATCATCTTTCCGCATTAGAATCAAGGGGCCAAACCCGACCAGTTCCATCAAACATGAAACGCAAGGTTCCTCATCTACAAGCTTCAGGTTAAATTTAGAAGATTATTCATATAATGTGTCTCATAATCATTCCTCTACTTACACAAGTATGGTGTATAGAACAGTAAAGGGCGGCGATCGTATAAATGTTTGAACATACATACATGGGTTGGGTTGTGTGTGTGCACGCGCGCTGGGGGGGGGGTTCAGCCTACCGTTATGAGCAGTATAAAAATCCTTAATATCACAACATGGCTAGTACGATCATCTAAATAACAAAAAATGAATGGGTATTTTCCCATCCAATGCCGTTCCTGTCATAATAACATACGGGAAATGTGAATGCATTCCTTTTGGGCAATTTTACATAAGCAAGACCATGACAACCATCTTCAACAAAAGAACCAATTCCTCTTCCATTCCACTCCAAAATTAGTGTAACACCCTTATCCGATCGTACGTTCCTTTTTCTTTTTGGATATATTGGGCTTTGTTTTATTATTATTATAATTTGGAGTTTAATACTTTTAATTAAGATATATGCATATAATTATGTTTTTTTCAAGTTTGTTAAATATGCATATTGTTAGTATTTAAATATTTATTTGTCTAACACTATTTTATAACCATATTTATATTTTAGTATCATAATTTAAACAAAAGATATTTTATTTGGTATTTCTTTAAACAATACATATACATAAGATTTTACCCATTTTTAAATTCTATTTATAAGATATTGTCTTACGATATTTATTTGGTTAGAATATTTAATTTTGAAAAGTCATGAGAGCCCCCGTTAAATCTTTTAACCATATAAATATTTTTACTAAACTAACAACTCAATTTTCTCTCTCCAATCACCATATATGTCTCACCTGATAACTTGATTCTTTTTTAAAACAAATATTTTCTCTCTCCAAACTAAATAATTTTACCAAACCAAATATATTTTTAAATCTTTTATTAATCCTTGTCCTAACAATTGCTCATCTAATCTCTCTCAGCAGATTCTCTTTCTCAAATCTACTCTCTTTAATTATTTTTTTCTACAAATCTATATACATAAATACATATAATTGAAGATATTTTTAGTTGTTTGATATCATAAAATCTTATATATATAACTAATTGTATTTATTTTTATTAACCCATAACTATATACATATCTACATATATTTTCACTATATACTAATATGTATATATACATATACTTTTCTATTATTCTAACTATATACAAACTAATATGTATATATACAACTTTTCTAATATCTTATAGAAGTATATAACAACCCATCATATCTCTCTTTTATAAAATCAAATCCAAATCTCATCTCATCAGAATATTTCTCTCTCCAATTATAATAATCTCTCCAATCTTTAAACAATCTCTCTCTTCCCTATAAATAACAACCTAATTATTATCATCTCTCCCCTTCTCATATAAATCAACTTCTCTTTTTCCAATCACAATATTTTCTTCTTCTTCAAAATTAGCCGAGCAATCAAACCTTGGAGTTGTTCTTCGTGTCGTCGTGTTTATCTGTCTCCGAGGCAAGTACTCTTACTCTTTTATTTTTTTAGTCAATGCAGCATCAGGAATTCTCTAAATAAATTATTAACTTACAATATTTAAATAAAATTGTAATATTTTGCCGCTTTATTAATATATTTTATAATATTTGTACATATGATGAAAACCCTAGGATCTAGAATACCTATTAATCATTTTATCAAGTGAACAACTGTAAAAATGCAAACGTAATAAAATAACTTTTAACATGTAAATATAGTTTAATATATAAAAAACTTTATAAGTAATTATATGTTTCTGTTGCAACAATATTGGTATACACTAGCATGCAAAATATCAACACTTATATCCTAATCTAAAACATAAAAATATACCATTATTACTGTTAATCAATAAACGCTTTGGGCTTAATATTTTATATATATAAATTAAACTTTCTACATTATCACACATAATATCGCTGCACTCTATGTGTCCTAATCATATAAATTATTTTGATACTATAATTTGTATTAATATTTTCTATTATCACATGATTATAAAACTTATTATTAGCACTTACATGATAACTAGTCAATCTGTCATTTATTTTATCTTACTTACTATTATCTCGTAATTATACTATTACCACCACCCGCTTTACGCATCTGTAATTTGTCATTCTCATTTAACTATATTAACCCTTTAAAACCATATTTCAATTTATTATTCTTTTCAATAAATAAACTCGGATGTTAAACACAGATACTTGCATATTTATGTTGAATGTTGTTTACATTTTTGATCTTATCATATTCTATCATCTATATTTAACATTTTACTTGAGACTATCATTGTCGGCATGCTTGAGAAACCTTAACATGCTATTCTTGTTTATGGACACTATCATTTTATAACTATTGTATTTGACATGCCTATTAATGATCCTTGTTATTTATATTAAAATGAAATCATTAATTAGAATGCTGGACTACATGCCATGACACCACTATTCACCAGTTTTATTTCCATACAATTACCATACCACAAGTTCCTGTCTTTTCAGCATTTTTAATTAGTGATTTTAATCTTTACTATATCAGCTATAAATACGTAGGTGTTGGGGTAGTTTGAGTGTGCATTGTACAACAGGATCTCAGGAGTCCCATGCCGGCAGCTCGTACCGGGCTATAGCGGTCACATGATTACAGCTCGTACGGGCTATAGCGGTCACATGATTACAGCTCGTACCGGGCTATAGCGGTCACATGTTTACAGCTCGTACCGGACTATAGCGGTCACATGATTACAAGTCGTACCGGGCTATAGCGGTCACATGTTTACAGCTCGTACCGGGTTATAGCGGTCTCTTGTTCATTCCACAGTTGGGCCCGTGTTTCCTAGCCCCTGGGGCACCACTCTTGGGTTAGGAATACTCCTGCAGAGGTTGACGCACACACTCAAGCTTACGATATGATAGTTTACCTTTTAGTGGCCAGTTGGGTTATGACCTGATCTCTTAAATACATGTTTCATAGTGTTAGAGTATTTAATTACTTATATACATGTTTTCTTGCGCACCGGGCTTCACTTTTATATATTCTTGTTATTATACTACACACACTTTATACATTGAGTACTTGCTGGGGTGTTCTGACATCCCTGAGATTTGCCATCTCAGGTTTAGAGACAGGATTTTAGGCTGAGCGGGATCAGAGCGGCTACCAGGACTTTGTTGAAGATCAGTAATCGTAGGTTTATTTTCCTTTACTTTTAGCCTTTAGCATGTGCGCCCTTATGGGACATTAGGACTTTTGTATCTTTTTCGGATCTTATTTTATTCCGAATCTTTTGTTTTGGATCTTTAATTGCATCAATTATCTAGTGGACCCATTTTTAGGATTTCTTGTGGTTTCATTACAGCATGATTATCAGTATTATTTCTTTTGGTATTGGATTTTATTTTTGACAGGTTAATCTAGACAGCCTTATGTGACTATGGAAGGACTTTTCCTTACCGTAGGTAGCACGGCTGGCCTTCGTCGCTTCCCGTATTCCACATTTTGGGAAGCGGGGCGTGACAATTAGCATGTGACTGTTCACAAGTGTGCATCTTCAACCATTACAAACTAATGGTAAGCACTACTTAACTCATTCTCTAATGAAAAAATTATATCTAGCAAGATAAATTCATAAAATGAAGAAATCGAGAACACAAAAATGATTTGTTAAGTATAGTAGTATAGGGTATTTGGTACACATGTATATACTTTGTATATTTTTTCTTATCCTTATGGATAATATTTACTCCTCATCCTTATGAATAAAACCCCTAATTATATATATAGAGAGAGATATTGTATTCTTTTCCTTTGAGGATCAATCAATAATATTTCAAAATCTACGGTTCTTAACATGGTATCAGAGCTAGGGTTTTGAATCCCTCACAATAGCCGTCGTTGATCCTCCCCGACAACTTCGTGGCCTCTTCCCACGACATCTGCTTTGTCGTCGAGTTCCACCCCCTTGCCGTCGGCCTCGTAAACTCCTCCTATGACATCTACTTTGTTGTCGAGTTCCGTCTCCTCACGCCGACTCGAGCTTCGCCTTCCACCGTTTCGACCGCCACCACACAGCCGCTGCCCCTTTGAGATCGCTGCCTTTGTGCCTAGTCTTCAAGCTCCAACGTCTTGACTCTTGGGATCCACTGCCTTCGAGCATCATCTTCAAGCTTGAGCTGCCTCCACCATAGAGACTGCTGCCCTCGCTGCTGCTGAACCCAAGCAGATCTGAGCTGCTGCTGCTGCTGTTGAGCCTCCCCTCAATCTCCTTGCTGTCGACTCAGATCTGAGAGTCCTTGCCGCCTCCCCGCCGAGATCCAGCCCTCGCCTTCGAGTCAGCAACGAAATCTGAGCCTCCACCTCCAAGTTCGAGCCGCCGCATAGTGTCTACCTCTTTCATCACCGAGCACCCCGAGCCCACACCATTGCCTCCTCCCTCGTCGGCCCCCGAGCACTCGCCTCAATTGACAATGTGGCTTCCTTCATCGATCTCCTCAAGATCTAGACGATGAAACAAATGTCGTAGGAAGAGCCCACGAAATCGTCAGGGAGAATCAACGGTGGCTACAGTGAGGGATTCAAAACCTTTGACTCTGATATCATGTTAACAACTGTAGATTTGGAAATATTATTGATTGATCCTCAAAGGGAAATAATACAATACACCTCTCTATGTATATACAATTAGAAGTCTTATTCATAAAGATTAGGATGAGAAGTAAAAATTATCCACAAGGACAAGGCATATACAAAGAATATGCATGGAAAGAATATGCATGTGTACCAAATACATTATACTGATATACTTAATGTCTCCTCTCAAACTCATGGCGCATCAGCCGTCACATTTTGGCCCTCATGGCTCATTGGCTCTCTTCGTATAGGCCCTCGTGGCGCATCGGTCCTCAAGCATGGGCCCTCATGGCGCATCTCTTTCCTCACGCATTAACCCTCATGGAGCATTGGCCCTCCTTACGCATCGGCCTTCATGGCGCTTCGGCCTTTCTCGCGCAATACCTTCTAGCATTGGCCATCTTCTATTCATCGGTCTTTCTTACGCAGGACCTCCTCATGTCGCCCTTCCTCTGAGTTTCGGATTTTCTCACGCAGGATCTTCCTGCGATGGCCTTCCTCCACGCTTCGGCCTCACGCTGAACCTCCTTGTGTCAGCCTTCCTCTGTGCTTCAGCCTTCCTTATGCAGGAACTCCCAGCGTCGCCCCTTCTCCGTGCATCGACCGTCCTCGTGTGTACTTGTGTTGGTACATGACTCCACATCACGCTTGTACCCACTACTGCACGGGCTACTATACCCGCTCCAACACCCCGCTCACATTGCCTCATTTACAAGCTTTGGTTTGTCTACTGCAACTTTGACAGTTTCCTTTCAATGATAATCATTTTGGCAACACAGTTTCTTCTCTCCAACATTTCCTTTTTAGTAAAAGTGGTTTCGAGTTATAGTTCACCGGGTATCGTGCGAAAGAGGGTACAGGCTACATCCCGCCTTGCTCAATGCGTCAAAGATCGTGTTATCTTCGTCATTAACTTTGCGGGTTGTTCGAGATCTATATTCAAACTCACAATAGATGATTCACTGCGAGTTTGAGGGGGTGTTAAGTATAGTAGTATAGGGTATTTGGTACACATATATATCCTTTGTATATTCATACTTATTCTTAGGGATAATCTTTATTCCACATCCTTATTCTTACGGATAAGACACCTGATTGTATATATAGAGGTGTATTGTATTTTTTTCCTTTGAGTATCAATCAATAATATTTCCAAATTTACGGTTCTTAACAGCATGCATTAAAATACAACAAATTTGGGAGTAGTGGTTCGATATGCCAAAAAGTTTCATCTTTAACAATCAAAATAAATTGAAAACGAAAACAGGCCCTTATCCCAAACTTTTTGTCTTGGTATGCCGTCTCATAAACCAAAACAAATTCTTTAAAATTCTGTTACTCCTCCAAACTCAAACTAGCAATCAAAATCATCCAATATCAGCTAAAAGCAATCACACTACAACAAGCTAATGATAGTAAAACACAAAAATCACAACAAATATAAATTGAAAACACTGACCTTGAAAACTAGGGCAATAGATACACCAACCCCAAACAGGAAAAAGGGCATCACGAAATCCGCTAGCGTCACTCCAAACCAAGGCGAGTGATTAATCGACGGGAATTTGCCGCCGGCGTCGTCCACGAGAATCATCAGCTGCAAGTTAGACCAAAAAAAAGGTGAGAAATGCAAAAATCAAGTGAATGTTTCAGGGCTTTTCAGCAAAATTGAGGCGTACGGCTACGGTGAGGCCGCGGAAGACGTCGAGCGATCCGAGCCGTTGGTTCTCATTGCGGAGATGATCGGACGGCGAGGGTTGGATCTCGCCGGTGGCGAGTGAGATGAGAAGTGGAGCCTGCTCCTCGCTGACCTCGATAACTGAATCCATCGGTTTTTCTGAAAAAGCTCGAGGGTTTACAGAGAGAAGGTGGACTCGAGAGCTTAATATAAAAGTGAAAATGTTAGGCTGAACATGTTAGGGCCCCGACTTTAGCTCGGATTGCACATAAATACCTACCTATGTTTAAGATATTGACATTTACAAAATACATTCTCAATTCATCATATTCCATCATATGATACGATTCTAACTAATTCATTATATGACATGTACAGAATGAAAACTTCATTCTCGGTTTTACAAGAATTTTTGTTAGAAACGGTGGAATATACTTCAGGTCATAAGTTTGAAGCACAAACAACGGCAGACGTCTGAAGGTGTAATCATATATACTTCAAACGTCTGGCAAACTCAAGTTCAAACGTTTGGAAACTACACGAGAAACGCTAGAGAGGAGGTAGATGTCTGCAATTCATCGGGGCAGACATCTGCAGAAGCCGTGAAGCCCAATTCAGAGCCTGAGCGAACGTCTGGTCAGGTGTGGTTTAGACATCTGCCCTTAGAAGATAAAGATTTACAGAGTATAGGCAGACAGATGTCTGCCCAGGTGTGGGTCAGAGGTCTGTCAACGGGATTTTCTGATGGGAATAGAATTTACCAAATATAGTTTTATCTCATATTTACTATAAGATTAGAGGTTGTCTATATAAAGGAACCTTTCATATGTATTATGTACAGCCAATTGAGAGAAATCGTTGTATGAGAGGGTGACGGCTAGGGCTAGAAAATTTTAAGAGAAAATTTCTAGGGTTTACTCGTATAATTGATCTGAAAATCATAGTGGAGATTTTGCAGATTTCGCTCTGCCGGGGACTAACCATACGGAAGGTGAATCTCGTTAATAAATCTACTGTCTCTCTGTGTTTGATTTTCTATTTTATTCTCGCGTATTTATATTGTTCTTTCGTCATTTAATTACGTGATTGTGTTTGCGTGATTTGGATGTTGTCGCGAGCACTGGTCCGCGTTTTGATCTCTTCCCGTCGATTCCCAACAACTGGCATTAGAGTAAGGATTAAGGAAGCTAGAGTTCTTCAAATCTACGATCTAAGCCAACAATGGGTAATAACAACTACGCCCTCTTCCTCACTTTCTTAGATCGTCATTTTGAAGGCGTTGATTCAGTTCAAGGGAGAAGTCAAGATTGTTGCGGCAGAGACGAAAGATGGCGAAGGATAAAATAAGAATTGAAAAGTTCATTGGTCAGAATTTTGGTTGGTGATGCATGCAGATGGAGGACTACCTATATCAAAAGGACATGTTTCTTCCGTTGCTTAGAGAAAAGACCGAGAAGATGGTTGATGAGGCGTGAAACCTTTTTAACAGGACAACCCTAGCGACAATTCGGTTGTCGTGACTCCGCAAGTGGCCTTTAATATCTCGAAGGAGAAAACAACTAAGACGCTAATAACGACGTTAGTGAAGTTGTATGAGAAGCCTTTTACATTAAACAAAATCTTCCCGACGAAGAAGCTTTTCGGCGTGAAGATGGCTGAAAACGGCTTGAGGACAGAGCACCTGAATAAGTTCAATGACGTGACAAGTCAACTCGAATCGGTGGAAATCATCTTTGAAGATGAGATTCAAGCACTTCCATTCCTCTATTCGTTCATTGCCGGAGAGTTGGGAGAACCTAATGATGGCGATTAGCAACTCGATCTTAGGGACTCTCATATTTAATAATGCAGTGAGTTGCATATTAAACAATGAGGTGCGGAGAAAGGCCGGAAGTGCGAGTTCGAGAACTTTCGTGTTTTCGGTGGAGAATCGCGATAGAACGATGGGAAGGGGGAGACGAAGAATGCCAAGTCTAAAAGCCGAGAAAAATCACAACGAAAAATCTGAGGCGCGTGTTGAAATTGCGGGAAGAAGGTTCATAGGAAAAGTGTGTTAGTTATATGAATGCCCTAGAGGCCATTACTATACATAGGATGTATATTGTAGTGGATGCTTGGACATATATAGGGAGGACTTTCTTGCTCGACATGATAGCATGCTATCTGGTTGCTCTTTACCTTAACGTGTACACTGATTGTCTCTCTGTTACATGTTGGTAAAGCCCTTAGGATGTGTACTTGACTACCTGGACTATGATGCGGATCATACTAGTGGGGACATGGTAGTCCATAAGTACATCCTTCAAGGTCCCTAGTCGTGGGTGTATCGAGACGGGGTATCGATACACCAGAGTAGACTAGCGTATACCTTCTCGACCCATACAGATGGGCGATGGATGATCCCATATCCATTGGTGTTTGACATCAGAGATGATATACGGGTGCTCAGTGGAGACTGGGTACACTGGACGGACTCGCCGAGAACTCCCAGATGGTATTATACTTTACGTCAGATGGCAGTTCTCTGGTGACACTGGTACAGAGTAGTCTGTTGACCCAAGATCGTCATAGAGTCTTGTGTGATTCCCACTGTGCTTTGATTTCCACCTTACCACGTCCAAGAGGGCGTGCAAAACGGTGGTTTTTGGGTACAGTCCCGAGTCACATGGAGGCAATAAGCGATAGGAGGGGATTCGTCTCTCCCGGTATAGGGAGTTGATGTTGCGCTGTGTTCGATTGGCTATAACCGGAAATCCCTGGCCAGGGTTGCTGAGATTTACTGGTAAGTGTTATCAGTAGTTTCTCGAACTGTTATAGACCTCATATCAACATGACTTATCGAGCTATTGGGGTCTGACGTTTACCACCCCTAGGCGAGATATGCGACATATCAGACGAACAGACCGGACTGTACGGTAAGTGTTACTGGTTGGATTCACAGGAGTATGAGCGGGCTTGCTCGTCGATCTTCTGATCGCTCAATACCCGGGTGGCCGTTACGTTTAGCAGACCGCTTGCGGCTTGTGGGTATTTGATATGATCATCACCTGCTGCCGGCGTATTGACGAGTCTTTAGAGTCCTACACAGAGGTTTCCTGGCTCAAGCGAAACGAAATAGGAGCGCATATGAGATATGTGCGGGACCGAGAATAATACCAGTATATGATACTGTATTCGATTCTCGCGATTTGTGACAGTGATCGGTTATATGCGATATAGCGTGGTTATCGGATCAAGTGTTGATTCGATAAGTTGTTACTAATGATATTAGTCGGTTATATGCGATATGACCGGATCGTTAAATCAAGTATTGATTTAATGATTTAATGCATAATTATATATTTGATATATTAGTTTGCATTAACTAGTATTGGTTTATTTTTAAAAGGATTTTCTCACTTGATATGCACATTGTATATGTGATATACTTTTGTGCACTTGATCGTATCATGTTTGATGATACATGCATACTTAGTTAAGTGTATGATTAAACCATGGTTGTGTAATGGTTAGGGTTTTGATTTACTTATTCATTTATTTTGTTTGTTTATTTTTGCAAAATAAATGAATGATGGCTTTCTTTGTTTGCTAGTTGAAGCTTCATGAAGTTTTGACTAAGTGGCCTTTTTTGTTTTCATGCTTAACCCTAACCATTCCACTTAACCCTAGTTCATTCTCTACACTTGACCATGGTTGCTTTATGATAAGTATTCCTTTTATTTTCTATTTTTAAAAGAACTTATCATAATATATTCCTTCTTCTTCAAGATGAAGAAGCTTGCTACCAACAATGACAACTTAAGAAAAAGAGTGAGAAATCCAATTCTAAAGTGAACTCACTTCCTATTTCTTCATCCTCTACCTCTTGCCAAATAGTATAGGGTGTTTTCTTCACAAGTTTCATGGCTTGGTGAAGTTGGAGCTTGATCTTGTGTTGCCTCGACGTAGATCATCTTCGGCATCGAAGTCGACGACCTAGCCCGCCCATTTCTCCGATGAAGACGACGCTAGAGCCCGGGATCCGATGATCGCAGGGAGGGTACACCGTCAAGGAGCTATGGAGGCGGAGGACCGGATCTACAAAGGTTGTATTTCCGTTCACTATTTAGTTAAGTTGTTAACTAGTTTCTAAAATTCTAGTTAACGATCCGTATTAGGGTTTGTCGGCACTTGTAAAATTTGAAATTGGCATGGTTGATGCCTTGTGCGACCTCCTTAGTGTGCCTAGGAACCCTACAGTGGTATCAGAGCCTAGCTAGAGCCTTAGGCGATGCGTAGACGATGTTTGAAATCCGAATGAACATCGAAACCCTAACTCAAATTGCTCTCTGGAAATTTTCTGAAAATTTGGATTTTTGTGAATTAAAAATTGCCAAAAAATTCAGCAGGGAATTGTATGAGTTACTGTGAAGCACGTGATGCTAACTCGACCAAAGCGCCGCGGAACCGCGGCCCCACCCTGGGTTTCGCGGCGGTTCCGCGGCCATTTTGGTGAGTTAGACCACGTGGATTGCACAGTAATTCTTGTCTTGAAGTGCTGAGTCTTCTGGAAATTTTTATATTTTACTCAACAGTTGAGTTTTTCTGGGGTTGTTTTGGGGATTCGATTATTCGATCGGATTGTCTAATTTTGTCTATGTGTTTTCCGGATAATTTTAGAATATGTTAAAAAGTTCGACCGGATATAAATACCCAATTTTTCCCCTGTCGGGAAATTTCCAAGTGTTGGATTTTTCCGTAGTTTAAGAATGTTCTAAGTAGTGCAAGTAACGCGATGGACCCTCTAGAAGACAACAAACCTTAACTCGATTATGTGACCGTCTTGAACTGCCCTTTGAACCTTAGGGTTTGGGGCAGTACGGCGTGCCACATGTGAGGCGTTGGCTTGACCCTTCTACGGCTGGACCGTTGGTACTGAGGCATGAACTGAATGTTTTTAGACTTATTTCATGCGTTGAGCTGTTTCGGGAAAACTTGGGTGTTCGATTGTTCGATCGGAAAGTTTAACATTTTCTATTTACCCGGAATGTGATACAACATTTGGAATTCACAAATAGTTATGAGATAACTGAATGAATGTTATAAACATAGCAGTTTAGTCTCACTTGATCGGTTGTCACGGAATTTTGATGAGATCAAAAGTCCGTCGCAATCACGTAGCGTACGCGGATACTCGCCGGGTAAACTTAATAGACAGCCTCACTCCATAGCCCCGACCAAGTGACTGTAGGAGAACCCCATCGCCGAAAGCATCCGTTCGGGTGCTCGCGGCAGCGGTGTTCCGCCTTAGTGTACTTCGTCGACGGTATCGGGGGTGCGGCCACCTACTAAAGTTTGCGACGAGCATTCGATCAGAATGTCGGGAATCTTGTTGAATTGCCCGACTTGATATTGAAAAGAGTTTTCGATAATGAGACTAAAATGCGGAGTTTATAATTGTTAGGCATGTGATGTCTAAGTATTTCATTTGGCTAGGCATGCGATGTCTAAAGAGATTGCGGATTCCAACTGTTGTAGTTTTACACTTTCTTTTCTGTGACCGTAAGTGTAATATGTGATATCGCCGGTTTCATTGCTATACGTCAACGACAATTGGGATACGCATATTTACTTACGTTGATGACATGTGATGTTATGTGTTGCTGGATATGTTATATTGGATCGTCGTGGTTGAATAGCCGGGTTTTTTTTATGTGAGATGAGTGTTTTTTCATTTTCATTCATGTAAAAACTTGTATGTAATATTCATTTATTAGGGCACTTCCAGGTTGCGGATGATGTCACCATTTGTATATTATTTACTTTTCCGCATTAGGATAGACCCAAGGAGGGGAGCACAAGTAACCGGGTTCTGGAGTCCAGTGGGAGACCAACTCGAGGAGTCTCTGGGTCTCCTAACTCTAGAATTGGTAGGGTTGATTGCCGCTCTCGTAGGGGTCTAGGGGTGTGGGTTTGGCTATTCATCGCGACCGTAGAATCTGTGTTTTATACTGGCTCGTATTAAAAACACGGACGTCCTAGTATATCCAATATTTCATATGATATTTTCTGCTGCGTTATCTGTGATGTGATCATGTGATATGTTCAGATAGATATTATATATAGTATATATGATATATTATATAGACGTTGCTTATGTTTTACACCCGCGCTAGCCCTGCCTCGCTATGGCGTTAGTTACCAAACCTAACGGTGCAGACGGGACATCGAGGCGAATGCGGATGGCATAAGCGTACGTTATATTTATCTGTGATGTTTAGGTGGACTTAAATGATGGGATATTCATTAATGAGATTAATGAAAGAAAATAAACCTAAAAGATGTTGTGGAATCGAATTTCAAAATAAAACAGGTAGCTACAGTTCTTGCTTTGCCTCACGGTGTTCCTTGTAGAACATCCTGCACCTTATTCGATGAGGAAAGGATCGAGATCCCTTCACTGGGAGTGACCCCTTTAGCAATAACTGGCAGATGCTACACACTCGGTTTGTCTTTTGATTGCTTCTATAGTTTCTGCTTTGCACAGTGATATATATGATATATCCCGCACCTCATTCGACGAGGAAAGGGCCGACGATCATTTCACCGGGAGTGACCCCTTTAGCAAAACTAGAAAAGCCTAAAAAACACTCCATTTTAAAATCATTTGATTCTACAACGATATCAAGTTCATTACGCAATAGGTTTTCAGAAAAACCTGTCGTAGCCCTCCGTCATTTCAGATAAGTACTAGTTAGTATTCGTGCTGCGGTTGTTTGGCATGCGTCAAGGCGTAGTGTACGGTAGCTAACTAGTGCTTATCTGCTAGCATACGATGCGATTGGATTAGGGTATTCGTACGACGTTGTTTGGCATGCGTCAAGGGTCGTGCGGGTGGGTTTAATTCAATCAAGAAATGTACGGGTTGAACTTGACTAGCGGACTATGGGTTGTTTGGCATGCGTCAAGGTCATAGCACGCTAGGGGCAAAATATTATCGGGAATTTCAAGTGTTGAAATTTGCAATGAGATTGCATACCTTCTATGAGATAGTTGGATCCCGATATCCGCTGCGAGTAAGAGTTACTCCTGGGAGAGTTTTATACATTACAATTAGCCGATCAAGTAGGTGTCTAGAAAGGTGTTAACGAGGTTACGCCTCTGGGAAAACGAGGTTTGCATTAATTAGGTTCGTGCGAAAGCACGGGGGACCTCCCTCAAAGTACCGACACTGGCCTGGCTGAAAGATTGACGAACTTGTAGTGTGTAATTAATCCCGGCTAGTCTTTCCTTTTAGGGTTTGAAGGAAGATTTGATAAAAACAGTGGGAGCCATCCTGATTAGATAAAATAATAACCAATCTGATCTTGCAAGAGCATACGCTGAGTGTTTTCTTCTCTCTCTCTCCAGGTAGCGACCATGTCACGCCTCAATCAAGATAATAAAACAGATATATTGACCGAACCCGCTTGTTATACTGAGCTGGGGAACGTTGGTCCCGCTCCAACTTATAAAAGTTATAAGACATAGCAGGAATTAGGGGATTACCAGAATTCCTGTGCCGCCCAAACGAAGAAAGTGCATGCTGATGCATCATCTTCGGGTGTGTTCGTTACAAAGAACCGTTTCTCTATATCCTCTACGTCCTAGGTATTTGATACCGGATCAGGATCCCAGATATGTAATCTGTTACATAGGGCTACAGATAGGTAGAGAACTGAGAACGGTTGATAAGTTTCATGAGACAGAAAATGGGGCAAGTGTTGCAGCCAAGTCTGTTGGTCACTGTCACCCTGTATTATCAGTACATTGATTCTGAACAAATGCTATTAGATACCGAACCTGATATACAAAATCATATCTGTCTCTTTATTAGTAAAGAAACGATAAAATTTTGTATTGTTGGATAATGTTTTGAACATTTCCTATATCAAAAGTTGATCGGTTCAGGCACGTTATCTAAAAGTATTGATGTTCTAAATCAAACTACAGTTCTTTAGTATATGGAACACACACAAGAGGAAGAGTTCAGAAATGAACGGATCCTTCTTGAGGTATTGTAGACTAGGTCATATCAATGCGACCCGACTAGCTAAGTTGCACAAAGATGCATATTTAAATCTGTTTGAATTTACATCTTGTGAAAACTTGTCAGTCATGTCACAAAGATAAGATGACCACAACTCTGTTTATTTGTAACAGAGAAAGAGTTAGTAAACTCTTGGGATGATACATTTTGATGTATGTAGGTCCCCTGTCTACACATGCCAAGACCGGTTCTTTGTACTTCATTACATTCTCTGATGATCTCTTTAGATTCAGACATATGTTCCTGTTGAAACACAAGTCCGAACCTTTTGAGATATTCACAGAATATAAGTTAGAAGTAGAGAACCAAAATACGGGTATAAATATTATATCCTATGATGAGATCATGGAGGAGAATACTTGTGCATAGAATTCCTGGACTATTCTAAAGGAGAATGAGATTCTCTCTCAGCATTACTCCTCCGTATACACCGTTGTACGATGGTATATCGGGGCGGAGCTGATACACCCTATTTGATATGGTGTGCTCTATGATGAGTACTACTGAGTTGCCTATTTTCTTTTGGGGGTTATGCACTTGAGAAGCTGCATACCTATTGAATTAGGTTCGAATCAAATCAGTGCCTACCACTTCATATGTGATATGTAAAGGGAAGAGCCCATTTCTTAAGTTAGTTAAGATTTGGGGTTGTCCGGCCTATGTCTAAAAACAAAATATGGACAAGCTCGAGACAAGGTCAGTTATGTAGAACTGGAATGGTTCCAGCTATACAAACTACAGCTGATGATTTGATAAAACCAAAGGATTCAATAGTTACCAAAGAACCTCAGCCTCTCCGCCGATCTAGTAGGGTTCCTTACCCACCTGAGAGATACTTCGGTTCTCTATGACAGTGGGAGCGAGGATTGCATCATGAGATGATGACCCAACTAGTTTCGAGCTGGCCATCAGGAGTAAGACTCTATAAAAATGGCTGGATGCTTAGTGATCTGAGATGGAATCCTTATACACCAACAAAGTATGGACTTTGGTTGCTATATCTGAAGGATTAAATCCCCATCAGGAGCAAGTATATCCTGAGAAGATTACTTGGTGTACTTAGAAAAGTTAAGACTTTCAAAGCTAGACTTGTTAAAGGTTTGCATCATTGACCAGGCATGGATTATGTTGAAACTTTTTCTCAGGAGCTATGCTTAAGTCCATCCAGATCCTACTTATCACGGCTACATACCATGACTACGATATCTGGTGGTTGGGTGTCATGACTGCTTTTCTAAATAATGTTTTGGAAGAGGGCGTCTATAAGTACACAGCCAGAGGGCTTCGTAGACAGTGGGAGCAGCGGAAACGTGTAAAAGATGCTTTATAGGATAAAGTAGGCATCGCGGAGTTGGAACGTCTGTTTTGATGAAGTAGTCAAAGAGTTTGACATCATCAAAATGGTAGATGAACCTTGTATAAACAAAAAGGTAGTAGGGAGTATTGTGACGATCCTCGTAGAGTACGTGGATGACATACTCTTGATAGGGAAGAAGTTTCCTATGCTACGCTCGATCAATCTCCGCTTATCACAATGATTCTCCACATAAGATTAAAGTGATACCTACTAAATCCTGGGTTTTGGATCTATGAGATAGATCTAAATGGATGTTAGGATACTCACTAGTTGTAGTGAGATGGTATTAGTTGATCCTGGGGAAAATCACTGGAAGTGTTCCAGGGTGATAAAGACGACTGAATGTCAGTCACAGGCATTGTCTTTACCCTATATCGAGGGACGGTATGTTGGAAGAGTTCCAAGCTAGATACCGTGACATACTAGACGATAAAGGCAGGATACATCGCTACTTAAGATGCTACCAAAGAGGCTGTTTGGGTGTATATTGGTTCATGAGATGAACTACGTTCCTACCATTGTGAGACAATGGAGTTGTGGCTTATGCCAAGGAACGTCCGTCCCATCAGTGATCCAGACATATTCTAAGGCAGTATCACCTGATCATGGAGATGGATGATCTCCAGGGTGATCCAAGTTAGGAGAGTAGACTCAGAGGACAACACGGCGGATCCACTCACAAAGGCCTTTTCCCAGAGAGAGACTTTTATGGGATGGTTGAGTATGAGATACTACAACCACTGCTATACAGATGGCCCTAGTGCAAGTGGGAGATTGTTAGTTATATGTATGCCCTAGAGGCCATTACTATACATAGAGATGTATACTGTAGTGGATGCTTGGACATATATAGGGAGGACTTTCTTGCTCGACATGATAGTATGCTATCTGGTTGCTCTTTACCTTAACGTGTACACTGATTGTCTCTCTGTTACATGTTACATGTTGGTAAAGCCCTTAGGATGTGTACTTGACTACCTGGACTATGATGCAGATCATACTAGTGGGGACATGGTAGTCCATAAGTACATCCTTCAAGGTCCCTAGTCGTGGGTGTATCGAGACGGGGCATCGATACACCAGAGTAGACTAGCGTATACCTTCTCGACCCATACAGATGGGCGATGGATGATCCCATATCTATTGGTGTTTGACATCAGAGATGATATACGGGTGCTCAGTGGAGACTGGGTACACTGTACGGACTCGCCGAGAACTCCCAGATGGTATTATACCTTACGTCAGATGGCAGTTCTCTGGTGACACTGGTACAGAGTAGTCTGTTGACCTAAGATCGTCATAGAGTCTTGTGTGATTCCCACTGTGCTTTGATTTCCACCTTACCACGTCCAAGAGGGCGTGCAAAACGGTGGTTTTTGGGTACATTCCCGAGTCACATGGAGGCAATGAGCGATAGGAGGGGATTCGTCTCTCCCGGTATAGGGAGTTGATGTTGCGCTGTGTTCGATTGGCTATAACCGGAAATCCCTGGCCAGGGTTGCTGAGATTTACTGGTAAGTGTTATCAGTAGTTTCTTGAACTGTTATAGATCTCATATCGACATGACTTATCGAGCTATTGGGGTCTGACGTTTACCACCCCTAGGCGAGATATGCGACATATCAGACGAACAGACCGGACTGTACGGTAAGTGTTACTGGTTGGATTCACAGGAGTATGAGCGGGCTTGCTCGTCGATCTTCTGATCGCTCAATACTCGGGTGGCCGTTACGTTTAGCAGACCGCTTGTGGCTTGTGGGTGTTTGATATGATCATCACCTGCTGCCGGCGTATTGACGAGTCTTTAGAGTCATACACAGAGGTTTCCTGGCTCAAGCGAAACGAAATAGGAGCGCATATGAGATATGTGCGGGACCGAGAATAATACCAGTATATGATACTGTATTCGATTCTCGCGATTTGTGACAGTGATCGGTTATATGCGATATAGCGTGGTTATCGGATCAAGTGTTGATTCGATAAGTTGTTACTAATGATATTAGTCGGTTATATGCGATATGACCGGATCGTCAAATCAAGTATTGTTTTAATGATTTAATGCATAATTATATATTTGATATATTAGTTTGCATTAACTAGTATTGGTTCATTTTTAAAAGGATTTTCTCACTTGATATGCACATTGTATATGTGATATACTTTTGTGCACTTGATCGTATCATGTTTGATGATACATGCATACTTAGTTAAGTGTATGATTAAACCATGGTTGTGTAATGGTTAGGGTTTTGATTTACTTATTCATTTATTTTGTTTATTTATTTTTGCAAAATAAATGAATGATGGCTTTCTTTGTTTGCTAGTTGAAGCTTCATGAAGTTTTGACTAAGTGACCTTTTTTGTTTTCATGCTTAACCCTAACCATTCCACTTAACCCTAGTTCATTCTCTACAGTTGACCATGGTTGCTTTATGATAAGTATTCCTTTTATTTTCTATTTTTAAAAGAACTTATCATAATATATTCCTTCTTCTTCTTCTTCTTCTTCAAGATGAAGAAGCTTGCTACCAACAATGGCAACTTGAGAAAAAGAGTGAGAAATCCAATTCTAAAGTGAACCCACTTCCTATTTCTTCATCCTCTACCTCTTGCCAAGTAGTATAGGGTGTTTTCTTCACAAGTTTCATGGCTTGGTGATGTTGGAGCTTGATCTTGTGTTGCCTCGACGTAGATCATCTTCGGCATCGAAGTCGACGACCTAGCCCGCCCATTTCTCCGATGAAGACGACGCTAGAGCCCGGGATCTGATGATCACAGCGAGGGTACACCGTCACGGAGCTATGGAGGTGGAGGACCGGATCTACAAAGGTTGTATTTCCGTTCACTATTTAGTTAAGTTGTTAACTAGTTTCTAGTTTCGCCTAAAATTCTAGTTAACGATCCGTATTAGGTTTTGTCGGCACTTGTAAAATTTGAAATTGGCATGGTTGATGCCTTGTGCGACCTCCTTAGTGTGCCTAGGAACCCTACAAAGTGACTGTAAAGTTTCAGACAAAGACTCAAATGAGAAGAAAGATGGAAAGGAAGCTAATGTGGTGTCTGCACAAGAACATGGAGATAAGGTCTTTGTTTATCGTTGAGCTAGAACACAAAGACGGATACTTAGTTCCTAAATTCGAGAGCATCATTCCATTGCACTTCTGAGCGACTTCACTTCAGTGAGTGTGTCACGCCCCGTTTTCCGGTGTACGGATAAGAAGACGCGACGAGGCACGCGACGTATTTACTCAGAAGTAAACACGTTAAGCGTGAATAAGCAATATAATATAAATGTACACAAGAAAGACATGAGATGTAAATTAACAGCAACTTTTTATTGATTAAACATTCTTTACAATACAACTGAAAAGTAAATACAATGTGGAAAGCAATGCCTAAACAATGGCATGAACTTAAAGTAAAGTATATACAAGTGACTAGAGCTCGAGGTCCTCAATAAACTGCTTCAAGTCTTCTGAGCTGGGCTCGATTTCCAGAGAGTCGGGTCCTCCTGACAGCATTCCAAAGAAAGAATAGAAAAGGAATGTCGTCAGCGAACAATCGCTCGGTATGTCCCAAGAGATAGAGAAGAATAGACAGAGAATAGAACATATAAAGTATGAAAAATTATGTTCGCTATACTAACGTAGTTGTTTGTAGCTTGGTACAGAATGTGCCAGTGTATACGAGAGGAGTCCAACTTGCTCTGTAGACTAAGGTATAAGGAGTACAATGCCCCGTCAAAACCCATGTGACAACGGCAACGGATGTTCATGTTAGATGTATCAAAGTGACCATCATCGTGCCGCTTTTAACATATTCCGCACCAGTCAACCCTTTAAAAAACCCGTAAATGAATATTGTATTGTTTGTAAGGATTTATTGTATAAGACTTGCCAAAACCATGATATCAGTTGTTCATGTAAACGGATCAGATATAAACGGATAGTCATGTAGTCAAGTCGATATATATCCATGGTTCAATCCAGACGATTCTTGTTGATATTTGAAAGTATTCTGGTATTCATATTCGAGTTCCAATATATATGGATTCATGATGTATTGGAGTTATATTTGAATTGTATATAGATTGGAATTGTATTCAGATTAGACTAAGACTCTGTCTGATTCAGACACATAACAGAATTTGATTCTTGAATTAGGTTTTGGAGTTATCGGTAACTGCTGCACATGAACGGCAGGATTTGTGACTTTTTCCAAGCCAATTACCGTATTGATAACCCCGGTTTAGTTTCCTACCTTAAATAGGCAAGCACCCACTTTCTCCGTCTCCCTGGGGCTCAAGAGAATTGGTCTCGCTTAAATCCATATTTACTAGGGTCTTTATTGTAAATTAATAAACTTGAAGGAGGTTTATGAAAAATAGTTTTAATAAACTTTCAAAATAAACCTCAAGCATTAATTTATCGTATTTAGGGGTTTCATGGATGTAGATTTTAAAAGGGAGGTATTCTAGTGAATAAATACCTAGCTTTAATAATTTATGGTATTTTTGTGTAAATTGGAATTGTATGGATTTGTGATGGTATATTCATGAAATTCATGATTCCTTTGTTAAGAAAACATGGAATTTATTATATATATTTAAAATACATATTTTGATAATATATATATAATTATTAAAAATAGAATTTATTTATTAAATAGAAAATCACATTATTCTTGAAAATTGTATTAAAAATTCCATCGAGATCGGATGCTCCGTGAGGAGGTCTGCGTCTCGCTCTACTATCTAGTATCGAGAATGCGCGATAACCCGCACCATCCAAATCGGGTTTCCCAAAATGGGTTGTAGAGGCTTAATTGTAAGGAATTTAATTAAAATACTCTTACAGAATACGGTTTTATTAGTTTAAGGTATTTTATTGTAAAATTGTATTTATCCCCTAAAATATTGTTCCAAAAGTCATCGTGCTATGTTATGATGAGTGTAGTGATGAGGTAGGTCATTACCTCGTGAGTTTTCTAAAGGTAATATGAGCAAATATGATGAAAGATGTCGAATAGAAAGTATGCGGTATTTAACCATAAAAGTGAAATAAAAGCTACATAACATAGTATTTTAAATTGAAACTTGTTCTCAATGTTGGTTTATGGTTGCTAAATAATATATAGAGAAGTGGTTGATTTGTTATTAAGAAAAGTTGGGTTTTTTAACAAATTAGAATCGGATGTCAGATTAACTCCACTTCCAACGAGTTTTGAAAAGAGAACTTTTTAGGTCAATAAAGGAGAAGAGGAGAGAGGACTTACTGGACGAAAAGAGAGAGGAAAGGTATGGGAACAAGATGGAAGCTTTGTGGAGTCGCGGTGTCGCCGGATTTGTCCCGAGTCGTCGCAGGAAGATGACCTTAGGCTAACTCCACTTGTACAACTAATTTGACATGGAAAAATTTGAGAGTTTTGATGATACATTTCATAATGGAGAGGGCTAGGGTGTGGGGTGGTATTTATAGGATAAAATTACGGTTTAGGGAATTAAAAAATGAGAATTAAAATGCAATAAACATTGGATTAATGGGTGATTTTAATTCTTTATTAATTTTCAGGAAATTCAAACAGTATTGGTGTTAAGGAGGAGGCCAAGAGACTAGGGTTCAAGAATTGGAGGCATTCCCGACGGTTTGGACCGGCGGCGCCAGCCTAATGCGCAATCTCGTCGGCCATTCTGGGGGTGCGGGGCTCTGGATTCTTGCCACGTGTCAGGGTCGTTTCATATATCTCAGTGCACATGTTTATTTAATCCGACTTTTCATTTTTACGTGTATTGCACGTGTAAACTTTTAGACTTCCAAAAAGTTTAAAAGAAAAATCATTAAAAATAATATATGACTGAGGGGATTTAAACACAGGGGCTACGTCACATCAGTGCAAAGCTTTGCCAATGAGCTACAAGTTGTTTCTTGCTGTTCTTAAGCAAATTAAATACTTATAGCATATTCAGGTTTGCAAATACTCCATTTAGTACTTTAATTTTAAACAAATTTCTGTATATTAAAAACAGAGTCGTTACATTCTACCCTCCTAAAAAATTTTCGTCCTCAAAATTTACAATTATTTAAGGACTAATTTACAAACAAGTAAGAGTATCTTGCATACATGTCCTCTTCTCTTTTCCATGTTGATTCTCCTGGTGAATCTTTTCTCCACATCACCCGGGCCAAGTTTACTTCCTTATTCCGAAGTGATTTCATCTTTCTGTCCAGAATCTCAATGGGTTGTTACTCACAAGATAAATCCTTCTGTACAATGAGCTCAGAATGATCAAGGATGTGACTGGGATCGCTCACATATTTTTGGAGTTGGGATATGTGGAACATGTTGTGCACTTCTTCCAATGAGGGTGGAAGTGCCAAGCGCTATGCCACTTCTCCGACTCGTTCGAGTATATCGAACGGTCCAATGTACCTCAGACTTAACTTAACCCTCTTTCCAAAATGAATCACTCTACGGTTTGGAGATATCTTTAGAACGACATGATATCCCGGTTGGAACTTCAAGTGTCGATGCTTTGCATCTGCCCGGTGTTTTTGTCGGTCTTGGGCTATGCGCATTCGTTCTCTGATAGTGCGAACTACATCTACAGTCACCACTATCATCTCAGGTCCAAGGAGTTCCCTATCTCTAACATCGTCCCAACTTAATGGTGAACGACACTTCCTTCCATAGAGAGCTGCAAAGGGTGCCATTCCAATATTCGCTTGGTAGCCGTTGTTATATGAAAACTCCACAAGATATAGGCGATCTTCCCACGATCCTCCGAAGTCTAGCATACAAGCTCTTAGCATATCTTCAAGGATCTGAATCGTTCGCTCAGACCGTCCATCTGTTTATGGATGATAAGCTGTGCTAAAGTTCAGACTCGTTCCCAAGCTAGCTTGCAGACTCTGCCAAAATTGCGATCGGAATCTGGTGTTATGATAGGAGACAATGCAAACCGGTACTCCATGTAATCTCACGATCTCCTGCATGAGTTCATGGATATCAGAAATAGTACACTATGAAGAGTTAAATCTTACTTAGATTCAGACTTACTTCCATGTACTTCTTTGCTAGTATCTCAGTAGATCGGCCAACTCGAAATGGGATGAAGTGAGCCGACTTTGTGAGTTGATCCACAATAATCCATACTGCATCGTTACCTTTCGTGCTGCGAGGAAGAGCAGTCATGAAATCCATGGTAATATGTTGTCACTTCCATTCTGAGATAGATAACGGTTGAAGTAGACCGGCAGTACTGTGATGTTCAACTTTTACTTGCTGACACACCAAGCATTTGGCTACGCTTCTGGCTACTTCACGCTTCATTCTATGCCACCAGTAATGTTGACGTAGATCTTTGTATATCTTTGTACCACCAGGGTGTACTAAATATGGAGAGCTGTGAGCTTGTGGTACACACAATCTGCTTTCGTATCTCAAAGATCCGTCTTCGTGGATGATGAAGTCTGTTCTAAGTCCACTTTATACTTGGTCTATAATCTTTTGCAACTTGGCATCACTTGCTTGAGCTGCTTTGATCTGATTGACAATAGTAGACTGAACTTGTAAGTTCATCAACTTTGAAGTATTACCTCGTATAACCACTTCAATCTCCATTTGGTGCAAATCTTGATGAAGCTTCCACTGTACGGTGAGATTCATTGATAGTGGTTGGCGACTGAGTGCATCAGGAACTACATTCACCTTCCCTGGATGATATTGTAGGTTGATGTCGAAGTCCGCCGTAAGTTCTAACCATCTTCTTTTCCACGTATTCAGTTCTTTCTTAGTAAACACATACTTAAGACTTTTATGATCTGTGTATATATCTACCTATTCTCCAAGAAGATAATGACGCCAAATCTTCAGTGCAAATATAACAGTTGCCAACTTTAAGTCATGCGTCGGATAGTTGCGCTCATGAACCTTCAACTGCCTTGATGCATAAGCTACAACTTTACCGTGCTGATGTAGAACACATCCTAATCCCATACCGGATGCATCACAATACACTACGAAACCTCCAGATTGGTCCGGTATGACGAGAATAGGTGCCGATGTCAATCTTGACTTGAGTTCTATGAAAGTTTGTTCGCATACTTCTGACCACACGAATTCTTCATCTTTACGTGTGAGCTTGGTTAGGCGTGTTGCAATCTTCAAAAAGCCTTCAATAAATCTTCGATAGTATTCTGCTAATCTCAAGAAACTTCGAATGTCCTTCACTGTCTTTGGTGTCGGCCATTTGCTTACTGCTGATACTTCAGCTGGATCCACAGAGATTCCTTCACCTAAAACTATATGCCCGAGAAATCCGACTTGATCTAGCCAAAACTCGCACTTGTTGTACTTGGCATAGAGTTGATGCTATCGCAAAGTCTCCACGAGAATCCTCAAATGTTCAGCGTGCTTTTTTCGATTCTTCAAATATACCAGGTTGTCGTCGATGAATATGACAACGAACCTATCTAGGTACTCTCAAAAAACTTGATTCATCAGGTTCGTGAATATGGCTGGTGCATTGGTCACTCCAAATGGCATCACGAGAAACTCATAATGACCATAGCGAGTCTTGAATGTCGTCTTCGAAATATCAGACTCTTTGACCTTCACCTGATGATAACCCGAACGAAAATCTAATTTTGAGAAAACGCAAGACCCACTTAGCTGATCGAACAGATCGACGATGCGCTGTAGTGAATACTTGTTCTTTATTGTGATTTCATTCAAATCTCTATAATCAATGCACATTCTGTATGAACCTTCCTTCTTCTTCACAAGCAAAACTGGAGATCCCCAACTTGAAGTACTGGGACGAACCCATCCTTTTTGCAGAAGTTCGTCCAGCTGAGTATGGATCTCCTTCAAACCTTCTGAACTTACGCGATATGGTGCTTTGATCACCGGTTGTGCACCAGGTACTAAGTCAATACTGAATTCAAGAGCTTGATCGGGAGGCAAACCTGATATATCTTCAGGAAATACATCTTCGAACCCTCGAACTGCCTCTGGCTTCGATTCTTCAGCTTGTGTTGTTGCAATCACTGCCTTCCTTGGCTTAGCCTTGTAGGTGCTAGGTTCCAGAGTACGGTCTCCACTTTTGATATAAAAGAACGGATGGTCTGGAATCTCAAACACTGCCCACCTTTGACGACATTCGATGGTAGCGTAGAAAGTTCCTAGCCAGACCATACCCAAGACTACATCAAAGTTCGGTATGTCCAGCACCTTGAAGTCTGCATAAAATTCTCTGCTGCGGACGACCACTGGACACAGGTCATATCCCATTGTTACCTTTAGAATGCTGTTCCCTGAACTGACATTCCAGCTGGATACGAGCGATTTAACTGGAATTGCATGAGTCCGAACGAACCGTTGCGACATAAAGCAATGAGATGCCCCAGTATCGAAAAGTGCTAGTGTAGGTAGTGAGGCTACTAAGATTGTACCTAAGTTATGTGGGATATGTTTAGGTATAGGAAAAGATATTTTGATATGTATAAAGATTGAAAGAAAGTTTGAAAGAAAGGAGTTACCAGTGATGGCTTGGCTAGTGGCTTCAGCTTCTTCCACAGTCATTGTGAAAGCCCGTCGCTTTGGTACATTCCTCCTTACTGGGGGAGCATTCCTCTGTCCGTTCCTCTGTCCTTGAGGTAGGTGTAGGGTGTTTTTCGTCACTCCATTGAGATGGGAATTCGCGTCGCTTGTCAATCGTACAACAGATTCCCTCTGCCTAGGGTAGGTGGGGGTTTATTCATTGTGGGAATCCAAATCTCCGGCAGCCGCGGACTAAGCTGCGGGCCTTTGGAGCGAGGGAATCTTCGATTGACGGGTCAAACTGGTCATGCGAACTCAATGTACAGTATGCGTGTGTTGTGCATTGAGGGGTTTTGGATATATCGGAGGGCCCGCAGAGTTTACAGGGGGTCCCGCTACCCGGATAGCATGCTGGGGGTCAAGAGGGCTAGCAGCCCCCTTGCGGGGTGCGGGATAGCGCCCCGTTAGAAAATTTTTCTAATGGGGGAAATGTTGTAGAGTGTGTATGTATATATAAGAAAAGGAAAATAGCGTCCAAAGGACACGTGAGCACCAGCGCCCCACATCCCTGACACACGGACGCTAGGCGTCGGCAGGAAAATGGGCTTATGTTAGTTATATATATATGCCTTAGAGGCCATTGTTTCCTGATTTAAAATCAGGAAAGCTTCTGTGGAAAGCTTCAGAAGAGGGTCACGTGCTTACACGTGACTAGCGGTCACGTGTTGGCACGTGGCACCTAAAAACGTCATTAAAGCAAGTTCAATTCCCTGACTACGAAGAAGAAAAAGAAAAGCTTCAAGGAGAGTCACGTGCTCCCACGTGATCAGGATCACGTGGCGACACGTGACGTTTAATGCAAGCGTCAAAGGCACGTCGGTTAACTGACCAAGTCAAGGAAAAGGCTTCAGAAGAAATCACGTGCTCCCACGTGATCAGGGTCACGTGTTGGCACGTGACGTTTAAGGCAGCAAACGCATTCTTCAGAACAACCAAAGAAAGAAAGTTCAAACAAGGGTCACGTGCTCACACGTGACCATGGGTCACGTGGTAGCACGTGACGTTTAAGCAACGATCAGAAGACAGCGCAAAAGAAAGGAAAATGCTCATTCCGAAGGGGGTCACGTGCTCACACGTGACCATGGGTCACGTGGTCACACGTGACCGGCTTTCAAAGCCCTTTTTGTCAACAGAATTAAATTCTGAGAGAAATGCAAATCTTTCCAAAGGAACGCAACTATATGCATCCAATCAAATTAAAGATTCAGAGGTCATTTATTTATGGAAAATCTCGGGTTTGGAAAGATTTCCCCCTTAAATCTAACCAAAATAACAAGGGAGAATCTCTGGATTTGAAATCCAACGGTGAATAAAATTCACCTAATAATCCAAAGGTCCAGAACGAATGAAGGATGCAAATCAGATCTCTCAATGAAGATTCGTCGAAAACCAACTGATTCAGCTGCTTCTCCTATAAATAGGAGCCAAGAGACACAAAAAAAAAGGATAGATATATGCGCAGAGAAAGAAAAAAGGAGAAAAGCTTTGATACTTGGAAAAGACTTGGATCTTCTGCAAAAACCCTAGGTAAGAAAGGGAAGGCTTTCGGAAAGAAAGAGAATTTAATTCTCAGCAGAGTTTAACTCTAATATATAAAACAGAAGAGCAGATTTCTTCTCTCTTTGATAGAGGATCTGCAAAGTGCACATCTCCCCTTAAGGTTGAGAATTTAATTCTCAATGGGTCGAGATCCCGCCATGCAGATCCAAAATATAGAGAAGGAATGCAAGCATGAGAATTTAATTCTCGCAGAACTGTAGGAATTCAATTCCTTTAAAATAAAATTAGGGCTCGACCCTATATCATGGGAATTTAATTCCTTCAAAATAAAAGAAGCAGGATTTAACCCTAACTAAGAACATAGTTCTGTTGAAACAGCAGGAATTTAATTTCCTTAATCATATTTCTATAAAACGGGAAGTTTAGTTCCTTAAGAGCCTTCATTAGGGTTTAACCCTATTCAGTTCTCCACATATATGAGGAATTTAATTCCTACAGAAAATTCAGAGTTCAACTCTATAAATCTTCAAAAAGGAAGTAGGAATTTAATTCCTTTGAAAATTAAAGCCAGAGGAATTTAACTCCTGAAAAGAAGGATCAACGGATTCCCTAAACAACAACATACATGGAGGTAGGGTCACGTGCCATCACGTGACCCTCTCAAAAGAGCTACAGAAGTCCCTTTGAGGCAGCACCCCACGTGATCCACGTGACCTTGGCAGAAACTCTAATACACAGGCATTTGAATGCCCATCACGTGATGGCACGTGATGCTTTGAAGGAAATGAGAATTTCAGCAGAACAAATGAAGGGAGGGCGCTCTCACGTGCTGCCACGTGACCCTTCTTGCCTTAGTGTTTAACACTAAAACTAAAACTCTCAAGCCCAGTGTTAAAACACTGTCGGGCCTTAGCATTCAATGCTGATTAAAAAGCCTTATTTGCAGTGTTCAACACTGATCTGTTTTAGTGTTTAACACTAATTTGAAAAAGCCTTATTGCTGGTGTTTAACACCAATTATCTCTCAATGTTGAACACTAACTTGTCAACCTCATTCCCAGTATTCAACGCTGATTGTTCTGAAGTGTTTAACACTAGGCTTAGGCCCAATTGGCTAAAGGGATAGAGGCAAAGCCTCTCCTGATTGGACTTAGCCCAAGCTGGCCATAAGTCCTCAATTCATGATTAACTGGGCCAATGGGCTCATAACATAATTGATCAGTCTTGACCCAAATTGGGCCAGGGACTATTTAATCCACCCCGGTTCTAGGGTACATCTCTTCACTCCTTTGATATTTGGCATTGTAATCCCTCAATGTCTTCAAAGAGGTGACGGGTCCCGAAGACCATTCATGATATGGACTGTGGGGTCCTTAAACCCATGCATAATGCAAAATTCCTGGTTACGTGGAACGCGGATAACGTCACTCTTTGACCCCGCGGAAAACGTCCAGAGCGGATCCTGGTCCTCGCAGAGCACGGCAGTGAACCCGTGTGAAGCATCCAGAGCGGAGCCTGGTCCTCGCCTAGCACGGCAGCGAACCCGTGTGAAGCATCCAGAGCACATACCGGACTGTGGAGTCCTTAAACCCATGGACTATGACGTCCTTAACCTTGACCGAGATGTCTTAAAACTACCAACGGACCGCAATGTCCTTAAACTACCCACGGACCGCAATGTCCTTAAACTACCCACGGACCGCAATGTCCTTAAACTACCCATGGACCGTGATGTCCTTAAACTAGAAACCATAGAGCCTCCATATGCTCTTTCGTCGGATCTAAACGGTCCTGTTTAAGTTGATCTTAGCCTCAAAGATGGCTAACGCGTCCTTAAACCCTCAAACAGACTGGACTATGAATCCCCCTAATTAACTCTGGCTCGAGGGTACATCTCTGAACTCCTCTGACATTCGTCGTTGTAATCCTTCAACGTCGTCAGAGAGGTGACGGGTCCCGACGGCCACACATACGACGGACTACTATGTCCTGAAATTGGAACAATGGGGTCCAAACACTCCTTTGTCGGATCTAAACGATCCCGTTAAGTTGATCTTAGTCACAAAGTTAGACTAACGTGTCCTTAACAAACGTTTGAGTTGATCTCAGCCTCAAGTATGGCTGACGTATCCTCAAACCAAACCCCCAAACCCAAATTTAAGATGATGCGGATTTGGACCAGTCCATGCCCTACGGGCGACAACATAACTCAGTCTCCGTAAACGATCCACGGACAATGAAACATAAAACAAGAACACATGACACGAAGTGACCATCTGGAGAAGGAGAAAGTTGTTACCGCAAAGCGGTAGCGTAATTAACTGCAGGGGCTTGCGCCTGCAGGGAAGAGCGTCCCCACAATCAAAAAAAAAAACCCCTCGAACGAGGGGGAATCTGACGAAGTCTGCTACATCGGACGCATCCGTCTAAACCTCCGATACATGGTGTCATGGATCGGCTTGGCATCTTCGGAGAGGCAGACGGATAGCACCAATTAGCATCTGCCCCGAATTTCAGGCGAGACGCCGCGTCGTCGCCGTCGTTCGGAGGGGAACAGCCATTATTGTACGTATGATGTATATTATAGTGGATGCTTGTATATGTATGTATATATATATATATATATATATATATATATATATATATATATATATATATATATAGAGAGAGAGAGAGAGAGAGAGAGAGGGAGAGAGAGAGAATAATGGAGAAAAGAGGCCATAGGAGGAAATTTCCTCCCATGGCGTGGAAAAAATACAACCTCCACCAATTTTTTCGACAATCGGCCCCCATCATCTTCATCGTTATCATCTAAGATGTGGGTACACCAAATTTCATGTGATTCTACAACTTTTTCATCGTTGATTTAGCAATATAAAAAGTTCTATTGTCGATAAACCATTAATTTTGAACCCACTAAATCAACGGTGAAAAAGTTGTGGAATCACATGAAATTTGGTGTACGCACATCTTAGATAATAATGATGATGATGATGATGGGTGCCGATCGTCGGAAAAAATGGTGGAGGTTGTATTTTTTCCACGCCATAGGAGGAAATCCCCTCCTATGGCCTCTTTCCTCCATTAATCTCATATATATATATATATATATATATATAGATAGAGAGAGAGAGAGAGATGACTTTCTTGCTCGACATGATAGTATGCTATCTGGTTACTCTTTATCTTAACATGTTGATCGGTATTCTTTACTGTCTTGCTCTCACATGTTGATAAAACCCTTAGGACATCTACTTGACTACCAGGATTATGATGAGATCGTACTAGTGGGACCGGGGTGGTCCACAAGTACATCCTTTAATCAGTTCCAAGTCGTGAGAATATCGATACCAGGGCATCGATATTCTAGTGTAGACTAGTGTGTACGTTTCTTGTCCCTCAGAGGGCGATGGTTGATCCCACAACCATTGGTGTGTGACATCAAAGATTGTACACAGGTGCTTATTGGAGAATGGGTACACCGAACATGACTCGTCGATGGCTCCTATGTGGTAGTATACCTATTGTCAGATAGCAGTCCTCTAGTGACACTGGTACATGTTAGTCTGTAGACCCGAGATCGTCATAGAGTCTTATGTGGCTCCCACCGTGCTTTGATTTCCTCCCTACCACAGCTCAAACGAGTCGTGCAAACAGGTGGATTTTGGGTACAGTCCCGAGTCACATTGAGGCAATGAGCGATAGGAGGGGTTTCGTCTCTCCCGGTATTGGGGGTTGATGTTGCGCTATGCTCGATTGGCTATAACTGGAAGTACCTGGCCAGGGCTGCTGCTGAGATTTACTGATAAGAGTTATCAGTAGTTTCTCAAACCGTTATAGGCCAAACATCGGCATGACTTATCACGTTACTGGGGACTGACGTTTACTACCCCTAGACATGATATGCGACATATCAGACGAAGAGACCAGACTGTACGGCAGTGTTACTGATAGACTTCATGGAGAGTATGATGAGCTTGCTTGTTGATTTTTATATCGCTCAATACCCGGGTAGCCGTTACGTCCAGCTAGTACCGCTGACGGCTTTTAAGTGACTGATGTGATCATCACCTACTGCTGGCGTATTGACGAGTCTTTAGAGTCCCACACAGAAGTTTCCTGGTTCAAGCGAAACGAAGTAGGACACATATGTGATATGTGTGTGGATCTGATTAAATACGAGTATGTGATACCGTATTGTAATCTGGCAGTTATCTGTTATCGGTCAGGTTATATGTGATATAACCGGATTATCGAATCAAGTGTTGGTTTGATAATGTGATATTCAGATTAATGATATTAGTCGGTTATATGTGATATAACCGGATTATTAGATCAAGTGTTGATTTAATAATGCGATATATATTATATGCGATATAATTATATATTAGCTAATATCATTAGCTCGCTAATTGCTTTATATATATATATATATCTATATCTATATATATATTAATGTATATTTGATATATATATATATATATATATTATATGAAGCATGGCTTGTTTTTCTATTTTTAGAAAATAAAAAAATGAGGTGTAAATTGTGGAGATATTTGTGGAATGGGTAAGACATGGGTTTTATTATTTGTATATTAGTCTTGACTCACTATTCAAGTATGGTTGCAATTTAGAATTGCAATTTTATTCCATGCTTGAATGAATGAGGAGAGAGAGAGCCATTTGAGTTTACTCTCATCTTTTTTTCTTCATGCCTTAGCCATTCATGAGCTCTTGCTTCCTCTTACTCTCTACAATTTTCTTCACCTCACTTCCAAGTTCAAACCCTCACATGTGATGCGAATCATTAAACTTGAGAAAACCATAGTGAGCAAATTAAACCCCTACTTCACCATCACACATTAGATTAGCAATTTGATATGGAGTGTTGCCTTCACTAATGAGATTAGTGAAGGGTTAGCTTGAGCTTGTGGACTTCGGGTGGATCGTCTTTGGCACGAAGATCTACGAGGAGGTTCGTTCAACTCGAAGTGGAGTTTAGAGAAGTCAAGAGGACTACTATAAAGAGCTTAAGAAGAGAAGGACTTGATCTTATAGGGTATAACTTCTTTTCTTTTCTCTCTAGTTGTTCAGATCACTAATCTAAACCCTATAATCTAGTAGTGATTTGTTAGTCTAACTTAGCATTGGATATAGTGCCCTCAGAGTCAATTATTGAATCGCAGGCACGTGATTGCAATGATTGAGGGATGATCTATACCGGTAGGACAGTCTTACTCGAGATGATAGTATGCTATCTGGTTTATCTTTATCATCATGTACCGCTTTAGGTGACCTTATAGGTCACTATTGCGCGTTGATAGAGCCCTTAGGATTCTTGCTTGACGGCCAGCAGTATGATGGCGATCATATACGTGGGAGCTGGGGTCTATAAGCACATCCTTAAAAGGTCCCTAGTCGTGGGAGTTTTCGAGACAGGGCATCGATACTCCAGAGTAGACTAGTGTATAAAGTCGAGACCCCGACGAGGGGCGGTGGTCGGTCTCACAAGCCATTGGTGTCAGTTGGATCACCTAAGATGTATACAGGTGCTCATTGGGTTATGAGTACACCGGACAGGACTCGCCGGGAACCTGCTAGTTGGGATTATACCAGACGTCAGATAGCAGTTCCTCGGTGACATGTGTACAGGTTAGTTCATCGACCTGAGATCGTCATTTGTCTCGTGTGAGTTTCCACTGTGCTTTGATTACTACCCTACCACGGCTAAAAGGAGTCGTGCAAACAGGTTTTAGTTGCGTACAGTTCCGAGCCACATGGAGGCAGTGAGCGGATCTGCAGGGGTTCGTCTCTCCCGGTATTGGGGGTGAGGTCACGCTGTGTCTAGGAGAGCCATTACACGAAGTCCTTGGACAAGGCAGGAGATTTACTGGTAGGTATTCCAGTAGCATCTCAGGGTGTTCTGGGCTACACTCCGACACGACCTGTACCGCTTTTGGGGGTCTGACTTTTACCAACCCCTTAGGCCCGCCATGCGATGCTCATAGACGAACGGACCGGACTGTACAGATATTGTCGCCGACAGGCTCAGTAGGGTGTCAGGATGAGTTCGCTCATCGACGTCCCTTTTGGTCAATACCTGGTAGCCCGTTACGTATGGCTAATACCTCTGACGTGCTAGTGGTTAAATCCACAGCCAAAGTATTGACGAGTCTTTAGAGTCCTCCACAGACAGTTTCTCAAGTTTCGGGCGAAACGCTGTAGAAGCCTTATGGAAATATGGCAGGGTTCGATCGTATACGTACGGTATTGCACGGATCATGATCGGACAAATAATACTAGCGGGCTTTGGTTTAAGCCGGATCCTAGTACCGTACAGTGTAGATTTTGTCTTATTGCATTTGTATTCGGTCGCAATACAAATGCGGGTATGTATATACAGTCGCGGGGTTTTCCTGTAATTTATTACGGGATCAGTTTTTTGAAGTTGCCAGTTTGCATTCCGTTTCAGCCAGTTTTCCTTTCTTCCTTTCGTTGGCTGATAATTGATGGAGGGGCTAATTTGCAAATATGCAAATTAGCAATTGTGGAGGGTTTATTTGTAAATAAGGGATTATGATGATAATAGCATCTTTGATTCTCTTGTGATCATTTCCTTGCATTAATGAGAAAGGATGAGATGAGAGTTGATTTTGATATTGATGTGAGGCTTGTTTTTGGGTTATGGTCACCATTTCCTTTTCCTACACTCACCTCCCTTGTATTTTTTCCCTCCTCCACATTTTATATGGCCGGCCACTTCTTGAGGGAGAGAGGTTCATTTTTGTGTGGGGAAATTTCTTCATCTCATTCTTTGCTTGCTACAATATTCCTCACCTCTCTCCAAAGTTCATATTTCCTCCACATCATAAATGGCAACTTCAAACCCTTTTGAGACATAGCTTACTACACTCCGTCTATAGCATTCTTGGACACGTCGGCTCGCCAACTTCGTGCTCGAGTTGCCTCGGTCCAGAGGTGGGAGCCCGTAAAAGAACCCGGCGATGTGGTGCCCGTTCCGACGAGGAGATGAAGACCGGAGATTCCGCGAGGAGATCGGAGTGGAGGCCGAAGACCGAAGGACACGGATCGCTCGGTATAGCTTTCTACCCATCTTCTAGTTTGCTAGCATTAGGTTAATGGCCCGATCTGGGTTTTACAGTACACGGTAGCGCCGATTTTAAAGTAAAAGAAAAGTTTCGTTTCCGCATTTTGGCCTCGGACAGACGGCCGGGGCGCTGCCGTGCATTTACATTGGTATCAGAGCCAGGCCATTAACCTAGTCTAGCTTGCTCTAGCATGTTTAAAATTTCAATCGAACAAATATCCCAAAACCGCGATTTCAAGTGCATCAGTTTTCTGTCGAATTTTTTTTGGCTCGAAAAATTATTTTGAGTGTTTCAGAAATTCGTGTAGGCAATTTTAAGCATTCTGCAAAAAATTGGTTAGGTGATGCTACAGTGCGACCGCGGAAACGTGGCCAAACCCCTGTTGTGGCCGCGGTTCCGCGGCTGAAAAAGGTCAACACCGTACCAAATTTCTGCAGTGGCTTTCTGAGTTGAAATTGGGGTTTTTGGTATGTTCTGTTTGGGCCCAGATTTATTTTGAGTGCTACAGTTGTGCTTGGGGCCCACTTCGGGAATTTTGTCGATTGAAAATTTTAAACATGTTAGTTCACAGTATTTACATTATATCTGCGACCGTGAATGTCATTTGAACGGTAAATCCTGTCTAACTGCTATAGCCCTTTTAGACGGATTTGCGAACGTGACATTCACGTTGATGTTCTGTGTTGTGCTGTGATGTTGCGGATTTGTCGTGGTGGATAGCCTGAATGCAATGGTAGTACAGTTTGGTTGTTTATGTACATTTGATATTGCGGGGCGAGCGTCTGACATGTGGACTGCCGTTACTGCCTGTTTGTATATTATTCTTTTGGGGCACGACCGGGCTGAGGTCGATGTACCCGTTGTATGTATATTTTACTTTCTGTACTAGGATTATCCCGCGGTGGGGTGCACGGGTAGACGGGTTCTAGAGGGCAACGGGCCCGCATCTCATGGCTTTGAGACGGAGGGGGCTTCACTCTAGAATTGGCGGCCTATTCGCCGCACTCATAGGGGGTACAGGTTGACCCAGGGAGGGGTGCCCAAGTTACCGGATTCCGTGAAGTGCTGGGCGGTCCATTCACGTTGCTGAAGGGGGCTGCCTCGCTTCAGGTTTTGGCGGGTAACTTGCCGCGCCCGTAGGGGTCTAGGATTTCATTGCACAGGCTATCCACACGACCAGGGGAACGTCGGGTTTCAGCAGCGGCTCTATGAAACCCGGGGATCCCAGATATCTGTATTGTTCTGTGATACTTATCATATTTCTGTGATGTTGCATTTTATCACGCCTTGAGCGATTATTATATATTGATATATATACTAGTAGATGTTGTATATGTTTTGCACACGCGCTAGTCCAGTCCCCGCTCTGTCGTTAGTTAAGTAACCTAACGTGTGATGACGGGACCCAGTGGCGAATGCGGATGGTATATACGTACATCATTATTTTCGTTCTTTTGTGGTGTGATCAATTGATGGGACTGCATTGATTCGGATCAATACAAGCTAAACAAACCTATTCTGATGTTGTTGGAACATTTTTCTAAAAAAAAAGCTGTTATTGCAAGGGCGTTCTCTTTTGTTTTGCACAGTGGTATTCGGTTATGAATATCCAGCACCTCAGTCGATGAGGCAAGGGCCGAGATCTCTTCACCGGGAGTGGCCCCTTGGACAGAAGTTTGCGTCAGGGCAATAACTTCACTATAGTCGATTACTTTTACTTTGCATCGTGGTATTCAGTTGGAATATCCTGCACCTCATTCTAAGGGGAAAGATGTAACAACCGAGTCCTGTTCTATAAATTTCCGTTACCGTATGTGTAGTGTGTGGTATTTATTACATTTATCATGCTTTGGCTGTTACTAGTTACAGTTTACACCGACATGGCATATTCTGCATATAACAACTTAAGTCATCTAAAATTTAATTAAAAATACGTATCATGGCCTGCTCGATACCCCTAATCCTGAGGTAGCGTCCTTGCGTCGTGTTTTCGTCCCGTTCAGTGAAACGGACGTGTTTGGACGGCTACGCGCACGTGCGTGCGATCGTTCTTGGGGGTATACTTTTTAATTTTAAAATCCTTCATTTTAATTTTTAGAACCCGCCAATAATTTTCATTTTTCGAATTCAAATTTTTGGGCCCGACCCGGGCGCAATTCTGAAACATTTCGTATCGAGCCAAATTTCTAACCTTCTTAAATTCCTTTACATTCGTTTAAAATTTACTGTTCACAGCCTAAGATTTATTTTTACCAACCATTATATATATTAGATCTCTGTATAATAAAATCTTTACTGTTAACCACATATTTTTTCCTTAACAAAACAATACGAGATTAATACTCAAACCTATTAAAAATCTTTTCCAATTTTTTCCCAAACAAACTTTAATTTTCTCAGCCAATCAAAATAATTCTTTTAACCCCTGGGCCCACACAAATCCCCTCAGCCATTCCTCTCTCCTTCTCTTTCTCTTCCTCTCTCTATCTCCTCATCTCTCTCTCCCTCCCTTTTTCTCCTTCTCTCTCTTATTCTTTCTCTATCACCACACTACGAGACAAGTTTATATCTCTCTCCCTCTCTCCTTCTCTCCTCTCATTTCTCTCTATCTCTCCCATCTCGCGCCGTTTCTTACTCCTATCGCGGTGCGCGAGGATCTCGTCACCCCCCGCGTGGATCCCGTCACCCCCCTCTACAATTTCTTCTTCTTCTCCTTTTCTTTAACAGCCCATGCACGACCCTCGTCTCCACGAACCCAACTCCTCGCCGCCTTCATCACCCTAACCCTGTTCCTCGTCGATACCCTCTGCAACCCCTCATCCCCATCGTCTCTTCTCTTTCTTCCTCCCTCAAAGAAACCCACTAAACCATTGCGGCCGTAACCCAACACTGCCATCTCGTCGCCGTCGACTCCCTCTTCTCGCCGTCGCCACCTCCCTCTCCCTCTGCTCTTTCCCTCCGCGCTTTCCCGAGCACCTAACCCTGCAACAAACCTACCAAACTTCACACTAACTAAACCTTAGCGCAACCCTAACCTCTTACCCGAGCCCCTACACCATCGCCGGAGCGCCGCCGACCCTCACCAACAACGCTGCCATCCCTCTGCAATCCAGGGAGTAGGTTCGTTCCTCGATCCCCTTTGTCCTCTGTCATTTCCTTATTTTTCCAGTTCATGCATTCTTTTGCCAGCGAGAAGTTCACTGTTGTTTTCGTTTCCGGAATCCGACCGTGCCGACGATGATTTCCGACGACCCAACGAGGACCTCCGACCCGTGTGACTCTACTGAACGTCGTTAGGGTTCATTCCGTGTACCGTGCGCGCGTCGCGATATTTTCCCCGCCGACACGTAACGTTCCGTTTTCCGTTTCGCGACCCGTTGAGGCAAGTAAAACTTGCTACATGCTAATTAATATATTACATATACATTTTATGGCTCCTTAAATCCGTAGTCTAACCTTAGTACCATGATTTTCCCTTTTCATGCTCGATGTCACATTATATCATCTTATTTTCCAAACTTGAAACTTACCGTGTGCATTTACTTGATTAAACCCAATAACCACCTTTATATGTTCAAATCACATTTACCTATTGACACGGCCTATGGTATTCTCTATATAGTTTTGCTCCATCGGACACTCATGTGCATTTTTAACCTGTTTTAGCTAGGATTTCATCCGGTGAACATATTTATATATCAATGCATCCCTAAAATTTCTTAATACCTGATAACATGAGTAAACATCCATTTTAGTTATGCTGTAGTTAAGTAATGTTGACACCATCCCTTAAACGCAAAGTGATAACCATGCATCGTTACAATTTAATCAGTACCTAATTGCTTATCATATCACCTGATCTGGTTTATTGTGTTGATATAACTCATGCTTGTTCATTTATAACTATAATGATGTTAGTTTGAGTTATGAGCACCCACATAGCATTTTGTGCTTCCTGACATGACATGTTGCACTTCCTACGTGACACGACATGGTACCGCACGACTCTTGATATGTCATGACCCTTATATACACTACCCGGCTTGACCTGATGTACCATGGTTTTACCCGTTACCTGATCTTGTGTCTAATGCCAACAAACCTGACCTGTTGTCCTTACGGACCGTTCCTGTTGTCTATCCAGACAAACCTGTACCTGCCTGATCCTGAGTTGGCATTAGCTCCAGATTATTTAATACCTGACTTGAACACATATAACTTGGGGGTATGGGAAAATCAATGATGAAACCTGACTTGTAACTCGACAGTGTGCTACCTTTACCGACTAGTTTTAGAGGCTGGGCCAGCCTTGGGATGATGCTGCTGACATCATCCATCGTTATCCATTTCCTTTTAGAGTCTAGGTCAGCCTTGGGATGATGCCATGGACATCATTCATCTTTACCCTTTTTTTTAGTGCCTAGCGGCATGTCTCGGTTTCAGCCCGAGAATCTTCACCGTGATCCCGGGCACGCACGGGATACTATTGAGTTACATCGATGATTCATCAAATTGATTTCAAAGACCTTAGAGTAGAAAACCCAATAGACCAGTTTAGTTTACTCACTGCACACTACCCTTCACTGCCCTGATTTAAATTACTGTTACACATGCTTTATCATTCATGTTTATTTTTGCATTGCCTATTACCCTGCTTGCATTTTATTACTTGATGACATGACGCGCTGACGTTTGGGTTTTGCATGGCCCAGATTCCGTACCTTTGCTGCAGTCCGAGCAGGAGTACTTCAGCCAGCAGGCTGAGCAGTAAGGTTTTTGTATTAGTTAGTTCTTTTATTCCCTGCATTTCATTCCTGATGTGAGCCCGCATTATGGGACATACATTCCAGTTATTTTTGTATTGGATCTTTTGCTTCCGCACTTTTATTATTATTGACTCATGTTATCTTGGCTTATGGACATGTATTAGATAGTTATATTTTGTTCTTGATATCTCTACAGCCGTAATGTGACTGTGGATGGATACTTCCTACCCACAGGTAGCATGGTTGGCTATGTCACGTGCCCAATTCAGCGTACTCTGGGAAGCGGGGCGTGACATGGTTCTTTTGGTATCAGAGCCATAGGTTAGTGGGGTTGATTCTTTTTGTAGTTGGGTATTGTACCCAATACATGAATCAGAATACCCGTGTTTGGGAAACATGTCCTGCCACCTTGCCGTTTTACCGTTCTTGAATCAAGTCCTTCCTGGTTATATCTTTTACGGTGTGCAAACTTCCTTTGCATATCGACTCGAAACCCGATTCTTTGTTATCTCTAGGACTTAGGCGACTTGGGTGGAGTTATGTAATTGTAGCTATGATACCGCGACATAGTTACAATGCGGTACTCTATTTAAGTAACTTGGAGTTCTAGCCTTGATCTATAATTTGAATATGTTATCATGCTAATTTTGGGTGTTTTGATTTCAGGAATATGGCAGACAAGAATCTGAAGACGTACCAAAGGCGTGTTGACGAAGCCGCTATGCTTAGAGTGATACGGGGAATGCTGGAGAATCAAAAGAGGCAGACCGAGCCGATCCAGCAGCAAGCTGAATCATTTCAGGAAGGTTTGCGGACCGTTCAGCAGTCCGCGAACAATGTTGGAGTTAAGCCAATTGATCATGTACGGACCGTAGCAGATTTCAGGCATTTGGGTCCGTCTGTTTTTACTGGTTTGGAGGAGCCGTTGCCAGCGGAATAGTGGCTAGTTGACACAGAGAACTTACTTATTGCGGCACAGATTCCAGATAATAAAAGAGTGGATGTGGTGCACATTCAGTTAGTGGACTACGTCCGGGAATGGTGGCTTGTGGAAGAGACCCGCTTGCCCAAGCCGATCAAGTGGGCGGATTTTTCGAAGAGTTTCCTGGAGAAGTTCTTCCCGCGGACTGCACGGGAGGAAATGGAAGAGAAGTTCATCAATCTGAAGTAGAATAGTGCGGCCGTAGATGTACATGCTGCTGAGTGGACACGGCTCAGTAGATTCGCTGGACCTTTAGTTGCCGACGATGCAGACAGGGCAAGGAGGTTCATACGCAGCTTGGATGTGGACATCCAGAGGCAGATTGTCTCCCTGGGTTTGACCACTTTCTCACAGGTACTTACGGCAGCACGAGAGCAGCAGAGCTTATCTGGAAAGACTGGGAGTTCACAGCAGACAGCAATTACAGTACGGAAGCCGACTTTTGCACCGAACCGAGCACATGGACACAGGGGTATTCCAGTGAACCGTCGTGGCATAACACCGATGAAGAAGTCTGTTGTCGTTGACCAGAGAAAGAGCGTGACTTGTAACTGATGCCATTTACCCGGTCATGTGCAAAGAGACTGTCGAAGGAGGCAAGGGCTTTGTTTGGTTTGTGGAGCGGCGGATCACACTATCAATGCTTGTCCGTCGAAGCTTCGTACGAGGGATGAGATTCAGAAGCCTCCGCAGAAACCGTTTCAGGGACAGAAGCAGCTGACTCAAGGACCTAATCTGGCTTGAGCTTTTACCTTGACGGCCGAGGAAGCTAAGGCTTCGGGAGAAGTTGTTTCAGGTATTCTACTCGTTCATGGTTTTCCCGCATTAGCGTTGTTTGATTCTGGTGCATCCCATTGTTTTATGTCGTCCAAGTTTTTAGCTACACACTCGATTACCTGCACGACCCTGTCCAGTTTCTGGGACATACACACTGGGAATGGGAAAATCATATCTAGTAGGGAGTGTAAAGATTGTACAGTTGTTGTGTGCGGACGGGAGCTTTTTGCAGATTTCTTGGTGATTGATACGGGAAGCTACGAAGTCGTCTTGGGAATGATTTTCTTGGCACTTTCCACGCTCACATTGATTGTAGGGCAAAGAAACTAATTTTCCAGATTCCTGGACATCCCGAGTTTATCTTGACTGGAGGAAGCAGTTCTGTCGGGCCAGTCGAGTTTAGGGCTAGGCCGACAACTAATATTCTTGCAGCAATGGGGGTTGATAAAAGTGAAGAGACAGCTGTTGTTCGCGATTTTATGGACGTGTTTGAAGATATATCGGGATTACCGCCGAAGCGAGACGTGGAGTTCGCAATTGATCTTATTTCTGGTGCAGCGCCAGTATCTAAAGCGTATTATCCAATGGCACCAGTGGAGTTGGAAGAAGTCAAGAAACATGTTGCTGAATTGCTTGAGAAGGGTTGGATTCGAAGCAGTAACTCGCCTTGGGGAGCTCCAGTTCTTCTAGTCAAGAAGAAGGATGGAACGAGAAGGATGTGCATCGACTATCGAGAATTAAACCGGGTGACTATTAAGAACAAGTACCCGATCCCTCGCATTGGCGAACTTTTTGAGCAGCTTAGTGGCGCGAGGGTATTCTCGAAGCTGGATTTGCGATCCAGATATCATCAGGTCCGAGTGAAAGCAGAAGATATTTGCAAGACGGTATTCCGAACTCGGTATGGACATTACGAGTACTTAGTGATGCCCTTCGGAGTTACGAATGCTCCGGTGATATTCATGGACTTGATGAACCGAATCTTTTCACTGTTCTTGGATCAGTTTATTATGGTGTTCATTGACGATATTCTTGTTTATTCAAAGAGTTTCGAAGAGCATGCTGAGCATTTGAAGATCGCACTGCAGACGTTGAGACGGGAGAAGTTATATGCGAAGATGAGCAAGTGCGAGTTTTGGCTGGAAGAAGTAAAGTTTTTGGGGCATGTCGTGTCTGGCGATGGAATCGCCGTCGATCCAGAAAAGATTACAGCAGTTTAAGATTGGCCGATTCTAAAGAATGTTGCGGAGATAAGAAGTTTTCTTGGACTCGCCGGGTATTACAGAAGATTCGTGGAGAACTTTGCTCGTCTGGCGGAGCCGTTGACCAAGCTTACGCGCAAGGAGGTACCTTTTGTGTGGACGGATAGATGTGCATCAGCTTTTGGGACGTTGAAGCAGAAATTGATAACCACCCCTATTCTGACCGTGCCAGACAATTCCGGAGGATTGGTGATTCACAGCGACGCATCTGGGAAAGGATTGGTATACGTTTTGATGCAGCATGGGAAGGTTGTAGCGTACGCATCAAGACAGTTGAAGACCCATGAGAAGAATTATCCAACTCACGACTTGGAGCTTGCAGCGGTGATTTTCGCTTTGAAGATTTGGAGACACTACCTTTTGGGCGAAAGGGTCGAAGTTTTCACGGATCATAAGAGTTTGAAGTATGTGTTCACGCAGAAGGAGCTTAATATGAGGCAGCGTAGATGGTTAGAGCTAATGGCTGATTACGATCTTGATCTTAAGTACCATCCGGGGAAGGTTAATGTCGTACCGGATGCGCTCAGTCGGTTACCAGCAATTCAGATGTTGACTACGCATAAGGAACTCGTTGAAGAATTTCAAAGATTTGATTTGGAGGTTGTGCTACCGCATTCTTCAGGACAGTTGATACAGCTGCAAGTACATTCGTCGTTGATCGAGAATATTAAAGCAGCGCAATCGCAGGATCCTAGATTGCAAAAGTTTCGAGAACAGGTTGAAGTCGGACTACGAACGGATTTATTGATCCACGAAGATGGTTCGTTGAGGTATGGTAGCCGTTTGTGTGTGCCAAAGGGGGATATTCGTGAAGAACTTATGAAGGAGGCGCACAACTCAGCTTATTCCATACATCCAGGAGGCACGAAGATGTACCGAGACTTACGACAGCATTTCTGGTGGGAAGGTATGAAACGGGAGATTGCTCGCTTTGTGGCAAAGTGCTTGGTGTGTCAGCAAGTTAAGGCTGAACATCAAAGGGTTGCTGGTTTATTGCAACCACTTCCGATTCCTCAGTGGAAGTGGGAACATATAACCATGGATTTCATGACAGCTTTACCGCGGAGTCCAAAAGGCAACAATGCAGTATGGGTGATTGTTGATCGTTTGACCAAGGCAGCTCATTTTATTTCTTTTCGGGTTGGTCAATCAACAGAGACTTTGGCGGAGCGATACATGCAGGAGATTGTAAGATTGTATGGAGTACCGGTGAGTATCGTGTCCGATCGTGACACTCGGTTCTTATCACACTTTTGGCGGAGTTTACAGGAAAGTTTGGGGACTCGATTGAAGTTTATCACAACTTATTATCCTCAAACTGATGGTCAGTCGGAGAGAACGATCCAAACTCTTGAAGATATGTTGAGAGCGTGCATGTTGGACTTCAAGGGTTCTTAGGAGGATCATCTACATTTGGTAGAGTTTTCTTACAACAACAGTTTCCAGGCAACTATTCACATGGCTCCATTCGAAGCTTTGTATGGCCGCAAGTGTCGTTCACCGGTTTGTTGGGACGATGTCGGTGAACGAAGATTGTTGGGACCGGATTTGGTTGTGCAGACAGTTGAGAAAGTTAACGTTATTCGGAATCATATGAAAGCAGCTCATGACAGACAGAAGAGTTGGGCAGATACGTCGAGAAGACGTCTAGAGTTCGCCGTGGGTGATTTGGTATTCTTGAAGATATCACCGACAAGAGGGTTGATTCGTTTTGGAAGTCGAGGAAAGCTCAGTCCTCGATTTGTTGGACCCTTTGAGATCTTGGAGCGTGTTGGTGAGGTAGCGTATCGTTTGGCGTTACCGCAGTCCTTGACGAATGTACACGATGCGTTTCACGTATCTCAACTCCGTAAGTATGTTCGGGATGAAACGGATGTATTGAATCATTCGGAGCTGACGGTACGAGAAGACTTGACTTTTGAGGAGCGACCGGTTGAAATTGTGGATCGAAGGGAAAAGGTTCTTAAGAACAAGGTTATCCCTCTTGTACTTGTTTCTTAGGGTAATCGCTCACAAGGAGAGTCCACTTGGGAACGCGAAGATGAAATCCGGCAGAAGTTTCCTCACCTTTTCTTGTAGTTTGATTTCGTCTATCCTTTGTATTCATGGAATTTCGAGGACGAAATTCTTTTGTAGTTGGGTATAATGTAACAACCGAGTCCTGTTCTACAAATTTCTGTTACCATATGTGTAGTGTGTGGTATTTATTACATTTCTCATGCTTTGGCTGTTACTAGTTACAGTTTACACCGACATGGCATATTCTGCATATAACAACTTAAGTCATCTAAAATTTAATTAAAAATACGTATCATGGCCTGCTCGATACCCCTAACCCTGTGGTAGCGTCCTTGCATCGTGTTCTCGTCCCGTTCAGTGAAATGGACGTGTTTGGACGGCTACGCGCACGTGCGTGCGATCGTTCTTGGGGGTATGCTTTTTAATTGTAAAATCCTTCATTTTAATTTTTGGAACCCGCCAATAATTTTCATTTTTCGAATTCAAATTTTTGGGCCCGACCCGGCTGCAATTCTGAAATATTTCGTATCGAGCCAAATTTCTAACCTTCTTAAATTCCTTTACATTCGTTTAAAATTTACTGTTCACAGCCTAAGATTTATTTTTACCAACCATTATATATATTAGATCTCTGTATAATAAAATCTTTACTGCTAACCACATATTTTTTCCCTTAACAAAACAATACGAGATTAATACTCAAACCTATTAAAAATCTTTTCCAATTTTTTCCCAAACACACTTTAATTTCCCCAGCCAATCAAAACAATTCTTTTAACCCCTGGGCCCACACAAATCCCCTCAGCCATTCCTCTCTCCTTCTCTTTCTCTTCCTCTCTCTATCTCCTCAGCTCTCTCCCTCCCTTTTTCTCCTTCTCTTTCTTATTCTTTCTCTATCACCCCCTACGAGACAAGTTTATATCTCCTTCTCTCTCTCTCTCCTCTCATTTCTCTCTATCTCTCTCATCTCGCGCCGTTTCTCACTCCTCTTGCGGTGCGCGAGGATCTCGTCACCCCCCACATGGATCCCGTCACCTCCCTCTACAATTTCTTCTTCTTCTCCTTTTCTTTAACATCCCATGCACGACCTTCGCCTCCACGAACCCAACTCCTCGCCGCCTTCATCACCCTAAGCCTGTTCCTCGTCGACACCCTCTGCAGCCCCTCATCCCCATCGTCTCTTCTCTTTCTTCCTCCCTCAAAGAAACCCATTAAACCATTGCGGCCGTAACCCAACACTGCCATCTCATCGCCGTCAACTCCCTCTTCTCGCCGTCGCCACCTCCCTCTCCCTCTGCTCTTTCCCTCTGCGCTTTCCCGAGCACCCAACCCTGCAACAAACCTACCAAACTTCACACCAACCAAACCCTAGCGCAACCCTAACCTCTTACCCGAGCCCCTACACCATCGCCGGAGCGCCGCCGACCCTCACCATTGACGCTACCGTCCCTCTGCAATCCAGGGAGTAGGTTCGTTCCTCGATCCCCTTTGTCCTCTGTCATTTCCTTATTTTTCCAGTTCATGCATTCTTTTGCCAGCGAGAAGTTCACTGTTGTTTTCGTTTCCGGAATCCAACCGTGCCGACGATGATTTCCGACGACCCAGCGAGTACCTCCGACCCGTTTGACTCTACTGAACGTCGTTAGGGTTCATTCCGTGTACCGTGCGCGCGTCGCGATATTTTCCCCGCCGACGCGTAACATTCCGTTTTCCGTTTCACGACCCGTCGAGGCAAGTAAAACTTGCTACATGCTAATTAATATATTACATATACATTTTATGGCTCCTTAAATCCGTAGTCTAACCTTAGTACCATGATTTTCCCTTTTCATGCTCGATGTCGCATTATATCATCTTATTTTCCAAACTTGAAACCTACCGTGTGCATTTACTTGATTAAACCCAATAACCACCTTTATATGTTCAAATCACATTTTAACTATTGACACGGCCTATAGTATTCTCTATATAGTTTTGCTCCATCGGACACTCATGTGCATTTTTAACCTGTTTTAGCTAGGATTTCATCCGGTGAACATATTTATATATCAATGCATCCCTAAAATTTCTTAATACCTGATAACATGAGTAAACATCCATTTTAGTTATGCTGTAGTTAAGTAATGTTGACACCATCCCTTAAACGCAAAGTGATAACCATGCATCGTTACAATTTAATCAGTACCTAATTGCTTATCATATCACCTGATCTGGTTTATTGTGTTGATATTACTCATGCTTGTTCATTTATAACCATAATGATGTTAGTTTGAGTTATGAGCACCCACATAGCATTTTGTGCTTCCTGACATGACCTGTTGCACTTCCTACGTGACACGACATGGTACTGTACGACTCTTGATATGTCATGACCCTTATATACACTACCCGGTTTGACCTGATGCACCATGGTCATACCCGTTACCTGATCTTGTGTGTAATGCCAACAAACCTGACCTGTTGTCCTTACGGACCGTTCCTGTTGTCTATCCAGAAAAACCTGTACCTGCCTGATCTTGAGTTGGCATTAGCTCCAGATTATTTAATACCTGACTTGAACACATATAACTTGGGGGTATGGGGAAATCAATGATGAAACCTGACTTGTAACTCGACAGTGTGCTACCTTTACCGACTAGTTTTAGAGGCTGGGCCAGCCTTGGGATGATGCTGCTGACATCATCCATCGTTATCCATTTCTTTTTAGAGGCTAGGCCAGCCTTGGGATGATGCCATGGACATCATTCATCTTTACCCTTTTCCTTAGTGCCTAGCGGCATGTCTCAGTTTCAGCCCGAGAATCTTCACCGTGATCCCGGGCACGCACGGGATACTATTGAATTACATCGATGATTCATCAAATTGATTTCAAAGACCTTAGAGTAGAAAACACAATAGACCAGTTTAGTTTACTCACTGCACGCTACCTTTCACTGCCCTGATTTAAATTACTGTTACACATGCTTTATCATTCATGTTTATTTTTGCATTGCCTGTTACCCTGCTTGCATTTTATTACTTGATGACATGACGCGCTGATGTCTGGGTTTTGCATGGTCCAGATTCCGTACCTTTGCTGCAGTCCGAGCAGGAGTACTTCAGCCAGCAGGCTGAGCAGTGAGGTTTCTGTATTAGTTAGTTCTTTTATTCCCTGCATTTCATTCCTGATGTGAGCCCGCATTATGGGACATACATTCCAGTTATTTTTGTATTGGATCTTTTGCTTCCGCACTTTTATTATTATTGACTCATGTTATCTTGGCTTATGCACATGTATTAGATAGCTATATTTTGTTCTTGATATCTCTACAGCCGTAATGTGACTGTGGATGGATACTTCCTACCCACAGTAGCATGGTTGGTTATGTCACGTGCCCAATTCAGCGTACTCTGGGAAGCTGGGCGTGACAAAAGAGCCGAGATCCCTTCACCCGGAGTGACCTCTTTAGCAAAGGTTTTCGCCACTATATTTTTATAAAAAGCTATCCGGTTCCTTCAACGATATCAAATTCATTACGTTAAAGATTTTTCGCTAAAACCATTCATAGCCCTCCGTCGTTTCAGACGGCTTGCACGTAGTATTCATGCTATGTTTGTTGACCTTCGTCAAGGCATAGTGAATGGTAGCTGCTTGTTACCTTTCTGCTGCATAGATAGATGCGTTGGTTTGGGATAGTCGTATAGCCTTGTTGACCTTCGTCCAGGGCTTGTGCGGGTGGGTTCAAATTAACCTGGACAATGATGGGTAGAACTTGACATGCGACTTATGATTTGTTGACCTTCGTCAAGGTCATAAGAACATGGGGTAAAAATCACATCGGGAGTTTCTAAAGAAACTGAAACTTGCCAGATATGCGCATACCTTCTGGAGTGTGATAACGTGAGTGGATTCCATCATGTTATCATGCGATGATAGTTGGATCCCGATTCCCACTGATGAGTTGGTTTACTCCTCGGGTGATCCCGACTAATTCTTCTTTCAGGTTTGGAGGAGAATTTGAGGTTACAGCGGGAGGTTTCCTGATTAGATAAAGTGATAACCATTCTGATCTAGGTTAGAGTGCACGCCGAGTGTTTCTTTTCTCTCTCTCTTTGGCAGCGACCATGGCCCGACCCTTGACTATGACTCAGTGACCAAGATTAACCGAACCTTCTTATAAGACTGGCTTTTGGATTGTCTGAGTTGCAGACCTCATTGCCACTCCTACTTTTACCCTTTTCTCCAGGACACCCCGTATTACTATGAACGTCCACTTCCATCGGATAAAACCATCGTATGGTTATATATGAACTCGAAGGAATTAATTCGAGGATGGTTTCCGGTCCTGGAGAAAACGAATAGGACTATTCAGTTGTCTTTTCCTTTTACCTTCTCTCAGGTTGCGAGTGCTCCTTGGTTTAGGACGGTACACCTATTACGCTAATTAGATAGTCTTCATCCAAACCATAGGCAGGTGCCGAATGGTAGGGAATGAAGAAAACCATTTAGCCTAAAAGGTGTACAGAAGGTATTAAGTAAAGACAAATAAAGGGATTAGTAAGAGGGCAAAGTAAACTGCGACTGCTATTCACGACCAAACCGAGTATTTCATCGCCACTCCTATATCACCTTTGTATTTCTCCAGAACACTCCATATCACTACGAAGATCCACAGTTTATTGGATACTCCATCATATGGTTATATACGAACTCGAAGGAACTTGTTCCAGTTCGGGGATGGATTCTGGTTCAGGAGAAATAGGAATAAGGTTTATTTAGTTGTCTTTTATCTTCACCTTCTCTCGCATTGCGAGTGCTCCTAGGATTAGGACAGTACACCCATTATGCTTATTGGATAGTCTTCTTCCAAACCATAGGCTGGTGCCGAACGGTAGGGAAGGGAGAAAACCATTTAGCCTAAGAGGGCGTACATAAGGTAATGACTAAAGACATATAAAGGGATTTGGAGAGATGGCAAAGAAATATACGGTTACAGTTGTGAATCTGGATAATGGAAGAGGCAGTACTAGGAATACCAGGATACCCCTACGAAACATTTCAATATTTCAGTTTCACTGTATACTGTTAAAAGAAAACTGATTTCCCAATTAGTCCTTGCTCTAGGGTATGTATTTACCAGGTTTGATTCTCACATCTGTATGGTTTTACAGATGATGAGTGGGAGTAAGTTATTGGGAATTAGGTGATCATCCTCATTATATCGGGATTTGTTGTAATTGGTGATATTTGAGGAAATCACCTGGGTTGTTTGCCGGACGGCAAATATTTGGTTTTGAATATCCGTTGTAATGCACCAATTTCAAATCGATATATCTGTACGTTTATTTTTATAAAGTGAGATATAAATTTTTGAAATTATGTCTATGACATTTACCTATATCAGTGGATGGTTAGGTAAGGAGCATTAAACAGCAGTGTAATTCTTCTTAACCATAAGTACAGTTTTCATCCTACGATACACAGGGAATGAGTTATTAGACTCAGGGGACTTATACAGAGTATTGTATATTGTCCAGTGTCCATGAGGACAGAGGGTTGGTACTCGTACTGTATTCTATTTACTTGTGACTTCTCTAGTTCTTAGACATGTGTTTCGTAGAAATACAAGGTCCAAGTTTTGAGAACTTATAGGTATATGAATAAAGTAGAGAACCAGGTGTTGCAAGTATCGGGATTCTTCAAAGTGATCGAAGATGTAGATACTTGTTTATGGTATTCAGTTGATAGTAATGGTTTTGAGAAACTTGCTTCTCTTTCAGGTTACTCATAATTGGAAGTACTCCTAAGTTGAGTAATGCTGATCGTCCTCTCTCCATTTAGTTGACATGCACTGGAGACAGTTTCATGATTTGAATATGGTTCCAATTAAATCAGTGCCTCTGTTTCTATATTGGATATATAATAGTTCATATCTTAACATTGTTAAGGTACGGGGAGTTGTCCGGTTTATGCTTAAAACCAGACTCTGGACAACTCAAGGCACGTTTCTGTAATGGCTGTTTGTGGGTTGACCCAGGCTATGACGAGGGTTGATTTTCTACCATATGGAAGATCAATAGTGATATTGTTCTTGAATCGCCACAGTTTTAATAAAATTGATTTTTTTTTCAGAAAACAGTAGTGGGAGTATGGTAGAACTGGAAGTGATTCCAGAACCGCAAACGATTACTGAAAATTTGATAAGAACCTAAAGATTCAATCTGGTTTGACATTCCATTGGCCACTCCATGGTGGGTAACTTCAGGCACCCGAGAGGTACTCCGGTAGCCTCAAGGACGGTGACAGGGAGGTTCTTGTTTACCCAGACTTGCCATTGCTGTTGTTCCAGACTGTGAGACCCGGCAAGGGGATGAGTATAGCGTCGTTCTGAACTAGCTTTAGAAGTGCACGTGTATATGACTCTGCCAGAGAGTTGTCGTAGTCAGTGGGAGCAGCGGAAGCATAGTGGGCAAGTAGCTTATGTCTATTTATGGACTAAAGCAGTTATAGCGGGATAGATCATCTATTTCTGATGTGACAGTCATAGGTTTGGCTTCATCAGAATAGGAGATGGATCTGTTAAGAAGGTAGTAGGGTGTGATGTCCTGGTATTTGGATGACATACACAGAGTAGGAAGTGAAATTCCTATACTATGATCGGTTATACTTTGGTTGTCAAACAGTAGTTTCTCCAGATAGGACTTGGATATTATATCAGATATTCTGGTTACTAGATCTATGAGTTTAGATCTAGATTTGGGTAGTTTCCCAATCAGGGTACTTAGACAGCATTCTAAAGATGTTTTAGAATAGACGACTCCTAGCACGGTAGTGTACCTACAGGTGATGGAGTCACCCTCTCTAAAGGTGTCTTACAGACGAAAGGGGAGAGGGATGTGCATGATTGGCAGATTACTTGCTTAGGCAATTGAGTCAATCATGAGATGTCAAGTATCACACTAGATGTTGTTTTTGCACGAGATGCAGTAAGTTGATATTAATCCAATCCTGGAGAAACGATCAGAAGCAGTTTTAGAACATAAGTTGATATTTTAGGGAAATGATAACGGCAGCCCCCTTTGGGAGACAGTTATCATTCCAGGGTTCCAAGGTGACCTGGATGACAGAGTGACTGTCAGAGTTATAGTTTTCCCTCTGACGAGGGGCAGTAGTTTGGACAGATGCTCCAAGCGGATACTGAGGGAAGCATGGCGCAGGATACTGATTGGTTTCAGTTAACGATACAGTCTAAGAAGTTTGGATTTGGAGTTCATTTATGAACCAGGTCCCATCAGATATCCAGACATGCTCTAAGACAGGTATTGCTCATTTCGGAAGATGGCTTTATCCGTGAACTTGAGATAAAGAGAGACATAGAAAGAAACATCAGGGTGGATCCACTCACTGAGGCTATTCCTCGAATGCAATAGTTTCGCAAACGAGATTTATGAAACTGATTAGTAGAGGAGTTGGGTGTTCGGTATCACACGGGCTGTGAGTATGCGACATCGCAATAATTAGCCTTAAGTGCAAGTGGGAGATTGTTGGATATAGTGCCCTCAGAGTCAATTATTGGATCGCAGGCACGTGATTGCAATGACTGAGGGAGGACCTATACCGGTAGGACAGTCTTACTCGAGATGATAGTTTGCTATCTGGTTTATCTTTATCATCGTGTACTGCTTTAGGTGACCATATAGGTCACTATTGCGCGTTGATAGAGCCCTTAGGATTCTTGCTTGACGACCAGCAGTATGATGGCGATCATATACGTGGGAGTTGGGGTCTATAAGCACATCCTTAAAAGGTCCCTAGTCGTGGGAGTTTTCGAGGCAGGGTATCGATACTCCAGAGTAGATTAGTGTATACAGTCGAGACCCGACGAGGGGCGGTGGCCGGTCTCACAAGCCATTGGTGTCAGTTGGATCACCTAAGATGTATATAGGTGCTCATTGGGTTATGAGTACACCGGACAGGACTCGCCGGGAACCTGCTAGTTGGGATTATACCAGACGTCAGATAGCAGTTCCCTGGTGACATGTGTATAGGTTAGTTCATCGACCTGAGATCGTCATTTATCTCATGTGAGTTCCCACTGTGCTTTGATTACTACCCTACCACTGTTCAAAGGAGTCGTGAAAACAGGTTTTAGTTGGGTACAGTTCCGAGCCATATGGAGGAAGTGAGCGGATCTGCAGGGGTTCGTCTCTCCCGGTATTGGGGGTGAGGTCGCGCTGTGTCTAGGAGAGCCATTACACGAAGTCCTTGGCCAAGGTAGGAGATTTACTGGTAGGTATTCCAGTAGCATCTCAGGGTGTTCTGGGCTACACTCCGACACGACTTGTACCGCTTTTGGGGGTCTGACTTTTACCAACCCCTTAGGCCCGCCATGCGATGCTCATAGACGAACAGACCGGACTGTATGGATATTGTCGCTGACAGGCTCAGTAGGGTGTCAGGATGAGTTCGCTCATCGACGTCCTTTTTGGTCAATACCTTGTAGCCCGTTACGTATGGCTAATACCTCTGACGTGCTAGTGGTTAAATCCACAGCCAAAGTATTGACGAGTCTTTAGAGTCTCCCACAGACAGTTTCTCAAGTTTCGGGCGAAACGCTGTAGAAGCCGTATGGACATATGGCAGGGTTCGATCGTATACGTACGGTATTGCACGGATCATGATCGGACAGATAATACTAGCGGGCTTTGGTTTAAGCCGGATCCTAGTAGTGTACAGTGTAGATTTTGTCCCATTGCATTTGTATTCGGTCGCAATACAAATGCGGGTATGTATATACAGTCGCGGGGTTTTCCTGTAATTTATTACAGGATCATTTTTTGAAGTTGCCAGTTTGCATTCCGTTTTAGCCAGTTTTCCTTTCTTCCTTTCGTTGGCTGATAATTGATGGAGGGGCTAATTTGCAAATATGCAAATTAGCAATTGTGGAGGGTTTATTTGTAAATGAGGTATTATGATGATAATAGCATCTTTGATTCTCTTGTGATCATTTCCTTGCATTAATGAGAAAGGATGAGATGAGAGTTGATTTTGATATTGATGTGAGGCTTGCTTTTGGGTTATGGTCACCATTTCCTTTTCCTACACTCACCTCCCTTGTATTTTTTCCCTCCTCCACATTTTATATGGCCGGCCACTTCTTGATGGAGAGAGGTTCATTTTTGTGTGGGGAAATTTCTTCATCTCATTCTTTGCTTGCTACAATATTCCTCACCTCTCTCCAAAGTTCATATTTCCTCCACATCATAAATGGCAACTTTAAACCCCTTTGAGACATAGCCTACTACACTCCGTCTACAGCATTCTTGGATACGTCGGCTCGCCAACTTCGTGCCCGAGTTGCCTCAGTCCCGAAGTGGGAGCCCGTAAAAGATCCTGGCGATGTGGTGCCCGTTCCGACGAGGAGATGAAGACCGGAGATTCCGCGAGGAGATCGGAGTGGAGGCTGAAGACCAAAGGACACGGATCGTTCTGTATAGCTTTTTACCCATTCTTCTAGTTTGCTAGCATTAGGTTAATGGCCCGATCCGGGTTTTACAGTACGCGGTAGCACCGGTTTTAAAGTAAAAGAAAAGTTTCGTTTCTGCATTTTGGCCTCGGACAGACGGCCGAGGCGCTGCCGTGCACTTACACTTAGCACCTAATAAAAATTAAAATTTGGCATACTTGATGCCTCTAGAACCCCTTGGTGGTGCTAAGGTCGACTTTCATGGTATCAGAGCGAGGCTAGAACATTTGGGTAAGTCGTTACGATGTTAAAGTGTTCGAACTGTTTCGAAACCCGCAAAATTTCAAACTTTCTGTCGAATTTTTCAAACGTTGGAATTTTCGTAATTAAAAATATCCCAAAAAATCGTGCAGGGTATTCTATGGAGCCCCAAGAAATTTGGAGCCCTAATTCCTCTAAATCGCCGCGGAACCACCGTCAAAACGCTTGTTTGGCCGCGGTTCCGCCGTCGTTTTGTGGAGTTAAGAGTCCATTTTTCTTGTGCTGCTCCATGGTGTCATTTAGCACTTTATGGTTGTTTTTAATTCTGCTCAAGTTGTTGAGCTCTCTGGATTTTGTGGATGTTTCATAAACCGATCGAAATGTTTAGCGTCGTATAGATCTTGATGATGTGTGATATAATTATTAGAATCCAGATTAATTAGTTTTATGAAAACTAGTTAGTATATTGTAAAGCTAGCCGTTTAGTCTCAATTGATCGATTGCCATGAAGTTTTGATTCGGATATTCGGATCAAAACTCCGTCGCAATTGCGTATTGTACGCGATCACTAAGCCGGGAATCTTGTTGAATTATCCGACAACCAATTGAAAAGAGTTTTCAATTTGAAACTAAAATGCAAGTTTTACATGTTAGGCATGAAATCCAGAATATGAGATATTCCGGGTTTATGATGTCTAAGGATATTGCGGATTCTAATCATTGTAGTTTTCTATTTCTTTTCTACGACCATAAGTGTAATATGTGGGGTATCCCAATCTCGTTGCTATATGTCAAAGAGTTTTCGGGATACGTATATTTACTTACGTTGATGACATGAGGTGTTATGTGTTCTGTTGATATGATTCATTGGATCGTCGTGATTGAATAGCCGGGGGTTTTATGTGAGTTGAGAGTTTTTATATTTTCATTCATGTAAAATTCAATGTAATATCCTTTTATTGCGACACTTCTGGGTTGAGGATGCAGCCACCATTGTTGTATATTACTTACTTTTCCGTATTAGGATAGACCTAAGGTGGGGAGCATAAGTAACCGGGTTCTAGAGTCCAGTGGGAGACCATCTCAAGGAGTTGAGAACGGATTTCCTAACTCTAGAATTGATAGGGTTACTTGCCGCTCTCGTAGGGGTCTAGAGATGTGGATTTGGCTATTCATCACGACTGTGGAATCCGTGTTTTACATTATTGGCTAAATTTAAAACACGGATAACCTAGTATATCCAATATTTCATATGTTTCTTCTGCTGCTTGATTCTGTGATGTTGATCATATAACCGCGTGAGATGAATGTAATATTATATATATGATATATAATAAACGTTGCTTATGTTTTGCACCCGCGCTAGCCCAGCCCCCGCTCCGCCGGTAGTTAAGTAACCTAACGGTGCATGATGGGGCCCCGTGGCGAATGCGAATGGCATAAGCGTATGTTCTATTTTCGTTTCATTTTTCTGTGATGTCTAGGAAACATTAATTGATGAGATTTCATTAATGAGATTAATGAAAAGAAAGAAACCAAAAGATGTCGTAGAATCAAATTTCAAAAAGGGTACCTTTAGTTTTTGCTTTGTATAGTGGTATTCCTTGATGAATATCTAGCACCTCATTCGATGAGGAAAGAGCCGAGATCCCTTCACCGGGAGTGACCTCTTTAGAAAAACTAGCAAATGCTACAACACACTCGGTTTTTTTTGATTGCTTTTCTAGTTCTTGCTTTGTATAGTGGTATTCCGAATATCCTACACCTCATTCGATGAGGAAAGAGCCGAGATCCCTTCATCGGGAGTGACCTCTTTGGCGAAACTAGCAAAAGCCTAAAAACACTCCTTTTCTAAATCACTCAATTCTACAACGATATCAAGTTCATTACGCTCATGGTTTTCTTAAAAACCTGCGTAGCCCTCCGTCATTTCAGATAAGCTCTAGTTTAGTATTTGTGCTACGGTTGTTCGGCTTGCGTCAAGGCGTAGTGTGTGATAGCTGAATTAGTGTTTATCTGCAGCATGTGATGCGATTGGATTAGGGTAGTCGTACGACGTTGTTTGTCCTTCATCAAGGGTCGTACGGGTGGATTTAATTCAATCAAGAAATGAACGGGTTGAACTTGACTAGCGCCTTATGGGTTGTTTGGCCCGCGTCAAGGTCATATGACGTTAGGGGTAAAAACCATTATCGGGAGTTTTAAGTGTTGAAATTTGCAATGAGATTGCATACCTTCTATGAGATAGTTTGTCACGCCCCGCTTCCCAGTATACGGGCAGAGGACGCGACGAACCCGCTACGTATTTACTCTGAAGTAAACACGCTAAGCGTATCTAAGCAATATAAAATGCAATGTACACAAGAGACAGGATGTAAATGAATAACAACTTTATTTATTAACATTCTTTTTAAAATATATCTGAAAAGTAAATACATGGAATGGAAAGTAATGCCTAAATAGTGGCATAACAGAAATGGAAAATACAGAATATAAATGTGTACAAGGAATCTAAAGCTCTGGGTCGAAAGCTAGCTAGTCCAAATCCTCGCTGGTGGGCTCGATCTCCACCGAGTCCGAAACACCTGACAACATTCCAAAGAAAAGAAAGAGAATGTCGTCGGCTTACAAATTGCTCGGTAAGTCCCAAGGGTAAGTAGGGACAAAATAGATAGAAAGAGAATGCAACTTTTAAAGTTGTATTATATTGTTAACGCTGTTGTTTGTAGCTTGGTATAGAAGATGCCAGTATATACGAGAGGAGTTTCACTTTCTCCGGAGAGGTATAGGGAGCCTAAGGAACCATTCAACCATGGTACAACGGCAATTGAATTCAGGTTAGGTGTGTTATGGTTACAGTTTCGTGCCACTTCTAACACCTTCCGTACCAGTCTACCCCTTATTAACCCCGCGATGTCTTGATTGTATTGATGTATTGTTTGAATTATATATTGTATATAGATGGATAGCTTGTCGAAACCATGATATCAGTAAATGGATGTAACTGGAGAATCATGTAGATGGATATATATCCATGGTTCGGTTCAGTCAACATAGATTGAATAGATTGAATATATGGATTCATGGATTTATGTTGAATTGTAGTTTGTACTTGAATCATATTCAAGTCAGATTAATTATATCGAGACTCAGTCTGGTCAAACAATTAGAAAAGAAATTGAATCCTGAATTATGTTTTGGTGCTATTGGTAACTGCTGCACATGGACGACAAGATTTGTGTCTTTTTCAAAGACAATTACCGTGTTGATAACACCGTTTGTTAAGTTGTCTACCTTAAATAGGCAAGCACCCATATCTCCGGCTCCCTGAGGCTCAAGAGACTGGTCCCGCTTAAACCTATGTTTACTAGGGTCCTTATTGTAATTTAGTATAACTTGAGGGTTTTTTATGTAAAAATAGTTTTGTTATATTTTCAAAATACACCTCATGTATTTTATTATCGTCTTTAGAGTTTTCATAGATGTATATTTTATCAATGTGACATTTTTAGTGAATAAAACCTAATTTCATAATATATGGTATTTATTTGTAATATTAGATTTGTATGGTATTTTGTTGTAAATGAGATATTTTTCTTGAATTTTGGAAATGTGGAATATTATAAATATTAAAAATAGATATTTTGATATTAATTACATATATATATATATATTTATTAAAAATATAAATTTTATTTATAATAGAAATAACATTTTCTAAAGAAAATTGTATTTTAAATCTTTCGAGATCGTATGCTCCTTGCGGAGGTCTGCATTTCACTCTACTAGGCCTGAGGATGTGCGATAATCCGCACCATCCCGAATGGATTCCCCGAAATGGGTTGTAGAGGCACAATTGCAAAGATTTGTTAAAATATACATCTTGTAGAAAAATGTTTTTTTATAAGTCGGAGGTAGTTATGTGTAAAGTCATATTTTTCCCCAAATCCATGTTTCCAAATTCCATCGTGCTATGTTACATATGAGTGTTGTGAGGAGGTAGGTCATTACCTCATGAGTTTTCTAAGGTAATACAGTTAAAAGGTATAAACATGTCTATATGAAATATAAAGGTATTTTAATTAAAAAATGGAATAAAACTTGCTACGGTTATTATTTTGATATCAAACTTGTTCTATTGTCTTCGTTAATGTTTAATGGTCATGACATAAGAGTTTGGTATTATTGTGTTTAAGAAAAAATAGAACTTTTTAAGGTAAAACCGAATCAGAAGTCGGATTAACTCTGCTTCCGTCGGGTTTTAGTTTTGAATGTTTTTAGAAAAGAGAAAAGAAGAAGAATTAAGGACTTACAGGTTATTAGACTAGAAGAGAGATGGAGGAAGAAGTAGGAGGTGCCGGAGCGTCGTTTCGTTATCGGAATCTCCTTGGATCGTCGTCGGAAGTTCGTCGGAGTTTCGCCCTTTGCTAACTCCACTTGCACACAAAAAGTCTTGGGAATTTTCTTGAGAGTTTGGGCAGGGATTTGTGAGTGAGGAGGGGGGTGATTTGAGGGTGGTATTTATAGGAAAAATTAGGGTTTTAGGGTAGTGAAAGGGTGTGATAAAAATTGTATTTAAATTTGCATTAAAAAGGATTAAAATGGGGTATTTTAATTCTCTGATTAATTGCAGAGAATTTAAACAGTGCAGGGGAGTGGGGTAGGCCAAAGGGTGCAAGGGTTAAAGAAAAATTAGGATCGGTCCGAGTTGACCCAGCGGCGTCGGCCGAGTCAAGCGCTTCGCTGGCCCGAGTCGGGCGAGTCGAGGCCCGTCTTGCTGCCACGTGTCCCTGACAATTGGTCTAGCCTCGTGGTCACGTTTGTTTATTCTGTAACTTACTCTATTACATGTAGTTCACGTGTAGACTCTTGGGCTTCTAAAAGATTAAAAGAATTTTAATTAAAAAAATGTGTGGTTGATAGGATTTGAACTCTGGTGCTTTGGTTCAGCAGTGCAAGGTCTTACCAATGAGCTACAAGCTCCTTCTTGCTGTTCAAAAGCAAATAAAACTTATAACTTGTGCTCAGGCTCAAGTACCCCTTTCTGTATTTTTTGAAAAATTTATACAGAGAGTTTAGGGTTGTTACATAGTTGGATCCCGATACCTACTATGAGTAAGAGTTACTCCTGGGAGAGTTTTGCACTTTACAATTAGCCGATCAAGTAGGTGTCTAGAAAGGTGTTAACGGGATTACGCCCCTGGAAAAACGAGATTTATTTTAATTAGGTCCGTGCGAAAGCATGGGGAACCTCCCTCAAAGTACCGACACTGGTCTGGCCGAACGATTGGTGAACTTGTAGGGTGTAATTAATCCCGGCTAATCTTACCTTTTAAGGTTTGAAGGAAGATTTGATTAAAAACAGTGGGAGCCATCCTGATTAGATAAGATAATAACCAATCTAATCTTGCAAAGAGCATACGCTAACGCGTTTCCTTCTCTCTCTCTCTCTCTCTCGGCAGCAGCCAATGTCACGCCTTAATCAAGATAATAATATAGATGTATTGATCGAACCCTCTTTTTATACAGGGCTAGGGAATGTTGGTCCCTCTCCATCTTATGAGTGTCATAAGTCTGAGCAAGGGATAGGGGAATATCAGGATTCCCGCGCCACCCGTACGAAGAAACGTCATATTGATGCATCTTCTTCAGTGTTCGTTACCGAGAACTGTTTCTTAGTTTGTTCTACGTCCTGGGTATTGGATACCGGATCAGGATCTCACGTATGTAATTTTTTATATGGGCTAAAGAAAGGTAGAGAACTGGGAAAGGGTGATAAAACCCTAATAGTAGAGAATGGTGCAGTTGTTGCAGCAAAGGCAGTTGGCGATTATCACCTTGTATTACCAACTGGTAATACATTGATTCTGAATGACTGTTACTACGTACCAAAGATGATGTGCAACATTATATCGGTTTTTTTGCTAACTAAAGAAAGGTATAATCTCACATTAGAGGATAATATTATGAACATTTTTCAGAATTAAGATCTGGTACGTTATGTAACGGTATATACGTTCTTAATCAAAGTACAGTTCTTAACGTACAGAACACAAATAAGAGGAAAAGTTTAGAAATGAACGAAACCTTCTTGTGGCACTGTAGACTAGGTCATATCAATACGACAAAACTGGCTAAGTTGCATAAAGATGGATATTTGAATCCGTTCAAATTTACATCTTATGAAACTTGCCAGTCATGTCTCAAAGGCAAGATGACCAAAACTCCGTTTACTGGACACAGAGAAAGAGCTAGTGAACTCTTGGGACTGATACATAGTGATGCATGCGGTCCTATGTCTACACATGCCAGGAATGGTTTTTCGTACTTTATTACATTCACTGATGATCTCTCAAGGTTCGGACATGTGTTCTTGTTGAAACACAAGTCTGAAGTTTTTGAGAAATTCAAGGAATATAAGTGCGAAGTAGAAAACCAGACAGCAAAAGTATTAAAATCCTACGATCTGAACGGGGAGGAGAATACTTGAGCGGGGAATTCCGAGACTATCTAAAAGAGAATGAGATTCTCTCTCAGCTTACTCCTCCGTATACACCACAGCAAAATGGTGTGTCGGAGAGGAGGAATCGCACCCTATTAGATATGGTGCGCTTTATGATGAGTGTTGTTGAGTTGTCTATTTCTTTTTGGGGTTATGCACTTGAGACAGCTGCAGACCTATTGAATATGGTTCCCACCAAATCTGTGCCTGCCACTCCATATGAGATATGGAAAGGAAAGAGACCATACCTTAATTATGTTAAGATATGGGGTTGTCCGACCTATGTGAAAACACAAAATAAAGACAAGCTCGGGACAAGGTCAGTTCTGTACATTTATAGGATATCCCAAACATTCGCAAGGGTATATCTTCTACCACTCCGAGGAACAAAAGGTGTTTGTTTCTCGACATGCCACCTTTTTAGAAAAATGTTTTCTTATGAAAGAAATTAGTGGCAATGAGGTAGAACTGGAAGAAGTTCCAGCAGCACAGACTGCAACTGACGATTTGGTGGAACCAGAGGATCCAATAGTGCCCAACGAACCCCAGCCACTCCGCAGATCTAGTAGGGTTCCTTATCCACCTGAGAGAACTAAGATTTTCTCGTAGACGGTGGGAGCGAGGATTGCATCATGGAAGATGATGACCCGACTAGTTTCGAGCAGGCCATCACAAGTGGGGACTCTGTGAAATGGCTGGATGCTATGAGATCCGAGATGGAATCCATGTACACCAACCAAGTGTGGACTTTGAAAGTTGCTCCTAAAGGGGTAAAACCCATTGGGAGCAAGTGGATCTTCAAAAAGAAGATAGGTGTAGATGGAAAAGTTGAGACATTCAAAGCTAGACTTAGCAAAAGGTTTTCGTCAACGACCTGGTGTCGACTATGATGAAACTTTTTCTCCTATCGCTATGCTGAAGTCCATCAGGATTCTACTTGCTATTGCTGCATACCATGACTACGAAACCTGACAGATGGACGTCAAGACCGCTTTTCTAAATGGTGATTTAGAAGAGAGCGTGTTCATGACATTGCCAGAGGGCTTCGTAGACAGTGGCAGCAGTGGAAAGGTATGCAAGCTGCTTAAATCCATCTACGGATTAAAGCAGGCGGCGCGGAGTTGGAACATCTGTTTTGATGAAGCTATCAAAGAGTTTGACTTCATCAAAAATATAGATGAACCTTGTATATATAAGAAGGCTGTAGAGAGTAAGGTGGTCTTCCGCGTATTGTACGTGGATGACATACTCTTGATAGGAAACGATGTTCCTATGCTACACTCGGTCAAGCTCTTCTTACCACTCAAGTTCTCCATGAAAGATCTTGGTGATGCCTCCTACATTCTGGGGATAAAGATCTATAGAGATAGATCTAAACGGATATTGGGATTGTCCCAATCGAGGTACATAGACACCATACTAAAGAGGTTTAGTATGGAAGATTCCAAGCGAGGTAATGTACCCGCTTGTTTAGGAACCACTCTCTCCAAAGAGATGTCCCCAATACTGATTTGGAGAGGGCTCGCATGCAAGGGATACCCTATGCTTCGGCAGTAGGCTCTATCATGTATGCGATGTTATGTACCAGAACGGATGTAACTTATTCACTAGGTGTAGTGAGCAGGTATCAATCAGATCCTGGAGAGAAACACCAGACAGCTGTGAAGAACATTCTTAAGTACTTGAGAAAGACTAAAGAGATGTTCTTGGTGTATGATAACGGTGAACTCCAAGTGGAGTCCTTTACCGATTCGGGCTTCCAGAGTGATAAGGATGACAGTAAGTCGATCTCGGGTTTTGTCTTTACCCTCAACGAAGGGGCGGTGTGTTGGAAGAGATCCAAGCAAGACACCGTAGCAGACTCAATGATGGAGGCTGAATACATCACTGCCAACGATGCTGCCAAAGAAGCTGTCTGGATGAAAAAGTTCATTGCTGAGCTTGGTGTGGTTCCATCCATTGAACATCTAATACCTGTGTATTGTGATAACAATGGAGCTGTGGCTTTGGCCAAGGAACCCAGGTCCCATCTGAGATTCAGAAATATTCTGAGGCGGTATCACCTGATCAGGGAGATAGTAGATCGCCGGGAGATCGAGGTCGGGAGAGTTGACACGAAGGACAACATAGCGGATCCACTCACAAAGGCCCTCCCACAGATACAATTTGAGAGACTTTTTGGGATGTTGGGTATGAGATACTACAACACACGGCCTTAGTGCAAGTGGGAGATTGCTAGTTATATGTATGCCCTAGAGGCCATTATTGTACATGTGATGTATATTATAGTGGATGCTTGGACATATATAGAGGACTTTCTTGCTCGACATGATAGTATGTTATCTGGTTACTCTTTATCTTAACATGTTGACTGGTATTCATTACTGTCTTGCTCTCACATGTTGATAAAGCCCTTAGGATATATACTTGGCTACCAGGATTATGATGAGATCATACTAGTGGGGCCGGGGTGGTCCACAAGTACATCCTTTAATCAGTTCATAGTCATGGGAATATCGAGATCATGGCATCGATATTCCAGTGTAGACTAGTGTGTAAGTTTCTTGTCCCTTAGAGGGTGATGGTTGATCCCATAACCATTTGTGTGTGACATCAAAGATTGTACACAGGTGCTCATTGGAGAATGGGTACACCGAACAAGACTTGCCAATGACTCCTATATGGTAGTATACTTATCGTCAGATAGCAGTCCTCTGGTGACACTGGTACAGGTTAGTCTGTAGACCCGAGATCGTCATAGAGTCTTGTGTGGCTCCCACTGTGCTTTGATTTCCTCCTTACCACGGCTCAAAGGAGTCGTGCAAACAGGTGGATTTTGGGTACAGTCTCGAATCACATGGAGGCAATGAGCGATAGGAAGGGTTTCGTCTCTCCCGGTATTGGGGGTTGATGTTGCGCTATGCTCGATTGGCTATAACTGGAAGTCCCTGGCCAGGGCTGCTGCTGAGATTTACTGATAAGAGTTATCAGTAGTTTCTCAAACCGTTATAGGCCAGACATCGGCATGACTTATCACGTTACTGGGGACTAACGTTTACCACCCCTAGACATGATATGCGACATATCGGACGAAGAGACCGGACTGTACGGTAGTGTTACTGATGGGCTTCATAGAGAGTATGGACGAGCTTGCTTGTTGATCTTCATATCGCTCAATACCCGGATAGCCGTTACGTCCAGTTAGTACTGCTGACGGCTTGTAGGTGACTGACGTGATCATCACCTATTGCTGGCATATTGACGAGTCTTTAGAGTCCCACACAAAAGTTTCCTGGTTCAAGGGAAATGAAGTAGGACACATATGTGATATGTGTGTGGGCCTGATTAAATATGAGTATGTGATACCGTATTGTAATCTGGCAGTTATCTGTTATTGGTCAGGTTATATATGATATAACCGGATTATCGAATCAAGTGTTGGTTTGATAATGTGATATTCAGATTAATAATATTATTCAGTTATATGTGATATAACCGGATTATTAGATCAAGTGTTGATTTAATAATGTGATATATATTATATGTGATATAATTATATCTTAACTAATATTATTAGCTCACTAATTGCTTTATATATGTATTAATGTATATTTGATATATATATATATATATATATACACACACACACACACACACACACATTATGAAGCATGCCATGTTTTTCTATTTTTAGAAAATAGAAAAATGAGGTGTGGAATGGGCAAGGCATGGGTTTATTATTTGTATATTAGTCTTGACTCACTATTCAAGCATGGTTGCAATTTAGAATTACAATTTTATTCCATGCTTGAATGAGTGAGGAGAGAGAGAGCCATTTGAGTTTACTCTCATCTTTTTTTCTTCATGCCTTAGCCATTCATGAGCTCTTGCTTCCTCTTACTCTCTACAATTTTCTCCACCTCACTTCCAAGTTCAAACCCTCACATGTGATGTGAATCATTGAACTTGAGAAAATCTTAGAGAGAAAATTAAACCCCTACTTCACCATCACACATTAGATTAGCAATTTGATGTGGAGTGTTGCCTTCACTAATGAGATTAGTGAAGGGTTAGCTTGAGCTTGTGGACTTCTGGTGGATCGTCTTTGGCGCGAAGATCTACGAGGAGGTTCGTTCAACTCGAAGTGGAGTCTAGAGGAGTCAATAGGACTACTACAAGAAGCTTAAGAATAGAAGGACTTGATCCTATAGGGTATAACTTTTCTTTTCTCTCTAGTTGTTCACATCATTAATCTAAACCCTAATAATCTAGTGGTGATCTTGCCAGTCTAACTTAGTTCCTAATAAAAATTACAATTTGGCATGCTTGATACCTTTAGAACCCCTTGGTGGTGCTAAGGTCGACTTTCAGCTTAGCCCCTACACTGGGAGTTGTACTCCCGATTGACTTTTGGAGTTGAACCCCTGACAAAGAGAATAAAGGGGCATAGCCCCTGCACTGGGAGTTGTACTCCCAAAAAGAAAAATTTATTATTTTTCATAAATATATATATATATATATATATATATATATATATATATATATATATATATATATATATATATATATATATATATTGAGGAGTTAAACTCCTAAGAAATTTTTGGAGCTGATGAAAGGGGATCCCTTTATTTTCCTTTGAGCCCTGGATCTTCCCCAAAATGGGATTTTTGGAGGCGAGGCCTCCTTCTTCCTCCTTTCTATTGGCTGGATCTTGAAGAAAAGAGGGTGAGATTTTAAAAATCTCCCCTTTTGGAGATTTGATGGAAAATCCGCGTTCCGCTTCAAGGGTTTTATGGTGAAAAAATGTTTATTTTTGGAAAAAAGAAAAGTTGAACTTCTGATTTAATTCAAAAAGGGGAAGAAGGTTTAGAATCTTGAGGAAGGAGAAAGAGGTACAGAACCCTATTTTTTTTTAGAGAGAAAAAGTTATCATTGATTTTTTCATCATGTTGCCTTTATAGGCTACACATTTTACATATAGCCCCTTGGGCTTTGCCAAATGTCAGTTGTGCCATTCCATGCCTTTATAGGCTGCACATTTTATATATAGCCCATTGGGCTTTGCCAAATGGCACTTGCGCCATCCCATGCTAAAAAGGAGGCAATAAATTAGTCTAAATGTAATTTTTAGAAATAAATATATGTAAAGTGGGCAGAAAGCCAAAATTTTGTAAACCCCATGGCTTATGTGCTTATTTATTTTTTGCACATAAGCCATGGGGTTTACAAAATTTTGGCTTTCTGCCCACTTTACATATATTTATTTCTAAAAATTACATTTAGACTAATTTATTGCCTCTTTTTTGGCATGGAGCCGGCCCCTTCCATGCTTGATTTTGACTTGGGCTCGGGCTCATGCCTACTTGACTTAGGGTTGACCTTGGTTTTGACTTGGTCAACTATGGTGTAATTTTTGACCCCAACAAAGTGCCTCCATCAATAAATGCACACCTCATATGTGGGTTGTGTGCATGAAATTGATGGATCTTCTTCGCGTGGAGGTTGACTTGATTTGGTTCCCGTTTTGACGACGTGGGGGTCAATGCTGTCCTTTTTGCGACGTGGATGGTCGGTACTGCTATTTTTGCGACGTGGACGGTCGGTTATGCCATTTTTGCGACGTGGACTGTCGGTACTGCCATTTTTGCGACGTGGACGGTCGGTTCTGCTATTTTAGCGACGTGGACAGTCAGTGCTGTCATTTTTGCAACGTGGACGGTCGGTTCTGGCATTTTAGCGACGTGGACGGTCGGTTCTACCCTTTTTACGTCTTGGACGATCGGTGCTGCCATTTTTGCGACGTGGATGGTCAGTTCTGCCATTTTAGCGACGTGGACTGTCGGTTCTGCCCTTTTTGCGACTTGGACGGTTGGTGCTGCCATTTTTGCGACGTGGATGGCCGGTTCTTCCATTTTAGCGACGTGGACGGTCGATTCTGCCCTGTTTACGACTTGGACAGTCGGTGCTTCCATTTTGCGATGTGGATGGTCGGTTATGCCATTTTAGTGACGTGGATGGCCGGTTATGCCCTTTTTGCGACTTGGACGATCGGTGCTACCATTTTTGCAACGTGAACGGTTGGTTCTGCCATTTTAGCGACGTGGACGGTTAGTTCTGCCCTTTTTGCGACTTGGACGGTCGGTGCTTCCATTTTTGCGATATGGACGGTCGGTTCTGCCATTTTAGCGACGTGGACGGTCGGTTCTTCTCTTTTTACGACTTGGACGGTCGGTGCTACCATTTTTGCAACATGGACGGTTGATGACTTGCTCCGCTTCTTATGGTGTCAGGATTTGATTTGACTTGCTCATTTGATGTGATTTGGGTTGACATCAGCATCGCTACAATGGAATATGGTACCAGGAGCGAATCATCATTTGCCATGAGTGGATTTGGAGATTTTGGTTTTGGTTTGGCATCAGCATCACTACACTGGAATATGGTACCAGGCGCGAATCATCATTTTCCATGAGGAGATTTCTTTCGTTCCCAGTTTAACGACTTAGGGGTCATCTATTTCTAGTTTAACGACTTAGAGGTCATCTATTCCCAGTTTAAAGACTTAGGGGTCTATTGGATCGGAAGTTTGGAATTTTGGGGTTGGGATTGGGGTCGGCATCAGCGTTGCTAACACTGGAGCACAGGTGCCAGGAGCAATTCATCATTTGCCTTTGCCTGTTGGGGAGCGATGGCTCAGGAGACATGTTTAGATTCCCATCACCTAAGGCTTTTCAATTTTATGAGCCGTAAGGGTATCATAAAAGCATCTTCTCCCCACAAGTCGAAAGGATCTCACAGGTCTATGTTCTCCTTAGGAGTCGTAAGGACTCCCAAGTGTGTTTTTCCTTTGTGAGTCGTAAGGATCCCACAAAGGTGTTTTCTTACGAGTCGAGAGGATCTCATAAGTTTGTTCTCCTCATGTATCGTGAGGATACATTAGTGGGTCTTCCCAAATGGAGCATAATTCCAAGGGCGGAGACCGGCCGCGTGACTGGTGATCGTGGTGGGATATGGGTATGATGAGAATTATTTGAGCCTATGGATTGTGCACGGTAGTCAACTTGGAGACCAACCGTAGGGCTGGGAGAATTTTGGGATTTTTTGGGCGTCTGTATCACTGCATTGGAATATGGTACCAGGAGCGACTCATCATTCGCCATTGGGGAACTTGGATTTTGGTTGGCGTCTTCATCGCTGCACTGGAATATGGTACCGGGAGCGACTCATCATTCGCTATTGGAGAACCTGGATTTTGGTTGGCGTCTGCATCGCTACACTGGAATATGGTATCAGGAGCGACTCATCATTCGCCATTTTTTTATTACCGCGATTGCTCTATCATTTCAGCTTTTCTCATTGCGAAGGTTGCGGTTGCCCTATCATTTTGGCTATTTATTTGCGGTTGCCCCATCATTTCGGTTTTATTTTTCATCTTTATTTTACTCGCTAATTTTTATTGCGAGTTACCCCATCATTTCGGCTTTATTTTACTCGCTAATTTTTATTGCGAGTTGCTCCATCATTTCGGCTTTTCTTTTTTCTCTTATTTACACATTATTTTTTTATTTACACACATTTTTATTTACATTCCCAGTTTAACGACTTAGGGGTCGTATGCTCCCAGTTTAATGACGTGGTGGTCAGCTCTTTTTAGAGAAAGGCAGATGTCTGAGACAATCAGTTTCCCAAAGGATTTGGTCTCCATTTGTATGAAATTGGCGGTCGCAGCTTGACTGTTTGTTATTACACCTTTAGACAGTTATATCTCTCCTGTCTTGTATTGCTTTTCGATCCAATCTTTGAAGACGAAACAGTTATCAATTGCATGACTTATCACTCTGTGATAGGGGCAATATTTGGGGTCGTCGGTCATATTCACTTCTTGCGGTCTTTTTTATTCTGGCAATTGTAGACCGTTTCTTAGGGCGTTTTTGAATATTTTACGGATTTTGTCCCTACTGAAGGAATAGACCTTATCCAGCCTTTCTTTTAGTAGAGATTCTCCCCCTCTCCGAACACCGGCTTTCGAGGCCAATTGGCATTAGGTCCACTCATCCCTCGCTTGTTTCGGTTAGCCGAAATGTTAAAAGATTCAGCATCGTCGGAACTTCCTCTTTTGCGATTATCATCCTTTCGGTTTCTCCAGGACCTATTGTTATTTTGGGAATCAGAGAAGGACTCCTGCTTTGAGCGCTTCAACATCTGAACTTTCCTGGTCAGCTCTTGAAATGTTTTGAGACCCGCGGTGCATAGAAACGGGGCCATCTAATTGTTGAGATTTCCAACGAGGAGGCTGACTGATTTGTCCTGCTCTATCGGCGGTTCACATTTGACGAGAGATTGCGCCATCGGGTTATAAAATCCATGCTGCTTTCGTTGTTCTTTGGCTTGGTCCTTACGAGGTCGGCATCTGTGATATTATCACTGACACTCATGAACCATTGTCGGAATAGAGATTCCATTCGGACGAAAGTAGTAACGGAGCCATCTGGCATGCTCACGTACCAGTCGAAAGCGACATCGGTCAGGCTATTAACAAACTGGCGGAGGAGAAGCGCATCATTGCCCCCAGTATTCCCGCATGAGGCTTTAAAATGGGCGATGTGCTGATTCGCATTTCTCGTCCCATCAAATCTTCCGAATTTGGGGATGACATAGCCGCTAGGAAATTCTACCAGATCATACTGAGTAGGATATGGTCTCCCACTACTGCTGATATCTTTTTGCGCTTCGGCTTCGGCTACCAATGTTTTGACTTTGTTGGCAACCAAATACATGATTTGATCTTGAGTTAGCAAGCTACTGTCATCGATAGCCAAGACATTTCCTGATATAGGATGCGACTGACTTTCATGCGGTCGGCCCACCTTTGGATTTGAGGAAATTGGTGTCGGCTGTTTCGGGACACTATTTCTCGGTTCATGAGCAGAACCCTGCGTTTAATTGGACGGCTGAGAGGCAACTTGGGCCGTGAGCTGCATCACGACATTCGTCAAGTCGTCAATTTTGGAGTAAAGTTTGGCCATCTTCTTGTCTTTACTTCTGAGCTGTTTTCAGAGCTCTTGGAGAAGTTGATGCTGTGTGGTCTTAGGATGAAAGATTAGCTCATCTTTGATTTCCAAGCCCGACTCCACATGAACCGAGAGATCTCTCTGCTTATCAGCCTCATTGGAGGGTTTTCATTACCTCCTAGAGGATGCTGGACTTGGGAAGTGGCAGCCACATTCATACCAGATTAGATCTGACATGTGGTGGCCCCGTTCTTGCTCTTGCTGCGCGTGCCCACCATGTAGACAGTATGGACCATATATCCAGCCATCTCTTTATCTTTGGCGGGGTAACCCTGTTCTTGGAACCTCATGAAGTTCAGCCTAGCATGAGCCCTAGCCCTTTTGTTGGCTATATATCTGAGCCTTCTCTGACTTAGTTTCTCGATTTCGAGGGCTTGACGAGCATCCGTCATCCAGGAAGCCATCGTGATTCGATTGACGGGGAGCCTAGAGAAGATATACGATCGAGCAGTTGTCAAGGGCACCGCTGGAGCTTGCTCGAGATGCCTTATTGCTCTATTGGTGTTGATTGCCTTGCCCCCGGCTGGTGCCAAGGAAAGTTATTCAAACACCGACTTGCGTTTGGGTTGGGGCGCCTAATAGACCATCACATTTAGCCTCTTGCCTTTCGAGGCCGGTTTGGTTGTCACCGGAGCTTAAGGACCTGAGATGGCATTAGTTGGCATGAACAGAATAGAGCCGAATGGTAGCAGCGGCTCTTCCCATTGTCGCCCAAGACTGGCTGGGAGGACCGGCCTGGAATCCATCTTCATCGTGTAGGAGATGGGAGTTGTGCTGAGAGCTGAGATTGTCCTTGGAGACATTTTGTTGCGTCCGAAGATTGCAATCGAAATTCGTTAACCTGCAAATAGAAGCTTGATTTCAGTATAGGCAATCAATGTATATGTTGATTGAGTTCGCATGGATATTTAACCCGAAATATGGGAGGAGAGATTTGTCCCACCGGGCGTGCCATAATCTGTAGAGTGTTTTTCATAACACCATTGAGATGGAAATACGCGTCGCTTGTCATGCGTACTACAGATTCCCCCTGCCTAGGATAGGCGGGGGTTTATTGATTGTGGGAATCCGAATCTCCGGCAGCCGTGGACTAAGCTGCCGTTAATTATCCTTCGCCTTTGGTGCGAGGGAACCTCCGATTGACTGGTCAAAATGGTCATGCGAACTCAATGTGCAGTGTGCGTGTGTTGTGCATTGAGAGGTTTTGGATATATCGGGGGACCCACAGAATTTACGGGGGGTCCCGCTACCCGGATAGCGGGCTGGGGGTCAAGGAGGCTAGCAGCCCCCTTGCGGAATGCGGGGCATCACCCCGTTAAATTTTTTTTCTAACGGGAGAAGTGCTGTGGAGTGTGTATGTATATAAAAAAAAGGAAAATAACATCCAAAGGACGCGTGAGCGCCAGCGCCCCACATGCCTGGCATGCAGGCGCTGGGCATGGGCGCCCCACGTGCCTGGCATGCGGGAGCTAGGTGTCAGCAGAAAAAATGGCTTATCCCTTACACTGGGAGTTGTACCCCCGATTGACTTTTGGAGTTGAACTCCTGACAAAGAGGACAAAGAGGCTTAGTCCCTGCAGTGGGAGTTGTACTCCCAAAAAGAAAGATTTATTATATATATGTATATATATATATTTTTTTGAGGAGTTAAACTCCTAAGATATTTTTGGAGCTGATGAAAGGGGCCCCTTTCTTTTCCCTTGAGCCCTGTATCTTCCCCAAAATGAGATTTTTGGAGGTGGGTCTCCTTCTTCCTCCTCTCTATTGGCTGGATCTTGGAGAAAAGAGGGCGAGATTTTAAAAATCTCCTCTTTTGGAGATTTGATGGAAGATCCGCGTTCCCCTTCAAGGATTTTATGGTGAAAAATGTTTATTTTTGGAAAAAGGAAGAGTTAAACTCTTGATTTAATTCAAAAAGGGGAAGAAGGTTTAGAACCTTGAGGAAGGAGAAGGAGGCACATAACTCTAATTTTTTTGAGAGAGAAAAAGTTATCATTGATTTTTTCATCATGTTGCCTTTATAGGCTACACAATTTTCATATAGCTCCTTGGGCTTTGCCAAATGGCACTTGTGCCACCCCATGCCTTATGTACTTATTTTTTTTTGCACATAAGATATGGGGTTTACAGAATTTTGGTTTTCTGCCCACTTTACATATATTTATTTCTAAAAATTACATTTAGACTAATTTATTGCCTCCTTTTTGGCATGGAGCCGGCCCCTTCCATGCTTGGTCTTGACGGGCTCGGGCTCGGGCCCACTTGACTTGGGGTTGACCTTGGTTTTGACTCGGTCAACTGGGGTGTAATTTTTGACCCCAACAGTAGATTCCTTTGTGCATGTTGGAACTGACGAGGAGGAGGTGCAGTAGGTCCAAGAGGAGGTAGAGCTGGGAGAGTAAGACAAGGAGCATGTGCCTGGATAGCTGGCCGCCGCGGATAGGTGATTACTGGTTTGGGTGCAGTATTCTGATTGAGTCTGTGAGGACAAGACCCAATATCATGTGTGGATGAGCCACGAACTAAGCAGAGGTGATTAGCATGCCTACAATCTTTCGCCAGGTGTCCATTCCTTTTGCAATAGAAGCAGAAATCTGGACTGGGCCGGTTTAATGGTACTCCCGGTCTCCTGGGTACAAACGGTGGTCTAGAAGAGGCTCCTCCTGCTATCTGAGTAGCAGAGTGCTTCACCCCGGCCGATTGAGGTCTGCCCTTCTTCTTCACCACTGCCTCATATCTTCAGGCAGCCTTCAAAGCCAGGTCATGGGTTGGGAAATCCCCTGTAGCTAAAGCAGCTTGGATCTCCTGGTCCAGCCATTGCTGAAATTGGCTGGCCCTGATCTCAGCAGTCGATATGAGATGTACCGCGAACCTGTTACGGTCTTGTGTTAGCTGTAGTATGTGATATTAGAAAATCGAATATTTAAGACATTTCTTATCTGCTCAACATAGTAAACTCAGCATCATACTCATCCACAGATTTGGTCCATATCGAATCTTGTTGCAAGTGGATGAATTGCTGCTCCATGTCGAATCGGGCAGTCTTGGGGAAATATTTAGCGTCGAACATCTCGCGAAAAATCCTCCATTAGATCGGCCGAGCAAGACGGCTTTCTTCCGCCTTCCACCTTATTCGGGCGTTATCGATAAGTTGCAGCTTCGCAACCCTTACCCAAGCAATGTTTGGCACTTGTGCTACTGCCAGATCGTCTTCGATCGACTGAGCCCATTCTTCAGCTTCCAAGCGGCTATCTTTCCCAGAGAATTTCTTCGGATGCAGTGCCCGGAATTGCTTCACTCCAGGTGCCTCAGCTTCTGGGCGATGCAATAAAATTGCAGTCTGCTGCTGCTGTCCCTCCAAGAGGCTCTTAATTGCCTCAAGCAATACCGTCTGCTCGTTGATAGGAGCTTCTACGATAGGTGTAAGTGGTAAAGGAGGTGGTGTGGTGTTTCCATTAGTGTTCGTGCACGTATTATTCGGGGAATCCATAACCTTTAAAGAAAAAATAGGGTCAGGATAGATTCAAAGAATAGAAAATGTAAAGAATGTTTTAGTTGTTGTTCTTGTGATATATTGCTTAGGTTTCCATGCCAAACTGACCCTGCAAGGAACGACTTCATGCAGAGCTGACTTGCATGGTATGACTTTATGCAGAACTGACCTGCATGGGCCACTAATAAAATCTGTCACGCCCCGCTTCCTGGTGTACGGATAAGGAGATGCGACGAGGCACACGACGTATTTACTCAGAAGTAAACACATTAAGCGTAAATAAGCAATATAATATAAATGTACACAAGAAAGACATGAGATGTAAATTAACAACAACTTTTATTGATTAAACATTCTTTACAATACAACTGAAAAGTAAATACAATATGGAAAGAAATGCCTAAACGATGGCATAAACTGAAAGTAAAGTATATACAAGTGACTAGAGCTCGAGGTACTCAATAAACTGCTCCAAGTCTTCTGAGCTGGGCTCGATCTCCAAAGAGTCGGGTCTTCCTGACAACATTCCAAAGAAAGAATAGAAAATAAATGTCGTCAGTGAACAATCTCTTGGTAAGTCCCAAGAGATAGAGAAGAATAGACAGAGAATAGAACATGTAAAGTATGAAAGATTATGTTCGCTATACTATCATGGTTGTTTGTAGCTTGGTACAAAATATGCCAGTGTATACGAGAGGAGTCCAACTTGCTCCGTGGACTAAGGTATAAGGATTACAAAGCCCTGTCAAAACCCGCGGGACAATGACAACGGATGTTCAGGTTATGTGTATTAAAGTGACTATTATCGTGCCACTTTTAACACATTCCATACCAGTCTACCCCTTTAAAAAACCCCATAAATGAATATTGTATTGTTTGTAAGGATTTGTTGTATAAGACTTGCCGAAACTATGATATCGGTTGTTCATGTAAAAGGACCGGATATAAATGGATAGTCATGTAATCACGTTGATATATATCCATGGTTCGATCCAGTCAAGTCATGTTGATATTTGATAGTATTCTAGTATTCATGTTCTGTTCCCCGCCGAAACACGGGGACGTGACCGCGCAGGTCCGTCTCGCCTGAATTTCAGGACAGATGCTAATTGGTGCTATCCGTCCACCTCTCCGAAGATGCCAAATTGATTTATGACACCGTGTATCGAATGTTTAAACGGATGCGGCCGATATAGCAGACTTCGTCAGATCCCCCCTCGTTGAGTGGTTTTTGATTGTGGGGACGCTCTTCCCTGCAGGCGCAAGCCCCTGCAGTTAATTACGCTTCCGCGTCGCGATAACCACTTTCTCCTTCTCCAGATGGTCACTTCGTGTCGTGTATGTGTCTGTTTTGTTTTTAGTTGCCCGTGGATTGTATACGGAGACTAATTTATGTTGTCGTCTGTAGGGCGTGGATTAATCCAAATCCGTATTTTCTAAGATTTGGGTTTGGGGTTGGGTTTAAGGATACGTTAGTCTCATTTGAGACTAAGATCAACTTAAACGTTGGTTAAGGATACGTTAGTCTGATTTTAGACTAAGATCAACTTAACGGGATCATTTAGATCCAACAAGAGAGCATTTGGGCTCTATTGTTTAGTTTAGGGACATTGCGGTTGATTACCAGTTTAAGGACATGGTGGTCCAATGTTAGTTTAAGGACATCTCGGTCCAAGGTTAAGGACATCATAGTCCATGGGTTTTAAAGGATCCTACAATCCGAGGTTAAGGACATCGTAGTCCATGGGCTTAAGGACCCCACAGTCCGTAGTTTAAAGACGTCATAGTCTATGAAATGTATGGTTGTCGGGACCCGTCACCTCTCAAAAGACGTTGAAGGATTACAACGACATGTATTAGAAGGGTTCAAAGATGTACCCTTAAACTAAAGTTGATTGGGAAATCTTTAGTCCAATTTGGGATTAAGATCAATTGATTAGATTATGAGCACACAGGCTCAGTTGAATCTTGAATTGAGGGCTTATGGCCAACTTGGGCTAAGTCCAATCGAGTTAAAATGTTTAACATTTGTCTTGGGCTATTGCGCCTTTATTTGGGCTTGGCCCTTTTAATAGTGCTGAGCTTTGACTTGCATTCTGACAATGTTTTGTCTTTTATTGAATGCTGAGCATTTATCAGAGCTCTGGGCTTATTAAAGAACAATTTATATTCTATCAGCGCAACACATGGTGCGCTTGGCGCTTTGCGCCAGTCAAAGAGAGCAGTGCACTTCTGCCGAATAGCGCACACGTGAGGGACACGTGTCGTGCTTGGCGCTAAGCGCCAGATAATGGGCACATTGCGCCAGTTTATGAGTGCATTGCACCAGTTTATGAGTGTATTGTGCTATTAGTTCAGTGGCGCATACGTAATTGACACGTGTTGCGCTTGGCGCTAGCGCCAGCCCATGAGTGCAGTGCGCTGGTTCAAGAGCGCAAAGCGCTAGCTGTTAAGTGCGCAAACGTGAGGGACACGTGTTGCGCTTGGCGCTGAGCGCCAGTCTAAGAGCGCAGAAGCGCAGTTCAAGAGCGCAAATCTCAGTTCCAGAGCGCAAAGCGCATATGATCAATTTTGTGATCTAAAAAGAGACTTTGTCTCAAGATTCTAAGAGCAAAAGTTCTTCAATCTATTATGTTGATGAAAGGCTTTGCCTTTATGGATCTATGATCTGAGAGGAAGAAGTAAATTCCTCTTTTATTTTATGATGAGATCTTTTGATCTCTTTATGAAATACTCTTTTGTCTTTGTAGATCTATGATCTTTTAAAGAAGTGAATCCTTCTTTTTAAATTAATTACGAGATGATTTCATCTCACCATTCTTTTTTTACCTTGAAGAAAAATCTTCTTCTGAGAGCTTGCTCTTTTTCTTTGAATTTCTCAAAGTTTATAAGGAGGTTTCTCTCTATGCTTCTGTATTTGAGACTTCAAGTCTAGGGGCCTTTATATTGGGTAAGCTGATCAGTTCAATCGGTTGAGGAGATCTTTCCTCTAATTGATTTGGGGAATTTTCCATCGTTGGATCTTTGATCCAAGGGCTTCTGATTTACAGAAGGTAATCTTCTTGTTTTCAACAAAGATTGGGAAATCTTCTAAACAGAATTTATTCTGTATTTTTAGTGATTTTTTAATCACCATTGGATCATTGATCCAACGGTGCTCCGATTTACAGAGCACAATCTTGTTATTCGGAATGATTTTTAGAAATATTTTCTTAACAGAATTTAATTCTAATCAATTAATGATTTATCATTATTATTAGATCTATGATCTAACGGTAGGAAGCTTTTAGTTCCAGCACTAGCGCACCCGTGCTTTGCACGTGGTGCGCTGCTCAGAGCGCAGCGCACCTAGCGCTAGCGCACCCGTGCTTTGCACGTGGTGCGTTGCTCAGAGCGCAGCGCATCTAGCGCTAGCGCACCCGTGTCTTACACGTGGTGCGCAGCGCACCTAGCGCACACGTGCTTTGCACGTGGTGCGCTGCTTAGGGCGCAGCGCACTTGGCGCTGCATCTGAAGCGTTGCTTCATTTCAAATTTCAAATTTTAAATAAAGCTTTGCTCTGATTGGGGGAAACAAATGCCCCCTACCGTTGCGCTCACGTGGCCCATATGTAAGTGCAACGGTGGCAGCATCTGCGCCCTCAGATCAACTCAGAAGTTGAAAAGGCATTTCAATGCCTATAAATAGGACCCTTGGCCCTTAGGATGATTTCTATTCATCCTCTTCCTTCTGAGAATTATTATTCTCTTGCAGAGCATAGCTCTTTGGGTTATGAACTTTCTAAGGACAGAACTCTGTCAAAATTTAGGTAAAGATTAAAACTTTTAATAATCTAGGGTTTCACCCATTAACAGAGTTTGCTTTTCATAGATCTTAGATCTAAAAAATGTTATTAGGGTTTTACCCATTAACAGAGCTTTGCTCTTCATAGATCTTAGATCTAAAGAAAATCCTTTAAGGGTTTCTTGACCCATTAACAGAGCTTTGCTCTTTTGAATAACGGAGATTTGTTAATCTCTTATGAAGAACTCATAGAGTTTGTTCATAGATCTTGGAGATCTCAGAATTTTAATTCATATAAAAATTGATTTCAATTTTTCTGATGGGCTTTTCCATCATTTTTACAGAGCCGGGCTCTTGAGGAATTTTCATTCCTTCATCATTAGAACTTGACAGGTGTCATTCTGTCACAGAGCACTGCTCTCAAGGAGAGATTTACTCCTTAGCCCGAGGGATTTCTCATTAAATGAGAATCAATTAAGGATTTCCTCATTTAATTGACAGTCTCATCAAATGATGAGTCTGTTTTATTAATGATGAACCGTCATCTAGATTTTGTGGGTCCCCTTTTGGTCCCCTTTTTACTGCATTGCGGTACGGTACGAATTTTAAAGTACCAAGTGTCAGAGTTTAAATTATAGCACTGAGGGTTGACTTTTGTTCTTTTTTGCGCAGGTGACATGTCTTTCGACACTTCTTTTCCTTTCGTTCACTCAGAAGGCGGATTTCCTGAAGCGCCCGTAGACCGGGAGGTTATTGCGCCGATCAAAGACCATGACCCGGAACTCAAGAATCTTCATTTGTGGGGAACATGGTATAACCAGATCATCATGGGTCGACAAAGCTTCTCTTACGTAACACCTTTAGAGGCTATCTCGGCGATTCACTATGCTGACATACCCCCGGTGAACTATGCTGTGGAGGTGGTTAACTGGACTTCAGAGGGTTGTCTTCAGCCCTCTATGACTGCAATACCTGTACAACCGCCGATGGCTTTGGACATTCTAGGGCGGCGTATATGCCAAGGTGAGTCGCGCCTTTGGGGACAGCCATACAATATAGGTCTGACTCCCCGTCACTCAGCTGGATACCTGCAATGGGCCCGATATATCCTATCGGCAAAGAAGTCAGAACTTCTGAAGCTTGGGATGTATCCTGCGGTTTATGCTTCTCTCTTCCAGTATTCAACACCTCCCGCATGGTGGGTCAAAGCCTTCTTGGAACAATGGAACATTCCAACTCATACCTTTCTTATGATAGATCGGGAAGTTTCCATCTCTTTGGAAGAGTTTACGGATATCTCCGGCTTGCCTGTCAGGGAGGAGCATTATGAGGAGATCTTGCCCCCAGATGAATATGTTTTCGCTACCCGACTGGTGATGACGGGTCTAAACATAGAGAATGCCATTCAGCACCGATTCCTTAGCTTGATCAAGGTGCTAAACATTTATGAAGGCTTATTTCTTGAATCCAGAAGCCATGGGGTTAGCTTTGCGGACTTCATCGCCCGTTTTCTTCGCCCAGAAGTTTTATCGCGAGAAGGTGAAAAGTTTGCCAAACTCGATGATCCTTTCGGCTTTGGCTTGGATCGCCGGCCAATATTGAAAGCTGATCAAAAGGGATTCTTTTTTCCAAATGTCGCGATCGTCCCTTTTTCAGAAATTACTGCTCCGGACATTGACGAGGAAGCGTTCTTTCTAGGGTTCCTCAGTTTGTGGTTAAGCTGGTTCGCGCTTCCTATGCACCCTCGCTACATGAGGCCGTCGGTCTTCTACCCAGCTCACCGGATGGTTGAAGGGAGACAAGTTGCTGTTGGAATTGCCGGGCTGGCTTATTTGTATCACGGCTTTAGTTTGGCGGCTGATACTACTCAGCCGGGGGTGCAACCCGTGAACTTCCCGATGCATTATTTTACCTCATGGCTTGAATTGCATGTGCTCGGTGCCTTCGGAATGCACAAGCGGCCTCATTTCTATGAAACTTGCAATTTTCCACGGATCATGCGGTTGGTCAATGCTTCCTTTGTGGAGCCAAGTCAGCGAGAGGCTCGGGGTGTAATCCTTCGCCCACATACCGTCGGGGTCGGCATGACCTTTGTTGATAAGGTTATGACCATCGGTAAGGAGTCTGCTAAGACGGCGCAACCATTGCAGGACACCTTTAAGGATGGAGCTTCTACCCTGAAAGCTCGGGAAATTCTCCATCTATATTCCATCAGGCCGGGATATTTGGTGTTCAGGCAGAACGATTCGGCTTTGTTCATGAGATATAATCCCCACCGTTTTGCCCAGCAATCCAGTTATAATCAGGGCGTCCCGCTCGAGGCATTCCTGGCAGAACCAGTTTATACCGAGGAGGGTATCTGGAGCGCTTTGCACCACTTCATGCGCCTAAACACAGGGTCCAGTTTCTTCATTAGTGAACCAAGTTGTGTTCTTAGGGCCCTAAATGTATACGAGGCGTGGTATCAACACGCAATGGGTGCCGTCATCAGGGAGGAAAAGAAATTGTTGCTCGATTGCAAGGGTGCACCCGCTGCCGGTAATCCAAACGTCCCTCTGAAGCAATGGACCATTGTCCGCCCTCCTTTAAGAGAAGTTGCTGCGGTCGAAGTCCTGCATGATAGGCCTGAGCTGCTGATACCTCGTGCTCCAGTGGAAGCAGTGACCGTAGCGTCCCCCGAGTCCGGCGTGGGTTCAGATATCGGGACTCGTCGTCCTAAGGCGCCTACCAAGCGTAAGCTTGTGCTAGCTGCGACCGGTGCTCGCTCGCAGAAGAGGAAGAAGAAGTCAATTCTCTTTGCCGACGTTGCATTCGGCCAGGAGCCTCATGCTCTTTATAGCGAGGGCCTGAGCGAATATGGGACCAACGAGAGTCTATTCATAGCGCCGGACGATACCGACCTCGAGGCTGCTATTGCAGCTTCCGAGCGACTAGCAAGCTACAAAGCGGGACTAGCCATCCTCGCGCAATCAAGTAAACATCAGCCGTACCTTTTGTCATTGCATCATATTTCTATCATCATGTTTTGACTGACACTTTTCCTTCTTTAACAGGCATTTCCACTGAAGAAGCTCTTGCAGCTTCTCTCAAAACTTTTGAGGAGGAGGAGAGACTTCGAGCATCCTTAGGCATCGGTACATTTCGGTTCACCGCGTCTCCACTCCCGTTTCTTATGGGTAATTTGACCCTTCCTTTTCATCTTATTACATGAACTACCTCTAGACAGGTTATTCCAGGTGTGGTACCGATTTCGCAGGGCGGTGCGGAGACGTTTCCAGAGTCAGCTATCGAAGTCTCAGTTCCGCCGGTATTGCCGAAAGAAGCTTCACTTAAGCAATCGATGGCGGATGCCATAACGGCTCCATAGGTAACCCTTGGTGCGGACGATGACATTCCATTGTCGGAGGTCTTGAGAAGATCCGCTCTCACGGCCCGGGCGGAAAGGAAGCGTAGAATGCGCATAGTAAGGGAGCGTAGCGCCGCCTTGGCCGTGGGTGCAGGTTCGAGCGCTGCTATCCTTGCCCCTACTCCTTCAGAGGATGCTTCAGCCGCCATATCTACCGCCCACAGACAGGCGACACGTGCGGTTCGGGAAGCAATCGAAAGACCGACCCAAGGTAACGTGACATTGAGTTCTTTTTATCAAAGTTTAAATTTTCAGATTCTCCTATATCCTATCCTACAGGGCTGAGTCTTGATGAGGTAGCGGTAGGTGAGATGGCTGCAATCGCCGAGCCTAAGGTAGCGGTAGGTGAGATGGCAGCAATTGTCGAGCCTGAGGTAGCCACTCTTTCTCAAGAGTCTGGCACTGCCCCAATTGCCACTCTTTCCCCTTGCGGCTCCTTACCGTTGCCGGGCGCTGCAAGTGTTACGACGATTCTCGTGGAGTCGGGGGATGAAGCTACGGGCGGCGAGACCATTCCGATAGGAGAGGGTGAAGCATTCGCCGCATCCAGTGACGCCCTTGTTACGGTCTCGACCGGCGACTCACCAGGTAGATTTTGGGTCATTGCTTTCCTTTTCGTTCTGCAATCTCTTTCAATCTCTCCTGACAATATTTATCTCATTTCTAAATGCAGGCGTGCCGAACATTGAGGTTATGCCACCCGAGGAGGCATCGCCATTTGCTGCTTTGACGGTGGCCGCCCCTTTGCCTTCTCTCGTACCCTCTCAAATGCTGGAAGGTGCGGATTTGTGACCCATCAGTTTCATTGTAGGCAGTATACTTTATGTACCGACATTGCATTATTTCATCCTTGCAGGAGTCCTTTTTGATCACCTGTATCAGGTGCTGCACCCACATTTCTCCTTCCAGTCAGAGATTGCCTCTTCTAGTGGCGCCGGTGAGTACAACCTTTAGCTAATATCTTTTTCTTTCTTTTACGGGAAGCCAAATCGTTTCTAATTCTTCTTTGTTTTGATTGTAGCACTATAGATCGAAGGAGGAGATGAAAGAATAGTTGCACCACCGGTATTCCCGGTCTTGCCACCTGCTGCAGCCGGTATAGTAAACTCCATTGTTCATGAACCTCCTTTATTTCCTGAACGGTTATTTGACTGTGATTTTCTTTGCAGCTGTAACACCGACTTCAGCTTCATTCGAGTCTAGAATCATAATGCCAGCAGACCCCTTTTCCAGACGTCTACCTTCAAAAGGCACTGTGAATAGTCTGCGCATGTTGATCGATCACCTCGAGGGGCTTGGCACGGAGACCCCTGCCCTTACTGCAGATTTTACTGCTGAGGTTAATCCCATGCTGGCGACGCTCGTGCACTTTCATAGCGAGGGCGTCGTTGAGTCTTGGGTTAATCACTGCAGAAAAATTGAGGCTTGTCTGCATGAGCTCGAGGCTGCTCCCGAGGTCCTGGCTGTGAACTTTCAACGGGCTGCATGGGTCTAGGAGAGCACTCCCTACTTTCGCCATCTTGAACAGGAAGCGGCCTTAAAGCGTAAGGAGTGCGAAGAGACTTCAAGCGAATCTGCTCGATTGCATTCTCAAGTTGATGCAAACGCTGCACAGCTGAAAGCTATCTTCGAAAGCCTTCTACGATGTATTTCTGAAGGGATAACGCTGAGGCAGAAGCTCGACCTCATTGAACGGGATGCGCAGAGTCGTGGGGAGGCTCAGCAGGTCATTGATGAGCAACTTTCATCCTACTTGCAGCAACGGGCTCAAGTTGAAGCGGAGTTGGCCGTGACAGTTGACCGTGAAAAGAGGCTGAGGGGAGTGCGCGAGCGACCGATTGGCCTATTAAAAACGCTTCCCTCCCAATAGTTGTTCTTGTACCAATTTGTAAATTTTGAATAATATGTATCCATTTTTTATTCTTTCATATGATGTATTTTGTACCCAATTGAATTTATGAATAAAAGATACATTTCTTTCGTAATATCTTGTGTCATCTCTCGCTTTCTTCTCTTTTCTTTGTTTCAGCATGTTACTTTAGTAAGCGTAGCTTGTAGTTGATAAAGAGCATTCCGTTTTGAATTCTTCGAGAGGTAGCGATAGCTTAGGAAGCAGGTTCAGTTCTGCTGCCTAAGGCTTTTCAACTTCATGAGCCGTGAGGGTCTCATAAAGACTTTTCTCCCTACGAGTCGAGAGGATCTCGCAGGTGTATTTTCTCCTTAGGAATCGTGAGGATTCCTAAGTGGGTTTTCTCTTGAGAGTCGTAAAGATTTCAGAAGAGAGTTTTCTTCCTTACGGGTCGAGAGGACCCGTTAGTGATTGACATGGTTGACATTATCCGCATTTCACGGAGTCAGGGGTAGCTCTGGGCGTTTCCCACGGGGTCGAGATTGACTCTAGCCGTGTTCCACGGGACCGGGATTTGCTCTGGATGCTTCCCACGGGGTCAGGATTGACATAGGCCGTGTTCCGTAAGGACCGGGATCCGCTCTGGACGTTTCCCATAGGGTCAGGATTGACATAGGCCGTGTTCTACAAAAACATGATTTGCTCTGGATACTTCCCACGGGGTCAGAATTGACATAGTCGTGTTCTGCGAGGACCAGGATTCGCTCTGGACATTTCCCACGGGGTCAGGATTGACATAGGCCGTGTTCCACATCACCAGGATTTGCTATGGATGCTTCCCACGGGGTCAGAGTTGACATAGCCGTGTTCTGCAAGGACCAGGTTCTGCTCTGGACGTTTCCCACGGGGTCAGGATTGACATAGGCCGTGTTCCACGTAACCAGGATTTGCTCTGGATGCTTCCCACGGGGTCAGGATTGACATAGGCCATGTTCCGCAAGGACCAGGATCCGCACTGGACGTTTCCCACGGGGTCAGGATTGATATAGGCCATGTTCTACGTGACCAGGATTTGCTCTGGATGCTTTCCACGGGGTCGGATTAACATAGCCGTGTTCTATGAGGACCAGGATCCGCTCTGGGTGTTTCCCACGGGGTCAGTATTGACATAGGACATGTTCCACGTGACCAGGATTTGCTCTGGATGCTTTCCACGGGGTCGGATTGATATAGCCGTGTTCTGCGAGGACCAGGCTCCGCTCTGGACGTTTCCCACGTGGTCAGGATTGACATAGGCCGTGTTCTACATGACTAGGATTTGCTCTGGATGCTTTCTACGGGGTCGGATTGACATAGCCGTGTTTTGCGAGGACCGGGCTCCACTCTGGACGTTTCCCACGGGGTCAGGATTGACATAGGCCGTGTTCCACGTGACCAGGATTTGCTCTGGATGCTTTCCACGGGGTCGGATTGACATAGCCGTGTTCTGCGAGGACCAGGCTCCGCTCTGGACGTTTCTTACGGGGCCAGGATTGACATAGGCCGTGTTCCACGTGACTAGGATTTGCTCTGGATGCTTTCCACGGGGTCGGATTGATACAGCCGTGTTCTGTGAGGACCAGGCTCCGCTCTGGGCATTTCCCACGGGTCAGGATTGACATAGGCTGTGTTCTACGTGACCAGGATTTTCTCTGGATGCTTTCCACGGGGTCAGGATTGACATAGCCGAGTTCTGCGTGGACCAGGCTCCGCTCTGGGCGTTTCCCACAGGGTCAGGATTGACATAGGCCGTGTTCCACGTGACCAGGATTTTCTCTGGATGCTTTCCACGGGGTCAGGATTGACATGGCCGTGTTCCGCAAGGACCAGGATCCGCTCTGGACGTTTCCCACGGGGTCAGGATTGACATAGGCCGTGTTCCACGTGACCAGGATTTGTTCTGGATGCTTTCCACGGGGTCAGGATTGACATAGCCATGTTCTGCGAGGACCAGGATCCGCTCTGGGCATTTCCCACGGGGTCAGGATTGACATAGGCCATGTTCCATGTGACCAGGATTTGCTCTGGATGCTTTCCACGGGGTCGGATTGACATAGCCGTGTTCTGCGAGGACTAGGCTCCGCTCTGGGCGTTTCCCATGGGGCCAAGATTGACATAGGTCGTGTTCCACGTGACCAGAATTTGCTTTGGATGCTTTTCACGGGGTCAGATTGATATAGCCGTGTTCTGCGAGGACCAGGCTCCGCTCTGGGTGTTTCCCATGGGGTCAGGATTGACATAGGCCATGTTCCACGTGACCAGGAAGGGTTGAATTTATCCGCATTTCATGGAGTCGGGGGTTGACTCTCAGCGTCTGTGCACCGCCAAGTCATGGAACTGGGAGTTGCCGCGGTTCTGCTTTGGTGATGTTGCGTATGTGGTAGTGAGACGAATGTTGAGATGATCTCCAGGCTGTCCATGAACAGTCGAGACTTGGCTCTCTTTCGGATGAAGCCTAGGGGAGAGGTATGGTTCCCTCTTTGTTTGTTCCCCTGGATTGTATATAGGGATCGATGTGATCTCACCTGCAGGGCAAAAGTTTCATTTTATATATTTTTCTTTCCGCAGTGCTTTATCATTTCAGCTTTTATATCGCGAAAGTCACTTTTGCCCAATCATTTCGGCTATTTTGTATTTATTTACTCGCTGCTTTTTATTGCGAGTTGCCCAATCATTACGGCTATTTTGTATGCATACATTTTTACTTGCTGATTTTGTTGTAAGTTGCCCCATCATTTCGGCTATTTCGTATGCAAGTGTGGCTTGCTGGCTTTTTGCTGCAAGCTTGGAATTAGACACCGATTTTGGCATCAGCACCGCTACAACTAGGATATTGCCAGGAGCGAATCATCATTTGCCTTTGTCGATGTCGAACAAAGGTGGCTTAGCGAACAGGGTTAGGATCCCGTCGACTAAGGCTTTTAACTTTACGAGCCGTAAGGGTCTCATAAAGGTATTTCTCCCTACGAGTCGTGAGGATCTTGTAGGTGCATTTTCTTCTTAGGAATCATGAGGATTCCCAAGTGTATAGCTTCTTGTAAGTCGTAAGGATCTTACAAGAGTATTTTCTCCTTCTAAGTCGAGAGGACTTACAAGGGCTGTTCACCGTGTAAACATATCCCTAGTCGCGGGTAGGACTTTGTTAGGAAAATGTTTATTCACGCCCATGGATTGTATACAAGGGTCAATATTGAACCGCTTGTAGGGCAAAATTGGAGGTTGTGATGGCTTAAGAACAGGTTTAGATCCCTGCAGCTTAAGGCTTTTGAATCTTATGAGCCGTGAGGGTCTCAAAGGGGAATTCTCCTTACGAGTCCTGAGGATCTCTTAAGTGTGTTTTCTCCCTAGGAATCGTGGGGATCCCTAAATGTGTTGCTCCCTTATGAGTCGTAAGGATCTCACGCAGGTGGTTTCTCCTCACAAGATCGAGAGGACCTTGCAAGTGTCTTTTAACGAGGTTGCGCCCTTTCGAGTTTTCATAAAAACTCGCCGGTAGCCCTGCTGTTTTTACTCACGGAGCCCTTTCGGGTTTTCATCCGTGCCTATTTTGCTTATGGACATACCGTTTATTTATTTTTTATTTTTTTTGTGTCAGCTTTGTGATGCTGCGGTCCGTAGTAGTTTACAGACATCTCGGTCGACAGCCAGTTTTAGGACATAGTGGTCCATCATTAGTTTAAGGATATTTCGGTCCGACGCCAGTTTTAGGTCATAGTGGTCCATTGTTAGTTTAAAGACGTTTCGGTCCGTGGTTAGTTTAGGGACGTTTCGGTCCGTCGTTAGTTTTAGGACATTTCGGTCCGTAAGCCGGCTACTACTTATAGAGTTTGGGCTTAGGAAGATAGCGAGCGGACATAGGCATCGTCATCTATCGTTGACCTAGGCCGTGACTCGTCAGGCATAGTATTTTTTTAGGAAGCGACCGTTTATTGGACTGAAAGGTCTTTCACCATCCATGTCCATGAGTAGATATGCTCCACCCTGGTAGACTTTGTCTATAATATACGGGCCTTCATAGTTCGGCTCGAACTTCCCTCCCTTGGCACGATTAGGGATCATAGGTCTCTTGACCACTAGCACGAGTTCGCATTGGCGGAATGTTCTCGGCTTAGTCAATCTTTCATATGAGCGCGCCATCTTTGCTTTATAAGCCTCCAGATTTTGCTGCGCCATGAGCCTGGTTTCATCAAGGGAATCGAGCTCCTCAAGCCGAAGGTGAGCATTTTCTTCGTCTGTTAGCTCGTAGTGAACCGCCACTCGTAGAGAGGGTAACTCTATCTCAAGGGGGAGTACCGCTTCTGTGCCAAATACCAATGCATACGGCGTTGTGTTTGTGGCTGTTTTGAACGTAGTTCGATACGCCCAAAGAGCTTCATGCAGTCTCTCGTGCCCGTCCTTCTTATTTCGAGACACCGTCTTTTTCACGATATTCGTCAAGGTCTTGTTAAAAGCCTCAGCTAGACTGTTAGCTCAGGGATTATAGACCGATGAATATCTCCAGTCTATGTTATGCTGTTGTGCGAAGCGGCTGATCTTGTGGCTTCTGCAGGCTGGCCCGTTATCGGAGATAATCCGCCGCAGAGTGCCGAACCGGTAAATGACGCGTGTCTTGAAGAAATGGAGAATATTCTCCGTCTTCACCTCCCTCAGCGGCACTGCTTTTGCCCATTTGGAGAAATAATCAGTTGTCGCCAAAATGAATCGATGTCCTCTGGACGATGCTGGTTCGATGAGGCCGATTATGTCAGTCCCCCACATTTCGAACGGCCAGCTATCTACCGGTGGATGTAGTGGATTCGGATGCTGATGGATAAAATCCCCGTGAACCTGGCACGAACGCACTGCTTCGCGTATTCGAGGCAGTCCTGGATCATCGTGGGCCAATAGTAGCCCATCCTTTTGATCTTTAGCTTCATCTTCGGTCCGGCTTGGTGAGAACCGCAGTGTCCGTCGTGAGTTTCTTGGACGAATCTTTTCGCTTCTTTCGGTCCTAGGCATCTTAGCCATAAAGAGTCAAATGATCTCTTATATAGAGTATCATTGACGAAGGCAAAAGATAAAGCTCGTTTCATGAGCTGATGTCTTGAGGATGCATCTTCAGGCGTTCGACGGGATTTGAAGTAGTCTATAAAGACTTCTCTCCAATTCATAGCCTTTTCTTGGTCTTTTATTTGCAAAGCCATTTGCTCGGTCGCCCCCTTTTCTTCGGACGATTCCGGAGATATTTATGCTGGTGCAAGAACCCGACGACTTTGCACAACGATCCTCACGTCATCGAGGTCCCCGTCAGCCAATTCTTTAGCGAGCTTGGCTAATACATCCGCTTTGCTATTTTCCACACGCAGTATGATTTCCAGGGTGTAGGAAGGGATTCGAGTTAGCAGTCGTTGCACTCTCTCACCATACTTCACCATCTCCGACTTGCACGTTTGATAGTCGTCGTTTACTTGACTAACGATCAGCTTGGAGTCTCCGTATATGAGGAGGTTCTCAATTCCCATGTCGACGGCGATCTCAAGACCTGCTATCAAAGCTTTATATTCGGCTTCATTGTTTGTCCTCGGTTCGGTTAAGGAGAAAGTAAAGCGCATTATCCTTCCTTGTGGAGTCACGAAGATGAGGCCCACACCAGATTTGATTATGGGGGTGCTTTGTTTGCGCATCTTCATGGAAGATGCTCCATCGAAATAAAGTTCCCACCGGGTATCATTCTCTCTTCTCTCACCGTCGATCGTGTCAAACGCGTGCTCGTCTGGCAAGTCGCAGTTCAAGGGAGAATCGGCAGGTATCAGATGCTCAGCGAGGAAGTCGGCGATGGCCTGGCCTTTCACTGCCTTGAGGGGTCGATAACTTATCGAGAACTCCATCAAGAGCAGGGCCCACTCAGCGAGCCGTCCCGTTAATATGGCCTTTGAAATCAAATATTTGAGGGGGTCCACCTTTGATATGATATGGACCTCGTGTGCTAACGCATAGTATCTGAGCTTCATTATCGCGAAGATCAACGCCAGGCAGTATTTTTCGATGGGAGAGTAATTGTTTTCTGCCCCCAGTAGAACTCGATTCAAATAGTAGAGGGTTCTCTCCTTCCCTTGGTCATTCTCTTATGCCCATAATGCGCCTAAAGAACCTTCGAGGGCTGTTGTATACAGGACGAGAGGTTTTCCTTTAACGGGAGCGGCCAGTATTGGCGGATTCTGCAGGTATTGCTTGACTTCGTCCAGTGCGCTTTGGCATTTGCGATCCCAGATGAATGGGGTTCCCTTCTTCATTAGGTGACTGTAAGGACGACATTTGCCAGAGAGATTGGCTATAAATCGTCGGATATACGCGAGCTTCCCTTGGAGAGACCGCAGTTGTTTGAGAGTTTTTGGTGGAGGCATTTCCATGATTGCCTTGATCTTCGACGGGTCTATTTCGATACCTCGGTGTTGGACGACGAATCCCAGGAACTTGACCGAGGAAACTCCGAACGCGCATTTGAGAGGGTTCATCTTCAAGTTGTATTTCCGAAAGCGCTGAAACACGATGTTCAGATGCTCTAAATGTTCCTCGTATGATTTGCTTTTAACTACGAGGTCATCAATATAGCATTCGATGATTTCATGTATGACGTCATCAAAGATCTTCGTCATGGCCCTCTGATAGGTGGCACCGGCGTTCTTTAGACCGAAAGGCATCACCTTGTAGCAAAATATGCTCAAAGGGGTCCGGAAAACGGTATGCTTCTGGTCCTCAGGATGCATCTTTACCTGATTGTATCCTGATGAGCCGTCCATGAAGAAGAAAACTTCATGAGTGGACGTATTATCTATCATCAGCACGGTGATCGGTACTGGAAAGTCGTCCTTCGGGAAAGCTTTGTTGAGACCCCGGAAGTCCATACATATGCGCACCGTCCCATTTTTCTTCATCATTGGGACGATGTTGGCGATCCAGTCAGGATACTGAACCTCTTGGATGAAGCCGGAGTTGATTAGCTTCTTGACCTCGGCATTGATGCTCATCTTAAGCTTGAGCCGCATTCTTCTCGGTGCTTGTTTGATCGGCTTGACGTCTGGAGATATTGCCAATTTGTGCACAGCAATCTCAGGATCTAGTCCTGGCATCTCGGAATAGTTCCATGCGAAGCAATCTTTATACTGTATGAGCACGTATTTTAACGTAGCCACCCTTTCTTCAGACAACAGTTCACTGATGAATGTTGGCTGCGGGTCGTTTTCCGTCCCCAGGTCGATTTTCCTTAGGTTGTGGATTAGCGTTTGTTGCTGCCTGAGCGAGCATCACCTGCAGATTTTCATGTTGCAGTTGAACTTTTGTCAGGGACCGAGTTTGAGGTCGGTGACTAGTAGAAGCTCGAACTTCGTCTTTGGAATTCACCACATAGACTATGTGAACTACCATGCCCCCAGGCTTGGGGTGTTCGGAGTTTTGGCCTTTGGAGTTTGCTCCGGGCACTTGAGCTTTATTGGGCCTCTTGTTGTGAAAAGCCGCTTTGGTTTTGGGAGGAACCGCTGTATCAGGATCCGTCTTGAGGTGAGTCCCCTTCACCTGCTTCCACACCTTTATATATATATATATATATATATATATGAGGAAAGTTGTCTCAGGGAGCGAACTGGTTTCTGCTCTCGTGGGATCTCCATGGACCGCGGAGACTTCTTCAATATTACGGTAGGAGAATTTTGTCTAACCCTTCACAACAATTTGAAGCTGTTCCTAGTTGGAACAACAACATTCACTGCTGGGGTTGAAACAGGACCATACGGAGAACTGCCCCCGGCTCATTTTGTATGACGCCGATATCGACGTCGACCATTTCTTACGGTCGGGATTTGATTAGCTTCAGGATTTTGCCGAGCCCGCCCCCTGTTTCCTTTGAGAGCTTGAATATTCTTCCCCCTGCGTCGACCTTGGTCCTTGGCATGTACCATTTGTTTGAGGACTGGTTCCATCGGCAAAGCTGCTACTTGGGCACCCACCTGTGGACGACAGAGTTCCTTTGGGCTTCCTCCATCGGCGTTAAGGCACCGAGGGTAGGAGGTGGGAGCTTCAACCCAAAGAGAAGCCCGTTGATTTCTTGAAGAGCAGGATTGCAGAGATTTGAAGCTGCAAATGGCTCATACTTGACTCTTCCAGATATCACAAAGCCTGAGTTACTAAGGTGGGAGCAGGTGCCATTCTTCATAGAGACGAAACACCGACTTCAGTATCCACTCCCCTAAGAGCAACCAAAAACATACACACCGCGATTATCTGATCACGGGAAAAACACGGCACACGAAGTGTGGAGTGGAAAGAGAAAAAAGGTCCCACCGGGCGTGCCAGAATCTGTTCCCCGCCGAAACACAGGGACGCGACCGCGCAGGTCCGTCTCGCCTGAATTTCGGGGCAGATGCTAATTGGTGCTATCCGTTCGCCTCTCCGAAGATGCCAAGTTGATTTATGACATCGTGTATCGAAGGTTTAAACGGATGCGGCCGATGTAGCAGATTTCGTCAGATTTCCCCTCGTTGAGGGGTTTTTGATTGTGGGGATGCTCTTCCCTGCAGGCGCAAGCCCCTACAGTTAATTACGCTACCGCGTCGCGATTACCACTTTCTCCTTCTCCAGATGGTCACTTCGTATCGTGTGTGTGTTTGTTTTGTTTTTAGTTGCCCATGGATTGTATACGGAGACTAATTTATGTTGTCGCCCGTAGGGCGTGGATTAGTCCAAATCCGTATTTTCTTAGATTTGGGTTTGGGTTGGGTTTAAGAATACGTTGGTCTCATTTGAGACTAAGATCAACTTAAACGTTGGTTAAGGATACGTTGGTCTGATTTTAGACTAAGATCAACTTAACGGGATAATTTAGATCCAACAAGAGAGAATTTGGGCTCTATTGTTTAGTTTAGGGACATTGCAGTCGATTACCAGTTTAAGGACATGGTGGTCCAATGTTAGTTTAAGGACATCTCGGTCCAAGGTTTAGGACATCATAGTCCATGGGTTTTAAAGGACCCCACAGTCCGAGGTTAAGGACATCATAGTCCATGGGCTTAAGGACCCCACAGTCCGTAGTTTAAAGATATCATAGTCTATGAAATGTATGGTTGTCGGGACCCGTCACATCTCTTAAGACGTTGAAGGATTACAACGACATATATCAGAAGGGTTCAGAGATGTACCCTTGAACCAAAGTTGATTGGGAAATCTGTAGTCCAATTTGGGACTAAGATCAATCGATTAGATTATGAGCACATAGGCTCAGTTGAATCTTGAATTGAGGACTTATAGCCAACTTGGGCTAAGTCCAATCGAGTTAAAATGTTTAACATTTGTCTTGGGCTGTTGCCTTTATTTGGGCTTGGCCCTTTTAATAGTGCTGAGCATTGACTTGCATTCTGACAATGTTTTGTATTTTATTGAATGCTGAGCATTTATCAGAGCTCTGGGTTTATTAAAGAACAATTTATGTTCTATTAGCGCAACATATGGTGCATTTGGCGCTTTGCGCCAGTCAAAGAGCGCAGTGCGCTTCTGCCGAATAGCGCACACGTGAGGGACACGTGTCGCGCTTGGCGCTAAGCGCCAGATGATGGGCGCATTGCACCAGTTTATGAGCGCATTGCGCTATTAGTTCAGTGGCGCATACGTAATTGACACGTGGTGCGCCTAGCGCTGAGCGCCACCCCATGAGTGCAGTGCGCTGGTTCAAGAGCGCAAAGCGCTAGCTGTTAAGAGCGCATACGTGAGGGACACGTGTTGCGCTTGACGCCGAGCGCTAGTCTAAGAGCGCAGAAGCGCAGTTCAAGAGCGCAAAGCTTAGTTCCAGAGCGCAAAGCGCATATGATCAATTTTGTGATCCAAAAAGAGACTTTGTCTCAAGATTTTAAGAGCAAAAGTTCTTCAATCTCTTATGTTGATGAAAGGCTTTGCCTTTATGGATCTATGATCTGAGAGGAAGAAGTAAATTCCTCTTTTATTTAATGATGAAATTTTTTGATCTCTTTATGAAATACTCTTTTGTCTTTGTAGATCTACGATCTTTTAAAGAAGTGAATCCTTCTTTTTAAATTAATTACGAGATGATTTCATCTCTCTGTTCATCACCATTCTTTTTTTTACCTTGAAGAAAAATCTTCTTCTGAGAGCTTGCTCTTTTTCTTTGAATTTCTCAAAATTTATGAGGAGGTTTCTCTCCATGCTTCTGTATATTTGAGATTTGAAGTCCAGGGGCCTTTATATAGAGCAAGCTGATCCGTTCAATCAGTTGAGAAGATCTTTTCTTTAATTGATTTGGGGAATTTCCCATCATTGGATCTTCGATCCAAGGGCTTCTGATTTACAGAAGGTAATCTTCTTGTTTTCAAAAAAGATTGGGAAATCTTCTAAACAGAATTTATTCTGTATTTTTAGTGATTTTTTAATCACTATTGGATCATTGATCCAGCGGTGCTCCGATTTACAGAGCACAATCTTGTTATTTGGAAAGATTTTGAGAAATCTTTTCTTAACAGAATTTAATTCTGGTCAATTAATGATTTATCATTATTATTAGATTCTTGATCTAACGATGGGGAGCTTTTAGTTCCAGCGCTAGCGCACCCGTGCTTTATACGTGGTGCGCTGCTTAGAGCGCAGCACACCTAGCGCTAGCGCACCCGTGCTTTGCACGTAGTACGTTGCTCAGAGCGCAGCGCACTTAGCGCTAGTGTGTCCGTGTCTTACACGTGGCACGCAAGGCACCTAGCGCTAGCGCACGCGTGCTTTTCACGTGGTGCACTGCTTTGGGCACAACGCACTTGGCGCTGCATCTGAAGCGTTGCTTCATTTCAAAATTTAAATTTCAAACAGAGCTTTTCTCTGATTGGGGGAAACATGTTCGAGTTCCAGTATATATGGATTCATGATATCTTAGAGTTATATTTGAATTATATGTAGATTGGAATTGTATTTAGATTAGACTAAGACTCTTTCTGAGTCAGACACTTAACAGAATTTGATTCCTGAATTAGGTTTTGGAGTTATCGGTAACTGCTGTACATGGACGGCAGGATTTGTGACTTTTCCATGCCAATTACCGTATTGATAACCCCGGTTTAGTTTCCTACCTTAAATAGGTAAGCATCCACTTTCTCCGGCTCTCTGAGGCTCAAGAGAATTGGTCCCGCTTAAACCTATATTTACTAGGGTCCTTATTGTAAATTAATAAACTTGAGGGGTTTTATGAAAAATAGTTTTGATAAACTATCAAAATAAACCTCAAGCATTTATTTATCGTATTTAGGGTTTTCATGGATGTAGATTTTAAAAGGGAGGTATTCTAGTGAATAAATACATAGTTTTAATAATATATGGTATTTTTGTGTAAATTGGAATTGTATGGATTTGTGATGGTATATTCATGAAATTTGTGATTCCTTTGTTTAGAAAACATGGAATTTATTATATATATTTAAAATAGATATTTTGATAATATATATATATATATAATTATTAAAAATAGAATTTATTTATTAAATAGAAAATCATATTATTCTTAAAAATTGTATTAAAAATTCCATCGAGATCGGATGCTCCGTGAGGAGGTCTTCATCTCGCTCTACTAGTATCGAGGATGTGCGATAACCCGCACCATCCAAATTGGGTTCCTCAAAATGGGTTGTAGAGCCTTAATTGCAAGGAATTTAATTAAAACAATCTTACAGAATACGGTTTTATTAGTTTAGGTATTTTATTGTAAAATTGTATTTATCCCACAAAATACTGTTCCAAAAGCCATCGTGCTATATCATGATGAGTGTTGTGATGAGGTAGGTCATTACCTCATGAGTTTTCTAAAGGTAATATGATGAAAGATGTCGAATAGAAAGTTTGTGGTATTTAACCGTAAAAGTGAAATAAAAGTTGTATAGCATGGTATTTTAAATTGAAACTTGTTCTCAATGTTGGTTTATAGTTGCTAAATAATATATAAAAAAACAGTTGATTTGTTATTAAGAAAAGTTGGGCTTTTAACAAATTAGAATCATATGTCGGATTAACTACACTTCCGACGAGTTTTGAAAAGAGAAAATTTTAAGTCAATAAGAGGGTAGAGGAGAGGGGATTACTGGACGAAAAGAGAGAGGAGAGGTATGAGAACAAGATGGAAGGTTCGTGGAGTCGCGGTGTCGCCGGATTTATTCCGAGTCGTCGCTGGAAGATGACCTTAGGCTAACTCCACTTGTACAACTAATTTGACTTAGAAAAATTTGAGAGTTTTGATGATAGATTTCAGAATGGAGAGGGCTAGGGTGTGGGGTGGTATTTATAGGATAAAATTAGGGTTTAGGGAATTAAAAAATGAGAATTAAAATGCATTAGATATTGGATTAATGGGTGATTTTAATCCTCTGTTAATTTGCAGGAAATTCACACAGTATTGGGGTTAAGGGGTGAGGCCAAGAGACTAGTGTTCAAGAATTGGAGGCATTCCCGACGGTTTGGACCGGCGGCGCCGGCCCAATGCGCAATCTCGTCGGTCATTCTAGGGGTGTGGGGCTCTAGATTCTTGCCACTTGTCCGGATCATTTCATATATCTCAGTGCACATGTTTATTTAATCCGATTTTTCAATTTTACATGTATTGCACGTGTAAACTTTTGGGATTCCAAAAAGTTTAAAAGAAAATTATTAAAAATAATATGTGGCCGAGGGGATTCGAACACAGGGGCTACGTCACAGCAGTGCAAGGCTTTACCAATGAGCTACAAGTTGTTTCTTGCTGTTCTTATACAAATTAAATACTTATAGCATACTCAGGTTTTCAAATACTCCATTTAGTACTTTAACTTTAAACAAATTTCTGTACATTAAAAAACAGAGTCGTTACAGAGTGATTTTAGGGGGACCTTGGGCATATAACGGTGGAGAACAATCAGCCGTGCAAGATCATTGGTAAAGGGACAATCATCTTGCAACCGTCAGGAGGTAGTCAATTAAAATTGAAGAATACTCGTCATATTCCAGATTTGCAGAAGTGCCTGATTTCCACTAGTCAGCTTGACAACGAAGGTTTTATGACGACGTTTGGGAATTCATAGTGGAAGATTACTAAAGGGTCGTTGGTGATTGCGAGGGGAAAGTTGAGTGGTTTGTTGTATTCCTTCAATGGGAGTAGCGAAGGTTCGGTTGCATTGGCAACGGGTTCGGAGTTAAATTTGGCGACTTCGTCGTGGCATGGGCGATTAGGGCACCTCAGCGAAAAGAACATGAAAAATAAGCTCAAATTTCAGATTGGAGGCAGAGTAAAGAAGACCAAGAAGCTGAAGATGGTGCATACGGACGTATGGGGTCCAGCCTCGGTGGAGTCTTATGGAGGTAATCGGTATTTCGTGGCGTTCATCGACGATGCAAGCTGAAAGACATGGGATTTCGTGATGAAGAAGAAGTCTGATGTATTTGTTATTCTCAAACACTGGAATGCACGGGTGGAGAACCAAACGGGGCTGAAGGGTAAATGCTTTAGGTTTGATAATGGAGGGGAATATTGCATACAGAATTTCGAGGGGTTTTGCTCGCAAAAGGGTATTCGTTAGCTGAAGACGGTACCGGGGATGCTACAACAAAATGGTATGGTTGATAGGATGAACAAGACGATTCTAGAGCGAGTGTGGAGCATGAATTTGGACGCGGATGTGCCAAAGTTCCTATGGGTAGCGGCGATTGATGCTGCAGTGTACTTGATCAATAGAAGCCCGGCAAGTGCGCTTGATGGAGGCATTCCGGAAGAAAATTGGAGGTAAACCAGTTGATTACTTGCACCTAAAAGTATTTGGCTGCGTTGTGTATTCTTTGGTTGATAGGGTAGAAAGGAGTAAGCTTGATTCCAAGTCTATGAAGCATGCTTTCATCGGATATGGTGATGTAACGCTTCGAAAATCGTTTAGGCAGTTTTTCGGTAATCTGCTGAATTAGCAGCTTTTTCCGTAAAAAGTCAAAATAGGTATTTTTCATTATGGAACTAATTATACAAAATTTAGATAAGATATTACTATAATTTGGTCACTAAAATGTCACTTAAAATTTTCTAGTTAAATAATTTTTTTTCGTAATTAATTATTTTTAATATTATTTTAAGCTTTTAAAAATACATTAAATTAGTGATAAATACAAATTTAATTAGGTAAATTGCACACTTAGGAAATATTATAAACTAAAATTTAGTGTTAATAAAATTTTATCAAGACTTTTCAAGATTTAGTTCTATGGTTAAAAACATTAAAGCAAAAATGGCTAAAAGGGTTTTTTTTATGTAAAATATGATGTGATATGCATTAAATGAGTTTAGGGGTTGCTTTTTGTGTAGAATTTTCTACACAATTCACTCACAACTCACCTCTCCCACCTCAGGTCGAGCAAGGCAGCAGCTCACCATTTTGTTTCCCCTCATTTCTTGCATCAAAATCCTTGCTAAAATCAATAAAAAATCCACAAAATTCACAATTTTCCTTTGCAAATTCAAAACAAAACCCTAATCCATCCCTTCCCTCACCCTAATTTGGTTGAAAGGTGAAGAAAAGAGGTGTCTTGGAGGCTAGAGCAAGTTTGGAATCAACACTTGGGAGGTATAAATCCTAAACTAGTTGTTAATTTGTAGTTTAATAAAGCTAGTTTAGTATTTTAAAGTGATTAATTTCATTGTAATGGTTAGTTTTGAAATTTCAAGAAAGGGATGATGTTCTAGATTAGGGTTTGATATTGGATAAGTGGGTTTAAGCTAGTGTTGTGGCTATCTAGTGGGTTAGATCGAATATTTGTGCGATGTTGCGATCGCGATATCGTAAATTAGCGATGTTTGCTTTGAAATCGGTATGCTATCGCTTACTAGATTTTTATGAATTTTAGGAAGTGATCAAATTGCGTTATATTAGCGATATAATTAGCATCATATACGACTATTAGTGTGCACGAATGCGGGGTTTTGTCTAGTCGGGTTTTAGTTTTGACGATTGCCCCGAAACGGCGATTTTAGTTAAGATTTTAGCGATTTTTGTGCGTTTTCCGCGCACTGAGTGTACGTTGTGATAAATTCAAGAGTGTCGATATTTTCATATTGTGAGCTCCGTCATTTTAGAAATCTGTAATCTTATTTTGTGTGTTATGCAATTCTAGGATCGGTCGCGGAAATATCGGACGCGGCGCGCAAAGGCAAGGCGGTGGTCGGATCGGATTTGCGGGGCTTTCAGGTGAGTAGATGTATTCATCTATGGGGGAATCGTCTGGATGGTGTGAGGCACCCCTAGTTAGGATTACCTTATTTCTTGCAAGATTTGCATTGTTAGTTAGCTTACCCCTTCATTTACATTGCATACCCTTATAACTAATCGTCTGTTAGATTGCATGGATATTCATATACACATACGCGATATCACTTCATAGGACAAGAACACCATTACCATTGGCTTCTGTTACATGCGCGCTATTCATGTGACACACACGGCTTTGGTAATTGCCATGCCATGAGCACCATAGAACCTGTTTAGTTTAGTGTCACCACTTGCATCATACATGATATATGAAATCGCATAGCATGTATATACCTTGCATCATCATCATACTTACATAGGTTTCTAGCCACAAATCACATCCCATACCTTGATATCACAGACATTTATCACATATAACATGTTGGGTATTATGATTTTCTTGAGGATTTCAGTATTGCTGCGATTTCTGGATTTTTGGGGAAAACCGCAAGAATTTAACAAAAGCTTATATTTATCATTTTTAAAACAAAGTTGCGGTTTTCTCGTGATGTATGTGTCGTCCACCATGAGTTTTTATGTTTTCTGTTGGATTTCGAGACCCGATTCGAGGAGTGGATGAACCGTCTCGGGTACATGGTGGGCCCGGTATGGTACCCCGGGGCAAGAAGATCGAGTTGTAGACGATGAGCCTGGCAGGGGAAGACTACCTACCGGTGATGTCTGGCGCGGCGGATATCTGGAGGATACCGACCGTTGTCGTGAGATTTGATGATATAGGCCGATCCGGACTGACGGTGCCCGATGTATTGAGACATTGATACAGTGAGATATTGAGACAGATGTGTTTTCATATTTGGTGTCGATACTTGACACGGGTTTTCAGATGATTTCTTGATGGTGTTTAACTATTATACAGATATTATTTTTTTCTAAAGTTAAGAATGCAGAATCATAGCATTTAAAAACACTTAAAGATTCAGTATTGACATGCATACATGTGCATGCATACTAGAGGTATTACATCACATCTGGACATACATGCTGTGACCCATTTGCGTGCATTCTTACGATTGCCTTACTAGATGTTATATTTTACTCACGAGCTGGCAACTCACCCCCGTTGTGCCACAGTGTCTTGCAGGTCGGACTCATCAGTCTAGTAGCGGCGGCTTATCTTGTTAGTGACTTCTTTTTCTCAGACTCGTGACATTGCTCGTAGATGGGTTGCGAGAGCACTTTTATCTCTTTTTGTACTATTTTGTATCTAGTATTCTCCATCTACCACTTCTTATGTGTATATGCGAGCTAGTGATGAGACTGAGAGATTTGTGTATATGTAGTTTCTTTTGGTCGAGCTCACTTGAGCCGACGTTGTGTTTTCTTGTATTTTGCATTTCTTTATGCTTTTTTCTTTAGATTACATATATATATTGCGTGTGGTTATGATCCGTCTTGGGCGAAGAGATAGCTCCCGCTTGGGGATGCCGTTTTGTGATTACAGGTTATATATCTTGTTGTATCCATTTTGGGGGATAGAATTTACAAGGGAGACTCTGCCGAAATTTTCGGAAATTTTTGATGTTTTTTTAAGGGGTTGAATGCAACTTAATTGATTTAAAAATCGTTTTCATGTAAGGTTTTCCTTCACTCTCTTTTGATTTTGGTTTAGATTTTTCTGGGCTTTGGCTGACTTAGGTTACGGTACGCCTTTAGACGTCTCGTAGTCTAAGTGCCAGTCACGTTCCGTACTTTCGGGTCGTGACAAAGTTGGTATCAGAGCGTAGGTTTTACCTTTCTGAGTGTAGGACAACCTTGGTAGATGGAGTAGGTGACTTAAGCATAGTGGCGTAGCGTAGGTATGATCCGCGGCATACTTACGATACGGTACTCCGCCTAAGTTACCTTAGGTCATAATTGCTTGTATTTCCTTTCTTGATTCCTTGCATTCCTTGATTCAATTGCAATGTTCTTATCAGTCCTGTTTCTTATTCCAGCTTCGATGCCGCCAAAGACTACGAGAGCTCAGCGGGCTGCCGCTAGGGATGAGATTCGAGCGGGCTCGTCTGAGGCGAGGATCGAGTGGGATGATACGCCTACCCCTTAGGGTCATATTGATCCACGTTATCCAGACCGTATTGCCAGATTAGAGGCCGGCATGCAAGAGTTGCGACAGATGATGGGATCTTTAGTTGAGTCCAATCGAGCACAGAGATTCGAGGATGTTCCTTCCACCGCACAGACCAAGATTGTACCTGCTGCATAGATGGTCAATCCTGCTGCTACTACGACTATCCCTGTTTCACTACAGGAGTTCATGAGATTGAGACCTCCAGCTTTTACCGGTACAGATGCGACAGAGGACCCACAGGCATTTCTTGATAGGATGGCTCGGATTTGCCGTTCGTTGAGGTGTTCTGATGATAGATTGGTGAAGTTTGCGAGTTTTCGTCTGGAGGGTCTTGTCCAGACATGGTATGATTCAGTAGAGAGAGGCCGAGCTGCAGGTCTACCTTCTATGACCTGGGATGAGTTTACAGCTGCATTTCTTGCCCATTTTCTTCCGGAGAGTGTCCGAGATGCTCGAGCCCATAGTTTTGAGTCTCTGCGCAAGACTCCTGGGATGACGGTGTCGGAGTATGATATACAGTTTACCCAGTTGTCTCGATATGCTCCGTACCTAGTAGACACAGAAGAGAAGAGAAGAGAATAAAGAGCTTTGTGCGAGGGCTTGATACACAGCTATTCCTTGCCATCGGCACCCAGCACTTTGATACATACGCAGCCGCGATGGATGCAGCCTTACTTTTGGAGGAGCGTATTTCTGAGACTCCGGTCATTTCTGGGTCGAAGAGGATCCGTACTGATACGCCAGCTCAGCGGCAGATGGGTAGACACCGCGATAGATTATTTCCGGGAGATGGTGGAGGCAGAGGATTGAGACGAGGTCAATTATTTGGTTCATATCCACAGACTCAGCAGTCGTCGCTAGGATGTTTTCGGTGCGGGAGTCAGTACCACCGTATCAGAGACTGTACCATGGGACGCCAGGGCACGGCGACAGTCCCGCATGTGACCTTACCACCCTCACCACCTCCTCAGAGAGCTCTACTTCCTACTCCTGATGATGCTCCACGCCAGCCAGATGCTTCTAGAGGTCGTGGGCGTGGCGGTCCGGTTCAGAGAGGACGAGGCGACAGAGGCAGAGGCAGAGGCCGAGGTAGAGGCAGAGGACATCCAGCTATTAGTGGTGGACAGGCCCGAGTGTTCGCGTTGACTCCTCAGGATGCACAGGCATCCAATGCCGTCGTGACAGGTACTCTGCCAGTATGTTCTTTTGATGCATGGGTATTATTTGATCCAGGCTCCACACACTCCTATGTATCCACGTACTTTGCACCGAGGTTGGGCAGAGAGTCTTCTCCGTTAGATCAGCCGCTTGCGTTATTACACCGGTAGGCGAGTCGTTTGTTGCCCGTTTCGTGTACCGATCATGTTCCGTTCGTATCGGGGAGAGAGATTCTTCAGTTGATTTGATTCTCCTCGATATGCTAGACTTTGACGTTCTTCTTGGTATGGACTGGCTAGCCACTTGTTATGCATCCGTGGACTACCGTGAGAAAGCAGTCAGATTCAGTTTTCCTGGTGAGCCGGTTCTTATTATTCAGGGAGATCGTAGCGCTACCCTTCCCAGCTTGATTTCTTCTCTTCGCGCTGGTCAGCTCTTAAGGAAAGGGTGTCAGGGATTCTTAGCTTATGTTTGTGATACTAGCTCCACAGAGGTTCCGTTGGACTAGGTCCCTGTTGTGAGAGAGTTTCCTGATGTATTCCTTGACGAGCTGCCTGGTCTGCCACCAGAGCGCGAGATTGAGTTCTGCATCGACCTGATCCCCGGCACGGGGCCTATCTCTATACCGCCTTATCGGATGGCCCCGGCGGAGCTGAGAGAGCTAAAGGATCAGTTATAGGACTTGCTGGACAAAGGGCTTATCCGACCGAGTGTGTCACCTTGGGGTGCTCCCGTCTTGTTTGTTAAGAAGAAGGACGGAAGTATGCGCTTATGCATTGATTATTGTCAGCTGAACCGGGTTACTGTGCAGAACAGATATCCCCTACCCCGCATCGACGACTTATTCGATCAGCTCCAGGGTGCAGGGTTCTTCTCGAAGGTTGATTTACGGTCAGGTTATCACCAGCTGCGGGTTTGGAAGGAGGATATTCCGAAGACCGCTTTCCGTACTCGATATGGTCATTATGAGTTCTTGGTGATGTCGTTCGGGCTCACCAATGCCCCGGCAGCATTTATGGATTTGATGAACCGTGTATTCAGGCTGTATCTCGATCAGTTCATTATTGTGTTCATTGACGACATCTTGGTTTATTCTCGGAGCCGGGAGGAGCATGAGCAGCACTTATGTATCACATTGCAGACTTTGAGGGAGCATCAGCTGTTCGCCAAATTTTCCATGTGCGCATTCTGGTTAGACAGTGTCGACTTCTTGGGCCATGTGGTGACGAGAGATGGTATTTGTGTGGACCCGAAGAAGATCGAGGCAGTTCAGCATTGGCCTAGATCAGTATCAGTTGCAGAGGTTCGCAGTTTTCTAGGTCTGGCCGGCTATTATCGACGTTTTGTCCAGGATTTCTCCCGCATTGCTGCACCGTTGACCGGATTGACCCGGAAGGGGGTTCCTTTTGATTGGACCCAGGCATATGAGGATAGTTTCCAGCAGTTGAAGACTCATCTGACTACTGCACCAGTGTTAGCATTGCCTTCAGGATCAGGCGGGTTCGTGGTATATTGTGATGCTTCTCGAGTGGGGCTGGGCTGTGTATTGATGCAGCACGACAGAGTTATCGCGTATGCTTCTCGGCAGCTGAGGAAACACGAACATAACTACCCCACTCATGATTTAGAGATGGCTGCAGTGGTATTTGCACTTAAGATCTGGAGACATTACCTATACGGTGAGTCGTGCCAGATATTCACTGACCACAAGAGTTTGAAGTATATCTTTCAGCAGCGAGATCTGAATCTGAGACAGCGCCGTTGGATGGAGTTGGTGAAAGATTATGACTGCGAGATTTTATACTATCCGGGCAAGGCGAATGTGGTGGCTGATGCTTTGAGTAGGAGGCCCGGAGGTAGCTTATCTTGTTTGAGCGTAGTACAGATGCAGTCGACGGCGGATTGGCAGGTTTTATGTGATAGCAGAGTGCAGTTCGAGTTTACTCCTACAGGGGGACAACTGGCCCATTTCAGAGCACGCCCACAGTTACTTGACCGTATCCACGAGGCACAGTCCGGCGATGCTCGTATTTTAGAGATTATTGAGCAGATTCGGCAGGGCAGAGTTTCTGAGTTCGTGATTGATGATCAGGGGATACTTCGATTTGGGACTCGACTGTGCATACCAGATTCTGAGGGACTGAGGCGTGATATCCTTGAGGAGGCACATAGATCTGTATACAATGTGCATCCAGGTTCCACCAAGATGTACCGTGATTTGAGAGAGGTTTACTGGTGGGACGGGATGAAGAAGGATGTTACAGACTTTATGTCGAGATGCCTGACTTTTCAGCAAGTCAAGGCCAAGCACCAGAGGTCAGCTGGCGAGTTACAGCCTTTGCCCATCCCTGAGTGGAAGTGGGAGCAGGTCTCCATGGACTTCATTATAGGTCTACCCAGGACCAGTCGAGGGTATGACTCTATTTGGGTGATTGTGGATCGACTGACGAAAGCGGCTCACTTCCTGCCAGTAAAGACCACTTTTGGATTTTCTCAGTACGCCTAGGTTTATATTGATGAGATCGTGCGACTGCATAGTGTTCCGACTTGCATCGTGTCCGACCGGGGCACCCAGTTTACCAGCCGATTGTGGCAGAAACTTCAGGAAGGTTTGGGCACCCGATTGAGTTTTAGCACAGCCTTTCATCCGCAGACTGACGGTCAGTCAGAGCGTACTATTCAGACTCTTGAGGACATGCTCAGATCTTGTGTTTTAGATTTCGGTGGTAGCTGGGATCGTCATTTGCCTTTGATCGAGTTTTCCTACAATAATAGCTTCGAGGAGACGATTCAGATGGCACATTTCGAGGCTTTATATGGGAGGAGATGTCGATCGCCTGTGTGTTGGACAGAGCTCAGGGAGAGCAGTATTTTGGGTCCGCAGATCGTACAGGAGATGACCGAGAAGATACAGCTGATTCGGGACAGGATGAGGTCAGCACAGAGTAGGCAGAAATCATATGCTGACAGGCGCCGTCGCCGACTCGAGTTCGCTGTTGGCGATCATGTTTTCCTGAAGGTCTCTCCGATGAAAGGTGTGATGAGATTTGGGCGGAAAGGGAAGCTGAGTCCTAGATATGTTGGTCCTTTCGAGATCCTAGAGCGTGTTGGTCCAGTCGCTTATCGGTTAGCTCTTCCGCCCAGCTTCCCTGATGTTCATCCCGTGTTCCATGTTTCGATGCTCCGTAAGTACCTTCATGATCCTTCCCATGCGATTCAGCACCAGACGATCCAGCTAGAGCGTGATCTTTCATTCACCGAGCAGCCGGTGGTCATTTTGGATCGGCAGGTAAAGGAATTGAGGTCGAAGGTTATACCGTCCGTCAAGGTCCTTTGGCGTGGCCCGAACAGCGAGGAGGTCACCTGGGAGACCGAGGTTGAGATGAGGAAGAGATATCCTCATCTTTTTGAAGGTATGCGTAGTTAAATTCTAAATTCGGGGACCGAATTTTTTTTTAGGGGGGAAGATTGTAAAGCTTCGAAAATCGTTTAGGCAGTTTTTCGGTAATCGGCTGAATTAGCAGCTTTTTCCGTAAAAAGTCAAAATAGGTATTTTTCATTATGAACCTAATTATACAAAATTTAGATAAGATATTACTATAATTTGGTCACTAAAATGTCACTTAAAATTTTCTAGTTAAATAATTTATTTTCGTAATTAATTATTTTTAATATTATTTTAAGCTTTTAAAAATACATTAAATTAGTGATAAATACAAATTTAATTAGGTAAATTACACACTTAGGAAATATTATAAACTAAAATTTAGTGTTAATAAAATTTTATTAAGACTTTTCAAGATTTAGTTCTATGGTTAAAAAAAATTAAAGCAAAAATGGCTAAAAAGGGTTTTTTTTTATGTAAAATATGATGTGATATGCATTAAATGAGTTTAGGGGTTGTTTTTTGTGTAGAATTTTCTACACAATTCACTCACAACTCACCTCTCCCACCTCAGGTCGAGCAAGGCAGCAGCTCACCATTTTGTTTCCCCTCACTTCTTGCATCAAAATCCTTGCTAAAATCAATAAAAAATCCACAAAATTCACAATTTTCCTTTGCAAATTCAAAACAAAACCCTAATCCATCCCTTCCCTCACCCTAATTTGGTTGAAAGATGAAGAAAAGAGGTGTCTTGGAGGCTAGAGCAAGTTTGGAATCAACACTTGGGAGGTATAAATCCTAAACTAGTTGTTAATTTGTAGTTTAATAAAGCTAGTTAGTATTTTAAAGTGATTAATTTCATTGTAATGGTTAGTTTTGAAATTTCAAGAAAGGGATGATGTTCTAGATTAGGGTTTCATATTGGATAAGTGGGTTTAAGCTAGTGTTGTGGATATCTAGTGGGTTAGATCGAATATTTATGCGATGTTGCGATCGCGATATCGTAAATTAGCGATGTTTGCTTTGAAATCGGTATGCTATCGCTTACTAGATTTTTATGAATTTTAGGAAGTGATCAAATTGCGTTATATTAGCGATATAATTAGCATCATATACGACTATTAGTGTGCGCGAATGCGGGGTTTTGTCTAGTCGGGTTTTAGTTTTGACGATTGCCCCGTAACGGCGATTTTAGTTAAGGTTTTAGCGATTTTCGTGCGTTTTCCGCTTACTGAGTGTACGTTGTGATAAATTTGAGAGTGTCGATCTTTTCATATTGTGAGCTCCGTCATTTTAGAAATCTGTAATCTTATTTTGTGTGTTATGCAATTGTAGGATCGGTCACGGAAACATTGGACGTGGCGCGCAAAGGCAAGGCGGTGGTCGGATCGGATTAGCGGGGCTTTCAGGTGAGTAGATGTATTCATCTATGGGGGAATCTTCTGGATGGCGCGAGGCGCCCCTAGTTAGGATTACCTTATTTCTTGCAAGATTTGCATTGTTAGTTAGCTTACCCCTTCATTTACATTGCATACCCTTATAACTAATCGTCTGTTAGATTGCATGGATATTCATATACACATACGCGATATCACTTCGTAGGACACGAACACCATTACCATTGGCTTCTGTTGCACGCGCGCTATTCATGTGACACACACGCCTTTGGTAATTGCCATGCCATGAGCACCATAAAACCTGTTTAGTTTAGTGTCACCACTTGCATCATACATGATATATGAAATCACATAGCATGTATATACCTTGCATCATCATCATACTTACATAGATTTCTAGCCACAAATCACATCGCATACCTTGATATCACAGACATTTATCACATACAACATGTTGGGTATTATGATTTTCTTGAGGATTTCAGTATTGCTGCGATTTCTGGATTTTTGGGGAAAACCGCAAGAATTTAACAAAAGCTTATATTTATCATTTTTAAAACAAAGTTACGGTTTTCTCGTGATGTATGTGTCGTCCACCATGAGTTTTCATGTTTTCTGTTGGATTTTGAGATCCGATTCGAGGAGTGGATGAACCGTCTCGGGTACATGGTGGGCCCGGTATGGTATCCGGGAGCAAGAAGATCGAGTTGTAGATGATGAGCCTGGCAGGGGAAGACTACCTACCGGTGATGTCTGGCGCGGCGGATATCCGGAGGATACCGACCGTTGTCATGAGATTTGATGATATGGGCTGATCCGGACTGACGGAGCCCGATGTATTGAGACATTGATACAGTGAGATATTGAGACAGATGTGTTTTCATATTTGGTGTCGATACTTGACACGGGTTTTTAGATGATTTCTTGATGGTGTTTAAATATTATACAAATATTCTTTTTTTCTAAAGTTAAGAATGCAGAATCATAGCATTTAAAAACACTTAATGATTTAGTATTGACATTGCATACATGTGCATGCATACTAGAGGTATTACATCACATCTGGACATACATGCTGTGACCCATTTGCGTGCATTCTTACGATTGCCTTACTAGATGTTATATTCTACTCACGAGCTGGAAACTCACCCCCGTTGTGCCACAGTGTCTTGTAGGTCGGACTCATCAGTCTAGTAGCGGCGGCTTATCTTGTTAATGACTTCTTTTGCTCAGACTCGCGACATTGCTCGTAGGTGGGTTGCGAGAGCACTTTTATCTCTTTTTGTACTATTTTGTATCTAGTATTCTCCATCTACCACTTCTTATGTGTATATGCGAGCTAGTGATGAGACTGAAAGATTTGTGTATATGTGGTTTCTTTTGGTCGAGCTCACTTGAGCCGATGTTGTGTTTTCTTGTATTTTACATTTCTTTATGCTCTTTTCTTGAGATTACATATATATATTGCGTGTGGTTGTGATCCGCCTTGGGCGAAGAGCTAGCTCCCGCTTGGGGATGCCATTTTGTGATTACAGGTTATATATCTTGTTGTACCCATTTTGGGGGATAGAATTTACAAGGGAGACTCTGCCGAAATTTTCGGAAATTTTTGATGTTTTTTTAAGGGGTTCAATGCAACTTAATTGATTTGAAAATCGTTTTCATGTAAGGTTTTCCTTCACTCTCTTTTGATTTTGGTTTAGATTTTTTTGGGCTTTGGCTGACTTAGGTTACGGTACGCCTTTAGACGTCTTGTAATCTAAGTGCCAGTCACGTTCCGTACTTTCGGGTCGTGACAGGTGAGGATGTGTTCGGATATAAGATGTGGGATTACACAAGCAAGAAAGTAATACGAAGCTGGAACGTCATCTTTGATGAGCAGCATTTGTACAAAGAAGAAAAGCAAGCTAAGGAAGGCGCAGTACGTGAGTTCATTAAGCAAGATGGAACTCAAGAGAGCATTCGGGTTCCTACAGGTGGTGATCAGAATGTGGATGAAGCCGCAGTGCAGGATCAGGTTCAAGAGCAGGACGGTGACCATGTTCAGCAACCAGATGTGCCGGTTCTAAGAAGATCTATGAGAGAAAGGATGATACCTGAAAGACTTATGATCGATTTCATTTTGTACTCAGATATGGGAGAGACCGAATCCTTTGAAGAAGCAACAAACGATGGCGCTAGCAAGTAGTGAGAGCAAGCTATAGACAAGGAGATGGAATCTTTGAATAAGAACCATACATGGGACCCAGTGAAGCTACTAATGGGTCGAAAAATATTGCTGCATAGATAGGTGTATAGAATTAAATATAAGGCCAATGGTGTGAAGTGGTACAAAGCTCGTTTGGTAGTCAAGGGATACGCACAAAAACAAGGTATTAATGATCAAGAGATTTTTTCCCCTGTGGTAAAGATGACATCTATTCGGGCGATCCTCAGTACTGCGGCGGTGGAGGATTTGCACTTAGAGAAGCAAAATGTCAAGACTGTGTTCCTTCATGGAGATTTGGAGGAGGAGATTTATATGATGCACCCACCGATATACGAGATGAAGGGGAAGGAGAACATGGTGTGTAAGTTGCGAAAGAGCTTATATGGCCTCAAGCAAGCTCCTAAGCAGTGGTATCTCAAATTCGATCGGTTTATACTAGAGACATGATTTGTGTAGAGTGAATTAGATCATTGCGTCTACGTTCAAACTTTCAAGAACAAAAACTACATTATTTTGTCATTGTATGTAGATGACATGTTGGTAGCGGGTCCGAGTTTTTGAGAAGATTCAAAGTTTGAAGAAGAAGATGGCCGAAAAATTCGCTATGAAGGATTTAGGAGCGGCGAAGCAAATCTTGGGCATAAAGATCGTTCGAGATAAGAAGCAGCGGAAGATGTGGTTATCGTAAAAGGACCACGTTGAGAAGGTTTTTAAGCGGTTCAGCATGGACAAGTCAAAATCGGTGAGTAAGCCCTTAACGAAGTATTTCAAACTCATGAAGAAGTTGTGCCCGACAACTCAAGAGCAGAAGGATGAGATAGTAAGAGTACCATATGCTTCTGCATTAGGGAGTTTGATGTATGCGATGATGAGTATGAGACCTGCTATTGCACATGTAGTGGGAGTTATTAGCCAGTATATGCAAAATCCGGGAAAGGAGTATTGGAATGCGGTGAAGTGGATTTTAAGATATCTTAGATACAAATCCCCAGTTTCTTTTATTTTTCTGTATTTATTTGTAACTATTTTCCCCAATTTTCTTTCTAATTCTATTTTTCTATTTCTAATATTAACCCAACTCTAAATTTTTTAAATAATAAAAACCTAAAACCCTAATTAATCCCTAACTTTTACCTAGCCCCGGCCCAAACCCCATGCCCAAAACCCTCATCCAAACCCGCACCCGACCCATATCCTTCTTCTTATCTTTCTTTCGTTCTTCTTTCTTTTTCTACACTTTCGAAACCTAACAGCCACTCCTTCTTCTTCGGCCATGTTCCCCTCGAGATTCGCTAGCTCGACGACCCAGCTCGCCCCAACTACCCCGAGATCCCCTCATCCAAACCCCTCAGCAACTTCAACGTCTCTATCTCTAAATCTCCCACTCCCTCTCTCTCTCTCATTCCCTTACACTTTCTCTCTCCACTTTTCCATCACCAAGTTCCCTACCGCGACCATTGCCGACGAGCTCGAGCCGCCACTACATCCCACCGCTCCACCACGCCGCCACCTCACTGCAACCCCACTCCACACCCATTAAATCACCACCGAGCACCCATCTCCTCGTCCTTCCCCTCATCGGCATTCCCTCATCGCCGTCAACCCACCTTAAGCAACCATCGACTCCTCGAGCTCGCTCGCCATCGAGACCACCATTTTCTTCTTCTCCACTCACTTCAACCGAGTACACTTCCTCACTGCAACCTCATCGCCACTGCACCCATCACCGTCAGCGACCCATCAGCTTCGCTGCAACCATCACCATCATCACCTTGTCAGCAGCCCCCACTCTGCCTCCAGAGATCCCGAGCTGCTGTTAAGCCGAGCCTAAGCCATTGCCATTGTCATGTCGTTCCTAGTCGTGTGTACGTCGAGCCCATGCCATCCGTTGATATCCGCTGCCGTGTGGCCATCTATCGTCTAAGGCAAGTGGAACCCCCATCCCTTCCTATATCATGCTACATATATATTCTAACTAGATTAAATAATTATTAATTAAGTGTATGTGTAACATCTTGAAAATTTATTAGAGTTAATTGTAATCTAATTAGCAATATAACATGTGTTATTTAATAAATCATAGTTAATAATTACACATACATGTATGCATACTTAACCTAGAACTAATGATATGCTAATTTAGGCCAAAACCCAAATTTTGTAGCCATGACAAATAAACCTTATATTTATCTTCTTAACCATTTAGCAAATTTAAATAGTTTTTCTTAATTGAAAAAAAAACAAATAAAATATAGCATGGCATGACATGAGGGTATGGGCAAGGATGGATGCATATTAAACTGGTTAATGGTTGTGGATGGCTCAGGATATCCATTCTCTTTCTTCTCCTTCTTCTTATTTTTTCATCTTCTTCATCTCATTTTCATGTTCTTTTTCTCTACCTCCCAAACAAATCCCACACTCGCACACCTGCTGATCTCCACAAAATCATACCCTTTTTCTTTCAAAAACTCTTGTGAAAGCTAATTCTTCACCTTGAGGCCACTTGCAAGCTTGAGATTCCCCACAAATGATAATCTAGAGGTAAAAACACTACTTTTAATCAAGTTTAGCAACTACTTACCTTAACAACTCTTGATTTAGGTTAAAGTTAATGTTTTGGGTTGTTGTTAAACTTAAAGTGGGGTTTGAGGTGGAAAACTTAATTTGTGTAAATTCTTGGGTGACCATAGCTTATATTAAAATAAATTAAGGTATTTTAGTGCTATATATCATATAGTTTTAAAACCAAGTGTAACACCCCAGCACTGTTATATTATATCTTATTTGGAGTATTTCAAATTTGCGACAGATTTCTTTATTATTATTGCTTTTGGGTGCAGATAGTACATTTGGTAAATATGGTTAGTATCTGACCGACCCGTATGTTTGAAACCCATCATGGTTCAAGATTACGTCAAATATTTGCTAGTACAGAGAATCCATGCAAATCTAGATTCTATACACTTATATGATATATTTTTGTATCCGCATATCTTTTAATAATACAAATAAAAACCAAATAATATATTTTGATATCTAGCATGGCATGTTATCATACCCCATATCATGTGGTTGCATTCATACATCATGTTCATGTCCTAATTGTTAAAATAGACTCGTTTGGATCACAATGTATGTTTACATAGATCTGTACTTGGGGGTATGCATTTTTATTGACAGGACATCGCATTATAGTTTAAAATTTTATGTGTATTCCCCATATTTAAAAACTAGATTTTTAACTAACCTTTCTCTCTCTCTCTCCCTCCGCTGTCTCTCTCTCTCATTATGTATGTATGTGTGTGTGTGTGTGTATAACACCTAATATTTTAACTTCACCCCTCACCCTTCTCTCTCTTGCTCTTTCTTTTCTTCTATTCATTCCGCCGCGAGAAAACCCAAACCCTACCCTCGTCGTCGCCAAACCCATGCCGCCACCGTTCACCTCATGCTCTCTCTCTCATCCTTGCTGTCCCCACCTCGTCATCCTTGCCGTCCCCACCTCGTCATCCTCACCACCTCACCTCCTTCCTCTCTTTCTCGAGCATCACTCTTGCAGCACCCCATCGCCAACCCAAGAACCTCATACCTCGTTGGAGACCTCACCGTCGCCATCCTTCATCGCCTCCATCCCCTCCTCATCACCTCTCTCTTCTCTCCCGACACACCAGACCACTGCCACCACCAACCTCACAATTCCCGACCCCGATCACCAACCCAAGAAAACCAGCCACCTCGCTAACGCAGCATGTCGCCGTCGGCCATCGTCGCCGTCATCTTGCCCCTGTCCTCACCACCCCAAAACCTAACACAACAGCCACCCACTCCTCTTCTCCATTTCTTTCTTTTCTAGATTGTTTCTTGATTCTCCGATCGGCTCGCCGGAGTTGCACGTGTCGCCGACAATCCAGACGACCCAGTCACCGTTGTCGTCCAACCTAGTCACCACGTTACGTCACTGCTCAGCCAGGTTCAGTCCTGCGCGTGTAAGTTTACATCGCGACGTTATTCCGACGTCGGATGTAGCATCCGTATCTCGATGTGAGATCCGATCAGGCAAGTTTTAACTTGCAACATGATATGTTATTATATCGATATCTACATGAATAAGAATAGTGCATGTGTTTTATTATTAAGAAAATATTACAGATTTACAGTTTTACGGTATCCGTACTATAATCGTTTATCTAGTTGCATGCCGGAATATCATGATATCATTATACTACTATTCCAGTACAATATGTTATCTAGTTGCATGCCAGAACATCATGATATCATTATACTACTATTCCAGTACAATATATTATCTAGTTTGCATCATGCATGATAATGGATGTATAATGGTTATTACAGATAGATACATATGCATCCTGACATCAGTTGCGTAGTGTTCCGATATTGATTACCGTTTCACATTGGGTATCTATTTAGTTAATATGCATTACATGATATGTTCACGGCATACTATCTGACTTGTTACTTGGATCTAGTTACTAATGCCAACAATCCTGATTTGTTATCCTGACGGACGCGACTTGTTGTCTGCATAGACAAAACCTGTACCTGTGTAATCCTGTGTTGGCATTAGATTTATATGGTTAATACCTGACTTGAACACAAACCTGGAAGAAAAGGGAAAATCAAGAATGTAATCGAAACGTAACTCAAGAGAATATTATTATTGTTTGTTGTGATTCCGAGCATTATGAAATAAATTATCATTGTTTGTCGTGGTTCCGGGTGTTATGGAATAAATCATTGTTTGCCGTGTTTCCGGACGTTACGGAATAAACACTGTTACTGTGGTTCCGTAGGGAATGAACGGGATATATACTGTTGGGTTCCGATGAGGATTACATTAATTGATTTCAAAGACTTTTAGAATAGATAACCTAGAAGCACAGATTTAGGATACACATCACACAACCATACATTCACATAGCTCACTATTTAAACCTTTGTTTATTTATTTATATTCATGTTTAATCATATCATTATATCCTGGTCATTACTGTTATTTTGATATTATGACGCACTAACGTCTGGATTTGGCTCCTAATTCCAGGGCTAAAATCCTCTTTCAGAGTTTAATTCCTAATTCTGGGGCTAAAAGCCGCTTCTTTCCGCGGGTGCCCAACGCCCACGTGCTAGACGCGTGAGGTGCTGGTGCCCAGCGCCCACTTGCCGGGAGCGTGAGGCACCGACATCCAGCACCAACATCTAGCGCCCAACGCTGATGTGCCGGGCACGTGAGGCGCTACTGCCCAGCGCCCGCGTGCCAAGCACGTGAGGCATTGGTGCCCACGCGTCCTTTGGACGCTATTCACCCCTCTTTTCCCATGCACTCCATACTAAAAATACCCCCCGTTAGAAAAAATTTCTAACGGGCCCTGCACTGCACCCCGCACCCCATAAAGGGGCTGCTAGCCCCCTTGACCTCCAGCCCGCTATCCAGGTAGCGGGACCCCCGTAAACTCTGCGATGCCCCCGATATATCCAAGACCTCTCAAAACACAACACGCACATTGCATATTGAGTTCACATGACCAGTTTAACCCGTCAATCGGAGGTTCCTTCGCTCTAAAGGCGAAGGGTAATTAACGGCAGCTTAGTCCGCGGCTGTCGGAGATTCAGATCCCCACAATCAATAAACCCCGACCTACCATAGGCAGGGGGAATTTGTAATGCGCCTGACAAGCGACGCGTATTCCCATCTCAATGGGGTGACGAAAAACACCCTACAGATTCTGGCATGCCCGGTGAGACCTTTTCTCTCCTCCCATATTTCAGGTTAAACGTTCATGCGAACTCAATCAACATACGTATCCATATTAATACTGAAATAATGCTCTTTCATGTAGGATTTTAAGCGATCAAGCCTCAACAATGTCTCCAAGGACCAGCTCAGCTCCCGACACAACTCCCATCTCTTACACGATGAAGATGGACGCCAGGACGATCATCCCAGCCAGTCTCGGGCAACAGTGGGAGGAGCCGCCGCTACCATTTGGCTCTATTCTATTCGTGCCAGCTAACGCCATCCCAGCTTCTCAAGCTCCAGTAACAGATAGACCGGCCTCGAAAGGAAGGAGGCCAAATGTGGTGATCTCGAGGGAACCACTAACCAAACGCAAGTCGATGTTTTAACGACTTTCCTTAGCCCCAGCTGGGGGCAAGGCCATCAACACCAACAAAACAACAAGGCATCTCGGGCAAGCTCCAGGGCGCCCCTGACGACTACTCAATCAGGTATCTTCTCTAAGCTCCCCGTCAATCGATTTACGATGGCTTCCTGGATGACGGATTCCCGTCAAGCCCTTAAAATCGAGAAGCTAGGCTGAACTTCATGAGGTTCCACACTATTTACATGGTGGGTACGCGCAACAAGAGCAAGGACGGGGCCGATACATCTCAAATCCAATCTGGTATGAATGTGGCTGCCATTTCTCAAGACCAGCATCCTTTGGAAGGTAATGAGAATCCTTCTAGTGAGGCTGATAAGCAGAGAGATCCCTCAGTTCACGAGAAGTCAGGCTCGAAAAGCGAAGAGGAGCCAATCTTCCATCCCAAGACTGCAGAGCAGCGATTTCTCAAAGTGCTCCAAAAGCAGCTCAGAAACAAAGACAAAGAGATGGACAAGCTCTACTAAAAAATTGATGACTTGACAAACGTCGTTTTACAGCTCACAGCCCGACTTGCTCAGTCGCCCATTCAAGCGCAGGGCTCTGCTCATGAACCGGGAAACGGTGTCCCGAGCCAGCCGACGCCTACTTCCTCAAATCCAAAGGTGGGCGAACCGCATGAGAGTCGGTCGCATCCTATCTCGGGAAATGTCTTGGCTACCGATGAGAACAACCTGCTAACGCAAGATCAAATCATGGATTTGGTCGCTAATAAAGTCAAAACATTGGTAGCCGAAGCCGAAGAGCAAAAAGATGTCACCAGTAGCGGGAGATTATATCCTGCTCGGTACGATCTTGTGGAGTTTCCCATTGGCTATGTCGTCCCCAAATTTGAAAGGTTCGATGGGACGGGAAATGCGAACTGGCACATTGCCCAATTTAAAGCATCATGCGCGAATACTGGGGGCAATGATGTGCTCCTTCTCCATCAGTTTGTCAATAGCTTGACCGATGTTACTTTCGATTGGTATGAAAGAATACCGGATGACTTGATCACGACGTTCGCTCAAATAGAATCCATGTTCAAGTAAAGGTTTATGAGCGTCAGCGATAAAATCACCATTGCCGACCTCGTAAGGACTGAGACAAAGAACAATAAAAGCAACATAGATTTTATAGTCCGATGGCGCAATCTCTCTGTCAAATATGAACCACCGTTGGAGCAAGACCAATCCGTCAGTCTTCTTATAGAAAATCTGAACAACTTGATGAAACCTTTCCTGTGCACCATAGGCTTCAAAACATTCCAAGAGCTAACCAAGAAGGTTCAAATGTTGGAACGCTCAAAGCCCGAGTCCACTCAAGGTCTTCAATTCACAAATAGACCGAAACATTGGAGGGACGGCGACCGGAAAAGCGAAAGTTCCAATGGCACCGATTCTCTAAATAAGCAAAGTGCGGGCAGAGCAAAGATTAACAAATCTCGAGAGCCAACTTTGGAGGAAAGGAGAAATAAGATCTACTCTTTCAGAAGAGACAAAGTTCCCAAAATATTCAAAGATGCTCTGAAGAATGGCCTGCGACTACCAGAACCAAAAAGGCTAAGTGAAGCGAACATGACTGATCATCCCAACTTTTGCCCATACCACCGAGTGTTGGGACACACTATTGAAGACTGCTGAGTCTTCAAAGATTGGGTCGAAAAGCAATACAAGGCAAGAGAGATAGAACTATCTAAAGGCGTGTTAACAAACAGTCAAGCTGCGATCGCCAATTTCATACAAACGGAGAGCGAAGTCCTTCGAAAACCTGATTCTCTCAAACATCTTCCTTTCTCTTAAAAGAGCAGACTAAGGCAACAAGCTGAAAGCCAAACAAGCAACATTGCCAATGAAGAAGCAATAGACGGGTTCATAATCCATACGGTCAACATGATGGAGCTCAGAGAAACAAGTCCTCCTACGCCTTGTATCCATGACAATGACGTAGCTGTTGCTACCCAACATCGGCTCGGTCTAGATGACGGAAAGCCCGCTTATGCAATTAAGCCAAAGGAGCCCATGGTTCCTGCAGAATCGATCCCAGGCTCCAACAGAGGACCACCACATCATTTTACTGGGAACAATCGACCTCTAAGTCGTTAAACCGGGGATGTAAAAATGTGTAAATAAAAAAATGAATGGAAATATAAAAAAAGCCGAAATGATGGGGCAACTCACAATAAAAATCAGCGAGTAAAATAAAAATGAAAATTAGCAGCCGAAATGATGGGGCAACCGCGAATAAATAGCCGAAATGATAAGGTAATCACGACCTTCGCGATAAAAAAAGCTGAAATGATAGAGCAATCGTGGTAGTTAAAAAAATGGCGAATGGTGAGTTACTCCTAGTACCATATTCCAGTGCAGTGATGCAGACACTAACCAAAATTTCAAATCTCTGGATGTCCCAATGGTGCATGATGAGTCTCTCTTGGTACCATATTCTAGTGCAGCGATGCAGACGCCAACCAAAATCTGAATGTCCCAAAGGAGAATGATGAGTCGCTCCTGGTACCATATTCTAATGCAGCGATACAGACACCGACCAAAATCCAAATCCCCAAATGGCGAATGATGAGTCTCTCTTGATACCATATTCCAGTGCAGCAATGCAGATTCCAACCAAAATTCAAATTCCCTAAATTCTTCCTGCCCAACAGGCGGTCCCCAAATTGACTACCGTATACAATCCATGGGCTCAAATAATTCTCATCACACCCATGCCCCACCACAATCACCAGTCATATGGCCGTTCTCCGCCCTCGGAATTATGCTCCATTTGGGAAGACCCACTCATGTGTCCTCATGATACATGAGGAGAACAAAGCTTGTGAGATCCTCTCGACTCGTAAGAAAACACCTTCGTGGGATCCTTACGACTCACAAAGGAAAAACACACTTGGGGGTCCCTACGACTCCTAAGGAGAAAATACACCTACGAGATCCTTTCGACTCGTAGGGAGAAATGATTTTATGGGATCCTTACGGCTCATAAAATTGAAAAGCCTTAGGTGATACGGACCTAAACCTGTCTCCTAAGCCATCGCTCCCCAAATGGAAAATGCAAATGATGAATTTCTCCTGGCATTTGTGCTCCAGTGTTAGCATCGCTGATGCCGACCCCAACCCTAAAAATTCTAAACTTTCGATCCAATAGACCCCTAAGTCGTTAAACTAGGAACAGATGATCTCTAAGTCGTTAAATTAGGAATAGATGACCTCTAAGTCGTTAAACTGGGCACAAATGATCTCTAGTCGTTAAACTGGGAACAGATAACTCCTAAGTCGTTAAACTGGGAACATATGACCCTAAGTCGTTAAACTAGGAACGAGGGAAATTCCCTCATGGCAAAGGATGATTCGCTCCTTGTACCATATTCTAGTGTAGGCGGTGCTGATGCCGAACCACAACCAAAATCCCCAAATCCTCTCATGGAAAATGATGATTCGCTCATGGTACCATATTCCAGTGTAGCGATGCTGATGTTAACCCAAATCATATCAAATCAGCAAGTCAACTTCAACCCTGACACCGCAAGGAGCGGAGTAAATCAAATCAAACACCGACCGTCCAAGTCGCAAAAATGACAGCAACGACCTCCCCATCGGAATTATTCTCCGACTCGGAATCAAGTCAACAAATGACCTCCCTGTCAGAATTATGTTTCGCCTTGGGATCAAGTCAACAAACGACCTCCCTGTCAGAATTATGCTCCACTTTGGGATCAAGTCGACCAACGACCTCTACGTCAAAAACAAACAAACACTCCGCCTCAGGGATAAATCGACCAGCGACACTCCATGCTGGGGAAACATCAAACATACACTCCGCCTCGGGGATACGTCAACCAGACACTCCGTGCCGGGGACAAGTCAACCAGCGACATTCAGCGGCACTCCATGCCGGGGAAATGTACAATACAGACACTTCGTTCCGGGGACATGTCAACCAGCGACACTCCATGCCGGGGAAACGTCAAACAGACACTCTGCCTCGGGGACAAGTCGACCAGCGACACTCCGTGCCGGGGAAACATCACATACAGACACTCCGTCTAGAGGAAACGTCCAACACAGATACTCCATGCCGGGGACACGTCAACCAGCGACACTCTATGCCGGGGAAACGTCAAACAGACACTCTGCCTCGGGGATAAGTCGACCAGCGACACTCCGTGCCGGGGAAACGTCGACCGGTGACACTCCGTGCTGGGGAAACATCAAACAGACACTTCGCCTTAGGGACAAGTCGACAATTGACACTCCGTGCTGGTGAAAAGTCATATACAGACACTCCGTCTCGGGGGAACGTCCAACACAGACACTCCGTGCCGGGGAAAAGTCAACCAGCGACACTCCGTGCCGGGGACAAGTCAACCAGCGACACTTCGTGCCGGGGACATGTCAACCAGCGACACTCCGTACCGGGGAAATGTCAAACAGACACTCTACCTCGAGGATAAGTCGACCAGTGATACTCCATGCCGGGGAAACGTCACATATAGATACTCCGTCTCGGGGAAACATCCAACACAGACACTTCGTGCCGGGGACACGTCAACCAGCGACATTCCGTGCCGGGAAAATGTCAAACAAATACTCTGCCTCAGGGATAAGTCGACCAGCAACACTCCATACCGGGGAAACGTCGACCAGCGACACTCCGTGCTGGGGAAACATTGACCAGCAACACTCCGTGCCAGGGAAACGTCAAACAAACACTCCGCCTCAGGGACAAGTCGACCAGCAACACTCCATGCTGGGAAATCGTCACATATAGACACTCCGCCTCGGGGAAACGTCCAACACAGACACTCCGTGCCGGGGACACGTCAACCGGCTACACTCCATCTCGAAGACACGTCAAGTATCGACCGTCCATGTTCTAGCCTCCCCAAAAGCGAGAACCAAATTAAGTCACCTCCATGTGAAAGAAGATTCATCAATTTCATGCACACGACCCATATACGCGGTGTGCATTTATTGATGGGGAGCATTTTGTTGGGGTCAAAAATTACACCCCGGTTGACCAACTCAAAGTCAAAGTCAACTCCAAGCCAATTGGGCCCAAGCCCAGGCCAAGTGGGCCTATGCCCAAGTCAAGTCCGAACATGAAGCGGCCGGCCACCCCTATGCCATGAAGAAAATTATGTAATAAATAAGTTTGATGTAATCTTCATGCATGAATGTAAAATAAATGGGCATAAAGCCAAATTTTTGTAAAGTCCATGGCTTATGTGCAAAAGAAATGAGCACATGAGGCGTGAGATGGGCAAAAATACCATTTTGTAAAACCCAAGGGGCTATATGTAAATTTGTAAGCCTATTAAAGGCAACATGATGAAATGAAAGAGAAAATTCATTCCCCCTCAAAAAATTAGGTTTCTGTGCTTCTTCCTCCTTCCTCAAGGTTGTAAACCTTCTCCTTTTTTTTGAATTAAATCAAGAGTTTCACTCTTCCTTTTCCAAAAATTAGCTTTTCACTACAAAACCCTTGAAGGGGAGCTCAGACCTGCCATCAAATCCCTAAAATGGGAGATTTTTAAGTCTCACCCCCTTTTCCCCTAAGATCCAGCCAACAGAGAGGAAGAATAAGGAGTCCCATCTCTAAAAAGCTCATTCTGGGAGGATCCGAGACTCAAAAGAAGATCCAAGGCTAAAGGGGAGAAGAAAGGGGTCCCCTTCGATCATCTCCAAAGATTTTTAGGAGTTTAACTCCATTCAAGATCTGTTGGAGTTTAACTCCATAAATCAAACCCCTTTTTTTAGAAGTTTAACTCCATTCAATGTCTTTCGGAGTTTAACTCCATAAATAAAAATCCTCTTTCAGAATTTAACTCCTAATTCAACGGCTAAAAGCCTCTTCTTTCCGCGGGCGCCCACGTGCCGGACGCGTAAGGCGTTGGCGCCCAGCGCCCAGCATCGTGCGCCCAGTGCCCATGTGCTGGACACGTGAGGCGCTAGTGCCCAGTGCCAGCATTCAGGCATGTGAGGCGCTGGTGCCCATGCGTCCTTTGGATGCTATTCACCCCTCTTTTCTTATGCACTCCACACTAAAAATACCTCCCCCGTTAGAAATTTTTTTTCTAACGGGGCGCTGCCCCACACCCTGCAAGGGGGCTGCTAGCCCCCTTTACCCTAGCCCGCTATCCGGGAAGCGGGACCCCCGTAAACTCTGCGGGACCCCCGATACCCAAGACCCCTTAAAACACAACACACACACACTGCACATTAAGTTCGCATGAACAATTTGACCCATCAATCGGAGGTTCCTTCGCTCCAAAGGCAAGGGGTAATTAACGACAGCTTAGTCTATGGCTGTCGGAGATTTGGATCCCTACAATTAATAAACCCCGGCCTACCCTAGGTAGGGGGAATCTGTAATGTGCTTGACAAGCGACGCGTATTCCCATCACAATGGGGTGACGAAAAACACCCTACACGCTTTATGCATTTTCTTTTACTGTGGCAAATGGACATGTACCAGCTAGATTATATTCTTTTCTGTTCTTGATATCCGATAGACAGCTGTAATATAACTGTGGAGGGATGATTCCTAGCCACATATAGCATGGTTGGTTCTGTCATGTGCCGTGGTTTACGTATCTTGGAAAGCAGGGCGTGACAGGGTTTGTTTGGTATCAGAGCCCTAAGATTTAGGGTTAGTCGGGTTTGGTTCTTTTGTAGTTGGGTATTGAACCCAATACACTAACCAGGAAACCTGAAATTAGGAACATGTCCTGCCACATTACTATCTTGTCAGTCTTGAATCTATAGCTATCTTGTTTATTGAATCCTGTTTACCATTACTAATCCTCTTCAGTGTCTTGGCTTCAGAATCATAGCAAATAGAGACTTGTGATCATACTAGAGGCGTGTTGATAACGCCGCATTACTTGGTATTGTACGTGGTATGCTTGAAAACCAGAAGCGGCAAACTGAGCTGAATCAGCGGCAGGCCGAGGCTTTTCAGGAAGGTCTGCGAATGGTCCAGCAGTCCGTAGTTGCAGTAGCACCTAGGCCAGTACAGCATGAGGGCACCATGGCGGACTTCAGAAAGTTCGGTTTGTCCACATTTACAGGATTGGAGGAACCATTGCCAGCAGAACAATGGCTAGTCGATACAGAGAATTTGCTTGTTGCCACACAGATTCCAGATGAGAAAAGGATGGATGTAGTACGCATCCAATTGGTAGATTATGCTCGCGAATGGTGGCTTGTAGAGGAGACCCGCCTGAGCAAGACGATTAGTTGGGCAACATTTTCGTGAAGTTTCTTCGAGAAGTTCTTTTCGCAATCTGCTCGAGAGGAAATGGAAGAAAAGTTTATTAGCCTAAAGCAGAATGGCGGATCCGTTAATGTGCATGCGGCTGAGTGGACTCAGCTCAGTCGATTTGCGAGGCCTTTGGTTGCCAACGAGGTAGATAGGGCACGGAGGTTTATGCGTATCTTGGATGTGGAGATTCAGAGACATATCATATCTCTGAGATTGACCACCTTCTTCCAAGTTCTCAAGGCAGCCAGAGAGCAGCAGAGTTTATTGGTGAAAGCGAAAGGTACTTAACAGCAAGCCGTCGTAGTGTGGAAGCCGGCATTTACGCCTGTCACGCTCCGCATCCCAAAATACGGAATGCGAGGGGTGACTAGGCCAGCCATACTCCTACGGCCAGAGAATAATCCTGCCGCAGTCACACTTCAGTTTCTAGCATTACGTGGTAGTCAGTAAACAATACTAAAGCAAAGAAAATCACAGTTCTCAACTTTATTACATAAAAATAAAAGAGTTCAAGATACATTTATTTGTATGGAAGAAATAACTAAACAACGAAATAACAATGTTCTTATAGCAAGAAAGAGATGGCGCTGATGTCGCGGTCTAAACCTCCGCGATCTCGAAAGGCAGGTCCTGATCCTTAGCAGGGTCTACTTCATTCTCTGAGCATGCACACTCAGGTCGTCAGGGTAACACATATAGCAATAAATATATATAGTGTGTACAATGTTATTAAACATGAAAGGTGCGACAGAATACAGAAACATGAGAATAATGAATATCATTTGAATATGAACAGCGCGATATACGTATCATGTCCACAAACCAGGCAATGTGTATGCCACTACTTATCAGTCACTAGGTAGATGAAATCAATTGGTGGAAATGATGCTCGAGTTTAATAAGGGTCTCGTGCATGTCTGAGACTGCGGTCCACTGTTGCCTGGGACATAATCTTGCAGCCGTGCCGTTAGGCCCACGACCTAATGTGTATGTGTGTGTGTGTGTATCACTAATATCGAATGATCATCCTCTAAGTCACTGTACCTCGCTAAATAAGAGTTCAATTCCACCTTGATTTCCCCATTCCTCAGGTCTCAATAACTATAAGTATAGGGTTAGTTGTATACCAGCACGCGCCAAATCACGGTCTTACACATTTTCACTGCATTGTTCACTTTCACTGGTCAATCACTTATCACTGGCATACTTGATACAACTAATCCAATAACACTCACGTTCGACGATGCAAGTTCGTCGCTAAGTCTCAATGTAAACGATCACTTTTCACTTGGTATAAAGATTAAGGTAGAAATGCACTAAACAAATGTTCACTAAATTATGACAGCCAACGCCATATGACTTGAAAAATTCACCATAAATCACACGTATAGAATCGACCAAAACAATATAAAAGGCATACGAAATATACATGATTATCTAAGCGGTAAAATTATTTTCATGTCAATAGAAATTCAGGTTAAGGATTCATCATCATTTTAAATCAGCGATCAGTTGCTGGAATTCCAGTTTCAGAACTGAGAGTTCAACTTCACACGCGGTTTACTAGGGATTAAGTTTAGATTCAGATGTTTCCCCAGTGAATAAAACTTAGTTCTATCTGTTAGGTTTCCAACGCATCAAGCAGATCAATGATAATCTTTCTATACTAAGAGATATGTCTTGTTCAGTGTGAAGGTGTAAAAAAATGTCACTACAGAAACTGCAGAACACGTCGACAATCTAAAATATAATCAAAATACCAAACGACAGAGAAAATGAACAAGACAAGAACCATATGTTATCTACACGACGATATATGACTCTGCATATTTTCAGTTTTTCGTAGGGACGTACAGGTGCTTAAGTTCAGGTATCTTCGTGGAATTCTGCTCCAGACTGCAGCCCAGAGCCGCATTCCCAGTCCGTTCTCGTTGCTGTGATCTATCAGTATCGAAGAATAAACCATATAGGGTTCTAGATTATCGAGTCGGCTCCGATATGATCTTTAGAATATTACCTTCCGACATGTATCTAATTTAATATCAATTTAACACTACGACATGTACAGTAAAACCTAGATTTGAGGTCGCCTCTTTGGGGCGATGTTTCATGACGATATTCTCAACATTTTAAACTTAAACCACTATACAAAAGTTATCAACAGTAACGAAATTCAACGTTCCCAAAACATAGGCATGTTAAATCGGATTTTCATTCGGTTAACCTATCGAACATCTGGGTAAACGTTCGGTTATCGATTGTAATTCCCGTTTCATTTAGCCAAACTAAATTAGATAAAGACTATATGACTCCTACATGATGCCAAACACAGTAATAAGCCCTAGTCAGGCTCCAATCAATAAGATCGTACTATAGTTCGCTACACAATTTCAATAAAATCGACTATCTAATTATTTATATAAATATATATATCTAGTTATTGTAACTATCATGGATAAAGTTTGTAGTAGCATGGTAAACAAGTGAACGTTTCACTTTCCTTCGGTCACTGATATAGAAGCGACGCCATGTGCAGGATCCGTCTCGACATACGACATGGTGCGATGCTGGACGGTGTGTGGTGCGCAATGTGCGGTGACTCGGTACTGGACGCGGTGACGACGCAATCGTGATACAGTAGTAGGCGTGGTGGCGATGCGGGCATGACACAGTACTGGGCACGGTCTTAGCTCGGTGCATGGTGCGGGTGTGGCATGGCGCGACACGGTACTAGACACGATGCTGGTGTGGGAGTGGGCATGGTGTGTGCACTGGACCGGGGCACGGGGTGGCATGGAGGCGGGTACGAGCCATGTTGGGAATTCACTCTCATACGCAAACGCGTATGTTTTAGAAATAGAGACATGGTTTTAATGAAACGGATTGCGCACGCGAGATCGTTCTCGTTTTAAAATTTATAACCGCAAGTGCCCGACGCGTTGTAGCGAGCCGGTAAATACGGGTCGATCCGTAGGGAATTGTGTATTAGGTATTGTCATTTAAAGTTCAACAAATTAATGAATTAGGGGTTTGTCACAAAAAATACAAAAAGAATACGAAAACAAGAAACAAGGAAAACAAGTTTAAGGAAAGAATGGTAATGGCTTGACTTGGAAGATTGACTCGTGACGTTTACCTCTACACTCCCTTGATCATGAGTTGTCCGGCCTTACCTTGATCCCGGCATGAAGCACGACTTGTCAACGCGGTTGCGGAGCACAAGTCGTCAAATTCCGATATTCTCCGTAATGCACGAAATGAGTCTTTTTGATCACTTACCGTTTGTATGTCCGCGCTTGGGGTATCAACACTAAACACAAGGGGTAGCAAGCATACCGCAACAACAAGAACACAAAGTGTTTAGTGAGAGCAAATGATTTTGATGTTAAGTGTGCTAAGTGTTTGTGATGGTAAAGGATATATGAAATTAAGAGATTTTTCAAGTCCTTAATCACAACATACCATATACAAACTCAGCAAACTTAACTCCAAATAGATTGTAACTTAAACATTGAAATAGGGAAGGGGAATGAATATGGTATATGTGGAGGTTACAAGTAACCATGTGTCAAAATACCATATCATATCAATCCATAACAATATTTAAGTTAGAATCATAAGATTAAGCACAATAAACATAAACAAGAGGTGGATGAGGCAAAACCTTTCATCTTACTTTCTCACCCACACCACAACCAAATAAAAAGATTAGTTAAACATGGTAAAAGAAGAGCAAATAAGAAATGAAAGCAAGTATAAAAAGAAAGCAACAATATATTATAAACACTTGAAGAAGAGATACAAGATTTATGGTAGCTAATTCAACCTCCTTAATGAAACTCTCCAAAAAGAGCTTCAAGAGGGAAGAAGAAGAAGAAACCAATATGAAGACCGCTCACCCTCAAGCCTAAACAAAAAGAAAGAAACTAACAAAAAGATAGAATATGTGCATATGAATTGGCATTGATCACTTGCCCACTGGTCTGCTTTTATAGGCACCAAAGAAGAATAAACAAACAATAAAAATGAGGTGACGTGGCAGCAAGAGAGGGCCCACAGAAATTTGGTGCACTTTGGGGCAAGGGGGCCGAGCAGGCCGGTTTTGGTGAGCATGTGCTCGGCCAAATTCTGAGGAGAGGGGATCGTATTGGATGTGTGGGCTTGTGTGCTTCCCAATATCCCTCTGGTGCTGCTAGATTTCTCTGTATAGGCCTTTGATGCATTTAGGGATAAGAAGGAAACATGGAGCAATGCATCACATCAATACTTTTAGCATTCAATGTTCATTTAATGCACATCACACCCATGCCTACTTGTGTCATGATTCATGGTAGCCCCATCATGGTCCTAGTGCCAAAGAGCATGTGTACGCTTGCTATGTGTTGGACCAAAATGAGTGTACACTTTTATTTTGCAAAAGAGCTATTCGGATATCGGTCGTTTTCCTGTTCCGTCTGCAGTGTCAGCTCCTAACGTTTTATCCATGATTTTGTGTGTGTTTCCAGTTTTTTATCACAAACACCTGTAATCTGTAATTCTGAGCAGACACTGGTTAATAGTACCGATATAAACAAAATAGATAACGAATGAGCGGTATTAAAATGCAGTTTTCTGTGATGAACATGCCGCGACACGTCTGGGCACACGGTGGTGCAGTCGTGGCACGGTGGCGGTGCGGAGGTGGGTTCGATGTGAGCATGGTGGTTCTGAGAGTGGGCACAGTGGCAGCACGGACATGAGCATGACACATTCCCGGCTGCGACGACGGTAACTTAGCTTGGCCACAGGCGCTGGACTTGGCTGTGGCTGGAGCGGCGGTGGTGCTCAGGCAACGGGCGTCGGCTGTAGGTTGCAGAGGAGCTCGAGGCGTGTATGAAGTGATGGGTGTTGGAGAGAAAGGGTGGTGCAGAGAAGGGGTGGCGATGCGTAGAGACGAGGTGACGTGGAGAGGGGTGGCCGGCGATAGAGTTGCAACGGTGGTGCTGGGGTTACATGAGATGGAGGGAGTGGCCGTTGGTTTGGTTTTGAAGAGGGGACCAAGTAGAGGAGGCCTTGAGAGGGAGGTGGTGGTGTCGGGAGCTGGGCCTCGACGGAGGAGAGTTCTTCGGCGTTGGATAGTGGTGTTGTTGTTGTTGTGCAATACTGATAGAGAAGGAGAGTGCGAGTAAGATGATAAGAGATGAGAGCGAGAGAGACGTTGAGAAGATGAAAGAAGGCCATCGCGAGGATCTCGGGGTCATTGGCGACAAGGGCCACATCGGCATGTAGCGGTTCTCGCGGAGGTGGGCGCGAGAAAAGGGCAGCGACTGTTGGGCTAAGGAAGAGAGAATGAGAGGGAGAGGGAGAGGGAGTGAGGATTTGGAGGAGAGGATCTCGGCATCGTTGGCGAGCGGGGAGTGGCGTCGATGAGGGCCGGGTTGGGGTCGAGTGCGAGAAGGGGGGAGTCATTGGGGTGTGGCGGGAAAAGGAAGAGAAGGAGAAAAAGAAGTGGGGGTAACGGGTCGGGTTTGGGCTGGGGTTAGGGATTGTGTTTGGGTTTAGACTGGGGTTAGGGATTGGGTTTGGGTTTAGATTAGGAAAAATAATAAATAAAATAATAAAAAATATAAAAATATTCAAAATAATATGAAAATTTTGGGGAAAATATGGGAAAAAGATATATAAGGAACGAGGGATTTAAATCATACCCCCTTACAAAAATTTCGTCCTCGAAATTAAAGAATGAAAACAACGGAACAAACAACAACTACTCAAACAGGTGTAGAAAACATGAACGGATGTCCTCCTCATGCTCCCAGGTAGACTCCCCTGGAGAACGATCGCCCCAAGAGACTCGAACCAAGGGAATGACTTTGTTCTTTAACACTTTTTCCCGACGATTGAGAATGGTGGCATGTTGCTCCTCGTAAGACAGATCGGTGCCCAACGTTAACTCTGAATGGTCCAAGATATGGCCGTCATCCCGAATGCAGCGTCTTAATTGAGATATATGGAAAGTATTGTGCACACCAGCTAGCGATGGAGGCAAGTCAAGTCGATAAGCCATCTCTTATACTCGCTCTAGCACATCAAAAGGTCCGATGAATCGGGGACTGAGTTTCCCCCGATTACCAAACCTGATCACTCCCTGAGTGGGTGATATCTTGAGAAATACGTAGTCACCAACACCAAACTCCAACGACCTTCTTCTGGCATCTGCCCAACTCTTCTGTTGGTCTTGAGCCGCCTTGAATCATTTCCTGATTGTCTGAACCTTTCTCACTGTCTGTATTATAAGCTCAAGCCCCAAAAACCTTCGTTTACCCATGTCATCCCAACAAAGAGGGGATCGACACTTCCGTCCATATAGAGTCTCGAATGGGGCCATCTGGATGCTAGCTTGGTAGCTATTGTTATACGAAAACTCTACGAGATGGAGGTGATCTTCCCAAGAGCCTTGAAAATTAAGCATGCATGCTTTCAACATATCCTCGAGCGTATGGATAGTATGCTCAGATTGTTCATCCATCTACGGATGATAGGCTATGCTGAACTTGAGACGAGTACCCAAACTCTCCTGCAGGATCTTTCAGAAATGGGAAACGAACTTGGTATCTCGATCAGACACGATACTAACGGGTACTCCGTGCAGTCTCACAATCTCCTGCATATACTTCTCCGCAAGCGACTCCGTCGATTGTTCGATTCGAAAAGGTATGAAATGTGCTGCCTTCGTGAGACGATCAACAATATCCCAGACAACATTGTTGTCCCTTGGACTTCGAAGTAGTGTCATCACAAAATCCATGGTGATGTGCTCCTATTTCCACTCTGGCACAGGAAGCGGTTGTAATAACCCAGCTATTTTCTGATGCTCGGCTTTCACCTGTTGGCATACCAGATACTTGGAGACAAAACGAACAATCTCCCTCTTCATTCCGTTCCACCAGAAGTGTTGCCTCAGATCTCTGTACATCTTGGTGCCTCCTGGGTGCACCGAGCAGGTGGAACTGTGGGCCTCAACTAGAACTTCATCTCGAATACCCCCTTTGGAACACACAGCCGGCTGCCAAATCTCAAGGAACCATCTTCGTGAATCTGCAAATCCGTCCTCAATCCAGCCTTAACTAACCTTCTGAACTTCTGCAACTGAGAGTCTCCAGCCTGTGCAGCTTTAATGTGATCTATAAGTGATGATTGAACTTGCAACTACTAGAGCTGTCCGGCCACACCCGATGTAACTACCTCCAACTAGAGTCTCTGAAGGTCATCGAGAATCCCCCTCTGAAAAGTCAACAATATGGCTGATGGCCTGCTGCTGAGAGCATCAGGAACGGCGTTCATCTTCCCCGGGTGATACTGCAGATCAATATTGTAGTCTGCCATCAATTCCAACCACCTGCATTATCTCATATTTAGCTTCTTCTAAGCGAACACGTATTTCAAAATTTTGTGATCCGTGTACACTTCCACTCTTTCGCCTAGCAAGTAATGCCTCCATATCTTTAAAGTGAACGCAACAACCGCTAATTCTAAGTTATACGTGGGGTAGTTCTTCTCGTGAGTTTTCAGCTGATGAGAGGCGTAAGCTATCACTCGACCGTGTTGCATCAAAACACAAACTAAACCTTTTCCCGATGCATCACTATGAACAACCAAGCCACTGGAACTGTCTGGCACAGTCAAGATTGGGGCAGTGGTCAACTTCAGTTTCAATAGCTCGAACGTCTGGGTGCACTCCTCCGACAAAATATGGAGCACCTCTTTCCGCGTAAGTTTCGTCAAGGGTTCTGCTGCTCTGTCGAAATCTTGGACAAACCGTCGATAATACCCAGCCAATCCCAGGAAGTTTCTTATCTCAGCAATTGATTTCGATGTCGTACAGTCTTTTATAGATTCAATTTTCGTTGGATCCACTGAAATACCGTCACTTGAAACGACATCCCCCCAAAATTGCACCTTATCGAGCCAAAACTCGCACTTGCTTAGCTTAGCATAAAGCTTCTCCTCCCATAGAACCTGTAATACAATTCGTAGATGCTCGGCGTGCTTTTCTCGACTCGTGGAGTAGACTAGAACGTCATCGATGAATACAACGACAAACTGGTCCAAGTACTTGGAGAAAACCCTGTTCATCAAGTCCATAAATATAGCGGGTGCATTGGTAACATCGAACGACATGACAAGAAACTCTTAGTGGCTATATCAGGTTCGGAAAGCCGTCTTGCATACATCTTCTTCCTTAACCCTGATTTGGTGATACCCCGACCGAAGATCTAGTTTAGAAAATACCCGAGCACCACCCATCTGGTCAAACAAGTCGGCGATGTGGGGAATGGGATACTTGTTTTTCATGGTCACCCGGTTCAATTCCCGGTAGTCGATGCACATGCGCAAGGAATCGTCTTTCTTCCTCACCAGTAATACCGGAGCGCCCCATAGGGAAGCGCTTGGTTGGATAAATCCCTTGTCCAAAAGATCTTCTATCTTCTTCTTTAATTATGCCAACTCAACTGGCGACATCCTGTAGAGAGCCTTGGAAACTGGCGCCGTCCCTGGAATCAGGTCGATCGAGAAGCCCAATACGCGAGGTGGGGGTAAACCAGGTAGATCTTCAGGGAACACATCAAAAAACTCTCGAACTACCTCTGGTGCTGGCTCTTTGTCTATCTCCATGGCTATTAAGGTCTTCGGCTTCGCTCAGAACTTAGCTGGTTCCAAAGACTCGCTACCGCCCATGAACACGAACTCCGGGTGATTAGGAATACAAAACGACACACTCCTAGTCCGGCAGTTGATAACAACATGGAACGTGCTCAACCAATCCATCCTCAGAATGGCGTCGTAGCTACCAGTCTCAATCAAAAGGAAGTTTGCATATAATTCTCTACCACAAACCACCACAGGGTATAACCTACACTCTTGGCTGGACATAATAATTCCGTTACCCGTATGTATCCCTCAATCCTTAGTCAATGGCTCATGAGGTATAGAGTGTGTGTCAACAAACCGTGTAGAAATAAAGCAATGCGTAGCATCCGAATCAAAAAGAACTCTAGCTGGTACAGAATAAATAAGGAGAGTACCTGCAACCACTTCTCTAGAAGCCTCTGCCTACTCCGTAGTCAGGGTGAAATCCTGCCCCTGACTCTAATGCGTACCAGTCTGCCTCTGATCGAATAATCATCGCTGGGATACCAGAAGTGGACCCCTTTGAGCTGCAGTGACGTACGGCGGCTGTTGTTGCTCGAACCCTCCCTATAGCTTGGTTCTCTGGGGACACCCGCTGACCCTGTGCTCGCTGGATCCGCAAATCATATACTGCCCCTTAGCTCTGGGACAATCTTTCTACATGTGCCCTGGCCTCTGGCAATAGTCGCAAATCAGTGCCCTTCGCTGCGGTGGCTGAGGTGAGAAGGTACGCTTTGCAGGGTTGTCTAGCACGACAATAAGGTCTTGAAAGGTATCATCCATGCCAATTTCAAAAATTTGTCGTTCTAGCTAACCCTAACCCTAGAATCGTTACTAGAAAATTTGACGAATAAACATGTAAACTACTTTACATACAAGTGAATGCGGAATACAACCTTTGTAGATCGGTCCTTCACTTCTCAAGCTCCATGTTGTAGTTCTTTCGCTGCGAATGGTGAACTCCCAGACTCTAGAGAGGGTTCACTTGAAGAAAAGAACAACCTTGCTCAATGTCTTCGATGCCGAAGAAGATCTATGTCGAGGAGACTCAAGCTCATGCTACCTCTTCACTAATGGTGACAACAGTGAAGCAAACACCCTAAACTAAATGGCTAATAGTAGAGGATGTTGAAGTGGGGATTTTGCTCACTTTAGATTTTATTTTCTCACTCAATTTCATCACTTCATGAAAATCAAGAGAGCTTCAAAAAGAAAGAAGAAGGTGAAAATGAAAGTGAAGAAGAGAAATAATCTCCTAAGGTTAGAAATGCAACCATGGTTGGAATATGCCATGCCAAACCCTTGTAGAGAATAAACCAAGACTAAAGGTTAAGAGTTGTGTTAATAAATATCTTAAGCTAGACAAATAAGTGGACTAAGTCAATGTTCTACTAGCTTCTCCAAGCTCATCCATGACTTATTCCAAATGTTTGAATTACTTAAAACTAATAAAACCCTAGCATTAACCTAGCATAGTGTGAGTCTCATAGATACATGTTGCATGTGTAATCTAGCATGACACAACAATATATATCACACATATATTTTGTGCAAAAGAAAACAATACATTTAACATATATCACATATATATCAATGTATTATAAGTAAGAAAAAATAATGCTTAAGTGAGCTAATATTAGTTAATGTAATGTAATATATCAAATATATAATTATACATTAAATTATTAAATCAACACTTGATTTAATAATCCGGCTATATCACATATAACCGACTAATATCAAATGTATCCTTTTATCGAATCAACACTTGATCCAATAACCCAGCTATATCACATATAACCAATCGATACATATATCGCGAGAATAGAATGCAGTATCACATACGCACATTAAACTCAGTCCCGCACATATCACATATGTGCTCCTACTCCGTTTCGCATGAACCAGGAAATCTCTGTGTAGGACTCTAAAGACTCGTCAATACGCTGACAGTAGGTGATGATCATATCAAACACCTACAAGTTGCAAGCGGTCTGCTAAATGTAACGGCCACCCGAGTATTGAGCAATCAGAAGATCAACAAGCAAGCCTGCTCATACTCCTGTGAATCCAATCAGTAACACTATCGTACAGTCCCGTATCTTCGTCTAATATATCGTATATCACAGCCTGGGGGTGGTATAATGTCATACTCCAATAGACTGATAAGTCATGTCGATGCAAGGTCTATAACGGTTTAAGAAACTACTAATAACACTTACCAGTAAATCTCAGTAACCCTGGCCAGGGATTTCCTGTTATGGCCAATCGAATATAGAGCAACATCAACTCCTAATACCGGGAGAGACGAAACCCCTCCTATCGCTCATTGCCTCCATGTAACTCGGGACTGTACCAAAAAACCATCTTTTTGCACGATCTATTGACCGTAGTATGATGGAAATCAAAGCACAGTAGGAATCACACAAGACTCTATGATGATCTCGGGTCTACAGACTAACCTGTACCAGTGTCACCAGAGAACTGCTATCCGACGATAGGTATAATACCATCTAGGATTTCTCGGCGAGTCCGTTTAGTGTACCCAGTCTCTACTGAACACCTGTATACTTTCTCTGATGTCAAACACCAATGGATATGAGATCATCCATCGCCCATCATATGGGTCGAGAAGCGTATACGCTAGTCTACTCTGGAATATCGATGCCCTGTCTCGATGCTCCCATGACTAAGAATAGTATATAAGGTGTACTTGTAGACTACCATTGGACCCACTGGTATGATCTTCATCATAGTCCTGGTAGTCAAATACACATCCTAAGGGCTTTATCAACATGTGAGAGCAAGACAACATCACTTATATAAGTCAACATGTTTAGATAAAGAGCAACCAGATAGCATATTATCATGTCGAGCAAGAAAGTCCTCCCTATATATGTCCAAGCATCCACCACAATATACATCACATGTACAGCAATGGCCTCTAGGGCATATATATAGCTAACAATCTCCTACGTGCACTAAGGTCATTTGTTGCAGTATCTCATACTCAACAATTTAGCAGTGGTTGTATTATCCCATACTCAACCATCCCAAAATCACTCAAATAGTATTTGGGGAAGCATGCCTTGGTGAGTGGATCCGCCGTGTTAACCTCAAAATCTACCCTCTTTACCTCAATCCCTTGGAGATCAACCATCTATTTGATCAGGTGATACTGTCCTCAGAATATGTCTAGAACTCTAATGGGACCAGCGTTCCTAGGCCAAACCCACAACTCCATTGTAGTCACAATAACAGTTATTGGACACTCAATGGTAGGAACCTTGTTCATCTTATGAACAAGAAATGTCCAGAGAACTTCTTTAGTAGCATCATTGGTAGCTATGTATTCAGTCTTTATCGTCTAGTATGCCACGGTATCTAGCTTGGAACTCTTCCAACATACCATCCCTCCACTGAGGGTAAAGACAATGCCTATGACTGACTTTCAGTCGAACTTATCACTCTGGAAGCTGGAACCAAGAACTTTCTTTTCGTGCTTCTCAAGTACTTAAGAATATCCTCCACAGCTGTCCAGTGATTCTCCCAAGATCCGATTGATTCCTAATCACTATACCTAGTGAGTCATCTACATCTAGTCTGGTATATAACATCGCATACATAATATAGCCTACTGCCGAAGCATAGGGTATCCCTTGCACGTGAGCTCTCTCTAAATCAGTCTTGGAAGACTTCTTTTTGGAGAGAGTGATTCCTGAGTAAGTGGACGAACCACCACGCTTAAAATCTTCCATACTAAACCCCTTTAGTATGGTGTAATTGTACCTGGATTTAAGACACTCCCAATATCTACTTAGATCTATCACCATTGATCATAATCCACAAGATGTAGCAGGTATCATCCAGATCTTCTATGGAGAATCCTCGTGATAAGAGGAGCTTGACTGAGTGTAGCATAGGAAACCATTTCCTATCAAGAGTATGTTATCTACGCACAATACATGTAAGACAACCTTACTCTCTACAACCTTCTTGTATATACAAGGTTCATCTACCATTTTGATGAAGTCAAACTCTTTGACTGTCACATCAAAACAGATGTTCCAACTCCGCGATACTTGCATTGATCCTAATGGACTTAAGCATAGCTTTGAAAGTCTCAACTTTTCCATCTACACCAATCTTCTCAAGATCCACTTGCTTCCGATGGGTTTTACCCCTTCAGATGCAACATTCAAAGTCATATTTTGTTGGTGTATATGGATTCCATCTATGATCGCATAGCATCCAGCTATTTCACATAGTCCTCACTCATGACGGCCTGCCTGAACCTAATTGGGCCATCATCTACCATGATGCAATCCTCGCTCCCACTGTCACCGAGAATACCCCAGTATCTCTCAAGTGGATGAAGAACCCTACCAGATTCGCGGAGAGGCTGAGGTTCGTTGGAGGCTATTGAATCCTTTGATTTCACCAAATCATCAGCTGTTAGTTTGTCTAGTTGGAAATCCTTCCAGTTTTACCTCATAACCACTAATTTCTTCACAAGAAATTCTTTTTCTAAAAAGGTGGTATGCTGAAAATAAAACACCTTTTGCTCCTCAGTGTGGTAGAAGATATTCCCTCGCAAATGTTTGGGATATCCTACAAACTTATACAGATCTGACATTGCCTCGAGCTTGTCCAGATTCTTCCTATCAACACAGGCCGGACAACCCATATCTTAACTCGTTTAAGACATGGTCTCTTCCCATTCCATATCTCATATGTAGTGGTAGGCACTGATTTAGACGGAACCCCATTCAATAGGTATGCAGCTTCTCAAGTGCATAATACAAAAAGGAAACATGTAACTCAGCAGTACTCATCATAGAGTGCGCCATATCTCATAGGGTGCGATACTTCCACCCCGATACACCGTTGTGCTGTGGTGTATACAAAGGAGTAAGCTGAGAGAGAATCACATTCTCCTTTTATGAACTCCAGGAATTCCATGCGTAAGTATTCTCCTCCTCGATCACATCGAAGGAATTAATACTTCTACCTGTTTGGTTCTCAACTTCTAGCTTATATTCCTTGAATTTCTCAAAAGTTTCAGACTTGTGTTTTAACAGGAACATATGTCCGAATCCTGAGAGAAGATCAGTGAATATAATGAAGTACGAAGAACCAACCTTGGCATTTGCAGACATAGGACTGTATACATCATCATGTATCTGTCCCAAGAGTTCAATAACTCTTTCTCTATTTCCAGTAAACGGAGTATAGGTCATTTTACCTTTGAGACAAGACTGGCAAGTGGCATAAGATGAAAATTCGAACAGATTCTCATATTCATCCTTATGTAACTTAGCTAGTCGTGTCGCATTGATATAACCTAGTCTATAATACCACAAGAAGGATTCGTTCATTTCTGAACTACACTTCTTGTGTGTATTCTATATACTTTGAACTGTGGTTTGATTAGAACGTATATGCTATTATATAACGTGCCTGAACAAATCAACTCTTGATTCAGGAAAATGTTCACAACATTATCCTCCAATACAGAATTATATCCTTCTTTAACTTAATAAAGAATCTGATGTAATGTTGTATATCAGGTTCGGTATGTAATAACATTCGTTCAAAATCAATGTATTAGTACAAGGTGATTTTTGCCAACTGATTTGGCTGCAACACTTGCACTATTCTCTACACTTAGAGATATATCACCCATTCTCAGTTCTTTACTTTTCTGTAGCCCATGTAACATATTACATATGTGGGATCCTAATCCGGTATCTCATACCTATGACGCAGAGGATACTGAGAAACTGTTCTCGGTAATGAACACACCCGAAGAAGATACATCAACATGCACTTTCTTCGATTGGGTGGCATGGGTGTCCGGACATTCCTCTATTTCCTGCTTGGACTTATAACCGTTATAAGATAGAGCGGAACCAATGTTCCCTAGCCCAGTATAATAAGTGGGTTCGGTCAATGCATTCATAATATTATCTTGATTAAGGCGTGGCATGGTTGCTACCAGGAGAGAGAGAGAAGAAAACACTCTGCGTGCGCTCTTGCAAGATTAGATTGGTTATTATTTTATCTAATCAGGATGGCTCCCACTGTTTTAGTCGAATCTTCCTTCAAACCCTAAAAGGTAAGACTAGCCGGGATTAATTACACCCTACAAGTTCGCCAATCTTTCGACTAGGCCATTGTCGGTACTTTGAGGGAGGTTCCCCGTGCTTTTGTACGGACTTAATTAAAATAAACCTCGTTTTCCACGGGCGTAACCCCGTTAATATCTTTCTAGACACCTACTTGATTGGCTAATTGTAATGTGTAAAACTCTCCCAGGAGTAACTCTTACTCGTAGTGGGTATCGGAATCCAACTATCTCATAGAAGGTATGCAATCTCATTGCAAATTTCAACACTTGAAATTCCCGATAATATTTTGCCCCAAGCGATCTATGACCTTGACAAGCTCAACAAACCATAGACCGCATGTCAAGTTCAACCCGTCATTTCCTGATTGAATTAAACCCACCCGCATGACCCTTGACAAGGTCAACAAGGCCGCACGACTACCCTAATCCAATCGCATCATATGCTAGCAGATAAGCACTAATCAGCTACAACACACTACGCCTTAACAAGGTCAACAAATGCAGCACGAATACTAAATACTAATTTGAAATGACGGAGGGCTACTACAGGTTTTAAGAAAACCTTTTGCGTAATGAACTTGATATCGTTGTAGAATTAAGTGAATTTTAAAAGGAGTGTTTTTGAGGGTTTTACTAGTTTTTACTAAAGATGTCACTCCCGGTGAAGGGATCTCGGCTCTTTCCTTATTGAATATGGTACAGGATATTTCACAAATACCACTTTGCAAAACAAAAACTATAGAAGCATTCAAAAGACAAACTGAGTGGGTTGTAACATCTTCTAGTTTTGCTAAAGAGGTCAGCCCCGGTGAAGGGATCTCGGCTCTTTCCTTATCGAATAAGGTGCTGGATATTCTACAAGGAATACCGCTATGCAAAGCAAAATCTAGAGCTACCAGTTTTTAAAACAAGTTTCTACAACAACTTTAGGTTTCTTTTATTTCATTAATCTCATTAATGAAGTCCCATTAATTATGCTTCCCAAGCATCATATATGAAACAAAAGCAGCAATATTAATTATATCTCATATATATAATATATGCATTCGTCTCAGAACATATCAAGTGATCACATCACAAAGTATCAGAAGCAGAAGAATCACATATGAAATATTGGATATACTAGAGATTCCGTGTTTTAAATTAAGCCATTATAAAACACGGATTCCACGGTCGCGATGAATAGCCAAACCCACATTCTTAGACCCCTACGAGAGCGGCAAGCAACCTTACCAATTCTAGAGTTAGGAGACCCGGTCTTGACTCCTCGAGATGGTCTCCCACTGGACCCTAGAACCCGGTTACTTGTGCTCCCCGCCTTGGGTCTATCCTAATATGGAAAAGTAAATAATATACATCAATGGTGACATCATCCTCAACCCGGAAGTGCCCCAATAAAAAAATATTACATACAAGCTTTTACATGAATGAAAATGAAAAGCCCTCATCTCACATAAAAACCCCCGGCTATTCAGAACACGACGATCCAATATAATATATCACAACAACACATAACATCACATGTTATCAATGTAAGTAAATATGCGTATCCCAGTTGTCGTTGATATATAGCACCGAAATCAGTGATACACCATATATTACACTTACGGTCGCAGAAAAGAAAGTGAAAAACTACAACAGTTGGAATCCGCAACCACCTTATACATCATAAACCCAATGTATCACATATATTGGATTTCATGCCTAACCAAATGAATTCCTTAGACATAACATGCCTAACAATTATAAACCCCGCATTTTAGTCTCGATATTGAAAACTCTCTCCAATAACCTTTTGGGTAATTCAACAAGATTCCCGATAACCTGATCGAATGCTCGTCGAAAACTTTAGTAGATGGACGCACCCCCGATGCTGTCGATGAAGTGCACTAAGATGGAACACCGCGGCCACGAGCATCCAAACGGATGCTTTTGGCGATAGGGTTCTCCTACAGTCACTTGGTTGAGGCTATGGGGCATGGCTATCTAGTAAGGTTACCCGACAAGTATCCACGTACACTACGTGATAACGACAGATTTTTGATCACATCAAAATCCCATGGCGACCGATCAAATAAGACTAAATTGCTAAATTTATAAAATTCAAATTAGTGTGGATTCTAAGTATTGTATCCCATCACATGATACTCGGACGACATTAAACTTTTCGATCGATTCATCAAAGTCCCACAATTCCCCGACTGCTTAACACTTGAGCATAGTTTAATAATACCCAGAACATGCCACAGTACCTATGGACCAACCGTAGAAGGGCAGACCCAAGCCTCGTTAATGGCACCGCGGAACTGCCGCAAACCCTAAGGTTCGAAAGCGATTCCATGATCATTATGTCGAGTTAGGGTTTCATTCTTCTAGAGGGTTCACAGAATTACTTGCATATTTTTCCGAATACGTTAAACTTGGAAAAATAGGTTTTTGACATTCGTTCGACCTTTTTAACTTCGCCTAGATAACACGCGAATACCTGAAACAATGTTAAAACTACGAATACGAAACACTCCGAATTGCCTATACTGTAAGATCACATCTCATGCAAAATTAGCAAAAACAAATAACACCTGAAACACCAAAACCCAGTAACTGGAACACACCAAAAAATATAACCCAAAATTCCACAAAGTGGCCGAGGTGGCCGGATTTTCTATGCATGTGGTCAGCCTTAATCCGGAGAGGGGGGCTAAATTTTCTTGTGTGTTCATGTTGCATCTCATACAACATTCTGCAATTGTTTAAAAAAATATTAGAGACCCTTTTAAATTCGACAGAAACTGGGTTGCAACGATTCAAGTTTCAGATTCGTTTCGGTTTTGTAATCTAACAAATATCGTCTAATTTTCTACCATGGCTCTGATACCACTACAGGGTTGTCTAGCACGGCAATAAGGTTTCGGGAGGCATCGTCCATGCCAATTTCAAAAATTTGCCGTTCTAGCTAACCCTAACCCTAGAATCGTTACTAGAAATTCCGACGAATAAACATATAAACTACTTGACATACAAGTGAATGCGGAATACAACCTTTGTAGACCGATCCTTTACTTCTCAAGCTCCATGTTGTAATCCTTTCGCTGCGAATGGTGAACTCCCGGACTCTAGAAAGGGTTCACTTGAAGAAAAGAATAACCTTGCTCAATGTCTTCAATACCGAAGAAGATCTACGTCGAGGAGACTCAAGCTCATGCTATCTCTTCACTAATGGTGAGAATAGTGAAGCAAACACCCTAAGCTAAATGGCTAATAGTAGAGGATGATGAAGTAGGAATTTTGCTCACTTTAGATTTTATTTTCTCACTCAATTTCATCACTTCATGAAAATCAAGAGAGCTTCAAAAAGCAAGAAGAAGATGAAAATGAAAATGCTGAAGAGAAATATAGAAATGCAACCATGGTTGGTATATGCCATGCCAAACCCTTGTAGAGAAGAAACCAAGGCTAAAGGTTAAGGGTTGGGTTAATAAATATCTTAAGCTAGACAAACACTAAGTCAATGTTCTGCTAGCTTCTCCATGCTCATCCATGACTAATTCCAAATGTTTGAATTATTTAAAACTAATAAAACCCTAGCATTAACCTAGCATGGTGTGAGTCTCATACATATATGTTGCATGTGTAACCTAGTATGACACAACAATATATATCACATATATATTTTGTGCAAAAAGAAAACAATACATTTAACATATATCACATATATATCAATGTATCATAAGTGAGAAAAAATAATGCTTAAGTGAGCTAATATTAGTTAATGAAATGTAATATATCAAATATATAATTATACATTAAATTATTAAATCAACATTTGATTTAATAATCCAGGTATATCACATATAACCGACTAATATCAAATATATCTTTTATCGAATCAACACTTGATCCGATAACCCGACTATATCACATATAACCAATCGATACATATATCGCGAGAATAGAATGCGGTATCACATATGCGGATTAATCTTGGTCCCACACATATCACATATGTGCTCCTACTCCATTTCGCATGAACAAGAAAATCTCTGTGTAGGACTCTAAAGACTCGTCAATACGCCGGCAGTAGGTGATGATCATATCAAACACCCACAAGCCGCAAGCGGTCTGCTAAATGTAACAGCCATCCGGATATTGAGCAATCAGAAGATCAACAAGCAAGCCTGCTCATGCTCCTGCGAATAAAATCAGTAACACTACCGTACAGTCCGGTATCTTCGTCTAATATGTCGCATATCACAGCCTGGGGGTGGTATAACGTCAGACTCCAATAGCCTGATAAGTCATGCCGATGCTAGGTCCATAACGGTTCGAGAAACTACTGATAACACTTACCAGTAAATCTTAGCAACCCTGGCCAGGAATTTCCTGTTATGGCCAATCGAGCATAGCACAACATCAACTCCCAATACCGGGAGAGACGAAACCCTTCCTATCGCTCATTGCCTACATGTGACTCGGGACTGTACCCAAAAGCCATATTTTTGCACGATCTCTTGATCGTGGTATGGTGGAAATCAAAGCACAGTGAGAATCACACAAGACTCTATGACGATCTCGGGTCTACAGACTAACCTGTACCAGTGTCACCAGAGAACTGCTATCCGACGATAGGTATAATACCATCTATGAGCTCTCAGCGGGTTCGTTCAGTGTACCCAGTCTCCACTGAGCACCCGTATACCTTCTCTGATGTCAAACACCAATGGATATGGGATCATCCATCGCCCATCATATGGGTCGAGAAGCGTATACGCTAGTCTACTCTGGAATATCGATGCCCTGTCTCGATACTCCCATGACTAAGAACAGTTATAGGGTGTACTTGTGGACTGCCTTTAGCCCCATTAGTATAATCTTCATCATAGTCCTGGTAGTCAAGTATACATCCTAAGGGCTTTATCAACATGTGAGAGCAAGACAGCATCACTTATACAAGTCAACATGTTAAGATAAAGTGCAACCAGATAACATACTATCATGTCGAGCAAGAAAGTCCTCCCTATATATGTCCAAGCATCCACCACAATATACATCACATGTATAGTAATGTCCTCTAGGACATACATATAACTAACACGCTTCATCTGCGTAACACCCGGCCTATGAATTGGGATTGCTCCACGAGGGAAAATGGTAGTTCGTGATGGAATTGCATGGGATTTCTTGTCTACCGATCGTTGGCCCTTGGCCTTCTCCACCAATATTTCTTGTACTTGAGCAGCATTCAATACCTGAGCGAAGGTCTGTAGGTCGAGAGACGCGATAATCCGCTGTAGTTCAATATCGAGCCCCTGCTGAAACTATCTGGCCCTGGCGGCTTCGGTGACTACTATGTACGGTGTGAAGCGACTCAGACTGTTAAACTTTGCGGCGTAGAGATCCACTGAGCATCCATTTTGCTTCAATATGATGAATTTATCCTCTATTTTGGCCTTGGTGGATGGAAAATAGTGATCTAGAAAGCACGCGGAGAACGCGTCCCATCCGATAGGTTTCTCTAGCCGGAATTCCTCTATGGACCACCACTTGCGAGCCTCGTTTTCCAGCTGAATCATCACCACGCTCACTCTGTCATTGTCAAGGACCCGAGCGGCAGTCAAAAGGTTCTCCATGTTGATGAGCCATTGCTCGGTCTCGAGTGGATTTGCTGATCTCGTGAAAATCGCTGGATGAAGCCTCCTAAAGTCAGAAACGGTACCAACCCTAGCCGTGTAGTCGGCATGAGGGTGCCCTCAGGGGCGGCGGGAACAGCCGTAGATCTCTCCAGAACGGTAATTGCAGTCTCCTGTATCGCCTTCAATCCTTTAGCCAAGATATCGGTCTTTCTCTCTTGAGCCTGGGCTTGGGTCGTCAATGTGCTGAGGATCTTCTCGGTACGATCGTGGGAACCGACACCTGAGGAGTTGCATGAGGAGTCCATATCTCTGCAAGATGATCAAGAAAAGAAATCAGATTCAAATGAGGATTACAAGATGATTCAACGAGGATTAGAAAATTGAAAATGAAATGCAATAAAGCATAAATCAAGGGTGTAACTCAATCTAGGGATCCCTCGACGGAACTATGATTTCATCCAAACCTGGCTCTGATACCAACAAAATCATATCACGCCCCGCTTCTCAAAATATGGAATGCGAGGGGTGACTAGGCCAGGCATGCTCCTACGGTCAAGGAATAATCCCGCCGTAGTCACACTTCGGCTTCTAGCATTACATGGTAGTTAGTAAACAATACTAAATTAAAGGAAATCACAATTCATAACTTTATTCCATTAAAATAAAAGAGTTCAAGATACATTTATTTGTATGGAAGAAATAACTAACCAACGAAATAACAATGTTCTTATAGCAAGAAAGAGATGGAGCTGATGGCGCGGTCTAAACCTCCGCGATCTCGAATGGCAGGTCCCGCTCTTTAACTGGGTCTACTTTTTCCTCTAAGCATGCACACTCAGGTCGTCAAGGCGACACATATAGCAATAAATATATATAGTGTGTACAATGTTATTAAACATGAAAGGTGCGACAGAATATAGAAATATGAGAATAATGAATATCATTTGAATATGAACAACGCAATATATGTATCATGTCAGCAAACCAAGTAATGTGTATGTCACTACTTATCGGTCACTAAGTCAATGAAATCAATTGGTGGAAAGGATGCTCATGTTTAACAAGGGTCTCGTGCATGCCCGAAACTCCGGTCCACTGTTGCCCGGGGCATAACCCTGCAGCCGTGCCGCTAGGCTTATGACCTAATGTGTGTGTGTGTATGTGTGTGTGTGTGTGTATCACTAATATCGAATGATCATCCTTTAAGTCGTTGTACCTATAAATACGAGTTCAATTCCACCTTGATTTCCTAATTCCCCTGGTCTCAATAACTATAAGTATAGGGTTAGTTGTATACTAGCACATGCCAAATCACGCTCTTACTCATTTTCACTACATTATTCACTTTCACTAGTCAATCACTTATCACTGGCATGCTTGATACAATTAATCCAATACCACTCATGTTCGATGATGCAAGTCGGTCGCTAGGTCTCAATGTAAAGGATCACTTTGCACTGGGTATAATGCAACACAGAATAAGGAAGAAATGCACTAAACAAATGTTCACTAAATTATGATAGTCAACGCCATGTGACTTGCAAAATTCACCATAAATCACACGTATAGAATCAACCAAAACAATATAAAAGACATACGAAATATACATGATTATCTAAGTGGTAAAATTAGTTTCATGTCAATAGAAATTCTGGTTAAGGATTCATCATCATTTTAAATCAGCGATCAGTTGCCGGAATTCCAGTTTCAGAAATGGGAGTTCAACTTCACGTGCGGTTTACTAGGGATTGTATTTAGATTCAGATGTTGACCCAGTTGAATAAAACCTAGTTCTATCTGTTAGGTTTCCGAATAATCAAGCGGATTAAAGATAATCTTTCTATAATAGGAGATATGTTATGTTCAGTGTGAAGGTGTAAAAAAATGTCACTACAGAAACTGCAGAATACGTCGACAATCTAAAATATAATCAAAATACCAAACGATAGAGAAACTGAACGAGACAAGAACCATATGTTAGGTAACTAAATAATATACGCGACGATATAGGACTCTGCATATCTTTAGTTTTTCTTAGGGATGTGCAGGCGCTTAAGTTCAGGTATCTTCGTGGAATGCTGCTCCGGACTGCAGTCCAGAGCCGCATTCCCAGTCCGTTCTCTTTTCTATGATCTATCAGTATTGAAGAATAAACCATATAGGGTTCTAGCTTATCAAGTCGTCTCCGATATGAACTATAGAATATTACATTCCGACATGTATCTAATTTAATATCAATTTAACACTACGACATGTACAGTAAAACCCAGATTTGAGGTCGCCTTTTTGGGGCGATGATTCATGACGATATTCTCAACATTTTAAACTTAAACCACCACACAAAAGTTATCAACAGTAACGGAATTCAACGTTCCCAAAACATAGGCATGTTAAATAGGATTTTCATTCGGTTAACCCATCGAACATCTAGGTAAACGTTCGGTTATCGATCGTAATTCCCGTTTCATTTATCCAAACTAAATTAGATAAAGACCATATGACAAATACATGATGCCAAACACAGTAATAATCCCTAGTCGGTCTCCAATCAATAAGACGGTGCTATAGTTCGCTACACAATTTCAATAAAATCGACTATCTAATTATTTTTATATATATATATATATATATATATATAGTTGTTGTAACTATCACGGCTAAAGTTTGTAGTAGCATGGTAAACAAGTGAACGTTTCACTTTCTTTCGGTCGTTGATATAGAAGCGACACTACGTGCAGGATCCGTCTCGACACATGAGACGGTGCGATGCTGGACACGGTACGTGGCGCATGCGCGATGCGTGGTGACTCGGTACTGGACGCGGTGGTGACGCGAGCGTGATACGGTAGTGGGCGTGGTGGCGATGCGGGCGTGACACGGTACTGGGCACGGTCTTGGCTCTGTGCATAGAGCGGGTGTGGCACGACACGACACGGTACTGGACGCGATGCTGGTGTGGGAATGGGCACAGTGTGTGCACTGGAATGGGGCACGGGGTGGCACGGAGGCGAGTATGAGCCGCGACACGTCTGGGCACATGGTGGTGCAGTCGTAGCATGATGGCGGTGCGGAGGTAGGTTCAATGTGAGCATGGTGGTTCTAGGAGTAGGCACAATGGCAGCAAGGACACGAGCATGGCACGTTCCCGGCTGCGACGGCGGTAACTTGGTTTGGCCACGGACGCTGGACTTAGCCGTGACTGGAGCAACGGTGGTGCTCAGGCGATGGGCATCGGCTGTGGGTTGCAGAGGAGCTCGAGGCGTGCATGGAGTAATGGGTGTTGGAGAGAGGGGTTGGTGCAGAGAAAGGGTGGCGATGCGCAGAGACGATGCGACGTTGAGAGGGGTGGCCGACGATGGAGTTGCTGCGGTGGTGCTGGGGTTACGTGAGATGGATGGAGTGGTGGTGGATTTGGTTTTGAAGAGGGGAGGAAGTGGAGGAGGCCTTGATAAGGGCGGTGGTGGTGTCGGGAGCTAGGCCTCGACGAAGGAGAGTTTGTTGGTGTTAGGTAGCGCTGGTGGTGGTGTTGTGCAGTAGTGAGAGAGAAGGAGAAAGCAAGTAAGTTGATAAGAGATGGGAGCGAGAGAGACGTTGAGAAGATGAGAGAAGGCTGGCACGAGGATCTCGGGGTCGTTAGTGACGAAGGCTACGTCGCGGTGGAGCGGTTCTTACGGAGGTGGGCATGAGAGAAGGGCAACGACTACTGGGTTTAGGAAGAGGGAACGAGAGGGAGAGGGAGTGAGGATTTGGAGGAGAGGATCTCGGGGTTGTTTGCGAGTGGAGAGCGGCGTCGACGAGGGCCGGGTCGGGGTCGAGAGCGAGAAGGGGGGAGTGTCGTTGGGGTGTGGCGTGAAAAAGAAGATAAGGAGAAGAAGAAGTGGGGGGTAACGGGTCGGGTTTGGGCTGGGGTTAGGGATTGTGTTTGGGTTTAGACTGGGGTTAAGGATTGGGTTTGGGTTTAGATTAGGAAAAATAATAAATAAAATAATAAAAAATATAAAAATATAAAAAATAATAAGGAAAATTTTGGGGAAAATACGGGAAAAATATATACAAGGAACTGGGGATTTACAACGCCAAACAGAGCTCCTGAACGCAGAAGCATTCCGGTGAACAAGCGAGGCATTGTGCCTATAAAGAAGCCCGTTGTATCTGATTAGAAAAGAAGTGTGTTTTGTGACTACTGCCAACGACCGGGTCATTTCCGGAGGGAGTGCCGGATGTGACTTGGGTAGTTTCTGATTTGCGGAGCTGCTGATCATCGAATGCATACTTGTCCATCGAGAGTTCAGTTGAAGGGTGGTGCTCCGAGAGCACAGCAGAAGCAGATTACTCAGGGACCTAATCAAGCACGGGCCTTCACTTTGACGGCCGAGGAGGACAAAGCTTCAGACGAAGTTGTTTCAGGTATCCTACTCGTTTATAATTTTCTCGCATTGGCGTTATTCGATTCAGGTGCATCCCATTGGTTTATGTCGTCCAAGTTTATTAGTGCACACTCTATTTTACACATAGCCATGTCTAGTTGCTGGAATATACACACTGGAAATGGGAAAATTATATCTAGTAGTGAGTGCAAGTGTTGCTCGATTGTTGTTTGCGGACGAAAGTTATTCACGGATTTCTTGGTTATTGATACTGGCAGCTATGATGTTGTCTTGAAAATGGATTTTTTTGGTATTTTCCACGCTCACATTGATTGCAGGGAAAAGAAAGTGATTCCAGATTCCCAGACATCCGGAGTTCGTATTTTTGGGAGGTAGAAGATCTGTTGGGCCATTCAAATTTAGAGCTAGGCCGACTAATGCCGTTCTTGCATCGATAGAAGTAACCAAGGAGGAAGTGCCAGCAGTAATTCGGGAGTTTATGGATGTGTTCGAGGACATCTCGGGTTTATCGCCAAAATGAGATGTGGAGTTCACGATTAATCTTATTCCTGGAGTATCACCGATTTCAAAGGCTTTTTATCCAATGGCACCGGTAGAACTAGAAGAGGTAAAGAAACAGGTTGCCGAATTGCTAGAGAAGGATTGGATTTGCAGCAACAATTCACCCTGGGGAGCTCCAGTTCTTCTAGTTAAGAAGAAGGATGGCACGCGGAGGATTGCATTGATTATCGAGAATTAAACCGGGTTACTATTAAGAACAAGTACCCAATCCCTCGCATCGGCGAATTATTCGATCAACTCAATGGCGCGAGGGTATTCTCGAAGTTGGATTTGCGATCCGGATGTCATCAAGTTCGGGTGAAATCATAAGATATTTGCAAGACAACGTTCCGAACTCGATATGGGCATTACGAGTACTTAGCGATGCCATTTGGAGTTACTAACACACCGGCAATATTTATGAACTTGATGAACCGAATCTTTTCACCATACTTAGACTAGTTTGTAGTAGTATTTATTGATGATATTCTGGTTTATTCGAGGAGCAAAGAAGAGCATGCAGAACACTTGAGGATCGCACTACAAACGTTGAGACATGAAATGTTATATGCTAAGATGAGCAAGTGCGAGTTTTGGCTCGAAGAAGTGAAGTTCTTGGGTTATGTTGTATCCGGAGATGGAATTGCTGTTGACCCTGAAAAGATTGCAGCTATTCGTGATTGGCCAATTCCAAAAATTGTAGGGGAGATCAGAAGTTTTCTTAGGCTTGCCGGATATTATAGAAAGTTTTTGGAAAACTTCGCTCGAATAGCAGAACCATTGAACAAGCTAACACAAAAAGATGTACCGTTCGTACGGACGGAGAAATGCGCGTCAGCTTTTGAAGCGTTGAAGCGAAGATTGACCACCGCTCCTATCTTGACAGTACCAGACGGTTCCGGAGGGTTGGTTATTTACAGCGGCACATCTAGGAAAGGCTTGAGATGTGTTCTAATACAGCATGGGAAGATCATAGCTTATGCATCGAGACAATTGAAGACTCATGAGAAGAATTACCCAACTCATGATCTGGAGTTAGCAACAATGATTTTCGCTTTGAAGATTTGGAGACGCTACTTATTGGGTGAAATGGTAGAAGTATTTACCGATCACAAGAGTCTAAAGTATGTGTTCACGCAGAAAGAGCTCAACATGAGCCAGCGTAGATGGTTAGAGCTGATGGCTGACTACGATCTTGATCTCAAATACCATCCGGGGAAGGTTAATGTAGCACCGGATGCTCTAAGTCAGTTGCCAGCGATACGGATGTTGACTGCACAAAAGGAGATTATAGCTGATCTTCAGAGATTCGAGTTGGAGATTGTACTGCCACATTCTTTGGGACAGTTGATGCAATTGCAAGTACAGTCGTTCTTGATCGATAACATTAAAGCAGCGCAGTCGTATGATCCAAGATTGCAGAAGTTTCTAGAACAAGTTGAAGCGGGACTCCGAACGGATCTGTTAATACATGAAGATGGTTCGTTATGATATGGGAACCGTTTATGTATGCCTAAAGGAGATGTTCATGAAGAAGTCATGAAGGAGACTCATAGTTCCGCGTATTCTGTATATCCAGGAGGCACAAAACTGTACAGAGATCTACGACAACATTTATGGTGGGAAGGCATGAAAAGGGAGATTGCTCGCTACGTATTAAAGTGCTTGGTGTGTTAGCAAGTCAAGGCTGAACATCAAAAGGTAGCTGGTTTGTTACAACCACTTCCGATTCCTCAATGGAAGTAGGAACATATAACCATGAATTTCGTGACTGCTTTACCATGGAGTCCAAAGAGCAATAATGCAGTTTGAGTGATTGTTGATCGATTGACTAAGACAACTCACTTTATACCGTTTCGAGTTGGTTAGTCGAGGGAAGCTTTAGCAGAGTGGTATATACAGGAGATTATGAGATTGCATAGAGTACCTGTGAGTATCGTTTCCGATCGTGATACCCGATTTTTATCACACTTTTGGAGGAGCCTACAGGAAAGTTTGGGGACTCGGTTGAAGTTTAGCACCATCTATCATCCTCAGACAGATGACTAGTCTAAAAGAATGATCCAAATTCTTGAAAATATGTTGAGAGCATGCATGTTATACTTCAAGGGTTCATGGGAGGATCATTTGCACTTGGTGGGGTTTTCTTATAATAAAAGTATTCAGGCGACTATACAGATGGCTCCATTCGAAGCATTATACGGTCGTAAGTGTCGCTCGCCTATCTGTTGGGATGATGTAGGATAAAGAAGATTATTGGGACCGAATCTTATAATGCAAATGGTGGAGAAAGTTAACGTGATTCGAAATCATATGAAGGCGGTACAAGATCGACAGAAAAGTTGGGTTGATACAGGACGAAGACCTATGGAGTTCGCAGTTGGTGATCTTGTATTCCTGAAGATATCACCAACTAGAGGAGTGATTCGGTTTGGTAGTCGAGGCACGCTTAGTCCTCGATTTGTGGGGCCTTTCGGTATTATCGAGCGTGTTGGAAAGGTAGCGTATCGATTATCATTACCACCATCCTTGGTGGGTGTTCATGACGTATTTCATATATCTCAACTCTGCAAGTATGTTCGAGATGAGATGCACGTCTTAGATCACTCGGAGCTGACAGTGAGGGAAGATTTGACATATGAAGAAAGACCAATGGCGATTGTGGATCGACGAGAAAAGGTCCTCAAGAAAAAAGTTATCCCTCTAGTACTTGTTTCATGGGGGAATCGTTCACACGGAGAGTCTACTTAGGAACGTGAAGACGAGATCCGACAGAAGTTTCCATACCTATTTTCTTAGATCCGTGTTTTTTTTTGTCTTTTCTTGTTCCGGGAATTTCGAGGACGAAATTCTTTTGTAGTTGTGCATAATGTAACATATTAGCACTGTTATACTATATCTTATTTGGGGTATTTCAAATTTTGCGACATATTTTTTATTATTATTGCTTTTGGGTGTGGATGTACATTTGGTAAATGTGGTTAGTATCTGACCCGATCCACATGTTTGAAACCCATCATAGTTCAAGATTACGCCAAATATTTGCTAGTACAGAGGATCCATGCAAATCTAGATTCTATACACTTATATGATATATTTTTGTATCCGCATATCTTTTAATAATACAAATAAAAACCAAATAATATATTTTGATATCTAGAATGCCATATTATCGTACCCCATATCATGTGGTTGCATCCATACATCATGTTCATGTCCTAATTGTTAAAATAAACTCGTTTGGATCGCTACGTATATTTACATAGATCCATACTTGGGGGTATACATTTTTATTGACAGGATATCGCATTATGATTTAAACTTTTACGTATATTCTCTATATTTAAAAACTAGAATTTTAGAAAGGACCCGGGTAATATTCGGAGTAATTTGATATTAGCTGTATAAACCCAAAATATATATATATATATATATATATATATATATATATATATATATTATAATATTTTTCTTTACAGCTAAATATATATTCACTAATAGTGTGTGTGTGTGTGTGTGTGTGTGTGTGTGTGTGTGTGTGTGTACTAACCTTTTTCTCTCTTCTCAATGTCTCTCTCTCGTCATTGTCTCTCTCTTTCCCCGATGTCTTTCTCTCTCTCTCATTATATATATATAACCTAATATTTTGACCTCGCCCTCACCTTTCTCTCTCTTCCTATTTCTTTTCTTTGATTCTTTCCACCGTGAGAAAACCCAAACCCTACCCTCATTGTCACTAAACCCACGTCGCCGCCGTTCACCTCGGGCTCGCCCTCTCAACCCTGTCGTCCCTACCTCGCCACCCTCACCACCTCACCTCCCTCCTCTCCTTCCCGAGCACCACCGCTTGCAGCACCCCGTCACCAACCCAAGAACCTCATACCTCGCCAGAGATCTCACCGTCGCCACCCATCATCACCGCCATCCCCTCCTCCTTACCTCCCTCTCCTCTCCCGACAACCCAAACCACCACCACCACCACCACCAACCTCACAATCCCCGACCCCGATTACCAACCCAAGAAAACTAGCCACCTCGCCGACACAGCACGTCGTCGTCATCCATCGTCGCCGTCATCTCGCCTCTGTTCTCGCAACCCCAGAACCTAACACAACCGCCACCCACTTCTCTTCTTCATTTCTTTATTTTCTTGTCGTTTCTTGATTCTCCGATCGGCTCGCCGGAGCTGCGTGCATTGCCGACTATCCAGACATCCCAGTCACCGTCTTCGTCTAGCCTAGTCACCACGTAATGTCACTGCTCATCCAGGTCCAGTCCTGCACATGTAACTTTGCATCGCGACGTTATTCCGACGTCGGACGTAACATTCGTATCTTGACGCGAGATCTGATCAGGAAATTTTTAACTTGCAACATGTTATATTATTATATCGATATCTATATGAATAAGAATAGTGCATATGTTTTATTATTCAGCAAATATTACAGATTTACGGTTTTATGGTATCCTTACCGATAATCGTTTATCTACTTGCATGTTGAAACATCATGATATCATTATACTACTATACCGGTACAATATGTTATCTAGTTTGCATCATGCATGATAATGGATGTATAATGGTTATTACAGATAGATCCATATGCATCCTGGCATCAGTTGTGTTCACCGTGTTCCGATATTGATTACCGTTTCACATTGGGTATCTATTTAGTTAATATGCATTACATGACATGTTCACGACACACTACCTAACTTGTTACTTGGATCTAGTTACTAATGCCAACAATCCTGATTTGTTGTCCTGGCGGACGTGACTTGTTGTTTGCATAGACAAAACTTGTACCTGCGTGATCCTGTGTTGGCATTAGATTTATATCGTTAATACCTGACTTGAACACAAACCTGGGGAAATAGGGAAAACCAAGAATATAACCGAAACGTAACTCAAGAGGATATTATTATTGTTTGCCGTTATTCCTGGCGTTACGGAATAAAATATCATTGTTTGCCGTGGTTCCGGGCGTTGCGGAATAAATCATTGTTTGTCGTGTTTCCGGGCGTTACGGAATAAATCATTGTTTGCCGTGTTTCCGGGCGTTACGGAATAAATACTGTTACCGTGGTCCCGTGGGAAATGAATGGGATATATACTGTTGGGTTACAATGAGGATTACATTAATTGATTTCAAAGACTTTTAGAATAGATAACCTAGAAGCACAGATTTAGGATACACATCACACAACCATACATTCACATAGCCCACTATTTATACCTTTGTTTATTTATTTATATTCATGTTTAATCATATCATTATATCCTGGTCATTACTGTTATTTTAATATTATGACACACCGACGTCTGGATTTTGCATGGCCCAGTTCCTCTATCTTTATCGTAGGCAGATCCATAGTATTTTAACAATCAAATCAAGCAATGAGGAATTGAACGTGTATTATTAGAGATATTTAGTTTATTTATTTTTTTACTTTTGTTTATTGATGTGAGCCCATATTGGGACATGATTTAGATATTGTTTATTGGATCTTGATTCGTTTCCGCTTTATGCATTTTCTTTTATTGTGGCAAATGGACATGTACTAGTTAGATTATATTCTTTTCTGTTCTTGATATCCGATAGACAGCTGTAATGTGACCGTGGAGGGATGATTCCTATCCACAGGTAACATGGTTGGCTCTGTCACACGCCATGGTTATGTATCTTGGGAAGATGGGCGTGACACGAAGACTTCACTAATCCACCTTGATATTTTATTAGTGCTAAAACTAGTATTTTTATAGGAGTTTAGGGTTCAATTTGAATATGCTACTATTCCAGTGATCACAGAGATAAACTGAGATTTCTGAGAGCTTGTTATAGAACCTAGTGTCACGCCCCACCTCCAATACAGAGAGTATTGTCCGCTCTGGCCGAAACTGCACGGTTTTGTCCTTTGGGGTGAACCAAATCCGACCAGTGGCCACTTCTCAGGAGGTCACCCATCCCAGAACTTCCCTAGATTGAGCACGCTTAATTACGGAGTTCTCAAGCTCCTGTAGTGCCGGTTCACTTAAAAGGCGCATCTGTATTGAAGAGTGGTATCATTTCATTTATAGTTCCTGATTTGTCCTCCTTCAGAATGTATTCCGAAAATTCCCTATTGGACCCCACGGATTCAATTTGAATGTGCTACTATTCCAGTGATCACAGAGATAAACTGAGATTTCTGAGAGCTTGTTATAGAACCTAGTGTCACGCCCCACCTCCAATACAGAGAGTATTGTCCGCTCTGGCCGAAGCTGCATGGTTTTGTCCTTCGGGGCGAACCAAACCCGGCCAGTGGCCACTTCTCAGGAGGTCACCCATCCCAGAACTTCCCTAGATTGAGCACGCTTAATTACGGAGTTCTCAAGCTCCTGTAGTGCCGGTTCACTTAAAAGGCGCATCTATATTGAAGAGTGGTATCATTTCATTTATAGTTCCTGATTTGTCCTCCTTCAGAATGTATTCCGAAAATTTCCTATTGGGCCCCACGGATTCAAGAGGTGGCCCTACCCCCCATAACATGACACTTGGCGTGGCACTTTGTTCCGTGAGCAAGAACCGGGTCTTGACATTCTCCCCACCTGTGAACAATGGTTTGTCCTGGAACCACAGACCTACCTGTGAACAATAGTTTGTTCTGGGATGGGAGGTCACCCATCCCAGAACTTCCCTAGATTGAGCACGCTTAATTACGGAGTTCTCAAGCTCCTGTAGTGCCGGTTCACTTAAAAGGCGCATCTGTATTGAAGAGTGGTATCATTTCATTTATAGTTCCTGATTTGTCCTCCTTCAGAATGTATTCCGAAAATTCCCTATTGGGCCCCACGGGTTCAATTTGAATATGCTACTATTCCAGTGATCACAGAGATAAACTGAGATTTCTGAGAGCTTGTTATACAACCTAGTGTCACGCCCCACCTCCAATACAGAGAGTATTGCTCGCTCTGGCCGAAGCTGCACGGTTTTGTCCTTCGGGGCGAACCAAACCCGGCCAGTGGCCACTTCTCAGGAGGTCACCCATCCCAGAACATCCCTAGATTGAGCACGCTTAATTACGGAGTTCTCAAGCTCCTGTAGTGCCGGTTCACTTAAAAGGCGCATCTATATTGAAGAGTGGTATCATTTCATTTATAGTTCCTGATTTGTCCTCCTTCAGAATGTATTCCGAAAATTCCCTATTGGGCCCCACGGATTCAAGAGGTGGCCCTACCCCCCATAACATGACACTTGGCATGGCACCTTGTTCCGTGAGCAAGAACCGGGTCCTGACATTCTCCCCACCTGTGAACAATGGTTTGTCCTGGAACCATAGACCTACCTGTGAATAATGGTTTGTTCTGGGATGGGAGGTCACCCATCCCAGAACTTCCCTAGATTGATCACGCTTAATTACGGAGTTCTCAAGCTCCTGTAGTGCCAGTTCACTTAAAAGGCGCAACTGTATTGAAGAGTGGTATCATTTCATTTATAGTTCCTGATTTGTCCTCCTTCAGAATGTATTCCGAAAATTCCCTATTGGGCCCCACGGATTCAAAAGGTGGCCCTACCCCCCATAACATGACACTTGGCGTGGCACTTTGTTCCGTGAGCAAGAACCGGGTCCTGACATTCTCCCCACCTGTGAACAATGGTTTGTCCTGGAACCACAGACTTACCTATTGAGGGACCAGCTCCGATACCATTTTGTCACGCCCCACCTTCAATATAGAGAGTATTGTCCGCTCTGGCTGATACCGTACGGTTTTGTCCTTCGGGGCGAACCAGATCCGACCAGGGGCCACTTCCCAGGAGGTCACCCATCCCAGAACTTCCCCGGATCGAGCACACTTAACTACGGAGTTCTCAAGCTCCTGTGGTGCTGGTTCGCTTAAAAGGCACCTATGTATTGAAGAGTGATATTATTTCATTTATAGTTCCTGATTTGCCCTCCTTCGGAATGTATTCAGAAAATTCCTCATTGTTCTACAATGGGTCCCACAGATTCAAGAGGTGGCCTCCACGGATTCAAGAGGTGGTCCCCGCCCTCCTTAACATGACACTTGGTGTGACACTTTTTTCCGTGTGACACTTTGTTCCGTGACCAAGAACTGGGTCCCGACACTTAGAGTACACCCTAGAAACCCGAGCCCATTCCACTTCACCAAGGCCGCCAAAAAACCGCCATAGCCGCAAATTACGGTTCGACTTAGGAGTTAGGGTTTGGATTTTTGTTGGGGGCTCTCTGATCCTTAAACTAGGCCCCTGGTATACTTAATTTCTTTCTAGATCGTGTATACAAAAATCTGGAATCATTTTACTTCACTTTTGGTGATGTTTTAGAGTACGATACGGATATCTCGACTCTCGATTTAGCGTTTTCGTTGGTTAACAGCTATTCGGAGTAGTCCTAGATGATCGTTGCGCACGTATAGTACACGAGGGTCGCACATATTAACCTATGGGAGTTTAATTCGCTTTGTGTATGCATATATGTCGTATCGGTATTCTAGCCCCTCACGCGCTAAAGTTTTTATTCAATGTTAGGATCGGTTGCGGGGACTTCTGAAGCGATAAAGAAAGGGGAGGGGTGGTTGGATTCGAGTAGATCGACGCCGTTCTGGTGAGAAGATTTAACATCTATGGAGAAATCGTTTGAATAGTGTTAATCGCCCGATATCTAGATCTATGTTATACATCACTATCTATATCTATATGTTGCATTATCATCATACATACTCAATTACTTGCTACACTTTGATAAACCCTTGTTAGGACACTTGCACCATTACTAATGACTTTTATGCCGCACAAGCACAAACTCATATCTACAAACACCATTGGTAATTACCATGCCATGCACACTATAGAATTTGCCATATTGCCTTGTATTGCACTGTATCCCTGTTAGTAGTTAGATACTAGCTCATTTCATACTATCATGCATCATGCTGATATCCTGTACTTTTATCATTATTACCATGTTCTCTATACGATGTTGTTTCTTGGGATTTTTGTTTTCATGAGATTTGGAGAAACCACGGAGATGGTTTTATAAAAACATGGATTCGTTTTCAAAATTGCGATTTTTATTAGATATGATGATTTGATGTCCACCATGAGTTTTCTGGTAATCATGATATAATTATCCGAATCGAGGCAGTGGGAGAAGGACCGATTATGGATATATGGTGGACCCGGTACGGTACAGAGGGGAAAGAAGCCCGTATAGAAAGGCAAGTGAGCCTAGCGAGGATGAAACCGACCAGTGATAGTATGGAAACTCGACGGATATCCGGAGGATACCGACCGGAGTTATATGTTTTAGATGGATATGAGGGCCGATCCGAGAGACGGCGCCTGTGATATTTGGATTTGAGTGTCGATATTTGATATAGGATTTATGATGACTCATTGATGGTATTTCAGTTTTTACCTTATTAGAATTGTTATAATGTGCTCTTTTTGTACATGCTACATCCATGGTACTACATGTTGCTTACTTCATATATGCCAAGTCATGACCCGGAAAAGGCACGTGACTGGAACTTGAATCACGTGAAGTCTATAGGACCCCACCTAATCCAAGTAAGCCAAAAGCCCAGAAATCTAAACCTTTTGGGAAAATAGTGGAGGTGAAGTTTTAAAATAAAGGTATAATGAAAATCAAGTTCTTTCTTTAAATGCACAAGTAATGATATATGAAAATACAAGTGGACTATATACTATAATTGAAAGCATTTTTATCATTTGAAATTTGGGCATAACCTCCTTTGTAAATTTTGAACCGAAACCAATACATAACAATAATAATAGGCATCCCCAAGCGGGAGCTATCTCTTAGCCAATTGGCGGAATCACAACCACACAAATGATATATATATGACGCCCTAAGGCGAAGATCAAACACAGAAAGAAAGAAAAACCAAAACATTATCAAAGAAAACAGAAATAAAGAATAAATATAAAACCGTGACTCTAGGTCCAAAAGAATATACAATCTGTGGTTTCTAAGTCTACTAAATACAAAAAGTCTGGTTGATGGGGATTTTAACTAGATACAACTGAATAACTATACAAGTACAAATGGTGGTCACGATACAAGTGTACCCCACCTACCAAAGCAAATCACCCAGTAGGAAACTGTGTGCCAGCTAGCCGCTACTGAATCCGTGCGATCAAACCTGTAAGAAAACTGTAGCACAACGGGGGTGAGTTGCCAACTCGTGAGTAGAAGACATCACCGGATAGAAATCGAATGTATGACGATATCCTAGATCATACAGTAACATAATAATAATACAATAACGATGATGTGGTAACAAGGGTGATAGTGTAAACATAAGTATAACAATGCTATTATAATCATGTCGGTGTCACAAAGTGGTACCATGTCATCTGTATCATATGTGTGTGTATGTGTGTGTGTCATCCAATGTGTGCCCATCAACGACACACCAAGTCATTATCAATACCTGAGTGCCCAGCATCGACACTCGAAAATATCATAAAAACCGTGTCCAGCAGTGACACATAAGTCCTTATATCTCGGGCACCGTCTCATCGGATCGGCCCTCATGCCCATCTGATCTCACGACTCCGGTCGGTATCCTCCGGATATCCGCCGAGCCAAACTATCACCGGTCGGTAGTGCTCCCCTGCCAGGCTCAACGCCTCTCTATACGATCTTTTTGCCCCGGGATACCGTACCGGGTCCACCATGTAGCTGCAGACGGTGCCTCCTCTCTCCTCGAATCGGGTATACATATAGCTCAGAACCGAGAAAACTCATGGTGGACGCCATACATCATATCAAGAAAAACCACATTTTTCTTTTAAAATGATTATAAGTTTTCAAAACTCACATGTGATTTCCCAAATCTAGAAATCTCATGAAAACCGAAATCTCATAAACATGAGCCAATAATGAAACAATGAATACCGGCACAGAGCCAATCTACAGTGCATAACTAGAATGTATATCTAAATGAATATTGCATCTAAGTAAGAAATGCAATATCTAAACTAGCATGTGAGATCATGAATGTTAAGCAATACTATTAAGCTGCAAGTTATCAGATTGTACGAGTGAAGTAACGTTTTCTAATATGTACGTGGCATGACAATTAACGATGATGAGTGTGTGAGCCGGCGAGTATGTGTACGTGCAACATGCGCATCATCGGTAATGGTGCATGTGTCCTAGCAGACGAGACCATAACAGCTAATGAAAAGAACATGTATATATAAAATGCAAAGAGAATAATATGAGCCTAGCAGAAAAGTAAATAGTAAACGCAAAAATATAAAATATATATAGCTATATACGAGCCATACAGTTATAGTATTTAAAATAGTACGAATCATTGTTTTTAGAAAAATAGGGGCTACAGTGTTTTTGAGAAAAGATACCATTTGAAACTCCGTAGCGTCCCTTGGGTTTGTCCTTTGAAAATGCATACGATTCGTTAGTTTTAAAAATAGGTATGGCTCTAATTATATTCTAATATTTACTTAAGTGATTTGAAGACTAAAATATATCCGAGTCGAAAGTGATTAGAAAACTATAACATTTCTGAGTCGATACATCCATCAGTCGGCGATCCAGCTGTTAGTTATATGTATGCCCTAGAGGCCATTATTGTACATATGATGTATATTATAGTGGATGCTTGGACATATATAGAAAGGACTTTCTTTCTCGACATGATAGTATGCTATCTAGTTATCTTTGTCTTAATATGTAGACTTGTATTGTGATACTGTCTTGCTCTTACATGTTGATAAAACCCTTAGGATATGTACTTGACTACCAGGACTATGATTGAGATCATACTAGTGGGGCCAGAGGAGTTCACAAGTACATCCTTTAATTGTTCCTAGTCGAGAGAATATCGAGACAGGGCATCGATATTCCAGAGTAGACTAGCGTATACGCTTCTTGACCCATATGATGGGTGATAGATGATCCCACATCCATTGGTGTTTGACATCAAAGATGGTATACGGGTGCTCAGTGGAGACTGGGTACACTGAACAGGACTCGCCGAGGACTCCTATGTGGTAGTATACCTAACGTCAGATAGCAGTCCTCTGGTAACACTGGTACATGTTAGTTTGTAGACCCGAGATCGTCATAGAGTCTTGTGCGGCTCCCACTGTATTTTGATTTCCTCCTTACCACGCTCAAAGGAGACATGCAAACAGGTGGATTTTAGGTACATTCCCGAGTCGTATGGAGACAATGAGCAATAGGAGGGGTTTCGTCTCTTCCAGTATTGTGGGTTGATGTTGCCCTATGCTCGATTGGCCATAACTGAAAGTCTCTGGCCAGGGCTGATATGGAGATCCACTAATAAGTGTTATCAGTAGTTTCTCCACCCGTTATGAGCCTCACATCGGCATGACTTATCACGTTACTAGGGTCTGACGATTTCCACCCCTAGACATGATATTCGACATATCAGACGAAGAGACCGGACTGTACGGTAGTGTTACTTATAGGCTTCATGGAGAGTATGGACGAGCTTGCTTGTTGATCTTCATATCGTTCAATACCCGGGTAGCCGTTACGTCCTGCTAGTACCGCTGACGGCTTGTAGGTGACTGATGTGATCATCACCTACTGCTGGCGTATTGACGAGTTTTTAGAGTCCCACACAGAAGTTTCCTGGTTCGAGCGAAATGAAGTATGGCACATATGTGATATGTGCGTGGGCCTGATTAAATACGTGTATATGATACCGTATTGTAATCTGGCAGTCATTTGGTATCGGTTAGGTCATATGTGATATGACCAGATTATCAAATCAAGTGTTGATTTGATAATGTGATATTCAGATAAATGATATTAGTCGGTTATATGTGATATAACCGGTTTATTAGATCAAGTGTTGATTTAATAATGTGATATATATTATATGTGATATAATTATATCTTAACTAATATCATTAGCTCACTAATTGCTTTTTATATATATTAATGTATATTTGATATATATATATATATATATATATATATATTATATGAAGTATGGCATGTTTTTCTATTTTTAGAAAAATGGAAAAATAAGGTGTAAATGTTAGTTATATGTATGCCCTAGAGGCCATTACTGTACATACGATGTATATTGTAGTGGATGTTTGGACATATATATGGAGGACTTTCTTGCTCGACATGATAGTATGCTATCTGGTTGTACTTTATCTTAACATGTACTCAGATTGTCTCTATATTACATATTGATAAAGCCCTTAGGATATGTACTCGACTACTGGGACTATGATGAGATCATACTAGTGGGGCCACGGTAGTCGACGAGTACATCCTATAACTGTTCCTAGTCGAGGGTGTATCGAGATAGGGCATCGATGCACCAGAGTAGACTAGCGTATACGCATCTTGACCCATATGATGGGCGATGGATGATCCCATATCCATCGGTGTTTGACATCAAGGATGGTGTACGGGTGCTCAGTGGAGACTGGGTACACTGGACGGACTCGCCGAGAACTCCCAGATGGTATTATACCATACGTCAGATGGCAGTTCTCCGGTGACACTGGTACAGAGTAGTCTGTCGACCCGAGATCGTCATAGAGTCTTGTATGATTCCCACTGTGCTTTGATTTCCATCAAACCACGTCCAAGAGGGCGTGCAAAAAGGTGGCTTTTGGGTACAGTCCCGAATCACATGGAGGCAATGAGCGATAGGAGGGGATTCGTCTCTCCCGGTATAGGGAGTTGATGTTGTGCTGTGTTCGATTGGCTATAACCGGAAATCCCTGGCCAGGGTTGCTGAGATTTACTGGTAAGTGTATCAGTAGTTTCTCGAACTGTTATAGACCTCATATCGACACGACTTATCGAGCTACTGGGGTCTGACGTTTACCACCCCTAGGCGAGATATGCGACATATCAGACGACGAGACCGGACTGTACGGGAGTGTTACTGTTTGGATTCACAGGAGAATGTACAGGCTTGCTTGTTGATCTTCTGAGCGCTCAATACCTGGGTAGCTGTTACGTTTAGCTGACCGCTTGCAGCTTGTGGGTGTTTGATATGATCATCACCTACTGCCGGCGTATTGACGATTCTTTAGAGTCCTACACAGAGGTTTCTTGACTCAGGCAAAACGGAGTAGGAGCACATATGTGATATGTGCGGGACCGAGGATAATACGATATGAGATACCGTATTATATTCTCGCGATATTTGATATCAGCCGGGTCATCGGATCAAGTGTTGATTCGATGAATCGGTACGGATAAATATTAGTCGGTTATATGCGATATAGCCGGATTGTCGGATCAAGTGTTGATTCGATAATTTAATGTATAATAATATATATGATATATTAAATTACATTAACTAATATTTTCTCACTAAAAGATTCTTTTTCTCACTCGGGTAATACATTGATATATATGCGATATATGTTAATTGTATTATTTTATTTGGTTACAATAAATATTATATATGTGATATATAATATTGTAACATGATATGATAACTAATGCAACATGTTTAGTAAAGATTAATCAAGATTAGGGTTTGATTTGGGTTAATGGTTTCTAGATGATTCTAGAAGGTTTTTGTTTTGTCATGGAAAAGATATTTACTTATGACTCATTCTTAACTCAACCCAAAACCCTAACCCTTAGTTAATTCTCTACAATGGTTAAGTGAACCATGGTTGCATAATTGATCATTATCTCCTTTTCCTATTCATCACAAATGAATTCAACAATTATTGTTCATCTTCTTCCTTCTTCTTCTTTGCTTGAAATGGTTTCTTGCTTTGATTTTTGTGATGGATAAATATGAGAAAAAGATAAATAAAGAGAGCAAAAATCCTACTTCATCATCCTCATCTTCCCTTGCCATTTAGATGAGGGTGTTCACATCATTTCATGAGTGCTAGCTTGTATTAAAGAAACTTCAAGGTAGATCATCTTAGTATCGAAGATCGGAAGCAAATGTTGCGTCTTTCTTTTCGTGGAACCTCTCGAGAGTCCGGATCCCGATGATCGCAGCGAAGGGACCACAACACGGAGCATATGAAGTGAAGGACCAGATCTACAAAGGTTGTAATCCCTCTCACTTAGTGTTAAAGTGTTTAGCATGCTTGTTTTCGCCTAATCTCTAGTTTAAAGTTCCGTATTCGGGTTGTTCGGCACGGCTAAATTTTTAATCGGGCATGGTTGATGCCTTGTAGACCCTTGTGCGCGTGTCTAGCAACCCTACAGTGGTATCAGAGCCAAGCTAGAGCTTTAGGCGAAGTCTAGACGGAGTTTGAAGTCCGATCGAACCCGAAACCCCGAATCCAAATTGCTCACTGTCCTTTTTTGAAAATTATGGATTTTTCAATATTAAAAATATGCAGAAAATTAAGCAGGGTTTTTTATGAATTACTGTGCAAAACGGAGCCTGTAATTCCTCCAGAGTGCGGCGGAACCGCAGCAGAAGCCTGGCTTCTGCCACGGTTCCGCGGCAGTATGATGACGTCACCCCTCCCTTTTTACACAGTAATTCTTATTACACAGTGCTGAATTTTCTGGAATATTTTAATATTTATTATACAGTTGAGTTTTCTGGGGTTGTTTAGGGATTTGATGATTCGATCGGATTATCAGATTTTGTCTATGTGTTTTCCGGGTAATTTTTAGAAACTGTTAAAAAGTTCGAACGGATATCAATAACTCACTTTTTCCCCTGTCGGAAAATTTTTCAAAAGTTGAATTTTTTCTCGTGTTTAAGAATGTTCTAAGTCGTGCAAGTAACTCGGTGGACCCTCTAGAAGACAACAAACCTTAACTCGATTATGTGACCGTCTTGAACTGCCTTTTGAACCTTAGGGTTTGGGGCAGTACGGCGTGCCACATGTGAGGCGTTGGCTTGACCCTTCTACGGCTGGACCATTGGTACTGTGGCATGTGATGGATGTTTTTAAACTGATTTCAAGTGTTGAGATACATTGGGAAAATCTTGGGTGTTTGATGATTCGATCGGAAAGTTTAACTTATTCTATTTATCTGGAATGTGATACAATATTTGGAATCCACAGGTAGTTATGAGATAACTAATTTGAATATTATAAACATAGCACTTTAGTCTCAAATGATCGGTTGCCACGGAATTTTGATGTGATCAAAAGTCCGTCGCAATCACATAGCGTACGCGGATACTCGCCGGGTAAACTTAATAGACAGCCTCACTCCATAGCCCCGACCAAGTGACTGTAGGAGAACCCCGTCGCCGAAAGCATCCGCTCGGGTGCTCGCGGCAACGGTGTTCCGTCTTAGTGCACTTCGTCGACGGTATCGGGGGTGCGGCCGTCTACTAAAGTTTGCGACGATCATTCGATCAGGATGTCGGGAATCTTGTTGAATTGCCCGACTTGATATTGAAAAGAGTTTTTCGAAAATGAGACTAAAATGCGGGGTTTATAAATGTTAGGCATGCGATGTCTAAAGGAATTCATTTGGATAGGCATGCGATGTCTAAAGAGGTTGCGGATTCCAACTGTTGTAGTTTTACACTTTCTTTTCTGTGACCGTAAGCGTAGTATGTGGTGTATCGCCGGCTTCGTTGCTATACATCAACGACAATCGGGATACGCATACTTGCTTACGTTGATGATATGAGATATTATGTGTTGCTGTGATATGTTATATTGGATCGTCGCTTTTGAATAGCCGGGGGTTTTATGTGAGATGAGAGTTTTTTCTTTTTCATTCATGTAAAATTCATTTGTATGTAATATTCTTTTATTGGGGCACTTCCAGGTAGCGGAAGATGTCACCGTTGTATATTTTTTACTTTTCCGCATTAGGTAGACCCAAGGCGGGGAGCACAAGTAACCGGGTTCTAGGGTCCAGTGGGAGACCATCTCGAGGAGTCGAGACCGGGTCTCCTAACCCTAGAATTGGCAGTGTTACTTGCCGCTCTCGTAGGGGTCTAGAGATGTGGGTTTGGCTATTCATCGCGACCGTGGAATCCGTGTTTTATACAGGCTCGTATTGAAAACACGGGTGTCCTAATATATCCAATATTTCATATATGTTCTTCTGCTGCATTGTTCTGTGATGAGATCATATTACTGCCTGAGACGAATGTTTATATTATATATATGAGATATATCTTATATTGCAGATTTCGTTTCAACTGTGATGCTTGTGAAGCATAATAAAATGGGACTTCATTAATGAGATTAATGAAATAAAAGAAACCTAAGATGTTGTAGAAACTTGTTTAAATTGAAAACTGGTAGCTCTAGTTCTTGCTTTGCATAGCGGTGTTCCTTGTAGAACATCCAGCACCTTATTCGATAAGGAAAGGACCGAGATCCCTTCATCGGGAGTGACTCCTTTAGCAATAACTGGCAAATGCTACAACCCTCGGTTTGTCTTTTGATTGTTTCTATAGTTTCTGCTTTGCATAGTGATATATATGATATATCATGCACCTTATTCGATGAGGAAAGGGCCGACGATCCCTTCACCGGGAGTGACCCCTTTAGCAAAACTAGAAAAGCCTCAAAAACACTTCATTTAAAATCACTCGATTCTACAACGATATCAAGTTCATTACGCAAAGGGTTTTCTTAAAAACCTGTCGTAGCCCTCCGTCATTTCAGATAAGTACTGGTTAGTATTCGTGCTGCGTTTGTTGACCTCTGTCAAGGCGTAGTGTGCGGTAGCTGATTAGTGCTTATCTGTATAAGCATATGATGTGATTGATTTAGGGTAGTCGTGCGACTTTGTTGACTATGTTAAGGGTCGTGCGGGTGGGTTTAATTCAATTGGGAAATGACGGGTTGAACTTGACTAGCACTTATGATTTGTTGACTATGTTAAGTTCATATAGCTGCTAGGGGTAAAATATTATTGGGAATTTCAAGTGTTGAAATTTGCAATGAGATTGCATACCTTCTATGAGATAGTTGGATCCCAATACCCACTGCGAGTAAGAGTTACTCCTGGGAGAGTTTTACACATTACAATTAGCCGATCAAGTAGGTGTCTAGAAAGGTGTTAACGGGGTTACGCCCCTGGGAAAACGAGGTTTACTTTAATTAGGTTCGTGCGAAAGCACGGGGGACCTCCCTCAAAGTACCGACACTGGCCTGGCTGAAAGATTGGCGAACTTATAGCGTGTAATTAATCCCGGCTAGTCTTTCCTTTTAGGGTTTGAAGGAAGATTTGACTAAAATAGTGGGAGACATCCTGATTAGATATATTATATAACCAATCTAATCTTACAAGAGCATACGCTGAGTGTTTTCTTCTCTCTCTCTCCAGGTAGTGACCATATCACGCCTTAATCAAGATAATAATACGGATATATTGACCGAACCCGCTTGTTATACTGAGCTGGGGAACGTTGGTCCCGCTCCAACTTATAATTGTTATAAGACAGAGCAGGAAATTGGGGATTACCAGAATTCCCGTGCCGCCCAAACGAAGAAAGTGCATGTTGATGCATCATCTTCGGGTGTGTTCATTACACAGAACTGTTTCTCAGTATCCTTTACGTCCTGGGTATGTGATACCGGATCAGGATCCCGTATATGTAATCTGTTACATGGGCTACAGATAGGTAGAGAACTGAGAACGGGTGATAAGTTTCATGAGACAGAAAACGGTGCAAGTGTTGCAGCCAAGTCTGTTGGTCACTATCACCCTGTATTACCAGAATACATTGATTCTGAACAAATGTTATTAGATACCGAACCTGATATACAAAATCATACCGGTCTCTTTATTAGTAAAGAAGGATATAATTTTGTATTGTGGGATAATGTTTTGAACATTTCCTATATCAAGAGTTGATCGGTTCAGGCACGTTATCTAAAAGCATTGTCGTTCTAAATCAAACTACAGTTCTTAGTATACGGAACACACACAAGAGGAAAAGTTCAGAAATGAATGAATCCTTCTTGAGGTATTGTAGACTAGGTCATATCAATGCGACCAGACTAGCTAAGTTACATATAGATGCATATTTAAATTAGTTTGAATTTACATCTTGTGAAACTTGCCGGTCATGTCACAAAGATAAGATGACCACAGCTCTGTTTATTGGAAACAGAGAAAGAGTTAGTGAACTCTTGGGATTGATACATGCTGATGTATGAAAGTCTCCTGTCTACACATGCCAAGACTGGTTCTTTGTACTTCATTACATTCTCTGATGATCTCTCAAGATTCAGACATATGTTCCTGCTGAAACACAAGTCCGAACCTTTTGAGATATTCACAGAATATAAGTTAGAAGTAGAGAACCAAAATACGGGTATAAGTATCATGTCCTTTGATGAGATCAAGGAGGAGAATACTTGAGCACGGAATTCCTGGACTATTCTAAAGGAGAATGAGATTCTCTCTCAGCATTACTCCTTCGAATACACCACAGCACGTCGGTGTATCGGGGTGGAGCAATAGCACCCTATTTGATATAGTGTGCTCTATGATGAGTACTACTGAGTTTCCTATTTCCTTTTGGGAGTTATGCACTTGAGAAGCTGCATACCTATTGAATAGGGTTCAAATCAAATCAGTTGCCTACCACTTCATATGTGATATGGAAAGGGAAGAGCCCATATCTTAAGCTTGTTAAGATTTGGGGTTGTCCGGCCTATGTCTTAAAGCAAAATCTGGACAAGCTCGAGGCAAGGTCTGTTATGTAGAACTGGAAATGTTCCAGCTATACAAACTGCAGCTGATGATTTGGTAAAACCAAAGCATTCAATAGTAACCAACGAACCTCAGCCTCTCCGCCGATCTAGCAGGGTTCCTCAACCACCTGAGAGATACATCGGTTTCTCTATGACAGTGGGAGCGAGGATTGCATCATGAGATGATGACCCAACTAGTTTCGAGCTGGCCATCAGGATTGAGACTCTGTAAGAATGGCTGGATGCTTATCGATCTGAGATGGAATCCTTATACACCGACAAAGTATGGACTTTGGTTGCTTTATCTGAAGGGTTAAATCCCCATCAGGAGCGAGTATATCTTGAGAAGATTACTTGGTGTACATGGAAAAGTTGAGACTTTCAAAGCTATGCTTAAGTCCATCCAGATCCTACTTGCCACGGCTACATACCATGACTACGATATCTGGTGGTTGGGTGTCATGACTGCTTTTCTAAATGATGTTTTATAAAAGAGAGTCTATAAGTACACAGCCAGAGGGCTTCGTAGACAGTGGGAGCAACGGAAACGTGTGCAAGATGTTTTATATGATAAAACAGGCATCGCGGAGTTGGAACATCTGTTTTGATGTGGTAGTCAAAGAGTTTGACTTCATCAAAATGGTAGATGAACCTTGTATATACGAAAAGGTAGTAGAGAGTATGGTGGTGATCCTCGTAGAGTACGTGGATGACATACTCTTGATAGGGAAGGAGTTTCCTATGCTACGCTCGGTCAATCTCCGCTTATCACAAGGATTCTCCATATAGGATCAAAGTGATACCTCCTAAATCCTGGGTTTTGGATCTATGAGATAGGTCTAATTGGATGTTAGGACACTCACTAGTTGTAGTGAGATGGTATCAATCGATCCTGGGGAGAATCACTGGAAAGGTTCCAGGGTGATAAGGACGACTGAATGTCAGTCGCAGGCATTGTCTATACCCTCAGTGGAGGGACGGTATGTTGGAAGAGTTCCAAGCTAGATACCGTGACTTACTAGACGATTAAAGGCAAGATACATCGTTACCAAGGATGCTACCAAAGAGGCAGTCTGGATATTTATGAGTTCATGAGATGAACTTCGTTCCTACCATTGTGTGACAATGGTGTTGTGGCTTTAGCCAAGGAACTACCGTCCCATCAGAAATCCAGATATAATTCTTAGGCAGTATCACCTGATCATGGATATGGTTGATCTCTAGGGAGATCGAGGTTAGGAGAGCAGACACAGAGGACGGCAGCGCGGATCCACTCACAAAGGCCTTTTTCCCAGTAGAGACTTTTATGGGATGGTTGAGTATGAGATACTTCAACCGCAGCTAATTGTTGGGTATGCGATACCATAACAGATGGCCCTAGTGCAAGTGGGAGATTGTTAGTTATATGTATGCCCTAGAGGCCATTACTGTACATACGATGTATATTGTAGTGGATGCTTGGACATATATAGGGAGGACTTTCTTGCTCGACATGATAGTATGCTATCTGGTTGTACTTTATCTTAACATGTACTCAGATTGTCTCTATATTACATGTTGATAAAGCCCTTAGGATATGTACTCGACTACTGGGACTATGATGAGATCATACTAGTGGGGCCACGGTAGTCGACGAGTACATCCTATAACTGTTCCTAGTCGAGGGTGTATCGAGATAGGGCATCGATGCACCAGAGTAGACTAGCGTATACGCATCTTGACCCATATGATGGGCGATGGATGATCCCATATCCATCGGTGTTTGACATCAAGGATGGTGTACGGGTGCTCAGTGGAGACTGGGTACACTGGACGGACTCGCCGAGAACTCCCAGATGGTATTATACCATACGTCAGATGGCAGTTCTCCGGTGACACTGGTACAGAGTAGTCTGTCGACCCGAGATCGTCATAGAGTCTTGTATGATTCCCACTGTGCTTTGATTTCCATCAAACCACGTCCAAGAGGGCGTGCAAAAAGGTGGCTTTTGGGTACAGTCCCGAATCACATGGAGGCAATGAGCGATAGGAGGGGATTCGTCTCTCCCGGTATAGGGAGTTGATGTTGTGCTGTGTTCGATTGGCTATAACCGGAAATCCCTGGCCAGGGTTGCTGAGATTTACTGGTAAGTGTTATCAGTAGTTTCTCGAACTGTTATAGACCTCATATCGACACGACTTATCGAGCTACTGGGGTCTGACGTTTACCACCCCTAGGCGAGATATGCGACATATCAGACGACGAGACCGGACTGTACGGGAGTGTTACTGTTTGGATTCACAGGAGAATGTACAGGCTTGCTTGTTGATCTTCTGAGCGCTCAATACCTGGGTAGCTGTTACGTTTAGCTGACCGTTTGCAGCTTGTGGGTGTTTGATATGATCATCACCTACTGCCGGCGTATTGACGATTCTTTAGAGTCCTACACAGAGGTTTCTTGACTCAGGCAAAACGGAGTAGGAGCACATATGTGATATGTGCGGGACCGAGGATAATACGATATGAGATACCGTATTATATTCTCGCGATATTTGATATCAGCCGGGTCATCGGATCAAGTGTTGATTCGATGAATCGGTACGGATAAATATTAGTCGGTTATATGCGATATAGCCGGATTGTCGGATCAAGTGTTGATTCGATAATTTAATGTATAATAATATATATGATATATTAAATTACATTAACTAATATTTTCTCACTAAAAGATTCTTTTTCTCACTCGGGTAATACATTGATATATATGCGATATATGTTAATTGTATTATTTTATTTGGTTACAATAAATATTATATATGTGATATATAATATTGTAACATGATATGATAACTAATGCAACATGTTTAGTAAAGATTAATCAAGATTAGGGTTTGATTTGGGTTAATGGTTTCTAGATGATTCTAGAAGGTTTTTGTTTTGTCATGGAAAAGATATTTACTTATGACTCATTCTTAACTCAACCCAAAACCCTAACCCTTGGTTAATTCTCTACAATGGTTAAGTGAACCATGGTTGCATAATTGATCATTATCTCCTTTTCCTATTCATCACAAATGAATTCAACAATTATTGTTCATCTTCTTCTTTCTTCTTCTTTGCTTGAAATGGTTTCTTGCTTTGATTTTTGTGATGGATAAATATGAGAAAAAGATAAATAAAGAGAGCAAAAATCCTACTTCATCATCCTCATCTTCCCTTGCCATTTAGATGAGGGTGTTCACATCATTTCATGAGTGCTAGCTTGTATTAAAGAAACTTCAAGGTAGATCATCTTAGTATCGAAGATCGGAAGCAAATGTTGCGTCTTTCTTTTCGTGGAACCTCTCGAGAGTCCGGATCCCGATGATCGCAGCGAAGGGACCACAACACGGAGCATATGAAGTGAAGGACCAGATCTACAAAGGTTGTAATCCCTCTCACTTAGTGTTAAAGTGTTTAGCATGCTTGTTTTCGCCTAATCTCTAGTTTAAAGTTCCGTATTCGGGTTGTTCGGCACGGCTAAATTTTTAATCGGGCATGGTTGATGCCTCGTAGACCCTTGTGCGCGTGCCTAGCAACCCTACAGTAAATTGTGGAGATATTTTGGGTATGGATGAGGCATGGGCTTATATAGTTTTTTATTAGTCCTGACTCACTATTCAAGCATGGTTGCAATTTAGAATTGCAATTTATTCCATGCTTGAATGAGTGAGGAGATAGATGATTCATATTATTGTTTCTACACTTGCTTCATGCTTAATACCTTAGCCATTTCCTTGAGCTTCTTCTTCCTCTTGATCTCTACAATTTCTTCATCTCACCTCCAAACTCAAACCCTCACATGAGATGTGAATCATTGAGCTTGTGAGAAACCAAGTGAGCTTATCATATCCCCTACTTCATCATCCCACACCAAACTAGCAATTTAGTGTGGTGTGTTTCATACACTAAAGAAGTTTAGTGTAAAGTTAGCTTGATCTAGAGGAACTTCGGGTGGATCGTTTTTGGCGCGAAGATCACGAAGGAAGGTCGTTCAAACACGAAGAGGAGCCTTGTAGAGTCGCATGGACTTCAACCTGGAGCTTTAGAAGAGAAGGACTCGAACTACAAAGGTTGTATTCTTGTTCTCAACATGTAAAGTAGTTTACATTTGGATTTTGTCTAAATCTCTAGTTAAAGATTCTTAGTTTAGAGTTGCTTAGCATGATAATTTTTTGAAAATGGCATGGACGATACCTCCTAAAACCTTGTTGTCGTGCTAAAGAACCTTACACCAGCCTCATAGTATCATGTACGGTATAGTCTATCGTACGGTATCCTTGAGTCAAGAGTGTAGATCAATCATCATATATATCATATCTCGTACGGTATAATCCGTCGTACGATATCCTCAAATCAAGAGTACGGGTCAATTATCATATATATATATATATATATATATATCGTACGGTATAATACGTCATACGATATTATAATTCAAGGGTACGGATCTATGGTCACGTACATTCTATCATCTCATCTAGTCACATTTCGTCACATGTTATATGTATATCGCCCTATGATCATTTAATATGTCATATCATAATATGATGTTTCAATCTCAAATCATATATCATAACCGCGTGACATCATATCCGATCATATCGATTCATCTCCTTCTAGCATATCATATCCTCATTTTACACGTACATACACACACATATATGAACCTATACATGTGTATGTATACACACACACACACACACACACATATACATATACACACATATAATACCAAGGGTGTTTTTGTGTGACAACATATATCCCAAAGGCTCAAGACTAAGAGAAATAGGGCTAAGGATATACGTTCCTACGATTACGCTTATTCTAATCTATTGTTTCCTAGAACCCTATTAGCTAAGTATACATATCCAATATTGGCATATCTATATCTCTCTCTCTCTCTATATATATATATACCCTAATCTACGGTTGCGGGGGTGCTATACGCCATCCACCCAATTTCCCCCGTAGATATACATCTACTCACATACTATCCTTGCTTTAGCCAAAGTTGATGACGCCTTGCTCTCCTTTGTTGTCTCGAAAGTCCACGCGAAAGTACCTACAGTTCAACGCACGTTGTATCGACATCAAAATCAAGTCCGGAAATCGATATGGCAAGTGACACGTACATAGGTTAGAACCTATTATCCACGCATGTAAGAATAACCAAACAACTCTCGACGTTGAAGTACAAAAGTCAAACGACCGAGACAAAACTTAAATACCAAAACTCAAGTTAATAAAAGTCGCAAATCAAAAACAGCAACTTGGAAAAACACTCCGAGATTTTACCCTGAGTGAAATTAGGACATTTTGCATATGTGATAGGTCTAAATATCATATGACTGAACCATGGACTAAGAACGAAGCCTGGATTCCATGCCCAGGCTGCAAATTGTGGCTAGAAGGTGTATTTTGGCGGCCAGTACAGGGAGTTAGGGGCTCGGGTCTCTAGGGTATGTTCTTAATGGCCTGCACATCTCTCTGTGTTTGCTAAATATTTTTCAGAGTCTCCGAGTTATAGCGGATCCTATTTGATCATCATATTTCCACAAAAACTTGATATCGAAAAATTTCAAGTTCATGTTTAGGACTCTGAACTCAAGTTTAGTCCAGAATTCTACCACTAAAAGGGTTGTGGTCACTAACTAAGCCTCAAATACACATCCACAACTCAAAACATCCCCTAAATCTCATCTTAGAATTTTCCAAGATCTTTAACCTGCACTTGTCTAACTTTAATTTTACTATAGGAGATTAGGAAACTTAATACTTAACTAAAAATGAGGGATTTACCTTCCAAGAGCAACCCATGAAATTTCTAGGATGGCAAAAATGCTCAAAGTTCCAACTTGATCCTACCATGGTGTGTGTAGTGATGTGAGGAATAATTTTTGTGAAGGTTTTATGTAGTTTTGATGCAGTTTTGGGGATGGTTTCATAGGGGTAATGAGGTTGAAGGAGGTGGAGAATGAGAAGATGAAGAAGGGAATGATGAAGGAGGTGAAGAAATTAAGTAGAATAAGGGCATCATGGTGCTAGAACCTTCTCTCCTTCTCTCTCTCTCTCTCTCTCTCTCTCCTCAACCATGATACATGTCACCGTACCCTCTCTCTCATCTTTATTCTTTTCCTTTTCTTTTCCAAATTAAAAACAAAAACCATTTAAATGAAAATGAAACCGTGGTTAACAATATAAAAAAGTGTTACAACATAAAATGTTGCATGCCATGATACACAAATAAGGTTAATACATAATTAGTGAAATATTAATCAAGTTTAGCATTAAACTTGTATGCAAATAATTATATAATAACTTATAAAATGTCCAAATCAAATAAATGCTTCCATAATCAATAATTCATATAAATTTCCAATTATTTTCCAAACTATATGTATATAATCATATTATTTCATTTAAAACTAATTTCCATCCTTCTATAATATTCATAAAATTCATTATTTTATTATTTAAATTTCGAAAATAATATTTTATATTTCTGAAATGTTACATGCCACATCCATACAATGTATAAGTACAAAAGACATTGTTTCGTTTATTCATGCGATTGCCACTTACGATATTAATTATTACTCTCGAGCTGGCATCTCATTCCCGTTGTGCCACAGTTTTTTGCAGGGCCAATCGTTCGAAATAGTCACGGCTTAGAGCATACTGCTACTTTTGGGCATGATCTTTTTTGCTTAGGTGGGTTATGAGTACTCTTTTGTCTGCAGTCTTTTGTACTTATACATTGTATCTAGTATACTCCATCCACCATATGTATATTTGACTGCAGAAGGGACTGAGAGATTTGTATTGTATTGACTCTGGGTGTCGTGCTCATGTGAGCCGACCATTGTGGTTATGTTTTTGTTATTGTTTTCTTTTCTTTCTTGTTTTATTCTTCGTCTAAGGTGTAATATATTTAGACCGCGTGGTTGTGTTCCGCCAGGTGAGCGTTGTGATTGCTCCCAAGTGGGGATGCTTGCATATATATATATATATATATTGCTTAGGTATCGGTTTTGATCAAATTTACAAAAGAGGTGTTGCCGAAAATTTTAACGACAACTTATTTTGAAAACGTTTTCCAACAACTCTTTAACACTTTTATTTAAAATTTTTCTAAAATCTTCACCTCTTTATTTTTACTTACGGTTTAGATTCTTGATTTCGGCTTACTGGAACCGCGTTACGCCTTTAGACGTCACGTGATTTAAGTGCCGGTCACTTCTCCCGTTTTAAGTCATGACAGTATGTGTACAGGATCCTATTGATAAAACACCGTAACTTTATCTATCGGCTATAATGATATTGGTTTAAGTACAGTCGAATCCATTAAACCGTATTGAAACCAATTAGATATTTACACGAATCTGCTGTTGTTTTAAATTAACTCGTTCGAGTTAACGACGCTTAGTATACGTAAACATGATCTAAGTGCTTGATATGTTATTCGAATGTTTTAAAAATGGTGCAATTTATGACTAATAGATTACTTTAGAGATAATGAATAACACGCAAGAAGTTGGGTTAAAAATACGGACTTTATCACCATGAAATGATGCCCCCATTTAGTTTCATCAAAACTGAAATTCCTCGCACATGTGGTTTATAAAAATCATAGTAAATTAGATATATACTGGAATGTTGTGTTCTAGGGCTCGTATCGAAGCCGATTCGATAACCTAGAACCCTATGTATTTTATATTTCAATAATGCTATAACACACTGACGAAAACTAAATGGAAATACGGCTCTGGATTGCAGTCCAGAGCAGTATTTCACACCTGAATTTAACTGCCTGAATACTCCTCTGTAAGGAAACGAAAATATGCAGAATCCTGTACCATTGTGAAGATAATCATTTTTTATAACTATAACCGGCAGTTTCATTCAATTTGATTATTGTGTCTATTTTAAATGTAATTAAAACCGTTGGTATGTACTGCAGTTTTCTGCAGAGACAGATTGTATACCTTAAGCTTAAACAGTGCATATCTCCCTGCATACAGCGGACATTATCGATCCATCTAATGCGTTGGAAATGTAACAGTCTAAATATTATATAACTTTAGCTTCGCCTAATTATGATCCTAACATGGTGTAAAATGTATTACGAAACGAACTTTCAGTTCAGAAATTGGATTTCCAGGTGTGAACCCTTAAAATGGAATGACCGTAACTCGCAAACCCGAAACCCGATTGATCTGAAACTAATTTTGTTGGATTGATGTTTAAGTTTACTTTGTACCCCTTTTGTATCATTTTGCCTTATTACGATCATACGATTTAATATGATTTTCTAAATTCATAATACACGTTGTGATTCGTATTAGACATGACTTAATTAGTGTCATAATTCACATACTTACCCGACCGTGATACCTTTAGCGATAGAGAACGCTCTTATTGATTCTTAGCGATTATTGCATTGTCGAACAAGAGTGGTAATGGATTAGTTGTGTCAAGTACACTAGTGACAAGTGAATGATTCATAAAAGTGAACAGTGCAGCGAAAGGTGAATAAAACCGTGTTATTGGTGTGTACTTGTACACAACTAGCCCCATACATATAGTTATTGAAACCTGGGGGAAAAGGGAAAATCGAAGTGGAATGGAACTTGTATTTATCAACATTAGCGATTTAGAAGATGATCATTCTAACAACAACTCTTATATATATTTTAGGTTATGCACTTAGCGGTTCAACTGACAGAGTTATGTCCCGGGCAACAGCGGGCTGTAATCTCGGGTACACGCGAGACCCTCGCTAAACATGATCACACTTTCCACGGTTCGATTTCAAATTGACCTAGAGACCATTGGGAACGTAAATCATATACAACATTGACTATTGATACACTGATTACCTGCACTCACCGCCTCCACTATTTTTACCCAACATTTCATGTTTTATTCTATTACTATTGTATATTTGATATTGCGTCACCCTGATGACCTGAGTATGCATGCTCAGAGTTTGGAGAGGACTCCGCTCAGGAGTCAGATCTACCGTTCGAGCTTGCAAAGATCTAGACAGTGTTACTTTCAACACTTTTACTACTTTCCCTAAAGCAACCTTGTATCCGCACTTGGTTAGTAGTTTCCATTTCTGTTGAACTATTATAGATTGTGAACAATAAGAGTTGATGTAATAAAATAAGTGATGTGTTTCTTTTACTTCTGTGTTATTTTTACTGATTATCATGTAATGCTAGAAGCCAAAGTGTGACTACGACGGGATTATTCCTTGACCGTAAGAGTATGGCTGGCATAGTCGCCTCCCTTATTCCATATTTTGGAAAGCAGGGCTTGACATGGTTTTGTTGGTATCAGAACCAGGTTTGGTATAAAGGAATGACGCGACTCACGCTTTACTACACTGTTTTCACTTCACTATCCTTTGCTTTCATCTTTGTATCTAATTCTATCCTTTGATCTATCTTTCAGCGGAATGGCCTTCTCGAATGACCACTCTTCGGATTCTACTTCCCAAGATTGCACAGAGAGGATCCTGAACGCACTAACGACTCTCGCGGAAGCTCAAGAGAGAAAGATTTACCTACTTACCGAAGGTCTTAGGACAATTACCGCATTGGGATGACCCACAGCTCTCATTACCGCCCCCGAGGGCGCCGCTGCACCAGCTACACCTGCCAGAGCTGGTACTGTATCGGATTTCCGGAGGTTACACCAGACTGGGTTTACAGGGTTAGCCAAACCACTTGAGGCCGAGCAATAGCTAGTCAATGTGGAGAACATACTGACGGCCGCACGAGTCTCCGATGAAGAAAAGGTAAACGTGATAAAGATTCAACTAGAAAACGAGGCCCGAACTTGGTGGTTCGTTGAAGAGAGCAAGCTAGGTGAACCGATTGAATGGAGCAAGTTAAAATATGTTTCTTGGACCACTACTTCTCCTCTACAGCCAAAGCAAAAATGGAGGAGAGATTTATCTTGCTGAAGCAGAACAGCCACCCCGTTAATGTATATGTGGCAGAATTCAACCGTCTGAGCCGATTCGCTCCGTATATGGTCGCTTCAGAGGCCAACACGGCCAGGCATTTCTTACAAGGACTGAATTTTGAGCTGCAGTAGTTGACTGCGTCTCTCGAGTTGCACGCGCAATTACTCAATGCTGCATGAATTCAAGAGAAGCTGATCGAAAAATTCAAAGTCCCCTGCTCAAGTGATAGGAGGCCCCCAGTGATCCCGGCATGTACTTAAACACTGTCCCGAGGGGTGTAACATTTCAGAAAATTTTTAAATGTTATTTTAGAATTTTAAATAATAATAGAATTTTAGATAATGTTAAAAAGAGGTTTATTAAAGATTATGGTAGTTAAGTGTAGTAGCAACTAATTATAAAAGGTTTTTATTTGTAAGAAGGGTTTTATTTGCAAAAGGTTTTTGAAATTTTAATAAGGGGTGGTATATGATAAAGATTTGATCATCCATACACATCACACCCCTCACACTCTCATGTCACTCCACCTCATACTTACCCTACACACGCCTCCTCCTTATGATTTTCTCATTATTCATTTAGATAAAACACTCTAACTGAATTATTCCTTCCTTAAAACCTTCATCACACAGAAAAAATTAACTAGTTCATCACCTAGCTAATACAAGTGAGGCTTCATGAAATTTTTTCTCAAAAAAACTCAAGATAAAACATGTACCAAATCCAAGATGTTCCAAGTTCCAATGCATGAGCTTGGAAGTTTTGTAACCTCCCTTTAATTAGGTAAAAAAATATCTTTTACCAGTTTTGAAGTGCTTTAAGTTTCAAAGTTTTGGTATGATATCATAAAAGGCCAAGTTTTGTAGGATTTCTGATATTAAATTGGTATCTGCTATAACAAATGAACTCTGAAAAATATTTTGAGGATATTATGAGATGGTGAGAACAACTAGAGACCACATCCCACGTCTGTACCCAATTGGGCTCCACTTGGCCGCAGATTTAATAAGAATGGCCGCAATTTGAGGCTGGGGTTTTAAGTTAGGGTGTGGGATTTTTACAATTGCTTATATACATCCTAAATAAGATTGGTGTATATGCAATTTTGTCCCAGATCACTTGTATCAAAATCTGGAACAAATATCCTATAAAAATTCAATGTTTTATGTTTTAAAAACCTAAGTTTTGATTTTCGTAATCGCCGGGGGGTAGTTCGATATTGATAACACGTGTTAAAATACGTCAATCATAAGTTCTGGCCTTTTTGCATTAGAAGTGTAGTAACATTTGCGTTTCAATTCTTATATATATACGCTTAGGTTAATGTCACGCCCCGCTTCCCAGTGTACGACGAAGGGGACGCGACGAGGTCCGCTACGTATATACTCAGAAGTACATACGCTAAGCGTATCTAAGCAATATAAATAAATACACAAGAGACAAGAAATAAAAAGAACAACAACTTTTATTTATTGACATTCTTTATACAATGCATGAAAGGAAATACCACTGAAATAAAAAGATGCCTAAACAGAGGCATAACAGGAAATGAAAAGTACAGAAAGGAAAAGTGTACAATGAAACTAAAGTGCAGGGTCTTCGGCAAACTGCTCCAAGTTTTCTTGAGATGGCTCAATCTCCGCCGGGTCCAAATCACCTGACGACATTCAAAGAAGAAAGAAACAGAATATCATCAGCGAACAGGTCGCTCGGTAAGTCCCAAAGGTAAGAGGAAAGTAGAATAGACAGAATAAGAAGATATCTTTTAAAGTTGTATACTATTGTTGTAATGTTATGTTAACGCTGTTGTTTGTAGCTTGGTACAGAAGGATGCCAGTGTATACCAGGGAAGTCTCTATATGCCAGAGACTAGAGGCACGTGTAGTACAAGGAACCGTTTATGCCACGGTACCACAGCAACGGAATATAGGTTAGGTGTCTTAATCTGACCACCTCGTGCCACCTTTAACACCTTCCGTACCAATCTACTCCTTAAACCCCGCGATGTCTTGTTTGCAGTGTTATCTTGTAAATTGTATTGGTTGTATAATTGATTGACTGACTGACCGAAACCATGATATCAGGAAATGGTTGCAACCGTAGAGTCATGTAAATGGAATACTGAGAATCATGTAAAAGGAATACATATCCATGGTTTGGTTCAGTCAAGTTGTATAAATTAATAATTGTATTCATGGATTCATGTGTTCATATTGAATTGGAATCTTGTAGATTATAGATTGACTCGAATCATATTCAAGTCAGATTAATCAGACTCGAGCCCGAGTCAGACAATCAGAAATGTGAATCGAGATCTTATAATTGCTAGGGTCCTTAGGGTAATTTATAAAACTTGAGGGGGTTTTATGTAAAAATACTTTTATATACTTTTCAAAATACACCTCATGTATTTATTATTCGTCTTTAGAGTTGTAATGAGGGTGGATTTTATGTTGTGACATTTCTAATGAAAATATCCTAGTTTTATAAATAATGTTATTTATCTGTAATATTGATTTATTTGAAGTTCATGGTATTTTAGTGTAAAATATATTCTTGTGATTTTTAGAAAAAGGTGGAAAATTTATATTATAATAAAATAGATATTTAAATGATAAATATACATATATTTACACAAACATAGTTTTAATAAATATTGTATATTCCAAAAAAACTCATTTTCTTAAGATGTCGTATTTTAAACCTTTCGAGACCGAATGCTCCTTGCGGAGGTCTGAATCTCGCACTACTAGCCCGAAGGTGCGCGATAAACCGCACAATCCCGAACGGGTTCCCCAAAAATGGGTTGTAGCAGCGCTTTGCAAAGATTGTAAAATACTAATCCTTTAGAAAACGGTTTTATAAAGTAAAAGGTATTTATTTGCAAACGTGTAAATTTTCCGTATTTTAGATTCTAGGGTTTCCTAAGTCAACTAGCCTATTTCTAAATGGTCTAAACGACAAGTCGTTAGAATTCTCAAATTGCCTCTTCACCGCCAATTGTGGCCAGGTAAGTACAAATGAGGAAAGGAGGGATCCGCTCACGAATCACCGTGAGACGGACCTTTTAAAGTTACCTTTTCTCACTTGCCTAGCCTAGACACCATAAAGTCAGGTTTAGATAAACGATCGATGTCCACAACTTATCGCGTTTTCCTAATAAGAGGTATTTATTTAAAAGTGTATCAAAGCTAAAACTTTTAGAAATGCTTTTATTAAGAATATGGTACTTAAATGAAAGTATTGTTTTATCGTATTCTAAGATTTTGATGATGTCGTTTTAGGTTGTATTTGTGTGTGTGTGGAGGTAGGTCATTACCTCGTGCTCTACTTTAAATGTATAGCAAAGTTAAGGGGTTAAATGTGGAATCGAAACATTGTGGTATTTAAGTGAAAAATACGATAATTTGAAAAGGCTATCATTTCATGTGATGAAATTTGTTCAAATTGATTGTTAGATGTTTAATAGTCAATATAAAGATGTTTAAGCATGATTGAATTGGCGAGAAGTGAAATTTTATAGAAAACCGAATCGGAAATCGGATTTGTTCCGATTCCGTCGGGTTTTGTAATTTCGTATTTTAGAGAATAAGAAAGAGAGATAGAACGGGACTTACGAGTTTCGATAAGGCAAAGGAGTGAAGGGGGGACTAGAGAGGTTGCCGAGGCGTTGCTTCGTCGCCTGTTGTTCCTAAAAACGTTCGCCGGAATTTCCGCCGGAATTTCGCCGGAGCTTCGCCGCGAACTTGTTTTCAAAGTACACAACTCTTGAGAAGATTTTGAGAGAGTGAGCTTAGGGTTTTGGGATGAGAGGGTAGAGGGTAGGAGGTGTGTATTTATAGGGTAGGCTAGGATAGGCTAGGTGAAGAGTTTTTAATTAAAAAAATTGTAAAAAAATATAGAAATTCATTAAAAATTGTAGTAAATAAGGGATAATTAAGTTTTGGGAACCGATCCAATTAAATGGTGTGTACAGGGGAGTTGGGCAACTGAAAAGTCATGACTTTTCAGTTGTCGACTCGGCCGTCCGGCCGGGTCCGGCCGGCGGCGCCGGACCGAGTCGGCCGGTCCGCAGCCGAGTCAGGCGATCGGTGGGTGTGGGGCAGTGAGGTGAAGGCTCTGGTATATTCATTTTTCTGGGTGAAGTTCAAAGTTTGGGAGTTATGGTCTGTGGACTGTTGGGCTTCCAAGGAATTTAAAACAAAAATAATCTAAAAATAATGTGGGGCAGGGGATTTGAACTCTGGTGGCTTGGTTCAGCAGTGCAAGGTGTTACCAATGAGCTACAAGCTCCTTCTTATAATTATTGTGGGAAAATAAATACTTAAAGTGGTAACAACAACATTAAATACCCTAAGTATACTTCAAATTTTAAAACAATTTTATGTACACTAAAAATGGAGTTATTTAAAAACAAAACAATTACTTTTATATTGTGCTCGGGTTAAAATACTCCTTTATGGATTTTGAAAAAAAAGTTTGTATAAAAAAGTGTATAGAAAAATTAGGGTTGTTACAGTTAATATATAGGCTCGATCGTGGAGACGTCCGACACGACGAGGAAGAGCAAGGCATTCATGAGTTTCGTCTAGTGCGTACTGATATTAGGTGAATAGGGGGACATTTACAAATGGGAACTCGGGCGGATGGTGTATGGCACCCCTGACTATCAAAAGCTTTATAAAACTCTGTATTGGTTTCTAAACACTATTAGCGATACATAACCATATTTATGTCATATGCATTACATTGAGTACCATGTTATCTTTATTGTATATCACACTTGCTAGAATAGATATATTGAATAGAACGCAAGCACAAATACCAACGATTGCCATGTTGCACAATCGGACACGCATATATTACACTACGCATCGTTGGTACTGCCATGACATTTAGAAACTGCTATGATATTAGTATTTTTAACGATATCCATGCTAGTTGAAATGATTGTGTACTACTATCTTGATGTTTGCATATCATGTGTTGTAGCTGCCTACTATTGCAAGACTGAACTGTTTATTATTGATATCAGAGATTTGAGAAACCGTGGGTATCTTTTATAAAACGGATTATGTTTTCAAAAGTGCGGTTTTCTCGTGATATGATGATTTGGCGTCCACAATGAGTTTTGGTTTTCATGATTAGATATCCGAATCGAGGGAGGGGTTAACCGATTACGGATACATAGTGGATCCGGAACGACTCCGAGGGGCAGGATGACCGTAGGGAGATACGAGGATCTTGGCGAGGATGATTGATACCGGAGGTGACATTAGAGCGCGGTGGATATCCGGAGGATTCCGACCGCAGCTAAGTTGATATCAGGAGAGGACCAATCGGTTGGATGGTGCCTATGATATTCAGATTTTGTGACGATGATGGATACGAGTTTTATGAGGATTTGATGAAGATGAATATTATTATTATGAGATTTCATTCATATGGTACTTGCATTCATTATTATACATGTTATATTATATCTTGTGATATATAAATCTATTCACTGAGTTGGCAAGTCACCCCCATTATGCCTTAGCTCCTTGCAGGGTAGACCGTACGGACGCATAGCAGCGTCATGGATTCATACTGTGGAGTACATCACAGATTTTGCTAGGTGGGTTACACGTATAGTGACCGCCTCTTTTGTTTATATTGCATCTTGTATCTAGAGTCACTCCATCAGACCACTTGTATATTCTTTTGATTTAGATCGAGTTTGAGACTTTATGTATATTCTTTTTGTAACAACTCAAATTTTTCTGTACGAAAATTTTCAAGTTAATGTACAGAATAGAGTTATAAGCCTGAGCACAACTTATAAATTTAATTTGTTTAAGAACAGTAAGAAATAACTTGTACCTCACTGGTAAAGACACTACACTGCTGTGATATAGCATGTGTGTTCGAATCCCATCAGCCGCATATATTTTTACAGATTTTTATTTTAAACTTTTTGGAAGCCAAAGGTTTACACGTGCAATACACGTAAAAATGAAAAGTCAAATAAAATAAACATGTGCACAATGTTATATGTACAGATTAGGACACTTGGCAAAGATCCAGAGCCCCACCTTACCCCTACGGCCGGCGAGATCGGCTCATGGCCTGGCGCCATCGGTCCCTAAGTACCCAATGACCCCCGTGTCTTACACACTAAACCTCTTGGCCTACCCTATTATCCCCATGCTGTTTGATTTCTCTATAAATTAACAGAGAACTTAAAATCACCCATTAATCCAAATTTTAATGCATTTAAATTCTTTCTTCAATTCCTAAAACCCTAATTCCATCCTATAAATACAATACCATACCCTTGCCCTCTTCATTCTGAAATCCATTGCCAAAATCCTCAAAATTTTCTAAGTCAAAGAAAAGTACAATTGGAGTTAGCCAAAGTTAACCTTTCGGCGAGGATTCGAAGCGATTCCGGTGACCCCGCGACTCCACGAAGCCACCAATCTCTTCCTTAACCTCCCCTCTCTTCTTTCTACTTGTAAGTCCCCTCTTTTCTCCTCTTCTCCTAATTTAAAAAGTTCTCTTTTTCAAAACTCGTCGGAAATGGAGTTATTCCGACATCCATTTCTAAACTCGTTAAAATTATAATCTTTCTTAATAACCAATCATCCACATCATTATATCTTGCTTAGTAATCATGAAACAAATATTGAGAACAAGTTTCATCTTAAAATATCATGTTATATAACTTTTATTTGCATTTTTCGTTTAAATACCACAAACTTTACATATGACATCTTTTAAGTTTTTAGCTTAGCATACCTTTAGAAAACCTCACGAGGTAATGACCTACTTTTCACATATACATATCTTGATATAGCACGATTCGCTTGAAAACAATATCTTGTGGCAAATACGACTTTTCAAATAAATACCTTGAACTATTAAAAAATCGTATTTCTTTAAATTGTGTGATTACATTCCTTGCGATTATGCCTTTACAACCCATTTTGGGAAACCCGATCGGGATGGTGCGGGTTATCGCACATTCTCGGGACTAGTAGAGCGAGATGCAGACCTCTTCACGGAGCATACAATCTCGATGGAATTTTTAATGCAATTTTTAAGAAAAACGTGATTTTCTATTTAATAAATAAATTTTATTTTTAATAATTATATATAAATATTATCAAACCATCTATTTTAAATATATAATAAATTCCATGTTTTTTTCTAAACAAAAGAAAAGAATTACAAGTTTCATGAAAATACCATCAAAAATCCATTCAAGTTAAGTTTACACTAAAATATCTTGAATTATTCAAGCTAGGTATTTATTCACTTGAATACCTCACTTTTAAAAAAAATACTTCCATGAAAACCCTAAATACAATAAATAAATACCTGAAGTTTATTTTGAAAGTATACTAAAAATATTTTTCATAAAACCCCCTCAAGTTATATTAATTTACATTAAGAACCCTAGTAAATATAGGTTTAAGCGGGACCAATTCTCTTGAGTCTCAAGGAGCCGGAGAAAGTGGGTGCTTGCGTATTTAAGGTAGAAAATTAAAACGGGGTTATCAATGGTAATTGTCTTGGAAAAAGACACAAATTCTATCGTCCATGCGCAACAGTTACTGATAACTCCTAAACCTAATTCAGGACTCAAATCTGTTTAAGTGTCTGACTCAATTTGAGTGTCTGACTCAATTTGAGTCTCAGTCTAATCTGAATACAATCCAAATATGAATCCAACCATATATCTAATTCAGCATGAATCCAATATATCAAACATGAACACTTGAACATGAATACCGAACAATACGAACATGCAACTTGACTTGACCGATCCATGGCTATATCTTGAACTTGACTACATGACTATCTGTTTACATCCGAACCGTTTACATGAACAACTTATACCATGGTTTCAGCAAGTCTTATACTACAACTCATTACAATCAATACAATATGCATTACGTGGTTTAACGGGATAGATTGGTACGGAATGTATTAGAAGTGGAATGAGACGGTCACTATAATACACCCAACATGACTATCCATGTCGTTGTCCCGTGGGTTTAACGAAGCCTTGTACTCCATATGCCTTAGTCCACGGAGCAAGTTGGACTTCTCTCATATACACTGATGCATTCTGTACCAATCTATAAACAACTACGTTAGTATAATAAAAACAGATATATTACTAGACCTATTCCCTTTACTTGATCTATCTTTCTTTTGGGATTTACCGAGCGATTGTTCACTGACAAAATTCCTTTTTCTTTTTCTTTGGAATGTTGTCAGGAGGACCCAACTTTCAGGAGATCGAGCCTAGCCATGAAGATTTGGAGCAGTTTGCTAAGGAGCCAGAGTTCTAGATCCTACTTGTATTTACTTTACTTTCAGTTCATATGTCATTGTTTAGGCATCGCTTTCCGGCATTGTATTTACTTTTCAGTTGTATATAAAGAATGTTTATCAATAAAAAGTTGTTGTTTCATTACATCTCTTGTCTTTCTTGTGCTTTACTATTATATTGCTTATTTACGCTTAACATGTTTATTTCTGAGTAAATACGTCGCGGGGCTCGCCACGTCCTCTTCCCCGTATACCGGAAAGCGGGGCGTGACAGGTTTTGTTGGCGGCCCATGTAGGCCAGTTCTGCATGGAAACCTAAGCAATATATCACAAGAATTATAAGAATCAGTAACTAAACATTCTTTATATTTCATATTCCTTGAATCTATCCTAACTCTATTTTTATTTCAAAGGTTATGGATTCTCCAAATAATACGGGCACGAATGTTAATGGCAACACCCCACCACCACCACCTCTGCCGCTTACACCTACCGTAGCAGCTCTGATCAATGAGCAGACGGTTTTTCTTGAGGCAATCAAGAGCCTCTTGGAGGGACAGCAACAGCAAACTGCTATATTATTTCACCGTCCAGAAGCTGAGGCACCCGGTGTGAAACAATTCCGGGCACCGCACCTTAAACAATTCTCTGGGAAAGAGAGTCCTTTGGAAGCAGAGGAATAGGCTCAGTTAATCGAAGACGGCCTGGAAGCAGCACAAGTGCCAGAGATTGCTTGGGTAAGAGTTACGAAGCTGCAACTCACTGACAACGCCAGAGTATGGTGGAAGGCGGAAGAAAGCCGTCTTACCCAGCCGATTGAATGGAGAACTTTTCACGAGATGTTCAACGCGAAATATTTTCCCGAGACTTCCCGTTTTGACATGGAGCGGAAATTCATCCACCTGCAACAAGCTTCGATGTGGACCAAATCTGTGGATGAGTATGATACTGAATTCACCATACTCAGCAGGTAAGTTATGTCTTAATATTCAATTTCCTTATAACATATACTACATTGCTAACACAAGACCGTAACAGGTTTGCAGCACATCTCATACCGTCTGCTGAGATCAGGGCTAGACGATTTCAGTAAGGGTTGGACCAGGAGATCCAAGCTGCTATAGTTACAGGGGATTTCCCAACCCATGATTTATCTCTGAAGGCCGCCCGAAGGTATGAGGCAGTAGTGAAGAAGAAGGGTAGACCTCAATTTTCCGGTGTGAAACGCCCTACTACTCAGATGGCAAGAGGAGCCTCTTCCAGGCCACCGTTTGTACCCAGGAGACCGGGAGTAACTTTTAACCGGCCCAGTCCAGACTTTTGCACCTACTGTAGGAGTAATGGACACTGGCGAAGGACTGCAGGCGTGCAAACATCCTGTGCTTAGTCTGCGACTCATCCACTCACGACATTGTTGCATGTCCTCATAGACTCAATCCGAATCTAGCCTCCAGACTAGCCATCACTTTTCCGCAGTACCCAGTTATTCAGGCACCTGCAGCTCGACATACTCTCCCAGCTCCACCTCCTCGTGGACCTACTGCACCTCCTCCTCATCAGTTCCATCAAGCATAAAGGAACCTACCTCAAGGACAGAGGAATGCTCCCCCGGCAAGGAGGATCTTACCTAGGTGTCAGACTTTTACAATGACTGTAGAAGAAGCTGAAGCCACTGGCCAAGTCATCACTGGTAACTTCCCATATTTCAAATCTGTTCAATACTTGTTTACATCCATATATCTTTCCATACCTAAGCATATCCCACACAACTTAGGTACAATCTTAGTAGGCTCACTTCCTGCACTAGCACTCTTCGATACTGGAGCATCTCATTGCTTTATGTCGCAACGGTTCGTCCGAACTTATGCGATTGCAGTCCAACCACTCGTATCCAGCTGGAATGTCAGTTTACGGAATGATGTTCTAAAGGCAACTCTGGGATATGACCTGTGTCCAGTGGTCATCTGCAGCAGAGAATTTTATGTTGACTTTAAGGTGCTTGGCATACCGATTTGATGTAGCCTTGGGAATGGACTGGCTAGGAACTTTCTACGCTACCATCGACTATCATTAAAGGAGAGTGGTGTTCGAGATTCCAGATCATCCGGTCTTTTATTTCAAGAGTGGAGACCGTACACTAGAGCCTAGCACCTACAAAGCTAAACCAAAGAAGGCAGTGGTTGCTACACTTTAGGCGGAAGAAGACAAGCCAGAGGTAGTTCGAGAGTTCGAAGATGTATTTCCTGAAGACATCTTAGGTTTGCCTCCCGATCAAGCTCTTGAATTTGGTATTGATTTAGTACCTAGTGCACAACCGGTGATCAAAGCACTATATCACTTAAGTCCTGAAGGATTGAAGGAGATCCTGTTAGATATATGTATACCCTAGAGGCCATTATATGTATAGTGGGTGCTTGGACATGTATATATGTATATAGATGACTTTCTTGCTCGATATGATAGTATGCTATCTGGTTTACTTTATCTAAACATGTTCATTTGATCATGCATCTTACTCATTTGGTACATGTTGATAAAGCCCATAGGATATTTTCTTGACTACTGGGACTATGATGCAGATCCTATTAGTGGGACACCTGTAGTTTATAAGTATATCCTTTAACTGTTCCTAGTCGTGGGTATATCGAGACGGGGCATCGATATTCCAGAGTAGACTTGCGTATACCGTTCTTGTTCCATATGATGGGCGATGGATGATCCCATATCCATCTGGTGTGGTGACACCAAAGATTGTATGCGAGTGATCAGTGGAGACTGGGTACACTGAACGGACTCACCGAGAACTCCTATGTGGTATTATATCTATCGTTGAATAGCAGTTCTCAGGTGACACTGGTACAGGTTAGTCTATAGACCCAAGATCGTCATAGAGTCTTGTGTGTCCTCCTACTGTACTTTGATCTCCACCCTACCACGGCTCTACTGAGTCATGCAAACATGTAGACTTTGGGTACAGTCCCGAGGTACATGGAGGCAATGAGCGATAGGAGGGGTTTCGTCTCTCCCGGTATTACGGGTTGACGTTGTGCTATGCTCGATTGGCTATAACAGGAAGTCCCTGGCCAGGGCCGCTAAGATTTACTGATAAGTGTTATCAGTAGTTTCTCGATCTGTTATGAGCCATACACTGGCATGACTTATTGAGTTATTAGGGTCGACAATTCCATCCCTAGACTCGATATGCAGCATATCTGACGAAGAGACCGGACTGTACGGTAAGTGTTGCCAGTTGGCTCGACGGGAGTTTTGACGGCTTTGCTGGTTTTCTTCTGATCGCTCAATACCTGGGTGGCCGTTACGTTTAGTTGACCGCTTGCGGCTTGTAGGTTTTTGATATGATCATCACCTTCTACCGGCGTATTGACGGGTCTTAGAGTCCCACAATGAAGTTTCCTGGCTCAGGCGAAAAGATGTGGTGTGCATTTGAGATATGCGCGGGGACCCGATTAAATGCGTGTATGTGATACCATATATTTAATCGGGCGTTTTTCTATTGGTCGGGTCGTATGTGATATGACCGGTTTGTTAAATCAAGTGTTGGTTTAACATTTTACTTTTAGATTAATTTTTTATTAAACCCTTTTCTTTGTTGATGTATGCATGCATGAATGCACATGTTGATGTGCATGGACACATACATACATATATTGTATCATGGTTATTGATACAATGGAGGGTGGCAATGCAAGACTCACATGGTTGTGTGTGTGTGTGTGTGTGTGTATTGAGTTAAAGTTAAAGATAATTCACTCATGGTTACTTATCCACACTTGACCGCACTTGACCTAACTTTTAACCATGAGTTAATTTTCTTTTGGCTTTTTAACTCAATGATAAATATCTAGATATTTACTAACTATGGTTTAAAGTGAGAATGATTTAATATTAATTATTCATTCTCATCTCATTATTCATCACAAAACACTTTGAGCTTAAGCCACCATTATCTTCTTCTTCCTCCAAGCTCTCTTACTTTTTCTAAAGAGTGAGGTTGATAAAAAGAAAGGGTTTTGATTATAGAATACAAACCACCTCATCATTCAACACCTCTCTAGCCCATTTGTGTAGGCTGTTTTGCTCTACTTCTTTTAAAGATCAAGTAAAGCAAGGAGCTTTAGGCAAAAGGACTTCAGGTGGATCATCGTGGACGAGGAAAACCTCAAGCGATCCGTTCCAAACTCTCAAAGGTCCAAGGAGTCACCAAGGAAGGTCTACAAAGGTTGTAATCTCTTCACTTAGTGATAGATTCTCATTTGTATATGTTACTAGTTCATTGTTACCCTAAAATTCTAGTTAAGATTCTAGTTTAATTTACTCAGCACCTTTAAAATTTAAATTGTGGCATGCGTGATGCTTCCAAACCCTAGATGAGGTGCTAGGTAAACCCAACAGATCCGTATTCAGTTGGACGAACTTTTGAAGAAAGGATGGATTCATTCCAGTACTTCAAGTTGGGGATCTCTAGTTTTGCTTGCGAAGAAGAAGGAAGGTTCATACAAAATGTATATAGACTACCAAGCTCTGAACGAAGTAACGATAAATAACAAGTATCCACTACCGCGCATCGATGATCTGTTCAATCAGCTAAGTGGGTCTTGCGTTTTCTCAAAATTAGATCTTCATTCGGGTTATCATTAGGTGAAGGTCAAAGAGTCTGATATTCCGAAGATGACATTCAGGACACGCTATGGTCATTATGAATTTCTCGTGATGCCATTTGGAGTGACCAATACACCAGCTATTTTTATGAATCTGATGAACCAAGTTTTCCGAGAGTACCTAAACAGATTTGTGGTCATTTTCATCGACGACATCCTGGTATATTCAAAGAATTGAAAAGAGCTCGCTGAACATTTACGAATTGTTCTGGAGACTTTACGACATCATCAACTCTACGCCAAGTACAGTAAGTGTGAGTTTTGGCTAGATCAAGTCAGATTTCTCAGACATATTGTTTCAGACGAAGGAATCTCAGTAGATACAGCTAAAGTATCAGCAGTAAGCGAATGGCTGACGCTAAAGACAGTGAAGGATATTCAAAGTTTCTTGGGTTTAGCAGGATACTACCGAAGATTCATAGAAGGTTTCTCGAAGATTGCAACACCTCTGACCAAGCTCACACGTAAAGATGAAGTATTCGTGTGGTCAGAAGTATGTGAACAAGCTTTTATAGAACTCAAGTCAAGATTGACATTAGTGCCTATTCTCGTAATACTGGACAAATCTGGAAGATTCGTTGCTATGCATCCGGTAAGAGATTAGGATGTGTTTGTTTACCCAATAAGAGCAAAGCTCTGTTCAAATTCCAAGGCGGGAAATGAAGCAACGCTTCTGTTTCCCCAATCAGAGCGAAGCTCTACTTTGAAAATCAAATATTAAAATAATTGAAGCAACGCTTCAGATTCCTTGCGCTGCGCGCAGCATGCCACGTGTCAAAAGCAGACACGCCAGCGCAAGGAGCTTTGCGCCCAAGACAGCGCACACAATCAGAGTAAGGTTCTATTTAAAATGAAAATAAAGGAAATAATGCTTCAGCTGAGTTGCGCTCTGCGCTGCGCGACACGTGGCAGCGTAGTTACGCTGCGCTCTGCGCTGCGCGACATGTGGCAGCGCAGTTGCGCTGCGCTCTGCGCTGCGCGACACATGTCAAGCGCAGGTGCGCTTGCGCCAACTGTGCCAGCACTAAAACAGAATTAAAATTCCAGTAAGATCTTTCTGTTCTTGTTAAAACAAGAAGATTGTCTTCTGTAAAACAGAAGCCCTTGGATCAAAGATCCAACGGTGGGAAAAATCCCTAAATCACTCAGAGAAAGATCTCTTTAACTATTTTAACAAACTAATTGGCACTATATAGAGGCCCCTAGACCCCAAGTCTAAAACACACAGAAAGCAGAGAGAATTCACAGAATTCTTAAAAAGTTTGAGAAGAATTCAGAAAGAAAAAGAAAGGTAAACCTTTGAAAAGAAGAATTTTTTCTAAAAAAGATCATTGATCTAAGAACAAGATCAAGGATCTTCAATAAAAATATAATAAGAACAAAAGCATTATGAACCACCGGTTCTGGAATCTTAAAAGGTTCTTTTCTTGAATCCAAAAATTGGATCAAGATATTAAAACAGTGCCTTGCACTTGTAAGTCTGCACTGTTGCGCTCCTGGGTTGGCGCACTCACCAGAGCGCGCCACGTGTCAGCTCCAGAATAACTTGCGCTATGCGCTTTTAAAAATAGAGCACCGCTATCTTAAATTGGCGCAATTCACCAGAGCGTGCCACGTGTCAGCAGCGCAACAGCCCAGCGCACTGCGCTTGTGCTCACCAGAGCGTGACACGTGTCACCTCCACGTGCGCTTGCGCTCATTAATTGGCGCAAAGCGCCTGACAGGCCACATGGCCACTGTCAGCTAATTAATGCACTGCATTATTGAAAAGAAGGGCCGAGCCCAATCAAAAAAGGCCTAACAGGGCCTAATAAAATGCAATGCATTAATTTTAAAAGGGGCAGGGCCCAATTAAGAGGTCCAATAGACCCAGAACAAATGCTTTGTATTATAAAGGGAACATAGCCCAATTTAAAAGGCCTGACAGGCCAAAATAAAATGCAGTGCATTATTAAACTAGGGCAAAGCCCTAGCATAGGACTAATAGGCCAAAGACAAATGAAAATGTTGAACATCTTCAACTGGACTTAGCCCAATCATGGTCGTAAGTCCTCAAATTAAATTGACTGAGCATGACTGCTCCCTTAAATCAATTTACATCCGGTTCAAGGGTACATCTCCGAACTCCTCTGACACATATCGTTGTAATCCTTCAATGACGTCAGAGAGGTGACAGGTCCCGACAACCACACATCGATACGGACTGTGGGGTCCTTAAACTCATGGACTTAAGCGTCCTTAAACCAACAATACGGACTGTGGGGTCCTCAAACTCATGGACTTATGCGTCCTTAAACCAAGACACGGACTGTGGGGTCTTTAAACCCATGGACTCAAGCGTCCTTAAACTCATGGACTAATGCATCCTTAAACTAATATCCGTCCCCAAAACGGGAACATGGACCACTATGTCCCTAAACTGGAACATGGACCACTATGTCCCTAAACTAGAACATGGACCCCCATGTCCCTAAACTGGTAATGGACCACTATGTCCCTAAACTGGAATAATAGATCCCCCAAATGCTCTTTTATTGGATCTAAACGATCCCGTTTAAGTTGATTTTAGCCTCAAATATGGCTAACATATCCTTAAACCTTTCAAATAGACTTTAGTCCCAAATTGGACTAGGGATCACCTAATCAACCTTGGTTCAAGGGTACATCTCCGAACTCCTCTGACACCTATCGTTGTAATCCTTCAACGATGTCAGAGAGGTGACGAATCCTGACGGCCATACATGCAATGGACCACTACGTCCCTAAACTGGAACAATAGAGCCCAGACGCTCTTTTGTCGGATCTAAACGATCCCGTTAGGTTGATCTTAGTCTCAAACTGGACTAACGTATCCTTAACAAACGTTTGAGTTGATCTTAGCCTCAAATACGGCTAACGTATCATCAAACCAAAACACCAAACCCAAATCTAAGAAAATACGGATTTGGACCAATCCACGTCCTACGGGCGATGACATAAATTAGTCTCCCTATACAATCCACGGGCAACCACAAACAAAACAAACACCCACGACACGAAGTGAAATTCTGGAGGAGAAAGTTGTTACCGCGATGCGGTAGTGTAATTAACTGCAGGGCCTTGCGCCTGCAGGGAAGAGCGTCCCCACAATCAAAAACCCCTCAAGCGAGGGGGAATCTGACGAAGCCTGCTACATCGGCCGCATCCGTCCAAACCTCCGATACACGGTGCCATAAATCAACTTGGCATCTTCGGAGAGGTGGACGAATAAAACCAAATAGCATCTGGCCCGAATCACAGGCAAGACGTCCATGTCTTGGCCGCTGTTCGGAGGGGAACAGTGTTCTGCACCAGCATAGAAAAGTTGTAGCTTATGCATCAAGACGGTTGAAGATTCATGAGCGCAATCATCCAACGCATGATCTGGAGTTGACAGCTATTATCTTTGCACTGAAGATTTGGCGTCATTACTTTCTTGGAGAACGAGTAGATATACATGGACCACAAAAGTCTGAAGTATGTGTTTACTCAGAAGGAGTTGAATATGCGGCAGAGATGATGGTTAGAACTCATGGCGGACTTCGACATCAACCTAAAATATCATCTAGGGAAGGTGAATGTAGTTCCTGATGCATTTAGCCATCAACCATTAGCAACGAATCTCACCGCATAGTGGAAGCTTCAACAGGAATTGCACAAGATGGAGATAGAAGTGGTTATGCCAGGTAATATTTCAAAGTTGATGAACTTACAAGTTCAGTCTACAATTTTCAATCAGTTCAAAGCAGCTCAAGCAAGTGATGCCAAGTTGCAAAACATCAGAGAACAAGTAGAAAGTGGACTTCGAACAAACTTCATTATCCACAAAGACAGATCTTTGAGATACGGAAGCGGATTATGTGTAACACAGGGTTTTATCGGGAAAAGTTGATGAAAGAAGCTCACAGCTCTCCATATTCAGTACACCCTAGTGGTACAAAATTGTACAAAGATCTACGTTAACATTACTGGTGGCATGGAATGAAGCGTGAAGTAGCCAGAAGCGTAGCCAAATGCTTAGTGTGCCAGCAAGTAAAAGCTGAACATCACAGGACTGCTGGTTAACTTCAACCGTTATCTATCCCAGAATGGAAGTGGCAACACACCACCATGGACCTCGTGACTGCACTTCCTTGCATCACGAAAGATAATGATGCGGTATGGGTTATTGTGGATCGACTCACAAAGTCGGCTCACTTTATTCTCTTTCGAGTTGGCCAATCTACCAAGATATTAGCAAAGTAGTACATGGAGGTATATCTGAATCTAAGTAAGATTTAACTTTTTTAATGTGTACTATCTCTGATACCCATGAACTCATGCAGGAGATCGTGAGATTACATAGAGTACCGGTTTGCATTGTCTCCGATCTTGACACTGGATTCCGATCACAGTTTTGGCAGAGTCTGCAAACTAGCTTGGGAACGAGTCTGAATTTCAGTACAGCTTGCCATCCACAAACAGATGGACAGTCTGAGCGAACGATTCAGATACTTAAAGATATGCTAAGAGCGTGTATGTTATATTTCGGAGGATCGTGGGAAGATCACCTAAATCTTATGGAGTTTTCATATAACAACATCTACCAAGCGAGTATTGGAATGACACCCTTTGCAGCTCTCTATGGGAGGAAGTGACGTTCACTATTAAGTTGGGACGACATTGGAGATAGGGAACTCCTTAGACCAGAGATGATCGTGGCGACGGTGGACGTAGTTTGCACGATCATGGAAAGAATGCGCATACCCCAAGACAGACAGAAGCACCGGGCTGATGCAAAGCGCCGACATTTGGAGTTCCAGCCGGGAGATCATGTGTTCTTAAAGATCTCTCCAAACCATGGAGTAATTCACTTTGGCAAGAAGGGTAAGCTCAGTCCAAGATATATTAGACCGTTCGACATTCTCGAATGAGTCAGAGAAGTGGTAAATCGTTTGGCACTACCACCCTTATTGGAAGGAGTGCACAACGTATTCTACATATCCCAGTTTCGAAGATATGTGAGCGACCCCCGCCACATTCTTGATCAGTCCGAGCTCACTGTATAGACAGATCTATCTTATGAGAAGCAACCCGTTGAGATCCTGGACAGAAATATAAAGTCACTTAGGAACAAGGAAGTAAACTTGATTCGAGTGATGTGGAGAAAAGATTCACCAGGAGAATCAACGTGGAAACGTGAGGACGACATGCGTGCAAGATGTTAGTTATATATATGCCCTAGAGGCCATTACTGTATATGTGGTGTATATTGTAGTGGATGCTTGGACATATATAGGGAGGACTTTCTTGCTCGACATGATAGTATGCTATCTGGTTGCACTTTATCTTAACATGTTAACAGATATTATTTTGTGATCACATGTTGATAAAGCCCATAGGATGATTACTTGACTACTAGGACTATGATGCAGATCATACTAGTGGGGACAGGGTAGTCGATAAGTACATCATTCAAATGTTCCTAGTCGTGGGAGTATCGAGACAGGGCATCGGTACTCCAGAGTAGACTAGCTTATGCGCTTCTTGACCCATATGATGAGCGATGGATGATCCCATATCCATTGGTGTTTGACATCAGAGAAGGTAAACGGGTGCTCAGTGGAGACTGGGTACACTAGACGGACTCGCCGAGAACTCCTAGATGGTATTACACCTATCGTCGGATAGCAGTTCTCTGGTGACACTGGTACAGGTTAGTCTGTAGACCCGAAATCGTCATAGAGTCTTGTGTGATTCCTACCGTGCTTTGATTTCCACCATACCATGGTCAAGAGATCGTGCAAAACGGTGGCTTTTGAGTACAGTCCCGAATCACATGGAGGCAATGAGCGATAAGAGGGGTTTCGTCTCTCCCGGTATTGGGGGTTGATATTGCGCTGTGCTCAATTGGCCATAACAGGAAATCCCTGGCCAGGGTTGCTGAGATTTACTGGTAAGTGTTATCAGTAGTTTCTCAAAACATTATGGACCTTGCATCGGCATGACTTATCAGGCTATTGGGTTCTGACGTTATACCACCCCTAGGCTGTGATATGCGACATATCAGACGAAGAGACCGGACTGTACGGTAGTGTTACTGATTGGATTCGCAGGAGTTATAGCAGGCTTGCTTGTTGATATTCTGATCACTCAATACCCGGGTGGCCATTACGTTTAGCAGACCGCTTGCGGCTTGTGGGTGTTTGATATGATCATCACCTATTGCCGGCGTATTGACGAGTCTTTAGAGTCCTACACAGAGGTTTCTTAGTTCATGCGAAATAGAGTAGGAGCACATATGTGATATGTGCGGGACCGAGATTAATACGAGTATGTGATACCATATTCTATGCTCGCGATATGTGACATTCATAGGTTATATGTGATATAGCCAAGTTATCGGATCAAGTGTTGATTCGATAAGTTGTTACATGTAATATTAGTCGGTTATACAGGATATAGCCGGATTATTAAATCAAGAGTTGATTTAATAATTTAATGTATAATTATATATTTGATATATTAAATTACATTGACTAATATTAGCTCACTTAATATTTCTTTTCTCACTTTATGATACATTGATATATATGTGATATATGTTAAATGTATTGTTTTCTTTTTGCACAAAATATATATGTGATATATATTATTGTGTCATGCTAGGTTACACATGCAACATGTATGTATGAGACTCACACCATGCTAGGGTTAAGTTAGGGTTTTATTTGTTTTAAGTAATTCAAACACTTGGATAATGAGTCATGGTGGAAGCTTGGAGAAGCTTGTGGAAAACTTTGACTTAGTCCACTTGTTTGTCTAGTTTAAGATATTTTTTGACCAACCCTTAACTCATAGCTGTGGTTAAGTCTTTAAAATGGTTATTGGATGACATACACTAACTATGGTTGCATTTCTAACTTCATGGATTCATTCATCACTTGAGCTTCATCTTCTTCTTCCTCATTCAAGCTTTCTAGCTTTTGTGAAAGTGGTGATAACTTGTGAGAAAAATATATCTAAAGTGAGCCCACTTCCTATTTCATCATCCTCTACTATTAGCCATTTAGTTTAGGGTGTTTTCTTCACTAATCTACACAATTAGTGAAGAGATAGCATGAGCTGGTGTTTTCTCGACGTATATCATCTTCGGCCTCGAAGACTTCGAAGCAAGCTTGTTCGTTTCTTCATGGGAGCCTCTCTAGAGTCCGGAAGTTCGTGATCGCAGTGAAGGGACTACTACACGGAGCTATTGAAGTGAATGACCGGTCTACAAAGGTTGTATTTCTTGTTCACTTAGATGTAAAGAGTTTACATATCATGTTTAACCTTAATTCTCTAGTTAAGATCTTGGTTAGGGTTTGTTTTGCACCCCAAAATTTTAAAGTAGCATGATTGATACTTGCTAAAACCTTCACAAGGTGCTAAGCTAACCCTACAAAGATACCCTTTCTTATTTGTAAACTAGTCCTTATGTAAATGTAAATTTCGAGGACGAAATTTTTGTAAGGATGGTAGAATGTAACAACTCAAATTTTACTGTATAAAAATTTTCAAGTTAATGTACAGAATAGAGTTGTAAGTCTGAGCACAACTTATAAATTTAATTTGTTTAAGAACAGCGAGTTGGTACGGAATGTATTAGAAATGGAATGAGACGGTCACTATAATACACATAACCTGACTATCCGTGCCGTTGTCTCGTGGGTTTAACGGGGCCTTGTACTCCATATGCCTCAGTCCACGGAGAAAGTTGGACACCTTTCATATACACTGATGCATTCTGTACCAAGTTACAAACAACTATGTTAGTATAACAAAAATATATATATTACCAGACCTATTCTTTTTACTTGATCTATCCCTCTTTTGGGACTTACCGAGCGATTGTTCGCTGATGACATTCCTATTTCTTTGGAATGTTGTCAGGAGAACCCGACTCTTAGGAGATCGAGCCTAGCCAGGAAGATTTGGAGCAGTATTCCGAGAAGCCATAGTTCTAGATCCTACTTGTACTTACTTTACTTTCAGTTCATATGCCATTATTTAGGCATCGCTTTCCGGCATTGTATTTACTTTTCCGTTGTATGTAAAGAATGTTTATCAATAAAAAGTTGTTTCATTACATCTCTTGTCTTTCTTGTGCTTTACTATTATATTGCTTATTTACGCTTACCGTGTTTACTTCTGAGTAAATACGTCGCGGGCCTCGCCACGTCCTCTTCTCCGTACACTGGAAAGCGGGGCGTGACATTTTTGGATCGAATTTGGATAAAGTCGACTAGTTAGCTTTATTACGCAATTCATTTTATATTTACTTGTGATCCTTTGCCTTCGAGCGTCGTATATAACTGCATGGTTATGATTCTGCCATTGGGCGTTGAGATAGCTCCCAAGTGGTAACGCGTTTATAATTATATGTATATATACCTATTTTTATCAGTAATTACAAAGGAGGCGTTGTCGAATTTCAAATAATGAAAATATTTTTACCCCATTTTCAAAACACTTGACATATGTTTTTTTTATAAGCAGATTTTGTAAATAAATTGTGTTTCGGATTAAATAACCTTTTGAAACTTCACCTTCTTTATTATTTAAAAAGGTTTAGATCTTGGTTTTTGGCTTACTTGGGTCGCATCGACATTTCTAGATGTTATGTGATCTAAGTGCCAGTCACGTGCCAAACTGGGTCGTGACAAAGTTGGTATCAAAGTGCTAGGTTTTACCTTTGTCGAGTTTAGGTTTGACTATGTGGAGTCTACGTTATATATTTTGGAATCTAGGCTTAACCTTACGAAACTTGGACTTGACTTTGTGGGTATTAGACCCGAACTTTCGTTTCATAGATTGACCTTAGTATGATGGAGTAGGTAATTTAAGCAGAGTAACATAGTGTACGTATGTTCCACGATATATTTATGATACAATACTCCACTTAAGTGACCTTAGGATTATATCTTGTTAACAATTTTTCTTGACTCTCTGCATCCTTTTGTTCATATTATTACACCTTATCAACTCTCGTTTCCTTGTTCCAGTTGTCATGGCCGCGTGAGCTGAGAGAGCTGCAGCTAGGGATGCAGCCAGGGCAGATCCGCCAGTGACGGGGACTGACCCGCAGAGCACCATGATGGCATAGGGACAAGTCGATCCTCCTATCCCCGTTCGGATGACTAGATTAGAGGAAAGTATGTTGGGCTTATAGCAGATGATAGGATAATTGGTTGAGACCATCTGGATTTAGAGGCAGGATCATGCATCGCCTATTCTGGAGCACGTTGTACAGCCCGTTTTGACAGTTGCACCTGTCGTCACAGGGATTGTGGAGGTATCGCTTTCGGAGTTTATGAGGATGAAGCCTCCGGTGTTCACAGGGACAGATGCAGCAGAGGATACTCTGTCATTCCTTGATTGGATATCTAGGATCAGTAGGTCCTTAAGGTGTTCAGATGAGAGGTCGGTGGAGCTGAATAGTTTTTGGTTGGATGGACTTGCCCAAACTTGTTGCGAGTCGATTGAGAGAGGTCGAGCAGCTGATCTTCTTCCGATGACTCGGGCAGAGTTCTCTGAGGTTTTTCTAGCCTAATTCCTTCCACAGAGCATGAGAGACGCCAGAGCTCACAGTTTGAGGCATTGTGCAAACCCGTGAGTATGTTGATAGCTGACTACAATTTACAGTTTACCAAGCCGTCACGTTATGTTCTGTACTTAGTTCCTACCGAAGAGCTTAGGGTGAAGAGATATGTGAGGAGTCTTGATAGCCAGTTGTTCCTTACTCTCAGTGCCCAGCACTTCGCTACATATGCCGAGGCTATGGATGAAGCGATATGAGTAGAGGAGTATATGAACGAGACCACGGTTGTTCCAGAATCGAAGAGAGTCCATCCCAGTATTCTATCTTCCAGATAGAAAGGCCGTGGTGGATTCATTCCTAGACACGGTGGAGGCAGAGGTTAGACTCAGGGTCAGATGTATGGCTCGTATCCTATGGGGCAAAGGTCACCGTCAACATGCTTTAGCTGTGGGAGCCCAGATCATTTCTATAGGGACTGTCCCACAAGACGTCAGGGCGGGATCACGAGCTTTCAGACCACTTTACCCCCTCTACCCCATTCTCAGATAGCCTTACTTACTCCGCCCGACGCTTCTCCGCACCAGACATTTGCTCCGAGAAGTCATGGTATTGGTGGTTGTGCACAGAGAGGACATAGGGGAAAATGAAGAGGACCCCAGGAAAGAGGTGGGGGTCAGGCTAGGGTTTCGCCTTGACGCCTCAGGATGCCTAGGCATCCAATGCAGTGGTTACAGGTACTCTTCCAGTGTGTTCCTTTGATGTGCATGTTTTGTTTGATCCCGATTCTACACATTCATATGTATCTTCACATTTTGCACCGACACTGGGTAGAGATTCGTCATTGTTAGACCTATCGCTAGTTGTGGTTACTCCAGTGGGAGATTCTTTTGTAGCCCGACACGTATTCAGGTCATGCTCCATACAGATTGGTAAAAAAGAGTCGTTAGTCGATCTGATTTTTACTTGATATGCTAGACTTCGATGTACTTCTCGGTATGGACTGGCTGTCCGCTTAACATGCGTACGTTGATTGCCGCGGGAAGTCAGTCAGATTTTGTTTTCCTGGTAAGCCGGTTTTTATGGTGCAGGGGTATCGCAGTGCTGCTCCTGCCAATGTGATTTCTGCACTTAGTGCTAATCGACTTTTGAAGAAAGGGTGTCATGGGTTTTTAGTGTTTATTCGGGATATTGGAGCAGCAGAGGGTCCGTATGACCAAGTTCCGATTATGCAAGAGTTTCTCCACGTGTTCCCTGATGAGCTACCAGGATTGTAGCTAGACCGCGATATTGAGTTCTGCATTGACCTTATTCCCGATGTGGGGCCTATTTCTATACCGTCCTATCGGATGGTCCCGACAGAGCTTAAAAAGCTTAAGAATCAGTTGCAGAAGTTGTTTGATAGAGGACTTGTTCATCCTAGTGAATCGCCCTGGGGAGCTCCTGTCCCGTTCGTAAAAAGGAAGAACGGTAGTATAAGATTGTATATTGACTATCGTAAACTGAACCGCATTACGGTGCGGAATAGATATCCATTACCTCACATTGACGATTTATTTGATCAGCTGCAGGGTGCAGGATATTTCTCGAAGATTGATTTGCGGTCTGGGTATCACCAGTTGCGAGTTCGAAATGATGACATTCCGAAGACTGCTTTTCAGACACGTTACGGACATTTTGAGTTCTTGGTGATATCGTTTGGGCTCATTAATGCTCCAGCAGCGTTCATGAATTTGATGAACCAGATCTTCAAGCTATTTTTTATCAGTTGATTATCGTATTCATTGACGATATATTGATTTACTCTAGGAGTCGAGAGGATCACAAGTAGCATTTGAGGATTGTGTTATAAACTTTGCGAGAGCATCAGCTGTTTGCCAAATTCTTGAATTGCGCTTTCTGTCTTAACAGCGTGGAATTCTTTGGTCATATCGTTAAGAGAGACGGGATGCAAGTTGATCCGAAAAAGATTGAGTCGGTACAACATTAGCCCAGATCTGTTTCTGTGATTGAGATTCGTAGCTTTTTGGGCTTAGCAGGGTATTACCGTCGTTTTGTGCAGGATTTCTCTCGTATTGCGGTACTTATGACTGGTTGGACCCGGAAGGGAGTTCCCTTTCTGTGGACCGATGGGTGTGAACAGAGCTTCTAGCAGTTGAAGACTCTTCTGATGACCACACCAGTTCTATCTTTACCTTCAGGATCAGGAGGTTTTGTCGTATATTGTGTTGCGTCTCGTATGGATTTTGGTTGCGTATTGATGCAACATGGCAGAGTTATTTTTTATGCTTCTCGACAGTTGAAGAAACACGAGCAGAACTACCCTACCCACAATCTAGAGATGGCCGCGATGGTTTTTATGCTTAAGATTGGGAGACATTACTTGTATGGAGAGTCATGCCAGATCCTTACTGACTACCAGAGTTTGAAGTATATATTTCAGCAGCGGGATTTGAACTTGAAGCAGCGTCGTTAGATGGAGCTTGTGAAGAACTATGATTGTGAGATTATTTATCACCCAAGCAAGGCGAATGTAGTAGCTAATGTGTCGAGTCGAAAGCCTGGAGGTAGCTTGTCTTATTTAGGCACAGTTCTGAGACAGTCGGCTGCTCATTGGCAGATCTTATGCGATAGTGGCATACGATTCGAGTTTACATTCATAGGTAGACAGTTCACTCATGTTCGTGCTCGTCCGTTTCTACTCGATCGTATTAAAGAGGAACAGTCTGAAGATGCCCGTATATTTGAGATTAGGGAGCAGGTCCGACAAGGGATAGATTCTAAATTTGTAATCGACAGCGAGGGAGCGTTGCGGTTTAGGACCCGTTTGTGTGTGTCTGACTCTGATGGGCTGAGGCGTGAGATCCTTGAAGAAGCACATCAGTCTGCTTACAGCGTTCATCTGGGGTCTACCAAGATGTATCATGATGAGCTAGACGTGTACTAGTGGGAAAGGATGAAACACGATGTGTCTGACTTTGTTTCGAGATGCCTGACTTGTCAACAAGTCAAGGCCGAGCATTAGAGGCCGGAAGGAGAGTTGCAGGCTTTACCCATTCCGGAGTGGAAATGGGAGCAGATTTTTGTGGATATCATTGTGGGTTTATCTAGGTCCAGTAGAGGGTATGACTCTATTTGGATGATTTTGGATCGGTTAATGAAGGCGGCTCACTTTCTTCCGGTGAAGACCGCTTTCAGATATGCTTAGTATGCCCAGATTTAAATTGATGAGATTGTGTTGTTGCACGGCGTTTCAACCTGTATAGTTTCTGATAGAGGCACACAGTTTACCACTCATCTCTGGCAGAAGTTTTAGGATGCTTTAGGCACTCGCTTGAGTTTCAGTACTACTTTCCACCCACAGACCGATGGCCATGCAGAGCGTACTATTAAGACTCTTGAGGATATGCTCCGAGCATGTACGCTAGATTTGGGTGGCAGTTGGGATCGTCACTTGCCCTTGATTGAGTTATCCTATAATAATAGCTTTCACGGGATGATTCAGATGGCACTTTTCAAAGCGTTATCTAGGAGAAAGTGTTGATCGCCGGTTTGTTGGACCGAGCTTAGCGAGAGCAACCTCTTAGGACCTCAGTTGGTTCAGAAGACTACCGAGAAAATCCAGTTGATTCGTGATAGGATGAGGACCTCCTAGAGCAGACAGAAATCTTATGCTGGTCACCGTCGCCATAGAGTTGAGTTCGCTGTAGGTGCCTATGTGTTTCTTCAAGTTTCTCCGATGAAGGCTGTGATGCAATTTAGGAAGAAGGGGAAGCTCAGCCACAGATATGTTAGGCCTTTTGAGATTCTAAAGAGAGTGGGTGTTGTAGTGTATCGGTTAGTGTCTTGCCCAGCTTTCCAGATGTGCACCATGTGTTCCATGTGTTCATACTTCATAAGTATCTTCATGATCCTTCTCAAGCTATTCAGCATCGAACTATACAGTTAGAGCGTGATTTATCTTACACCGAGCAACCGGTGACCATTCTTGACTGGCAGGTGAAGAAACTGATATCTAGGGTATTCCCTTCTGTTAAGCTTCTATGACGTGGACCGTTTAGCGAAGAGGTCACCTGGGAAGCTGAGGCTGAGATGAGGAAGAAATTTTCCCATCTCTTCGAAAGTACGCGTAGTTAGATTTTAAATTCGGGGACCGAATTTTCGTAAGGGGGGATATTGTAATATTTCAAAAAAATTTTAAATGTTATTTTAGAATTTTAAATAATAATAGAATTTTAAATAACGTTAAAAAGAGGTTTATTAAAGATTATGGTAGTTAAGTGTAGTAGTAACTAATTATAAAAGTTTTTATTTGTAAGAAGGGCTTTATTTGCAAAAGGTTTTTCAAATTTTAATAAGGGGTGGTATATGATAAAGGCCTGATCATGCATACACATCACACCCCTCACACTCTCATGTCACTCCACCTCATGGTTACCCTGCACACACCTCCTCCTTATGATTTTCTCATTATTCATTTAGATAAAACGTTCTAAATGAACTATTCCTTCCTCAAAACCTTCATCAAAAAAAAAATCACTAGTTCATCACCTAGCTAAGACAAGTGAGGCTTCATGAAGTTTTTTCTCAAAGAAACTCAAGATAAAACATGTACCAAATCAGAAATGATCCAAGTTGCAACCCATGAGCTAAGAAGTTATGTTACCTTTCTTTAATTAGGTAAAAATTTATCTTTTACCAGTTTCGAAGTGCTTTAGGTTTCAAAGTTTTGGTATGATATCATAAAAAGCTAAGTTTTATAGAATTTATGATATTAAATTGGTATCTGCTATAACAAATGAACTCTGAAAAATATTTTGAGAATATTCTGAGATGGTGAGAACAACTAGAGACCACATCCCATGCCCGTACCCAATTGGTCCCCACTTAGCCGCAGATTTAATAGGAATGGCCGCAATTTGCGGTTGGGGTTTTAAGTTAGGGTATGGGATTTTTACAGTAGCTATAAAAGTTTAATGTTTTACATTTGAAAAACTTAAGTTTTGATTTTCGTAATTGCCGAGGGGTAGTTCGATACTGATAATACACGTTAAAATACATCAATCGTACGTTCTGATCTTTTTGCATTATAAGTGTAGTAATGTTTGCGTTTCGATTCTTATATATATACGCTTGGGTTAACATATAGGCTCGATCGCAGAGACGTCCGACATGATAAGGAAGGGCAAGGCATTCGCGAGCTTCGTCTAGTGCGTTCTGATATTAGGTAAGTAGGGGGACATTTACAAGTGGGAATTCGGGCGGATGGCGTATAGCACCCCGACTACCAGAAGCTTTATAAAACTCCGTATCGGTTTCGAAACACTATTAGCAATACGTAACCGTATTTTTGTCATGTGCATTACATTGAGTACCATGCTATTTTTATTGTATATCACACTTGTTAGAATAGATATATTGAATAGAACACAAGCACAAATGACAGCGATTGCCATGTTGCACAATCACACATGTATATATTACACTACACATCATTGGTACTGCCATGGCATTTAGAAACTGCTATACTATTAGTATTTTTAACGACATCCATGCTAGTTGAAATGATTGTGTTCTATGATCTTGATGTTTGCATATTATTGTCATATATATTCATGTGTTGTAGTTGCCTACTGTTGCAAGACTGAAATGTTCATTATTGATATCATAGATTTGATATTTCTATGGAATTGAGAAACCACGGATATTTTTTATAAAACAAATCATGTTTTCAAAAGTGCGGTTTTCTCGTGATATGATGATTTGGCGTCCACCATGAGTTTTAGTTTTCATGATGAGATATCCGAATCGAGAGAGGTGTCAACCGATTACGGATACACGGTGGACCCGATACGACTCCGAGGGGCAGGAAGGCCATAGGGAGGTACGGGGAGCCTAGCGAGGATGATTGATACTGGAGGTGACATTAGAGCGCGACGGATATCCGGAGAATTCCGACCGTGGCTGAGTTGATACCATGAGAGGACCGATTGGTTGGACGGTGCCTACGATATTCAGATTTTGTATCGATGATGGACACGAGTTTTATGAAGATTTGATGATGGTGGATATTATTATTATGAGCTTTAATTTATATGATACTTGCATTCTTTATTATACATGTCATATTATATCTTGTGATATATACTTTTATTCACTGAATTGGCAACTTACCCCCGTTGTGCCTTAGCTCCTTGCAGGGTAGACCGCACGGACGCTGCGGACGCATAGCAGCGTCTTGGATTCATATTGTGGAGTACATTGCAGATTTTGCTAGGTGGGTTACACATATAGTAACCGCCTGTTTTGTTTATATCGCATCTTGTATCTAGAGTCACTCCATCAGACCACCTGTATATTCTTTTGACTTAGATCGTGTTTGAGACTTTATGTATGTTCTTTTGGGTCGAACTCGGATAGGGTCGACTAGTTAGCTTTATTACACAGTTCATTTTATATTTACTTGTGATCCTCCGCCTTCGAGCGTCGTATATAACTGCGTGGTTATGATTCCGCCATCGGGCGTTGAGATAGCTCCCAAGTAGGGATGCCTTTATAATTATATATATACATGTTTTTATCAGTAATTACAAAGGAAGTGCTGTCGAAATTTCAAATAATGAAAACAGTTTTACCCTATTTTCAAAACACTTGACATATGTTTTAAAAACAAATATGTTAAATAAATTATGTTTCATATTAAATAACCTTCTAAAAACTTCACCTTCTTTATTATTTAAAAAGGTTTAGATCTTGGTTTTTGGCTTATTTGGATCGCGTCGACGTCTCTAGACGTCATGTGATCTGAGTGCCGGTCACGTTCCAAACTGGGTCGTGACAAGGGGTCATACCAGTTCATAGACCAGGAACGAAGCAGATGAAGCATCCATTCTCGCCCCAGCAGCAACAATAAAGGAAGGATTTGGTCTACGGTTATTGTCTAAGGACCGGACATACTCAGAAGGACTGTCGCCTTACCAAGGGACAATGTTTGCTTTGCGGGTCCAGTCAGCACAGGGTTAGTGGTTGCCCTCAGCGGACAGAGTTAAAGGGAGGATTTGGACCGCAACAACAGAGATTGTTGGAGCAGAAGCAAACAAACACAGGCCACGGTCAGGGACGGGTTTTCACCCTGACTATCGAGCAGGCAGAGGCCTCGGGTGAAGTTGTTACAACTACTTTACTCATTCATTTTACACCAGCTAGAGTACTATTTGATTCTGGAGTATCATATTGTTTCATATCTGCACATTTCGTCGACACTCACTCCATACCACATGAACCATTAAACAAGGGTTAGGAAATACATACGGGTAATGGTATTATAGTGTCTAGTCGAGAATGTAGATCTTTTCCAGTTGTGGTTGGTGCCATGAATTCTATGCGAATTTCTTTTTAATCAGGATATGTAGCTATGATGTGATTCTTAGGATGGATTAGATGAGTACATTTCATGCGATCATCGATTGTCGAGCTATGGAGGTTGATGAGAAGCCAGAGCCAGGGATTGTTTAGGATTTCTTTGATGTGTTCCCTGAAGATTTACCAGGTCTACCACTTCCTCGCATCATGGGATTCTCAATCGACCTGATTCCAGGTACATCACCAGTTTCTAGTGCACCGTACAGAATGACGCCAGTTGAATTGGTAGAATTGAAGAAGCAAATTGGATATTTTCTAGAGAAGGGATTTATTCGTCCAAGCGCTTCTCCGTGGGGTGCACTAGTTCTATTAGTGAAGAAGAAGGATGGCTCACTGCGGATGTGCATAGACTACTGTGAACTGAACAGAGTAACAATAAATAACAAGTACCCATGCCGCGCATCAACGACTTATTTGATCAACTAGGTAGTGCCAAGGTATTTTCGAAGCTGGATCTTTGTTCGGGTTATCACCATATCAGAGTAACAGTTGAAAATGTATGCAAGATGGTTTTTTGGACCCGATACGGGCATTATGAGTTTCTTGTGATGACGTTCGGTATTACCAATGCTCCAGCAATATTCATGGATCTGATGAACATGATCTTTGCTAAATACTTGGACACATTTTTCGTTGTATTCATCGACATCATACTAGTTTACTCTGAGACTCGAGAAGAGTACGCCGAACATATGTGAACTGTACTACAAATTCTGCGAGAAGAGAATCTATACGCAAAGCTGAGCAAGTGCGGGTTCAGCTCGACAAAGTACAGTTCTTGGGACACAATGTTTCGGGCGAAAGCAATTTGGTGGACCCAGCTAAGATAGAATCTGTTAGAGATTGGCCGATATTTGTTAGGGTCGAAAATTACACCCCGGTTGATCAAGTCAAAGTCAAAGTCAACCCCAAGTAAGCGGGCCCAAGCCCAGATCAAGTGGGCCCATGCCCAAGTCGAGCCCCGCGGCCGGCCTCCCCCATGCCAAAATGAAATCATGTAATAAATAATTTTGAAGTAATTTTGTATGCATGAATGTAAGAAAAATGGGCATAAAACCAAATTTTTGTAAAGCTCATGGCCTATGTGCAAAAGAAATGAGCACATGGGGTATGGGATGGGCAAAATGCCATTTTATAAAACCCAAGAGGCTATTTGTAAATTTGTAAGCCTATAAAAGGCAACATGATAATGAAATAAAAAAGAAGAATTCATTCCCCATAAAATCTCTAGGGTTTGTGCCTCCATCCTCACTCTCTCAAGTTCTTCCTCTTCATTTTCCAATTAAATCAAGTGCTTAACTCTTTTTTTTTAAAAACTAATTAAAATTTTACCATAAACCCACTGAAGGGGAGTTTAACTCTCACATCCGATCGAAGAAAAAAAGGGGAAAGATTTTCGCTACTGTTAGTTATATATGCGCCCTAGAGGCCATTGTTGTACATATGATGTATATTATAATGGATGCTTGGATATATATAGAGAGGACTTTCTTGCTCGTTATGATAGTATGCTATTTGGTTTCACTTTATCTTAATATGTTGACTTATATTAGTTTACTGTCTTACTCTTACATGTTGATAAAGCCCTTAGGATATGTACTCGACTACTGGGACTATGATGAGATCATACTAGTGGGGCCAGGGTAGTCAACGAGTACATTATATAACTGTTCCTAGTCGAGGGTGTGTCGAGACAGGGCATCGATACACCAGAGTAGACTAGCGTATACGCATCTTGACCCATATGATGGGCGATGGATGATCCCATATCCATCGGTGTTTGACATCAAAGATGGTGTACGGGTGCTCAGTGGAGACTGGGTACACTGGACGGACTCGCCGAGAACTCCCAGATGGTATTATACCTCACGTCAGATGGCAGTTCTCCGATGACACAGGTACAGGATAGTCTGTAGACCCGAGATCGTTATAGAGTCTTGTGTGATTCGCACTGTGTTTTGATTTCCACCCTACCACGTCCAAGAGGCCGTGCAAAACAGTGGCTTTTTGGTGCAGTCCCGAATCACATGGAAGCAATGATCGATAGGAGGGGATTCGTCTCTCCCGGTATAGGGAGTTGATGTTGTGCTGTGTTCGATTGGCTATAACTGGAAGTCCCTGGCCAGGGCTGATATAGAGTACTACTGGTAAGTGTTATCAGTAGGTTCTCGACCTGTTATGAGCCTCATATCGACACGACTTATCGGTTACTGGGGTCTGACGTTTACCACCCCTAGACCAGATATGCGACATATCAGACGAAGAGACCGGACTGTACGGTAGTATTACTGATTGGATTCACAGGAGAATGTACAGGCTTGCTTGTTGATCTTCCGATCGCTCAATACCTGGGTGGCTATTACGTTTAGCTGACCGCTTGCAGCTTGTGGGTGTTTGATATGATCATCACCTACTGACGGCGTATTGACGATTCTTTAGAGTCATACACAGAGGTTTCTTGACTTGGGAAAAACGGAGTAGGAACACATATATGTGCAGGACCGAGGATAATATGATATGAGATACCGTATTCTATTCTTGTGATATTAGATATCAGCCGGGTATATATGATATAGCCGGGTCATTGGATCAAGTGTTGATTCGTTGAACTAATACAGTTTATATTAGTCGGTTATTTGAGAAATAGCCGGATTGTCAGATTAAGTGTTGATTCGATAATTTAATGTATAATTATATATGTAATATATTACATTACATTATCTAATATTGGCTCGCTTTATTGATTCATTTTCTCACCGGGTAATACATTGATATATATGCGATATATGTTAATTGTATTATTTTCTTTTGTTACAAAAATATATTATATATGTGATATATAATATTGTAACAAGTTATGTTTACAAATGCAACATGATTAGTGGAGATTAAATATGGTTAGGGTTTGATTTGGGTTAGTCTTTTCTTGAAGCTTCTAAAAGCTTTTGTTTTGTTTTAAGCAAAGATATTATGTGTTGATATTTTAGAGATATTATTTAACCCAACCCAAACCCTTAACCCTAGTAAACTCTCTACATGAGTTAATGCTTCATATTATTAACTCAAGGTTCATTTGTAAGGATAGTAACTTTTCATTATTCATCACAAAAGAAATCATCTTCTTCTTCCTTCATGAAAGCTTTCTACCTTTTTGATTTTGTGATGAATTAGTGTGAGATCTTGAAAATAAAGAGAGCATAATTCCTACTTCATCATCCTCATCTAATCTAGCCAATTAGATTAGGGTGTTCACTTCATTAATACTTGATTATAGAAGTGAGAGCTTGAGTTAAAAAAACTTCAAAGTAGATCATCTTCGAAAAGAAAGACTTCAAGCAAGTATAGATCATTCGGGTTGTGGAGCCTCTCTTGAGTTCGGGAGATCAAGGATCGCGGCGAAGGGACTACTACTCGGAGCTTATGAAGCGAAGGAATGGACTACAAAGGTTGTAATCCATTTCTCTTAGTTGTAAAGGTATTTACTTGCATGTTTAACCCTAATTATCTAGCAAAGATCCTCGCTTTAGGTTGTTCGGCACTTCTAAATTTTAAATCGGGCATGGTTGATGCCTTCTAGACCCTTGTGACAGTGCCTAGTAACCTTACAGTGGTATCAGAGCAAAGCTAGAGCATTAGACGACGTGTATACGAAGTTAAATGTCCGATCGAACCCCGAAACGTCGGTTTTGAACCCCTCTCTGGAAATTTTTTAAAATGTTGATTTTTTCTGTATTAAAAATACTCAGAAAATTAAGCAGGGAATTCTAAGGATTACTGTGAAAAACGACATCCTAATTCCCTTAAAGCGCCGCGGAACCGCGGCAATACCATGCCTTGCGCGGCGGTTCCATGGCCGTACAGGGCTATTAGGGTTAGCTTTTTTCACAGTAACATCTGTAGGTACTTTTGCATGCTTCTGGGAATTTTTAATTCTACTCAAATGTTGAGTTTTCTGGAGATCTTTTGTATTCGTTGATTCGATCGGAAAGTTTAACTTCGTTTAAGTGTTTCCAGATAATTTAGAACGTGTTAAAATGTTCGAACGGATATCAATAACTCACTTTTCCCGACATGAAAAACTTTCAAGTGTTGAATTTTTCTTGAGTTTGAATCTTTCGGAAAAACATGCAAGCATATCTGTGGACCCTCTAGAAGAACGTAACTTTAAATCGATTATGTGACCGTCAAAACTTCCACTGAACCCTTGGGTTTGTGGCAGTTTAGCGTTGCCACATGCGAGGCGTTGGTTTGACCCTTCTACGGCTGGTTCATTGGGGCGGTGACATGTTCTGGGATTTTTGAACTCCGCTCAAGTGTTGAGCTATTTGGGAATTCTTGGGTGTTTGATTATTCGATCAGAAAGTTTAATATTGTCTATTTATCTGGAATGTGATACAATATGTGGAATTCATATAGTTAGGCATGAAATGCGAAGTATGTGATATTTCGGATTTAAGATGTCTAAAGTAATTGTGGATTCCAAATGTTGTAGTTTTACACTTTCTTTTCTGTGACCGTAAGTGTAGTATGTGGTGTATTGCCGGCTTCGTTGCTATACATCAACGACAATCGGGATACGCATACTTGCTTACGTTGATGATATGAGATATTATGTGTTGCTGTGATATGTTATATTGAATCGTCGTATTCTGAATAGCCGGGGATTTTATGTGAGATGAGGGTTTTGTTTTCATTCATGTAAAATTCATTTATATATGATATTCTTTTATTGGGGCACTTCCAGGATGAGGTTGATGTCACCATTGTATATTATTTACTTTTCCGCATTAGGTAGACCCAAGGAGGGGAGCACAAGTAACCAGGTTCTAGGGTACAGTGGGAGGCCATCTTGAGGAGTCGAGACCGGGTATCCTAACCCTAGAATTGGCAGTGTTGCTTGCCGCTCTCGTAGGGGTCTAGGGATGTGGGTTTGGCTATTCATCGCGACCGTGGAATCCGTGTTTTATACAGGCTCGATATAAAATACGGACGTCCTAGTATATCCAATATTTCATATGTTATCTTCTGCTGCAATATTATGTGATGAGATCATATTACTGCCTGAGACGAATGCTTATACTATATATATATATATATATGTTGATATATAAATATTACTGCTTTCGTTTCATCTATGATGCTTAGGAAGCATAAATGATGGGATTTATTAATGAGATTAATAAAAGAAAAGAAACCTAAAAGATGTTGTATAATCAAAACTTTATAAAAAGGGTAGCTACAGTCTTGCTTTGCATAGCGGTATATATGATATACCCTGCACCTTATTCGATGAGGAAAGAGCCAAGATCCCTTCACCGGGAGTGACCTCTTTAGCAAAATTGGCAGATGCTACAAACTCGCGGTTTAGTTTTTGACAGCTTCTATAATTCTTGCTTTGCACCATGGTATATATGATATACCCTGCACCTTATTCGATGAGGAAAGAGCCGAGTTCCCTTCACCAGGAGTGACCTCTTTAGCAAAACTGGAAAAGCCTAAAAACACTCCTTTTCAAAATCACTTGTTTCTCCAACGATATCAAGTTCATTACGCTCATGGTTTTCTGAAAAACCTGCGCAGCCCTCCGTTATTTCAGATAGGTGCTATTTTAGTATTCGTGCTACGGTAGTTTGGCCTCCGTCAAGGCGTAGTGTACGGTAGCTGATTTAGTACTTACCTGATGCATAAGATGCGATTGGATTAGGGTATTCGTACGGCGTTGTTTGGCCTCCGTCAAGGATCGTGCGGGTGGGTCTAATTCAATCAGGAAATAACGGGTTGAACTTGACTATCGCCTTATGGGTAGTTTGGTCTCCGTCAAGGTCATAAGACGCTAGGGGTAAAAGATATTATCGGGAATTTCAAGTGTTGAAATTTGCAATGAGATTGCATACCTTCTATGAGATAGATGGATCCCGATACCCACTGCGAGTAAAAGTTACTCCTGGGAGAATTTTACACAAGACAATTAGCTGATCATGTAGGTGTCTAGAAAGGTGTTAACGGGGTTATACCTCTGGGAAAATGAGGTTTATTTTAATTAGGTCCGTGCAAAAGCATGGGGAACCTCCCTCAAAGTACCAACACTGATCTGGCTGAAAGATTGACGAAATTGTAGGGTGTAATTAATCCCGGCTAATCTTACCTTTTAGGGTTTGAAGGAAGATTTGATAAAAACAGTGGGAGACATCCTGATTAGATAAGATAATAACCAATCTAATCTTGCAAGAGCATACGCTAAAGTGTTTTCTTCTCTCTCTCTTCAGGTAGCGACCATGTCAGGCCATAATCAAGATAATAATATGGATGTATTGACTGAACCCGCTTATTATACTGAGCAGGGGAACGTTGGTCCGTTTTTTCTTATAAGTGTTATAAGACTGAGCAGGAAATAGGAGAATATCTGGATTCTCACGCCGCCCAAACGAAGAACAAGCATGTTGATGCATCTTCTTCGGGTGTGTTAGTTATTGAGAACTGTTTCTCAGTTCACCCTACGTCCTGGGTATTAGATACCGGATTGGGATCCCACATATATAATTTGTTACATGGGCTACGTAAAGGTAGAGAACTGGGAAAGGGTGATCATTCCGTACAAGTAAGGAATGGTGAAAATATTGCAGCCAAAGCAGTTAGCGAATATTACCTAGTGTCACGCCCCACCACCAATACAGAGAGTATTGTCCGCTCTGGCCGAAGCCGCACGGTTTTGTCCTTCAGAGCGAACCGGACCCGACCAGAGCCCACTTCCCAGGAGGTCACCCATCCTAAGACTTCCCTGGCCCGAGCACGCTTAACTACGGAGTTCTCAAGCTCCTGTAGTTCCGGTTCACTTAAAAGGCGCCTCTGTATTGAAGAGTGGTATCATTCCATTTATAGTACAGATCTGTCCCCTTTCGGAATGTATTCCGAAGATTCCCCATTGTTCTACAGTGGGTTCCACGGACTCAAGAGGTGGCCCCCACGGATTCAAGAGGTGGCCCCCGCCCACTTAACATGACACTTGGCGTGACACTTTGTTCCGTATGGCACTTTGCTCCGTGAGCAAGAACCGGGTCCCGACATTCTCCCCACCTTTGAACAATGGTTCGTCCTCGAACCACAGACCTACTTTTGAGGAACCAGCTCTGATACCATTCTGTCACGCCCCACCACCAATACAGAGAGTATTGTCCGCTCTGGCCGAAGCCGCACGGTTTTGTCCTTCAGAGCGAACCGGACCCGACCAGAGCCCACTTCCCAGGAGGTCACCCATCCTAAGACTTCCCTGGCCCGAGCACGCTTAACTACGGAGTTCTCAAGCTCCTGTAGTTCCGGTTCACTTAAAAGGCGCCTCTGTATTGAAGAGTGGTATCATTCCATTTATAGTACAGATCTGTCCCCTTTCGGAATGTATTCCGAAGATTCCCCATTGTTCTACAGTGGGTTCCACGGACTCAAGAGGTGGCCCCCACGGATTCAAGAGGTGGCCCCCGCCCACTTAACATGACACTTGGCGTGACACTTTGTTCCGTATGGCACTTTGCTCCGTGAGCAAGAACCGGGTCCCGACACCTAGTATTACCAAATGGTAGTACATTGATTCCGAACGAGTGCTATTATATACCGAATATGATGTGTAACATTATATCAGTTTCTTTGTTAAGTAAAGAAGGATATAATTTTGTAATACAGGATAATGTTATGAACATCTTCCTAAATCAAAAGTTGATTGGATCAGGCTCGTTACAATATGGCATTTACGTTCTCAATCAAACTACAGTCCTTAATATACAAAACACACACAAGAGGAAAAGTTCAGAAATGAATGAATCCTACTTATGGCATTGTAGACTTGGTCATATCAATGTGACACAGCTAGCTAAGTTACATAAGGATGGATATTTGAATCCGTTCGAATTATCATCTTATGAAACTTGCCATTCATGTCTCAAAGGCAAAATGACCAAAACTCCGTTTAGTGGACACGGAGAAAGAGTTGAGGAACTCTTAGGACTGGTACATAGTGATGTATGCGGTCCCATGTCTACACATGCCAGGAACGGTTCTTCTTACTTTATTTCATTCACTGGCGATCTCTCAAGATTCGGACATGTGTTCCTGATGAAACACAAGTCTGAAGCTTTTGAGAAATTCGGAGAATATAAGCACGAAGTAGAGAACCAAACGGGCAAAAGTATTAAGATCTTTCGATCTGATCGAGGAGGAGAATACTTAAGCAATGAGTTCCTAGATTATCTAAAAGAGAATGGGATTCTCTCTCAGCTTACTCCTCCTTATACACCACAGCACAACGGTGTATCGGAGCGGAGGAATCGCACCCTATTAGATATTGTACGCTCTATGATGAGCATTGCTGAGTTGCCTATTTCCTTTTGGGGTTATGCGCTGGAAACGGACGCATACCTATTGAATAGAGTTCCAACTAAATCAGTGCCTACCACTCTATATGAGATATGGAATGGGAAGATGCCACGTCTCAATTTTATTCAGATATGGGGTTGTCCGGCCTATGTGAAAACACAAAATACGGACAAGCTCGAGGCAAGGTCTGTTCTGTGCAAGTTTATTGGATATCCCAAGCATTCATGAAGGTTTATCTTCTACCGCTCCGAGGAACAAAAGGTGTTTGTTTCTCGACATGCCACCTTTTTAGAAAAGGGATTTCTTGCAAAAGAAATTAGTGGCAAGGAGGTAGAAATGGAAGAAGTTCCAGCGACAAAAACAGCAACTGGAGAGTTAGCGGAACCAGAGGATTCAGTAGTTCCTGACGAACCCCAGCCTCTCCGCCGATGTAGTAGGGTTTCTCATCCACCTGAGAGATACTACAATTTTCTCGTTGATGGTGGGAGAGAGGACTACATCATGGAAGATGATGACCCAACTAGTTTCGAGCAGGCCATCACGAGTGGGGACTCTGTGAAATGGCTGGATGCAATGCGATCTGAGATGGAATCCATGTACACCAACAAAGTATGGACTTTGGAAGTTACTCCTGAAGGGCTAAAACCCATTGGGAGCAAATGGATCTTTAAAAAGAAACTTGGTGTAGATGGAAAAGTTGAGACTTTCAAAGCTAGACTTGTTACAAAGGGTTTTCGTCAACGACCAGGTGTGGATTATGAAGAAACCTTTTCTCCAGTGGCTATGCTTAAGTCCATCCGGATCTTACTTGCCATTGCGGCATACCATGACTACGAAATCTGGCAGATGGATGTTAAGACCGTCTTTCTAAATGGTGATTTAGAAGAGTGTGTGTACATGACTCAGCCAGAGGGCTTTGTAGATAGTGGGAGCAGCGGACAGGTGTGCAAGCTGCTTAAATCCATTTATGGGTTAAAGCAAGCATCGCGGAGTTGGAACATCTGCTTTGATGTTGTAGTCAAAGAGTTTGACTTCATCAAAAACGTAGATGAACCTTGTATTTATAAGAAGGTTGCAGAGAGTAAGGTTGTCTTTCTTGTATTGTACGTGGATGACATACTCTTGATAGGAAATGATGTTCCTATGCTGCAATCGGTCAAGGTCTTCTTATCACAAAGATTCTCAATGAAAGATCTAGGTGATGCCTCCTGCATACTGGGAATTATGATTTATAGAGAAAGATCTAAAAGGATACTTGGAGTGTCCCAATCCAGGTACATTGACACCATACTAAAGAGGTTTAGTATGGAAGAATCCAAGCGTGGTAACTAACCCACGATCTCTGGACTCACTCTCTCCAAAGAGATATCTCCCAAGACTGATTTGGAGAGAGCTCGCATGCAAGGGATACCCTATGCTTCGGCAGTAGGCTCTATCATGTATGCGATGCTATGTACCAGACCCGATGTAGCATACTCACTAAGTGTAGTGAGTCGGTATCAAGCAGATCCTGGAGAGAATCACTGGACAGCTGTGAAGAACATTCTCAAGTACTTGCGAAGGACTAAAGAGATGTTCTTGGTGTATAGTAATGGAGAACTCCAGGTGGAGTCCTTTACCGATTCGAGCTTCCAAAGTGATAAGGACGACTCTAAGTCGCACTCGGGATTTGTCTTTACCCTCAATGGAGGGGCGGTGTGTTGGAAGAGTTCTAAATAGGAAACCGTTGCAGACTCGATGATGGAGGCTGAATACATCACTGCCAACGATGCTGCCAAAGTGGTTGTCTGGATAAAGAAGTTCATTACTGAACTTGGTGTGGTTCCGTCCATTAAGCACCCAATACCTTTGTATTGTGATAACAATGGAGCTGTGGTTTTGGCCAAGGAACCTAGGTCCCATCAGAAGTCCAGACATATTCTGAGGCGATATCACCTGATCATAGAGATAGTTGATCGCCGGGAAATCGAGGTCAGGAGAGTTGATACGAAGGACAACACTGTGGATCCACTCACGAAGGCCATTCCCCAGACACAGTTTGAGAGACTCTTCAGGATGCTGGGTATGAGATACTACAACAGCTGGCCTTAATGCAAGTGGGAGATTGTTAGTTATATATATATGTCCTAGAGGCCATTGTTGTACATATGATGTATATTATAATGGATGCTTGGATATATAGAGAGGATTTTCTTGCTCGTCATGATAGTATGCTATTTGGTTTCACTTTATCTTAACATATTGACTTATATTAGTTTACTGTCTTACTCTCACATATTGATAAAGCCCTTAGGATATATACTCGACTACTAGGACTATGATGAGATCATACTAGTGGGGCTAGGGTAGTCAACGAGTACATTCTATAACTGTTCCTAGTCGAGGGTGTGTCGAGACAGGGCATCGATACACCAAAGTAGACTAGCGTATACGCATCTTGACCCATATGATGGGCGATGGATGATCCCATATCCATCGATGTTTGACATCAAAGATGGTGTACGGGTGCTCAGTGGAGACCGGGTACGCTGGACGGACTCGCCGATAACTCCCAGATAGTATTATGCCTCACGTCAGATGGCAGTTCTCCGGTGACACAGGTACAGGATAGTCTGTAGACCCGAGATCGTCATAGAGTCTTGTGTGATTCCCACTGTGCTTTGATTTCCACCCTACCACGTCCAAGAGGGCGTGCAAAACGGTGCTTTTGGGTACAGTCCCGAATCACATGGAGGCAATGAGCGATAGGAAGGGATTCGTCTCTCCCGGTATAGGGAGTTGACGTTGTGCTGTGTTCGATTGGCTATAACTGAAAGTCCCTGGCCAGGGATGATATAGAGTACTACTGGTAAGTGTTATCAGTAGGTTCTCGACCTATTATGAGCCGCACATCGACACGACCTATCGATTACTAGGGTCTGACGTTTACCACCCCTAGACCAGATATGCGACATATCAAACGAAGAGACCGGACTGTACAGTAGTGCTACTGATTGGATTCACAGGAGAATGTACATGCTTGCTTGTTGATCTTCTGATCGCTCAATACCTGGGTGGTTGTTGCGTTTAGCTGATCGCTTGCAGCTTGTGGGTGTTTGATATGATCATCACCTACTGCCGGCATATTGACGATTCTTTAGAGTCCTATACAGAGGTTTCTTGACTCGGGAAAAACGGAGTAGGAGCACATATGTGATATGTGCAGGACCGAGAATAATACGATATGTGATACCATATTCTATTCTCGCGATATTAGATATCAGCCTGGTATATATGATATAGCCGGGTCATCGGATCAAGTGTTGATTCGATGAACTGATACAGTTTATATTAGTCGGTTATTTGAGAAATAACCGGATTGTTGGATCAAGTGTTGATTCGATAATTTAATGTATAATTATATGTGATATATTACATTATATTATCTAATATTGGCTCGCTTTATTGATTCATTTTCTCATCGGGTAATACATTGATATATATGCGATATATGTTAATTGTATTATTTTCTTTTGTTACAAAAATATATTATATATGTGATATATAATATTGTAACAAGTTATGTTTACAAATGCAACTTGATTAGTGGAGATTAAACATGGTTAGGGTTTGATTTGGGTTAGTCTTTTCTTGAAGCTTCTAGAAGCTTTTGTTTTGTTTTAAGCAAAGATATTATGTGTTGATATTTTGGAGATATTATTTAACCCAACCCAAACGCTTAACCCTAGTAAACTCTCTACATGAGTTAATGATTCATATTATTAACTCAAGGTTCATTTGTAAGGATAGTAACTTTTCATTATTCATCACAAAAGAAATCATCTTCTTCTTCCTTCATGAAAGCTTTCTACCTTTTTGATTTTGTGATTATTAGTGTGAGATCTTGAAAATAAAAGAGAGCATAATTTCTACTTCATCATCCCCATCTAATCTAGCCAATTAGATTAGGGTGTTCACTTCATTAATACTTGATTATAGAAGTGAGAGCTTGAGTTAAAGAAACTTCAAGGTGGATCATCTTCGAAAAGGAAGACTTCAAGCAAGCATGGATCATTCGGGTTGTGGAGCCTCTCTTGAGTCCGGGAGATCAAGGATCGCGGCGAAGGGACTACTACTCGGAGCTTATGAAGCGAAGGAACGGACTACAAAGGTTGTAATCCCTTTCTCTTAGTTGTAAAGGTGTTTACTTGCATGTTTAACCCTAATTATCTAGCAAAGATCTTCGCTTTAGGTTGTTCGGCACTTCTAAATTTTAAATCGGGCATGGTTGATGCCTTCTAGACCCTTGTGACAGTGCCTAGTAACCTTACACCTTCTTCTCCCTCCACAAGATCCAATTTGAGAGAGGGAGAAGAAGGGAAACTCACCTCCCAAGACTCCATCAAGAGAAGAAAAATGGTCTCCAAGATCTAAATCTTAGAGTTTCAAGAAAACTCATTTTGGGTTTCTTCTCAAAAGAGAAAGGAGGAAATCTTTTGGAGTTTTACTCCACAAATAAAATTCTTTTGGAGTTTAACTCTATAATAAAAAAAAATTTAGAGTTTAACTCCGAATAAAATTGTTTTGGGAGTTTTACTCCAAATAAATTTTTTTGGAGTTTAACTCCATCACAAAAAGGGGTCTTTTGGAGCTCCTACTCCCCCTCACGTGAGAGGGAGGAGAGCTCCCACTAAGTGGGAGCTCTCCCTCCTTCTCACGTGAAGGGAAGGCTTCCATAAGTGGGAGCCCCTGCTCCCTCTCAAGTGAGGAAGAGGGAACTCTCACCATGTGGGAGCTTTCTTCCCTCTCACATGAGGGGGAGGCTCCCCATTTAGTGGAGTTTAACTCCACACCAAATAAAAATCCCATTTAAAATTCTTTTGGAGTTTAACTCCACAACAAAATTTCTTTTGGAGCTTAACTCCATAATAAAAATCTTTTTGGGAAGTTTAACTCTACATTAAATCTTTTTAGGAGTTTAACTTCATTTAGAATTCTTTTGAAATTTAACTCCACATTAAATCTTTTTAGGAGTTTAACTCCAAAAAAAATTCTTTTGGAGTTTAACTCCACAATAAAAATCTTTTTGGAGTTGAACTCCAACAAAAATTCTTTTGGAGTTGAACTCCACAACAAAAATTCTTTTGGAGTTTAACTCCACAATAAAAATCTTTTTGGGGAATTTAACTCCACATTAAATCTTTTTAGGAGTTTAACTCCATTTAAAATTCTTTGGAGTTTAACTCCACAATAAAAATCTTTTTGGAGTTGAACTCCACAATAAACTTCTTTTGGAGTTTAACTCAACAATAAAAATATTTTTGGCGAGTTTAACTCCACATTAAATCTTTTTAGGAGTTTAACTCCATTTAAAATTCTTTTGGAGTTTAACTCCACATTTAAAATTCTTTTGGAGTTTAACTCCACAAAAAAATTCTTTTGAAGTTGAACTCCATGTAAAATAATAATAATAATAAATAAATAAATTTTGGATCCCCCCTCACGTGAGGGGAAGGGAGCTCCCACCAAATGGGAGCTTTTCCCCCCTCAAGCGGGAGCCTCCCCCTCACGTGAAGGAAGGGAGAAGCTCCCACTGAGGCTCCCATTTAGTGGGAGCCTCTTTCCTACCTCACGTGAGTGGGGGGCCTCTTTCTTTCTTTTTTTAATTTCAAAAAAAAAGAAATAAATAAAATTAAATTATAAATAATATTTTTTTAAATGTTTCTTTAATTATTTTTTTATATAAAAATATATATATCCTTTTTTTACAAATGGAACAAAAAAAATGAACACGTCTCCATTATTATATATATAAAAAACACACACCAATACTTCTCATTAAGTTCGCATGATCAGTTTTACCCATCAATCGGAAGTTCTCTCGCTCCAAAAATGAGAGGTAATTAACGGCAGCTTAGTCCGCGGCTGCCGGATATTCAAATCCCACAATCAATAAACCCCGGCTTGCCCTAGACAGGGGGAATCCGTACATGCCTAACAAGTGACGCGTATTCCCATCTCAATGGGGTGACGAAAAACACCCTACAATGTTCCCTTATTAATTAAATACAATAAGGCAGGGTCTCACGTGCTCCCCACGTGAGCACCAGGGCCGGTCACTTATAGAATTAAATCCTATAGTGGCGCCTCACATGAAGCTCACATGAGCGCCGACGTGCAAAGCACATGTTGCCTGATTTCGTAAGAATTAAATTCTTATGCAGCGCCCACGTGCATAGCACGTGAGCTTCTGCGCCCAAATTAAAGAGAGTAGAATTAAATTCTGTTAGTTATATATATGCCCTAGAGGCCATTATTGTATATATAATGTATATTATAGTGGATGCTTGGATATATATAGAGAGGAATTTCTTGCTCAACATGATAGTATGCTATTTGGTTGCTTTTTGTCTTAACATGTAGACTTGTATTGTGATACTGTCTTGCTCTCACATGTTGAAAGCCCTTAGGATGTGTACTTGATTACCAGGACTATGATGGAGATCATACTAGTGGGGCTAGAGTAGTCCATATGTTCATCATTTAATAGTTCCTAGTCATGGGTGTATCGAGACAGGGCATCGATATTCCAGAGTAGACTAGCGTATACGCTTCTTAACCCATATGAACACCAATGGATGATCCCACATCCATTGGTGTTTGACATCAAAGATGGTATACCGGTGCTCAGTGGAGACTGGATACACTAAACGGACTCACCGAGAACTCCTAGATTGTATTATACCTAGCGTCAGATAGCAGTTCTCTGGTGACACTGGTACAGGTTAGTCTGTTGACCCGAGATCGTCATAGAGCCTTGTGTGATTCCCGTGCTTTGATTTCCACCTTACCACGTTCAAGATAACGTGCACAATGGTGGTTTTTGGGTATAGTCCCGAGTCACATGGAGGCAATGAGCGATAGGAGGGGATTCTTCTCTCCTGGTATTGGGGGTTGATGTTGCGCTGTGCTCGATTGGCTATAACAGGAAGTCCCTGGCCAGGGCCGATACAAAGATTTACTGGTAAGTGTTATCAGTAGTTTTTCGACCCGTTATAAGCCTCACATCAACACGACCTATCGGTTACCGGGGTCTGACGTTTACCACCCCTAGATTAGATATGCGACATATCAGACGAAGAGACTGGACTGTAAGGTAGTGTTACTGACAGGCTTTACAGGAGTATGAGCAGGCTTGCTTGTTGATCTTCTGATCGCTCAATACCCGGGTAGCCGTTACATCCAGTTAGTACTGCTGACGGCTTCTGTGTGACTGATATGATCATCACCTACAGCCGGCGTATTGACGAGTCTTTAGAGTCCTACACAGAGGTTTCCTGGCTCAGGCGAAACGAAGTAGGAGCACATATGTGATATGTGCGGGACCGAGATTAATACGTGTATGTGATACTGTATTCTATTCCCGCTGTTTACCGCAAAAAACAAAGACGAAACCACATAGGTCGTCTTGCCTGAATTTAGGGGCAGATGCTATTTGGTTTTATTTGCCTACATCTCAGAAGATGCCAAGTTAATTTATGGCGCCGTGTATTGGAGGTTTAGACGGATGCGGCCGTTGTAGCAGACTTCGTTAGATTCCCCCTCATTGTGAGGGTTTTTTTTATTATGGGGACGCTCTTCCCTGCAGGTGCAATCCCCTGCAGTTAATTACGTTACCGCGTAACGATAACCACTTTCTCCTGCTCCAGAAGATCACTTCGTGTCGTGTGTGTTTGTTTTATTTTTGGTTGCCCGTAGATTGTATACGGAGACTAATTTGTGTTGTCGTCCGTAGGGCATTGATTAGTCCAAATCCGTATTTTCTTAGATTTAGGTTTGGTCTTATTTAAGGATCGTTAACCTTGTTTGAGATTAAGATTGACTTAAATATTTGTTAAGAATACGTTAATCCGATGTTGGACTAAGATCTACTTAACGGGGGTTCGGGATCATTTTTGATCCAACGAAAGAGCATTTGGTCTCTATTTTTTAGTTTAAGGACGTTATGGTCCATAGCTAGTTTAAGGACATTACGGTCCATAGCTAGTTTAAGGACATTACAGTCCATATTGGGATGTGTCTGTCCATTTGAGAGTACACTAAAGAGTTGTTGGTTATCGGGACGCACCACCTCTCTGAAGACGCTGAAGAATTATAACAACATTTATCAGAGGTGTGAGGAGATGTACCATTGAACCGATGTTATCAATAGTCGTGTTTGGGACTAAGACCAATTTGGAAAGATTGTGAACACATGGGCTCGGTTAATCTGAATTAGAGACTTTTGGTCAACTTGGACTCAGCCCACTCAGTCTTTGAATAAAGTGTTAAACACTTATTTGGGCTCGGTCCCTTTTCTGTGCAATAATGCTGAGCATTGATATAGGCTCTGACGCTCACCCTCTTTTTTTTATATTTTATGGAGTGTTAAACACTCTTTATGGCGCCCACGTTCGGAATATGTGAGGCGCTTTGCGCTGAGCGCCAACCACTGAGTGCTAGGCACTACTTGTTGAGCAGCACCCACGTAAGGGGCACGTGAGGTGCTTGGCGCTGGGCGCCAACCACTGAGTGCTAAGCACTCTTTATTAAGAAACTCCCATGTGAGGGGCACGTGAGGCGCTTGGCGCTAGGTGCTAAGCACTCTTTATTAAGCAGCGCCCACGTGAGGGGCACATGAGGCGCTTGGCGTTGGGCACCAACCACTAAGTACTAAGCACTCTTTATTAAGCAGCGCCCACGTGAGGGGCATGCGAGGTAATCGGCGTTGTTTCTTTATTTGTACATTTTTCTAAAGAGTTCGATTCTTTGTTCTCCCCTGGATCATCAATCTCCAAGAACAAATTCATCCCCATGAGAATTAAATTCTTATTTGTGGGAAACTTGTCTCATGGGTCTCAGATCCAGGGAAAGAATTATGCTCTTTTATGAGGGTTAAACCCTTGGGTATGCAGATGAGATACTATGATCTCTATTTACCTTGAAGAAAGTTCTTCTTCCTTCTTATCTCTTAAATCACCTTTTTGCTTGCTTTTCTTTTTGAACTTGAAGTTTATAGGGGGTTCCTCTGTACCAGACTTGAAGTCTTGGGGCCTTTATATAGTGGAGGCAAGTTTGCTGATTTAGTTAAAGAAATCTCTTATTAAGAGATCCTTAATTGATTTGGGGATTTTATCCACCGTCGGATCTTTGATCCAAGGACTTCTGTTTTACAGAAGATATTTTTCTTGTTTTTAACAAGATTGGGAAAATATTTTCCATACAGAGCTTAATCTATAATTGGGTGATTTTTAATCACTATTGGATCTTTAATCCAACGGTGCTCTGTTTTACAGAGCGTAATCTTTCTTGTTTAGAAATATTGGGAAAATATTTTCCCATACAGAGCTTATTCTGTAGCTTGGTGGTTTTTAATCACCCTTGGATTTTTAATCCAACGGTGCACTGTTTTACAGAGAGGAATCTTTCTTGTTCAGGAAGATTTGATGAATATTCCCTCAATCAGAATTTAATTCTGTGTTTTGATGATTTATCATCTCTGTTGGATCTTTGATCCAACGGCATAAAACTTTTAGTTCTGGTGCCGGCGCTCTCGTGCAAAGCACGTGAGGCGCTGCCTCAGAGTTTTTAACTCTTGGCGCCGGCGCTCTCATGCAAGGCACGTGAGGCGCTGCCTCAGAGTTTTTTAACTCTTGGCGTTGGCGCCCTCATGCAAGGAATGTGAGGCGCTGCCTCTTTTTAAATTTTGAATAGAGCCTTGCTCTTCTATTATTGGGGGGAAACAAATTCCCCCCCCCCCTTGTGCTTATGTGGCTTACACGTGGGTGCAGCGATGGTATCTTTTCCGCCGTTGGATTTTCTTGGAAGTTGGATCGGCTTCCCCTGCCTATAAATTGGGCCTTTGGCCCTTGAGATGAATGTTGTTCATCTTCTTTTGTTCTTCTTTCTTCTGAGAATTTAATTCTCCTTTCAGAGCTTAGATCTCTGTCTAAAGAAATCTCTTCTTAGAGTTAGAACTCTGCCCACAAATTTGGTAAGGATTATAATCGAACCCCTTGACAGAGCTTTGCTCTTCTGAGATTGTAGATCTTAAGATGTATTTTAGGGTTTCTTTATCCCGTTAATTAGAACACTGTTCATCTTTCATGAAGAACTCTTAAGAGTTTGTTTTGTAGATCTTAAAGATCTTAAGGTTTTACTCTGTAAAATGCTTTGCTTTTGAAGGTTCTGGTAAATTATACCATTGTTTTTACAGAGCATAACTCTTTAGAATTTTTTGGGGAATTTTTATTCCGCTCTTAATTACATTTGACAGATATGATTTCTGTTTGCAGAGCGCTGCTCTCGAGGGAGTTCAACTCCTTGGCTCAATGAGTATCTCATTAAATGAGAATCCTTTTAGAATTCCCTCCTTAATGAGTGACTGTCTCATCAATGATGAGCCGTCACTTTGATTTTATGGGTCCCTCTTGGTCCCTTTCTCCTACATTGCAGTGTGGCACAATTTTAAAGTACCAAGTGTCAGGATTCGGATTATAGCGTCGACAACTAACCCTCGCCTTTTTTTCGTGCAAGTACTATGGCTTTTGATTATTCCTTTCCTTTTGTTCGTTCAGAGAGCGCCTTCGCTGATACGCCCGTGGATCGGGAAGTCTTCGCGCTCATTAAAGATCATGACCCGGAGCAGAAATCTCTTCATCTATGGGGGTCATGGTATAATCAAATCATCCAGGGTCGGCGTAGTTTTTCTTATGCGGTACCCTCAGAGCCCATTTCAGCGATTCACTACGTCGACTCGCCTCAGGTGAATTACGCCGTAGAGAAGGTCAACTGGACCTCAGAGGGTCGCCTTCAGCCTTCTATGGCCCAATAACTGTACAACCGCCGATGGCTTTGGATATTTTAGGGCGACGCATATTTCAAGGCAAGTCGGGCCCTTGGGGACAAGTATACATGATTGGCTTGACTCCTCGCCATTCAGTCGGATATCTGCAGTGGGCTCGATACATCTTGTCAGCCAAGAAATCACTGCTGCTGAAGCTCGGGTTGTGCCCCGCAATTTATGCGTCTCTTTTCCAGTATTCCACGCCCCCTGTATGGTGGTTCAAAGCTTTCTTAGAATAATGGAACATTCCGACTCACACCTTTCTTCTATCAGATCGGGAAGTTTCAATCTCCTCGGAGGAGTTCGCGAAGATCCCCGGCTTACCCATCAGAGGAGAACATTACAAGGAGATACATCCCCATGACGAGTACATCTTCGCCACCAAATCAGTGGTGATAGGCCTTACCCCGGAGAATGCCATTCAACATCGATTCCCGAGCCTGATCAAGGTGTTGAACATTTACAAGAGTCTATTTCTAGAGTCTGGAGGGCATGGAACCAGCTTTACAGACTTCATTACTCGCTTTCTTCGCCAAGAAGTCTTATCAAAATAAGCTGCGAAATTCACCAATCTTGACGACCCGTTTGGTTTTAGTTTGGATAACCAGCCGACGGTAGAAGCAGATTTAAGAAGCTTCTTCATTCCGGACACCCCGGTTGTTCCTTTCGCAGAGCTTGCTGCTTCAGACGTCGATAAAGAGATGTTCTTCCTGGGGTTTATTGGCTTGTGGTTGAACTGGGTTCGTACTTTCGATGCATCCTCTTTATATGAGGTCGTCAGTCTTTTACCTAGCCCACCGCATGGTTGCGGGGACGCGTGTGGCCGTTGGGATTGAGGAGCTGGCTCATCTATACCACGGCCTGAGCTCAGCAGCGGATACTACTCAACCTGGAGTAAAACCTGTACATCTTCTGCTGCACTACTTTACGTCCTAAGTCGAAATGCATGTGCTTGGTGCTTTCGGAGTCCACAAACGGCCTCGCTTCTATAACAGCTATAACTTTCTTCGGGTCATGTTTCTAGTTGATGCTTCCGCATTAGATCCGTCACAGCGAGAGGCTCGACGTTTGTTCCTTCGCCCGTATGGTCTGGGATAGTATGACTTTTGCCGACAGAGTCTTAACTATCGGCAAAGAATATACCAAGGCAATGGAACCACTACATGATACTTTCAAAGACGGGGCTCCTACGTTGAAGGTTCGGGAGATCCTGCATTTATATTCGATCAGGCCAGCCTTTCTAGTGTTCAGGCAAGGCGCCTCGGTATTGTTCACGAGGTATAACCCGCACCGTTTTGCTCAACAGTCGGGTTATGATCAGGGAGTTGATTGAGAGGACTTTTGCGTATGCATTTTAAAATCAAAGTGAAGAATATACCGCAATCAATAACGGTGTCGTTTGGTAGCTATCCGGTTGAGTACGGGTCGGTCCACTGGGAAAATGTGTTCTTTTCTTTATGCTCTTACGAGTTAAGTCCTATTTTAGGTAAGTTTTGATTTTTATAAAAACTAAGATTGAATTTAATTCGATTTAAATCCTTGCTAGGGTTAGGATTAGGTTAGTTTGGAAAGAGAATTCTACTCACTGCTTCCTTTGCCCTAATTAAGAACTTCGGTGTTAGGGTAATAGTTAACAAAGGGGATTAACACGATTAGGAAGAAACATAGTTTCTTCCTTTTGGTCCTTATCCATCATTTCTTAACTCTTAGCCCTAACATCTATGTGAATCAACCACAACCGGTCTAACTAGGGAATCACCGCTATCTCGTGGGATAGGGTGCCGTAGTGAGCGGTGTGTGTTTGATTAACATAGAGTCCTAATTTAAATTATTATACGGGCAAGAAAGGAGTGAGATATTTACATCTCTCAAACCTACCCTAAACCTAACCCAAACAAGTGAGGAACTACTCACTCATTAAGTATTAACAATGGAATTCATTTTTATAAATTTTTCTTTTTTTATTAACTAATGAACTTGCAGATAAATAAAGACAGGATAAAAAAATGCAGAGAAATAAATATGCAATTAAGAAGAACACAAGATAAAAAAAAATAACTTACTTTATTGATGCACTCTTGACGATTACAAAGGAATTGAAATTTAATCTAGAATTAAAAAGAGGCATGCCCCAAAAGAGGTTGTAGGCTTTCCTATTTATAGATAGGAGAAACCCTAGGGTTTACATCTGATCCACATTTAAAATTACAAGACTACCATAAGAAAGTCGGGTCAAAGCACCGACACCCACCGACACATGCACCGACACGTGCACAGCACGGCTGCGGATCCGCGACCATCTTGGGGGATCTCTGTCTCATCTTTCCAGGGTTGCTTCATGTTGCCTTTTTCTTCTATTTTCTTCGCTTGGTTCTTCAGACACTTTTCTACTTTCTTCCAGATTTCCAATAGTGCAGAATTTGTGGACTTTTACCGTTAGCTTCGCGTTGAAGTCTTGAATCTTGTGTTGCCCCCGTACTTTGTGCAATCGAACTATTCATTGATCTTCATTTGTTCCTTAAACTGCAGGCGGCATCATACAGATTCATCTATTTGTTGGTCGTAGTCTCACATTTGTAGCGTCTTTTCACCATTTTCACTGTATTGTTCTGAGAACCTGTAACCTGCAACTATTTAGCAGACATGGATTAAAAGCGCCTATTTATTTGCAATATGATTAAGAATGGGGAATAAAATAATGCAAAATTCTGATATGAACAGGAGTCCCGCTCGAGGCTTTCTTAGCTGAGCAGGTCGCTACGGAAGAGGGTATCCGCAGCGCGCTGCACCACTTTATGCGGCTAAATACGGGGTCTAGTTTTCTCATCAGCGAGCCAAGCAACGTGCCGAAGCTTCGAATGCCTACGTGGTATGGTATCAGCATGCGACAGGTGCTGTTATCAGGGTAGAGAGGAAGCTATTACTTGATCACAAGGATGTTATCCTAGCTGGTAATCCAGCAGTTCCTTTGAAGCGATGGACCACCGTTCGTCCTTCCTTAATAGAAACTGCTACGGTTGTGGTCCCGCGCGCTTTCCCTGAGAAGCCTCTACCCCGTGTTCCTGTAGAAATGGTAGCTGTAGCGTCCTTGGAGTCTGGTGTTGGTGTGGAAATCGGGACCAGCCGCCCAAAATGCCCATTAAGCGCAAGCTCTTGTCATCGGCCGCTGGCGCTCGCTCGCAAAAGAAGAAGAATTCGTTGTTTTCTGTTGACGTCATATTTGGCCAGGAGCCACATGCTCCTTACAGCGAGGGTTTGTGCGAGTCTGGAACCAATGAGGGTTTATTCATCGTGCCTGCGGATGATACTGATCTCCAGGCTTCCCTTGTGGCTTCCGAGCGACTAGCTCGCGCAGAAGCGGCGCTGATTACTATCGCGAAATCTGGTATACTTTCAGTATGTTCTTTCGCGGTTATCTCTTTTCTCTTTGTTATGTTTGTATTGATGCTTTCTTTTTCCACAGGTATTTCTGCCGAAGAGGCTCTCGCGGCTTCCCACCGGACATTCGAAGAGGAAGAGAGGCTCCGCGCTTCTTTGGGCCTTGGTAAAATTCAGTTCATTATGCTTTTATTCTTTATTTTTTTATTCCTGCTCTGACCCTTTCTTTCATCTTGTTGCAGGGACTACCTTGACTTGGGTTATTCCAAGTGCAGTGCCGATCCCGAGCAGTGATGCGGCAAAACTTCCAGACCCAGCTATTATGGCCCCAGCTCTCCCAACGTCCCCGTGGGAGGCTTTGCTGAAGCAGCTGATGATGGACGCCGTAACGGCTCCAGGGGTAGAGCTTGGTTTTGACGACAACGTCCCCTTGTCAGAGGTCTTGAGGAGATCATTTCTCACTGCTCAGACCGAAATGAAGTTTAATGTTGGTTTGGCCGTAGGTACATGCTCAAGCAGCATTTCGCTTGCTGATACTCCTTCGGCGGATGTTCTCTTTGCCTTATCTACCGCCCGTAGACAGGTTGCATGCGCAGCTCGAGAAGAAACTGTAAAGCTGCTCTAAGGTAACGTAACACCTAGTCTTTTACTAGAACTTGATCTTCGAATTTTGACATATGCATTTTCTGCAGGGCCAAGTCTTGGCGATGGGATGACGGTTGAAACTCTGGCGGTTACAGTGCCCAAAGTTGCTACCCTTTCTCTGGAATCTGGGACTGTCCAGACCGCTTCCCTTTCTCCCTGTAGCTCTTTGGTATCAGCGGGCGTCGCAAGCATCACGACGGCCCTCGTTGAGTCAGGGGATGAAGCTATGGGCGCGGAATCTACTCCTCTAAGAGAGAGCGAAGAAACCGTTACACCCGGTGACGCCTCCGTCATGGTTTCGGTCCATGATTTATTAGGTGGTCGCTGGGTCGCTATTTTCAAGTTTTTCATTCCCGGTCAGCCCTTCTAATGATATTTTGTTTGTCTTGAGTACAGGCGCGGTGAATCCCGAGGCTGTGCCATCTGAAGAAGTGTCACTAGCCCCTGGTGTGACGGTCGCCGTCCCTTCGCCTTCTCCTGTGCCCTCTTAAATATTGGAAGGTATGGGTTTGCGACTTATCTGTTTTACTGTGGGTACCATCCTTCTTGTATTGACAGTATATTGCCGCAATTCTGCAGGAGTCCTTTTCGACCATCTATACCAGGTGTTGAACCCGCATTTCTCCTTCCAGTCGGAAGTCATTCCGCCTCCTGGTATTGGTTAGTATATTCCTCAACTGACGTCTCTTCCTTTATTTTAGACATGTTATTGCTAATTCTTCTTCATATTGGATATAGCGTTATGGGTCGAGGGAGGGGGTGAAAGAACAATCGTGCCTCCGACGCTCCCCGTCCTGCCGCCTATCACAGCTGGTATAATAAACTTCATCAATCATATGTTTCTTTCATTTCCTGAGTCAGCATTTGACCGTAATTCATTTTGCAGCAATTGCACTGGCTCACATTCCCTTCGAGTCCCGCATTCCGATGCCCGCAGGGCCCTTTTCCAAACTCATATCTTCTAGGGGCGCCGCAAACAGCCGTCGAATACTGAGCGAATTCGTCGAAGATCTTGACCCCAAGGCCCTTACATCAGCTGCAGATTTTACTGTCGAAGTTAACCCAATGCTAGCGACACTTGTGAACTTCCATGATGAAGATCTTGTCGAATCTTGGGTTGATTACTGCAGAAAGTTTGAGGCATGCCTGCACGAGATTGAGCTCCATCGTCCAGCTCCTGAAGTATTAAATTCGAACTCTCAACGGGCTGCTTGGATCGAGCGTAGTGTTCCTTTCATTCACCATTTTGTACAAGAGGTGATCTTGAGACGAAAGGAACATGAGGTAGCTTCCAGAGAATCCGTCCGACTGCGCGCCCAGATTGAAGCGAATGCTGCACAGCTAAAAGCTATTTTTGACAGTCTCCAGAGATGTATGCGAAGTATAGTACTTTATTTTTTTCTTTAATTTAATGCCCATTGGTGTTCCAAAAGTGCTCTTGGGTGGAGTGGGCCATTATTCGCCAGGATGGGTTGACGCTGAGGCGGACGCTTGACTTCGCCGAACGGGTCATGCAAGACCGTGAAGCTACCACGCTATAAGCCGATGGGAAGCTTTCGTCCTGTTTACGGCAACGGGCTCAAGTGGAAGCAGAGTTGGTCGCGGTAGCTGATCACGAGAAAAGATTGAGAGGAACGTGTGAGCGGCTTGCTGATTTGTTGAAGACGCATCATCCTCAATAACCGTCTTTGTACCCTCCCTTTTTTACTGTAACTTGCGGTTTATGAATAACATGTATTCATTTTGATTCCTTTGTGAAATGTATCCTGTATTCACATGAATTCATGAATAAAATACATCCTTCGTTTTATATGGGCGTGTACCTTTTAGCAAATGCGTCTTGTAGATAGTCTAGCTTGATCTCTTTGCAGGGCAGCGATGGCTTAGAAGACAGATTCAGATCTGCCGCCTAAGACTTTTCAACTTTACGAGCCGTGAGGATCTCATAAAGACTTTTCTCCCTACGAGTTGAGAGGATCCCGTAGGTGTCTTTTCTCCTTAGGAGTCGTGAGGACTCCTAAGTGCGTTTTCTCTTGAGAGTCGTAAGGATCTCAAAAGAGAATTTTTCCCGCTTACAAGTCGAGAGGACTCATAAGTGGTTGTTTCCCTCCTTGTCGAGATTCGACTTTGGAGAGTGTGGCCGTGAATAGTATGCAATAGTCCATCTTGGACCGACTTGCAGGGCCCCGGTGCTTAGGAAATAGGTCCTTATCCCCATTGCCTAAGGCTTTTCCCTACGAGTCGAGACGAATCGAGAAGTTCTCGCAAGGACACTAATTTCCTCAAGAGTCGAGACGAATCGATAAGTTAAGGGTTTCCTAACGTCACAGTTAACTCCTGCTAATAGAAGTCTGTTAGGGTCTGTGGTACTAGGGTTTTTTACCCATCGTACCGTCAGGTTGGCCGATATATTCCCCGATATGCAATCTTGCTGTTTGGGTAGCCCCGCGACTGTCGTGTCTCTGATCCCTTCAGGGGCTGGACAAGACGTCTTCAAGTAATCTTACAGGTAATATTACCTTCGAAAGAGCGAGCGTTAGGGATATTCCATGTCGCTTTTTCCTTGAGATTAGGCTCAGTTTGGGAGCCCCGATGAGTCATAACCACTCCGCGCTAGAGTGGGATGATCTCCGATAGTCTTTTCAGGTCTCATTTGAGTTGCCGTCAAGACCCTGAAGAGAGGGGTTTTCCTTGGCTTCGTTTGTTGACATTGTGTCTGCAATATTGCGATGAATGTCGAGGTTGTCTCTGGGTTATCTGTGAACCGCCGAGATTTGGAAGTAGGGGACTTTGCCATGGCTCCATTTGTTGATGTCACGTCTGTATCCTGCTGGAGGGAGGAAGAACGCTGTTCGTTGGTCTCTAGGCTATGGATGCCGCCGTTGAGACTTGGAACTAGAGACTTTACCATGGTTCCGGGGTAATCTCTAGGCTGTGGATGCCGCCGTCGAGACTTGGAACTGGGGACTTTGCCATGGTTCCGGGGTAGTCTCTAGGCTGTCTATGAACCGTCGAGATTTGGAACTAGGGGACTTTGCCGTGGCTCCGTTTTGCTGATATCGTATCTGCTTCTGGTTGGAACGAGAAGGAACACCGTTGTTGATTTCTAAGCTGTAGATGTAGCCATCAAGATCTAGCTTCTTTGACGAAGCCTAGTGGGACGATATGGTTCCCTTTCTGTTTGTGCCCATGGATTATATACAGGGGTTAATGTAATCTCACCTGCACGGCAGAAATTCCATTTCATTTTTTATTTCTTTCCATGATACTCCATCATTTCAGCTTTTTATATCGCGAAAGTCACGATTTCCCAATCATTTCAGCTATTTTTTAGCGGTGCCCAATCATTTCGGCTATTTTTCTTTTTCTTTACTCGCTGCTTTTTATTGCGAGTTGCCCAATCATTTCGGCTATTTCACATGCATTTTTGGCTCGCTGATTTTTTGCTGCGAGTATGGAACTCAAGACCCAATACCAATCTTAGCATCAATATCGCTGCGACTAGGATATTGCCAGGAGAGAATCATCATTTGCCGTGAAAGGACTTGGAAATTGAAACCGATTTAGGCATCAGCATCGCTACCACTGGGACATTGCTAGGAGCAAATCATCATTTACCTTTGTCGGTTTTTACAAAAGTGGCTTAGCAAACAGGGTTAGAATCCTGTCGACTAAGGCTTTTGACTTCATGAGCCGTAAGGATCTCATAAAGATGTTTCTCCCTACGAGTCGTGAGGATCTCGTAGGTGTGTTTTCTCTTTAGGAGTCGTGAGGATTCCTAAGTGTATGTTCTCTTATTAGTCGTAAGGATATTACAAGAGTGTTTTCTCCTTATAAGTCGAGAGGACTTACAAGTGTCGTTCACCATATGATGACACTCCTTGTCATTGGTGGGACTTGGTGAGGGAACATTTATTTGTGTCCGTGGATTGTATGCAAGGATCTATATTGACTGCTTGTAGGGTAACTTGAGGAATATGATGGCTTAAAAACATGTTCAGATCCCTGTATCTTAAGGCTTTCAAATCCTATGAGCCGTGAGGGTCTCATAGAGGGGATTCTCCTTATGAGTCGTGCGGATCTCGTAGGTATAATTTCTCCCTAGGAATCGAGAGGATCCCTAAGTGTATTTCTCCCTTGTGAGTCGTAAGGATCTCACGCAGGTATTTTCTCCTTACAAGGTCGAGAGGACCTTGCAAGTGTGCATGATTTTAACGAGATTGTGCCCTTTTGGGTTTTCACAAACTCGCCGGTAGTCCTGCTCTTTTTACTCAGGACGCCCTTTCGGGTTTTCATCCGTGCCCATTTCGTTTGTGGACGTACCGTTTTTTTTACATCACGAGATTGCGCCCTTTCAGGTTTTCACAAGCTCGTTGGTAGCTCTGCTGTTTTTACTCATGGCGTCCTTTTGGGTTTTCATCCGTGCCTCTTTTGCTTGTGGACGCACCACATTTTTTTTAACTCCTCCATTTGCCAATGGCACTCAGGGGGAATTTCGCCACCGGGGCAGCTGTTGCAATTCTCGCCGCTGGGACTTGTGGACCTGGATTCCACTGTCGCCGTGATTGAGGCAGCGTATTTAGTTTAGGGACATCACGGTCCATTGTTAGTTTAAGGACATCTCGGTCCATCGTTAGTTTAAGGACATCTCGGTCCATATCTAGTTTAAGGATGTTGCGGTCCATAGCTAGTTTAAGGACGTTGCGATCTTTTGTTAGTTTAAGGACATTACGGTCCATAGCTAGTTTAAAGACATCTCGGTCCGTTGTATTTCGAGGTGAGGTTTCGCTGGATACTACTTATAGAGTTTGGACTCAGGGAGATAGCGAGCGGACACGAGCGTCGTCATCCATCACTAACCTGAGCCGTGACTTGTCAAGCTTAGTATTTCTTAAGGAACCGGACGTTTATTGGCCGGAAGGGTCATTTTCCATGCATATCCATGAGCAAATAGGCCCCACCTTGGTAGACCTTGTCTATGATGTACGGGCCCTCATAGTTCGGCTCGAATTTCCCCCGTTTGGCACGGTTGGGGATCATAGGTCTTTTTACGACTAGCACGAGTTCGCCTTGGCAGAACGTTCTCGTCCTAGTCAGTCTTTCGTATGAGCGCGTCATCCTCGCTTTGTAAGCTTCCAGGTTTTGCTGCGCCATAAGACGAGTTTCATCAAGGGCATCGAGCTCCTCAAGCCGAAGATGGGCATTCTCTTCATCCGTGAGTTCGTGCCGAACTGCCACTCGTAGAGAGGATAGCTCTATCTCTAAGGGAAGTACCGCTTCCATACAGAATACTAACGTAAATGGCATTGTGTTCGTGGCCGTCTTGAACGTATTCCGATAGGCCCAGAGAGCTTCATGCAATCTCTCGTGCGAGTCCTTTTTATTTCTGGACACCGTTTTCTTTATGAACTTTGTCAAGGTCCTATTGAAAGCTTCAGCTAAACCGTTAACTCGAGGATTATAAACTAAAGAATATCTCCAATCTATTTTATGATGCTCGGAAAAACGACTGATTTTATGGCTTCTGTAGGCTGGCCCGTTATCCGAGATGATCCGCCGCGGAGTGCCGAACTGGTAGATGACATGTGTCCTGAAGAAATGGAGGATTTTCTTCGTCTTCACTTCCCTTAACGGTATTGCTTCTGCCCATTTAGAGAATTAATCGGTTGTTTCTAGTATGAACCGATGTCCCTTGGATGATGCTGGCTCGATGGGCCCGATTATATCGGTTCCCCACATTTCGAATGGCCAGCTAGCTAATGTTGGGTGTAGCGGATTCGGATGCTGGTGGATGAATTCCTCGTGAATTTGGCACGAGTGGCACTACTTCGCATATTCAAGGCAATCTTGAATCATCATGGGCTAATGTAACCCATTCTTTTGATCTTCAGCTTCATCTTTGGCCCAACTTGATGGGAACCGCAGAGTCCGTCATGAGTTTCTTCAATGACCCTTCTTGCTTCTTCTTATCCCAGGTGTTAGTTATATGTATGCCCTAGAGGCCATTACTGTACATTGGATGTATATTGTAGTGGATGCTGGGACATATATAGGTAGGACTTTCTTGCTCGACATGATAGTACGCTATCTGGTTGCTCTTTATCTTAACATGTATACTTTCTGTCTCTCTGTTACATGTTGATAAAGCCCTTAGGATGTATACTCGACTTCCAGGACTGTGATGCAGACAATACTAGTGGGGGCCTGGGTAGTCCATGAGTACATCCTTCAATGTTCCTAGTCGTGGGAATATCGAGACGGGGCATCGATATTCCAGAGTAGACTAGCGTATATCTTCTCGACCCATGTCATGGGCGGTGGATGATCCCATATCCATTGGGGTTTGACATCAGAGATGGTATGCGGGTGCTCAGTGGAGACTGGGTACACTGAACGGACTCGCCGAGAACTCCCAGATGGTATTATACCTCACGTCAGATTGCAGTTCTCTGGTGACACTGGTACAGCTTAGTCTGTTGACCCGAGATCGTCATAGAGTCTTGTGTGTCTCCCACTGTGCTTTGATTTCCACCCTACCACGGCTCTACTGAGTCATGCAAACAGGTGGTTTTTGGGTACAGTCCCGATTCACATGGAGGCAATGAGCGATAGGAGGGGATTCGTCTCTCCCGGTATTGGGGGTTGATGTTGCGCTATGCACGACTGGCCATAACTGGAAATCCCTGGCCAGGGTTGTAGTGATCTACTGGTAAGTGTTATCAATAGTTTCACGAATGTTATGGACCTCACGTCGGCATGACTTATCGAGCTATTGGGGTCTGACGTTTACCACCCCTAGACGAGATATGCTACATATCAGACGAACAGACCGGACTGTACGGTAAGTGTTACTGGTTGGATTCACAGGAGTGTGAGCGAGCTTGCTCGTCGATCTTCTGATCGCTCAATACCCGGGTGGCCGTTATGTTTAGCAGACCGCTTACGGCTTGTGGGTGTTTGATATGATCATCACCTGCTGCCGGCGTATTGACGAGTCTTTAGAGTCCTACACAGAGGTTTCCTGGCTCAAGCGAAATGAAATAGGAGCGTATATGAGATATGTGCGGGACCGAGAATAATGCGTGTATGTGATACCGTATTCTATTCTCGCGATGAATGTATTGAATAGTTGTATGCGATATAACCTAGTTATCAGATCGAAGATTGATTCGATAAGTCGATACATTGAATATTAGTCGGTTATATGCGATATGACCGGATCATTAAATCAAGTATTGATTTAATGATTTAATGCATAATTATATATTTGATATATTACTTTGCATTAACTAGTATTGGTTCACTTTAAATGGATTTTCTCACTTGAAATGCACAAGTTGTATATGTGATATATTTTTGTGCACTTGTTTGTATCATGTGTGATGATACATGCAAACTTGGGTTTTTGTAAGACTTAAACCATGTTTAGTGAATGGTTAGGGTTTCATTTCACTTATTTATTTATCTATTTAGTTTGGTTAAAAAGGAAAAGAAAAACTAAATGGTTGCTTTCATACTAGAAGGTTCTTGATGCTTCATGCATCTTTGACTAAAGTGACCATTTTGTCTTCATCTCCTAAACGTAACCATTCAACTAAACCCTAGTTAATTCTCTACACTAAACCATGGTTGCAAATATGATAAGTATCATTTTATTTTCTATTTTTTATTCTTATCATATTCTTTTTCTTCTTCTTCAACAAAGAAGAAAGCTTGCAACCATTAATGGCAACATGAGAAAAAGAGTGAGAAATCCAATTCTAAAGTGAACCCACTTCCTATTTCTTCATCTTCTACCACTTGCCAAGTAGTATAGGGTGTTTTCTTCACAAGTTTCATGACTTGGTGAAGTTAGAGCTTGATCTTGGGTTGCCTCGACGTAGATCATCTTCGGCATCGAAGTCAACGACCTAGCCCGATCATTTCTTCGACGAAACCATCGCCAGAGTCCGGGATCCGATGATCGCAGCGGAAAGTCGTCAACGTGGAGCTAAGGAAGTGGAGGACTAGATCTACAAAGGTTGTAGTCACTTTCCTTTAGCAATAAAGTTGTTTACTTGCTTGCATCGCCTTATCATCTAGTTAACGATCCGTATTAGGGTTTGTAGGCACATGAAAAAATTTGAATAGGGCATGTTTGATCTGTTGTGAGACCTTATTAGTGTGCCTAGGAACCCTACAGTGGTATCAGAGCCTAGATAGAGCCTTAGGCGATGCGTAGATGGAGTTAGAAGTCCGATCGAACCAAAACCCTAATGCAAAATTGCTCTCTGTACATTTTTTGAAAGCGGGGATTTTTTCGAATTAAAAATATGCAAAAAATCAGCAGGAGTTTCTAAGAATTACTGTGAAGCCCGTACTCCTGATTCCATAAAAGCGTGGCAGAACCGCGGCATTAGCATGGCTAATGCGGCGGTTCCGCGGCCATTTAGTCTCCTCATTCATTTAATTTTACACAGTAATTCCTATTTTGTAGTGCTAGTTTTCCTGGGAATTTTTAATCTGAACTCAAGAGTTGAGTTTTCTGGGTTGTATTGGGAGTTCGGAGATTCGATCGGACTGTCTAATTTTGTCTGTGTTTTTTCCGGGTAATTTTAGAATATGTTAAAAGTTTGACCGGATATAAATACCCACTTTTTCCCCTGCCGGGAAATTTCCAATTGTTGGACTTTTCCGTAGTTTAATGACGTTCTAAGTAGTGCAAGTAACGCGATGGTCCCCCTAGAAGACAACAAAACTTAACTCGATTATGTGACCATCTTGAACTGCCCTTTGAACCTTAGGGTTTGGGGCAGTATGGCGTGCCACATGTGAGGCGTTGGCTTGACCCTTCTACGGCTAGACCATTGGTACTGAGGCATGAAGTGAATGTTTTTGAACTTATTTCATGTGTTGAGTTGTTTCGGGAAAACTTGGGTGTTCGATTGTTCGATCGGAAAGTTTAACATTTTCTATTCATCCGGAATGTGATACAACATTTGGAATCCACAAGTAATTATGAGATAACTGAATGAATGTTATAAACATAGCAGTTTAGGCTCACTTGATCGGTTGCCACGGAATTTTGATGTGATCAAAAGTCCGTCGCAATCACGTAGCGCACGCGGATACTCGCCGGGTAAACTTAATAGACAGCCTCACCCCATAGCCCCGACCAAGTGACTGTAGGGGAACCCCATCGCCGAAAGCATCCATTCGGGTGCTCGCAGCAGCGGTGCTCCGCCTTGGTGCACTTCATCGACGGCGTCGGGGGTGCGGCCGCCTACTAAAGTTTGCGACGAGCATTCGATCATGATGTCGGGAATCTTGTTGAATTGCCCGACTTGATATTGAAAAGAGTTTTCGATAATGAGACAAAAATGCGGGGTTTATAATTGTTAGGCATGCGATGCCTAAGGGATTCATTTAATTAGGCATGCGATGTCTAAAGAGTTTGCGGATTCCAACTGTTGTAGTTTTACACTTTCTTTTCTGTGACCGTAAGTGTAATATATGATATCGCCGGTTTCGTTGCTATATGTCAACGACAATTGGGATGCGCATATTTACTTACGTTGATGACATGTGATGTTATGTGTTGCTGGATATGTAATATTGGATTGTCGTGTTTGAATAGCCGGGGGGTTTTATGTGAGACGGGTGTTTTTCATTTTCATTCATATAAAAACTTGTATGTAATATTCTTTTATTGGGGCACTTCCAGGTTGCGGATGATGTCACCATTTGTATATTATTTACTTTTCCGCATTAGGATAGACCCAAGGAGGGGAGCACAAGTAACCGGGTTCTAGGGTCCAGTAGGAGACCATCTCGAGGAGTCGAGTCCGGGTCTCCTAACCCTAGAATTGGTAGGGTTACTTGTCGCTCTCGTAGGGGTCTAGGGGTGTAGGATTGGCTATTCATCACGACCGTGGAATCCGTGTTTTATACTGCCTCGTATTAAAAACACGGACGTCCTAGTATATCTAATATTTCATATGATATTTTCTGCTGCGTTGTCTGTGATGTGATCATGTGATTTGTTCAGATAGATATTATATATAGTATATATGATATATTATATAGACGTTGCTTATGTTTTACACCCGCGCTAGCCCTGCCTCGCTCTGGCGTTAGTTACCTAACCTAACGGTGCAGACGGGACATCGAGGCGAATGCGGATGGCATAAGCATACGTTATATTTATCTGTGATGTTTAGGTGGATTTAAATGATGGGATATTAATTAATGAGATTAATGAAAGAAAATAAACCTAATTGATGTTGTGGAATCGAATTTCAAAATAAAACAGGTAGCTACAGTTCTTGCTTTGCATCGTGGTGTTCATTATAGAACATCCTGCATCTTATTCGATGAGGAAAGGACCGAGATCCCTTCACCGGGAGTGACTCCTTTCGCAATAACTGGCAGATGCTACACACTCGGTTTGTCTTTTGATCGCTTCTATAGTTTTTGCTTTGCACAGTGATATATATGATATATCCCGCACCTCATTCGACGAGGAAAGGGCCGACGATCCCTTCACCGGGAGTGACCCCTTTAGCAAAACTAGAAAAGCCTCAAAAACATTCCATTTAAAAACCATTTGATTTTGCAACGAGATCAAGTTCAAAGCGTTAAAGGTTTTCATAAAAACCATCCGCAGCCCTCCGTCATTTTAGGAAGTAGAGTACTTAGTATTCGTGCTGTGTTTGTTGACCATAGTCAAGGCACAGTGTACGGTAGCTAAGTGATGTCTTCCTACACCGCATATGATGCGATTAGTTAGGACAGTCGCGTGACTTTATTGACCTTAGTTAAGGGTCATGTGGGTGGGTCTAATTAATCACGAAATGACGGGTAGAACTTGACTAGTGCTTATGATTTGTTGACCATAGTTAAGGTACTAAGTACTAGGGGTAAAAACCTTTATCGGGAGTTTCAAGTGTTGAAATTTGCAATGAGATTGCATACCTTCTATGTGATAGTTGGATCCCGGTACCCACTGCGAGTAATTGTTACTCCTGGGAGAGTTTTGCACTTTACAATTAGCCGATCAAGTAGGTGTCTAGAAAGGTGTCAACGGGGTTACGCCTCTGGGAAAACGAGGTTTACTGTAATTAGGTCCGTGCGAAAGCACGGGGAACCTCCCTCAAAGTACCGACACTGGCTTGGCTGAAAGATTGGCGAACTTGTAGAGTGTAATTAATCCCGGCTAGTCTTTCCTTTTAGGGTTTGAAGGAAGATTTGATAAAAACAGTGGGAGCCATCCTGATTAGATAAAATAAATAACCAATCTAATCTTGCAAGAGCGCACGCAGAGTGTTTTCTTCTCTCTCTCTCCCAGTAGCGACCATATCACGCCTTAATCAAGATAATAATATGGATGTATTGACCGAACCCGCTTGTTATACTGAGCTGGGGAACGTTCGTCCCGCTCCAACTTATAATTGTTATAAGACAGAGCAGGAAATAGGGGAATACCAGAATTCCTATGCCGCCCAAACGAAGAAAGTGCATATGATGCATCTCCTTCGGGTGTGTTCATTACAAAGAACTGTTTCTCAGTATCCTCTGCATCCTGGGTATTTGATACCAGATCAGGATCCCAGATATGTAATCTGTTACATAGGGCTACCGAAAGGTAGAAAAACTGAGAACGGGTGATAAGTTTCATGCGACAGAAAACGGGGCAAGTGTTGCAGCTAAGTCTGTTGGTCACTGTCACCCTATATTACCAGTACATTGATTCTGAACAAATGCTATTAGATACCGAACCTGATATACAAAATCATATCAGTCTCTTTATTAGTAAAGAAGGATATAATTTTGTATTGATGGATAATATTTTGAACATTTCCTATATCAAAAGTTGATCGGTTCAGACGCGTTATCTAAAAGCATTGACGTTCTAAATCAAACTACAGTTCTTAGTATACAGAACACACACAAGAGGAAGAGTTCAAAAATGAACGGATCCTTCTTGAGGCATTGTAGACTAGGTCACATCAATGCGACCCGACTGGCTGAAGTTACATTTTAGATGCATATTTAAATCAGTTTGAATTTACATCTTGTGAAACTTGCCAGTCATGTCACAAAGATTAGATGACCATTGCTCTGTTTATTGGAAACAGAGAAAGAGTTAGTAAACTCTTGGGACTGATATATGATGATGTATGTAAACTCCCCTGTCTACACATGCCAGGACCGGTTCTTTGTACTTCATTATATTCTCTGATAATCTCTCAAGATTCAGTCATATGTTCCTGTTGAAACATAAGTCTGAAGCTTTTGAGGTATTCACAGAATATAAGTTGGAAGTAGAGAACCAAAATACGGGTATAAGTATTATGTTCTATGATAAGAGCAGGTAGGAGAATACTTGTGCATGGAATCCTTGGACCATTCTAAAGGAAAATGAGATTCTCTCTCAGTATTACTCCTCTGAATACACCACAGCACAACGGTGTATCGGGGCGGAGCAATCGCACAATATTAGATATGGTGTGCTCTATGATGAGTATTACTGAGTTACATATTTTCTTTTGGGGTTGTGCACTTGAGAAGCTGCATACCTATTGAATTAGGTTCGAATCAAATCAGTGCCTACCACTCCATATAAGATATGGTATGGGAAGAGCCTATCTCTTAAGTAAGTTAAGATTTAGGATTGTCCGGCCTATATCTAAAGCAAAATCCGGACAAGATCGAGGCAAGGACAGTTCTGTAGAACTGGAAAGGTTCCAGCTATACAAAACTGCTGATGATTTGACAGAACCAAAGGATTCAAAAGTCCCCAACGAATCTCAGCCTCTCCACCGATCTAGCAGGGTTCCTCACCTGCCTGAGAGATACTTTGGTTTCTCGATGACAGTGGGAGCGAGGAATGCATCATGAGATGATGACCCAACTAGTTTCGAGCAGGCCATCGAGAGTAGGAACTCTGTAAGAATGGCTGGATACTTAGCGATCTGACATGGAATCCATGTACACCAGCAAAGTATGGACTTTGGCTGCTATATCTGAAGGGTTAAATCCCCATCAGGAGCAAGTATATCTTGAGAAGATTACTTGGTGTAGATGGAAAAGTTGAGACTTTCAAAGCTAGACTTGTTAAAGGTTTTCGTCATCAACCAAGCGTGGATAATGATGAAACCTTTTCCAGGGACTATGCTTAAGTCCATCCAGATCCTACTTTCCATTGCTACATACCATGACTACGATATCTGGTGGTTGGGTGCCATGACCGCTTTTCTAAAATTATGATTTAGAAGAGAACGTCTATAAGAACACAGCCAGAAAGCTTCGTAAACAGTGGGAGCAGCGGAAACGTGTGCAAGTTGCTTTACAGAATAAAACAGGTATCGCGGAGTTGGAACGTCTGTTTTGATGTGGTAGTCGAAGTGTTTGACTTCATCAAAATGGTAGATGAACCTTGTATGTACAAAAAGGTTGTAGAGAGTAAGGTGGTCATCCTCGTATTGTACGTAGACAACATACTCTTGATAGGAAAAGAGTTTCCTATACTACGATCGGTCGATCTCCTCTTATCATATGGATTCTCCAATAGGATAAAGATGATACCTCCTAAATCCTGAGATTTGGATCTATGAGATAGATCTAAAAGGATGTTAGGGTTCTCACTAGGTATAGTGAGATTGTATCAATCGATCCTGGGGAGAATCACTGGAAAAGTTCCACACTGATAAGCACGACTGAGTGTCAGTCGCAGGCATTGTCTTCACCCTCACTAGAGGGACGGTATATTGGAAGAGTTCCAAGCTAGATACCGTGACAAACTAGACGATAAAGGCTGGTAACATCGCTATTAAAGATAATACCAAAGAGGCAGTTTGGGTGTATATTGGTTCATGAGATGAACTAGGTTCCTATCATTGTATGACAATGAAAGTGTGGCTTTGGCCCAGGAACCCTGGTCCCATCAGTGACCCAGACATATTCTGAGGCAGCATCACCTGATCATGGAGATAGATGATCTCCAGGGTGATCGAGGTTAGGAGAGTAGACTCAGAGGACAACACGGTGGATCCACTCACAAAGGCTTTTTCCCAGAGAGAGACTTATATGGGATGGTTGAGTATGTGATACTGCAACCACTGCTACAGATGGCCCTAGTGCAAGTGGAAGATTGTTAGTTATATGTATGCCCTAGAGGCTATTACTGTACATTGGATGTATATTGTAGTGGATGCTGGGACATATATAGGTAGGACTTTCTTGCTCGACATGATAGTACGCTTTCTGGTTGCTCTTTATCTTAACATGTATACTTTCTGTCTCTCTGTTACATGTTGATAAAGCCCTTACGATGTATACTCGACTTCCAGGACTGTGATACAGACCATACTAGTGGGGGCCTGGGTAGTCCATGAGTACATCCTTCAATGTTCCTAGTCGTGGGAATATCGAGACGGGGCATCGATATTCCAGAGTAGACTAGCATATATCTTCTCGACCCATGTGATGGGCGGTGGATGATCCTATATCCATTGGTGTTTGACATCAGAGATAGTATGTGGGTGCTCAGTGGAGACTAGGTACACTGAACGGACTCGTCGAGAACTCCCAGATGGTATTATACCTCACGTCAGATGGCAGTTCTCTGGTGACACTGGTACAGCTTAGTCTGTTGATCCGAGATCGTCATAGAGTCTTGTGTGTCTCCCACTGTGCTTTGATTTCCACCCTACCACGGCTCTACTGAGTCGTGCAAACAGGTGGTTTTGGGTACAATCCCGATTCATATGGAGGCAATGAGCGATAGGAGGGGATTCGTCTCTCCCGGTATTGGGGGTTGATGTTGCGCTATGCACGACTGGCCATAACTGGAAATCCCTGGCCAGGGTTGCAGTGATCTACTGGTAAGTGTTATCAGTAGTTTCACGAATATTATGGACCTCACGTCGGCATGACTTATCGATCTATTGGGGTCTGACGTTTACCACCCCTAGACGAGATATGCGATATATCAGACGAACAAACCGGACTGTACGGTAAGTGTTACTGGTTGGATTCACAGGAGTGTGAGCGGGCTTGCTCATCGATCTTCTGATCGCTCAATACCCGGATGGCCGTTACGTTTAGCAGACCGCTTACGGCTTGTGGGTGTTTGATATGATCATCACCTGCTGCCGGCGTATTGACGAGTCTTTAGAGTCCTACACAGAGGTTTCCTGGCTCAAGCGAAACGAAATAGGAGCGCATATGAGATATGTGCGGGACCGAGAATAATGTGTGTATGTGATACCGTATTCTATTCTCGCGATGAATGTATTGAATGGTTGTATGCGATATAACCTAGTTATCGGATCGAAGATTGATTCGATAAGTCGATACATTGGATATTAGTCGGTTATATGTGATATGACCGGATCGTTAAATCAAGTATTGATTTAATGATTTAATGCATAATTATATATTTGATATATTACTTTGCATTAACTAGTATTGGTTCACTTTAAATGGATTTTCTCACTTGAAATGCACAAGTTGTATATGTGATATATTTTTGTGCACTTGTTTGTATCATGTTTGATGATACATGCAAACTTGGATTTGTGTAAGACTTAAACCATGTTTAGTGAATGGTTAGGGTTTCATTTCACTTATTTATTTATCTATTTAGTTTGGTTAAAAAGGAAAAGAAAAACTAAATGGTTGCTTTCATACTAGAAGGTTCTTGATGCTTCATGCATCTTTGACCCATTTTGTCTTCATCTCCTAAACCTAACCATTCAACTAAACCCTAGTTAATTCTCTACACTAAACCATGGTTGAAAATATGATAAGTATCATTTTATTTTCTATTTTTTATTCTTATCATATTCTTTTTCTTCTTCTTCTTCTTCTTCAATAAAGAAGAAAGCTTGCAACCATTAATGGCAACATGAGAAAAAGAATGAGAAATCCAATTCTAAAGTGAACCCACTTCCTATTTCTTCATCTTCTACCACTTGCCAAGTAGTATAGGGTGTTTTCTTCACAAGTTTCATGACTTGGTGAAGTTAGAGCTTGATCTTGGGTTGCCTCGACGTAGATCATCTTCGGCATCGAAGTCAACGACCTAGCCCGATCATTTCTTCGACGAAACCATCGCCAGAGTCCGGGATCCGATGATCGCAGCGGGGAGTCGTCAACGTGGAGCTAAGGAAGTGGAGGACTGGATCTACAAAGGTTGTAGTCACTTTCCTTTAGCAATAAAGTTGTTTACTTGCTTGCATCGCCTTATCATCTAGTTAACGATCCGTATTAGGGTTTGTAGGCACATGAAAAAATTTGAATTGGGCATGTTTGATTTGTTGTGAGACCTTATTAGTGTGCCTAGGAACCCTACACCAGGCATTTCAGCCATAGACAATCGAACGATCTTTTATAAAGAGTATCATTGACGAAGGCAAAAGACAGGGCTCACTTCATGAGCTGATATCTTGACGATGCGTCTTCGGGCGTTCGATGGGATTTGAAGTAGTCTATGAAGACCTCTCTCTAATCTTTCACCTTTTCTTCATACTCCAATTGGAAGGCCTCTTGTTCGGTTGCTTCCTCTCCTTTAGACGTCTTCGGAGATATTTCTGCTGGTGCGAGAATCCGGCGACTTTGCACAATGATCTTTACGTCATCGAGGTTTTCGTCGGCCAGTTCTTTAGCGAGCTTAGCTAACGCATCCGCTTTGCTATTTTCCGCACACGGTATGCTTTCCAGGGTGTAGGAGGGAATTTATGTCAGCAGTTGCTGCACTCTTTCACCATACCTGATCAGTTCTAGCTTGCACGTCTGGTAGTCGCCATTTACTTGGCTAACGACCAGCTGGGAGTCTCCGAATATGAGAAGGTTTTCGATCCCCTTGTTGACAGCAATCTCGAGACCAGCTTTCACGGCTTCATTGTTTGTTCTTGGCTCCGTCAAGTAAAGGGCAAAACGCATAATCCCTCCTTGTGGAGTCACGAAGATAAGGCCCACCCCGGCTTTAATCATGGGGGTTTTTTGCTTTCGCTTTTTCAAGGAGGACACTCCATCGAAGTAGAGTTTCCATCGGGTATCATTCCCTTCTTTCTCCCTGTCAATTGCATCAAACGCGTGTTCGTCCGGCAACTCGCAGTTCAAGAGAGAGTCGGCGGGTATCGAATTCTCAGTGAGAAAATCGGCGATGGCCTTGCCTTTTATTGCCTTGAGGGGTCGATATACTATCGAGAACTCCATTAAGAGGAGGGCCCATTTGGCAAGCCTTCCAGTTAGCATGGCTCTTGACATCAAATACTTGAGAGGATCCACCTTTGATATGAGATGGACCTCATGTGCCAAGGCGTAATGTCGGAGCTTCGTTACTGCGAAGATCAGTACCAGGCAATGCTTTTCGATGGGAGAGTAGTTGTTTTCTGCCCCCAAGAGAACTCGACTCAAATAGTAGAGAGCTCTCTCCTTCCCCTAGTCGTTCTCCTGTGCCCATAGCACGCCTAAAGAACCTTCAAGAGCTGTTGTGTACAGGATGAGGGGCTTTCCCTTGACCGGAACGGTCAGTACCGGAGGGTTCTGTAGATATTGCTTGATTTCGTCCAGTGCGCTTTGGCATTTACGATCCCAAACGAATGGGTCCCTTTCTTCATTAGATGAATGTAAGGGCGGCATTTGCCTGAGAGGTTAGCTATGAACCGCCGGATATACGCGAGCTTTCCTTGGAGAGACCGCAATTGTATGAGAGTTCTTGGTGCGGGCATTTCCATAATTGCCTTGATCTTTGATGGGTCTATTTCGATGCCCCAGTGTCGTACGATGAATCCCAGGAATTTGCCCGAGGAAACTCCAAATGCGCATTTCAGAGGGTTCATCTTCAGGTTGTACTTCCGCAGGCGCTGGAACACTATCTTCATATGATCCCAGTGTTCCTCATACTATTTGCTTTTAACCACGAGGTCATCGATATAATATAAAACAATCTCATGTACGAGGTCATCGAAGATCTTTGTCATGTCCCTCTGTAGTTGGCGCCGGCGTTCTTCAGACCGAATGGCATCACTTTGTAGCAGAATATGCCCAGCGGAGTCCGGAAAGCAGTGTGCTTTTGGTCTTTAGGATGCATCTTGATTTGGTTATACCCTGAGGATCCGTCCATGAAGGAGAAGACTTCATGGGTGGATGTGTTATCGATCATCAACTCGGTGACAGGCACTGGGAAGTTATCTTTCGGACAAACTTTGTTGAGATCCCGAAAATCTACGCAGATGCATACTGTGCCATTTTTCTTCATTACTGGAACGATATTGATGATCCAGTCAAGGTATTGAGCTTCTTGGATGAAGCCAGAGTCGATTAGCTTTTTGACTTCGGCATTGATAATCATCTAAAGCTCGAGCCGCATTCTTCTTGGTGCCTGTTTGACTGGCTTGACATTCAGCGATATCGCCAGTTTATGCACAGCTATCTCTGGATCTAATCCCGGCATCTCGGAATAGTTCCATGCAAAACAGACTTTATACTGCATAAGCACATCCTTTAACGTGGCTACATGTTTCTCAGACAGTAGCTCACTGACGAACGTTGGCCTTAGCTCATTCTCCGTCCCCAAGTCGATTTGTCTCAGGTTGTCTGCTGTGATGTGTGTTCCATCTTCCAGCTCTTTTGGCGCCGGTGGGAATTCTGAAATCAGCTCGTTCTCATCATCATTTGTGAAGCATTGGGAAAGGTCGTCCATATTCTCGTACTCTCTTTCCTTTGAGAATGTTATCATATGGCAGGTACGAGCTCATTTCCAAGCTCGATGCTGATCTAGACTTTCCCTCGTAGTGTAGGTTGCTTTCGGCTCATGCTTTCGTGGAGGGGCTACCCTCCAATTGTCGGATAGAGCAAACCCGCCTTGCTGATACTGATCTTCAACCCAAAATTTGAAGGTGAAGCAGTCTTCAAGAGGATGTCCCACTATTCGGTGGTAGGAGCAATAATCCGGGTGATGGACCTCGTCTATTTTTCCGGGGCGTTGAGACTCTGGGAGCACCATCATTTGATGTTTCATGACAAGGTCGAAGATTTTCTTCATCTTGTCTTGAGGGAAAGAGTACTCCCGACCCATCTTCTTCATAAAAGACAGGTTCTAGCTGACTTTTTCTTGCTCGTGTGGCTTCTTGGATCCTCTTCGCTGTCTTTGAATGCCCTCCCCGTTCTTCACCTTGCATTCGGTTCCACGTCGGGCTTTTTCTTGCCACAAGAGCACGCAGGCGGCTAGAGGTGAAGGGCATCGTCATCCTTCGTAGCCTGCTGAATGAGACGTCGCGTCTTGGCTTTCTCGTAAATGGCCATTTCACGGCTATGGTCATCCCGAACCATTTGACCCGCTTCTCTTATTAACCTATCAATCTATTCTTCGAATGGCGGGCTTGGTATTCTCATGGCGGGATCTCGCTCTTGTTAGACATCAACCTTTCCGAAAATGCATTCACTTCTCCACCGGAGTTATTTATGACATGGCAGCCATGGAACCGCTCCCGTTTATTGGATCGAACGTATCCAAGGCTAGTCGTCTTCATTCTCCCGTTGGACATCTTCCGCTGAGTCCCGGGAATGTCCCAAATCTTGTTATAAAACTAGGCTTGTCGAGCGGTCTACTTGAAGGGTACGCCTTGATGTCTCAATAGCTCTTTCAGTCCCTCTGCGTAGTATATGGGCAAACGGATTGGTTGAATCCTGTCGAGCGCAGGTTCGGCACGGTGCCATACTTCTTTCTCCACTTTAGTCTCCGTAAAATTGGTAGAAAAGGATCGCCTTCTTACTTCTTTGGCGAGGAGGGACGTAGAAAGCCTGCAGCCCTTGCACGCTGTACGTATCAAGTGCATCAACTCTTTGTAATGCCGCCGCGGAACCAGGGTAATCTGTAAACTCTGGTCAGCTCCAGCAAAGGTCTGCATTGACGGGCGGGCGGAGAACACTGCGTTGGCCTCGTCTTCAGTGTCATTGCCAAAGACCAAAATAGGAGTGGATGGTTCTGGCCTGTTGCCTTGGGTTTGTGCCAAGTAGACCATATCTTCATCCTCTTCGGTATCACTCCCAAATATCGGGATAGTGGCGATAGCTTTTTGCTTGTTCTCTGGTTTGCGACATCTTTTCATGTCTTCGAAGTCTGGTAAGTAGTACTTGGCGTCTTGATATTTGTGGACCTCATTTATGGAGAATGGGTTCAGCTCCCCTGTAACTGTGTACTCGAGGGCATCCTTGAAGTACTTCATACATTGGTGTTGTGTAGCAGAGATGATGTTGTACTTATGTAACCAAGGCCTGCCGAGCAAAGCGTTGTAGCAAGTCTTGGCATTAATAACATGGAACTTGATGTCGGTGACGAGCAGCTCGAAGCGTAGTGTCAGTATTACAGACCCGAGCGTTTGTGATGACTGCGAGTCGAACCCGGAGATAGTAATTTTGTCCCGAGCCAGGTGTTGAACATTCATGCAAATCTCCTTCAACACTCTTATATTGAGAAGGTTGACGGATTACCAATTATCAATCAGGATCTTCCCTATTTTGATATCGTGACAATACCCGGTTACATACAGCGGACGGTTGTGTTCGCACGTTCCGAGAAGGAGTTCTTCATCGCCGAAGGTGATATCATCCGTGTAGACTTTTTCCAGCTCGTCCTTCATCTTTTCTTCCGCCGGGAAGGCTTGAAACTGGTCGGGCTCTTGTAACGCCTTGATCAGGGAATCTCGTGCCTCTTTGGATAGGAGAAGGGCATCCAAGATACTCAATTGTGAGGGTATCTTTGTCATATGTGCCAGGACATTGTAATCCACCTTGTTCTTCTTGAGCGGGTCCTTGGCTGTGAACTCTTCGACAACTCTATCATCGAGAGCAATCTCCTCGGGGACTTTTTCCTTTCGTTTGACCCCTTTATCCGAACCTTTGTTTGAATGTCTGAGATTCTTTTCAGGCAACGTACGGTTACGCAGCTGAATGTTCTCACAGTTCTTCATTTTCTCTTCTTTCTCAGATGTGGATTCTTTGAAGAGAGGGCCGGGGGCTATTTCTTTGTCAGAATCACTCCCGAAGGTAAGAACTTGAGGTTTTTCTCTTGTCGGGATGGCATCAACCATATGACAGTTACTGATTGTTCCTTCATGCTCGTCTGTCGCGCTTCTCTGTTCCCGATGGGCTTTGCGCTTCATTCGCTTGAAATGTTGTTGATGGGCAACATATCCCTGCCACCACTTCTTGAAAGCATTGCACTCTTCAGTAGGGTGCGTGACCTTCCGATGGTATAAGCAGTAGTTCGGATGTACATCCAGTTTGTTGGGGCACGTACTACCGGAAGTATTTTCTTTGAAAAGTGGTAGCTTCATTCCCATTGACAGAGCTTTAGCGAACCGTTTCCTTATCTTAATTCTGCTCTTGCTGGCGGCAAGGGCACTGTAACAACCCCAAACTTTTTTTACAATTTTTTTTCAAAAATACAGAAAGGGGTACTTGAGCCTGAGCACAAGTTATAAGTTTAATTTGCTTTTGAACAGCAAAAAAGGAGCTTGTTGCCCATTGGTAAGACCTTGCACTGCTGAACCAAAGCACCAGAGTTCAATCCCATCAACCACATATTTTTTTAATTAAATTCTTTTAATCTTTTAGAAGCCCAAGATTCTACACGTGCACTACACGTAATAAGGAAAGTTACAGAATAAACAAACGTGATCACGAGGCTAGACCAATCGTCAGGGACACGTGGTGAAGAGACGCGCCCGACTCGCCCGACTCGGGCCGGCGGCTCGGTTGAATCGGCTGGCGCCACCGGGTCAACTCGGTCCGATCCCACTTTTTCTTGAACCCCCTGCACCTTTTGGCCTATCCCACTCCCCTTGCACTGTTTAAATTCTCTGCAATTAACCAGAGAATTAAAATACCCCCTTTTAATCCTTTTTAATGCAAATTTAAATACAATTTTTATCACACCCTTTCACTATCCTAAACCTTAGATTTTTCCTATAAATACCACCCCTCACTCATAAATCCCTGCCTAAACTCTCAAGAAAATTCCCAAGACTTTTTGTGTGCAAGTGGAGTTAGCAAAGGGCGAAGCTCCAACGAACTTCCGACGACGATCCAAGGAGATTCCGACGACGAAACGATGCACCGACACCTCTCACGTCTTCCTCCTTCTCTCTTCTAGTCAACTAACATGTAAGTCCCATCTTCTTTCTCTTTTCTCTATTCTAAAAATATTCAAAACAAAAACCCGACGGAAGCGAAGTTAGTCCAACTTCCGATTCGGTTTTTTTTAAAAACTACAATTTTTGTTAATCAAGATACCTTCATATCATCATATATTTTTCATTAAACATTAATAAATATCTTTAACAAGTTTCATCACAAAAAATTATTATATGCATTTTTTATCGCAATTTTACTTTAAAATACCTTCATGTTTCATTTCGACATACTTGAACTTTTTAAACTGTATTACTTTAGAAAACTCATGAGGTAATGACCTACCTCCTCACAACACACATATCTAACATAGCACGATGAAATTTGGGAACATAGATTTGGGAAAATACGACTTTACGTAAAAATACCTTCAACTATTAAAACCTTTTTCTACAAGAATGTATTTTAACAAATCTTTGCAATTACGCCTCTACAACCGATTTGGGAAACCCGTTCGGGATGGTGCAGATTATCGCACATCCTCGGGCTTAGTAGAGTGAGATGCAGACCTCCGCAAGGAGCATACGATCTCGAAAGATTTAAAATACAATTTTCTTTAGAAAATATGATTTCTATTATAAATAAAACTTATATTTTTAATAAATAAATATATATGTAATTAATATTAAAATATCTATTTTTAATACTTATAATATTCCACATTTCCAAAATTCAAGAAAAACATTTCGTTTACAAGAAAATAGCATACAATTCCTATATTACAAATAAATACCATATATTATGAAATTAGGTTTTATTCACTAGAAATGTCATATTGATAAAATATACTTCCATGAAAACTCTAAAGACGATAATAAAATACTTGAGGTTTATTTTGAAAATTATACAAAATTATTTTACATAAAAACCCCTCAAGTTATACTAAATTACAATAAGGGCCCTAGTAAACATAGGTTTAAGCGGGACCAGTCTCTTGAGCCTCAGGGAGCCGGAGATATGGGTGCTTGCCTATTTAAGGTAGACAACTTAACAAACGGTGTTATCAACACGGTAATTGTTTTTGAAAAAGACACAAATCCTGCCATCCATGTGCAGCAGTTACCGATAACACCAAAACCTAATTCAGGATTCAATTTCTTTTCTAATTGTTTGACTCAGACTGAGTCTCAATATAATCAATCTGACTTGAATATGATTCAAGTATCAAACTTCAATACAACATGGATCTATGAATCCGTCTATTCAATCTAATCAATCTATATTGACGTAACCGAACCATGGATATATTTCATCTACATGTTCATCCATTATATTCGTTCCATTATCGATATCATGGTTTCGGCAAGCCATCCATCTATACAATTCAATTTACAAGACAATACAATACAAACAATACAAATAAGACATCGTGGGGTTTATAAGGGGTAGACTGGTATGGAACATGTTAAAGGTGGCACGAGGTGATCACTTAAGACGTAATTACATCCATGTCGTTGTTCCATGGTATTATCGACGGAGCCTTGTACTCCTGATACCTTAGTCTTCGGGGAAAGAGAGACTCCTCTCGTATACACTAGCATTTTCTGTAACAAGCTACAAACAATTACGCTAATATTATAATAAAACATTATACAACTATACTCTCCCTCTGTCTATTCTACTTCTCCCTCGTCTTTGGGACTTACCGAGCGATTGTTCGCTGACGACATTCCTTCTCTTTCTTCTTTAGAATGTTGTCAGGTGGATCAGACCTTCAAGAGATCTAGCCCACCAGCGAGGATTTGGACCATCTAGCTTTCGACCCAGAGCTTTAGATTCCTTATACACATTTACATTTTGTATTTTCTATTTCTGTTATGCCACTGTTTAGGCATTGCTTTCCATTCCATGTATTTATCTTTTCAGATGTATTGTAAAAAGAATATTAATAAATAATGTTATTATTCATTTATATCTTGTCTCTTGTGTACATTACATTTTATATTGCTTAGATATGCTTAACGTGTTTACTTCTGAGTAAATACGTAGCGGCCTCGTCACGTTCTCTGCTCGTATACTGGGAAGCGGGGCGTGACAGGCATTTTGATCCGGTTGAGTACTTTATGGCTTTTCATCACCAGATCTTCTTCAACTTGACGCCGACGCTTGGCCTTTTCGTAAATGGCCGCTTCACGTTCTCGATCAGCTTTGCTCTTTTGAAGAGCTTCGTTCAGCAGTGTAGGGAGTTTTTCATCACCCCATTGAGATGGGAATACGCGCGCACTTTTCAGGCGTACTATAGATTCCCCCTGCTTAGGGTAGACTGGGGTTTATTAATTGTGGGGATCTAAATCTCCGGCAGCCGCGGACTAAGCTGCCATTAATTACCCCTCGCCTTTGGAGTGAGAGAACCTCCGATTGACGGGTCAAACAGGCCATGCGAACTCAATATGCAGTGTTGTGTTTTGAAGGGGTTTTGGATGAATCGGAGGCCCCACAGAGTTTTTACGGGGGTCCCGCTACCCGGATAGCGGGCTGGGGGTCAAGGGGGCAGCGCCCCATTAGAAATTTTTTCTAACGTGGGAGATATTTTTAGTGTGGAGTGCGTGTAAAAATGAGGGGGGAAATGGTGTCCAAAGGACGCGTGGGTGCCAGCGCCTCGCGTGCCTAGCACGCAGGCGCTGGGCATTGGCGCCTCACGTGCTTGGCACGTGGGCGCTGTGAGCAGAGAGCCAGCGCCCCACATGCCTAGCACGCGGGCGCTGTGCGCCAGAGCGCCAGCGCCCCACGTGCCTGGCATGCGGGCGGTCGGCTTCAGCAGCAGAAGGGACTTGGTCCGTACACTGGGAGCTGTGCTCCTGAAAAGAAATATTTTTTATTTTGTATATATATGTACATATATTTTTGAGGAGTTGAACTCCTAAGATATTTTGGAGCCAATGAAAGGGGCTTCTCCCTTGAGCCTTGGATCTTCCCCAAAATAGGGTTCTTGGAAGTGGGACTCCTTCTTCCTCCTCTGTTGGCCGGATCTTGAAGATCAAGAAGTATGAGATTTTAAAAATCTCTCCTTTTTGAGATTTAATGGAAGATCTGAGTTCTCCTTTGTGGGTTTTGTGTTGAAAAATTATTTAGTTTTGGAAAAGTAAGAGTAAAACTCTTGATTTAATTCAAAAAAGAAGAAGATTTAGAATCTTGAGGAGGAGAAGGAGGCGCAAAAACCCTAATTATTTTGAGAGGAATGAAAAGTGTATGCTTTATTCATCATCACGTTGCCTTATATAGGCTTAAACATTTACATATAGCCCATTGGGCTTTTCAAAATGGCATTTTGCCCATCCCATGCCTCATGTGTTCATTTTTTTTGCACATAAGCCATGGGCTTTACAAAAATTTGGCTTTATGCCTATTTTGCTTACATGCATGCATAAAAAATTACATCAAAATTATTTATTACATGATTTTTATTTTGGCATGGAGGAAGGCCGGCCGCTTCATGTTCGGACTCGACTTGGGCATAAGCCCACTTAATCTGGGCTTGGGCCCACTTGGCGTGGGGTTGACCTTGACTTTGACTTGGTCAACCGGGATGGAATTTTTTACCCCAACAAAGTGCCCCTCATCAATGAATGCACACCACACATATGAGTTGTATGCATGAAATTGATGGATCTTGAAGCTGGAATTTGAAGTGGAACATCATTCCGGGGGCGGAGCATCCCTCGGGGAGCTTGATTCCCAGGGATTGGAGCATCACCGATTTGCGGAGCATAATTCCAGGGTCGGAGTATCATTCCGAAGAGTCGGAGCATAATTCCGAGGATCGGAGTATAATTCCTAAGAGTAGAGGCATGATTCCAGAGATCGAAGCATGATTCCGAAGAGGGAAGTATGATTCCAGGGATAGGAGCATGATTCCGATGAGCGGAGCATGATTCCAAAAGGGTCGAAGCGTAATTCCGATGGGCGGCAGACATTCTGACCGAAGCATAATTTCGATGCAGAGGTTGATTCCCAGGCGAAGCATAATTCCGACAGGGAAAACAGATACACCGAGGCGAAGCTTGATTTCGACGCAGGGTACACTCTGAGACGAAGCATGATTCCGATGCAGAGCTTGCTGGTCGACTTGATTCTGAGGCGGAGCTTAATTCCGACGGGGAGGTCGCTGGTTGATTCCGAGCCGAAGCATAATTCTGACAGGGAAGGAAGATACACCGAGGCGAAGCTTGATTTCGACGCGGGGTACACTCTGAGACGAAGCATGATTCCGACGCAGAGCTTGTTGGTCGACTTGATTCCGAGGAGAAGCTTAATTCCGATGAGGAGGTCGCTGGTTGATTCCGATCAAAAGCATAATTCCGACAGGGAAGGCAGATACACCGAGGCGAAGCTTGATTTCGACAAGGGGTACACTCTGAGACGAAGCATGATTCCGACACAGAGCTTGTTGGTCGACTTGATTCTGAGGCGGAGCTTAATTCCGACAAGGAAGTCGCTGGTTGACTCCGAGCCGAAGCATAATTCCGACAGGGAAGGAAGATACACCGAGGCGAAGCTTGATTTCGACATGGGGTACACTCTGGGACGAAGCATGATTCCGACGCAGAGCTTGTTGGTCGACTTGATTCCGAGGCGGAGCTTAATTCCTATGGGGAGGTCGCTGGTTGATTCCAAGCCGAAGCATAATTCCGACAAAGAAGGTAGATACACCGAGGCGAAGCTTGATTTCGACACGGGGTATACTCTGAGACGAAGCATGATTCCGACGTAGAGCTTGTTGGTCGACTTGATTCCGAGGCGGAGCTTAATTTCGACGGGGAGGTCACTGGTTGATTCCGAGCCAAAGCTTAATTCCGACAAGGAAGGCAGATACACCGAGGCGAAGCTTGATTTCGACGCGGGGTACACTCTGAGACGAAGCATGATTCCGTTGTAGAGCTTGTTAGTCGACTTGATTCCGAGGCGGAGCTTAATTCCGACGGGGAGGTCGTTGGTTGATTCCGAGCCGAAACATAATTCCGACAGGGAAGGCAGATACACCGAGGCAAAGGTTTATTTCGATGCGGGGTACACTCTGAGACGAAGCATGATTCCGACACAGAGCTTGTTGGTCAACTTGATTCCGAGATGGAGCTTAATTCCGACGAAGAGGTCGCTGGTTGATTCCGAGCCGAAGCATAATTCCGACAGGGAAGGCGGATACACCGAGGCGAAGCATGATTTCGATACGGGGTACACTCTGAGACGAAGCATAATTCCGACACAGAGCTTGTTGGTCGACTTGATTCCGAGGCGGGGCTTAATTTTGACGAGGAGGTCGCTGATTGATTCCGAGCCGAAGCATAATTCTGACAGAGAAAGCAGATACACCGAGGCGAAGCATCATTTCGACATGGGGTACATTCTGAGACGAAGCATGATTCCGGCGCAGAGGTTGTTGGTTTGATTTGATTTAGGTTGACATCGGCATCGCTACACTGGAATATGGTACCAGAAGCGAATCATCATTTTCCATGAGAGGATTTGGGGATTTTGGTTTTTGTTTGGCATCAGCATCGCTACACTGGAATATGGAACCAGGAGCGAATCATCATTTGCGTTTCCCTGTTGGAAAGCGATGGCTAAGGAGACAGGTTTAGATCCCTATCACCTAAGGCTTTTCAATTTTATGAGCCGTAAGGGTCCCATAAAAGTATTTTCTCTCTACGAGTCGAAAGGATCTCGTAGGTGTATTTTCTCCTTAAGAGTCGTGGGGAATCCTAAATGTGTTTTTCCTTTGTGAGTCATAAGGATCTCACGCGGGAATTTTCTCCTCACAAAGTCGAGAGGACTTTGCGAGTACATTTCATCTCTTTTTCATGAGTTTGCGCCCTTTCGGGTTTTCACAAACTCGTCGGCAGTCCTGCCGTTTTTACTCACGGAGCCCTTTCGGGTTTTCATCCGTGCCCATTTTTCTTATAGACATACCTTTTTTCTTTTTTTTAGGACTTGGTAGAGATTGGGATCGTTTTACGCCCGTGGATTGTATACGGATTTGCAGGATTTATAATCCAGACCGTAGGGCCGGAAGAATTTCGGGACTTTGTTGTTAGTTATATGTATGCCCCAGAGGCCATTACTATACATGTGATGTATATTGTAGTGGATGCTTGGAAATATATGGGGAGGACTTTCTTGCTCTACATGATAGTATGCTATCCGGTTACTCTTTACCTTAACGTGTACACTGATTGTCTCTCTGCTACATGTTGGTAAAGCCCTTAGGATGTGTACTTGACTACCGGACTATGATGCGGATCATACTAGTGGGGACATGGTAGTCCATAAGTACATCCTTCAAGGTCCCTAGTCGTGGGTGTATCGAGACGGGGCATCGATATACCAGAGTAGACTAGCGTATACCTTCTCGACCCATATAGATGGTCGATGGATGATCCTATATCCATTGGTGTTTGACATCAGAGATGATATACGGGTGCTCAGTGGAGACTGGGTACACTGGATGGACTCGCCGAGAACACCCAGATGGTATTATACCTTACGTCAGATGACAGTTCTCTGGTGACACTGGTACAGGTTAGTCTGTAGACCTGAAATCGTCATAGAGTCTTGTGTGATTCCCACTGTGCTTTGATTTCCACCTTACCACGTCTAAGAGGGCGTGCAAAATGGTGGTTTTTGGGTACAGTCCCGAGTCACATAGACGCAATGAGCGATAGGAAGGGTTTCGTCTCTCCCGGTATTAGGGGGTTGATGTTGCGCTATGCTCGATTGGCCATAACAGGGAAGTCCCTGGCCAGGGCTGGTTTAGAGATTTACTGGTAAGTGTTACCAGTAGTTTCTCGACCCGTTATGAGCCTCGTATCGGTATGACTTATCTTGGGGTCTGACGTTTACCACCCCTAGACTTGATATGCGACATATCAGACGAGGAGACCGGACTGTACGGTAGTGTCACTGTCAGCTTTTTGCAGGAGTTGGAGCGGGCTTGCTTGCTGATCTTCTGATCGCTCAATACCCGGGTAGCCGTTACGTCCAGCTAGTACCGCTGACGGCTTATGGGTGCTTGATATGATCATCACCTACTGCCGGCGTATTGACCAGTCTTTAGAGTCCTACATAGAGGTTTTACTGGCTCAGGCAAAACGAAATAGGAGCACATATGTGATATGTGCGGGACCGAGAATAATGCGAGTATGTGATACCGTATTCTATTCTCGCGATGATTGTATCGGTCGGTTATATGTGATATAGCCGGCTTATCGAATTAAGTGTTGATTCGATAAGTTGATACATTAGATATTAGTCGGTTATATGAGATATAATCGGTTTATTAAGTCAAGTGTTGATTTAATAATTTAGTGTATAATTGTATATGAGATATACTAATTTACATTAACTAACATTGGTTCACTTAAGCATTTTTTTCTCACTTGTGCACAACTTAATATATATGTGATATATATTTATTTGTGTTCATTTTGTATCATGGTTGTTGATACACTCTACATGGGTGTATGAGACATATACCATTATAATTATATTGGTGGGGTTTTAATGTACAAAGTAAATACAAAATTAGTGGATAATTGTTCAAGTGCATGAAGCTTCATGAAGCTTATGGTTGCATTGACTTAGTCCACTAGTTTTGTTTTACTTAAGATATTAATTAACCTAACCACTATAATTATCCATGGTTATGTCTCTACATGAGTTAGTATATGATACTCACTCACCATGATTAGCTCTCTCTCTCTCTCTCTCTCTCTCGATTAGTTTTTCATTCTCATTTTGAGCTCATCTTCTTCCTCCTTCAAATTCTTGCTAGGGTTTGATAAAGAGAAAGATATGTTGTGAGAAAAGAAATTCTAAAGTGTACCCATTTCCTATTTCACCATCCTCTACTAGACTAGCACTTTAGTTTAGGGTGTTTACTTCACTAATTCTCTAGTTAGTGAAGTAGAAGCTTGAGTTCGTATTCTCTCGACATAGATCATTTTCGGCCTCGAAGACTTCAAGCAAAACCGTTGCCCTCTTCTTATGGAGCCGTCCGAGAGTCCGGGAGTTCGATGATCGCAGCGAAGGGACTACAACAAGGAGCATTAGAAGTGAAGGACCGATCTACAAAGCTTGTATTTCGTATTCACTTAGTCGTAAATGATATTTACTGGCATGTGAAACCCTAATTATCTAGCAAAGATCTTGTTTAGGGTTATTTGGCACGGCTAAAATTTTAATCGGGCATGGTTGATGCCTTGTAGAACCTTGTTAGAGTGTCTAGTAACCCTATTGTGGTATCAGAGCCTAGCTAGAGCATTAGGCGACGTGTATACGAAGTTAAAACCCCGATCGAACCCGGAAATGTCAAAATTAACCCCCTCTCTGTACATTTTTTTAAAACTGTGATTTTTCTGAATTAAAAATACCTAAAAAATTCAGCAGGATTTTCTAAGCATAACTGTGCAAAACGAGCACCTAACTCGTACAGGCCGCCGCGGAACCGCGGCAATACCCTGCTTGTGCCGCGGATCCGCGGCCGTACATTGACATTTTGCTTTTGTTTTTGTACAGTAATGTCTACTTTGTTATTGTATCTTTATGAGTATTTTTAATTTGACTCAAGTGTTGAGTGTTCTGGGGTTTATTTTGTATTCGTTGATTCGATCGGAAAATTTAATTTCGTTCTGTTTTCCGGATAATTTAAAAAGTATTAAAAAGTTCGAACGGATATCAATAACTCACTTTTTCCCGACCCGGAAAATTTCAAATTGTTGGATTTTTCCGTAGTTTAAAAACGTCTAAATCGAGCAAGTAATGCGATGGACCCTCTAGAAGACAACAAACCTTAACTCGATTATGTGACCATCTTGAACTGCCTTTTGAACCTTAGGGTTTGGGGCAGTACGGTGTGCCACATGTGAGGCGTTGGCTTGACCCTTCTACGGCTGGACCATTGGTATTGTGGCATATGATGGATGTTTTTAAACTCCCCTCAAGTGTTGAGAACCATTTGGGAAAACTTGGGTGTTTGATCATTCGATCAGAAAGTTTAACATTGTCTATTTATCTGGAATTTGATACAATATTTGGAATCCGCAAGTAGTTATGAGATAACTAATTTGAATGTTATAAACATAGAAGTTTAGTCTCAAATGATCGGTTGCCACAGAATTTAAATGCGATCAAAAGTCTGTCGCAATCACGTAGCGTACGCGGATACTCACCGGGTAAACTTAATAGACAGCCACGCCCCAAAGCCCCGACCAAGTGACTGTAGGAGAACCCCGTCGCCAAAAGCATCCGTTTGGGTGCTCGCGGCAGCGGTGTTCCGCCTTAGTGCACTTCGTCGACGGCATCCGGGGGTGCGGCCGTCTACTAAAGTTTGCGACGAGCATTCGATCAGGATGTCGGGAATCTTGTTGAATTGCCCGACTAGATATTGAAAAGTGTTTTCGATATTGAGACTGAAATGCGGGTTTATAATTGTTAGGCATGCGATGTCTAAGGAGGTTGCGGATTCCAACTGTTGTAGTTTTACACTTTCTTTTCTGCGACCGTAAGTGTAATATGTGATATCGCCGGTTTCGTTGCTATATGTCAACGACAATTGGGATGCGCATATTTACTTACGTTGATGGCATGTGATGTTATGTGTTGCAGGATATGTTATATTGGATCGTCGCGTTCTGAATAGCCGGGGGTTTTATGTGAGATGAGGTTTTTTATTTTCATTCATGTATAATTTCATTGTATGTAATATTCTTTTATTGGGGCACTTCTGGGATGAGGATGATGTCACCATTGTATATTATTTACTTTTCTGCATTAGGTAGACCCAAGGAGGGGAGCACAAGTAACCGGGTTCTAGGGTCCAGTGGGAGACCAACTCGAGGAGTCGAGTCCGGGTCTCCTAACTCTAGAATTGGTAGGGTTGCTTGCCGCTCTCTTAGGGGTCTAGGGATGTGGGTTTGGCTATTCATCGCGACTGTGGAATCCGTGTTTTATAGAGGCTCAAAATAAAACACGGACGTCCTAGTATATCCAATGTTTCATATGATTCTTCTGCTGCGATATCTGTGATTTGATCATTTGATATGTTGTGAAAGATACTGTATACAGTATATATGATATATTATATAGACGTTACTTATGTTTTACACCCGCGCTAGCCCTGCCCCGCTCTGTCGTTAGTTACCTAACCTAACGGTGCACGAGGGGACATCGAGGCGAATGCGAATGGCATAAGTGTACGTCGTATTTATCTGTGATGTTTAGGTGACTTAAATGATGGGGACTTCATTAATGTGATTAATGAAAGAAAAGAAACCTAAAAGATGTTGTGGAATCGAATTTTCAAAAACAGGTAGCTACGTTTCTTGCTTTGCATAGCGGTGTTCCTTGTAGAACATCCTGCATCTTATTCGATAAGGAAAGGGCCGAGATCCCTTCACCGGGAGTGACCCCTTTAGCAATGACTGGCAGATGCTACACCCCTAGGTTTTGTTTTTTGATTGCTTTTCTAGTTCTTGCTTTGCACTGTGATATATATGATATATCTTTCACCTCATTCGATAAGGAAAGAGCCGAGATCCCTTCACCGGAAGTGACCTCTTTAGCGAAACTAGTAAAAGCCTCAAAAACACTCCATTTTTAAAATCATTTGATTCTACAACGATTTCAAGTTCATTACGCAATAGGTTTTCAGAAAAACCTGTCGTAGCCCTCCGTCATTTCAGATAAGTCCTGCTTAGTATTCGTGTAGCGTTTGTTGACCTTGTCAAGGCGCAGTGTGCGGTAGCTGACCAGTATTTATCTGCTTATGCATATGATGCAGATTGGATTAGGGTAGTTGTACAACCCTGTTGACCTTGTCAAGGGTCGTGCGAGTGGGTTTAATTCAATCAAGAAATGACGGGTTGAACTTGACTTACGGTCTATGGTTTTGTCAAGCTCATAGATCGTTCGGGGCAAAATTATCGGGAATTTCAAGTGTTGAAATTTGCAATGAGATTGCATACCTTCTATGAGATAGTTGGATCCCGATACCCACTGCGAGTAATTGTTACTCCTGGGAGAGTTTTACACATTACAATTAGCCGATCAAGTAGGTGTCTAGAAAGGTGTCAACGGGGTTACGCCCATGGGAAAACGAGGTTTACTTTAATTAGGTCCGTGTGAAAGCACGGGGAACCTCCCTCAAAGTACCAACACTATCCTGGCTGAAAGATTGGCGAAATTGTAGGGTGTAATTAATCCCGGCTAGTCTTTCCTTTTAGGGTTTGAAGGAAGATTTGATAAAAACAGTGGGAGCCATCCTGATTAGATAAAATAATAACCAATCTGATCTTGCAAGAGCGCACGCAGAGTGTTTTCTTCTCTCTCTCTCCAGGTAGCGACCATGTCACGCCTTAATCAAGATAATAATACGGATGTATTGACCGAACCCGCTTGTTATACTGCGCTGGGGAACGTTGGTCCCGCTCCAACTTATAAATGTTATAAGACAGAGCAGGAAATAGGGGATTACCAGAATTCCCGTGCCGCCCAAACGAAGAAAGTGCATGATGATGCATCTTCTTCGGGTGTGTTCATTACAGAGAACTGTTTCTCAGTATCCTTTACAACTTGGGTATGAGATACCGGATCAGGATCCCACATATGTAATTTGTTACATGGGCTACAGACAGGTAAAGAACTGAGAACGGATGATAGAAATTTCAAGAGTTGGAAACGATGCAATAGTTGCAGCCAAAATGTTGGCAGTTATCATCTTGTATTACCGAAATACATTGATTCTGAATGAATGTTATTAGATACCGAACCTGATGTACAATATCATATCAGTCTCTTTATTTAGTAAAGAAGGATATAATTTTGTATTGTTGGATAATGTTTTGAACATTTCCTATATCAAGAGTTGATCGGTTCGGGTACGTTATCTAAAAGCATATACGTTCTAAATCAAACTACAGTTCTTCACGTTTAAAACACACACAAGAGGAAGAGTTCAGGAACGAACGAATCCTTCTTGAGGCATTGTAGACTAGGTCATATCAATATGACATGACTAGCTGAAGTTACATTTAGATGCATATTTAAATTAGTTTGAATTTACATCTTGTGAAACTTGCCAGTCATATCACAAAGATAAAATGACTACAGCTCTGTTTATTGGAAACAGAAAAAGAGTTAGTGAACTCTTGGGATTGATACATGCTGATGTATGAAGGTCCGCTGTCTACACATGCCAAGACCGGTTCTTTGTACTTCATTACATTCTATGATGATCTCTCAAGATTCAGACATATGTTCCAGTTGAAACACAAGTCCGAACCTTTTGAGATATTCACAGAATATAAGTTAGAAGTAGAAAACCAAAAACGAGTATAAGTATTATGTCCTTTGATGTGATCAGGGAGGAGAATACTTGAGCACGGGATTCCTGGACCATTCTGAAAGGAGAATGAGATTCTCTCTCAGCATTACTCCTCCGTATACACCATAGCAAGATGGTATATCGGGGCGGAGCAATAGCACCCTATGTGATATGGTGTGCTCTATGATGAGTACTACTGAGTTTCCTATTTCCTTTTAGGGGTTATGCACTTGTGAAGCTGCATACCTATTGAATGGCGTTCCAACCAAATCAGTTACCTACCACTTCATATGAGATATGGAAAGGGAAGAGCCCATATCTTAAGTTAGTTAAGATTCGGGGTTGTCCAGCCTATGTCTAAAAGCATAATCCGGACAAGCTCGAGGCAAAGTCAGTTCTGTAGAAGTTTGTTGAATATACCAAGCATTCGCAAGGGAATATCTTCTACCTAACCGAGGAACAAAAGATGTTTTGCTTCTCAACATGCCACCTTTGTGAAAGGGAATTTCTTGAGAAGAAATTAACGGGCATAAGGTAGAACTGGAAGGAGTTCCAGCTATATAAACTACAGCAGATGATTTGATAGAACCAAAGGATTCAATAGTAACCAACGAACCTCAGCCTCTCCTCCGATCTAGTAGGGTTCCTCACCCACCTGAGAGATACTTCGGTTTCTCTATGACAGTGGGAGCGAGGATTGCATCATGAGATGATGACCCAACTAGTTTCTAGCAGGCCATCAGGAGTGGGACTCTATAAGAATGGATGGATGCTTAACGATCTGAGATGGAATCCTTATACACCAACAAAGTATGGACTTTGGTTGCCTTATCTGAAGGGTTAAATTCCTATCAGGAGCAAGTATATCCTGAGAAGATTACTTGGTGTATATGGAAAAGTTGAGACTTTCAAAGCTATGCTTAAGTCCATCCAGATCCTACTTGCCACGGCTACATACCATGACTACGATATCTGGCGGTTGGGTGTCATGACTGCTTTTCTAAATGATGTTTTAGAAGAGAGAGTCTATAAGTACACAGTCAGAGGGCTTCGTGGATAGTAGGAGCAGCGGAAACGTGTGCAAGATGTTTTATATGATAAAGCAGGCATCGCGGAGTTGGAACGTCTGTTTTGATGTGTTAGTCAAAGAGTTTGACTTCATCAAAATGGTAGATGAACCTTGTATATACAAAAAGGTAGTAGGGAGTATGGTGGTGATCCTCATAGAGTACGTGGATGACATACTCTTGATAGGGAAGTAGTTTCCTATGCTACGCTCGGTCAATCTCAGCTTATCACAAGGATTCTCCATATAGGATCAAAGTGATACCTCCTAAATCCTGAGTTTGGATCTATGGGATGGATCTAATTGGATGTAAGGATACTCACTAGTTGTAGTGAGATGGTATCAATCGATCCTGGGGAGAATCACTGGAAAGGTTCCAGGGTGATAAGGACGACTGAATGTCAGTCGCAGGCATTGTCTTTACCCTTAGTAAAGGGACGGTATGTTGGAAGAGTTCCAAGACAGATACCGTGGCATACTAGACGATTAAAGGCAAGATACATCGCTACCAAAGATGCTACCAAAGAGACAGTCTGGGTGTATATTAGTTCATGAGATGAACTTCGTTCCTACCATTGTGTGACAATGGTGTTGTGGAACGCCTGTCCCATCAGTGATCCAGACATATTCTAAGGCAGTGTCACCTGATCATGGAGATGGTTGATCTCCAGGGGATCGAGGTCAGGAGAGTAGACTCAGAAGACAACACGGCGGATCCACTCACAAAGGCCTTTTCCCAGAGAGAGACTTTTATGGGATGGTTGAGTATGAGATACTTCAACCACTGTTATCAGATGGCCCTAGTGCAAGTGGGAGATTGTTAGTTATATGTATGCCCTAGAGGCCATTACTATACATGTGATGTATATTGTAGTGGATGCTTGGACATATATAGGGAGGACTTTCTTGCTCGACATGATAGTATGCTATCTGGTTACTCTTTACCTTAACGTGTACACTAATTGTCTTTCTTCTACATGTTGGTAAAGTCCTTAGGATGTGTACTTGACTACTTGGACTATGATGAGGATCATACTAGTGGGGACATGGTAGTCCATAAGTACATCCTTCAAGGTCCCTAGTCGTGGGTGTATCGAGACGGGGCATCGATATACCAGAGTAGACTAGCGTATACCTTCTCGACCCATGTATATGGGCGATGGATGATTCCATATCCATTGGTGTTTGACATCAGAGATGATATACTGGTGCTCAGTGGAGACTGGGTACACTGGATGGACTCGCCGAGAACTCCTAGATGGTATTATACCTTATGTCAGATGGCAGTTCTCTGATGATACTGGTACAGGTTAGTCTGTAGACCCGAGATCATCATAGAGTCTTGTGTGATTCCCACTGTGCTTTGATTTCCACCTTACCACGTCCAAGTGGGCATGCAAAATAGTGGTTTTTGGGTACAGTCCCGAGTCACATGGAGGAAATGAGCGATCGGAGGGGTTTCGTCTCTCCCGGTATTGGGGGTTGATGTTGCGCTATGCTCGATTGGCCACAACAGGGAAATCCCTGGCCAAGGCTGGTTTAGAAATTTACTGGTAAGTGTTACCAGTAGTTTCTCGACCCATTATGAGCCTCGTATCGGCATGACTTATCGGTTATTAGGGTCTGACGTTTACCACTCCTAGACTTGATATGCGACATATCAGACGAGGAGACCGGACTGTACGGTAGTGTCACTGTCAGGCTTTTTGCAGGAGTTGGAGCAGGCTTGCTTGATGATCTTACGATCGCTCAATACCCGGGTAGTCGTTACGTCCAGCTAGTACCGCTGACGGCTTGTGGGTGCTTGACATGATCATCACCTACTGCCGGCGTATTGATGAGTCTTTAGAGTCCTACATAGAGGTTTTACTGGCTCAGGCAAAACGAAATAGGAGCGTATATGTGATATGTGCGGGACCAAGAATAATGCGAGTATGTGATACCGTATTCTGTTCTTGCGATGATTGTATCTGTCGGTTATATGTGATATAGCCGGGTTATCGAATTAAGTGTTGATTCGATAAGTCGATACATTGGATGTTAGACGGTTATATGAGATATAACCGGATTATTAAGTCAAGTGTTGATTTAATAATTTAGTGTATAATTGTATATGAGATATACTAATTTACATTAACTAACATTGGTTCACTTAAGCATTTTTTTTTCTCACTTGTGCAAACTTAATATATATGTGATATATATTTATTTGTGTTCATTTTGTATCATGGTTGTTGATACACTCTACATGGGTGTATGAGACACATACCATTATAATTATATTGGTGGGGTTTTAATATACAAAGTAAATACAAAATTAGTGGATAATTGTTCAGGTGCATGAAGCTTCAAGAAGCTTATGGTTGCATTGACTTAGTCCACTAGTTTTGTTTTACTTAAGATATTAATTAACCTAACCACTATAATTATCCATGGTTATGTCTCTACATGAGTTAGTATATGATACTTACTCACCATGGTTAGCTCTCTCTCTCTTGATTAGTTTTTCATTCTCATGTTGAGCTCATCTTCTTCCTCCTTCAAATTCTTGCTAGGGTTTGATAAAGAGAGAGATATGTTGTGAGAAAAGAAATTCTAAAGTGTACTCATTTCCTATTTCACCATTCTCTACTAGACTAGCACTTTAGTTTAGGGTGTTTGCTTCACTAATTCTCTAGTTAGTGAAGTAGAAGCTTGAGTTCGTATTCTTTCGATGTAGATCATCTTCGGCCTTGAAGACTTCAAGCAAAACCGTTGCCCTATTTTCATGGAGCCATCCGAGAGTCCGGGAGTTCGATGATCGCAGCGAAGGGACTATAACAAGGAGCATTAGAAGTGAAGGACCGATCTACAAAGGTTGTATTTCGTATTCACTTAGTCGTAAATGATATTTACTTGCATGTGAAACCCTAATTATCTAGCAAAGATCTTGTTTAGGGTTATTTGGCACGGCTAAAATTTTAATTGGGCATGGTTGATGCCTTGTAGAACCTTGTTAGGGTGCCTAGTAACCCTACATTTGTCGGCGTCTGCATCGCTGCACTGGAATATAGTATCAGGAACGACTCATCATTCGTCGTTAGGACATTCAGGGATTTGAAATTTTGGTTGGCGTCTGCATCGCCGTACTGGAATATGGTACCCTGAGCGACTCATCATTCTCCATGGGAGGACTTGGGAATTGGTTTTTGGGTCGGCATCTGCATTGCTGCACTGGAATAATGCCAGGAGCAACTCATCATTTGCCTTTGCCTATTGGGGAGCGATGGCTTAGGGGACATGTTTAGATCCCTATCACCTAAGGCTTTTCAATTTTATGGGCCGTAAGGATCCCATAAAAGCATTTTCTCCCTACGAGTCGTAAGGATCCCGTAGGTGCATCTTCTCCTCAGGAGTCGTGAGGACCCCCAAGTGTGTTTTTCCTTTGTGAGTCATAAGGATCCCACGAAGGTTTGTTCTCCACATGCATCGTAAGGACACATGAGTGGGTCTTCCCAATGGAGCATAATTCCAAGAGCGGAGACCAGTCGCGTAAGATTGCAGTAGGGTATGGGTATGGTGAGAATTATTTGAGCCGCGGATTGTATACAGTAGTCAACTTGGGGACCAACCGTAGGGCTGGAAGAATTTTGGGAAATTGTCAGCGTCTGCATCGCTGCACTGGAATATGGTACCAGGAGCGACTCATCATTCACCGTTGGGGATTTGAGTTTTGGACGGCGTTTGCATCGGTGCACTGGAATATGGTACCAGGAGCAATTCACCATTCTCCGTTGGGACATTCAGAATTTGGTTGGCGTCTGCATCACTGCACTGGAATATGGTACCAGGAGCGACTCATCATTCGCCGTTGGATTTTTTTTATACCGCGATTGCTCTATAATTTCATTTTTTCTTATCGCGAAGGTCACGATTGCCCTATCATTTCGGCTATTTATCCGCGGTTGCCCTATCATTTCGGCTGTTTATTTTCATTTTTATTTTACTCGCTGATTTTTATTGTGAGTTGCCCTATTATTTCGGCTTTATTTTTCATCTTTATTTAACTCGCTGATTTTTAGTGCGAGTTGCCCCATCATTTCGGCTTTTCTATTCTTCTTTTTTATTTACACATTTTTTTATTTACACATTTTTTACATTCCCAGTTTAACGACTTAGAGGTCGATTATGTTAGTTATATGTATGCCCTAGAGGCCATTACTGTACATAGGATGTATATTATAGTGGATGCTGGGACATATATAGGGAGGACTTTCTTGCTCGATATGATAGTATGCTATCTGGTTACTCTTTACCTTAACGTGTATACTGAATGTCTCACTGTTACATGTTGATAAAGCCTTTAGGATGTGTACTTGACTACCTGGACTATGATGCGGATCATACTAGTGGGGACATGGTAGTCCATAAGTACATCCTTCAAGGTCCCTAGTCATGGGTGTATCGAGACGGGGCATCGATATACCTGAGTAGACTAGCATATACCTTCTCGACCCATACCGATGGGCGATGGATGATCCCATATCCATTGGTGTTTGACATTAGAGATGATATACGGGTGCTCAGTAGAGATTGGGTACACTGGACGGACTCGCCGAGAACTCCCAGATGGTATTATACCTTACGTCAGATGGCAGTTCTCTGGTGACACTGGTACAGGTTAGTCTGTAGACCCGAGATCGTCATAGAGTCTTGTGTGATTCCCACTGTGCTTTGATTTCCACCTTACCACGTCCAAGAGGGCGTGCAAAACGGTGGTTTTTGGGTACAGTCCCGAATCACATGGAGGCAATGAGCGATAGGAGGGGATTCATCTCTCCCGGTATAAGGAGTTGATGTTGCACTGTGTTCGATTGGCTATAACCGGAAATCCCTGGCCAGGGTTGCTGAGATTTACTGGTAAGTGTTACCAGTAGTTTCTCGAACTGTTATAGACCTCATATCGACACGACTTATCGAGCTACTGGGGTCTGACGTTTACCACCCCTAGGCGAGATATGCGACATATCAGACGATCAGACCGGACTGTACGGTAAGTGTTACCGGTTGGATTCACAGGAGTGTGATCGGGCTTGCTCGTTGATCTTCTGATCGCTCAATACCCAGGTGGCCGTTACGTTTAGCAGACCGCTTGCGGCCTGTGGGTGTTTGATATGATCATCAGCTGCTGCCGGCGTATTGACGAGTCTTTAGAGTCCTACACAGAGGTTTCCTGGCTCAAGCGAAACGAAATAGGAGCGCGTATGAGATATGTGCGGGACCGAGAATAATACCAGTATGTGATACTGTATTCTATTCTAGCGATTTGTATCATCGGCAGGTTATATGTGATATAGCCGGGTTACCGAATCAAGTGTTGATTCGATACATTGATACACTTTATATTAGTCGGTTATATGCAGTATGACCGGATCATTAAATCAAGTGTTGATTTAATGATTTAATGTATAATTATATATTTGATATATTACTTTACATTAACTAGTATTGGTTCACTTAAGATTATTTTTCTCACTTGATGTGCACATTGTATATGTGATATATTTTTTGTGCACTTGATTGTATCATGTTTGATGATACATGCAAACTTGGGTGTATGTTTGCTTTATACCATCTTTAGGTTAATGGTTGGGTTTTTCATTTGTTTTTATTTTATTTTCCTTATTCATTTTGGCAAGAAATGAAATGGTGGCTTTCTTTGGATTTTGTTGAAGCTTCATGAAGCTTTGAAAGCTTGACCATTTTGTTTCTTTCCTTAACCCTAACCATTTACCTAAACCCTAGTTCATTCTCTATATGAGTTAACCTCACCCATGGTTGCATTATGATAACCATCACTTCATTTTTCTTTTTGGGAATGAATTCATAATTCTTTTTCTTTCTTCTTCTTCATCTTCTTCAAGAAGAAAAAGAAAAGCTTTCTTAAAAAAAATGTCAAGTGATGATTCCAAGTGAGAAATCCAAATCCAAAGTGAACCCACTTCTTATTTCTTCATCCTCTATCACTTGCCATGTAGTAGAGGGTGTTTTCTTCACAAGTTCCTTGACCTAGTGAAGATGGAGCTTGAGTTTGAGTCGTCTCGACGTAGATCATCTTCGGCCTCGAAGTCAATGACCTAGCCCGATCATTTCTCCGACGAAACCATCGCTAGAGTCCGGGATCCCGATGATTGTAGCGGAGGGACGTCAACACGGAGCTAAAGAAATGGTGGAGCGGATCTACAAAGGTTGTAGTCTCTTTCACTTTGTAGTTAAGTTGTTAACTAGTTGTAGTTTCGCCCTAAACTCTAGTAATTGATCTAGTTTAGGGTTTCTCGGCACCGGAAAATTTTGAATTTGGCATGGTTGATGCCTTGTGGAACCTCTTGAGTGTGCCTAGGAACCCTACAGTGGTATCAGAACCTAGCTAGAGCCTTAGACGATGCGTAGACAAAGTTAGAAACCCGATCGAACCCGAAACCCTAACTCAAAATCACTCTCTGGAAATTTTCTGGAATTTTGGATTTTTGTGAATTAAAATTACCAAAAAATACAGCAGGGTTTTCTAGGAGTTACTGTAAAGCACGTGCACCTAACTCGACTAAAGAGCCGCGGAACCGTGGCCCCACCCTAGCATGTGCGGCGGTTCCACGGCCAAAATGTTGCTTCTTGGCACGTGCATTGCACAGTAATGTCCTATATTGATTGCTGTATTTTCTGGGAATTTTTAAAGTTTACTCAACAGTTGAGTTTTCTAGGTTGTATTGGGGACTCGGTGTTTCAATCGGGATGTTTAACTTCGTCTATTGGTTTTTCCAGGTAATTTTAGAATATGTTGAAAAGTTCGACCGAATATAAATACCCAATTTTTCCCCTGCCGGAAAATTTCCAAGTGTTGGATTTTTCCGTGGTTTAAAGACGTTCTAAGTAATGCAAGTAACGCGATGGTCCCTCTAGAAGACAACAAACCTTAACTCGATTATGTGACCATCTTGAACTGCCCTTTGAACCTTCGAGTTTGGGGCAGTACGGCGTGCCACATGTGAGGCGTTGGCTTGACCCTTCTACGGCTGGACCATTGGTACTGAGGCATGAACTGGATGTTTTTAAACATATTTCATGTGTTGAGCTATTTCGGGAAAACTTGGGTGTTTGAATGTTCGATCGGAAAGTTTAACATTTTCTATTTATCTGGAATGGGATACAATACTTGGAATCCACAAGTAGTTATGAGATAACAGATATGAATGTTATAAACATAGCACTTTAGTCTCACATGATCGGTTACCACGGAATTTTGATGTGATCAAAAGTTCGTCGCAATCTCGTAGCGTACGCGGATACTCGCCGGTAAACTTAATAGATAGCCATGCCCCATAGCCCCGACCAAGTGACTGTAGGAGAACCCCGTCGTCGAAAGCATCCGTTCGGGTGCTCGCGGCAGCGGTGTTCCGCCTTGGTGCACTTCGTCGACGGCATCGGGGGTGCGGCCGTCTACTGAAGTTTGCGACGAGCATTCGATCAGGATGTCGGGAATTTTGTTGAATTTCCCGTCTTGATATTGAAAAGAGTTTTCGATAATGAGACTAAAATGTGGGGTTTATAATTGTTAGGCATGCGATGTCTAAGGAATTCATTTGATTGGGCATGCGATGTCTAAAGAGGTTGCAGATTCCAACTGTTGTAGTTTTACACTTTCTTTTCTGCGACCGTAAGTGTAATATGTGATATCGCCGGTTTCGTTGCTATATGCCAACGACAATTGGGATACGCATGTTTACTTACGTTGATGATATGTGATGTTATGTGTTGCCGGATATATTATATTGGATCGTCGTGTATGAATAGCCGGGGGTTTTTTATGTGAGATGAGTGTTTTTCATTTTCATTCATGTAAAAACTTGTATGTAATATTCTTTTATTGAGGTACTTCCAGGTTGCGGAAGCTGTCACCGTTTGTATATTATTTACTTTTCCGCATTAGGATAGACCCAAGGAGGAGGGCACGAGTAACCGGGTTCTAGGGTCCAAAGGGAGACCAACTCGAGGAGTCGAGTCCGGGTCTCCTAACTCTAGAATTGGTAGGGTTTCTTGCCGCTCTCGTAGGGGTCTAGGGGTGTGGGTCTGGCTATTCATCGCGACCGTGGAATCCGTGTTTTATACTGGCTCGTATTGAAAACACGGACGTCCTAGTATATCCAATGTTTCATATGTTTCTTCTGCTGCGATATCTGTGATGTGATCATTTGATATGCTGTTATGAGTACTGTATATGATATATACGATATATTATATAGACGTTACTTATGTTTTGCACTCGCGCTAGCCCTGCCCCGCTCTGTCGTTAGTTACCTAACCTAACGGTGCACGAGGGGACATCGAGACGAATGCGAATGGCATAAGTATACGTCGTATTTATCTGTGATGTTTAGGTAACTTAAATGATGGGACTTCATTAATATGATTAATGAAAGAAAAGAAACCTAAGATGTTGTGGAATCGAATTTTCAAAAACAGGTAGCTACAGTTCTTGCTTTGCATCGCGGTGTTCCTTGCAGAACATCCAGCACCTTATTCGATGAGGAAAGAGCCGAGATCCCTTCACCGGGAGTGACCCCTTTAGCAATAACTGGCACATGCTACACACTCGGTTTGTCTTTTGATTGCTTCTATAATTTCTGCTTTGCACAGTGATATATATGATATATCCCGCACCTCATTCGATGAGGAAAGGGCCGACGATCCCTTCACCGGGAGTGACCCCTTTAGCAAAACTAGAAAAGCCTCAAAAACACTCCATTTCAAAATTCATTCGATTCTACAACGATATCAAGTTCATTATGCAAAAGGTTTTCAAAAAAAAATATTTATCCCTCCGTCATTTCAGATAAGTTGTATATAGTATTCGTGCTACATTTGTTGGTTTTCGTCAAGGTGTAGTGTGCGGTAGCTATATGCTGCTTATCTGCTGTATATGATGCGATTGGATTAGGGTAGTCGTGCGGCTTTGTTGGCTTTCATCAAGGGTCGTGCGGGTGGGTTTAATTCAATCAGGAAATGACGGGTTGAACTTGACTAGCGGGCTATGGTTTGTTGGCTTTCGTCAAGGTCATAGCACGTTAGGGGCAAAATATTATCGGGAATTTCAAATGTTGAAATTTGCAATGAGATTGCATACCTTCTATGAGATAGTTGGATCCCGATACCCGCTGCGAGTAATTGTTACTCCTGGGAGAGTTTTACACATTACAATTAGCCGATCAAGTAGGTGTCTAGAAAGGTGTCAACGGGGTTATACCCCTGGGAAAACGAGGTTTACTTTAATTAGGTCCGTGTGAAAGCACGGGGAACCTCCCTCAAAGTACCGACACTATCCTGGCTGAAAGATTGGCGAAATTATAGGGTGTAATTAATCCCGGCTAGTCTTTCCTTTTAGGGTTTGAAGGAAGATTTGATAAAAACAGTGGGAGCCATCCTGATTAGATAAAATAATAACCAATCTGATCTTGCAAGAGCGCACGCAGAGTGTTTTCTTCTCTCTCTCTCCAGGTAGCGACCATGTCACGCCTTAATCAAGATAATAATACGGATGTATTGACCGAACCCGCTTGTTATACTGCGCTGGGGAACGCTGATCTCGCTCTAACTTATAAATGTTATAAGACAGAGCAGGAAATAGGGGATTACCAGAATTCCCGTACCGCCCAAACGAAGAAAGTGCATGATGATGCATCTTCTTCAGGTGTGTTCATTACAGAGAACTGTTTCTCAGTATCCTTTACAACCTGGGTATGAGATACCGGATCAGGATCCCACATATGTAATTTGTTACATGGGCTACAGACAGGTAAAGAACTGAGAACGGGTGATAGAAATTTCAAGAGTTGGAAACGATGCAAGAGTTGGAAACGAGTCCGTTGGTCACTGTCACCCTGTATTACCAATACATTGATTCTGAACAAATGCTATTAGATACCGAACCTGATATACAAAATCATATCGGTCTCTTTATTAGTAAAGAAATGATAAAATTTTGTATTGTTTGATAATGTTTTGAACATTTCCTATATCAAAAGTTGATCGGTTTAGGCACGTTATCTAAAAGCATTGATGTTCTAAATCAAACTACAGTTCTTATTATACGGAACACACACAAGAGGAAGAGTTCAGAGTTGAACGATTCCTTCTTGAGGTATTGTAGACTAGGTCGGATCAATGTGACCCAACTAGCTAAAGTTGCATTTAGATGCATATTTAAATCAGTTTGAATTTACATCTTATGAAACTTGTCAGTCATGTCACAAAGATAAGATGACCATAGCTCTGTTTACTGGAAACAGAGAAAGAGTTAGTGAACTCTTGGGATTGATACATGTTGATGTATGTAAGCTCCCCTGTCTACACATGCCAAGACTGGTTCTTGGTACTTCATTACATTCTCTGATGATCTCTCGAGATTCAGACATATGTTCCTGTTGAAACACAAATCCGAACCTTTTGAGATATTCACAGAATATAAAATAGAAGTAGAGAACCAAAGACGGGTAAAAGCATTATGTCCTTTGATGCGATCAAGGAGGAGAATACTTGAGCACGGAATTCCTGGTTTATTCTAAAGGAGAATGAGATTCTCTCTCAGCATTACTCCTCCATATACACCATAGCACGATGGTATATCGGGGCGGAGCAGATACACCCTATTTGATATGGTGTGCTCTATGATGAGTACTACTGAGTTACCTATTTCCTTTTGGGAGTTATGCGCTTGAGAAGCTGCATACCTATTGAATAGGGTTCCAATCAAATCAATTGCCTACCACTTCATATGTGATATGGAAAGGGAAGAGCCCATATCTTAAGTTTGTTAAGATTTGGGGTTGTCCGGCCTATGTCTAAAAGCAAAATCCGGACAAGCTCGAGGTAAGATCTGTTATGTAGAACTGGAAATGTTCCAGCTATACAAACTGGCAGCTGATGATTTGGAAGAACCAAAGGATTCAATAGTTACCAACGAACCTCAGCCTCTCCGCCGATCCAGTAGGGTTCCTCATCCACCTGAGAGATATTTATGTTTCTCTATGACATTGGGAGCGAGAATTGCATCATGAGATGATGACCCAACTAGTTTCGAGCTGGCCATCAAGAGTAGGACTCTGTAAGAATGGCTGGATGCTTAGCGATCTGAGATGGAATCCTTATACACCAACAAAGTATGGACTTTAGTTGCTCAATCTGAAGGGTTAAATCCCCATCAGGAGCAAGTATATCTTGAGAAGATTACTTGGTGTACATAGAAAAGTTAAGGCTTTCAAAGCTAGACTTGTTAAAGGTTTGCATCATTGACCGGTATGGATGATGATGAAACCTTTTCTGGGGCTATTCTTAAGTCCATCTAGATCCTACTTGCCACGGCTACATACCATGACTACGATATCTGGCGGTTGGGTGCCATGACTGCTTTTCTAAGTGAAGTTTTAGAAGAGTGCGTCTATAAGTACACAGCCAGAGGGCCTCGTAGACAGTGGGAGCAGCGGAAACGTGAGCAAGATGTTTTATGTGATAAAGCAGACATCGCGGAGTTGGAACGTCTGTTTTGATGTGTTAGTCAAAGAGTTTGACATCATCAAAATGGTAGATGAACCTTGTATATACAAAAAGGTAGTAGGGAGTATGGTAGTGATCCTCGTAGAGTATGTGGATGACATACTCTTGATAGGGAAGGAGTTTCCTATGCTACGCTCGGTCAATCTCCGCTTATCATAAGGATTCTCCATAGAGGATCAAAGTGATACCTCCTAAATCCTGAGTTTTCATCTATAAGATAGAGGTAATTGGATGCTAGGATTCTCACTAGTAGTAGTGAGATGGTATTAATTGATCCTGGGGAGAATCACTGGAAAGGTTCCAGGGTGATAAGGACGACTGAAAGTCAGTCACAGGCATTGTCTCTACCCTCAGAAAAGGGACGGTATGTTGGAAGAGTTCTAAGCTAGATACCGTGGCATACTAGACGATAAAGGCTGGATACATCGCTACTTAAGATACTACCAAAGAGGCAGTTTGGGTGTATATTGGTTCATGAGATGAACTAGGTTCCTACCATTGTGTGACAATGGAAGTGTGGTTTTGGCCCAGGAACCCCGGTCCGATCAGTGACCCAGACTTATTCTGAGGCAGCATCACTTGATCATGGAGATAGTTGATCTCCAGGGTGATCGACGTTAAGAGAGTAGACTCAGAGGACAACACGGCGGATCCACTCACAAAGGCCTTTTCCCAGAGAGAGACTTTTATGGGATGGTTGAGTATGAGATACTACAACCACTGCTACAGATAGCCCTAGTGCAAGTGGGAGATTGTTAGTTATATGTATGCCCTAGAGGCCATTACTGTACATAGGATGTATATTGTAGTGGATGCTGGGACATATATAGGGAGGACTTTCTTGCTCGACATGATAGTATGCTATATGGTTACTCTTTACCTTGACGTGTATACTGAATGTCTCTCTGTTACATGTTGGTAAAGCCCTTAGGATGTGTACTTGACTACCTGGACTATGATGCGGATCATACTAGTGGGGACATGGTAGTCCATAAGTACATCCTTCAAGGTCCCTAGTCGTGGGTGTATCGAGATGGGGCATCGATATACCAGAGTAGACTAGCGTATACCTTCTCGACCCATACAGATGGACGATGGATGATCCTATATCCATTGGTGTTTGACATCAGAGATGATATACGGGTGCTCAGTAGAGACTGGGTACACTGGACGGACTCGCCGAGAACTCCCAGATGGTATTATACCTTACGTCAGATGGCAGTTCTCTGGTGACACTAGTACAGGTTAGTCTGTAGACCCGAGATCATCATAGAGTCTTGTGTGATTCCCACTGTGCTTTGATTTCCACCTTACCACGTCCAAGAGGGCGTGCAAAACGGTGGTTTTTGGGTACAGTCCCGAATCACATGGAGGCAATGAGCGATAGGAGGGGATTCGCCTCTCCCGGTATAGGGAGTTGATGTTGCACTGTGTTCGATTGGCTATAACCGGAAATCCCTGGTCAGGGTTGCTGAGATTTACTGGTAAGTGTTACCAATAGTTTCTCGAACTGTTATAGACCTCATATCGACACGACTTATCGAGCTACTGGGGTCTGACGTTTACCACCCCTAGGCGAGATATGCGACATATCAAACGATCAGACCGGACTGTACGGTAAGTGTTACTGGTTGGATTCACAGGAGTGTGATTGGGCTTGCTCGTTGATCTTCTGATCGCTCAATACCCGGGTGGCCGTTACGTTTAACAGACCGCTTGCGGCTTGTGGGTGTTTGATATGATCATCACCTGCTGCCGACGTATTGACGAGTCTTTAGAGTCCTACACAGAGGTTTCCTGGCTCAAGCGAAACGAAATAGAAGCGCGTATGAGATATGTGCGGGACCGAGAATAATACCAGTATGTGATCCTGTATTCTATTCTCGCGATTTGTATCATCGGCAGGTTATATGTGATATAGCCGGGTTACCGAATCAAGTGTTGATTCGATACATTGATACACTTTATATTAGTCGGTTATATGCAGTATGACCGGATCATTAAATCAAGTGTTGATTTAATGATTTAATGTATAATTATATATTTGATATATTACTTTACATTAACTAGTATTGGTTTACTTAAGATTATTTTTCTCACTTGATGTGCACATTGTATATGCGATATATTTTTTGTGCACTTGATTGTATCATGTTTGATGATACATGCAAACTTGGGTGTATGTTTGCTTTATACCATCTTTAGGTTAATGGTTGGGTTTTTCATTTGTTTTTATTTTATTTTCCTTATTCATTTTGGCAAGAAATGAAATGGTGGCTTTCTTTGGATTTTGTTGAAGCTTCATGAAGCTTTGAAAGCTTGACCATTTTGTTTCTTTGCTTAACCCTAACCATTTACCTAAACCCTAGTTCATTCTCTATATGAGTTAACCTCACCCATGGTTGCATTATGATAACCATCACTTCATTTTTCTTTTTGGGAATGAATTCATAATTCTTTTTCTTTCTTCTTCTTCATGTTCTTCAAGAAGAAAAAGAAAAGCTTTCTTTAAAAAAATGTCAAGTGATGATTCCAAGTGAGAAATCCAAATCCAAAGTGAACCCACTTCCTATTTCTTCATCCTCTATCACTTGCCATGTAGTAGAGGGTGTTTTCTTCACAAGTTTCTTGACCTAGTGAAGATGGAGCTTGAGTTTGAGTCGCCTCGGCGTAGATCATCTTCGGCCTCGAAGTCAACGACCTAGCCCGATCATTTCTTCGACGAAACCATTGCTAGAGTCCGGGATCCCGATGATTGCAGTGGAGGGACGTCAATACGCAGCTAAAGAAATGGTGGAGCGGATCTACAAAGGTTGTAGTCTCTTTCACTTTGTAGTTAAGTTGTTAGCTAGTTGTAGTTTCGCCCTAAACTTTAGTAATCGATCTAGTTTAGGGTTTCTCGGCATCGGAAAATTTTGAATTTGGCATGGTTGATGCCTTATGGAACCTCTTGAGTGTGCCTAGGAACCCTACAGATTATTCCCAGTTTAATGACATGGTGGTCAGCTGTTTCCAGTTTAACAACTTAGAGGTCATCTGTTTCCAGTTTAAAGACTTAAGGGTCTACTGTTTCCAGTTTAACGACTTAGTGGTCATCTGTTTCTAGTTTAACGACGTGGTGGTCATCTGTTTCCAGTTTAACGACTTAGAGGTCATCTTTTTCTAGTTTAACGACTTAGTGGTCATCTGTTTCCAGTTTAACGATTTAGAGGTCATCTGTTTCCAGTTTAAAGACTTAGATGTCTACTGTTTCCAGTTTAACGACTTAGTGTTCATCTGCTTCCAGTTTAAAGACTTAGAGGTCTACTGTTTCTAGTTTAACGACTTAGTGGTCATCTGTTTCCAGTTTAACGACGTGGTGGTCATCTGACGGGGAGTTTAGAGAAGATACCCGATTGAGCAGTTGTCAGGGGCATCGCCGGAGCTTGCCTGCGATGCCTTATTACTTTGTCGGTGTTGATGGCCTTGCCCCCAGCTAGGGCCAAGGAAAGTCGTTCAAATACCAACTTGCGTTCGAAGATTGCAGTCGAAAGTCGTTAACCAGCACAAAGAAGCATGATTTCAGTACAGGCAATCAATGTATATGTTGATTGAGTCGGCTTAGATATTTAACCCGAAGTATGGGAGGAGAGATTGGCCCCACCGGGCGTGCCAGAATCTGTAGGATATTTTTCATTACCCCATTGAGATAGGAATACGCGCGCACTTTTCAGGCGTACTACAGATTCTCCCTGCCTATGGTAGGTTGCGGTTCATTGATTGTGGGGATCCGAATCTCCAGCAGCCGCGGACTAAGCTGCCGTTAATTACCCCTCGCCTTTGGAGCGAGAGAACCTCCGATTGACGGGTCAAACAGGACATGCGAACTCAATATGCAGTGTTGTGTTTTGAAGGGGTTTTGGATGTATCGGGGGCCCCACAGAGTTTTTACGGGGGTCCCGCTACCCGGATAGCGGGCTGGGGGTCAGGGGGCAGCGCCTCGTTAGAATTTTTTCTAACGGACGAGGTATTTCTAGTGTGGAGTGTATGTAAAAATGAGGGGAAATGGTGTCCAAAGGACGCGTGGGTGCCAGCGCCTCGCGTGCCTAGAACGCTGGCACCTCACGTGCTTGGCACGTGGGCGTGGGTGCTATGCGCTGAGCGCCAGCTCCCCCACGTGCCTGGCACGCAGGCGCTGTGCGCCACAGCGCCAGTGCTCCACGTGCCTGGCACACGGGCGCTGGGCGCCAGAGCGCCAACGCCCCACGGGCGTCAGCAGCAGAAGGGACTTAGTCCCTGCACTGGGAGCTGTGCTCCTGAAAGGAAATATTTATTATTTTGTATATATATGTATATATATTTTTGAGAAGTTGAACTCCTAAGATATTTTGGAGCTGATGAAAGGGGGTTCTCCCTTGAGCCCTGGATCTTCCCCAAAATAGGGTCCTTGGAAGTGGGTCTCCTTCTTTCTTCTCTGTTAGCCGGATCATGAAGAACAAGAAGTATGAGATTTAAAAAAATCTTTCCTTTTTGAGATCTAATGGAAGATCTGAGTTCCCCTTTGTGGGTTTTGTGGTGAAAAACTATTTAGTTTTGGAAAAGGAAGAGTAAAACTCTTGATTTAATTCAAAAAAGAAGAAGGTTTAGAACCTTGAGGAGGAGAAGGAGGTATAAAAACTCTAACCTTTTTGAGAGGAATGAAAAGTGTATACTTTATTCATCATCATGTTACCTTATATAGGCTTACACATTTATATATAGCCCCTTGGGCTTTTCAAAATGGCATTTTGCCCATCCCATGCCTCATGTGCTCATTTCTTTTGCACATAAGCCATGGGCTTTACAAAAATTTGGCTTTATGCCCATTTTGGTTACATGCATGCATAAAAAATTATATCAAAATTATTTTTTACATGATTTTTATTTTGGCATGGAGGAGGGTCGGCCGGTTCATGTTCGGACTCGACTTGGGCATGAGTCCACTTAATCTGGGCTTGGGCCCACTTGGCTTGGGGTTGACCTTGACTTTGACTTGGTCAACCAGGGTAGAATTTTTTACCCCAACAAGCAGCTTGTCGATGATGTCATCTGAAGGTTCTATGGATTTTGGTTCTGGATCTGCCCCCAGTTTCTTTACGTCAGGAGCTTATTTGCCATTTATCGATGAGTGAGAGATCATGTTGCAACTCTGCCACGCCCCGCTTCCCGGTATATGGCGAAGGGAACGGGACTGGTCTGCTACGTATTTACTCTGAAGTAAGTACGCTAAGCGTATTTAAGCAATATAAAAGTAAATACACAAGAGACAAGATATATAAACTGAACAGCAACTTTATTTATTAATATTCTTTTGTACAATGCATGGAAAGTAAATACAACTGAAATAAAAGCGATGCCTAAACAATGGCATAACAGAAAAGAAAAATACTGAATGGAAAGTGTACAATGACTAGAGCTCGGGGTCTTCGCTGAACTGGTCCAAGTCTTCAGCAGTGGGCTTGATCTCTGACGGGTCCAAATCACCTGACGACATTCAAAGAAGAAAGAAAGAGAATGTCGTCAGCAAACAGGTTGCTCGGTAAGTCCCAAAGACAAGGGAGAAATAGAATAGACAGAATAAGAAGATATCTTTTAAAGTTGTATTATATTGTTGTAATGTTGTGTCAACGCTGTTGTTTGTAGCTTGGTACAGAAGAATGTCAGTGTATACGAGAGGAGTCTCGTTAGACCAGAGACTACGGTGAACTGAATATAGAGTACAAGGCTCTGTTAGAAGGCCCGGAACAACGGCAATTGGATTCATATTAGGTGTCTTAAATCTTGCAGTCGCGTGCCACTTTTAACACCTTCCGTACTAGTCTACCCCTTAAACCCCGTAGTGTTTTGATTGTATTGTATTGTAAACTGTATAAATTGTATAATTGGATGACTGACCGAAACCATGATATCAGTAAATGGATGTAACCGTAGAATCATGTAAATGGATGTAAACTGGAGATCATGTAAATGGAATGTATATCCATGGTTCGGTTCGGTCAAGTTGTATAGGTTGATAGTTGGATTTATAGATTCATGAATTCATGTTGGATTGTAATATTGTAGATTGTAGATTGTAAATTGTAAATTGTACTTAAATTATATTCAAGTCAGATTATAATGAGACTCAAACCTGAGTCAGACAATTAGAAAAGTGAATTGAAGTCCTGATGTTTTGATGTTATCGGTAACCGCTGCACATGGACGGCAGGATTTGTGTCTTTTTCAAAGACGATTACCGTATTGATAACACCATTATTAAGTTGTCTATCTTAAGTAGGCAAGCACCCACTTCTCCGGCTTCCTGAGGCTCAAGAGATTGGTCCCGCTTAATTCTATGTTTACTAGGGTCCTTAGGGTAATTTATAAAACTTGAGGGGGTTTTATGTAAAAATACTCTTGTATAGTTTTCAAAATACACCCCAAGTATTTATTAATCGTCTTTAGAGTTGTAATGAATGTAGATTTTATACTGTGGTATTTCTAGTGAAAATATCATATTTTCATAAATAGGTATTTATTTGTAATATTGATTTGTATGGAATTCATGGTATTTTAGTGTAAAATGATTCTTGTGACATTTTTAGAAAAAATGGAATATTTGTAATAATTCAAAATAGATATTTTTTATATTACATATACATATATTTATATGAAAATAATTTTAGTATATATATAATATTCTAGAAATCTCGTTTTCTTAAAATGTCGTATTTTAAATCTTTCGAGACCGAATTCTCCTTGCGGGGTCTTCATCTCGCACTACTAAGCCCGAGGATATGAGATAATCCACACCATCCCGAACGGGTTCCCCAAATGGGTTGTAGCGGCGCTTTGCAAAGATTTGTATAAATACTAATCATTAAGAAAAAAACGGTTTTATTAATTATGGTACTTATTTGTAAAGATGTCGAATTTCCCGTATTCTATGTTCTAGGGTCTTCTAAGTCAACTACACTGCTCCTAACTGATCCAAAGCGACAAGCTGTGAGATATCCCTCAAATCGCCTCTTCACCGCCAATTGTGGCCAGGTAAGTACAAGTAAAGAAAGGAGGGATCCGCTCACGAATCACCGTGAGACGGGCCTTTTAAAGTTACCTTTCTCACTTGTCTAACTTAGGCACCACAAAGTCAGTTTTAGATAAACGACTGAATGCCCACAACCTTCCTCTGTCCTAATGACCACGACAGTCCTTAATTGGCTGAGTCTAGATATTTTTTTTATTAGCTCAAAGGTTATTTATTTGTAAAGATGTCGATTTCCCGTATTTTATGTTCCCGACGGTATCGTGCTATGTTGCATATGAGTGTGTGAGGAGGTAGGTCGTTACCTCGTGATCTACTTAAAGGTATACAAGTTTAATGGTTTAAATGTCGCAAAAGGAACTATGTGGTATTTAAATGAAAAATACGATAAAGTGAAATAGCCATCATTTTATGAAATGAAACTTGATCAATTTGGTTGATTAGTGTCTAATAGTCAACATGAGAGAGTTTAAGCATAATTGTATTAACGAGAAGTGAAGTTTTATAAAGAAACCGAATCGGAAATCGGATTTGTTCCGATTCCGTCGGGTTTTGTAAATCCGTATTCTAGAAAAGAAAAGAGAGGTAGAATTTGGGGACTTACGGGTTTTGGACAATAACAAGAGTGAGATGGAAGGAGAGGAATCGCCGGTGCGTCGCTTCGTCGTTGAGGGCTCCTAAAATGATCGCCGGAAGTTCGCCGGGAATTTCGTCATAGCTTCACTTCGTGCTCGTTTTCAAAGTACACAAGTTTTTTGGAAATTTTTGAGAGTTGGCTCAGAGTTTGGGGTGAGATGATAGAGGGTAGGGGTAGTATTTATAGGGTTAGGCTAGGGTTAGGGTAGATGTAGGGTTTTAATTAAAAAAAATTGTAAAATGTATTAAAATCATTAAAAAAATGGAATAAATAGGGTATAATGAGCTCTCTAGAAGTAGTCTGCAGATTTAAAGTATGCACGGGGGTAGGGTAGATGAAGAAACACAAATTTATAGTTGACGACTCGGCGGTCCGGCCGAGTCAAGGTGTCAGAAGGTGGGGAGTCGCCTGATTAGGCCTCTGGTGCATTTAGTTTAGTGGGTGTAGTGGGAAATTCTGGAGTTATCACGTGTTGACTGTTGGACTTCTATAAAATTTAAAACAAAATAAATATTAAAAATAATATGGGGCATGGGATTTGAACTCTGGTGGCTTGGTTCAGCAGTGCAAGGTATTACCAATGAGTCACAAGCTCCTTCTTGTAATTAAATTGCTAATTAATCACTTAAATCTTGTGCTCAGGCAATAAATACCCCTTTAAATATTTTTTTAAAAAAAATTTAAAAATTTGTATGAAAAAAGTGTATAAGAAAATTAGGGTTGTTACAAACTCGCTATATAATCCTCGGCTACTTCCGAAGAATCGTCTCCTTCATCAATGTCACTGTTTCCGTTCTCAAGAATATGCTTGAAGAACTCTTCCAGTGTGACTGGGGTCCGTGCCTCTTGATTGTATTCCTCCAGTGCACCGATGTATTTCTACAGACCCGTACGATTGCCGTCGAGCTGGACGGGCTTCTTGGCCTTCTTCTTTTTCTTTGAAGACTTCGGAGGCTTGGCCTGGTGGTTTTTCCATCGTTACCAAATTTTGGCGTTGAGCGCGGTTTCAGCATTCTGTCAATAATTTCAGGCTCCAGCGGGCTTTTCCACCTAATCGCCGGACATGTTTGAAAATCCTTCAGCGTTCTTTTAGTTTTAGCTGAAAGGACCACTTCCTACGGAGCTTCTTCTACAAATGAGCATGATGCCCCCGGCGTATCCACCTTTTTAGGAGCGTACTACTGCGGCGGGTTTACCTTCCAGTTTTCGGACAGCACGAACTTGCCTTATTGGTACTGGTCATCGACCCAATTTTTAAAGACGTAGCAATCTTCGATTTGGTGGCCCAATATTTGGTGGTAGGGGCAGTAATTGGGATTGTTGGCGTCGCCCGATTGCAGTGGGCGTCTCGGATCCGGCAGAGTGATAAGCCTATTGCGCATCGCCAGTTCGAATAGTCTCCTCGTTTTATCCCGGGGGAACGAGTAAAGACGTCTCAACTTTTCTTCGAGGGATCTTGTTTTGTTGTTTTGGCGAGCAACCGGTTTCGGGTCACTCGATTGTTGTTGAGCGTTGGCGACAAAGGTCGCTTTCCCTTTACCCTTTTCATTCCGAAGATCTGTCTTTGAAGAGAACGGCCTATGGCCCATCTGGTCCATTTGGTCCAGTTTGTCAATCAAGGCCTGGAAAGTGATCGTCTTGAAGAACATCATAAACTGGGATATAGTTTCCTTAGGATCAAGGGTCCCCACGAACATGCCCATGGCAGAAGCTTTTTCTATGCGTTGTTCACACTTTGACCATAGGTTATGACACCGAATTGCGTATTGAACCCAAGTCTCTCCCGGCTTCACTCTGGCATTTATTAATGCCGTGATTGGGGTGTGCTCACTTACGGTTTCGAACCGTTGTGTGAACAGTAGTTCCATCTCCGTAAATGTCTTGACAGAGTCATTTAGGAGCTCGGAGTACCATTCAAATGTCGTCTCCGAAAAGCTGCCAACAAACTGGCGCAGCAACAGTTTGTCATCGCCCCCGGTTTACCGCACAAAGCTCTGATTGAGCAACGTGTTGATGCGGATTGCCCGTCCCCTTATACACATGGAATTTGGGGATCGTATATCCTGGCGGGTACTTAATTTGGTCGTAGCAGCCTGGGTAAGGTCGCCCAGTTCTAACGACCTGGCATGCCGCTTCGTTCGCTTGATGAGCTTGTATTTGTTGAGCTATGTAGTCATCAAAGGTAGCTTTGGAGATCGCCTCCTCCCTGGATATTGATAAAGCCGGAGGAGGGTTTGATGTCTCCCCTCTGTCGTCTTCAATGATTATTAGAGGGTCTTCGGCCGGAGGATCCGGTTGAATCATCATCCCCATCATGTCTTAGAAGAGAAGCGCCATCTGTTTAATATTAGCTGCTTGTTCCGCGGCCTCTTTATCTTACTTTTCGAGCGCCCTCCATCGGAATTCGGTGTCGGTCACCTGCTCCTAGCGTTGTTTCGACGATGCTTCCGGGCTTTCTTTCTGCCCAGTAAGTGCGGACATCATTGTCAACATCTCCTGGAGCTTTTTTTGTTGCTCCTGAGCTTTCGTCACAGACCGTGTGAGTGGTCGATGACTCACGGAAGCATGACTATTCTCTTTTCCGGTTTCCATGTATACGGTATGCACAACCATTCCCCCAGACTTTGGGCATTTGGATCCACTGCCTTTGAAATTTTCCGCGGGCAGGAGGATCTTCTCCGGCCTTCTCCTCTTATGGGAGGTCGAAGTTGAGGGGCCAGTTGCGGCAGGCACCCATACAGACGATACCTTTCGTAGTATGGCAGAGGGATGGTCCTCCTCTTGCCGAGCCTTCGTATTCTTCAGCCGGCAAGAGTAATCTTTGTCAATTACAGAGTCTTGGACTTTCCGCCAAACTCTGTTGATCTTGGAGGACAACCGCTGAGAAGGCTGTTCCGGCTTTACCTGTGTTGTGTTTTCGACAAGCGGAGGAGACTTCTTCAAGATGGCGGTTGGAGAGTTCTTGCGCACCCTCCTCAATAGCTCGAAGCTGTTCCCGGTTGGAACAGCAACGTCAATTTCCACCATTGGAGCTGGTGGGGTAAGTCTAGCGGGGGAACTGCCCCCAGCTTTCCTCACTCAATGCTAGTGGCGACGTCGGGCGTGTCTTGCGGATAGGATCACCTCAGTTGTAGAAGCGACCTTGTCATGCCCCTTGCTTTGATGAGAGGATGCTTTTGGTGCCAACCTGTTGAAGACTGACGTTCGTTGAGAGGGAACGTCTAGCCTGTCGAAGACTGACTTTCGAATAGGGGAAGCACTTGTAATGATCTCACCCGTAGTAGGAGTTGGAACGGGCAGTCTTTCGAAGACCGATCCCTTAGCAGAAGAAGCCCCTTTGATGACTTCGTTTACCAGGGCTGAAATGGCTATCCATTTCGGGATAACCTCTTCAAGTATTGCGAGTCTCTTTACGGGACCAATGGAATTTTAGCTCAGCCTATCGGAGACTGAGGCGACAGACTTGGATGACCCGTTGAGAGGGGCCATGGTGGTTGCGAGCCAATCAAAGACCGACTTCTTTGGGACTTCTTGTGATGGAAATGAAGCATTGAAGCTCATTGGCAGGAGCATGGTTTCGAAGAACGGTCCAGTGGTGGCCTGAGTCACCTGTTCCACTGGCATTGCGAAGATGGAGGCCGCTTGGGGCCCATAAGTCACTCCTCCAGCAGAGACGGAGTGGGAGTTGCTTTTGCAATTGGTGCAGTTAGAAGCCATCGATGTCATCTTCTCTTCTGCACGGAGCAAGACACCAAATCTTAGTATCTCGAATCCAAGGGCAACCATATTAAACCGCGGTTCGTTCGCGAACACGACACACGAAGTGTCGAGTGGAAAGAGGAAAAGGTCCCACCAGGCGTGCCAGAATCTGTTTACCACCGAAAACAGAGACGAAACCGCATAGGTCATCTTGCCTGAATTTGGAGACAGATGCTATTTGGTTTTATTTGTCTACCTCTCCGAAAATACCAAGTTGATTTATAGCGCCGTGTATTAGAGGTTTAGACGGATGCGGCCTTTGTAGAAGATTTCGTCAGATTCCCCCTCGTTGTGAGGGTTTTTTGATTGTAGGGACGCTCTTCCCTGCAAGCGCAAGCCCCTGCAGTTAATTATGTTACCGCGTAGCGATAACCATTTTCTCCTGCTCCAAAAGGTCACTTCGTGTCACGCCCCGCTTCCCAGTGTACGGCGAAGGGGACGCGACAAGGTCCGCTACATATATAATTATAAGTACATACGCTAAGCGTATCTAAGCAATATAAAAGTAAGTCACAAGAGACAAGAGATATAGAAATAACAGCAACTTTATTAATAACATTCTTTTATACAATGCATGAAAAGTAAATACAACTGGAATGAAAAGCGATGTCTAAACAATGGCATAACAGGAAATGAAAATACTGAATAGAATAAGGTACAATGTCTAGAGCTCGGGGTCTTCGTGAAACTGATCCAAGTCTTCACCGGTGGGCTCGATCTCTGCTGGGTCCAAAGCACCTGACGACATTCAAAGAAGAAAGAAATAGAATGTCGTCAGCGAACAGGTCGCTCGGTAAGTCCCAAAGATAAGGAAGAATTAGAAAAGACAGAATAAGAGGTATCTTCTAAAGTTGTATACTATTTGTTGTAATGTTGTATTAACGCTGTTGTTTGTAGCTTGGTACAGAAGAATGTCAGTGTATACGAGAGGGGTCTCTATATGCTAGAGACCATGGCAAACGGAAAATAGAGTATAAGGCTCCGTTAGAAGGCCCAGAACAACGGCAATTGGATTCATGTTAGGTGTCTTAAATCCGACCGTCACGTGCCACTGTTAACATCTTCCGTACCAATTTACCCCTTAAACCCCGTAGTGTTTTGATTTTATTGTTGCATTATATTGTATAAGTTGGATGACTGACCAAAACCATGATATCAGTAAACAGATTATAACTGCATAATCAGGTAAATGGAATACGGAATAATAGATGTATACCCATGGTTTGATTCAGTCAAGTTATATAGATTGATAACTGGATTCTGGAATTCATGTGTTCATATTGAGTTGGAATATTAAAGAATATAGATTGACTTGAATCATATTCAAGTCAGAAATAATCAGACTCAAACCCGAGTCAGACTAAAAGAAATGTAAATCGAAGTTCTATATTTGTTATGGTCCTTATTGTAATTTATAAAATTTGAGGGGGTTTTATGTAAAAATACCTTTGTATAGTTTTCAAGATACACCTCAAGTATTTATTATTCATCTTTATAGTTATAATGAGTGTGATTTTATTGTCTTATTTTAGTGAAAATATCATAATTACATAAATAAAGGTATTAATTGTAATATTGATTTATTTGAAATTCATGGTATCTTAATGTAACTTTTAATCTTGTAATTTTTTACGAAAAGGTGTAAACTTTATCTTATAATAAAATAGGTGTTTAAATGATAAATATACATATGTTATACAAGAATAATTTTAATAAATATTTTATTTTCCAAAAATCTCATTTTTCTTAAATGTCGTATTTTAAACCTTTCGAGACCGAATGCTCCTTGCGGAGGTCTAAATCTCGCACTACTAAGCCGAGGGTGCACGATAAACCGTACTATCCCTAACGGGTTTCCCAAAGGTGGGTTGTAGTGGCGCTTTGCAAAGATTTATAAATACTAATCCTTAGAATACGGTTTTATTAAAGTAAAAGGTATTTATTTGCAAAAGTTGATTTTCCGTATTTTAGATTCTAGGGTTTTATATTTCAACTAGACTATTTCTAAATGGTCTAAACGACAAGTCGTTAGAAGCCTCAAATCGCCTCTTCACCGCCAATTGTGGCCAGGTAAGTACAAATGAGAAAAGGAGGGATCCGCTCACGAATCGTGAGACGGGCCTTTTAAAGTTACCTTTTCTCACTTGCCTAGCCTAGACACCACAAAGTCAGGTTTAGATAAACGATCGATGTCCACGACATATGTATTTTCCTATTAAAAGATATTGTTTTAAAATTGTATATAACTTAGAACTTTTAGAAAAGGTTTTATTAAGAAAATGATATTTTAATGTAAAATCTTGTTTTATCGTATTCTAAGTTTTCAAGGTAGCGTGTTATGATTACATATGAGTGTGTGTGGAGGTAGGTCATTACCTTATGATCTGCTTTAAGGTATAGCAATGTTAAAGGGTTAAATGTGATAAACTAAATATGGTGGTATTTAAGTGAAAGAATACGATATTTTGCAAAAGCTATCATTTCATGTGTGAAAACTTGTTCAAATTAATTTTTAAATGATTAGTAGTCAACATGAAGATGTTTAAGCATTATGGAATTAGTGATAAGTGAGATTTGATAGAAAACTGAATCGGAAATCGGTTTGTTCCAATTTCCGTCGGGTTTATAAAGTTCGTATTTTTATGAAGGAAAAGAAAGGTAGAAAAGGGGGACTTACGGTTTTGGACAACGCTAGAGAGTGAAAGGGAGGTAGAAGGTTTGTCGGTGCGTCGAATCGTCGTTGAGAGGTCCTAGCACGATCGCCGGCATTTCACCGTCGATTTCGTCGGCGCTTCGCCTTTCGCTCATTTTCTAACATACCAAGTTCTCTTGGAATTTTGGGAGAGTGGACTTAGAAAAAGTGATGAGAGGGTAGATGGTATATGGGGTTTATATAGGGTTAGGCTAGGGTTAGGGTTTTAAATAAAAAATCATTAAAAATTAGGAGTAAAAGAGGTTTAATGGGCATTTGATAACCGATCTAGGAATTTAGTGTATGCAGGTGAGAAGACCAGGTCAACACGGAATTTTTCCGTGTTGACGACTCGGCCGTCCGGACGAGTCCGGCCGGCGGCGCCGGCCCGAGTCGGACGGTCCACCGGCCGACTCAGCCGAGTCAGGGTGTCGTTGGGTGGGGGTCTCCTGGGGGGATTTATGGTATATTTAGTTTTTGGTCTTCAGTTCAAGTTTTGTGAATTATGGCGTTTTAACTGTTGACTTTCCAAAGAATTTAAAACAAAATAAATATAAAAATAATGTGGGGCATGGGATTTGAACTCTGGTGGCTTGGTTCAGCAGTGCAAGATATTACCAATGAGCTACAAGCTCCTTTTTGTAATTATTGTGGGAAAATAACTACTTAAAGTGGTAACAGCAACATTAAATACCCCAAGTACACTTTAATTTTGAAACCATTTTATGTACACTAAAAATGGAATTATTTAAAAACAAAATAATTACTTATATATATATTGTGCTCAGGTTAAAATACTCCATTATGGATTTTTTTAAAATTTAAAAAAAAAAGTGTATAGGAAAAATTAGGGTTGTTACATTCTACCCTCCTTAAAAAATTTCGTCCTCGAAATTTGAAAAAGGAAATTGTAACAGTTTCAAGGAAAGTCTGATGACTGTAGTATAAAAAAATGACAAAGGGATACAAGGGTGAAAAAGGCTTACCTTGACCTACAGTCTTGGCTTCTACGGCTTCCAATGTGAATGCCTGTCGTTATGGTACATTCCTTCTAGCTGGAGGCATCTTCTGCCTTTGGGGCCTCTTTCTCTGCCCTCTAGGCCTGTCCCTCATTGCTTGTTGAAATTAGCGAGTAGGCTATGCAGGTGGTGGAGCAGGTAGTGCATAGCGAGATGCAGGAGCCTGGATAGTTGGCCGCTGCGGGTAGTTGGTGGATGTGTGAGTTGAGTTGCTATTGTAAGGACAGTTCCCGATTCCGTGGTTGGATGCACCACAAATTAGACACAAGCCTTTTGTGCGCCTACAGTCCTTTCACAAGTGTCCCTTTCTTCTTCAGTAGTAGCAGAAATCTAGACTTGACTGGTTATTAGTTTCTTCTGATCTCCTGGGTTCAAATGATGTCCTTGGAGAGGCTCCTCCTGCTATTTGAGTGGCAGGGCGTTTCAAACCGGTAGACTGAGGTCTGCCCCTTGCTTTTATCACTGCCTCATAACTGCGGGCAGCTTCCAGAGCATCCTCATGAGTCAGAAATTTTCCTGTGGCTAGAGCAGCCTGAATCTACGTGTCCAAACCTTGTTGAAAGCGACGGGCTCTGATCTCGTCCGTCGGTATCAAGTGTGCCGCGAATCGGCTTAGCATGGTGAATTCAGCGTCGTATTCATCTACTGATTTGTCCCACATCGATCCCTGTTGTAGATGAATGAACTGCTGCTCCATTGCAAACCTGGCAGTCACAGGGAAGTATTTCGCGTTGAACTTCTCACGAAAAGTCTTCCATTCAATCGGCTGTACCAGACGGCTTTCTTCCGCCTTCCACCAGTTGCGAGCATTGTCCGTGAGTTGTAGTTTCGCCACACGGGCCCAAGCGATGTCTGGCATTTGAGCTGCTGCCACATCGTCTTCTATGCTTTGTGCCCATTCTTCTGCTTCAAGAGGGCTTCCTTTACCAAAGAACTGCTTGGGGTGCAAAGCCCTGAATTGCTTTACCCCTGGTGTGTCGGTCTCAGGACGGTTCAGGAGTTGTTGATGTCCCTCAAGAAGGCTGCGGATCGCCTCAAGTAAAACTGTTTTCTCGGTGGGTGGTGCAGGAACAGCTGGTGCGAGAAGTAGTGCTGGAGGTGTGTTGTTGACGTTGGTGCTGGTGTTGTTCGGGGAATCCATAACCTTGAAGAAAATTTTGGGTTAGAACAGATTCAAATACATGAAATGATAAGATTCAAGGGATAGAAATTTGTAAGATTCAAGAAACATGTATTGTAAAGAATGTTTTAATTGTTGGTTCTTGTGTTATATTACTTAGGTTGTTCATGTAGAACAGAACTGCATAGTATGGTTCTATACAGCTCTGACCTGCATGGGCCACCAACAAAACCTGTAACGCCCAGCTTCCCAGTGTACGGCGAAGGGGACGTAACGAGGTCCGCTACGTACATACTTAGAAGTACATACGCTAAGCGTATATAAGAAATATAAAAGTAAGTCATAAGAGACAAGAGATATAGAAATAACAGCAATTTTATTAATAACATTCTTTTGTACAATGCATGAAAAGTAAATACAACTGGAATGAAAAGCGATGCCTAAACAATGGCATAACAGGAAATGAAAATACTGAATAGAACAAGGTACAATGTCTAGAGCTCGGGGTCTTCATGAAACTGATCCAAGTCTTCACCGGTGGGCTCGATCTCTGCTGGGTCCAAAGCACCTGACGATATTCAAAGAAGAAAGAAATAGAATGTCGTCAGCGAACAGGTCACTCGGTAAGTCCCAAAGATAAGGAAGAATTAGAAAAGACAGAATAAGAGGTATCTTCTAAAGTTGTATACTATTTGTTGTAATGTTGTATTAACGCTGTTGTTTGTAGCTTGGTACAGAAGAATGTCAGTGTATACGAGAGGGGTCTCTATATGCTAGAGACCAGGGCAAACGGAAAATAGAGTACAAGGCTCCGTTAGAAGGCCCGGAACAACGGCAATTGGATTCATGTTAGGTGTCTTAAATCTGACCATCATGTGCCACTGTTAACATCTTCCGTACCAATCTACCCCTTAAACCCTGTAGTGTTTTGATTGTATTGTTGTATTGCATTGTATAAGTTGGATGACTGACCAAAACCATGATATCAGTAAACAGATTGTAACTGCATAATCAGGTAAATGGAATACGGAATAATGGATGTATATCCATGGTTTGATTCGGTCAAGTTATATAGATTGATAACTGGATTCTGGAATTCATGTGTTCATATTGAGTTGGAATATTAAAGAATATAGATTGACTTGAATCATATTCAAGTCAGGAATAATCAGACTCAAACCCGAGTCAGACTAAAAGAAATATAAATCGAAATTCTATACTTGTTATGGTCCTTATTGTAATTTATAAAACTTGAAGGGCTTTTATGTAAAAATACCTTTGTATAGTTTTCAAGATACACCTCAAGTATTTATTATTCGTCTTTATAGTTATAATGAGTGTGATTTTATTTTGTCTTATTTCTAGTGAAAATATCCTAATTAAATAAATAAAGGTATTAATTGTAATATTGACTTATTTGACATGGTATCTTAATGTAACTTTTAATCTTGTAATTTTTTAGGAAAATGTGTAAACTTTATCTTATAATAAAATAGGTGTTTAAATGATAAATATACATATGTTATACAAGAATAATTTTAATAAATATTTTATTTTCCAAAAATCTCATTTTTCTTAAATGTCGTATTTTAAACCTTTCGAGACCGAATGCTCCTTGCGGAGGTCTGAATCTCGCACTACTAAGCCGAGGGTGCACGATAAACCGTACTATCCCTAACGGGTTCCCTAAAGGTGGATTGTAGTGGCGCTTTGTAAAGATTTATAAATACTAATCCTTAGAATACGGTTTTATTAAAGTAAAAGGTATTTATTTGCAAAAGTTGATTTTCCGTATTTTAGATTCTAGGGTTTTATATTTCAACTAGACTATTTCTAAATGGTCTAAACGACAAGTCGTTAGAAGCCTCAAATCGCCTCTTCACCGTCAATTGTGGCCAGGTAAGTACAAATGAGAAAAGGAGGGGTCCGCTCACGAATCGTGAGATGGGCCTTTTAAAGTTACCTTTTCTCACTTGCCTAGCCTAGACACCACAAAGTCAGGTTTAGATAAACGATCGATTTTCACGACATATCGTATTTTCCTATTAAAAGATATTGTTTTAAAATTGTATATAACTTAGAACTTTTAGAAAAGGTTTTATTATGAAAATGATATTTTAATGTAAAATCTTGTTTTATCGTATTCTAAGTTTTCAAGGTAGCGTGTTATGATTACATATGAGTGTGTGTGGAGGTAGGTCATTACCTCGTGATCTGCTTTAAGGTATAGCAATGTTAAAGGGTTAAATGTGATAAACTAAACATTGTGGTATTTAAGTGAAAGAATACGATATTTTGCAAAAGCAATCATTTCATGTGTGAAAACTTGTTCAAATTAATTTTTAAATGATTAGTAGTCAACATGAAAATGTTTAAGCATTATGGAATTAGTGATAAGTGAGATTTGATAGAAAACTGAATCGGAAATCGGTTTGTTCCAATTTCCGTCGGGCTTACAAAGTTTGTACTTTTATGAAGGAAAAAAAGGTAGAAAAAGGGGACTTACGGTTTTGGACAACGCTAGAGAGTGAGAGGGAGGTAGAAGGTTTGTCGGTGCGTCGAATCGTCGTTGAGAGGTCCTAGCACGATCGCCGGAATTTTGCCGTCGATTTCTTCAGCGCTTCGCCTTTCGCTCGTTTTCTAACATACCAAGTTCTCTTGGAATTTTGGGAGAGTGGACTTAGAAAAAGTGATGAGAGGGTAGAGGGTATGGGGGTTTTATATAGGGTTAAGCTAGGGTTAGGGTTTTAAAATATATATATATAAATTATATAAAAATCATTAAATTCATTAAAAATTGGGAGTAAAAGAGGTTTAATGGGCATTTGATAACCGATCTAGGAATTTAGTGTATGCAGGTGAGAAGACCAGGTCAACACAGAATTTTTTCGTGTTAACGACTCAGCCGAGTCGGGCCGAGTCGGGGTGTCGTTGGGTGGGGGGTCTCCTGGGGGGATTTATTGTATATTTAGTTTTTGGTCTTCAGTTCAAGTTTTGTGGGTTATGGCGTTTTGACTGTTGACTTTCCAAAGAATTTAAAACAAAATAAATATAAAAATAATGTGGGGCATGGGATTTGAACTCTGGTGGCTTGGTTCAGCAGTGCAAGATATTACCAATGAGCTACAAGCTCCTTCTTGTAATTATTGTGGGAAAATAACTACTTAAAGTGGTAACAGCAACATTAAATACCCCAAGTGCACTTTAATTTTAAAACAATTTTATGTACATTAAAAATGGAATTATTTAAAAACAAAATAATTACTTATATATATTGTGCTCAGGTTAAAATACTCCTTTATGGATTTTTTAAAAATTTAAAAAAAAAATTGTATAAAAAGTGTATAGGAAAAATTAGGGTTGTTACACTTCGTGCCGTGTGTGTTTGTTTTATTTTTGGTTGTCCGTGGATTGTATACGGAGACAAATTTATGTTGTCTCCCGTAGAGCGTGGATTAATCCAAATCCGTATTTTATTAGATTTGGGTTTGGTCTGATTTAAGGATCGTTAACCTTGTTTGAGATTAAAATCGACTTAAATATTTGTTAAGGATACGTTAATCTGATGTTGGACTAAGATCTACTTAACGGGGGTTCGGGATCATTTTTGATCCAACGAAAGAGCATTTGGTCTCTATCGTTTTAGTTTAAGGATGTTACGGTCCATAGCTAGTTTAAGGAAACTACGGTCCATAGCTAGCTTAAGGACATTATGGTCCATATTGGGACGTGTCTGTCCATTTAAGAGTACACTAAAGAGTTGTTAGTTATCGGGATCTACCACCTCTCTGAAGACGCTGAAGAATTACAACGACATTTATCAGAGGTGTGAGGAGATGTACCCTTGAATCAATGTCCGTTGGAAGATCAATAGTCGTGTTTGGGACTAAGACCAATTTGGAAAGATTGTGAACACATGGGCTCGGTTAATCTGAATTAGAGACTTTTGGTCAACTTGGACTTAGCCCACTCAGGTTTTGAATAAAGTGTTAAACACTTGTTTGGGCTCGGTCCCTTTTCTATGCAACAATGTTGAGCATTGATATGGGCTCTGACGCTCACCCTCTTTTTTTGTTTTATATGGAGTGTTAAACACTCTTTATGGAGCCCACGTGCGGAACACGTGAGGCGCTTGGCGCTGAGCGCCAACTACCGAGTGCTAAGCACTACTTGTTGAGCAGCGCCCACATGAGGGGCACGTGAGGTGCTTAACGCTGGGCGCCAACCACTGAGTGCTAAGCATTATTTATTAAGCAGCGCCCACGTAAGGTGCTTGGCGCTGGGCGCCAACCACTGAGTGCTAAGAACTCTTTATTAAGCAGCGCCCACATGAGGGGTACGTGGGGCGCCTGGCTCTGGGCGCCAACCACTGAGTGCTAAGCACTCTTTATTAAGCAGTACCCACATGAGGGGAACGTGAGGCGCTCGGCGCTGTTTCTTTCTTTGTGCATTTTTCTAAAGAGTTCGATTCTTTGTTCTCCCCTGGATCTTCAATCCCCAAGAACAAATTCATCCCTACGAGAATTAAATTCTCATTTGTGGGAAACTTGTCTCATGGATCTCAGATCCAGGGAAAGAATTATGTTCTTTTATGAGGGTTAAACATTTAGGTATGCAGATGAGATACTATGATCTCTATTTACCTTGAAGAAAGTTCTTCTTCCTTCTTCTCTCTTAAAGCTCTTTTTTGCTTGCTCTTCTTTTTAAACTTGAAGTTTATGAAGGGGTTCCTCTGTTCAAGACTTGAAGCCTTGGGGCCTTTATATAGTGGAGGCAAGTTTGCTGATTTACTTAAAGAAATCTCTCATTGAGATCCTTAATTGATTTAGGGATTGTATCCACTGTCGGAGCTTTGATACATGGACTTCTGTTTTACAGAAGATATTTTTCTTATTTTTAACAAGATTGGGAAAATATTTTCTATACAGAGCTTATTCTGTAATTTGGTGATTTTTAATCACCATTGGATTTTTAATCCAACGGTGCTCTGTTTTACAGAGTGTAATCTTTCTTGTTTAGAAAGATTGGGGAAATATTTTCCCATATAGAGCTTATTCTGTAGCTTGGTGGTTTTTAATCACCCTTGGATTTTTAATCCAACGGTGCACTGTTTTACAGAGAGGAATCTTTCTTGTTCAGAAAGATTTGAGGAATATTCCCTCAATCAGAATTTAATTCTGTGTTTTGATAATTTATCATCTCCATTGGATCTTTGATCCAACGGCATAGAACTTTTAGTTCTGGCGCCGGCACTCTCGTGTGAAGCACGTGAGGCGCTACCTCAGAGTTTTTAACTCTTGGCACTGACGCCCTCGTGCAAGGCACATGAGGCACTGCCTCTTTTCAAATTTTGAACAGAGCCTTGCTCTTCTATTATTGGGGGAAACACTCGCGATTTGTGATATCGGTCGGTTATATGTGATATAGCCGGGTTATTGAATCAAGTGTTGATTCGATAAGTTGATACATATAATATTAGTCGGTTATATGTGATATAGCCGGATTATTAAATCAAGTGTTGATTTAATAATTTAATATATAATTGTAAATTTGATATATTTACATTAACTAATATTAACTCACTTGTATATTTCTTTTTCTCACATATGCACACTTAATATATATGTGGTATATATTAATTGTGTTTATTTTTGTGTCATGCTTGATTATACATGCAATATGTATGTATGAGACTTACACCATTCCATAAGATAATTGTGGTTTTATTTATTTAAAGTAAATACAGAATTGGTGGGAATTTGTCATGGTTGAACCTTAGTGGAAGCTTGTAGAAATTTTTGACTTGGTCCACTAATTTTGCCTTACTATAGATATTTATTAACCCAACCATTATTTTTAGTCATGGTTTAGTCTCTACATGAGTTAGTATATGATATTAACTCACCCATGGTTGCTATTCTTACTCATGAGATTCATTCCGTCTTCATCTTCTTCTTCATCTCCAAAAAGGCTTTCTAGGTTTTGAGGAGGTGAAGAAAATTAGTGAGAAAAATATTTCTAAAGAGATCAAAATTCCTACTTCATCAAGCTACACTAGATTAGCCATTTAGTTTAGCTTGTTCGCTTCACTAATTCCTAATTAGTGAAGAGGGAGCTTAAGTTAGTGTCTTCTCGACGTAGATCATCTTCGGCCCCGAAGACTTCAAGCAAGTTTGTTCATTTCACCTTGTGGAGCTTTACTAGAGTCCGGGAGATCACTACTTGGAGTGAAGGGACTACTACACGGAGCTTTTGAAGTGAAGGACCGGTCTACAAAGGTTGTATTTCTTGTTCACATTGTATGTAAAGTTGTTTATATTCTAGCTTAACTCCTAATTTTCTAGTTAGATCCTTGGCATGGGTTGCATAGCTCTCTAGGTTTTTTAAAATTGCATACTTGATGCCCCATAAATCCTAGTTAGGATGCTATGGAACCCATCAGTGGTATCAGAGACAAGCTAGTGCATTAAGCATTTGTCAAGATGAAGTTAGAAGTCCGATCGAACCCAGAAAACCCAATTTTGGACTCCTCTCTGGAAATTTTCCAAAAGTTGGAATTTTCATGTTAAAAATACTCTAAAAATCATGCAGGTAATTCCATGGACCCACCTGAAGAACGAGTCCTTAAGTCGCCATAGTGATCGCGGAACCACGGCCAAAGCATGGCTTTGGCGGCGGTTCCGCAGCGCCACTAGGGAGGCTTGGAACGGGCCTTCAGCTGCTGGTCCATGGGTACTGTGATATGGTTCTGGGTATTTCTAACACTGCTCAAGTGTTGAGCTCTCTGGGAAATTTTGGGAATTCGTTGATTCGATCGAAATGTTTAACATCATCTAGCTATTTGTGGATTGTGATACAATATTTAGTTTTGGGAAAACTAATATGGATTTTGTAAATCTAGCAATTTATTCTCGCTCGATCGGTTGCCACGGAATTTTGATGTGAATCAAAAGTCCATCGCAATTACGTAGTGTACGCGGATACTCACCGGGTAACGTTACTAGATAGCCACGCCCCATATCCCTGACCAAGTGACTTTAGGAGAACCCCGTTACCAAAAGCATCCGTCCGGGTGCTCTCGGCCGCGGTGTTCCACATAAGTGCACTTCATCGACGACATCAAGGGTGTGGCCGTCTACTAAAGTTTCCGACGAGCATTCGATCATGTTATCAGGAATGTTGTTTAATTACCCGACTGGTTATTGATAAGTGTTTTCAATATCGAGACTAAAATCCAGGGTTTATTATTGTTAGTCATGCGATGTCTAAGGAACTCATTTGGTTAGGCATGAAATCCAAAGTATGTGATACATGGTTGCGGATTCCAATTGTTGTAGTTTTTCACTTTCTTTTCTGCGACCATAAGTGTAATATGTGGTGTATCGCCGGTTTCGTTGCTATATGTCAGCGACAATTGGGATACGCATATTTACTTACATTGATGGTATGTGATGTTATGTGTTGCTGTGATATGTTATACTGGATCGTCGTGTTTGAATAGCCGGGTTTTTTTTATGTGAGATGAGAGTTTTTCATTATCATTCATATAAAAATTTGTATGTAATATTCTTTTATTGGGGTACTTCCGAGTTGAGGATAATGTCACCATTGATGTATATTATTTACTTTTCCGCATTAGGTTAGACCCAAGGTGGGGAGCATAAGTAACCGGGTTCTAGAGTCTAGTGGGAGACCATCTCGAGGAGTCGAGACCGGGTCTCCTAACTCTAGAATTGGTAGGGTTGCTTGCTACTCTCATAGGGGTCAAGGGATGTGCGTTTGGCTATTCATCGCGACCGTGGAATCCGTGTTTTTTACCGGCTTAATATAAAACACAGACCTCCTACTATATCCAATATTTCATATGTGTTCTTCTGCTGCTGATATTCTGTGATGTGATCACTTGATATTCTGAGATGAATGGATTATTATATATATGATATATAATAAACGTTGCTTATGTTTTACACCCGTGCTAGTCCGGCCCCGCTATGCCGTTAGTTAAGTAACCTAACGGGACACTGTGGCAAATACGGATGGCATAAGCGTACATTGTATTTTTGTTTCTTCTATGATGCTTAGGAAGCATAAATGATGGGACTTCATTAATGAGATTAATGAAAAGAAAGAAATCTAAAGAATCTTGTTTTAAAAACTGGTAGCTCTGGTTCTTTCTTTGCATAGCGGTATTCCTTGTAGAATATCCAGCACCTTATTCGATAAGGAAAAATCCGAGATCCCTTCACCGGGAGTGACCTCTTTATCAAAACTGGCAGATGCTACAACCCACACGGTTTTGTTTTTTATTGCTTTTTTAGTTCAAACTTTGCATAGTGGTAATTATGAAATATCCAGCACCTCATTCGGTGAGGAAAGAGCCGAGATCCCTTCACCGGGAGTGGCCTCTTTGGCAAAACTAGCAAAACCCTAAAAAACACTCCTTTTCAAAATCATTCAATTCTGCAACGATATCAAGTTCAAAGCGTTAAAGGTTTTCATAAAAACTATCCGCAGACCCTCTGTCATTTTAGGAAGTAGAGTACTTAGTATTCGTGCTGCATTTGTTGACCATAGTTAAGGCGCGGTGTATGGTAGCTAAGTGATGTCTTCCTACATAGCATATGATGCGATTAATTAGGACAGTCATGTGACTTTGTTGACCATAGTTAAGAGTCATGTGGGTGGGTCTAATTACTCATGAAATGACGGGTAGAACTTGACTAATGCTTATGATTTGTTGACCATAGTTAAGGTCATAAGTCGCTAAGGGTAAAAACCACATCGGGAATTTCAAGAGTTGAAATTTGCAATAAGATTGCATACCTTCTATGAGATAGTTGGATCCCGATACCCACTGCGAGTAAGAATTACTCCTGGAAGAGTTTTACACATCACAATTAGTCGATCAAGTAGGTGTCTAGAAAGGTGTTAACGGGGTTACGCCCTTGGGAAAACGAGATTTATTTTAATTAGGTCCGTGTGAAAGCACGGGAAACCTCTCTCAAATTACCGACACTGGCCTGGCTGGAAAAAATTGGCGAACTTGTATGGTGTAATTAATCCGGCTAGTCTTACCTTTCAGGGTTTGAAGGAAGATTTGATAAAAAAAACAGTGGGAGCCATCCTGATTAGATAAGTTAATAACCAATCTAATCTTGTAAGAGCATACGCTAAGTGTTTTCTTCTCTCTCTCTCCAGGTAGCGACCATGTTAAGCCTTAATCAAGATAATAATATGGATATATTGACCGAACCTGCTTATTATACTGAGCTGGGGAACGTTGGTTCCGCTCCAACTTATAATTGTTATAAGTCCGAGCAGGAAATAGGGGAATATCCGAATTCCCACGCTACCCAAACGAAAAATAAACATGTTGATGTATCTTCTTCGGGTGTGTTAGTTACCGAGAACTGTTTCTCAGTACACTCTACGTCCTGAGTATTAGATACCGGATCGGGATCCCACATATGTAATATGTTGCATGGGCTAAGGAAAGGTAGAGAATTGGGAATGATTGATCATTCTGTAAGAGTAGGGAATGGTGCAAATGTTGCAGCCAAAGCAGTTGGCGAATATCACCTTGTATTACCAAATGGTAATATATTGATTCTGAACGAATGCTATTACATACCGAACCTGATATGCAATCTTATATCAGTTTCTTTATTAAGTAAAGAAGGATATAATTTTGTAGTACAGGATAATATTATGAACATTTTTCTGAATCAAAAGTTGATTGGATCAGGCTAATTAAATAATGGCATATACGTTCTAAATCAAACCACAGTTCTTAACGTACAAAACACACACAAGAGGAAGAGTTTAGAAATGAACGAATCCTTCTTATGGCATTGTAGACTAGGTCATATCAATACGACATGACTAGCTAAGTTACATAAAGATGGATATTTGAATCCATTCAAATTATCATCTTATGAAACTTGCCAGTCATGTCTCAAAGGTAAGATGACCAGAACTCCGTTTACAGGACACGGAGAGAGAGTTACGGAACTCTTGGGACTAATACATAGTGATGTATGCGGTCCCATATCTACACATGCCAGGAATGGTTCCTCATACTTCATTACATTCACTGACGATCTCTCAAGATACGGACATGTGTTCCTGTTGAAACACAAGTCTGAAGCTTTTGATAAATTCAAAGAATATAAGCATGAAGTTGAGAATCAGACGGGTAGAAGTATTAAAATCCTACGATCTGATCGGGGAGGAGAATACTTTAGCACGGAAATCCAAGACTATTTTAAAAAGAATGGGATTCTCTCTCAGCTTACTCCTCCGTATACACCATAGCACAACGGTGTATTGGAGCGGAAGAATCGCACCCTATTAGATATGGTGCGCTCTATGATGAGCACCGCTGAGTTACCTATTTCGTTTTGGGGTTATGCGCTTGAGACAGCAGCATACCTATTGAACAGAGTTCCAACCAAATTAGTGCCTACCACTCCATATGAGATATGGAATGGGAAGAGACCATCTCTTAAACGAGTTAAGATATGGGGTTTGTCCGGCCTATGTTAAGCAAAATCTGGACAAGCTCGAGGCAAGATCTGCTTTGTGTAAGTTTGTGGGATATCCAAAGGATTCCTATGGATATATCTTCTACCACGGTGAGGAACAAAAGGTGTTTGTTTATCAATATGCCACATTTTTAGAAAAGGAATTTCTTGTAAAAGATATTAGTGGCGAAGAGGTAGAGCTGGAAGAAGTTTCAACCGCACAAACTACAACAGAAGATTTGGTAGAACCGGAGGATTCAATAGTCCCCGATGAACCTCAACCTCTCCGCCGATCTAGTAGGGTTCCTCATCCACCTGACAGATACTACGGTTTTCTCATTGACGGTGGGAGCGAGGATTGCATCATGGAAGATGATGACCCAACTAGTTTCGAGCAGGTCATCACGAGTGGGGACTCTGTGAAATGGCTGGATGCAATACGATCTGAGATGGAATCCATGTACACTAACAAAGTATGGACTTTGGAAGTTGCTCCCGAAGGAGTAAAACTCATTGGGAGCAAATAGATCTTTAAGAAGAAACTTGGTGTAGATGGAAAAGTTTAGACTTTCAAATCTAGACTTGTTGCAAAAGGTTTTCGTCAACGACCAGGTGTGGATTATGATAAAACATTTTCTCCAGTGGCTGTGCTTAAGTCCATTTGGATCCCACTTGCCATCGCTGCATACCATGACTACGAAATCTGGCAGATGGATGTTAAGACCACCTTTCTAAATGGTGATTTAGAAGAGAGCGTGTACATAACTCAGGCAGAGGGCTTCATAGACAGTGGGAGCAGCGAAAAGGTGTGCAAGCTGCTTAAATCAATCTACGGGTTGAAGCAGGAATCGCGGAGTTGGAACATCTGTTTTGATGTGGTAGTCAAAGAGTTTGACTTTATCAAAAACGTAGATGAACCTTGTATATACAAGAAGGTGGAAGAGAGTAAGGTTGTCTTTCTCGTATTGTACGTGGATGACATACTCTTGATAGGAAATAATGTTCCTATGCTGCACTCGGTCAAGCTCTTCTTCTAACAAAGATTCTCATTGAAAGATCTAGGTGATGCCTCCTACATCTTAGAATTAAGATCTATAGAGATAGATCTAAACAGATGTTGCATTGACACCATATTAAAGAGATTTAGTATGCAAGATTCCAAGCGTGGGAATTTACCCACGATCTCAGGACTTACTCTCTTCAAAGAGATGTCTCCCAAGACTGATTTAGAAAGAGCTCGCATGCAAGGGATACCCTATACTTCGGCAGTAGGCTCTATCATGTACGCGATGTTATGTACCAGACCGATGTAGCATACTCACTAAGTGTTGTGAGTAAGTATCAAGCAGATCCAGAAGAGAATCACTGGACAGCTGTGAAGAACATTCTCAAGTACTTGAGAAGGACTAAAGTGATGTTCTTGTATGGTAACAGTGAACTCCAAGTGGAGTCCTTTACCGATTCGAGCTTCCAGAGTGATAAGGATGACTCTAAGTCGTTCTCGGGATTTGTCTTTACCCTCAATGGAGGGGCGGTTTGTTGGAAGAGTTCCAAGCAAGAAACTGTGGCAGACTCGACGATGGAGGCTGAATACATCGCTGCCAACGATGCTGCCAAAGAGGTTATCTAGATGAAGAAGTTCATAACCGAACTTGGAGTGGTTCTATCCATCGAGCATCCAATACCTTTGTATTGTGATAACAATGGAGCAGTGGCTTTGGCCAAGGAACCCAGGTCCCATCAGTGATTGAGGCGGCGGTATCACCTAATCCGGGAGATAGTTGATCGCCGGGAGATCGAGGTCAGGAGAGTTGACATGAAGAATAACACGGCGGATCCACTCATGAAGGCCATACCCAAGATACAATTTGAGAGACTCTTCGGGATGTTAGGTACGAGATACTACAACGCCTTAGTGCAAGTGGGAGATTGTTAGTTATATGTATGCCCTAGAGGCCATTATTGTATATGTGATGTATATTATAGTGGATGCTTGGACATATAGAGAGAGGACTTTCTTGCTCGACATGATGATATGCTATCTAGTTGCTCTTTGTCTTAATATATAGACTTGTATTATGATATTGTCTTGCTCTCATATTGTCACGCCCCGCTTCCCAGAGTACGCTAAAATGGGCACGTGACATAGCCAACCATGCTACCTGTGGGTAGGAAATATCCATCCACAGTCACATTACGGCTGTAGAGATATCAAGAACAAAATAAAACTATCTAAACATGTCCATAATCCAAGATAACAGGAGTCAATAATAAATAAATGCGGAAGCAAATGATCCAATACAAATAACTGAAATGTATGTCCCATAATGCGGGCTCACATCTGGAAGTAAATGCAGGAAATAAAACTAACTACTACTGAACTCACAGCTCAGCCTGCTGGCTGAAGTACTCCGGCTCGGACGGCAACGGCGGTACAGAATCTGGGCCATGCAAAACCCAGACGTCAGCGCGTCGTGTCATCAAGTAATATAATATGAACAGTGTAACAGGCAATGCAAAATAAACATGAATCCAACAAGAATAACAATAATATGAATCAGATCAGTACAGGGTAGTGTGCAGTGGGTAAACTAAACCGTTCTATCAGGTTTTCTATTCTAAAGTCTTTGAAATCAATTGATGAATCGTCGATGTAACTCAATAGTATCCCGTGCGTGCCCGGGACCACTGTCAAGACTCTCGGGCTGAATCCGAGACGTGCCGCTAGGCAGTAACAGGTAGCAGGATGGGCGAGTGATGTCAGCATCATCACTCCGGGGCTGGCCTAGCCCGTAAGACTGATCAGAACATGTATCGAACTGTTGAGTTACAAGTCAGGTTTCACCTTTGATTTCCCCATACCCCCAAGTTATGTATGTCAAGTCAGGTACTTAGTAATCAAGGACTAATTCCAACACAGGATCAGGTAAAAGCAGGTTTGTCTGGATAGACAACAGGAACGGTCCGTGAGGACTACATGTCAGGTTTGTTGGCATTAAACACAAGATCAGGTAACGGGTCAGGTCATGGTACATCAGGTCAAGTCAACAGTGTACGGTACCATGTCAGGTATATCAATATATATATATATATAGCAAGTCAGGTCAAGATGTAAACAATATCGTGGGTGTGCTCACAATCAGATATATAATCAAACATGGGTATTAACAACATGGGATAAGCAATGAATTAAGTAATAGGCAGTTGCATTCAATTTGCAATACAGTTATCAAATTTGTCACAGAGATGATTACAAGAGTGCGGTAAGACAAGTATAGCCGTTTAGTCATGTTAACAGGTTTAAGAACCCTTAGAGGTGCAATGATTTATGTAACGGTTCCGTACAGCTATTTCAGGTTAAATGCATACAAGTGTCCGAATGGAACAGAACTACAGTGATAAATGCCATAAGCTACGTTAACAATAAAAATGTGATTAAACAGGTAAATATGGTTATCAGGTTCAATTTGCAAACTGTAGGTTCCAAGTGTAGCGGTAAAATGATATAATGTAATACTGTACACGAAAAAAATGAGAAATGATTGTACCAAAACTAAATTTACAGATTTAGGGTGTCACAATATATATGTAAATATTGTATAGCATGTAGCAAGGGGTACTTACCTCGACGGGTAGCGAACCGGGAATACGGAACGATAAACGTCGGCGGGGGAAACTCACGACGGGCGCACGGTTCACGGAATGAATCCAAACGACGAACAATGGAACCACATGGGTCGGGGTACCTCGCTGGAACGTCGGGACACGTCGTCGGCATCGTCGGATTCCGGCGAGCCCCAAAACAATGAATAAACAACATTCAAAATTGCAAGAAACGATAAAAGAAGAATCAAGAAGAAAGAAGGAAGAAGATCATACTGTGGTATGGAGTTCAGGGATTTCAGGGGAGTCGGCAAGTGGTGACGACGCCGAGGGGTTTGCCGGCGCGGGTTCTCCGGCGAAGGGTGAAGGCTACAAAACTTGAAGGCTAGGGTTTCTTGTGCTGTTTCGCTAAAGGTTGCACAGGTTTGAGGAAGGAGAAGAGAACAGAGGAGAGGGAGATAAGACGTGGAAGGAGGTCGCGACAGCGACGAAGGATGGTCGGCGACGATGGGAAGGTGAGTACCGGGGTCGATGTGGTTGGGTGCTGCGGCGGCGATTGGTGAAGGGTTGCTGTCGAGGTTGGCTGTGGTGGTTGGTGTTCTGAGGTTGAGATGGACAGAGATGGGGGTCGAGGGCCGGAGCTCGGAGGAGATGGGTTAGGTTTCGGTAGGGTTTGGAGTCGGGTTGAGATGCTAGGATAGAGGGAAGAAGAAGATGGGCGAAGAAGGTGAGGTGATGGAGATGAGGATGTCGAGGATGATAGTGGAAGGCGACGATGAGGTGATCGGCGGTGGCGAGGTGCAGGAACGGGGTTGCGCGAGGGTTTTTCTGCAGTTGAAGGAAAGAAAAAGAAAGAGGAGGGAGGAAGAGATTTGAAATATATAGAAGAAAGAGAGAGAGAGAGATATACGAGGAATAGAGAGAGAGGAGAGAGACGGGAGAGAGAGAGGGGAGAGAGATACGAGGAATAGAGAGAGAGGAGAGAGACGGGAGAGAGAGAGGGGAGAGAGACGGGAGAGAGAATAAAGAGGTGGGGCCTACGGAAACGAAGGTTTATGATTGGTTGAGAAACGATTTAGAAGTTAGGAAAAAATACTAAAATAGAGATATAAAAGATTTACTTGAACAGTAAGATTTTATATAGTTAGGAAAATATGATTGTTTAAAATATAATAAAATTTAGGATTTTGGCGAAAGAAAACATTTTCAAATCGCGCCCGGGTCGGGTCCAAAAATTTGAAATTGAAATAATAGGATTTTAAGCGGGATCCAAACATTAAAATAAAGTGTTTTATGATTAAAAAGCATACCCCCAAAACGGACACACGTACGTGCACGTAGCCACCCAAACTTGCCCGTTTCCCTGAACGGGGCGAGAACACGACGCACGGACGCTACAACGGGGTTAGGGATGTCAGATAGGCCAAGATGAATATTTTTAATTTTATTTTAGATGCTAAAATTTGTTATATGCAGAAATGAGTTTGCCGAGTAAAATTTTACAATAAGTAACAATCAAGCAGGTTAAATGAAATGAGTACCACAATATGCTCAAACAGTAACAGAAATTAGTAGCATTGGGCTCGGGTGTTACACATATGCTGATAAAGCCCTTAGAATGTGTACTTGACTATTAGGACTATGATAGAGATCATACTAGTGGGGCCAGGGTAGTCCATAAGTTCATCCTTTAATAGTTCCTAGTCGTGGGTGTATCAAGACGTGGCATCGATATTCCAGAGTAGACTAGCGTATACGCTTCTCGACCCATATGATGGGCGATAGATGATCCCACATCCATTAGTGTTTGACATCAAAGATGGTATACGGGTGCTCAGTGGAGACTGGGTACACTGAACAGACTCACCGAGAACTCCTAGATGGTATTATACCTAGCGTAAGATAGCAGTTCTCTGGTGGCACTGGTACATGTTAGTCTGTTGACCCGAGATCGTCATAGAGTATTGTATGATTCCTACTGTGCTTTGATTTCCACTTTACCACGTTCAAGATAACATGCAAAACAGCGGTTTTTGTGTACAGTCCCGAGTCACATGGAGGCAATGAGCGATAGGAGGGGATTCGTCTCTCCCGGTATTGGGGGTTGATGTTGCGCTGTGCTCGATTGGACATAACAGGAAGTCCCTGGCCAGGACTGATATGGATATTTATTGGTAAATGTTATCAGTAGTTTCTCGACTAGTTATGAGCTTCACATCGGCACGACTTATCGGTTACTGGGGTCTGACGTTTACCACCCCTAGACTAAATATGCGACATATTAGACGAAGGGACCGGACTGTACGGTAGTGTTACTGACAGGCTTTACAGGTGTATGAGCAGGCTTGCTTGTTGATCTTCTGATCGCTCAATACCCAGGTTGTCGTTACGTCCAGCTAGTACCGCTGACGGCTTGTGGGTGACTGATATGATCATCACCTACTGCCGGCGTATTGACGAGTCTTTAGAGTCCTACACAGAGATTTCCTGGCTCAGGCGAAACGAAGTAGGAGCACATATATGATATGTGCAGGACCGAGATTAATACGTGTATGTGATACCGTATTCTATTCTCGCGATTTGTGGTATCGGTCGGTTATATATAATATAGCCGGATTATCGAATCAAGTGTTGATTCGATAAGTTGATACATATAATATTAGTCGGTTATATGTGATATAGCCGGATTATTAAATCAAGTGTTGATTTAATAATTTAATGTATAATTGTATATTTGATATATTTACATTAACTAATATTAGCTCACTTGTGCATTTCTTTTTCTCACATGTGCACACTTAATATATATGTGATATATATTAATTGTGTTTCTTTTTGTGTCATGCTTGATTATACATGCAACATGGGTGTATGAGACTTACACCATTCCATAAGATAATTGGGGTTTTATTTATTTAAAGTAAATACAAAATTGGTGGGAATTTGTCATGGTTGAACCTTAGTGGAAGCTTGTAGAAACCTTTGACTTAGTCCACTAATTTTGTCTTACTATAGATATTTATTAACTCAACCATTATCTTTAGCAATGGTTTAGTCTTTACATGAGTTAGTATATGATATTAACTCACCCATAGTTGCTCTTCTCACTCATGAGATTCATTCCATCTTCATCTTCTTCTTCATCTCCAAAAAGGCTTTCTAGGTTTTGAGGAGGTGAAGAAAATTAGTGAGAAAAATATTTCTAAAGTGAGAAAAATTCCTACTTCATCAACCTACACTAAATTAGCCATTTAGTTTAGGTTGTTCGCTTCAATAATTCCTAATTAGTGAAGAGAGAGCTTGAGTTAGTATCTCCTCGACGTAGATCATCTTCGGCCCCGAAGACTTCAAGCAAGTTTGTTCATTTCACCTTGTGGAGCCTTACTAGAGTCCGGAAGATCACTACTTGGAGCGAAGAGACTACTACATGGAGATTTTGAAGTGAAGGACCGGTCTACAAAGGTTGTATTCCTTGTTCACATATGTAAAGTTGTTTACATTCTAGCTTAACTCCTAATTTTCTAGTTAGATCCTTAGTATGGATTGCATAGCTCTCTAGGTTTTTTTAAATTGCATACTTGATATCCCATAAATCCTAGTTAGGATGCTATGAAACCCATCAAATTCTACATAGAGAATATTTTCCTAAAAACTAAGAATATTCTCTGTTAAACAGAATTGTTGGATAAAAAATCCAATGGTGATTAGAATCATAAAATGATAGAATTAAATTCTATTTTTAGGAAAATACCTCTCTTAATCTTTCTAAAAAGAGAAAGATATTCTCTGTTAAACAAAGAACCATCAGATCAAAAATCCCATGGAGATTGAAAAATCATCAGATATAGAATTAAATTCTATTGGGAGGTGGGAAATCTCCCTGATCTTTTTTAAATAAAAAAGATCTTCTCTGTTAAACAGAGAATTGTTGGATCAAAGATCCAATAATAGAATCAAATTCTAATATGGGAAAATATTTCCCTAATCTTTCTAAACGAGAAAGATAAATCCAATGATGATTAAAAATCACCGTTTGATAGAATTAAATTCTATTTATGGGAAAATATTTTTGTAATCTTGTTAAAAACAATATATATATATATATATATATATATATATATATATATTCTGTAAAAGAGAATTCACTGGATCAAAAATTCAACGGTGGATAAAATCCCCCAAATAATCATTGAGGCCAATTAAATCAATTGGTATCTCTCAAATGAGAGATTTTCTCAAACTAATTAACAATTTTCCTCTCCCATATAAAGGATCCGAGACTTCAAGTCTCAGGGAGAATATCGACCCTCCAAGCTTCTACAAAAAAAGTCAGAAGCCACAAACTGAGAATTCAATTATTCTCTCAAATAAGAAGATCCTCGCTCATTCCAAACCCTAGGTAAAGAAAAAAAATAAGAGATAAATGCATCTCATTTGCCTAGCATAAAAAAACAAGGGTTTGACCCTTCATAAAAAGAACTTGGTTCTTTCTCTGATCTGAGATCTGAAAAGCAAATCTTCCCACAAGTTGAGAATTTAATTCTTACGGGAAGGTTCTGTTCTTCAAACTCAAAATTTAGGGAAAAGAACTAGATCAAAAAAAAGAAGACACGTTGTCTAGAAATTTATTTCCTCTGAAAACAGGGTTTAACCCTAAATAAAGAACTTAGTTCTCACAAAAAGAACAAAGAACTTAGTTCTCCAATAAAACCGATCCCAGATCCTCAAAAAAGAGATCTTGGTGATCATTAAGGTCAAAATGCCATTAATAGAAGTTAAAACTTCTTTAGAAAACATTAACAGAGATTAAATCTCTAAAAAGAAAAGGATTTGGCGTCTCACGTGAAATACGTGAGCGTCCAACAAAACAGAACGCTCAGTGCCTCACGTGCTCCACACATGAGCGTCCAAAATAAATGCTCAGCGCTTCACGTGCTCCCTACATGAGCGCCATATAAAGTGCTTAACACTCTATATCCAGTCATAATGACTAAGTGTTTAGCATTGATTGGGCAGCGCCCATGTCTGAGCGCCTCATGTGTTTTCTATGCGAGCACTAGAGCCACAAATAAGTGCTTAGCACTTCTTAATAAAGGGAAAAAGCTCAAGACTGGGCCCAAATTAGATAAGTCTCTGGAGTTACTTGCAACTGAGCCCAAATGCTCTGTTGTTGGATCTTAAATAAAAATTGATCCTTAAAATGTTTCTAAGTTGATCTTAGTCTTAAATATGACTAACGATCCTTAAATCAAACCCAAATATCCCATGAACTGATGGACCTAATTTATTTAAGATCTACGTCCTAAGTTCATTCTCATTGGCAAACCAAGCTATCAACGTGGACACCGTTAAGAAAATCCTTGACCCAAACCTCAAATCTAAAATATACGGATTTGAACTAATCTGCTCTCTACGGGCGACGACACAACTAGTCACCGTATACAATCTATGGGCAACCTTAACAAACAAAATAACACACGACACGAAGTGATTTTTTGGAGCAGGAGAAAGTGGTTATCGCAATACGGTAACGTAATTAACTGCAGGGGCTTGCGCTTGTAGGGAAGCACGTCCCCATAATCAAAAAACCCTCACAAATGAGGGGGAATATGATGGCGTCTGCTACATCGGTCGCATCTGTTCAAACCTCCGATATATGGTGCCATAAATCAACTTGGTATCTTCGGAAAGGTGGATGGATATGTCCAAATAGCATATGCCCCCAAATTAAGGCTATACATCCCAACGTCTTAGTCCGGTCTTCGGCGGTAAACAACCGACACCGAAGTCAGTGGCAAACAACCGACACCGAAGTCAGTAGCCGAGATCAGACGCTTCCTGGGATTAGTAGGATATTTTCGGCGTTTCGTTCAGGACTGTGTGAGAGTTGCTGAACCCTTGACGAAGCTTATATGGAAGGAAGTGCCTTATGTGTGGTCAGAAGAATGTTGTCATGCCCCATCCCTAATACAGACGGTATTGTCCGCTCTGGTCGAAACTGCACGGTTTTGTCCTTCGGAGCGAACCGTACCCGACCAGTGGTCACTTCCTAGGAGCTCACCTATCCCAGAAATTCCCTGGCTCGAGCACGCTTAACTACGGAGTTCTCAAACTCCTGTTGTGCCGGTTCACTTAAAAGGCGCCTCTGCATTGAAGAGTGGTATCATTCCATTTATAGTATAGATCTTCCCTCTTTTAGAATGTATTCTAAAGATTCCTCATTGTTCTACAGTGGGTCCTACGGACTCAAGAGGTAGTCCCCATGGATTCAAAAGGTGTCCCCCACCCTTTGGCATGGCAGTTTGTTCCGTATGGCACTTTATTCCGTGAGCAAAGACCGGGGCCCGACATCCTCCCCACCTTAGAACAATGGTTAGTCCTCGAACTATAGATCTACTACTGAGAGATTAGCTCTAATACCATATTAAACCATGTCATGCCCCGCTTCCCAAGATACGAAATACGATAGTGGTTATATCATCCATGCTCTTACGGTCAAAGAATAATCCCGTTGTAGTCATACTTCGGCTTCTAGCAGTACATGGTAAGCAGTAAACACAGCACTAATAAAGAGAAATACAGTCATTAAATCTATCAGAAATAAAGGAAACTGAGCGCAATGGATACAAATGAAAGAGACAACTAACCAGTGGAAACAAAGGAAGGATACAGCTGGCTCGCTAGTATAGATCTCTATGATCTTCTTGAAGTAAGGTAGATCCACTTCTTTCTCTGAGTATGCATACTCATGTCGTTGGAACGACATAATGGTAATATATAATACGTGCAATAATGATAAGCACGAAGTAGCAAGCATAGGGTAAAGAAATGTAATATGTGCGCTAATAGTGAACATGAAATAGCTGGCGTAAAGCAATGGCTATGCGTGGAATGGCATGAGCAGGTAAGCAGTGTAACATATGTGTCATGGTAAGGTATCATAAGTCTGGCACTTCTATTCTAACATGTTTTTTTATAGTTCAGTAATGAAGGTATGAGTGAATCCGAGGGTAGTCCAATATAAACGCCATGGATCAACGACACATTTAGTACAAGGCCCCGTAAAATCCACGGGACAACGGCATACGAGATTCATGTTAGGTGATTTTTTGGACTCTCGTTTTACTACATGCATTCATTAACCAACTATAAACGAACATATTAGAATAGAAGTGCCAGACTCATGATACCTTACCATGACACATATGTTGCACTGCTTACCTACTCATGCCATTCCACGAATTGCCAACACCAGCTATTTCATGTTCACTATTAGCGTACATATTACATTTCATTACCCTATTCTTTTTACTTCGTACTTATCATTATTGCACGTATTATATATTACCATTATGTCGTTCCGATGACATGAGTATGCATGCTCAGAGAAAGAAGTGGATCTACCTTACTTCGAGAAGATCGCGGATATCTAGACTAACGAGCCAGATGTATCCTTCCTTTGTTTCCACTGGTTAGTTGTCGCTTTCGTTTGTATCTGTTGTGCTCAATTTCATTTATTTCTGATAATGATCGTATTTCTCTTTATTAGTGTTGTGTTTACTGCTTACCATGTACTGCTAGAAGCCGGAGTGTGACTACGACAGGATTATTTCTTGACCGTAGGAGTATGGCCGGCCTAGTCACTCTCGTATTCCATATTTTGGGAAGCGGGGCATGACATAGTTTAGTTGGTATTAGAGTCATTCCCTCAGTAGTAGGTCTGTGGTTCGAGGAAGAACCATTGTTCTAAGGTGGGGAGGATGTCGTGCCCCGATCCTTGCTCATGGAATAAAGTGCCACACGGAACAAAGTGCCATGCCAAAAGGCAGGGGCCAACTCTTGAATCCGTGTGGGCCACCTCTTGAGTCCATGGGACCCACTGTAGAACAATGGGGAATCTTCAGAATACATTCTGAAAGAGGGCAGATATGTACTATAAATGGAATGATACCACTCTTCAATGCAAAGGCGCCTTTTAAGTGAACCGGTACTGCAAGAGCTTGAGAACTTCATAGTTAAGCGTGTTCGAGCCAGGGAAATTCTGGGATGGGTGACCTCCTGGGAAGTAGCCCCTGGTTGGGTCTGATTCGCTCCGAAGGACAAAACCGTGCAGTTTCGACTAGAGCGGACAATATCGTCTGTATTGGGGGTGGGGCATGACAAATGTACACAGGTTTTTTGAGTTGTTGAAACAAAAGTTGACCACGACCCCTAATCTTACAGTGCCGGATGATTCAAGTAGTTTGTTAATACACGTCGATACTTCAGGAAAAGGTTTAAGCTGTGTTTTGATGCAGCACGGTCAGGTAGTTGCTTATGCCTCACGATAGCTGAAGACTCATGAGAAGAACTACCCTACTCATGACTTGGAGTTAGCTGCAATGGTTTTCGTCTTGAAGATCTGGAGACATTATTTATTTGGCGAAAAGGTGGAAGTGTACACGGATCACAAGAGTCTGAAATACGTGTTCACTCAGAAGGAATTGAATATGAGGCAACGTCGATGGTTAGAACTAACGGCGAACTATGACTTGGACTTACAGTACCATCTGGGGAAAGTAAATGTCGCACCCGACACTCTCAGTCGCAAACCAATAGTCATGATGTTGACCAGTCAGAGGAGCATCATTGAAGACTTTCAAAAGCTCGATCTAGAAGTCATTACGCCGAGTACGACCGGGCAGCTTTGGCAACTACAGGTGTAGTCTTCACTTGATCGTATTAAGGATGCACAAGCTGGCGATCTTCGATTGCAGAAGTTCAGAGAGCAGGTGGAAACCGGACTAAGGACCGATTTACTCATACATCGAGACGGTTCTTTGAAATTCGGTAGCAGACTCTATGTTCTTAAAGTCAATGTTCGAGAAGAAGTACTGGATGAGGCTCACGGTTCGGCTTATTCTGGGCATCTGGGAGGCACGAAGATGTACCGAGACCTGAGGCAGCACTATTGGTGGAACGGGATCAAGCGAGAGATTGCACGGTTTGTGTCCAAGTGCTTAGTATGCCAACAGGTAAAAGAAGAACATCATAGGACAGCTGGTTTGTTGCAACCGCTTTCAATATTCGAGTGGAAATGGGAGCACATCATTATGGATTTCATGACAGCCTTACCACGGAGTCCAAAAGTCAACAACGTCGTCTGAGTTATCATTGACCGTCTCAAAAAAGTAGCACATTTTGTACCTTTCCGAGTGGGACAGTTGACAGAGTCACTTGTGGAGAAGTACATGCAGGAGGTAGTGCGTCTTTACGGAGTTCTGTTCAGCATAGTATCAGATAGAGACACCAAATTCGTTTCCCACTTCTGGAAGAGCTTACAGGAGAGTTTGGGTACACGTCTTAAGTTCAGCACGGCTTACCATTCACAGACGGACTGACCGTCCGAGCGTACTATTCAGATGCTCGAGAACATGTTGAAGGCATGCATGCTAGACTTTCAGGGTTCTTAGAAGGACTACCTTCATCTGGTGAAGTTTTCTTATAATAACAGTTTCCAGGTTAGCATCCAGATGACTTCGTTCGAAACCCTTTACGGATGGAAATGTCGATCCCCTGTTTGTTGGGATGACGTTGGTGAACGGAGATTATTAGGCCCCGAGCTTATAGTTTAGATGGTGGACAAGGTCTATATGATCAGACAGTGCATTAAGAGTGCTCAGGACCGACAAAAGAGTTTGGCAGATGCCAACAAGAGATCGTTAGAGTTTGAAGCCGGTGATCACGTATTCCTGAAGATTTCACCTACTCGTGGAGTGATCAGATTTGGTAGCCATGGGAAACTCAGTCCCCGATTCATCGGACCATTCAAGATGCAAGAGCGAGTAAGGGAGGTGGCTTATTGACTTGCCTTGCCCCCATCGTTAGCTGACGTGCACAACACATTTCATGTATCATAGTTGTGGCGCTGCATTCGAGATGATAATCACGTCGTCGATCATTCGGAGTTGACATTGGGTACCAATTTATCTTATGTGGAGCAGCCTACTACTATTCTCAATCGTAGAGAGAAGGTGCTGAAGAACAAGGTCATTCTGCTAGTCCGAGAATCTCGAGGTGGTCATTCGGTTAGGGAATCTACCTGGGAATGCGAGGAGGATATCCGTCCGTGCTTTCTGCACCTTTTTGAGTAGTTGTTCGTTCGTTCGTTTATGTTATTTTCGTTCTTTAATTTCGAGGATGAACTTTTTGTAAGGGGCTATAATGTAAATCCCCAGTTCCTTATATTTTTCCGTATTTTTTTATAAATATTTTTCCCAATTTTCTTTCTAATTCTATTTTTGTATTTCTAATATTAACTTAACTCTAAATTTTAAAAAAAACAAAACCCTAATTAATCCCGAACCCTTACCCAGCCCCGGCCCAAACTCCAAGCACAAAACCCGCACCCGACCCATCTCCTTCCCTCTCTCTCTTTCTTTCTTCCTTCTTTTTTTCCCCACTTTCAAAACCTAACGGCCACTCCTTCTTTCTCAGCCACATTCCCCTCAAGACTCACTCACTCGACGACCAAGCTCGACCCAACTACCCCGAGATCCCCTCCTCCAAACCCCTCAGCAACTTCAACGTCTTTCTCTCTACATCTAAATCTCCCACTCCCTCTCTCTCTCTCTCTCTCTCATTCCTCACTCTCTCTCTCCATTTTCCCTCACTAAGCTCCCTGCCGCGACCATTGCCGACGAGCTCGAGCTGTCACTACACCCCACTGCTCTACCACGCCACCACCTCACCACCACCCTACTCTGCACCTATTAAAACACCACAGAGCACCGATCTCCATCTCCTGCCCCTCACCGGCGTTCCCTCATCGCCGTCGACCCACCATAAGCGACCAACGACTCCCCAAGCTCCCTCGCCGTCGAGACCACCATTTTCTTCATCTCCACTCACATCAACCGAGAACACTTCCTCATTACAACCTCACCGCCGCTGCACCCATCACCGCTAGAGACCCATCAGCTCCACTACAACCATCATCACCATCGTCTCGTCAGTATCCCCTACTCTGCCTCCAGAGATCCCGAGCCGCTGTTGAGCCTAGCCGATCCTAAGCCGTTTCCGTGTTGTGCCTAACCGTGCGTACATCGAGCCCGTGCCATCCGTTGACGTTCGCTGTCGTGTTGCCATCTATCGTCTAAGGCAAATGAAACCCCCTTCTCTTACTATATCATGCTATATATATATATATATATATATATAGAGAGAGAGAGAGAGAGAGTTGGAGGGAAGAGACCATAGGAAGGGATTTCCTCCTATGGCGTCGAAAAAATACAACCTCCATCATTTTTTCCAACGATCGGCATCCATCTTCATCATCGTTATCATCTAAGATGTGCATACACCAAATTTCATGTGATTCCATCACTTTTTCACCGTTGAATTAGCAATGTAAAAAGTTCTATTTTCGGTAAGCCATTAATTTTGCACCAACTAAATCAACGGTAAAAAAATGGTATAATCTGAAATTTGGTGTATCCACATCCTAACTGATAAAGATGGAAGTAATGTATGCCGATCGTCGAAAAAAATCATGGAAGGTCTATTTTTCCGACGCCATAGGAGGAAATTCCCTCCTATGGCACTTTCCTCCATTAACCTCATATATATATATATATATATATATATATATATATATATTCTAACTAGATTAAATAACTATTAATTAAGTTTATGTGTACAAGATCTTATTGCTAAAACACCGTACCTTTATCTGTAACCATAGGCTATAATGATATTGGTTTAAGTACAGTCAAATCCATTAAACCGTATTGAAACCAATTAGATATTTACATGAATTGGTTGTTGTTTTAAATTAACTCATTCGAGTTAATGATATTTAGTATACATAATCATGATCTAAGTGCTTGATATGTTACACGAATGAAAACTCTTTTAAAAATAGTGAAATTTATGACTAATAGATTCCTTTAGTGATAATGAATAACACGTAAGAAGTTGGGTTAAAAATACGGATTTTATCACTATGAAATGTACCCCCATTTAGTTTCATCAAAACTGAAATTCCTTGCACACGTGGTTTATAAAAATCATACTAAATTATATATAAACCGGAATGTTGTGTTCTAGGGCTCATATCGAAGCCGACTCGATAACCTAGAACCCTATATGTTTTATATTTAAATACTGATATAACACAATGACAAAAACTAAATGGAAATAAGGCTCTGGACCGCGGTCCAGAGCAGTATTTCATATTGACACCTGAATTTAACTTCCTGAATACCTCTATAAGGAAATAAAAATATGTGGAATCCTATACCGTTGCAAAGATAATCCTGTTAGGTAACTATACGTAGTGGTTTCATTCAATTTTATTGCTGTGGATATTTTAAATGTATTTTAAACCGTCAGTATATACTGCAGTTTTCTGCAGAGTCGGATTATATACCTTAACCTTAAACGTTGCAAATCTCCCAGCATACAGCGGATATTATCGATCCGTCTAATGCGTTGGAAATGTAATAGATTAATATAAATATTATACAACTGTATCATCGCCTAATGATCCCAACAGGGTGTAAAATGCGTTACAAAACGGACTTTCGGTTCAGGAACTGGATTTCCAGCTGTGAACACTTAGAATGGAATAACTGTAACTCGCAAACCCGAAACCCGATTGACCCGAAACAAATTTTTTTGGATTTATGTTTAAGTTTACTTTCTATCCCTTTTGTATCTTTTGCCTAATTACGATCATAAGATTTAATATGATTTTTTGAACACATAATGCACGTTGTGATTTGTATTAGACATGACTTGATTAGTAGCATAATTTATATACTTACCCGACCGGCATACCTTTAGCGATAGTGAACGCTCTTATTGATTCTGAGCAATTATTGCATTGTCGAACGAGAGTGGTATCAGATTAGTTGTGTCAAGTATGCCAGTTATAAGTGAATGATTCGCGAAAGTGAATAGTGTAGTGAAAGGTGAATAAAACCGTGTTATTGGTGAGTAACTGTACACAACTAGCCCCATACATATAGTTATTGAAACTTGGGGAAAAAGGAAAAATCAAAGTGGAATGGAACTTGTATTTTACGAGATTAGCGATTTAGAGGATGGTCATTCGAACAATGACTCTTATATATACTTATGCTATGGACTTAGCGTCCGGCTGACAGGGTTATGTCCCGGGCAACAGTGGGCCGTAGTCTTGGGTACGCACGAGACCCTCGTTAAACATGATCACACTTTTCCACGGTTCAATTTTAAATTGACCTAGAGACCATTAGGAATGTAGATCATATACTGCATTGACTATTGATACACTGATTACCTACATTCACTGCCTCCACTGTTTTTACCCCACATTTCATGTTTTATTCTGTTACTATTGTATATTTGTTATTGCGTCGTCCCGACAACCTGAGAATGCATGATCAGATCTTAGAGAAGACGCCGCTCAGGAGTCAGATCTATCGTTCGATCTTACAGAGATCTAGACGGTTTAACTTTCAGCATTTTTACTGCTTTCCCTAAATCAACCTTATATTCGCACTTGGTTAGTAGTTTCATTTTCTGTTGAACTATTATAGATTGCGAACAATGAGAGTTAATGTAATAAACTAAGTGATGTATTTCCTTTACTTCTGTATTGTGTTTACTGATTACCATGTAATGCTAGAAGCCAAAGTGTGACTACGGTGGGATTTTTCCTTGACCGTAGGAGCATGGTTGGCCTAGTCGCCTTTCTTATTCTGTATTTTAGGAAACGGGGCATGACATTAGGGGTACATCTAGTCACTGTTTATGCTTCGGTGTGAGTCTCTAAAAATGCAAGGGTACATTGATGTGGACTATTCGAAAGATCGAGTTAGTGGGAAGAGTATAACGGGGTACGTATTCACGGTTGGGGAAACAATGCTGAGTTAGGTCTCTTAATTACTAAAGATGGTGGCATTGTCAACTGTAGAGGCGAAGAACGTGGCGATCACGAAAGCCAGCAAGGAGATGATATGGTTACAAGGGTTGCTTGAAAAATTATGCAAAAAGCAAGACTTCAACTCCTTGTGGAGCGACAGCCAAAGCGCGATACATTTGGCGAAGAATACAGCATATCACTCTCGGATGAAGAACATCAAAGTATGTACCATTTCATTTGCATAGCGATTGAAGAGGAGGAGTTGACATTGCAGAAAATCGCTGGAGAAAAGAATCCGACGGATATGTTCACCAAGACCGTAGACAGAGATAAGCTGAATCTCTGTTGCAGGTTGGTGAACCGCTCCATGAAAGAGGAGAGTGTAGAGCGGAGTTGTGTGACGTCCATTGGCGTCGAGAATCAAGACTGAAGAATTTCCAAGTAGGAGAATTTTAGAAACGGCGGAATATACTTTAGGTCAGACGTCTGAAGCACAAATAATGGCAGGTGAAGGTGTATTCATATACACTTCAGACGTTTGGAAAAAGTCTGCAGAAGACGTGAAGCACAATTTAGAGCCTGGGCAGACGTCTGGCCAGGTGTGGTTCAGACGTCTATCCTTAGGAGATAAAGATTTACAGAGCGTAGGCAGACATCTGCCTGAGTGTGGGTTAGACATCTGCCGACGGGATTTTCTGATGTGAACAGAATTTACCAAATATAGCTTTATCTCCTATTTACTACAGGATTAGGGTTTGCCTATTTAAAAGAACCTCTCATATATATTATTTTCAGCCAATTGAGAGAGATCATTGTATGAGAGGGTGACAGTTAGGGCTAGAGAATTCTGAGAGAAAATTCCTAGGGTTTGCTCGTGTGATTGATTTGAAGATTATAATGGAGACTGTTGGGGTCAAAAATTACACCCGGTTGACCAAGTCAAAATCAAAGTCAACCCCAAGCCAAGTGGGCCCAAGCCCAAGTGAAAGGAACCGGCCCCATGACAAAAGGAATTAAGCCATAAATTGGTTTAATGTAATTCTTTTTTTATATATATGTATAGAAATAAATGTATGTAAAATAAGCAAAAAACCAAAATTTTGTAAACCCCATGGCTTATGTGCAAAAAGAGATAAGCACATAAGGTATGGGGTGGCATAAGTGTCGTTTGGTAAAACCCAAGGGGTTATATGTAAAGTGTGTAGCCTATAAATGCAATATGATGAAAAATCAATGAGAACTTTTTTTCCTCCTTAAAAAAAATTAGGGTCTGTGCCTCCTTCTCCTTCCTCAAGGTTCTAAAACCTTCTTCCCCTTTTTAAATTAAATCAAGAGTTTAACTCTTCTTTTTCCAAAAATAAACAGTTTTTCACCATCAAACCCTCGAAGGGGAACTCAGATCTTCCATCAAATCTCAAAAGGGGGATATTTTTAAATCTCACGCCCCATTTTCTCCAAGATCCGGCCAACAGAAGAGGAGGAGGAAGGAGACCCACCTCCAAAAATCCCACTTTGTAGAAGATCCAGGGCCAAAGGAGAGAAGAAAGGGGTCCCCTTCGGTCATTTCCAAAGATTTCTAGGAGTTTAACTCCATTCAAGATCTATTGGAGCTTAACTCCATAAACAAAACCCTTTTAGGAGTTTAACTCCAAATCTACATATAATCCCTGTTAGGAGTTCAACTCCAAAGACTCTTGGGAGTTCAACTCCGAGCCCAGGGGCTAGGCCCCTTTTCCACTGGTATTTCCGGCAGTCGCGTGCCGCGCACGTGACCCATGGGCGCCCAGCGGTCGCGTGCCGTGCACATGACCCACGGGCGCCCAGCGCTTAGCGGTCGTATGTAGGGTACGTGACCCGTGGGCGCTCAGTGCCCACGTGCGCTTCACGTGACCCACGGGCGCTCAGCGCTCAGCAGTCGCATGCAGGGCATGTGACCCATCGGCGCCCAGCGCCCACATGCTCCTCAGCGTGACCCTCACGTGACCTGACAATCGGAGGTTCCCTCGCTCCAAAGACGAGGAGTAATTAACGGCAGCTTAGTCCGCGGCGGCCGGAGATTCGAATACCCACATTCAATAAACCCCCACCTACCCTAGGCAGGGGGAATCTGTTGTACACCTGACAAGCGCGTGTGTATTCCCATCTCGATGGGGTGACAAAAAACACCCTATAAATTCTGGCACGCCCGGTGGGACCTTTCTCTCCTCCCATATCTCGGGTCAAGTGTTCATGCGAACTCATTCAACATATATATCGGCGTTTGTACTGAAGTAGTTTTCTTTTCGTGCAACAATCAACTTTCAACGACGATGTCTCCTAAGATGAATTCAGCTTCCGACGCGACCCCGATCTCATACGTGGTCATGAGCAATGCCCGCGTGGTTTTCCCGGCCAGTCTCAGCCCACAATGGGAGGAGCCACCCCGTCAATTTGGTTCTATCATCATCTACCCTGCTGGATCTTAGGAATGACGTAGCCACTCGGGAACTCGATCAAATTGTACTGTGCGGGATATTTGACGGGACGGGAAACACAAATCGGCACGTTTCCCACTTTAAAGCATCGTAAGGAAACACAGGAGGCAATGACGCGCTCCTTCTTCGTCAGTTTGTCAACAGCCTGACCGGTGTCACTTTTGACCGGTACGCGAGTATACCAGATGGGTCCGTCATTACATTTGCCCAAATGGAGTCTCTGTTTCGGCAAAGGTTCCTAAGCGTCAGTGATAAAATCTCCATTGCTGACCTTGTGAGGACCAAGCCGGAGAAGAATGAAAACAACACCGACTTTATCGCCAGATGGCTTAATCTCACGATCAAGTGTGAACCGCCGCTGGAGCAGGGCCAGTCCGTCAGCCTCCTCATTGGGAATCTCAGCAATTGGATGGTCCCATTCCTATGTACAGCAGGCCTCAAGTCGTTTCAGGAGCTGACCAAGAAAGTCCAAATGCTGGAACACTCGAAGCAAGAGTCTACCCCGGACTCTCAAAGAGACAAGACTTGGAAAAGCAAGAGAGACGACAACCGTAAAAGCGAGAATTCTAGCAATACCAATGTCTTCAATGCGTCCGATAATAAAGATAAGCGAAAGCCAGGCGATTCCAAAACCAACCAGTCTCGAAAGCCATTGCTTAGAGGAAAAAAGCCTTCCCTAGAGGAGAAAAAGAACAAGGTTTACTCTTTCAAAAGGGACAAGGTCCGCAAGATATTCAAAGATGCCTTGAACAATAGTCTACAATTACCGGAGTCGAAGAGACCCCACGAAGCAAAAATGACCGACAATCCCTTGTATTGTCCGTACCACAGAGTAGTGAGTCATGCGATCGAGAATTGCTATATCTTCAAAGACTGGGTCGAGAAGCAGTACAAGACTGGATCGAGTTATCCAAGAATGTGTTGGTGAATAATCAAGTTGCAACCACCAACTTTATACAAACAGAAGCTGAAGCCTTCTGTGAGCAGACAGCTGAACCCGCTGCCCTGAGAAATGAAACTGACTCACCGCAGTCTCCATGGAGTACGCACATATCTAATAAGATGAAGAAGATGCTAAAGCTACTTCGAAAAGAGCCCAAAACGGAATGGGAAGGGCAAAACAAGCCTACCATTCTAGCTGCCAATTCGGCTCCATCAGGCTCAAAATCCAAAAAGCTCAAGAAAAAGAAAAGTGCAGCTCGATGCGAAAAAGAGTCTGCAGGGAGATCGAACATTCAAAATATATCGATTCTCTCGAAGACTATGAACAGAAGGAAAGAACTCTGATTCAATTGAAGGAGTTCCTCCCTGTAGAAGCGGCTGAAATTCTGGAGGAGTTAAAAGAAGACTCCAATGAAGTGATCCCTATAGTGACCTGCTACGCCATCCATCTTGGAAGCGAGTCTGAGGAGGAGCTCTGTTTTCCTGAAGAGGACGATGAGCTCGCCACAAAAGCCAACCAAATCCAGCTCAGAAGCGGTAGGGCTCTGCCGCCAAATCAGGGCAATGCCCCAAAAGAAAAGGAAAAATATGTGGCTAATGAGGAAGATAGCAGAGAACCGTCTAATGAAAACTCTATTCCTTCCTCAGTAGACTACAATGTCTTGGCTCATCTCCGGAAGCTTCTGTCTCTCTTGAGCATTTACGATACCCTGGTCCTATCTAAATAGCTTAGAGATGTTCTCATTCACGCTCAACAAAACCCTGAGTGGTATCAAGGCTCGCTTTGTGGAAATTAATATGAAAGAAGCCCAGTACGCTCTGCATGCCGCCGCAGTTACGTTTAAGGACGAAGACTTGCTACTGGGAACAGCTGAGCATAATCGGCCGCTTTACGTGACCGGGTACAGCGACGGAGATCGGATTAATCGCATATTGATTGATCCGGGATCCTCAGTGAACATCATGAACTTGCGGACTCTAAAGAGTTTGTCAATGGACGTCTGACACCTGTCAAGGGAAAGGATTATTATTCAAGGCTTCAATCAAAATTGCCAGCAAGTGCTAGGGTCTATAGCTCTGCCAATCAAATTTGGGGATCTGCAAACCGAAGCTAAGATATACGTGATCGACGCTGGCACGTCTTATAAAATTCTCTTGGGGCGGCCATGGCTCCACGATTACGGTATTGTTCCATCAACTCTCTATCAATGCATAAAATATACTAAAAATGGCGAAGAAAGACGCATTGACGAAGACATCCAGTCGTTCGGTGTGCATGAAGCCCGATATGAAGATTCTCGGTACTTTGTGAACCCCTAAAATGTTAGGCCACAACTGACCGAGGACAGAGCGGCCCCGAAACTCAAAGGCAAATCTGAGCCGGCTGTCACTTTCAAAAGCAAAAACCCTCGAGTGCGTCCGCGTTTCGGAAGTGACACTGATGAGTCCGACGCTAGAAGTCCGTCCTTCCATAAAACATGCCCTCATTTCGGTAGCGATATGAATGAATCTGATACTGAAGGCCCATCCGACAGCAAAATCCGCCCTCGTTTAGGCAGCGGCACTGAAGAGTCGGAGAAAGAGAACCCGCCTTGCAACAACTGTGCAGACTAGGCCCCACACAACGAGCAAAACTATGAGAGACCTTCGAAATTGCAGAAGGGTCCCTAACCGTCACAAGGGTGCTGGAGCAGATGTGCAAAGAGCTCGATGTATTGTCAGTCTCCACCGTGGACCAGTTGAAAACCTTCTACGTTCCCGGGAGAAAGAGTGGGCAGAAGAGCATCATGTTTTATAGGTCAAATCCTGTCGTACACCCGGACGATTTGTCTGTCACGTGCCTTCCCTATGAAAGAGGCACAAGAGCCGTCCTAAACCCCAGATATTATGCGCCCGAGATGCGGGGATATTTAAAAAGTTTGGATGTCGGTTATATCAAACAGACTCTGAAGCGAAGTTTTATGAGGGGTTGTGGCACCCGCCTCAGGTCCGAGCACTCATCGATGGACGAATTCTAGATAGACGGGGCATAGATTTCATCCAGCCTGATTCCAAAGCATGCTACATGATTCATGTTGATGAAGCCAGCGAAAGGTCAAATGATGACGACGAGATAGCCGAGCCAGAAGAAGCTCCTTAAGAGCTCGAAGATGGCGGACAAGCAACCTTCGATGAGCTAACCGAGATCGATTTGGGGACGCCTGATAATCTGTCACGCCCCGCTTCCCGGTGTACGGCGAAGGGGACGCGACGAGGTCCGCTACGTATATACTTAGAAGTACATACACTAAGCGTATCTAAGCAATATAAAAGTAAATCACAAGAGACAAGAGATATAGAAATAACAGCAACTTTATTAATAACATTCTTTTGTACAATGCATGAAAAGTAAATACAACTGGAATGAAAAACGATGCCTAAACAATGGCATAACAGGAATGAAAATACTGAATAGAACAAGGTACAATGTCTAGAGCTCGGGGTCTTCGTGAAACTGCTCCAAGTCTTCACCGGTGGGCTCGATCTCTGCTGGGTCCAAAGCACCTGACGACATTGAAAGAAAAAAGAAATAGAATGTCGTCAGCGAACAAGTCGCCCGGTAAGTCCCAAAGATAGGGGAGAAATAGGCAAAGAGTAGGAGAGAGAGAGTAGCATTTAATATTGTATTGTATTGTAGTAATGTTGTATTAACGCTGTTGTTTGTAGCTTGGTACAGAAGAATGCCAGTGTATACGAGAGGGGTCTCTATATGCTAGAGACCAAGGCAAACGGAATATAGAGTACAAGGCTCTGTTAGAAGGCCCGGAACAACGGCAATTGGATTCATGTTAGGTATCTTAAGTCTGACCATCTCGTGCCACTTTTAACACCTTCCATACCAATCTACCCCTTAAACCCCGTAGTGTTTTGATTGTATTGTTGTATTGCATTGTATAAGTTGGATGATTGACCAAAACCATGATATCAATAAACAGATTGTAACTGCATAATCAGGTAAATGGAATAACGGAATAATGGATGTATATCCATGGTTTGATTCAGTCAAGTTGTATAGATTGATAACTGGATGCTGGAATTCATGTGTTCATATTGAGTTAGAATATTAAAGAATGTAGATTGACTAGAATCGTATTCAAGTCAGAAATAATCAGACTCAAACACGAGTCAGACAAAAGAAATGTAAATTGAAGTTCTATAATTGTTAGGGTCCTTATTGTAATTTATTGAACTTGAGGGGGTTTTATGTAAAAATACTTTTGAATAGTTTTCAAGATACACCCTAAGTATTTATTATTCGTCTTTATAGTTATAATGAGTGTAATTTTATTTTGTCTTATTTCTAGTGAAAATATCCTAATTACATAATTAAGTGGTATTAATTTGTAATATTGATTTATTTGAAATTCATGGTATTTTAATGTAACTTTTAATCTTGTAATTTTTAGGAAAAGGTGGAAACTTTATTTTATAATAAAATAGGTGTTTAAATGATAAATACACATATGTTTATACAAGAATAATTTTTAATAAATATTTTATTTTCCAAAAAAATCTCATTTTTCTTAAATGTCGTATTTTAAACCTTTCGAAACAGAATGCTCCTTGCGGAGGTCTGAATCTCGCACTACTAAGGCCGAGGGTGCACGATAAACCGTACTATCCCTAACGAGTTCCCCAAAGGTGGGTTGTAGTGGCGCTTTGCATAGATTTAATAAATACTAGTCATTTAGAAAATGATTTTATAAAGATAAGGTATTTATTTACAAAAGTCGATTTTCCGTATTTTAAGTTTTAGGGTTTCATATTTCAACTAGGCTATTTCAAAATGGTCTAAACGATAAGTCGTTAGAAGCCTCAAATCGCCTCTTCACCGCCAATTGTGGCCAGGTAAGTACAAATGAGAAAAGGAGGGATCCGCTCACGAATCGTGAGACGGGCCTTTTAAAGTTACCTTTTCTCACTTGCCTAGCCTAGACACCACAAAGTCAGGTATAGATAAACGATCGATATCCACGACATATCATATTTCCTATTAAAAAATATTGTTTTAAAATTGTATATAACTTAGAACTTTTAGAAAAGGTTTTATTAAGAAAATGGTATTTTAATGTAAAATCTTATTTTATCGTATTCTAAGTTTTCAAGGTAGCGTGTTATGATTACATATGAGTGTGTGTGGAGGTAGGTCATTACCTCGTGATCTACTTTAAGGTATAGCAATGTTAAAGGGTTAAATGTGATAAACTAAACATGGTGGTATTTAAGTGAAAAAATACGATATTTTGCAAAAGCTATCATTTCATGTGTGAAAACTTGTTCAAATTAATTTTTAAGTGATTAGTAGTCAACATGAAGATGTTTAAGCATTATGGAATTAGTGATAAGTGAGATTTGATAAAAGACCGAATCGGAAATCGGTTTGTTCCGATTTCCGTCGGGTTTATAAGTTTGTATTTTAATGAAAGAAAAGAAAGGTAGAAAAGGGGGACTTACGGGTTTGGACAACGCTGGAGAGTAAGAGGGAGGTAGAAGGTTTGTCGGTGCGTCAAATCGTCGTCGAGAGCTCCTAGCACGATCACCGGAAAGTCGCCGTCGATTTCGTCAGTGCTTCGCCTTTCGCTCGTTTTCTAACGTACCAAGTTCTCTTGGAATTTTGGGAGAGTGGACTTAGAAAAAGTGATGAGAAGGTAGAGGGTATGGGGGATTTATATAGGGTTAGACTAGGGTTAGGGTTTTAATTAAAAAAAATATAAAAATATATAAAAACATTAAAAATCATTAAATTTTTAGAGTAAAAGGGATTTATTGGACTCTCTGTAACCGGTCAAGAAATTTAGTGTATGCAGGTGAGAAGACCAGGTCAACACAGAATTTTTCCGTGTTGACGAATCGGCCGTCCGGCCGAGTCCGGCCGGCGGCGCCGGCCCGAGTCTGCCGGTCCGCCGACCGACTCGGCCGAGTCGGGGTGTCGTTGGGTGGAGGGTCTCCTGGGGGAATTTATGGTATATTTAGTTTTTTATGTACAGTATAAATTTTGTGAGTTATAGCCTTTTGACTGTTGACTTCCAAAATAAATTAAAACAAAATAAATACAAAAATAATGTGGGGCATGAGATTTGAATTCTGGTGGCTTAGTTCAGCAGTGCAAGTTATTACCAATGAGCTACAAGCTCCTTCTTGTAATTATTGTGGGAAAATAACTATTTAAAGTGGTAACAGCAACATTAAATACCCCAAGTACACTTTAATTTTAAAACAATTTTATGTACACTAAAATTGGAGTTATTTAAAATCAAAATAATTACTTATATATATATATTGTGCTCAGGTTAAAATACTCCTTTATGGATTTTTAAAAATTTTAAAAATTTTGTATAGAAAAGTGTATAGGAAAAATTAGGGTTGTTACATTCTACCCTCCTTAAAAAAAATTCGTCCTCGAAATTTGAAAAAGGAAAGTGTAACAGATCCAAGGAAATTTTGGTGCTGGTGTACTAACAATATGTGAAAAATAACAAGGTGGTGCAAGGGTTTTAAAAAAGTGAAGAATGTGTGAAGGAATAAAAGAATGTGAAGGTTTTGATAAAATTGTAAAAGAGGTGAGAGAATTTTGGGTTAGGACAGATTCAAAGTATATGATTCAAGGAATATGAAAGAAACGATTCAAGGAACATGATTGTAAAGAATGTTTTAGTTGCCGGTTCTTGTGTTATATTGCTTAGGTTGTTCACGCAGACCAGAACTGCATAGTATAGTTCTATACAGTTCTGACCTGCATAGGCCACCAACAAAACTTGTCACGCCCCGCATCCCGGTGTACGGCGAAGGGGATGCGACGAGGTCCGCTGCGTATATACTTAGAAGTACATACGCTAAGCGTATCTAAGCAATATAAAAGTAAATCACAAGAGATAAAAGATATAGAAACAACAGCAACTTTATTAATAACATTCTTTTGTACAATGCATGAAAAGTAAATACAACTGGAATGAAAAGCGATGCCTAAATAATGGCATAACAGGAATGAAAATACTGAATAGAACAAGGTACAATGTCTAGAGCTCGGGGTCTTCGTGAAACTGCTCCAAGTCTTCACCGGTGGGCTCGATCTCTGCTGGGTCCAAAGCACCTGACGACATTGAAAGAAGAAAGAAATAAAATGTCGTCAGTGAACAAGTCGCCCGGTAAGTCCCAAAGATAGGTGAGAAATAGGCAAAAGAGTGGGAGAGAGAGAGTAGCTTTTAATATTGTATTGTATTGTAGTAATGTTGTATTAACGCTGTTGTTTGTAGCTTGGTACAGAATAATGCCAGTGTATACGAGAGAGGTCTCTATATGCTAGAGACCATGGCAAACGGAATATAGAGTACAAGGCTCCATTAGAAGGCCCGGAACAACGGCAATTGGATTCATGTTAGGTATCTTAAGTCTGACCGTCTCGTGCCACTTTTAACACCTTCCGTACCAATCTACCCCTTAAACCCCGTAGTGTTTTGATTGTATTATTGTATTGCATTGTATAAGTTGGATGACTGACCAAAATCATGATATCAGTAAACAGATTGTAACTGCATAATCAGGTAAATGGAATAACGGAATAATGGATGTATATCCATGATTTGATTCAGTCAAGTTGTATAGATTGATAACTGGATTCTGGAATTCATGTGTTCATATTGAGTTGGAATATTAAAGAATGTAGATTAACTTGAATCGTATTCAAGTCAGAAATAATTAGACTCAAACCCGAGTCAGACAAAAGAAATGTAAATCGAAGTTCTATAATTGTTAGGGTCCTTATTGTAATTTATTAAACCTGAGGGGGTTTTATGTAAAAATACTTTTGAATAGTTTTCAAGATACATCCCAAGTATTTATTATTCGTCTTTATAGTTATAATGAGTGTAATTTTAGTTTGTCTTATTTCTAGTGAAAATATCCTAATTACATAATTAAGTGGTATTAATTTGTAATATTGATTTATTTAAAATTCATGGTATTTTAATGTAACTTTTAATCTTGTAATTTTTAGGAAAAGGTGGAAACTTTATCTTATAATAAAATAGGTATTTAAATGATAAATATACATATGTTTATACAAGAATAATTTTTAATAAATATTTTATTTTCCAAAAAAATCTCATTTTTCTTAAATGTCATATTTTAAACATTTCGAGACCGAATGCTCCTTGCGGAGGTCTGAATCTCGCACTACTAAGGCCGAGGGTGCATGATAAACCATACTATCCCTAACGAGTTCCCCAAAGGTGGGTTGTAGTGGCGCTTTGCAAAGATTTAATAAATACTAGTCATTTAAAAAACTGTTTTATAAAGATAAGGTATTTATTTGCAAAAGTCGATTTTCCGTATTTTAGGTTTTAGGGTTTCATATTTCAACTAGGCTATTTCAAAATGGTCTAAACGATAAGTCGTTAGAAGCCTCAAATCGTCTTTTCACCGCCAATTGTGGCCAGGTAATTACAAATGAGAAAAGGAGGGATCCGCTCACGAATCGTGAGACATGCCTTTTAAAGTTACCTTTTCTCACTTCCCTAGCCTAGGCAACACAAAGTCAAGTATAGATAAACGATCGATGTCCATGACATATCGTATTTCCTATTAAAAGATATTGTTTTAAAATTGTATATAACTTAGAACTTTTAGAAAAGGTTTTATTAAGAAAATGGTATTTTAAAATCTTATTTTATCGTATTCTAAGTTTTCAGGGTAGCGTGTTATGATTACATATGAGTGTGTGTGGAGGTAGGTCATTACCTCGTGATCTACTTTAAGGTATAGCAATGTTAAAGGGTTAAATGTGATAAACTAAACATGGTGGTATTTAAGTGAAAAAATACGATATTTTGCAAAAGCTATCATTTCATGTGTGAAAACTTATTCAAATTAATTTTTAAGTGATTAGTAGTCAACATGAAGATGTTTAAGCATTATGTAATTAGTGATAAGTTAGATTTGATAGAAGACCGAATCGGAAATCGGTTTGTTCCGATTTCCGTCGGGTTTATAAGTTCGTATTTTAATGAAAGAAAAGAAAGGTAGAAAAGGGGGACTTACGGGTTTGGACAAGGCTAGAGAGTGATAGGGAGGTAGAAGGTTTGTCGGTGCGCCGAATCGTCGTCGAGAGCTCCTAGCATGATCACCGGAAAGTCGCCGTCGATTTCGTCAGCGCTTCGCCTTTCGCTCGTTTTCTAACGTACCAAGTTCTCTTGGAATTTTAGGAGAGTGGACTTAGAAAAAGTGATGAGAAGGTAGAGGGTATGGGGGGTTTATATAGGGTTAGGCTAGGGTTAGGGTTTTAATTAAAAAAAATATAAAAATATATAAAAACATTAAAAATCATTAAATTTTTGGAGTAAAAGGGATTTATTGGGCTCTCTGTAACCGGTCAAGAAATTTAGTGTATGCAGGTGAGAAGACCAGGTCAACACGGAATTTTTCCGTGTTGACGACTCGGCCGAGTCGAGGTGTCGTTTAGTGGGGGGTCTCCTGGGAGGATTATGGTATATTTAGTTTTTTATGTACAATATAAATTTTGTGAGTTATAACCTTTTGACTGTTGACTTCCAAAATAAATTAAAACAAAATAAATGCAAAAATAATGTGGGGCATGAGATTTGAACTCTGGTGGCTTGGTTCAGCAGTGTAAGGTATTACCAATGAGCTACAAGCTCCTTCTTGTAATTATTGTGGGAAAATAACTACTTAAAATGGTAACAACAACATTAAATTCCCCAAGTACACTTTAATTTTAAAACAATTTTATGTACACTAAAAATGGAGTTATTTAAAAACAAAATAATTACTTATATATATATATATATATATATATATATATATATATTGTGCTCAGGTTAAAATACTCCTTTATGGATTTTTAAAATTTAAAAAAAAATTGTATAGAAAAGTGTATAGGAAAAATTAGGGTTGTTACATAATCCAAGGCCGACCTACATCAGCTCACTCTTGTCAGAGAAAATGAAAGAGCAGATAATTGCCTTACTGCATGTGTTCGCCAATTGCTTCGCGTGGACGTACAAAGAAATGCTTGGCCTCTCCCCTGAAGTGGCCATGCATAAGCTGGCTATATCTCCTGTTGCCAAGCCTGTCAAACAAGCTCCTCGAAGAATGAGAAGGGAGCTAGAAGAAAGGTCATTGAGGAAACTATGAAACTTATCGATGTTGGCTTCATCAGGGAAGAGAAATACGCAGACTGGATCGCATGCATTGTCCCGGCTAAGAAGAAAAATGGGCAGATCCGGATTTATGTTGATTTCAGGGACCTTAACAGGCATTCCCTAAAGATGATTTTACGCTTCCGGTCATGGAAATGATGGTCGATGACACCTCAAATTACGAGTTGTTCACCTTCATGAACGGTTCGTCCGGGTACAATCAGATAAAAACGTCGCCTGAGGATGAGGGGCACACAACATTTCGAACCCCGATCGGCAAATACTGTTACAAAGTGATGCCGTTCGGACTGAAGAACGCCGGTGCTACATATTAAAGGGCAATGACCAATATCTTTGATGACCTAATCCATAAAGTCGTCGAATATTATGTTAATGATCTGGTCATCAAGACTAAAGCCAATGCCGATCACATCCAAGATCTTAGAACCGTTCTCACGAGACTGAGGGAGTACGATCTGAAAATGAATCCTCTGAAGTGTGCTTTTGGTGTGTCATCAGGAAAATTCCTGGGCTTCATAGTCCGACATCAAGGGATCGAAGTTGACCCATCCAAGATAAAGGCCGTCATGGAGATGCTCCCTCCGAAAAATTTGACGCAGCTAAGATCTTTTCAAGGTAAGCTTGCTTATATACGAAGGTTTATCTCAAATTTATCAGGGAGATGTAGGCCCTTCTCAAAGCTCATGAAGAAAGGAGCTCCTTTTGTCTGGGATGCCGAATGTCAAGAAGCGTTCGAAAGCATCAAACAGTACCTGTTACACCCTCCAGTGCTTGCTGCCCCTATTCTAAATAAACCGTTGATTCTGTATACTTCCACGCTAAATGAGTCCCTCGGTGCGCTCCTTGCCTAGAACAATGAGGAGGGAAAAGAAAATGCCCTCTACTATCTCAGTCAACTTTAGTCGGGGCGGAACACAACTATTCCCTGATTGAAAAGCAATGCCTGGCTCTGATATTCTCCGTGAAGAAGCAGAGGCACTATCTACTTGCTCATCGGGTTATGCTGATCTCCAAGGTCGACCCGCTCAAACACTTGATGACCAAAGCAAGCCTAGCCGGTAGAATGGCGAGATAGGCTGTCATGCTGCTTGAATTTGACATAATCTATACTCCTCAGAAAGCAGTAAAAGGGCAAGCCATTGCCGACTTCCTTGCCGCTCATTCCATACCAGATGGGTTGCCGCTCAATTGCGAGTTTCGTGATGAACAATTGCTGCACCTCGAGGATGACGAGCCATGTTGGGAGCTCTACTTCGATAGAGCCTCATCAATGAGGAGCTCCGGCAAATCAAGCGTCCCGCAGATAAAAGCAGGGATAGGATTGGTGTTCATCACGCCATCGATGGGAACTCTACGACGTTCTTTCGTTCTCATCGAGTCTCGCACAAACAACGAGGCTGAGTACGAAGCTCTGATAGCTGGTCTGGAGCTTGCCATAGAAATGGAAATCCTTCGGCTATGGGTTTACGGTGACTCCCAGCTTGTCGTCAACCAAGTAAGCGGTGACTATAAGATATAAAAACCTGAGTTAGCTCGATATAGAAGCCGAGTGGTGGAACTCATGAAACGGCTCACTCACTTGAACTAATAAGAGTCCCTAGAGCGTTGAACGGAAAAGCCGACATACTCGCTCGCCTAGCTAAAAAGCTAGTTGATCCTGACATAGACGAAATTCTAATCACAGTTAGAAGCCGGCAAATTGTGCCTCTGGTCTCTTTGCGTGAAGAAGAAAGCGTAGTATAAGAGAACAATCCTGCCGAAGAAACTTCGATCATTCAAGACGAGCTTGATTGGAGAGAACCCTTCATAGAGTACCTTCGATCCGACAAGCTGCCCGAAGAAAAATCTGCGAGGATTCAGTTGAAGAAGAGTGCTCTCCGATACATGTTTGTAAATAATACGCTATACCGCAGATCAAATGACCAACTCTGGCTCAGATGCCTGTCATCATTTGAAGCCCAAAAAGTTATGAAAGAAGTTCACTCGGGCGTCTGCGGGGCTCACCAGTCCTGCCCCAAAATGCGGCTTCAGATCAAACGGCTTGGATATTACTGGCCCACCATGATAAGGGATTGCAAAGAGCATGCAAAGAAATACCATCTCTGCCAAATTCATGGTGATTTCATTCACAAGCATCCCAATCTGTTGCATCCTACGGTGGCGTCATGGCCTTTCGAAGTTTAGGGCACCGACATAGTTGGCCCAATTGATCCACCGTCATCCAAAGACCACCGGTTCATATTGGCCGCAACTGACTATTTCACCATATGGGCTGAAGCTGTCCCGCTAAAAGATATCAAGACAGAAGATATTTTTACATTCTTCCGGCATAATATTCTATACCACTTCGGTACACCAAGAAGAATAATTTCTGACAACAGGCCTTCTTTCAAGAGCTTAAAAGTCTCAAGGTTCGCTACTCAGCACAAGATAGACTGGAGATATTCCTCCATCTATAATCTAAGAGCCAATGGGCTAGCCGAAGCCTTCAATAAGACTCTATGCAAGCTCTTGAGGAAAAATGCTTCAGCCAACAAGAGGGACTATAATCTTAAGCTCCATGAGGCGTTGTGAGCACATCGTATCACACACCGCACTCCAACTCAGTCCATTCTATACTCACTACTCTTCGGAGTGGAAGCAATCCTCCCGCTCGAAGTCGAAGTTCCAAGCCTAAGAATGGCCGTCCAACATGAGTTGACGGAGGAGGAAAACGTCCTCCTTCGGCTCAAAGAGCTCGACGCTCTCGAAGAAAAGAGGCTCGCGGTACAGCAAAATCTGGAGCTGTATCGAGCCCAAATGTCATGGGCCTATGATAAGATGACCCGTCTCCATGCTTTTAAGAAAGACGAATTGGTGTTGGTCCTCAGAAGACCAATCATCCCCAATCGACATGCCAAAGGAAAATTCGAGCCAAACTGGAAAGGACCATACGTCATCGAGAAAGTGTTTGATGGAGGATCCTACTAGCTGATAAATGCCGAGGGAAAAAGATCCATGCCACCCATCAATGGCCGATATCTCAAGAAATACTACGCGTGAATGCTCCAAATCGCAGGTGAATTGAGCACACCGGCCCTACGGTCTGGATCATACATCCTGTAAAACCGTATACAATTCACGGGCGTAAACGACTCCTATCTCTCCGAAAGTCCTACCGGCGAGACTACATTTAAAGTCCCACCGGCAAAAAAAACAAAAACAAAAACGGTATGTCCACAAGCAAAACGGGCACGGATGAAAACCTGAAAGGGCTTCATGAGTAAAAACAGCAGGACTGCCCGCGAGTTTGTAAAAACTCGAAAGGGCGCAAATTCGTGAAAAGAGATAAAATACACTCGCAAAGTCCTCTCGACCTTGTGAGGAGAACATCCCTGCGTGAGATCCTTACGACTCACAAAGGAGCAACACACTTAGGAATCCCCACGATTCCTAAGGAGAACATACACCTGCGATATCCTCTCAACTCGTAGGGAGAAAATGCTTTTATGAGACCCTTACGGCTCATAAAATTGAAAAGTCTTAGGTGATAGAGACCTAAACATGTCTCCTAAGCCATCGCTCCCCAATGGGCAACGGTAAATAATGAGTCGCTCCTGGCATTGCTTCAGTGTTAGCGGTGTTGATGCCGACCCAAAATCTAAATCCCAAGTTTTCCTAACGGCAAATGATGAGTCGCTCCTGGTATTGTTTCAGTGTTAGCGGTGTTGATACCGACCCAAAACCTAAATCCCAAGTTTTCCTAACAGCAAATGATGAGTCACTCCTGGCTTTGCTTCAGTGTAAGCAGTGCTCATGCTGACCCAAAAACCAAATCCCAAGTCTTCCCAGGGCAAATAATGAGTTGCTCCTGGTATTATTCCAGTGCAGCAATACTGATGCCAAACAAAATCCAAATTCCAAGTTCCTTTCAAATTCAAAAATCCTGCCAAATGAGGCAAAAATCAAACAGATCAAATCAAAGTCCTACCCAGCGGAACTTCTAAGCTTGAAAGTCCCGCTGGATATGTAGGCAACTTCCAAAACAAATCAAATCAAACAAATCAACCCCGATACCGCAGAAAGCGGAGCAAGTCAAATCAAATCCCGACACCATAAGAAGCGGAGCAAGTCATCGACCGTCCACGTCGTAAAAATGGCAGCACCGACTGTCCAAGTCGCAAAAGGGGCAGAATTGACCGTCCACGTCGCTAAAATGGCAGAACCGACCGTACATGTCGTAAAAATGGCAGCACCAACCGTCCACATCGTAAAAAGGGTAGAACCGACCGTCCAAATCGCAAAAAGGGCAGAACCGACCGTCCACGTCGCTAAAATGGCAGAACCAACCGTCCATGTCGCAAAAATGGCAGCACCGACCGTCCAAGTCGTAAAAAGGGCAGAACCGACCGTCCACGTCGCTAAAAATGACATAACCGGCCATCCACGTCGCAAAAATGGCAGCACCGACCCTCCAAGTCACAAAAAGGGCTGAAACGACTGTCCACGTCGCTAAAATGGCAGAACTGACCGTCCACGTAGCAAAAGTAGCAGCACCGACCGTCCAAGTCGCAAAAAGGGAAGAACCAACCGTCCACGTCGCTAAAATGGCAGAACCGACCGACCACGTCGCAAAAATGGAAGCACCGACCGTCCAAGTAGCAAAAAGGGTAGAACCGGCCGTCCACGTCACAAAAAGGGCAGTATCGACCTCCACGTTGTCAAAACGGGAACCAAATCAAGTCAACCTCCACGCGAAAGAAGATCCATCAATTTCATGCACATGGCCCATATATGTGGTGTGCATGTATTGATGGGGGGTACTTTGTTGGGGTCAAAAATTACATCCTGGTTGACCAAGTCAAAATCAAAGTCAACCCCAAGCCAAGTGGGCCCAAGTCCAGGTCAAAAGGACCGGCCCCACGACAAAAGGAATGAAGCTATAAATTGGTTTAATGTAATTCTTTTTTTAATATACATGTATAGAAATAAATGTATGTAAAATAAGCAAAAAGCCAAAATTTTGTAAACCCTATGGCTTATGTGCAAAAAGAGATAGGCACATAAGGCATGGGGTGGCATAAGTGCCATTTGACAAAGCCCAAGGGGTTATATGTAAAATGTGTAGCCTATAAAGGCAACATGATGAAAAATCAATGAGAACTTTTTTTCCTCCCTAAAAAAAAATGGGTCTGTGCCTCCTCCTTCTTCAAGGTTCTAAAACCTTCTTCCCTTTTTTGAATTAAATCAAGAGTTTAACTCTTCCTTTTCCAAAAATAAACAGTTTTTCACCATCAAACCCTCGAAGGGAAACTCAGATCTTCCATCAAATCTCAAAAATGGGAGATTTTTAAATCTCACCCCCCGTTTTCTCCAAAATCTGGTCAACAGAAGAGGAGGAAGAAGGAGACCAACCTCCAAAAATCCCACTTTAGGGAAAATCCAGGGCCAAAGGGGAGAAGAAAGGGATCCCCTTCGGTCATTTCCAAAGATTTCTAGGAGTTTAACTCCATTCAAGATCTGTTGCAGCTTAACTCCATAAACAAAACCCTTTTAGGAGTTTAATTGTAACACCCTAGTTCATTTATACCAGTTCCGGTAAGTATTTCTTTATTCATGGTATTTTCTTAATTTATTGTGCTTTGGATGCGAGTAGTGTATTTGATATCTGTATTTGCATCCGACCCGACCCGCTTGCTGGAAACCCGTCTTGATTCTTGTTTATGATTTATCCCGGCTTGTTATGTGGATCCGTGCATTTTTCATTTTTTTATATTGCATACTGGCATTATATCTGGCATCTGCATTTTTTTTAATATAACATTTAAAGTCACATAAAATATTTTAAAAATATCTAGCATGGCCTGCATGATACCCCTAACCCCGTCGTAGCATCCGCGCATCTTGTTTTCGTCCCGTTCAGTGAAATGGACCTGTTTGGATGGCTACGTGCACGTTACATGTATCCGTTCTTGGGGGTATGCTTTTTCGTTACCCAGGTATCCTATTTTGGTTTTGGTTGAGACGTATATTAACTATATTTTCAAACCATAATTTTAGACCCGACCCGGGCGTATTTTGGACTATTTTTGTATTAGCCAGAATCTCAACTATTTTACATATAATATATTTATGTTTAATAAACTGTTAACTATTAAAATATTATATACGAATATATATTTTTTGTTCTAAAATTTTTTTAAAAAGATTTTTTAAAATTTTATTAACTGTTCACACAAACAGAACTCTCTCTCTCTCTCTCTCTTCCCTCTCTTCCCTCTCTTTCTCTCTATATATATTTATATAATTCTTTATTTTTTTATGATTTCCCTTTATCTTTCCCCACGTCCCCATAACCACTCTGTCTCTCTCTCTCTCTCTTTCTCTCTCTTCCTCTTTCTCTCACCTATCGTGATTCTTGTTCATCGCAAGATCCACTCACCTTCCTTCTCTCCTCTAGGCTCACCTCCCTTCTTCTCTTTCTTTTCTTCTTCTTTAAAAACTTTTCCGCCCACGAGAACGAGAACCCTAACCTTAGCTCTTACCCGTGCCTCACTGCCCTCGACCTCGCCTCCACCCTCTACCTCGCCTCTCTCTCCTCTCCCCTCCAAACCCCACGACGTGATCCCTACATCCGAGAACCCTCAACGCCCATGAACCCAACAACCATGCAGCACCAATCTTCGCCTCCGTGGCCGGCACCGTCGTCGACCATCCCTCGTTCATCATCACCTCCACGCCCTCTTCCTCACGGCCACCTACCCTCTCGAGCTCCCCCACTGCAAACCCTAAAACCCTGCACCAACCAACCCCAACACCTACACACCCATTGCCGGAGCTTCCCAAACCCCAGCTCCACACCAGAAACCAACCCCGAGCACTCTCCTTCTTCTTCTTCTTTCTTCTTTCTTTCTTAATCTCGGTTCTTTTTCCGGTGATCACCCGCCGGAGCCGTGCTCATCGTTGTTGATCCAGGCGATCTAGTGAACGCCCCTTGTCTGCGTGATTACCCTCTTGCCTTGTCTAGACCCGTCCCGCGTGCTGTGTGTGCGTTGCGACGATTACCCGACGTCGGACGTGACGTACGCAAATAAACGTATTCCTAAGCTTAATGCACGAAAATAATGAGGGATTAGCTCAAGGAGTACTAAAAAAGGTGCTAATGGCAGTGGGACTCCTGCGGGTAATGAGAAGCTAAAAAAATGAAGCCCATGTCTTTGAAATCGTGTGTTCCGTTCAGGCAAGTTTATCTTGCTACATGCTATACTACTATACCTTGCATCCATTTGAATAATAACATCACATAATGTTTAGTTATGCATCCCATATTATCATTTTACTGTTTTACTGATTTCGGATATCCGTGTGCATCCATATCGTTATTTACATATCAAGTCACATGCTAATTCATCTTGCTACATGCTAGGTATATCATTATGCGCCCATATGAGTAAAATGTTACCCGTTTATCACATTATACATCCATACTAAAGTTTTATCGTTTTCGGATACCCGTTTGCATCCACATCATTTAATATACATATATCTGCATCTACTTATCATATTAGTTCATGTTATTATTGTAAGAATACCATATGCTTAATAAAGTGCATCCTACTTAAGCTTGAAACTGTAATGTAACCCTAATCGATATTTGTCCATCCATACCATTAATTTTATATCTATTCGCATACCATGTCACATTGTTACATATTATTGTTATAGTGACACCCCATGCTAAATAATGTGCATCCTACATAGTCATGATGTAACCCTTGATAAATATTTATGAATTCATACTTTGATTTGTGCACCCATACCTGTTACAGTTTTATTATGAGCATCCGCTTGATACATGTGCACTACCTGACATGACCTGATATACCACTGCTTAACTTGATACATGATCCTGTTTCTAATGCCGACAATCCTGACATGTTGTCCCGATGGACATATCCTGTTGTCTGTATAGACAAACATGTTTCTGCTTGATCCTGTGTTGGCATTAGTCTCAGATTTATCAATGCAAACACATAACTTGGGGGTATGGGGAAATCAAGAATGTAACTGAACGTAACTCAAAAGGCTATTACATCATGTTACTGTGGTCCCGTGGGGAATGAACGGGACATAGACTCACGGTCTATCATATCTTGTTACCGTGGTCCCGTGGGGAATGAACGGGGCATAGACCGATGGGTTACGATGAGGATTACATTAATTGATTTCGAATAACTTTAGAATAGATAACCCAGTAGCACAGTTTAGTTTTATCGCTGCACTTCACATATACTGTTACACTTCACTGTTTTATATCCATGTTGACTGGTTATATTCATGTTACTGTTTATACTCATGCCTGCATGCCTTGTTACCTCCTGATTATATTATTGTTGATATTGTGACGCGCTGACGTCTGGGTTTTTCATGGCCCAGATCCGCTACCCTTGTCGCAGGCCGAGCAGGAGTACTTCAGTCGATACGCCGGGCAGTGAGGACCTGTTAGTATTCTAGTGTAGTGTCCTTTCAGCATTTTCATTTCCTGATGTGAGCACGTATTTGGGACGTACTTTCCAGATTGTTATTGTTATTTGGATTTATTACTTCCGCATATATTATTTCTTGACTCGTTTGTTCTGGCATATGGACATGTACTAGATAGTTTATTTTTATTTTGCTGTTCTTGATATCTTCTAGACAGCCGTAATGTGACTGTGGAGAGATGTTTCCTAGCCACAGGTAGCATGGTTGGCTCTGTCACGTGCCGGTCTTAGCGCACTCTGAGACGCGGGGCGTGATAGGGTTTGTTTGGTATCAGAGCCATATGATTTATGGTTAATCGGGTTTGATTCTTTTGTAGTTAGGTATTGGACCCAATACACGAATCAGAAAACCTGTAATTAGGAGCATGTCCTGCCACATTGTTATTGTGATTCTTGAATCGTATATTTCTCTTGACCCTTGTGTTGACGATATGCAAACAAATTTACATCTCGACTTGAACCTTTGGTTCCATATTGTTTCTTTCTATTCTGATACTAGGATTTGGGCAACTTGAGTGGAGTTATGTGATTGTAACTATGTACCACGGCATGGTTACAATGCGGTACTCTATTTAAGTAACTTGGAGTTCTAGTCTTGATTCACTTCCTTGTTTCATGGTTGTTATATTGCCTTGCTTCTCTTGCTTTCCAGTTCATGTTTTATCCTCAGCTTGAATCCTGTTTACCGTGCTTATCTTCTTCAGTGTTTGGCTTTAGATGGAGTTGTTTCCGATATCCTACTTGTTCATGATTTTCCCGCATTAGCATTATTCAATTCTGGTGCATCCCATTATTTTATGTCATCCAAGTTTATTGCTGCACACTTGATTACTTTCATGGCCCTGTCTTGTTGTTGGGACATACACACTGGGAATGGGAAGATCATATCTAGTAGTGAGTGCAAAGATTATTCTGTTGTTATTTGCGGACGAGAGTTATTTGCAGATTTCTTGGTGATCGATACCGGCAGTTTTGATGTTGTCTTGGGAATGGATTTTCTCGGCACTTTCCACGCTCATATTGATTGTAGGGCAAAGAAAGTGATTTTCCATATTCCCGGACATCCAAAGTTTGTTTTCGCTGGAAGAAGCAGTTCTGTCGGGCCAGTCGAGTTTAGGGCTAGGCCGACAAACAATGTTCTTTCGTAGATGGATGTTGACAATGAGGAAGCGCCAGCTGTAGTTCGAGAGTTCATAGACGTGCTCGAGGACATCTCGGGCTTACCACCAAGACGAGATGTGGAGTTCGCGATTGATCTTATTCCTGGGGCAGCTCCAATCTCAAAGGCGTACTATCCGATGGCACCGGTGGAGTTGGAAGAAGTCAAGAAGAAGGTTAGTGAATTGCTAGAGAAGGGTTGGATTCGAAGTAGTAATTCACCTTGGGGAGCTCCAGTTCTTCTAGTAAAGAAGAAAGATGGCACAAGGAGGATGTGCATCGATTATCGAGAATTAAACCAGATGACTATTAAGAACAAGTACCCAATCCCTCGCATTGGCGAATTATTCGAGCAACTTAATGGCGCGAGGGTATTCTCGAAGCTGGATTTGCGATCCGAATATCATCAGGTCCGAGTTAAATCAGAAGATATTTGCAAGACCGCGTTCCGAACTCGGTATGGACATTAGGAGTATTTAGTGATGCCATTCGGAGTCACGAATGCACCGGCGATATTTATGGACTTGATGAACCGAATCTTTTCACCGTTCTTGGACCAGTTTATTGTGGTGTTCATCGATGATATTCTGGTCTACTCAAGGAGTATTGAAAAGCATGCAGAACACTTGAAGATCGCACTGCAGACACTGAGGCAAGAAAGATTATATGCAACGATGAGCAAGTGCGAGTTTTGGCTTGAAGAAGTGAAGTTTTTAGGGCACGTCGTATCCGGAGATGGATTCGCCATTGACCCTGAGAAGATTGCAGCAGTTCAAGATTGGACGATTCTGAGGAATGTAGCGGAGATCAGAAGTTTCTGGGACTTGCAGGATACTACAGAAGATTCGTGGAAAATTTTGCTCGTTTAGCTGAGCCTTTGACCAAGCTTACACGGAAGGAGGTACCGTTCGTATGGACGGATAGATGTGCATCAGCTTTTAAGGCGTTGAAGCAAAGATTGATAACCGCTCCTATTTTGACCGTACCAGACGATTCCGGAGGATTGGTGATTCATAGCGACGCATCTGGGAAAGGTTTGGGATGTGTTTTGATGCAGCATGGGAAAGTTATAGCTTACGCATCGAGACAGTTGAACACCCATGAGAAGAATTACCCAACTCATGATTTGGAGCTTGCAGCAGTGATTTTCGCTTTGAAGATTTGGAGACACTACTTATTGGGAGAAAGGGTCGAAGTATTCACCGATCACAAAAGCCTGAAGTACGTGTTCACGCAGAAAGAGCTTAACATGAGGCAGCAAAGATGGTTGGAGCTGATGACTGACTACAATCTTGATCTTAAGTACCATCCGGGGAAGGTTAGTGTAATGCCGGATGCGCTTAGTCGGTTGCCAGCAATTCGGATGTTGACTGCACAGAAGGAGCTTATCGAAGCTTTTTGGAGATTCGAGTTAGAGATTGTGCTACCGCATTCTTCAGAGAAGTTAATGTAGCTGCATGTATAGTCATCGTTGATCAAGAGTATTAAAGCAGCACAGTCACAGGACCCAAGATTGCAGAAGTTTCGAGAACATGTTGAAGCGGGACTTCGAACAGACTTGTTGATTTATGATGATGGTTCGTTGCGATATGGTAGCCGTTTGTGTGTGCCGAAAGGAGATATTCGCGAAGAAGTTATGAAGGAGGCGCATAGTTCTGCATATTCCGTACATCCACGAGGCACGAAGATGTACCGTGATCTAAGACATCATTTCTGGTGGGAAGGCATGAAAATGGAGATTGCCCGTTTTGTAGCGAAGTGCTTAGTGTGTCAGCAAGTTAAGGCTGAATATCAAAGGGTTGTTGGTTTATTGCAACCACTTACGATTCCTTAATGGAAGTGGGAGCATATAACCATGGATTTCGTGACAGCTTTACCGCGGAGTCCAAAGGGGCAACAATGTCGTTTGGGTGATTGTTGATCGATTGACTAAGGCAGCTCATTTCATTTCGTTTCTAGTTGGTCAGTCAACGGAAGCATTAGCAGAACAGTACATGCAGGAGATTGTGAGATTACATGGAGTACCTGTAAGCATCGTTTCTGATCATGATACCCGATTCTTATCGCACTTCTGGAGGAGTTTACAGAAAAGTTTGGGAACGCGATTAAAGTTTAGCACCGCTTATCATCCTCAGACAGATGGCCAGTCGGAGAGAACGATCCAAACTCTTGAAAATATGTTGAGAGCTTGCATGTTAGACTTCAAGGGTTCATGGGAGGATCATCTACACTTGGTGGAGTTTTCTTACAATAACAGCTTTCAGGCGACTATTCAGATGGCTCCATTCGAAGCATTGTATGGTCGCAAGTGTCGCTCACCTATTTGTTGGGACGATATTGGAGAACGAAGATTGTTGGGACCGGATTTGATCGTGCAAACCGTGGAGAAAGTGAGTACTATCCGGAATCACATGAAGACAGCACAAGATCGGCAGATGAGTTGGGCAGATACATCGAGAAGACCTCTAGAGTTCCCTGTTGGTGATCTTGTATTCTAAAAGATAGCACTTGTAGGGTGTTTTTCGTCACCCCATTGAGATGGGAATGCGCGCATGCTTGTCAGGCGCATTACAGATTCCCCCTGCCTAGGATAGGCTGGGGGTTTATTGATTGTGGGGATCCGAATCTTCGGCAGCCGCGGGCTAAGCTGTCGTTAATTACCCCTCGCCTTTGGAGCGAGAGAACCTCCGATTAACGAGTCAAACAGGTCATGCGAACTCGATGTGCAGTGTACGTGTGTTATGTTTTGAAAGGGGTTTTCGATATATCGGGGGCCCCGCGGAGTGTTGTAAAGTATGTGTGTGTGTGTGTATATCTATGTATATATATATAAGGGGGAAAGGCATCCAAAGGATGTGTGGGAAAAGCGCCAACGCCTTGGGCGCAAGGACTCTAGCGCCACACGTGCCAAACACGTATGCGCTTGGGCGCTAGCACTTTAAGCGCTAGCGCCACACGTGCCAGGCACGTGTGCGCTCAGGCGCTTTGGGCGCTAGCGCTCTGAGCGCAAGGGCGCTAGCGTTTTGGGTGCTAGCACCTCACGTGCCAGGCACGTGGACGCTCAGGCGCTAGCGCTTTGGGCGCTAGCGCTCTGAGCGCAAGGGCGCTAGCGCTTTGGGTGCTCGAGCGCTCGCGAGGCAAAAGGGACTTGGTCCCTGCAATGGGAGTTGTACTCCCAGAAAGGAACATTTATTATTTTGTGTAGATATATGTATATGTATGAGGAGTTAAACTCCTAAGATATTCTTTTTTTTAAGCTGATAAAGGGGCTTCTCCCCTTGAGCCCTGGATCTTCCCCAAAATGGGGTTCTTAAAGGTGGGTCTCCTTCTTCCTCCTCTGCTGGCGGGATCTTGGATGAACAAGAACTTATGAGATATTTAAAATTCTCTTCTTTTTGAGATCTAATGAAATATTTGAGTTCCCCTTGTGGGTTTTGTGGTGAAAAACTATTTAGTTTTGGAAAAGAAAGAATAAAACTCTTGATTTAATTAAAAAAAAAAAAGAAGAAGGTTTAGAACCTTAAGAAAGGAGAAGATCGCATATCTTGATTCTGTTTTGGAGAGAGAAAAAGTTGTTGAGATATTTTCATTATCTTGGCCTTTATAGGATATACATTTTACATATAGCCCCTTGGGCTTTACAAAATGGCATTTTGCCCATCTCATGGCTCGTGTGCCATTTCTTTTTGCACATAAGCCATGGGCTTTACAAAAATTTGGCTTTATGCCCATTTTCTTACATTTATTCAAAAAATAGAATAAAAGAAATACAAAAAAAATATTCATTACAAAATTTTTATTTTGGCAAGGGGGGAAGTCGGCCGCTTCATGTTCGAGCTCGGCCCTGGGCATTGGCCCACTTGACCTGGGCTCGGGCCCACTTGGCTTGGGGTTGACTTTGATTTTGACTCGGTCAACCGGGTATAAATTTTTACCCCAACAAATTGCCCCCCATCAATAAATGCATACCACACATATGGGTCGTGTGCTTGAAATTGATGGATCTTCTTTCACGTGGAGGTCAACTCCGTTTTGATGACATGGATGTCGTTTCCGCCATTTTAGCGGCGTGGACGGTCGATTCTGCCCTTTTTGCGACTTGGACGGTTGATGCTGCCATTTTAGCGACTTGGACGGTCGATGCTGCCCTTTTTGCGACGTGGACGGTCGGTGCCGCCATTTTAGCGACGTGGACGGTCGGTTCTACCCTTTTTGCGACTTGGATGGTCGGTGCTGCCCATTTTGCGACGTGGACGGTCGATGCTGCCATTTTAGCGACGTGGATGGTCGGTTCTGCCCTTTTTGCGACTTGGACGGTCGGTGCTGCCCTTTTTACGACGTGGACGGTCGGTGCTGCCATTTTAGCGACGTGGACAGTTGGTTCTCCCCTTTTTTGCGACTTGGACGGTCGGTGCTGCCCTTTTTGCGACGTGGACGGTCGATGCTGCCATTTTAGCGACTTGGATGGTTGGTTATGCCATTTTAGCGACGTGGACGGTCGGTTCTGCCCTTTTCGCGACTTGGACGGTCGGTTCTTCCCTTTTAGCGACGTGGACGGTCGGTGCTACCCTTTTTGCGACTTGGACGGTCGGTGCTGCCCTTTTCGCGACGTGGACGGTCGGTTCTGGATTTGACTTGCTCTAGTTCTTACGGTGTCAGGGATGAAGTTGACTTGTTTCCGAGGTGGAATTTGATTCTGCCAGGGAGATCATTGGTTGTCCTGCTGACTTGATATGATTTGGGTTGGCATCAGCATCGCTATACTGGAATATGGTACCAGGAGCAAATCATTATCTGCCATGAGAGGATTTGGGGATTTTGGTTTTGGTTTGGCATCAGCATCGCAGCACTGGAATATGGTACCAGGAGCGAATCATCATCTGCCATGAGGAGATTTCCCTCGTTCCAGTTTAACAACTTAGGGGTCATCTTTTCCCAGTTTAACGACTTAGAGGTCATCTGTTCCCAGTTTAACGACTTAAAGGTCATCTGTTCCTGGTTTAAAGACTTAGGGGTCTATTGGATTGGAGTTTGGACTTTTGGGATTAGGGTAGGCATCAGCGTTGCTAACACTGAAGCATATGTGCCAGGAGCAATTCATCATTTGCCTTTTCCTGTTGGGGAACGATGGCTTAGGAGACAGGTTTAGGTCCTTATCACCTAAAGCTTTTCAATTTCATGAGCCGTAAGGGTCTCATAAAAGCATTTTCTCCCTACGAGTCGAGAGGATCTCGCAGGTGTATTTTCTCCTTAGGAATCGTGGGGACTCCCAAGTGTGTTTTTCCTTTGTGAGTCGTAAGGATCCCACGAGGGTGTTTTCTTATGAGTCGTGAGGATCCCGTAAATTTGTACTCCACATGTATCGTGAGGACACATGAGTGGGTCTTCCCAAATGGAGCATAAGTCTAAGGGCGGAGACCGGCCGCTGGACTGGTGATTACGGTGGGGTATGGGTATGATGAGAATTATTTGAGCCCGTGGATTGTATACGGTAGTCAACTTGGGGACTAACCGTAGGGCCGGGGGAATTTTGAAAAATTGGATTTTGGTTGGCGCCTGCATCGCTGCACTAGAATATGGTACCAGGAGCGACTCATCATTCGCCGTTTGGGGACTTGGAATTTGGATCTTGTCTGGCATCAGTATTGCTGCACTGGAATAATGCCAGGAGCAACTCATCATTTGCCTTGGGAGGACTTGGGATTTGGGTTTTTGGTCGGCATCAGCACCGCTAACACTGAAGCGAAATGCCAGGAGCGACTCATCATTTGCCGTTGCCCGTTGGGGAACGATGGCTTAGGAGACAGGTTTAGGTCCTATCACCTAAGGCTTTTCAATTTTATGAGCCGTAAGGGTCTCATAAAAGCATTTTCTCCCTACGATTCGAGAGGATCTCGCAGGTGAATATTCTCCTTAGGAATCGTAAGGATTCCTAAGTGTGTTGCCCCTTTGTGAGTCGTAAGGATCTCACGCAGGGATTTTCTCCTCACGAGGTCGAGAGGACTTTGCGAGTGTGTTTCATCTTTTTTTTAACGAGTTTGCGCCCTTTTGGGTTTTCACAAACTCGCCGGCAGTCCTGCTGTTTTTACTCACGGAGCCCTTTCGGGTTTTCATCCGTGCCCGTTTTGCTTGTGGACATACCATTTTTTTTGTTTTTTTTGTTTTTTTTGTCGCTGGTGAGACTTTAAAAGTAGTCTCACCGGCAGGACTTGGGGGAAATAGCGGTCGTTTGCGCCCGTGGATTGTATACGGTTTTACAGGATGTATGATCCAGACCGTAGGGTCGATGTGCTCAATTCGCCTGTGACTTGGAGCATTCACGCGTAGTATTTCTTGAGATATCGGCCATTGATGGATGGCATGGGCCTTTTCTCCCTCGGCACTTATTAGTTGGTAAGATCCTCCGTCGAACATTTTCTCGATGACATATGGTCCTTCCCAGTTTGGCTCAAATTTTCCCTTGGCATGTCGATTGGGGATGATCGGTCTTTTGAGGACCAATACCAATTCTCTTTTCTTGAAAGCCCGGAGACGAGTCATCTTGTCATAGGCCCATGACATTTGGGCTCGGTACAACTCTAGATTTTGCTGTACTGCAAGCCTCTTTTCTTCGAGGGCGTCGAGCTCTTCAAGCCGAAGGAGCACGTTTTCCTCCTCCATCAACTCGTGTTGAACGGCCATTCTTAAGCTTGGAACTTCGACTTCGAGGGGGAGGACCGCCTCCACTCCGAAGAGCAATGAGTATGGAGTGGATTGAGTTGGAGTACGGTGCGTGGTACGATATGCTCACAACGCCTCGTGAAGTTTGAGATTCCAGTCTCTCTTGTTGGCTGAAGCATTTTTCCTCAGGAGCTTGCGTAGAGTCTTATTGAAGGCTTCGGCTAGCCCATTGGCTCTTGGATTATAGATGGAGAAATATCTCCAGTCTATCTTGTATTCAGTAGCGAATCTTGAGACTTTGAAGATCTTGAAAGAAAGCCCGTTGTCAGAAATGATTCTTCTTGGCGTACCGAAGCGATACAGAAAATTATGCCGGAATAACGTCAGAATATTTTCTGTCTTGACTTCTTTTAGCGGGACAGCTTCAGCTCATCTGAAAAAATAGTCAGTTGCGGCCAATATGAACCGGTGGCCTCTGGATGACGGAGGATCAATTAGGCCAACTATCTCGGTTCCACATACTTCGAAGGGCCACGACGCCACCGTAGGATGCAATGGATTGGGATGCTTGTGAATGAAATCACCGTGAATTTGGCAGATATGACATTTCTTTGCATGCTCTCCACAATCTCGTATCACGGTGGGCCAGTAATACCCAGGCCATTTAATTTGAAGTCGCATCTTGGGACCGGACTGGTGAGCCCCGCAAACGCCTGAGTGAACTTCTTTCATAACTTTTTGGGCTTCGGTCGATGACAGGCACCTAAGCCAGAGTTGGTCATATAACCTGCGGTATAGCGTGTCATTTACAAATACGTATTGGAGAGCTCTCTTCTTCAGCTGAACCCTTGCAGATTTTCCTTCGGGAAGCTTGTCGTATTGGAAGTACTCTATGAAGGGTTCTCTCCAATCGGGCTCGTCTTGGATGATCGAAGCTTCTTCGGCGGGACTGCTCTTCTATTCCGCGCTTTCCTTTCTCGTAGAGAGACTGGGGGTAGAATTTGCCGGCTCCTGACTGTGATCAGAATTTTGTCCATGTCAGGATCGGCCAGCACCTTGGCTAAGCGAGCGAGTACGTCAGCCTTTCCATTCAACGATCTAGGGACTCTCATTAGTTCAATGTGAGTGAACCGTTTCATGAGTTCCACCACCTGGCTTCTGTACCGAGCTAACTCGGGTTTGTATATCTTATAGTCGCCGTTTACTTGGTTGACGAAAAGCTGGGAGTCACCGTAAACCCGTAGCCGAAGAATTTCCATTTCTATGGCGAGCTCCAGACCAGCTATCAGAGCTTCATACTCAGCTTCATTGTTTGTTCGAGGCTCGGTGAGAGCAAAAGAATGCCGTAGGGTTCCCATTGATGGCGTGATGAACACCAACCCTATCCCTGCTTTTATCTCCGGGACACTTGATTTACTGGAGGTCCTTATTGATGAGGCTCCATCGAAATAGAGCTCCCAACATGGATCATCTTCCTCGAGGTGCAGCACTTGTTCGTCGGGTAACTCACAATTTAGCGGTGACCCTTCTGGTATAGGATGAGCGGCGAGGAAGTCTGCAAGAGCTTGCCCTTTCACTGCTTTCTGAGGAGTATAAACTATGTCAAACTCAAGTAGCATGACAGCCTATCTTGACATTCTACCGGCTAGGATTGCTTTGGTCATTAAGTGTTTGAGCGGGTCGACCCTAGAGATCAGCATAACCCGATGAGCGAGCAGATAGTGTCTCAGCTTCTTCACAGCGAACATCAGAGCCAGGCATTGCTTTTCGATAGGGGAATAGTTGTGTTCCGCCTCGACTAAAGTTCAACTGAGATAGTAGAGGGCATTCTCTTTTCCCTCCTCGTTGTTTTGGGCAAGGAGCGCACCGAGTGACTCATCTAGCGCGGCAGTGTAGAGAATCAGCGGTTTATTTGGAATGGGAGCGGCCAGCACTGGAGGGTGCAACAAGTATTGTTTGATACTTTCGAACGCTTCTTGACATTCGACATCCAGATAAAAGGAGCTCCTTTCATCATGAGCTTTGAGAAGGGCCTACATCTCCCCGATAAATTTGAGATAAACCTTCGTATATAAGCAAGCTTGCTTTGAAAAGATCTTAGCTGCGTCAGACTCTTGGGAGGGGGCAACTCCATGATGGCCTTTATCTTTGATGGGTCAACTTCGATCCCTCGATGTCGGACTATGAAGCCCAGGAATTTTCCCGATGACACGCCATAAGCGCACTTCAGAGGATTCATCTTCAGATCGTATTCCCTCAGTCTGGTGAGAACGGTCCTAAGATCTTGGATGTGATCGGCCTTGGCTTTAGTCTTGACGACCAGATCATCAACATAGCATTCGACGACTTTATGGATTAGGTCATCAAAGATATTGGTTGTTGCCCTTTGATATGTGGCACCTGCATTCTTCAGTCCGAACGGCATCACTTTGTAGCAGTATATTCCGATCGGGGTTCGAAATACTGTGTGTTTCTCATCCTCAGGCGACATCTTGATCTGATTATATCCAGACGAGCCATCCATAAAGGTGAACAGCTCGTAATTTGAGGTGCCATCGACCATCATTTCCATGACCGGTAGCGGGAAGTCGTCTTTAGGACATGCCTTGTTGAGGTCCCTGAAATCGACACAAACTCGGATCTGCCCATTTTTCTTCTTCACTGGGACTATGCATGCGATCCAGTCCACATATTTCTCTTCCCTGATGAAGCCGGCATCGTTGAGCTTCTTGGTTTCCTCGATGACCTTTTCTTCTAGTTCCCTTCTCATTCTTTGAGGAGCTTGTTTGACTGGCTTAGCATCAGGAGATATAGCCCGCTTATGTACGGCCACTTCAGGGGAAAGGCCAGGTATTTCTTTGTATGTCCACGCGAAGCAATTGACGAACTCATACAACAGGGCAATTATCTGCTCTTTCATTTTCTCCGACAAGAGTGAGCTGATGTAGGTCGGCCTTAGATTATCGAGCGTTCCTAAGTCAATCTCGGTTAGCTCGTCAAAGGTTGCTTGTCCGCCATCTTCGAGCTCTTGAGGAGCTTCTTCTGGCTCGGCTAGCTCGTCGTCATCATTTGACCTTTCTCCGGCTTCACCAACATGGATTATATAGCATACCTTGGAATCAGGCTGGATGAAACCTATGCCCCGTCTATCTGTAATTCATCCATCGATGAGTGCTTGGACCTGGGGCGGATGCCATAGCCTTTCATAAAACTTTGCTTCGGACTCCGTTTGATATAACTGGCATCCGCACCTCTTGAAATATTCCCGCATCTCGGGTGCATAGTATCTGGGATTGAGAACGACTCTTATACCTCTCTCATAGGGAAGGCACGCGACAGACAGATCGTCCGGATGCACAACGGGATTTGACCCATAAAACAGGATGCCCTTTATTCCCACCAAAAATTTCTGCGCAAAAAAGCCCAAGGTATCAAATGGCAGCGATACACTTAAGGAAATGCAAACCAGTATCTTCCGGGGTGTTTTTTGACAAACTCTTGAATGAGAAACAGATAAATTCTAATGACATTGGAAGCATCTCGAAAAACCCTTCGATTTGATATATTATGGGCTTCGTAATTCATCCGGGATCAAAAGTTATGAGCAAATATGTTATGCATTGTTCCCTGATTAAAACTCAGGAATTACCTCAATGAGGTATCACGTGCTCACACGTGATCAATGGTCACGTGTTGACACGTGATAGTTAAAACAGAAATAAAAACAAATGATTGAAGAAGGACCCAATTGGGGGTCACGTGCTCACGCGTGACCAATGATCACGTGTTGACACGTGATAGTTAAAACAGAAATAAAAACAAATGACTGAAGGAAATACCTCAATGAGGTATCACGTGCTCACACGTGACCAATGGTCACGTGTTGACACGTGATGGTTAAAACTGAAGCGTAAATAAACGCTGAGAAAAGGACTCAATTGGGGGTCATGTGCTCACACGTGACCAAGGGTCACGTGTCAGCACGTGACTGGCTTCGAAAGCCTTACAGTTTAATAAAATTAAATTCTAAAAGCTTCTAAATCTTTCCAAATGAAAAAGGATTATGGGGATCGTTGGATTAAAGATCCAAGGGTGATTAAAAATCACCAATTTATGGAAAAATTTTAGACAAGAAAAGATTTCCCTGAAATTTGAATAACAAACAGAATATCTTTTGGATTTAAAATCCAACGGTGAATAAAATGCACTGAGTGATCTAAAGGATCATATTGAGTATGAAAACAAATAAAATCTTTTAATGAAAGATTTGCTAAACAAATTGTTTCTTTTCTTTCTCCTATAAATAGGAGCCAAGAAGAAAAGAGAAGGGATCTACTTTTTTGAGAGGAGAACAAAGAGAGGAGAATTTAATTCTCAAGAGAGAAAAGAGAGGAGAATTTAATTCTCAACAAAGAAAACCCTAGGTGAGAAAAGAAAGGGAATCAAAACTTCAAACAGAGAATTTAATTCTCAAAATCTAAGAGTTTAACTCTTCTGCAAAAGAACTTAGTTCTTCCTCTGGTTGAAGATCTGCAAAGAGCACATCTCCCCATAAGTTGAGAATTTAATTCTCGTCGGTTTGAGATCCTGCCATGCAGATCCAAAACTTAGAGGGGGAATTGAGTTTAGAGAATTTAATTCTCCCAAAACAAAGTTAGGGTTTAACCCTAAATGAGAATTTAATTCTCCTGAAAATATAGGAATTTAATTCCTTCAAGATAACCAGAACTAGGGTTTAACCCAATATAAGAATTTAATTCTTTTACATATATAGGAATTTAATTCCTCCAAAACAAAATTAAGGTTTAACCCTACAGAGAATTTAATTCTTAAAGATAAAGAGATCTTCATGCATGCAAATGAATTACGGTCACGTGTCCCCACGTGACCCCTGAAGAGATCCCCAAAAATGAGAAGGACGAGAGCTCAGAGGCAACGCCTCACGTGCTCCACGTGACCCCCGAAACACAGAAAGAAAAAGCAAAGGAAATATGATCTTTGGACGCTCTCATGTGTCCCCACGTGACCCCTCAACAAGTGCTGTAATTATCGATGCATAAATCACCATCACGTGCCAACACGTGATGCTCTAAAATAAAAATAAAAAGTGTTTAACACTTAATTGCAGAACGAAAAAAAGGGATCTGGTCCCACTTTTGGGCGCTCTCACATGTCCACACGTGACCCCTCTTTCTTTAGTGTTTAATACTAATTTGGGGATTATATTTCAAGTGTTTAACACTGATTGTTTCTAGTGTTTAACACTAAATTGAAGATTATATTTCCAGTATTTAACACTGATTGTCTTTTAGTGTTTAACACTAATTTGAGAGTTCTACCTTCAGTGTTTAACACTGTTGTTCTCTAGTGTTTAACACTACTTTTAGCCAAACTGGCTAATTTTCCAGAGGCAAAAGTCCCTCCTCCAAATGAATCTCAAAATTGAGGAAATCAAAGACAAAATGTTGTCAGAGCCCCCAAACCTCTGTTTAGCACTGCTGAATGATGAGGGGCTGAACCCAGACAAATGTCTAATGGCCCAAAGGGCCAATATTTCAAACATAATTGGACTTAGCCCAAACTGGCCATAAGTCCTCAAATTATCTTAAACTGAGCACATCTGCTCTTTCAACCAACTCATTGGTTCAAGGGTACATCTCTGAACTCCTCTGATATTTGTCGTTGTAATCCTTCAACGTCTTCAGAGAGGTGATGGGTCCCGACAGCCATACATTTTATGGACCACCATGTCCCTAAACTGGCAATGGACCACTATGTCCCTAAACTAGAACAATAGATCCCCCAAATGCTCTTTTGTCGGATCTAAATGATCCTGTTAAGCTGATCTTAGTCTCAAATTAAACTAATGTATCCTTAACAAACGTTTAAGTTAATCTTAGCCTCAAATATGGCTAACGTATCCTTAAACCAAAACCTTCAAACAAACTTTAGTTCCAAATTGGACTATAAATTTCCCAACTAACTTTGGTTCAAGGATACATCTCTGAACTCCTCTGATATCTATCGCTGTAATCCTTCAACGTCTTCAGAGAGGTGATGGGTCCCGACAGCCATACATTTTATTGGACCACTATGTCCTTAAACTGGTATTGGACCACCATGTCCTTAAACTGGAAATAGACCGCAATGTCCCTAAACTAAACAATTGAGCCCAAATGCTCTTTTGTTGGATCTAAACGATCCCGTTAAATTGATCTTAGTCTGGAAATTAGACTAACGTATCATTAACAAACGTTTAAGTTGATCTTAGTCTCAAATAAGACTAACGTAACCTTACACCCAAACCAAAACCCAAATCTAAGAAAAATACGGATTTGAACTAATCAACGTCCTACGGGCGACAACATAAATTAGTCTCCGTATACAATCCATGGGCAACCACAAACAAAACAAACACTCACGACACGAAGTGAAATTCTGAAGAAGGAGAAAGTTGTTACCGCGATGCGGTAGCGTAATTAACTGCAGGGGCTTGCGCCTGCAGGGAAGAGCGTCCCCACAATCAAAAACCCCTCAAGCGAGGGGGAATCTGATGAAGTTTGCTACATCGGCCGCATCCATCTAAACCTCCGATACACGATGCCATAAATCAACTTGGCATCTTCGGAGAGGTGGACGGATAAAACCAAATAGCATCTTTCCCGAATCTCAGGCAAGACGTCCCTGTCTTGGCCGCCATTTGGAAGGGAACAGATTCTAGCATGCCCGGTAGGACCTCTTCCTCTTTCCACTCCACGCTTCGTGTGTCATGTTCGTGAACGAATCACGGTTTGCTGTGGTTGCCTGTGGATTCGAGGTACTTAGATTTGGTTTCTTGCTCCGTGCAGAAAACAGAAGATCGATGGCTTCAAGCTGCACTAACTGCAACTGCAACTCTCACTCCGTCCTTGCTGGAGGAGTGACTTATGGGCCCCAAGCAGCCTCCCTTCTCAAGATGCCAGTGGAGCGGGTAACTCAAGCCACCACTGGACTATTCTTCAGGACTATGCTCCCACCAATGAGCTTCAATACCCCATTGTCGTCGCAAGAAGCTCCAAAGAAGTCGGTATTCGATCGGCTTGCTACTACTGCGGCCCCTCTCAACGGGTCGCTCAACTCCATTACCTCGGGTTTTAACAGACTAGGCCAGGGCTCCAACAGGCCCATGAAGAAGCCTGTAATACCAGAAGGCGTTATCCCGAAGCGGGCGAAATCACTAAGGTTGTTTCCCCTACTCGGAAGTCCCATTTTGATAGGTTGGCCGTCCCCATTCAACGGACGTCGGCCTTTAAAAGGTTGATAACAGCGAACTCTGACCAACACAGGGGGCATGAAAAGGTCACCCCTACGGCTAAACCAACTCCAATCGTACGACATGCTCGCCGTCGTCACTGGCGCTGGGTAAGGAAGGCTGGGGGTAACTCTCCCTCTGGGCCAACTCCGCCAGCCCCGATAGTGGAAATCGATGCTGTTGTTCCGACCGGGAATAGCTTTGAACCGCTAAGAAGGGTGCGCAAAAACTCGCCAACTGCTGTACTGAAACTACACATGTGGATAATGCCCCAAAGGTGAAGCTGGAGCAGCCCCTCAACGGCTGTCATCTAAAATTTACAAGGTCTGGCGTCAAGTCCAAGACTTCGTACTGGATGAAGACTATCTCCGCCAACAGAAAAAGATGAAGGTTCGGCAGGAGAAGGACTACTCTGTCAAGCCAGAAAAAGCAGCAGCTACTTGGGTGCCCACTACAACGGCCCCCTCAACTTCGACCGCTCACAAAAGAAGGTCGGAGAAGATCCCTGCGTCTTTGGCAAATCGCAAAGACGCTGAATCTAAATGCCCCAAGTCTAGGGGCATGGTGGTGCACACTGTCTATATGGCATCCGAGAAGGAGGAAAGCCGCACTTCGACGGGTCACCGGCCACTCACCCGATCCGTGACCAAAGCCCAGGAGCAACAACAGAAGCTTCAAGAGATGCTGACTACAATGGTCGCACTTACCGGGCCAAAAAAAAGCCCGGAGGCATCGTCAGAACAGCGTCGCGAACAAGAAACTGACGTTGACTTCCTACGCAGAGTCCTCGAAAAGAAGGATAGAGAAGCGGCAGAACAAGCTGCCAACATAAAACAGATGGCGCTTCTCTTCCAAGACATGATAGGGATGATGTTACAGCCGGATCCTCCAGCTGAAGATACTCCAGTGATAATTGAAAATGATAGAGGAGAAACATCAAACCCTCTGCCGGCTCTATCAGCAGCCAAGGAAGAGACCATCTTCAAAGCTGCCCTAGATAATTACATCGCTCAGCAGATACGAGTTCACCAGGCGAATGAAGCGACTGGGCAAATTGTTAGAACCGGACGACCCTATCCGGGATGGTATGACCAAATCAGTTACCCGCCGGGATATACGATCCTAAATTCCATGTATATAAAGGGACGGGGAATCCACATCAGCATGTCGCTCAATTCAGGGCCTTATGCGGCAACATTGGAGGCGACGACAAACTGTTGCTTCGCCAATTCGTTGGCAGCTTAGCAGAAACGGTCTTTGAATGGTATTCGGAGCTACCTAACGACTCTGTCAAAACATTTGCGAAGATGGAGCTACTATTTACACAAAGATTCGCGAGTGCTAGTGAACACACCCCGATAACGGCACTGATTAATGCCAGGGTGAAGCCAGGAGAGACGTGTGTCCAGTACACTATCCGATTGCGGAATCTGTGGTCAAAATGCAAACAGCGGATCGAAGAAGCACCTGCGGTAGGAATGTTTGTAGGTACTCTTGACCCTCAGTCGACTATCTCCCAATTCATGATGTTTTTCAAGCCGACAACTTTCCAGGCCTTGATTGACAAACTGGCCCAAATGGACCAGATGGGTCACAAACCGTCTCCTCCAAAGCCAGACTCTCGAAATGATAAAGGAAAAGCGAAAGCGATCGCCGTCGCCAATACTCAACAACAGCCGAGCAACTTAAAGCCGGTTGTTCGCCAAAACAATATGTGTCAACGCCCATCCCTCGAGGAAAGACTAGGACGTCCTTACTCATTTCCCCGAGATAAAACGAGGAAACTGTTCGAGCTGGCTGTGCGCAACAGGCTCATCAATCTCCCGAATCCAAAACAACTGTTGCAGCCAGGCGATGTCAACGATCTTAATTACTGCCCTTACCACCAAGCGGTAAGCCATCTAATCGAGGATTGCTTCGTCTTTAAGGGATGGATCGAGGATCAGTACCAACAAGGCAAGTTCGCGCTATCCGAAAACTGGAAGGTGAATCCGCCACAGCCTCACACTCCTAAGAAGACAAACACACCAGGGGCAACGTGCTCTTTTGTTGAGAAAGCTCCATGGGAGGTGGCTCTTTCTGCCAAGACCGAAAGGATGCTGAATGATCTTCAGACATGCCCGGCGATCAAATGGAAGAACCCGTTGGAACCTGAGAGCATCAAGGGGATACTGAAGCCACGCCCAACTCCAAATATTGGTGGTGATAGCCAAAGCATTCACACCCAGCCGTCGACACCTTCAAAAAAGAAGAAGAAATCCAAGAAGCCTGTGAAGCCTGGCAACAAGCGCACGGACCTGCAGAAACAAATCGACGCGCTGGAAGAGGATAACCAGAAGGCGCAGACTCCAATCACGCTCCAAGAATTCCTCGGCCACGTCCTTGAGGACGGAGATGATGGAAAAGAATCGTCGGACGAATCTGAGGATTACGTAGCAAGTTGTCATGTGATCTCTCATTCATCGCTAGACAATGAAGAGGCTCCTTGCACAAAGAAACTGGGGCCAAAGCCTGAATCGGAACTTCTGGGGCCGTCAGATGAAATGATCGACGCATTCCTAAACGAAGCTCTCCTGAGAAGTAAAGCTGATCGGGAGCGTGAGATGGCCATATTTGAAAAGGCCAAACACCGACGACTGGACAAAAGGGTCGAAACACTCCCACCAGATCAAAGTACATCCGCCGCAAATGAAAGCAGGATCAAGACAAGGAAACAATTTGCCAAAGCCATATTGATGGGGATGAGACTGCCCTCTTTCAGAGAAAATTCTCCTAGCGGGATACATCTTGATGAAGCGGGCGTACATCCTAACTTCTGCTTATATCATCAGAAGATCACACATCCCACTGAAGATTGCAACTCCTTTAAGTATTGGTGGCAAGGGTATGTTGCACACAGGCAACACTTCAACAGGACAAAGCGTGAAGCTCGTAGACAGCAGAAAAGTGCGACAGATGAGCGTATAAAAATTGCCGACAATTGTCATAGGGTTGATCCCCAGGGACCGCGAGTTCTCACCTTCGGGAGCGACTCCGACGAAAAAGTAGCCCTCAGACCTCTCTTCAAGGAATCCATCTCTAAAACGAAAGAATTGAGAAGTTGCGAGAACATTCAGCCGTGCAATCGCATGCTACCCGGAAAGAATCCCGGACCCGCAAACAAGGGATCGAATAAAAAGGATAAAGGGAAGGAAAAAATGGCCTTCATCGCCAACGCTCAACAACAGTCGAGTGGCCCTAGACCGGTTGTTCGCCAAAACAACAAGCGGCAACCCCTCTATGAAAAGTTGAAACGTCCTTACTCATTTCCCCGAGATGAAACAAGGACGCTGTTCGAACTAGCAGTGCGTAACATGCTTATCACTCTACCGGAGCTGAAACACCAGCTACAACTGAATGATGTCAACAATCCTAATTATTTCCCTTACCACCAAGTATTGGGCCATCCGATCGAAAACTGCTACGTCTTCAAAAACTGGGTTGAAGACCAATACCAACAGGGCAAGTTCGCGCTGTCCAAAAATTGGAAGGTGAGCCCGCCACAACCACATGCTCCGAGAAAGATGGATATGCCGGGGGCATCATGCTCATTCATAGGGAAGGCCTCACAGACCGAAAAGTCAGTAAACTAGAGATTCGCCTCAAATACGGCGACGGTGGACCACTATGTCCTAAAACTGGCGTCGGACCGAAACGTCCCTAAACTAACGACGGACCGCGGTGTCCTAAAACTTGCAAATGACCGAAACGTCGTTAAACTACTATCAACCCGCGGCATCTTCAGGCTGGCGTGGTAAAAAACGGTATGTCCATAAGCAAAATGGGCACGGATGAAAACCCGAAAGGGCTCCATGAGTAAAAACAGCAGGGCTACCAACGAGTCTTGTGAAAACCCGAAAGGGCGCAACCTCGTTAGAATAAACAAAAAGAAAAAGAAAAATAACGGTATGTCCATAAGCAAAATGGGCAAGGATGAAAACCCGAAAGGGCTCCGTGAGTAAAAACGGCAGGGCTACCGGCGAGTCTTGTGAAAACCCGAAAGGGCGCAACCTCGTTAAGAGATACTTACAAGGTCCTCTCGACTTTGTGAGGAGAAACCACCCGCGTGAGATCCTTATAACTCACAAGGGAGCAACACACTTAGGGATCCCCACGATTCCTAAGGAGAAATTACACTTGCGAGATCCTCACGAATCGTAAGGAGAATCCTCTTATGGGACCCTCACGGCTCATAAGATTTGAAAAGTCTTAAGCTACAGAGACCTGAACCTGTTCTTAAGCAACCCCCACAACCTTCAAAACTTCCCTACAAGCGGCTCAATACTGACCCTTGTATACAATCCACGGGCGCGAATAAACATTTCCCTAACCAAGTCCCATCCGTGACTGGGGATATGTTCGCACGGTGAACAACCCTTGTGAGTCCTCTCAACTTATAAGGAGAAAACCCTTTTGTAAGATCCTTACTACTTGCAGGGGAATGCACACTTAGGAATCCTCACGATTCCCAAGGAGAAAACGCACCTATGAGATCCTCACGACTTGTAGGGAGAAATAATTTTATAAGACCCTTACGGCTCATGAAGTCAAAAGCCTTAGTCAACAGGATCCTAACCCTGTTTGCTAAGACACCTTTGTTCGACATCGACAGAGGCAAATGATGATTCGCTCCTGGTAATATCCCAGTGGTAATGATGCTGATGCCTAAAACGGTATCAAATTGCAAGTCCTTTTACGGCAAATGATGATTCGCTCCTAAAAATATTCCAGTCGCAGCGATGTTAATGCCAAGATTGGGATCAGATCCCAAATCCCCTACTCACGAGAAAAAATCAGCGAGCCAAAAAAAATGCATATGAAATAGCCGAAATGATGGGGCAACTTGTAACAAAATCAGCAAGTAAAAATGTATGCATACAAAAACAGCCGAAATGATTGGGCAACTCGCAATAAAAAGCAGCGAGTAAAAAGAAAAATAGCCGAAATGATTGGGCACCGCGAAAAATAGCCGAAATGATTGGGCAATCGCGATTTTCGCGATATAAAAAGCTGAAATGATAGAGCATCGCGGAAAGAATAAAAAAATGATGAAAGAATGAAACTTTTTGCCCTACAGGTGAGATCACATCGATCCCTGTATACAACCCAGGGGCACAAACAAAGAGGGAAGCATACCTTCCCAACAGGCTCCATCAGAAAGCGAAGCCAAATCTTGACGGTTCATAGACAACCTAGAGACAACCTCGACATTTGTCGTAATATTGCAGACACAATGTCAACAAATGAAGCAAAGGAAGATCCCTAGCTTCAAGGTCTCGACGTCAACATCGATAACTTAGAGATCACCAATGGCGTTTCTCCTCACTCTAACCAGATGCAGACGTGACGTCAACAATCGACCTCAAAGTCGCAACGAAACAGAACCATAGCAAAGTCCCTAGTTCCAAATCTCAATGGACACATCTGCAGCCTGGAGACCAACGACGGTGGGCCTCCTCATTCCAGCATGACACAGATGTTACACCATCAAACGGAGCCATGGCAAAATCCCAGTACCATCTCAGCATCCGTCTCGATACAGCAGACGAGATGTCAACAATGGCGTTCCTTCGCAGTCCAGCAGGATGCAGATGCAACGTCAACAAAAGACCTCACGGTCGAAACAAAGCGGAGTGATGGAAAAATCCCAGATCCACCTCAGCATTCGTCTCGATACAGCAGGAGTGATGTCAACAATGGCGTTCCTTCGTAGTCCAACAGGATGCAGAAGCAACATCAACAAAAGACCTCATGGTCGAAACAAAGAGGAGTGACGGCAAAATCCCAGCTCCACCTCAGCATTCGTCTCGATACAGCATACGAGATGTCAACAATGGCGTTCCTTCGCAGTCCAACAGGATGCAAAAGCAACATCAACAAAAGACCTCATGGTCGAAACAAAGCGGAGTGACGGCAAAATCCCAGCTCTACCTCAGCATTCGTCTCGTTACAGCGGACACGATGTCAACAACGGCATTCCCTCGCAATCCAGCACGATGCAGATGCAACGTCAGCGAAAGACCCCATGGTCGAAACAAAGCGGAGTGACGGCAAAATCCCAGCTCCACCACGACATTCGTCTCGATACAGTAGACGCAGTGCCAGCAAACGAAGCGAAGGACAAATTCCTAGCTTTACGGTCTTGACGGTAACTCATATAAAACCTGAAAGACTATTGAAGATCATCCCACATCAGCACGGAGTGGTCACCACCTCGACGTTCGTCTTGATACAGCAGACGAGATGTCACTACAGCGTTCTTCCTCCAACAGGATGCAGACGTAACGCCAAAGCAAATGAAGCAAAGGCCAAATTCTTAGCTTCAGGGTCTTGACGGTAACTTATATAAAACCTGAAAGACAATCGGAGATCATCCCATACCAGCGCGGAGTGGTCACCACCTCGACATTCGTCTCGTTACAGCAGACGCGATGCCAGCAAACGAAGCAAAGGCCAAATTCCTAGCTTCACGGTCTTGACGGTAACTCATATAAAACCTGAAAGACAATCGGAGATCATCCCACACCAGCGCGGAGTGGTCACCACCTCGACATTCGTCTCGTTACAGCAGACGCGATGCCAGCAAACGAAGCAAAGGCAAAATTCCTAGCTTTAAGGTCTTGACGATAACTCATATAAAACCTGAAAGACTATCGGAGATCATCCCACACCAGCGCGGAGTGGTCACCACCTCGACGTTCGTCTCGATACAGTAGATGAGATGTCACCACAGCGTCCTTCCTCCAACAGGATTCAGACACGCCAAAGTAAACGAAGAAAAGGCCAAATTCCTAGCTTCAGGGTCTTGACGGTAACTCATATAAAACCTGAAAGATAATCGGAGATCATCCCACACCAGCGCAGAGTGGTCACCACCTCGACATTCATCTCGTTACAGCAGACGCGATGCCAGCAAACGAAGCAAAGGCCAAATTCCTAGCTTCAGGGTCTTGACGGTAACTCATATAAAACCTGAAAGACTATCGAAGATCATCCCACACTAGCGCGGAGTGGTCACCACCTCGACGTTCGTCTCGATACAGCAGACGAAATGTCACCCCAGCGTTCTTCCTCCAGCAGGGTTCAGACGCGACAATCAAACAACGGAGCCACGGCAAAATCCCTAGTTCCAAACCTCGACGGTTCACTAACAACCTAGAGACAACTGCGGCACTCGTCTCGATACAGCAGATGTAATGCCGCCAAACGAAGCAAATGCCAAATTCCTAGCTTCAGGGTCTTGACGGTAATTCATATAAAACCTAAAAGACTACCGAAGATCATCCCACATGGGGTGGTCACCACCTCGACGTTCATCTCGATACAGCAGACGAGATATCACTACAGCGTCCTTCCTCCAAAAGGATTCGGACACGCCAAAGAAAACGAAGCGAAGGCCAAATTCCTAGCTTCAAGGTCTTGACGGTAACTCATATAAAACCTGAAAGACTACCGAAGATCATCCCACATGGAGTGGTCGCCACCTCGACGTTCGTCTCGATACAGCAAATGAGATGTCACCACAGCGTTCTTCTTTCAACCGGATTCAGACGCGACAATCAAACAACGGAGCCACGGCAAAATCCCTAATTCTAAACCTCAATGGTTCATCAATAACCTAGAGACAACTGCGACATTCGTCTCGATACAGCAGACGTAATACCAGCAAACGAAGTAAAGGCTAAATTCCTAGCTTCACGGTCTAGACGGCAACTCATATAAAACCTGAAAGACTATCGGAGATCATCCCACACCAGCGCGGAGTGGTTATGACTCATCGGGGCTCTCCAAAATGAGCCTAGCCTCAAGTAAAAAGCGGCATGGCAAAATTCATAACGCTTGCTCTTCTGACGGTCAAACTGCCTAAGAAGATTGCTTGAAGATGTCCTGTCCAGCCCCCGAAGGGATCAGAGACACGACAGTCGCAAGGCTACTCGAACAGTAAGATTGCCTATCGAGGGATACATCAGCCAACGCGACGGTACAACGGGCAAAACCCTAGTACCACAGACCCTAACGGACCTCTGTCATAAAAAGCAAAGGTTAACTGTGACGTTAGGACATCCTTGCGAGATCTTCTCGATTCGTCTCGACTCGTAGGGAAAAGCCTTAGGCAATGGGGATAAAAACCTATTTTCTAAGCACTGGAGGCCTGCAAGTTGGTCCAAAACGGACTCTTGCATACTATTCACGGACCACACTCTCCAAAGTCGAATCTCGACAAGGAGGGAAACAACCACTTACGAGTCCTCTCGACTTATAAGCGGGAAAATTCTCTTGTGAGATCCTTACGACTCTCAAGAGAAAACACACTTAGAAATCCTCACGACTCCTAAGGAGAAAAGACACCTACGAGATCCTCACGACTCGTAGGGAGAAAAGTCTTTATGAGACCCTCACGGCTGGTAAAGTTGAAAAGTCTTAGGTGGCAGATCTTACCCCTGTCTCCTAAGCCATCACTGCCCTGCAAAGAGGTCAAGATGGACCATCTATGAGCCACATTTGCCAAAACTACATGCCACTGAAATGGAGAAGTTACTCATAAGCATATAAACTACTTTACGCCAGAGTAAGACATAAAGAGATAGAAGGGTGCGGCTCATGGAGTTAAGGGTTTGGAACTATATCTCTTAAAAGTCGAGATTTGAGTCAATGATAAATGACGACACTTGTGTCCGCTCGTTATCTTCTCAGATCAAGATTCTGAAAATCATATACCAACCCGAAACTGGTCATACGCTATGCATAACTCTGCACTACTTCACCCACGTACATACTTACGTGGGCAATGTAAGTCCACGTTGCGACCCCCGGTTCTTACGGGGAGGCGGAAACGGTATAAAAATCAAATTTTTAGTGCAAGAGGCAACATGGACTAAACAAGGTCGGGATCGTTACCTAAATTAAAACTAGCAAACTTGCTAAAGAGATTTAGCTACTCGGATGAAGATGGTTATACCTAGCTTTTCTTGAACTCCTTCTCTTCAAGCTCCGGTGGTGGTCCGATGGCTCCTTCTCGTCGTCTCCGTACGCCGAAGATAGATCCACTTGAAAGCTCCAACCTTTAGCTTCTTCTTCGTTCTTTGAAGAAACTAGTTCACTTGGTTTGCTAAACCTAGTGAACTAGAATGAGTAGAGTAGAAATAGAATGGGATTTTATCTATGGTTCTTGATTCTCAACACATGAGAGATGTGAACCATAGAATCAAGAGAGGGAGCAAGAGGATGAGAGTGAGAGCAAAGTGAAGAGCTCAAGAACAAGAGAGAGAATGAGCAAGAAAGAATGAGCAACTCTTTTGTCTCTCAACCTCTCATAATCCAAAGTAATCATAACTCATCATATTAACAAAAGTCTTATGTGATGGTTGAAGCAACCATAACCTTATCATGTCATGCACTCATTTTACTCAAATGAACAAGCAAGTAAAAGTCTTTGGTATGAAATGATAGCCATGGTTATCATGATGGTCAACTAGTCAAGCCTAGTCAACCGGTCAACAAAGTCAACAAGTCAACAAAAGTCAACAAGTCAACAAAAGTCAACAACCAAGTCACCATAATACTTAATTAATATAATAGTTAATCACATATCATATTCTCATTAGGGTTGAGCAAAAAGTCAAAAAGTCAACGGTCAACTGTCAACAACCCTAATGAGAATCCGCTGTCTGTGCCTCCCTGTCAACTGTGCATACACACCCGCATCCGCGTTCCGAGGAGCACGAATGCAAACTGGATAAATCCAATCCCATAAGGTACACTAGGATCTGGCTTAAACCAAAGCCCGCTAGTGTAAACTGTCCGGACACTGTGCGTGCACAAGTGCATGGATGTGACCGAACCCTGTCGCAAAACCATGCGACCTGTCGCAATACCATGCGACCTCTACTCTTTTGCCTAAAGGCGAAAAGCTTTCTGTGTGGGACTCTAAAGACTCGACACTACGCTGGCAGTGGGTTTAACCACAGACCGCAAGCGGCACTAGCTGTGTGTAACGGTCCCCAGGTAATGCCGACAAGAAGACCGACGAGGCGAAACCCATCTGAACTCCTACTGAGCCTGAGTGTGACATTCTCCGTACAGTCCGGTCTGTTCGTCTGATACATCGCATGGCGGGCCTAGGGGGCGGTAAACGTTAGTCCCCCAATAGCGGTACAAGTCGTGCCGGAGCGAAGCCCAAAACACCCTGAGATAACACTGGAAACCTACCAGTATATCTCGTTTGCCCTGGCCAGGGACTACTCGTGTAATGGCTCTCCTAGACACAGCGCGATGTCAACCCCCAATACCGGGAGAGACGAATCCTGTCTAACCATCACTGCTTCCAAGTGCTTCGGGACTGCACCCAACCACCACCTGTTTGCACGACTCCTTTGAGCCGTGGTAGGGTAGTGATCAAAGTACAGTGGGAACACACCCGAGACGAAGTGACAGTGTCAAGTCAGCGGACTAAGCTGTACTCATGTCACCTGGGAACTGATAACTGACGATAGGTATAATACCAACTGGTCAGTTCCCGACGAGTCCTGTCCAGTGTACCCGTAACCTAACGGGCACCCGCATACTATCTCAAGTACGACGTACTGACGGCTGTGGGACAGACCGTCTCCCACACTGGGATGAGAAGCGCATGCGCTGGTCTACTCCGGAGTATCGATGCCCTGTCTCGATAGTCCTGCGACCAGGGACCTGCATAAGGATGTGCTTCTAGATTACCCAGCCCCACTAGTGTGACGGCCATCACATCGCTGGTAATCAAGCAAAGATCCTAAGGGCTCCACTAATGTGTATAAGAAATATACAAAGATAAACACATGTACACATTGAAGTAGAAATAAACCAAGTAGCATACTACTATTTTGAGCAAAATTGTATATACAAGGTGAATATCCCAAGCTTCCATTAAGTAATATACATACTAGTATGATACAGTAATGGCCTCTAGGGCATATACACTAACAATCTCCCACTTGCACTAAGGCCATGTACTGGCGTATCGAAGACCTATCATCTCGATCAGCCGCTCGAACTGAGTCTGGGGTAGGGCCTTGGTGAATGGATCTGCAGTGTTGTCTTCTGAAGCGACTCTCCGAACCTCGATCTCCTGGCGATCCACGATCTCCCTGATCAGGTGATACCGCCTCAAGATGTGCCTGGATCTCTGATGGGACCTGGGTTCCTTCGCTAAAGCTATAGCCCCGTTGTTGTCGCAATACAGAGGTATTGGATCAACAATGGATGGAACCACCTGAAGTTCTTTCAAGAACTTCCTCATCCAGACAGCTTCTTTTGCGGCATCAGATGCAGCGATGTATTCCGCTTCCATCGTCGAGTCTGCAACGGTTTCTTGTTTGGAGCTCTTCCAACACACCGCCCCTCCATTGAGGGTGAAGACAAAACCCGACATGGACTTGGAATCATCCTTGTCACTCTGGAAGCTGGAGTCAGCAAAGGCCTCGATCTGGAGGTCCTTTCCGCCATACACCAAGAACATCTCCTTAGTCCTTCTCAGGTACTCGAGAATGTTCTTTACCGCTATCCAATGTTTCTCCCCAGGGTTTGACTGATACCGGCTTACCACACTCAGTGCATAAGCTACATCCGGTCTGGTACACAACATCGCATACATTATAGAGCCTACCGCAGAAGCGTAGGGTATAATAGACATGTGATCCCTCTCCAAATCAGTCTTGGGAGACATCTCTTTAGAGAGGGTGATCCCGTGACAAGCCGGTAGGTTACCGCGCTTGGAATCTTCCATACTGAATCTCTTCAGTATGGTGTCGATGTACCTGGACTGTGAAAGTCCTAATATCCTTTTGGATCTGTCACGGTAGATCCGGATACCCAGAATGTATGAGGCATCACCCAGGTCTTTCATGGAGAACCTGTGTGACAAGAACCCCTTGACAGATTGTAGCATAGGAATGTCATTTCCTATTAAGAGAATGTCATCCACGTATAAAACGAGGAATACTGCAGTTCTCGCTACAAATCTACTATAGATGCATGGTTCATCTGGATTTTTGATAAAGCCAAATTCTTTGACCGTCTCATCAAAGCAGATGTTCCAACTCCGCGATGCCTGCTTTAGTCCATAGATGGACTTGAGCAACTTGCACACCTTTCCGCTGCTCCCACTCTAAACGAAACCCTCTGGCTGGTCCATATAGACACACTCCTCTAAATTTCCATTTAGAAAAGCTGTCTTTACGTCCATTTGCCAAATCTCATAATCGTGGAAAGCAGCAATGGCAAGAAGGATCCGAATGGATTTCAGCATGGCTACTGGAGAGAAGGTTTCGTCATAGTCCAAGCCAGGTCTTTGACGAAAACCTTTTGCTACCAGCCTAGCTTTATAGGTCTCAACCTGTCCATCTACACCAATCTTCCTTTTGAAGATCCACTTGCATCCTACGGGTTTTACCCCGTCTGGAGCAATGTCCAACGTCCATACCTTGTTGGTGTACATGGACTCCATTTCGGTCCGCATTGCATCCAGCCATTTCACTGAGTCAACGCTCTGAACGGCCTGCTGGAAGCTAGTAGGCTCATCATAATCTATGATGCAATCCTCTCTATCCCCGTCTATGAGAAAACCGCAGTATCTCTCGGGCGGATGAGACTGCCTACTACTCCTGCGGAGCGGCGTAGGAATGTCATGTTCTTCCAAACCCTCTGGTTCCACTAAACTTTCAGTATTAGTCCGTGGTTCTGGAATTTCTTCCAGTTCTACTGTGCTCCCACTAATTTCCTTTTCTAAGAACTGGTGTTCTAGAAAGTGGGCATTACGAGAAACAAGGACTTTTTGTTCCTCTGCGTAGTAGAAAAGATACCCCCTGGTGTTCTTTGGGTATCCCACAAACTTGCACAGTACTGAACGTGCTTCGAGCTTGTCCGCATACTGCTTTTTGACAAAAGCCGGACATCCCCAGATCTTCAGATATTGAAGATAGGGTTTCTTCCCACTCCACATTTCATATGGTGTGGAAGGCACAGTCTTAGTCAGAACTCGGTTCAAAAGGTACGCAGCTGATTCTAGCGCATACCCCCAGAATGATCGCGGTAACTCAGCGTTACCCATCATGGACCGCACCATATCCAATAGGGTGCGGTTCCGTCTCTCCGATACACCGTTATGTTGCGGGGTGTAAGGAGGAGTAAGCTGAGAGAGAATTCCGTTCTCTTTTAAATAGTCCAGGAATTCGGCACTTAAGTATTCTCCACCTCGATCCGATCTTAGAATCTTAATACTTTTGCCGGTCTATTTCTCTACTTCATTCTTATACTCTTGGAATTTTCCAAAGGCCTCGGACTTATGTTTCATTAAGAAGACATAACCGTACCTCGAGAAGTCATCCGTAAAAGTAATGAAGTAAGAATGTCCGCTTCGGGCATGTGTAGACATTGGACCGCACACGTCACTGTGTACGAGTCCCAAGAGCTCGCTCGCTCTTACTCCATGTCCAGTAAACGGAGTCTTTGTCATCTTTCCTTTGAGACAAGATTGACAAGTGGCATACGACTGATATTCGAACGCATTCAAATACCCTTCTGTATGTAACTTCGTCAACCTTCTCTCATTGATGTGACCCAATCTACAATGCCATAAGAAAGTCTGATTTATTTCTGGAGACTTTCTTTTGTGTGTATTCTGGACATTAAAAATATGTGGTTGGTTTAATACGTATATACCATTACTCAAAGTACCTGACCCAATCAAAACTTGATTAAGGTGAATGTTTACAACATTACTTACAAACGCAAATTCATAACCTTCTTTAGAAACTAAAGATACAGAAATGATATTACAAGTTGCGTTGGGTACAAAAAAGCAATTACGCAAAACCAAAACATGTCCATCTGACATTCCCAGGTGATAGTCCCCCACGGCTTTAGCATCCATGCTAGCTCCGTTCGCAACTCTGAGGGTCATGTCACCTGCCTTCAAAACCCTACGGTTTCTCAACGCCTGCAAAGAATTACAGATATGAGATCCTGATCCGGTATCCAATACCCAGGAAGTAGAGTTTATTGAAAGACAGTTTTCAATAACATACACACCTGAAGCTGAAGCTGCAACCTGCTTCAATTCCTGTGTTCTGGCCTTCCAGGCCCTGCAATCATTCTTCCAGTGTCCTTTCTTATGACAATAGAAGCATTCTTCCTTATCCACAAGCTTCCCCGCTATCTTTGTTGCTTTACCTTTTCCCTTCGTATCCACTTTACTAACACCGCCCCTTGGTTTGGTGGGGGCCTTCTTCTTTTTTCCCTTGGCTTTCGCCTTGGACCTAGAAGAAGATGATCCTCCTACAAACAAAGTGGATGTATCCCTACCTTTCTGTAGGGTGCCCTCTGCGCTCCTCAGCATGTTGAGGAGCTCTGAAAGTTCAACCTCTTTTTCTTGTAGGTTGAAGTTCAGTATAAACTGGGCGTAAGTGGAAGGAAGGGACTGGAGAACTATATCCGTATATAGCTCACTCTCCAATGTGATCCCTAGGTCAGCGAGCTCCTCAATGTAGCCGATCATCTTTAGCACGTGCTCGGCTAATGATGATCCGACGGCCATTCTTGTCGAGAATAACTTTTTCGACGCTTCGTATCTTGCGATACGAGATTGCTCTCCATACAGTTCTTTTGTATGGAGCAATATGGATTCCATGTCCATATTCTCATGCCTCCTCTGATGTTCGTTGTCCATCGAGGCAAGCAGGAGGCACTTGGCCTTCGCGCTATCAATCTCCCAAGTCTTGCGGATTTCCTTATCCGCAACACCGGAAGTTGGACCAGGGACAGGGGGAGCTTTGGTGGTAAGAAGATACCCCAGCTTGTCATAAGTGATTGCTATCTTGACATTCCTGAGCCAATCTTTGTAGTTTGGCCCTGTCAGTTTGTTTTTATCTAGGAGTAACTTAAGTCCAGTCATGTTGATTGGTCGCTGCAATTTGGAGAGAAGAAGAAACACTCAGCATGATGCTCTTGCAAGTTTAGAGTGGTTTTTAGTTTGTCTAAACAGGATGGCTCCCACTGTTTCTCGAATCCCTCCTCAAACCATAAAGGAAGAATTAGTCAGGATCAATCCCACCGTACAATACTTGCTTAACCGTTCGGCCAGGCTGGTGTCGGTACTTCGAGGGAGGTTTTCCAACGCTTTCGCGAAGTTCCTTAATTAGAGAACCTCTTTTCCCTGGGGGCGTAGCCCCGCTAACACCTTTCTAGGCACCTACTAGGTTTATAGCATTGATCGTTAAGCGAGAAATTTCCCGAGGAGTAGCATATACTCACAGTAGGATCGGGATCCAAATATCATCGCGTGACGAAACTGAAGGAATCCTACCAGAATCATCACACTCCAAATGGTATGCAAATCTAGCAAGTTTCAGTACTTATGAAACTCCCGATGTGGATTTTTGCCCCATGCTCTTATGACCTTGGCGTGAGGTCAAAATGTCATAAGTCACATGTCAAGTTCATCCCATCATTATCCAGGTTAATTTGAATCCATCCGTACATACCCTTGACGTAGGCCAAAATGGTAGTACGACTGTCTCAAACCAACGCATTCTATCTATGCAACAGATAAATATCCGGCAGCTACCAATCACTATGCCTTGGCGTGAGGTCAAAATACATAGCTTGAATACTACCGAATATTTAACTGAAATGATGGAGGGCTACGGATGGTTTTGGCAAAACCGTGAACGTAGTGAACTTGATTTAGTCGATGGAACGAGATAGCTTTTAAATGGAGTGGCTCAAGCTCCGTATTTAAAAGTTGGTTTTGAAAAAGAACCGAGTGGTTTTTCGAAAGTGTTCCAACGACTTTAACTAGGTTTATTATCTTGCATTAGTTCTTTTAATGCGTGATATTCTTGCATTAGTTCTTTTAATGCGTCCCATCATTTAATCCTACCATTGCAGAAAACAACCAAAATATGACGTACGCTTATGCCATTCGCATTCGCCACTGGGCCCCGTCATTACCCGTTAGGTTACTTAACTAACGACAGAGCGGGGGCTGGGCTAGCGCGTCTGTAAAACATAAGCAACGCCTAAATAGAAAGCAATGATAGACATTTCAGATCACAGATAAATACATTGGATATACTAGGAATCTGTAATTTGTACGAGCCTGTAACAAAAACAGATTACACGGTCACGGTGAATAGCCAATACCCCACCCAAGACCCCTACGGGTGCGGCAAACTACCCTCCAAGTACCCGAAGCGTAGCAACCTCCCTCATCTCCATGAGTAGGCCACTCGACACTTCGGCATACCCGGTAGTTTGTGCACCCCTCCATGGGTCTATCCTAGGAGCAAAAACAGTAAAAAGAAATTATACAATGACGGCTACAACCCCGACCTGGTTGTGCGGCCATACAAATAATTATTACATCAAATTACAAATTTACATGAATTGCAAGAAAAGAAAACTCTCGTCTCACAACCCCCGGCTATTCACCCGCGACAATCCAACATATTTATATACACATTCCAGCACATTACAGATCATGTATAACCCCGACTAATCGACTTATAGCGATTAGCCGACGTTCAATACATGCAAACATCACAGATATAACCATCATAGTCAAAGTGTAGTGAAGTTCGGAAAAATACGAAATTATAGGACCCTAAAAGTGAATTTCTTTTCTGGAAAATCTGGGCACATATAATATATCTTAAAAATCCCAAAACCCTACCAGAACAACACTGCACGAAAAACGATGCAGAGAAGACAACAAACGGCGGCGGTTCCGCGGCACATGCCTACCTCGTGCCGCAGAACCGCGGTGGTTTGAACGAAACAGTGGACCGTTTTTCATGGGTGTTCTAACAAAACCCTGAGCCGAATTTAGGTGTATAACAAAACTTGTTTTGACCAGAAAAAATTTCAACAGAAACTAGGATTTTGAAAAAGTTTGGTTTTTGGATTTTTCCGGTTCCGAACTTCGTTACACTTCACTACCAAGCTAGTTTAAGTTTAGTTAGGCTCTGATACCACTGTAAGTCCACGTTGCGACCCCCGGTTCTTACGGGGAGGCGGAAACGGTATAAAAATCAAATTTTTAGTGCAAGAGGCAACATGGACTAAACAAGGTCGGGATCGTTACCTAAATTAAAACTAGCAAACTTGCTAAAGAGATTTAGCTACTCGGATGAAGATGGTTATACCTAGCTTTTCTTGAACTCCTTCTCTTCAAGCTCCGGTGGTGGTCCGATGGCTCCTTCTCGTCGTCTCCGTACGCCGAAGATAGATCCACTTGAAAGCTCCAACCTTTAGCTCCTTCTTCGTTCTTTGAAAAAACTAGTTCACTTGGTTTGCTAAACCTAGTGAACTAGAATGAGTAGAGTAGAAATAGAATGGGATTTTATCTATGGTTCTTGATTCTCAACACATGAGAGATGTGAACCATAGAATCAAGAGAGGGAGCAAGAGGATGAGAGTGAGAGCAAAGTGAAGAGCTCAAGAACAAGAGAGAGAATGAGCAAGAAAGAATGCGCAACTCTTTTGTCTCTCAACCTCTCATAATCCAAAGTAATCATAACTCATCATATTAACAAAAGTCTTATGTGATGGTTGAAGCAACCATAACCTTATCATGTCATGCACTCATTTTACTCAAATGAACAAGCAAGTAAAAGTCTTTGGCATGAAATGATAGCCATGGTTATCATGATGGTCAACTAGTCAAGCCTAGTCAACCGGTCAACAAAGTCAACAAGTCAACAAAAGTCAACAAGTCAACAAAGTCAACAAAAGTCAACAACCAAGTCACCATAATACTTAATTAATATAATAGTTAATCACATATCATATTCTCATTAGGGTTGGGCAAAAAGTCAAAAAGTCAACGGTCAACTGTCAACAACCCTAATGAGAATCCGCTGTCTGTGCCTCCCTGTCAACTGTGCATACACACCCGCATCCGCGTTCCGAGGAGCACGAATGCAAACTGGATAAATCTAATCCCATAAGGTACACTAGGATCTGGCTTAAACCAAAGCCCGCTAGTGTAAACTGTCCGGACACTGTACGTGCACAAGTGCACGGATGTGACCGAACCCTGTCGCAAAACCATGCGACCTGTCGCAATACCATGCGACCTCTACTCTTTTGCCTAAAGGCGAAAAGCTTTCTGTGTGGGACTCTAAAGACTCGACACTACGCTGGCAGTGGGTTTAACCACAGACCGCAAGCGGCACTAGCTGTGCGTAACGGTCCCCAGGTAATGCCGACAAGAAGACCGACGAGGCGAAACCCATCTGAACTCCTACTGAGCCTGAGTGTGACATTCTCCGTACAGTCCGGTCTGTTCGTCTGATACATCGCATGGCGGGCCTAGGGGGCGGTAAACGTCAGTCCCCCAATAGCGGTACAAGTCGTGCCGGAGCGAAGCCCAAAACACCCTGAGATAACACTGGAAACCTACCAGTATATCTCGTTTGCCCTGGCCAGGGACTACTCGTGTAATGGCTCTCCTAGACACAGCGCGATGTCAACCCCCAATACCGGGAGAGACGAATCCTGTCTAACCGTCACTGCTTCCAAGTGCTTCGGGACTGCACCCAACCACCACCTGTTTGCACGACTCCTTTGAGCCGTGGTAGGGTAGTGATCAAAGTACAGTGGGAACACACCCGAGGCGAAGTGACAGTGTCAAGTCAGCGGACTAAGCTGTACTCATGTCACCTGGGAACTGATAACTGACGATAGGTATAATACCAACTGGTCAGTTCCCGACGAGTCCTGTCCAGTGTACCCGTAACCTAACGGGCACCCGCATACTATCTCAAGTACGACGTACTGACGGCTGTGGGACAGACCGTCTCCCACACTGGGATGAGAAGCGCATGCGCTGGTCTACTCCGGAGTATCGATGCCCTGTCTCGATAGTCCTGCGACCAGGGACCTGCATAAGGATGTGCTTCTAGATTACCCAGCCCCACTAGTGTGACGGCCATCACATCGCTGGTAATCAAGCAAAGATCCTAAGGGCTCCACTAATGTGTATAAGCAATATACAAAGATAAACACATGTACACATTGAAGTAGAAATAAACCAAGTAGCATACTACTATTTTGAGCAAGATTGTATATACAAGGTGAATATCCCAAGCTTCCATTAAGTAATATACATACTAGTATGATACAGTAATGGCCTCTAGGGCATATACACTAACAGGCAAAGTAATGGGGGGCATTTGTTCCCGCCAAAAATTTCTACGCAAAAGAGCCCAAGGTATCAAATGGCAGCGATACGCTTAAGGAAATGCGAACCAGTATCTTCCGGGCTATTTTTTGACAAACTTTCGAATGAGAAACAGATAAATTCTAATGATATTGGAAGCATCTCGAAAAACCATTCGATTTGATATATTATGGGCTTCGTAATTCATCCGGGATCAAAAGTTATACGCAAATATGCTATGCACTGTTCCCTGATTAAAAATCAGGAATTACCTCAATGAGATATCACGTGCTCACACGTGATCAATGGTCACGTGTTGACACGTGATAGTTAAAACATAAATAAAAACAAACGATTGAAGAAGGGCCCAATTGGGGGTCACGTGCTCACACGTGACCAATGGTCACGTGTTGACACGTGATAGTTAAAACAGAAATAAAAACAAATGACTGAAAGAAATACCTCAATGAGGTATCACGTGCTCACATGTGACCAATGGTCACGTGTTGACACGTGATGGTTAAAACTGAAGCGTAAATAAACGCTGAGAAAAGGACTCAATTGGGGGTCACGTGCTCACACGTGACCAAGGGTCACGTGTCAGCACGTGACTGGCTTCGAAAGCCTTACAGTTTAATAAAATTAAATTCTAAAAGCTTCTAAATCTTTCCAAATGGAAAAGGATTATGGGGATCGTTGGATTAAAGATCCAAGGGTGATTAAAAATCACCAATTTATGGAAAGATTTTAGACAAGGAAAGATTTCCCTGAAATTTGAATAACAAACAGAATATCTTTTGGATTTAAAATCCAATGGTGAATAAAATTCACTGAGTGATCTAAAGGATCATATTGAGTATGAAAACAAACAAAATCTTTCAATGAAAGATTTGCTAAATAAATTGATTCTTTTCTTTCTCCTATAAATAGAAGCCAAGGAGAAAAGAGAAGGGATCTACTTTTTTGAGAGAAGAACAAAAAGAGGAGAATTTAATTCTCAATAAAGAAAACCCTAGGTAAGAAAAGAAAGGGAATCCAAAACTTCAAACAGAGAATTTAATTCTCAAAATCTAAGAGTAACTCTTCTGCAAAAGAACTTAGTTCTTCCTCTGGTTGAAGATCTGCAAAGAGCACATCTCCCCATAAGTTAAGAATTTAATTCTCATCGGGTTGAGATCCTGCTATGCAGATCCAAAACTTAGAGGGGGAATTGAGTTTAGAGAATTTAATTCTCCCAAAACAAAGTTAGGGTTTAACCCTATATGAGAATTTAATTCTCCTGAAAATATAGGAATTTAATTCCTTCAAGATAACCAGAACTAGGGTTTAACCCTATATAAGAATTTAATTATTTTACATATATAGGAATTTAATTCCTCCAAAACAAAATTAGGGTTTAACCCTACAGAGAATTTAATTCTTAAAGATAAAGAGAACTTCATGCATGCAAAAGAATTACAGTCACGTGTCCCCACGTGACCCCTGAAGAGATCCCCAAAAATGAGAAGGAGGAGAGCTCAGAGGCAACGCCTCACGTGCTCTACGTGACCCCCGAAACACAGAAAGAAAAAGCAAAAGAAATATGAGCTTTGAGCGCTCTCACGTGTCCCCATGTGACCCCTCAGCAAGTGTTGTAATTATCGATGCATAAATCACCATCACGTGCCAACACGTGGTGCTCTAAAATAAAAATAAAAAGTGTTTAACACTTAATTGCAGAACGAAGAAAAGGGATCTGGTCCCACTTTTGGGCGCTCTCACGTGTCAACACGTGACCCCTCTTTCTTTAGTGTTTAACACTAATTTGGGGATTATATTTCTAGTGTTTAACACTGATTGTTTCTAGTGTTTAACACTAAATTGAAGATCATATTTCCAGTATTTAACACTGATTGTCTTTTAGTGTTTAACACTAATTTGAGAGTTCTACCTCCAGTGTTTAACACCGTTGTTCTCTAGTGTTTAACACTACTTTTAACCAAATTGGCTAATTTTCCAGAGGCAAAAGTCCCTCCTCCAAATGAATCTCAAAATTGAGGAAATCAAAAACAAAATGTTGTCAGAGCCCCCAAACCTCTGTTTAGCACTACTGAATGATGAGGGGCTGAACCCAGAAAAATGTCTAATGGCCCAAAGGGCCAATATTTCAAACATAATTGGACTTAGCCCAAACTGGCCATAAGTCCTCAAATCATCTTGAACTGAGCACATCTGCTCTTTCAACCAACTCATTGGTTCAAGGGTACATCTCTGAACTCCTCTGATATTTGTCGTTGTAATCCTTCAACGTCTTCAGAGAGGTGATGGGTCCCGACAGCCATACATTTTATGGACCACCGTGTCCCTAAACGGGCAATGGACCACTATGTCCTAAACTAGAACAATAGAGCCCCCAAATGCTCTTTTGTCGGATCTAAATGATCTTGTTATGCTGATCTTAGTCTCAAATTAGACTAACGTATCCTTAACAAACGTTTAAGTTAATCTTAGCCTCAAATATGGCTAACGTATCCTTAAACCAAAACCTTCAAACAGACTTTAGTCCCAAATTGGACTATAGATCTCCCAACCAACTTTGGTTCAAGAGTACATCTCTGAACTCCTCTGATATCTGTCGTTGTAATCCTTCAACGTCTTCAGAGAGGTGATGGGTCCCGACAGTCATACATTTTATTGGACCACTATGTTCTTAAACTGGTATTGGACCACCATGTCCTTAAACTGGAAATAGGCCGCAATGTCCCTAAACTAAACAATTGAGCCCAAATGCTCTTTTGTTGGATCTAAACGATCCCGTTAAGTTGATCTTAGTCTGGAAATTAGACTAACGTATCCTTAACAAACGTTTAAGTTGATCTTAGTCTCAAATAAGACTAACGTATCCTTAAACCCAAACCAAAACCCAAATCTAAGAAAAATACGGATTTGAACTAATCCACGTCCTACGGGCGACAACATAAATTAGTCTCCGTATACAATCCACGGGCAACCACAAACAAAACAAACACCCACGACACGAAGTGAAATTCTGGAAAAGGAGAAAGTTGTTACCGCGATGTGGTAGCATAATTAACTATAGGGGCTTGCGCCTGCAGGGAAGAGCGTCCCCACAATCAAAAACCCTTCAAGCGAGGGTGAATCTGACGAAGTCTGCTACATCGGCCGCATCTGTCTAAACCTACGATACACGATACCATAAATCAACTTGGCATCTTCGGAGAGGTGGACGGATAAAACCAAATAACATCTGCCCCGAATCTCAGGCAAGACGTCCCTGTCTTGGCCGCCATTCGGAGGGGAACACCCTTCTGTCAACTTTTCCTCCCGGTAATGTAGAAAGTTTTCAGCTGGTCCACGGTAGAGACTGACAATGCATCGAGCTCTTTGCACATCTGCTCTGGCACCTTTGTGACGACTAGGGGCCCTTCTTCAATTTTGAAGGTCTCTCGTAGTTTCGCTTGCTGCATGGGGGTCCAATCTGCGCAGCTGTTGCAAGGCAAGTCCTCTTTCTCCGACTCTTCAGTGTCGCTGCCAAGATGAGGGCGGACTTTGCTGCTAGATGGGCCTTCAGTATAAGATTCATCCGTATCGCTACCGAAACGGGGGAGAGTTTTACGGAAGGATGGACTTCCAGCGTCGGACTCGTCAGTGTCGCTACCGAAACGTGGGCGCACCTGGGCATTTTTGCTTCTGAAAGTGACCGCTGGCTCAGATTTGCTTTTGAGTCTTAGGGCCGCTCTGTCCTCATTCGGTTGCGGCTTAGCATTTTGGTGGTTCATAAAGTACCGAAAATCCTCATACCGGACTTCGAGCACACCGAACGTCTGGATGTCTCCGTCAATGCGTCTTTCTTCGCCATTCTTAGTATACTTCATGCATTGATGGAGAGTTAACGGAATGATGTCATAATCATGGAGCCACGGCCGCCCCGAGAGAATTTTATAAGACGTGTCAGCGTCAATCACGTATATCTTAGCTTCGGTCTGCAGATCCCCAAATTTGATTGGCAGAGCTATGGACCCCAGAACTTGCTGGCAATTTTAGTTGAAGTCTTGGATGACAATACTTTCCCTCAATAGGTGTCGGACGCCCATTGACAAACTCTTCAGAGTCTGCAAGTTCATGATGTTCACTGAGGACCCCGGATCAATCAATATGCGATTAATCTGATCTCCGTCGCTGTAACCGGTCACGTAAAGCGGGCGATTATGCTCAGCCGTTCCCAGTAGCAAGTCTTCGTCCTTAAACGTGACTGCGGCGGCATGTAAATCGTACTGGGCTTCTTTCATATTAATTTCCTCAAAGCGAGCCTGATACCGCTCGGGGTTTTGTAGAGCGTCATTGAGAACATCTCTAAGCTCCTTAGATAGGACCAAGGCATCATAGATGCTCAGGAGAGACGGGAGCTTTCGGAGATGGGCCAAGACATTGTAGTCTACTGAGGAAGGACTTGAGTTTTCATTCGCCGGCTCTCTACCATCTTCCTCGTTAGTCACCGGTTTTTCCTTTCCTTTTGAGGCGTTTCCCTGATTTGGTAGTAGAGCCCTGCCGCTTCTGAGATGGACTTGGTTGGCCTTTGTGGCGAGCTACTCGTCCTCTTCGGGAAAACAGAGATCCTCCTCAGAGTCGCTGCCCAGATGGATGGCGTAGCAGGTCACTATAGGGATCTCTTCATTGGAGTCTTCTTCCAACTCCTCCAAAATCTTCGCTGCTTCTACAGGGAAGAACTCTTTCAGTTGAATTAGAGTTCTTTCCTTCTGTTCATAGTTTTCGAGGGAATCGATATATTTTTGAACGGTTGATCTCCCTGCAGACACTTTTTCACGCCGAGCTGCACTTTTCTTCTTTTTGAGCTTTTTGGATTTTGAGCCTGAGGGAGCCGCATTGGCAGCTGGAATGGTAGGCTTCTTCTGCCCCTCCCATTCCGTCCTGGGCTCTTTCCGAAGTAGCTTCATCATCTTCTTCGTCTTATTAGATATGTGCGTACTCTAGGAGGCTGTGGTGAGTCCGTTCCATTTCTCAGGGCAGTGGGTTCAGCTGTCTGCTCGCAGAAAGTTTCAGCTTCTGTCTGTATAAAGTTGGTGGTTGCAACTCGATTGTTCACCAACACATTTTTGGACAGCTCGATCTCTCCAAGCTTGTACGGCTTCTCAACCCATTCTTTGGGGATATAGCAATCCTCAATCGCATGGCTCACTATTCGATGGTACGGGCAATACAGGGGATTGTCGGTCATCTTTGCTTCTTGAGGTCTTTTCGACTCCGGCAATTGTAGACCGTTGTTCAAGGCATCTTTAAATATCTTTCGGACCTTGTCCCTTCTGAAAGAGTAAACCTTGTTCTTTTTCTCCTCTAGGGAAGGCCCTTCTCCTCCCAGCACTGGCTTTCGAGACCGGTTGGTTTTGGATTCGCCCGCCCTTCACTTTTCTTCATTGTCGGACGCATTGAAGACATTGGTACTGCTGTGATTCCTGCTTCTATGGTTGTCGTCCCGCTTGCTTTTCCAAGTCTTGTCTCTCTGAGAGTCCAAGGCAGACTCTTGCTTCGAGCGTTCCAGCATTTGGAATTTCTTGGTTAGCTCTTGAAACGTCTTGAGGCCTGCTATACACAAGAATGGGACTATCCAATTGCTGAGGTTCCTAATGAGAAGGCTGACGGACTGGTCCTGCTCCAGCGGCGGTTCGCACTTGACCGTGAGATTACGCCATCGGGCGATAAAGTCAGTGTTGCTTTCATTCTTCCCTGGCTTGGTCCCCACAAGGTCAGCAATGGAGATTTTATCACTGACACTCATGAACCTTTGCCGAAACAGAGACTCCATTTGGGCAAAGGTAACGATGGACCCGTCTGGTATACTCGCGTACCAGTCAAAAGCGACACCGGTCAGGTTGTTGACAAATTGACGAAGAAGGAGCGCATCATTGCCCCTTGTATTTCCGCACGATGCTTTAAAGTGGGTGACGTGCTGATTTGCATTTCCCGTCCCGTCAATTCTTCCGAACTTAGGAATGACAGAGCCGCTCGGGAACTCGATCAGATCGTACTGTGCGGGATATGGCCGCCCACTACTGCCAATTTCTTTCTGAGCTCAGCTTCAGCCACCAATGTTTTAACCTTGCTGGTGACCAAATCTATTATCCGATCTTGTGTTAGCGGGATAGTGTTATCTGGGGCCAAGGCGTCCCCAGAAGCGGAATGTGGCCGGCTTTCATGCGGCTCGATGAATCTTGGACCCAAAGGGACAGACATCGGCCGCTTCGGATTGTCATCATCCGGCTCATGAGTAGCGACTTGTGCTTGATTGGGAGGCGCCCGAGCAATTTGAGCCGTAAGCTGCATCACCACGTTCGTTAGGTCGTCAATTTTCGAATAGAGTTTGGCCATCTCTTTATCTTTGCTCCAGAGCTGTTTTCGAAGCTCTTGAAGCAACTCTTGCTCTGCGGTCCTGGGGAGGAAAGTCAGCTCTTCCTCACTGTCCGAGCTTAACTCTGCATGGACCGAGGGGTCTTTCTGCCTATCATCCTCATCGAGAGGGTTTTCTTCATCCAGCGGAGGCGGTTGTTCTTGGGAAGCAGCAACCACATTCAAGCCAGACTGGGCTTGGGATGTGGTGGCCTCATCCTTGCTTTTGTTGCGAAGGTTGTTGCTGGGGCGCCCGCCCGCCATATAGACCGTATGGATATTATATCCAGCTGTCTTTTTATTATCGGCGGCTGATTTCACAGATCGCTGTCTTGACTCCCCTGTTTTGGTAGCGGGCAGTCGATTGAAGGCGGCTGGCCTGACCGGATTCTTGAATTGTGGTGGCGCTTCTTTTCTGGATTTGCCCCGCTGCTTTCACGCGGCACAGAGTGCCTGATAGACTCTTGAAGAGACGGTATCATACCTTTTCTGTTGGGGCCGGGACACGTCTCTTTGTAGCATTGTTCGGACCGCTGTCTTCTTGATTCTGGCAGTCATGGCATTTTTCTGAACCCACTTCAGAGGTTCGAAAGAATTGCTGATTCTTACGGCCGACTCAGCCGTCGTCGCAGGGCGACCCTGCTTTTGGAACCTCACAAGATTCCACCTGGCCGGAGTCCTGGCCCTCTTGTTGGCTCGATACCTGAGCCGCTTCTTCCTTAACTTTTCTGTTTTAAGCACTTGGCAGACTTCGGCCCTTCGGGAAGACGTTGTAGACCGATTGATAGAGAGGCCAGAAGAGACGCCCGATCGTGCATTTGATGGAGTCATCGCCTGAGCTCGTCCTCAACGTTTGATGTTGCCCTTTGTACCGGAAGTCTTGCCCCCAGCTGGAGTGCCAGAGAGTCGTTCAGACACCGTCTTAAGTTTCGGTTGAGATGCCTTAGCGATCACAACATTCGGCCTCTTACCCCTTGAGACCAACTTGGCTACCTGTTTCGCCGGGATTTCTGCCAGATGAACGCTTCCGGCAGGGTAGATGACGACGGAACCGAACTGGCGGGGCAGTTCCTCCCACTGTCGACTGAGGCTTGCGGGGAGAACCACACGAGCATTGACCTTAACCACGTACGGGATCGGGGTCGCGTCGAAAGCTGAATTCGTCTTAGAAGATATCGTCGTTGAAAGTTGATTGCTGCACGGAAAAAACATTATTTCGGTACAAACATCGGCATATATGTTAAATGAGTTCGCATGAACGCTTCACCCGAGATATGGGAGGAGGGATAGGTCCCACCGGGCGTGCCAGAATCTGTAGGATGTTTTTCGTCACCCCATTGAGATGGGAATGAGCGCATGCTTGTCAGGTGTATTACAGATTCCCTCTGTCTAGGGTAGGTTGGGAGTTTATTGATTGTGGGGATCCGAATCTCCGGCAGCCGCGAACTAAGCTGCCGTTAATTACCCCTCGCCTTTGGAGCGAGAGAACCTACGATTAACGGGTCAAACAGGTCATGTGAACTCGATGTGTAGTGTACGTGTGTTGTGTTTTGAAAGGTGTTTTGGATATATCGGGGGCCCGCAAAGTTTTTACGGGGGTCCCGCTACTCGGATAGCGGGCTGGGGGTCAAGAGGGATAGCAGCCCCCTTGCGGGGTGCGAGGCAGCGTCCCGTTAGAAATTTTTTCTAACGGGGGACAGTATTGTAGAGTGTGTGTGTGTGTGTGTGTGTGTGTGTGTGTGTGTGTTTATAAGGGGGAAAATGCATCTAAAGGATGCGTGGGAAAAAGCGCCAGCGCCTTGGGCGCAAGAGCGCTGGCGCCACACGTGCCAAGCACGTGTGCGCTGGCGCTTTGAGCTCCAGGGTGCTAGCGCTTTGGGCGCTAGCGCCACACGTACCAGGCACGTGTGCGCTCGGGCGCTAGCGCTTTGGGTGCTAGCGCTCTAAGCGCAAGGGCGCTGGCGCCTCACGTACCAGGCACGTGGGCGCTCGGGCGCTAACGCTCTGAGCACAAGGGCGCTAGCGCTTTGGGCACTAGCGCCTCACGTGCCAGGCACATGGGCGCTCGAGCGCTCGCGAGGCAAAAGGGATTTGGTCCCTGCAATGGGAGTTGTACCTCAGAAAGGAACACTTATTATTTTGTGTGTATATATATGTATATGTATGAGGAGTTAAACTCCTAAGATATTCTTTTTTTTTAAGCTGATAAAGGGGCTTCTCCCCTTGAGCCCTGGATCTTCCCCAAAATGGGGTTCTTGGAGGTGGGTCTTCTTCTTCCTTCTCTGTTGGCGGGATCTTGGTTGAACAAGAACTTATGAGATTTTTAAAATTCTCTCCTTTTTGAGATCTAATGGAAGATCTGAGTTCCCCTTTATGGGTTTTGTGGTGAAAAACTATTTAGTTTTGAAAAAGAAAGAGTAAAACTCTTGATTTAATTTTAAAAAGAAGAAGGTTTAGAACCTTGAGAAAGGAGAAGATCACAGATCTTGATTCTTTTTTGGAGAGAGAAAAATTTGTTGAGATATTTTCATTATCTTAGCCTTTATAGACTATACACTTTACATATAGCCCCTTGGGCTTTACAAAATGGCATTTTGCCCATCCCATGGCTCATGTGTCATTTCTTTTTGCACATAAGCCATGAGCTTTAAAAAAATTTGGCTTTATGCCTATTTTCTAACATTTATTCATAAAATAAAATAAAATAAATACAACAAAATTATTCATTACAAAATTTTTATTTTGGCAAGGGGGAGGTCGGCCGCTTCATGTTCGGGCTCGACCCTGGGCATTAGCCCACTTGACCTGGGCTCGGACCCACTTGACCTGGGGTTGACTTTGATTTTGACTCGGTCAACCGGGTGTAAATTTTTACCCTATCATCACCGACTAGAGGAGTGTTTCGTTTTGGGAGTCGAGGCAAGCTTAGTTCTCGATTCGTGGGGCCTTTCCAGATTTTGGAGCGTATTGGAGAAGTGGCTTATCGATTGGCTTTACCACCATCTTCGGCGAATATTCATGACGTGTTTCATGTATCTCAACTCTGTAAGTATGTTCGAGATGAGACACACGTGCTAGATCATTCGGAGCTGACTATAAGGGAGGATTTAATCTTTGAGGAACGACCGATGTCGATCGTTGATCGAAGAAAAAAGGTCCTTGAGAACAAGGTTATACCTCTCGTACTTATTTCTTGGGGAAATCGCTCGCATGGAGAATCGACTTGGGAACGTGAAGACGAGATTCGACAGAAGTTTCCAGATCTCTTCCTGTAGTTTCATGTTGGTTTATCTTTCCTTGTTTTAGGAATTTCGAGGACGAAATTCTTTTTGTAGTTGGGTATAATGTAACACCCTAGTTCATTTATACCAGTTCCGATAAGTATTTCTTTATTCATGGTATTTTCCTGATTTATTGTGCTTTGGATGCGAATAGTGTATTTGATATCTGTATTTGCATCCGACCCGACCCACTTGCTGAAAACCCGTCTTGATTCCTGTTAATGATTTATCCCGGCTTGTTATGTGGATCCGTGTATTTTTCATTTTTTTTTATATTGCATACTGACATTATATCTCGTATCTGCATTTTTTTAATATAACATTTAAAGTCACATAAAATATTTTTAAAATATCTAGCATGGCCTGCATGATACCTCTAACCCCGTCGTAGCATCTGCGCATCTTGTTCTCGTCCCGTTCAGTGAAACGGACCTGTTTGGATGGCTACATGCACGCTGCGTGCATCTGTTCTTGGGGGTATACTTTTTCGTTACCCAGGTATCTTATTTTGGTTTTGGTTGACACGTATATTAACCGTATTTTCAAACCATAATTTTAGACCCGACCCGGGCGTATTTTGGATTATTTTTGTATCAGCCAGAATCTCAATTATTATACATATAATATATTTACGCTTAATAAATTGTTAACTATTAAAAAATTATATACGAATATATATATTTTGTTCTAAATATTTTTTAAAAAGATTTTTTAAAATTTTATTAACTGTTCACACAAACAGAACTTTCTCTCTCTCTCCCCCTCTCTTTCTCTCTCTCTATATTTATATAATTCTTTATTTTTTTATGATTTCCCTTTACCTTTCCCCACGTCCCCATGACCTCTCTCTCTCTCTCTTTCTCTCTCTTCCTTTTCTCTCACCTATCGCGATTCCTGTTCATCGCGAGATCCACCCACCTTCGTTCTCTCCTCCAAGCTCACCTCCCTTCTCTTTCTTTTCTTCTTCTTTAAAAACTCTGCCGCCCACGAGAACGAGAACCCTAACCTTAGCTCTTACCCGTGCCTTACTGCCCTCGACCTCGCCTCCACCCTCTACCTCGCTTCTCTCTCCTCTCCCCTCCAAACCCCACGACGTGATCCCTACATCCGAGAACCCTAAACGCCCATGAACCCAACAACCCTGCAGCACCCATCTTCGCCTTCGTGGCCGGCACCCTCGTCGACCATCCCTCGTTCATCATCACCTCCATGCCCTCTTCCTCACGGCCATCTACCCTCTCGAGATCCTCCACTACAAACCCTAAAACCCTGCACCAACCGACCCCAACACCTTCACACCCATCGTCGGAGCTTCGCTAACCCCGACGACCTCACACCTTCAAAACCACCTCCTCGCCTTCTCCCAAACCCCAGCACCACACCAAAAACCAACCCCGAGCACTTTCCTTCTTCTTCTTCTTTCTTCTTTCTTTCTTGATCTCGGTTCTTTTTCCGGTGATCACCCGCCGGAGCCGTGCTCGTCGCTGTCAATCCAGGCGATCCAGTGAACGTCCCTTGCCTGCGTGATTACCCTCTTGCCTTGCCTGGACCCGTCCCGCATGCCATGTATGCGTTGCGACGATTACCCGACGTCGGACGTGCCGTACGCACCCGTCGTGTGTTCCGTTCATGCAAGTTTATTTTGCTACATGCTATACTACTATACCTCGCACCCATTTGAATAATAACATCACATAATGTTTAGTTATGCACCCATATTATCTTTTACTGTTTTACCGATTTCGGGTATCCGTGTGCATCCATATCGTTATTTACATATCTAATCACATGCTAATTCATCTTGCTACATGCTAGGTATATCGTTTTGCATCCATATGAGTAAAATGTTACCCGTTTATCACATTATACATCCATACTAAAGTTTTATCGTTTTCGGATACCCGTTTGCATCCATATCATTTAATATACATATAGCTGCATCTACTTATCATATTAGTTCATGTTATTATTGTAAGAACACCCCATACTTAATAAAGTGCATCCTACTTAGTCTTGAAACTGTAATGTAACCCTAATCGATATTTGTGTATCCATACCATTAATTTTATATCTATTCGCATACCATGTCACATTGTTACATATTATTGTTTAGCGACACCCCATGCTAGATAATGTGCATCCTACATAGTGATGATGTAACCCTTGATAAATATTTGTGCATTCATACTTTTATTTGTGCACCCGTACCTATTACAGTTTTATTATAAGCATCCGCTTGATACCTGTGCACTACCTGACATGACCTGATATACCACTGCTTAACTTGATACCTGATCTTGTTTTTAATGCCGACAATCCTGACATGTTGTCCCGATGGACATATCCTGTTGTATGTATAGACAAACCTGTTTCTGTTTGATCCTGTGTTGGCATTAGTCTCAGATTTATCGATGCCTGACATGAACACATAACTTGGGGGTATGGGGAAATCAAGAATGTAACTGAACGTAACTCAAAGGGCCATTACATCATATTACCGTGGTCCCGTGGGGAATGAACGGGACATAGACTCACAGTCTATCATATCTTATTACCGTGGTCCCATGGGGAATGAATGGGGCATAGACCAATAGGTTACGATGATGATTACATTAATTGATTTCGAATAACTTTAGAATAGATAACCCAGTAGCACGGTTTAATTTTATTGCTGCACTTCACATATACTGTTACACTTCACTGTTCTATATCCATGTTGACTGGTTATATTCATGTTACTGTTTATACTCATGCATGCATGCCTTATTACCTCCTAATTATATTATTGTTGATATTGTGACGCGCTGACGTTTGGGTTTTTCATGGCCCAAATCCGCTACCCTTATCGCAGGCCGAGCAGGAGTACTTCAGTCGACAGGCCGAGCAGTGAGGACCTGTTAGTATTCTACTATAGTTTACTTTCAGCATTTTCATTTCCTGATGTGAGCCCGTATTTAGGACGTACTTTCCAGATTGTTGTTGTTATTTGGATTTATTGCTTCTGCATATATTATTTCTTGACTCGTTTATTCTGGCATATGGACATGTACTAGATAGTTTATTTTTATTTTCCTGTTCTTGATATCTTCTAGACAGCCGTAATGTGACTGTGGACGGATGTTTCCTAGCCACAGGTAGCATGGTTGACTCCGTCACGTGCCGATCTTAGCGCACTCTGGGACGCGGGGCGTGACATTAACTCCAAATCTACAAATAATCCCTGTTAGGAGTTCAACTCCAAAGACCCTTGGGAGTTCAACTCCCAGCCCAGGGGCTAAGCCCCTTTTTCGCTGATGTTTCCAGCAGTTGCGTACCGCGCACGTGACCCATAGGCGTCCAGAGGTCGCGTGCTGCGCATGTGATCCACGGGCGCCCAGCGGTTGCGTGCAGGGCACGTGACCCGCGGACACCCAGCGCTCAGCGGTCGCGTCCAGGGCACGTGTCCCGCGGGTGCCCAGCTCTCAGCGGTCGCGTCTAGGGCACGTGACTCGTAGGTTCCCGGTGCCCACGTGCGCCTCACGTGACCCGCGGATGCCCAGCGCTCAGCGGTCACGTGCAGAGCACGTGACCCGCGGGCGCTAAGTGCCTACGCGCCTAACATGTGACCCGCGGGCGCCAAGCGCCCACACGCCAGGCACGTGACCCGTGGGCGTCTGGTGCCCACATGCCATACACGCATCTTTAAGACGCTCCTCACCCCTCATTGTCCATGCACTCCACACCCAAAACACGTCCCCCATTGGAAAAAAATTTCTAACGGGGCGCTGCCCCGCATCCCACAAGGGGGCTGTTAGCTCTCTTGATCCCCAGCCCGCTATCCGGATAGCGGGACCCCCGTAAACTCTGCGAGGTCCCTGATATATCCAAAACCCTTTCAAAACACAACACACACAGCGCATTGAGTTCGCATAATCAGTTTGACCCGTCAATCGAAGGTTCCCTCGCTCCAAAGGCGATGGGTAATTAATGACAACTTAGTCCGTGGCCATCGGATATTCGGATACCCACAATTAATAAACCCTCGTCCACCCTAGGCAGGGGGAATCTGTAATATGCCTGACAAGCATGTGCGTATTCCCATCTCAATGGGGTGACGAAAAACACCCTACAAAGACTTTGCAGGTTTCGCTTTGCCGGGAATGTCATACGTTAGGTGAACCTCGTTAACAAATCTCCCGCCTCTCTTTATTTGATATCCTATTTTATTCTTGCATATTTGTATTGTTCTTTTATCGTTTAATTGCGTAATTGTGTTTGCGTGTTTTCGGATTTGTTGCGGGCATTGTTCCACGTTTTGATCTTTTCCCACCGATACCCGGCATTTTTATGAAAGTGTTTATCAATGGTCTAACACCCGCACCGAATATATATATGGACCTTACCTTTTTCTTATTTTATTATACCATTGTCGTTTGCTTCCATGAATTATATTAATTACTCATTTGCTAAGATCACGCCTTGAATTTCTAGTTATAGGTCTATAATAATAATAGAAAATTATGAGGAAGCGACTTAATGATTTGGGGAGTTAAAATGTGATCACTGGCTGTATACCTGTTGAAGAATGAGCCGCGATTCATAGGAAAAAATTATATTCTTCCTTCAACTTCGATTGGAAAAGATCCACACTAACTCTGAATTTTTCACAGTTAACGTCAAATAGTATGGATGTTTTTAATCCAGTTGATGCTAGGTCCACCAACACATAAACACGTCTTGACGAGTGAGTTTAAGAAAAAATAATAATCCGTAGAAATTAAACTCCCCTCCCTCTCACTCATCCACTCCCTTTCTTTTCTCACCGAAACCTAAGGCTTTACGGGCGTAAATTGGGTGCATTATTATGACAAAATATGCTCTTGTATGATACATACAACATCCTTGAAACTAATCGTAAATGTGATATATCATGTACAGCTTATTCGAGCTTCTAATTGTTTTTTCTAGAAGAAATTCTTGAATAAATTTTACTAGAAGAAGGAGCCATGAATAAAAAAACCAGATGATGAGATGAAGAGCCAAGGGTTAAAACATTAGGATGGAGATAAGAAGGACAAAGAAAGCCCAAAAAAGGTTCACTAAGAAGCACATGAAAAATTTAAATGAAATATTCTAATCCCAAGAATAATGTAGAAAAGTGGTGACGGGCAAACTTTGGATGTTAAAGTGGAGGGATTTAAAATCTAGATAGTACATGCTCTGGGTTAAATTTTGGGTATCTCTGTCCATTGAACTGAAGTGCGATCATCATCATCAATTTTTTTTTTTGCATATCCTTTTTACAGAAAACAGATGCCTGTATGATATTACGATGAATTTAGCCGTTTGAGATTAAGAGAAAATGGTTTAGCTCAAAATGTAATAACAATCTTTTTGTGTCCGCTTATACACGCGTGAGACCTATTGATCAAATCTCTCTAAGTTGATGGAAGTTCAAATTTTCTATGAAGATGCAAAGCCATGAGGATGCAAAGTCATAGCATTAGATTTTTTACACAGATATTGCTGATTGTACTATTTTATTATATTATCTAACATCCTATTTTGTTTTTGGTATGGTATTTTTTATTGGCCCCCCAAAATATTGGTATTTTGAAAAAAAACCCTAAACTTTATATTCTTAAATACACATCCAAAAACCTCTACGTTAACTAAAATCATCCATTTACTTAAGTTAATTATAATTAATAATTAGATCAGAGCTAATATGATGATATGTGAGATAAAAAGTATTATATAACATCAAAAACCTCATCTATTTTAAATTTTTTTTTGCAAAACCCATTAGTCTTACTCTTTCAAACTCTTATTTTTAAGTTATCATTTTAGCCTCTTAACAGAGATTTCTAAAGATAGTTAGGGATGATAATTAAGCATAGGGACCAATTTAGTTTAATTGAAAGTTTTATGCGTGTATTTAAAAATATGAAGTTTTAGTGGGGTGTTTTCAAAATAGCAATGATTCAGGGAGCATATATCTAAAAAAAACCTATTCATAATTGACTAATTAGTCAGTTGGTTACAAACAACCAATTTTTTGGCTTTGTTCATTGTAAGGTCTATATGTAATCATTGGATTTTAAGGTTTGGTATTTTTAAGTTGCACACGGAAACCTTCGCAAGGCATCTACTAATTTATCTGATTCATGGCTGACGTGCATTTTGATTATGGTCTCGAGAGCTTTTCTTGATTTTTTTATGCTTGCCTATCAGGAACACTCTAGTGTTTCTGTTTTTCTTATATCATTATGTATCCTCATAGATTTGATGACACTTCATTCAATCACCGATCTCATTCGATCTTAATATTGTTTGCGACTAATATCATTCCTATCACTTCTATAATGGTCATCTAACTACTTTTACCCCACATGAAAAATATCGAATTTAAACTAGTTTACTCCAGGGTTGGCTTGAAACTCTTTATGATGATCCCTCACTCTATTAAAAAAGATTACTATTTTATTAGTGCCTCGGGAGATTTATCTTATTCTCTTTAAATTATTCTATAAAAAAAAGCGAGAAGGCGTTGCAGGCGTTGTTGGTGCAAACATCTTGTCATTCTCACTCGACATGTTTATTTCTAAGATGTTATTTTCTCCAACGCTTACAGTTGACTGAGACGTTGCCTCGATGCTTGCACTCCACCATCAATCTCCATGACCTGTGAACTTGATATCGGAATTAGATTTGGAAGTAAAATGATAATTTTATGGTACATCGGCTAACATATATAACCAATCTTTACTATTATTACCAGAAGTCCTTAAATGATGTCATTTATCAACAAAACAAAAAATATAAATGATGGCAAAATTCCAATAGCCAAACTTAAGATTTGAAGATATCCATCTCTTCCACCACGAAAGACAAAAATAAGAAAATTAAAAACCAACAAACAACTCTCTCATTCATTATACATTATCTCTCCTGCTTAAAAGCCCAAAAAAAGACGTGCATTACAAATTTATACATAAACCCTTATATCTTCGTTATTTTGTATAACTCATTAATTTCTCAATTCTAATATTACTAATAATCGTATTCATTCAATTTAAACACAAACACTAATATCCGGGTTGAAAATTTTTTCCATACGATTTCTGCTTTTATGTTGTTCAAAATACACACCTGCCTCTTAACTTCAAAATACTGATCAATTTAACCACAGGAGATGCGCATTATCTTTGTGGATCATTTTCATTACCAATCATGACTCTCCACTGGCCAAATTAATAGTTAAATATTTATAGTTTAGTTCATAATTCACCTCTCGACTCACAAGCAACAAAACGTGAGTGTGTCTTTAGACATCCTGTTTTTGTTAACGGGTTCCTTTTTCATTTCACCCTTCACTTACCCGAATCCGATAACCCACAAACACAACAGTCTCTACAGCGGCACCCAAAATATCGAGGCTCCAATCGAAGCCCTAACGGTTTGATCCTAAAGGTGCGTTTTTTCCTGACATTTTCTCCTTTTCTTGGCTCGATGCCTCAATATCTCGTCAATTATAACCTCTATTTTACCCATCGTCGATTGGCTAGCTTTACTATTTATAATTTTTTTTGTTAAAATTATTTGGAGAAATCAAGGGGCTAATTTGAATTTGTTTTCACATTGTTGAACTGTTAATAAATGATCAGGGTTTTGGTTTCCTGATAGTTTCCATTCGAATTACGATGTTAAGCGATCTTTGCTCATCTTCTGCAATTGGATTATTGATTCATGACACTGAATCTTGGACTATGTATATCTAGAGTCTATCGAGGGCTGTAATTAATTTTATTATAGTGTTTGTGAATGATGATGCTCTATATTGGCAACGCCTCAGATCAGGACACGTGGCAGATGAAGTGTCACAGAACTCAGAAGAAAGGGCCCACAGGGGCCGACCAGGCCACCCCTGTGCCCAACCTGCAAGCGCAAGCTGGCTCTCCTCAAAGCCCCTGGGAATTGGCCTCCTCGGGCTTTCAGCTCGCCCCGAGCTGCCACAGGACCAAGACTCCTCGGCCCTCTCGCTCGTTCCCGAGCTCCCCAGCCGAGGCCATCTTCCTCGGTCCTCCGACCGACCAACAGTACCGCTCACAGACGCAACCGCCGCTCCGCAAATCTCGCCATGCGCATATTCTCCGCCAGCAACATCCCACGTTCCACGCCATCACGATCCCCATGAATGGGCGATCCACTCTTTACGCGGGCGTGATGTCGGGAGCGTAACTACCGGCGAGATTCTCGTGCCTGCTGTTGCGTGCTGCCGCCGCTATATAAACCCCCATCACAGAGGGGTCAAGTAAGCCATTTTTTGACACTTTTATGCCGTTACTCTGCTCGGATCTCATCACTAACTTGAGCGTCGGAGGGTCCTTGGTGGTACTAAACCACCCCGGGACTTCTTTGCAGGTACTCGGCAACAGCTTCCTCACCTCGCCTCTTCCTCCAAAAACCCATTGAGACCCACACGCAATGAAGGATAATCAGCTAAGTTTACCGCGAGATCAACGGAAGACAACATCTGACGGAGGCCCGAAAAGGAGCTCCATCAGTTGGCGCCGTCTGTGGGAACCGAAACTCCACAAAAAAAAACAAAGTTGGCCTTCCGATCTCCATCCCCATGGCAAGCGATCATCCTGAAGATCCAGATACCACCCGCCGTCTCCCCCCTCACCGGAGGCACGGATGAACCTCCTCCGGCGACCGTCATCAATGCCCTCACCGGCCGAATAGACCGACACCCCCTCCCTTGACGGGGTCGCATAGAGGGGGCTCGCCACGGCGGCTCGAGGGCCATCTCGCCCAAGGATCTAAGCCTTCACTAAGAGCCAGCCCAGCAGCTACCCTGCTCGGCTATCCCTGGCGGGTGCTTCCCTACCGCAACGCCATGGATCAGAAAGTCCTCCCAGAGGCAGTCGAGCCCGAGGATCCCTCGCTCGGCTATCCCTGGCGGGTAGCTTCCCTACCGCAACGCCAGGGATCAGAAAGTCCTCCCAGAGGCAGTCGAGCCCGAGGATCCCTCTCTCGGCTATCCCTGGCGGGTAGCTTCCCTACCGCAACGCCAGGGATCAAAAAGCCCTCCCAGAGGCAGTCGAGCCCGAGGATCCCTCGCTCGGCTATCCTTCAGGACAAAAGCCCTCGTCAAGAGGCACCGGGCAGTAACCCTGCCCAGCCAAGGGTCTTTGGTAGGCTTCTTACAGCCCTATAGTTCTTCCCGCGCCAAGAACCAAAGTCCTCCCAGAGGCAGTCGGGTCCTTGCTCGGCTATCCCCGGCTGGTCGCTTCCTACCACAACCGACAGGGATCAAAGTCCTCGCCAAGAGGCACTGGGCAGTAACCCTGCTCGGTCCCCGTCCTGAAGGCTCAAAAGTCCTCCCAGAGGCAGTCGAGCCCGAGGATCCCTCGCTCGGCTATCCCTGGCGGGTAGCATCCCTACCGCAACGCCAGGGATCAGAAAGTCCTCCCAGAGGCAGTCGAGCCCGAGGATCCCTCGCTCGGCTATCCCCGGCGGATAGCTTCCCTACCGCAACGCCGGGGATCAGAAAGCCTTCGCCAAGAGGCACCGAGCAGCTACCCTGCTCGGCCATCCTTCGCAGGCCTCTCAGGGCCCCTCCATCATCAAGGATCAATGCCCTCGCCAAGAGGCACCGAGCAGCTACCCTGCTCGGCCATCCTTCGCAGGCCTCTCAGGGACCCTCCAGCGTCAAGGATCAAAGCCCTCGCCAAGAGGCACCGAGCAGCTACCCTGCTCGGCCATCCTTCGCAGGCCTCTCAGGGCCCCTCCAGCGTCAAGGACCAATGCCCTCGCCAAGAGGCACCGAGCAGCTACCCTGCTCGGCCATCCTTCGCAGGTCTCTCACGGCCCCTCCTGCGTCAAGGATCAAAGCCCTCATCGTGAGGCCGCCGAGTTCCTTCCTGTTCGGCGCATCCCCAGCGGGCATCCTCCTGCCCATCAGATGCTGAGGATCTCAAGCCCTCATCGTGAGGCCGCCGAGTTCCTTCCTGCTCGGCGCATCCCCAGCGGGCATCCTCCTGCCCATCAGATGCTGAGGATCTCAAGCCCTCATCGTGAGGCCGCCGAGTTCCCTCCTGCTCGGCGCATCCCCAGCGGGCATCCTCCTGCCCACCAGACGCTGATGGTCTGAAGCCCTCATCTCGAGGCCGCCGAGTTTCTTCCTGCTCGGCGCATCCCCAGCGGGCATCATCCTGCCCATCAGATGCTGAGGATCTCAAGCCCTCATCGTGAGGCTGCCAGGTTCCTTCCTGCTCGGCGCATCCCCAGCGGGCATCCTCCTGCCCATCAGATGCTGAGGATCTCAAGCCCTCATCGTGAGGCCGCCGAGTTCCTTCCTGTTGGGCGCATCCCCAGCGGGCATCGTCCTGCCCACCAGACGCTGATGGTCTGAAGCCCTCATCGCGAGGCCGCCGAGTTCCTTCCTGCTCGGCGCATCCCCAGTGGGCATCCTCCTGCCCATCAGATGCTGAGGATCTCAAGCCCTCATCGTGAGGCCGCCGAGTTCCTTCCTGCGCGGCGCATCCCCAGCGGGCATCCTTCTACCCACCAGACGCTGATGGTCTGAAACCCTCATCGCGATGCCCCCGAGTTCCTTCCTGCTCGGCGCATCCCCAGCGGGCATCCTCCTGCCCATCAGATGCTGAGGATCTCAAGCCCTCATCGTGAGGCCGCCGGGTTCCCTCCTGCTCGGCGCATCCCCAGCGGGCATTCTCCTGCTCATCAGATGCTGAGGATCTCAAGCCCTCATTGTGAGGCCGCTGAGTTCCTTCCTGCTCGATGCATCCCCGGCGGGCACCCATCAGACGCTGATGGTCTGAAACCTCATCGTGAGGCCGCCGAGTTCCTTCCTGCTCGGCGCATCCCCAGCGGGCATCCTCCTGCCCAACAGACGCCGCATGTCTGCACATGTCGCGTCGGCCAACCGACGCTTGACATGCAGACCGTCGCTTCAGTGACGAGATGCACGAACCGGCGCACCTTCCTTAAATGCAGAGATTTCGCCCTGATTTGCTGGCAGAAAAGGCAGCCGACAGCCCGGGGACGCGTCCCGACGAAATCTTAGGAGGGAGCTCTCCCCGGGCGGCCCGACAGTCCACCCTTGACCCGACCCGCTCTCCCCGGGCGGCCCGACAGTCCACCCTTGACCCGACCCGCCAGCTGGTCGGGACAAGAGTGGGGGGCTAATGATGATGCTCTATATTGGCAACGCCTCAGATCAGGACACGGGGCATATGAAGTGTCCCAGAACTCAGAAGAAAGGGCCCACAGGGGCCGACCAGGCCACCCCTGTGTCCAACCTGCAAGCGCAAGCTGGCTCTCCTCAGAGCCCCTGGGAATTGGCCTTCTCGGCCTTTCAGCTCGCCCCGAGCTGCCACATGACCAAGACTTCTCGGACCTCTCGCTCGTTCCCGAGCTCCCCAGCCGAGGCCATCTTCCTCGGTCCTCCGACCGACAAACAGTACCGCTCACAGACGCAACCGCCGCTCCGCAAATCTCGCCATGCGCAGATTCTCCGCCAGCAACATCCCACGTTCCACGCCATCACGATCCCCATGAATGGGCGATCCGCTCTTTACGCGGGCGTGACGTCGGGAGCGTAACTGCCGGCGAGATTCTCGTGCCTGCTGCATGCTGCCGCCGCTATATAAACCCCCATCACAGAGGGGCCAAGTAAGCCATTTTTTGACACTTTTATGCCGTTACTTTGTTCGGATCTCATCACTAACTTGAGCGTCGGAGGGTCCTTGGTGGTACCAAACCACCCCGGGACTTCTTTACAGGTACTCGGCAACAGCTTCCTCACCTCGCCTCTTCCTCCAAAAACCCATTGAGACCCACACGCAATGAAGGATAATCAGCTAAGTTCACCGCGAGATCAACGGAAGACAACATCTGACGGAGGCCCGAAAAGGAGCTCCATCAGTGAATACCACAATTTAATTTTCTTTTGATTTAGCTATTTAAAAAAAATTATGTTAAGGTTTGTTCGAAAATAGATACATCTATTTGGCAGAATATAATTCTGATATCTAATGCTGTCTTTTCCTGAATGCTTCTAGTATCTAATTGAACACATTGATGTGTTGCATGGCACTTACCATTGATTTATATAATTCATGCTGAAATTAAAACGGAAATACGGCAATACCCAAAAAAAAAGAAGCCTTAATAGAGGTAGCATCAACTGAGGATAAGGCGTGGCAAAGTTTCATATCAGGTGATTAGAACATTTACGTGGTCACAAATGCCAACTATATAAAGAGGAGAAATATTGTAAATGAAGGTGGTGTTATTATGACTGCAGATGGACCAAAATTGAACATGTATTGAGGCTATAAAGGAAGATATTAAATGCAGAAGTTATACCTTCACTAATAATCATACCTAACGAATGCTTAACCCTGATTAAATATTTTGATATCAACTTTGATCTTGTAGTATTAAAAAATTTTGAAACAAACATACGATCTGCTCTTCCTCTTTTTATCTTTGAACGTAAATTTTACTTAATATTTTCTTAAGTTTCAAACTCTTCAATTCTTTGGAGCTTGAATCTTGTTATCTTAGCAGATGATGTCTCATAACACCCATGATGAAGAAACTCCTGTGGCCGATGATGGTGCCATGGAGTTTCCAGGTATTGGGGAAGCAAACTTTGTTTTTGAAGGTAAAAATTTATTTTTCAGCGAAGAAGATCAAGTACCACATGCACTTGGAGTACAGGTCATAGAAGAAAATCAAACCGACAGTAGTGTAACTGTTTTATGGAAACATGTCATGAAAGGAAGGAAATGTGGAAATGCTCATGGGGGTTCCCATGTCTTTAAATGCAAACATTGCCATAAGATATATCATGGGACTTATACACGAGTTTATGCACATTTAATGGGGCACAAAAAGGGCAAAAGTAAAGGAATTGGTTATTGTTCGGTTGTGAAGGCCAACAAACATCTTCAACAGCAGATAAAGAGGGAAGTGGAGCAAGTTGAAAGCTCACCTAATACTGTCCCATTGAAGAAGTCGAAGCTCAGTGTGAGCTCTGGTAGTGCATCACATGAACCTTCTTTAGCTCTATCATATGCAGATTCTTCTGAGAAAGATCCATTTACTCAAGAAAGTGATGACATTGATTCAAAAGTGATCCGCTGTTTCTGTGCAAATGGAATCCCTTTCAGTGTTTTAAGGTCACCATATTGGAAAGAAATGGTGTTGGCATTCAGTAAAGAACTGAGCTATAAGAGCCCTTCATGTGAAAGAGCATATACCATCTTGTTAGAGAATGAAAGAAACAGAGTTGAAAGGGAATTCACTGTTATCAAGCAGAAGTGGCCTCAATATGGTGTTTCGATTGCCTTAAATGGTTGGGCAAATGCCAAGACTCAACCCCTACAAAACTTCTTTGCCTCAAACCAATTCGGTTCTATGTTTGTACATGCTGCTGACTTCTTAATGGTTCAGAAAACGCAGAAAAGCATTTTGCACTACTTGTTAGAAGCAATTGAGAAGGTGGGCCCTTCAAATGTTGTTCAGTTGATAATAGATAATGCATCTATTTGCAAAGCTTCAGGCGAGGAATTAGGCAAAGCATATCCCTACATATTGTGGACTCCATGCATGGCCTTCACATTGATGTCGATACTGAAGGATACTATAAGAGCTTTGCCTTGGCTTGAGAAGACTTACACAACCGCAAAAGGTATAGTGAAGTACATCATTTATCATTCCCATTCTACAGAAATTTTACAAAGCTATTCCAAGTTGGGAGTGATGAGAATTGCTAGTGGAGGCTTTGCCTCACACTATATTATTCTTCACCTCGTTCTTGATGTAAGAGATGCTTTGATGTCTGCCGTTTTATCCGATCAATGGGAAAGGTGGGCTAGTTTTCCCAATGTACACAATAAAGTAAAGCTTACGGGAGAGGATGTTAAGGCAGGGGTTATGTCTGAGAGCTTTTGGGAAGCAGCACAATTTTCTTTATCTATAGTCAAGCCAATTTATAAGATGATAAAATTTTGTGAACAAGACGGCCCCATTATTGGAGAAGTTTGTGAGAGAATGGATAATATGTTGGGAGAAATCAAATATAACTTAAAAGAACAAGATAACATCTATATGGTTGTCGAAGAAAAGGTCATCAATTGGTGGAACAAGTCAACCTTTCCATTACAATGCTTGGCTTATTCCCTCAACCCAAAGTATTATGATGAAGAGTACCTCCAAATTCCTGCTCCAGGAAGGAGAAAAAGATGTCCACCAGGTATATATTTCTATTTATTTACATAGTTTATTTATATCTCTGTTACTATATTTTTCCACTTCTATGTGTGATAGTTTGCTTCAGCCGTCTGAGTTTATTTACCTGATTTAAATAATAGACCAGGATGATGACATTTTTGAAGGTGCCATGGCTGCAATATGTAAAATGCATCAGAATTATGATCAAGCAGCTACTGTTCGTGTGCAATTCATGTCTTTCATAGAGAAGAAGGGAAAGTTTTCCTCCCAAACAGCCAAAAGAGATGCTGGAAACCCCAACATAAATGTTCTACAGTGGTGGAAGTTTCATGGCGGGGATACAAAAGAATTAAGAGATATGGCATTCAGAGTACTTGCACAATCCATTAGCACTTCCTCTGTTGAGAGGCCATGGAGTACCTATAGTTTTGTCCAAGGAACGAAACAAAATGCACTGAATGCAAATCATGCAGATGATCTTCTGTATGTCCATTCAAATTTAAGATTGCTGTCCAGGTTTGTTTTCTAAGTAGCTTTTGACTTGTATAATTTTGCAGAAGTGTGCCTTTTTATTTAAGCAATTGCTTACATGCGCACTTATTTATGTTTAGGTTGAATCCCAATTATAAGTATGGCCTGCATAGGAAATGGGATAATAATCCAAATCTTCCTCCTTTGGATGAATGTACTTTGCAATGGGAGGAGGCACACTATTTGGGCCTCGATGATGATGTCTTGCTATCGAAGCAAGTTTCACATTCCCATAATCCTAGCCAAGAGGTTTTCAGGATTATTGATGATAACCCTTCCATTAACAATCAATATATTAATCAGAGTCATGTTTCTAGCCATATTCGTGCATGTGATGGTGGATCAGGTAGAGAGGATCAAAGAGGTGCTAGCGATAGACTTGATCTAAAGGGGAAGACAAAAAAGTTCTTATGATCTGCGGATTTTCTTGTCCTTTTCTCTATATTAAGGTTTTAAATATCGCATATCGGAATCATATCGGACTGATGCTTCATATCGCCCATACGGCCGATAAATCGGGCGATATTGCCATATCGGCCGATATATCGGGCTATACTATATCGGTTTTATTGTATCTAAAGTGGTCCCAAACCGATATATCGATATTTGATTCACTGCTCTAGATATAGAAGATTGCAGATATTTTGTTCATTATTTTAGCATATATAACCAGGCGCAAGAAACCTATTACAACTAATGAAATTGTTAATCTCTCCGGAACATAATTTCTTCTTGTTGCAGCTTCTTTAATAATTGAGCTCCTGCATCTTATTTACTTGCATCTTCATTCCTGTTTTTTTTGTGATATTAATGTTGAGCTGATCATCTATTTGTTCATTTTCTTAGTAGTTTTTTCCTCACATTTGGCTACCACATCAATATCTGTTGTCAAGTAAGAACTTGAATACAAAATGGCCAACCTTTTCATTTGTTGTTATAGTTGATCTGCTAATTGTTTATATTAAAAATAAATCTTGGTACCTAGTTACTAAATTCCCTTCACTCTTATTGTCGCTAATGGTAGTATGGTACTATACATGTGTATTTTAATCACATCCACTCTATATTGAAAAGCTTTCTAACATAACTTATGACATTGTTTTAAAATCATCCTGTTATTTCAGTGTTATCGTCTGCTGTCACTCTTTTATTTCTTTTATCTTGAATATGTAATGGGCTATTACAACATTAATTGCTTTACAAAGATGAAATAATGTCTGCAAAGCTTATACTGTTTGATGTTAAAGGATTTCAATATGAAAGCAAAGAGTTAATCAGTTTCAACATACCTCATTATGAAACAATGGACTTATATTATCATAGTAAAAGTACCTAATATGCATTACAGTAGCAGCATTCAGCAAAAACCTGTTATCAGACAATTGTTCATTGCTAGTTGAAAGAATTGCTTAAAATCAATCAATCGATTCAGTTCTATAGACAAGGAATTTTCCTGGTGAAAAAAGAGTTGGCTGAGTGTGTAGGTGGGTTTTCTGGGTGCTACTGCAGCGCAGCCGTAGACGGTAGAGAGTAATGTCATGCAAGAGACCTTGGTGCTTGTAAAGCAGGGGAAAGTGAGATCTCAGGAGAAAGGAAGGGACAGATAAGGATAGTGAAGAGGAAAACTACAGAACAAAGCGAGCAAGTCAATATTATTCATTCAACAATAAGCTAAAAGGTACGCTATGTTTGTTTATATTTGAACAAACAAAGCGAAGAACTGATAGATTACTTCAGAATGAAAACATATATCTAACCTAAACTATTGTAAGAGAAAACACAAATAAAGACAAGATCTACTAAATTAATTACACATGGTGTTTCTCCTTAAACATAACTCTATGGAATCCTGCCATCTCCATCAGACCTATATTTAAAACTCGCTTTTGGAGATTTCGACCGTGTAAGTGCGCAATCATAAATAAATACACAGAAATGGGGAGGGGAAAAAAGAACGCGAAGAATGTGCATGTGAAGCTTAAGAGTGGATTGAATCCATATGAAAGATAACTCGCTTTAAACCTCTCCCAATTAGATTTGGCTTCGGAGAGGAAGGCGTTTGCAGAGGAGCAATTTAAGAAATATCATTGAGGAGATTGCTGGCATCTACTTTTATAGTTATGTCCACTTTTCTGTTCGCAAATGACTTCTTCGCACCAAGTTAACATTGTATCGCTTTTCTTACCAACTTAGCAGCCATAAATGTTCATTTTAAGAAAACATATAGCGCTTGCACCCTCAATCTTGTCTTGCAGTTTTCTTCATCCATTGGTGTGTGGTGATTGATTTATTAACATTCTGGATTTTGTTTCATACCGGCAATGTTCATACTCTACCACAAAGATTTGGCACTTCTGTGAAATATGCTTTTGATATCATAATCTCCTTGGTATTATTGATAGGTAATCAGCCTTGTAGTTAAATTTTGGATTTGTCAAATTGCTTTCAGCCTTCTCCATCAAGTGAAAGCTTATCAATATGTTGTAAAACCCTCTACAAGGTTTTTAATGAAAGTTTATCCTATCCAAGGTATCTTTTGGGCAAATGGGAGAACTTTCATCAGGTTAAGAAGTTTACCGAGTAATTAGGAGAACCTTCATGCTATTCAAACCGAGGAAATAGAAAATAATAATAAAGTCAATTTGTTTCTAGAATTCCAATTTTGTGTACCATAGAGGCCAACAAGCAAACATAAAATTTGGAACCCATGCAACTTCGCCCAATGCTTCCAACAAAAAAATTGAATATTCTACCTTGTTCTGATGGTTGCTTCTGTACCTGCATTGCTAGGGATAATGCATGTTTCTATCCAGATGAAGATTCTACAGACTTAATTCCTACTAGACCAAGCGAGTTGATGGTTTGCCATCCCATTAAACAAGAGGAGAATTCTCTCATCTTTTCCGGTTGCTTCTATAACGCAGATATTATTACAGAGTAAGAATTTTTTTAGCATTTACTTATGCAGCAGTGGCACCATGGACCTTTGAGATACCTGCATAGATATGGTTACACCAGCATAAGGTATTTACATCGTCTGTGTAGATTGTTTTTCGTCGCGCTATTGAGATAGAAATACACGTCGTTTGTCAAGCGTATTACAGATCCCCTGGCCTGGGGTAGACGGGTGTTTATTGATCGTGGGGATCCCAAATCTCCGACAACCGCGGACTAAACTGTCGTTAATTACCTCTCGCTTTTTGAATGAGAGAACCTTCGATTAACAGGTCAAACAGATCATACGAACTCAATGTGCAATATGCGTATGCGTGTCTTGAGGGTGTTTTGGGCATATCGGGGTCTTTGCAGAGTTTACGGCGGTCCCGCTATCCGGATAGCGGGCTGGGAGTCAAGAGGGCTAGCAGCCCCCTTGCGGGGTGTGGGGCAGTGTCCCGTTAGAATTTTTTTTCAAACAGAAGAGGTGACGATCGTATGTGCCATGTGCGCATTTAGTAAAATGAACACGTGGCAGGGTGCACACGTGGCAAGTGCGTACCTGCCGAGACGAGCACTTAGCAAAGTGTGCACCCGCCGAGATGCGCACCAAGCAAGGTGCGCACCAGGCGAGGTGCGAGAGAGTGAAGGAGGGCTAAAGGGTTCCGAATGGGCCAAAAGATCCAATGAGGTGCACACTTAGGAAGGTGTGCACCTGTCGAGATGCGAGGTTAGGGACTGAAGGGTCTCAAATGGGCCAACGAGGTGTACACTTAGGGAGGTGCGCACCTATCGGGATGCGAGAGTTAGGGGCCGAAGGGTCCCAAATGGGTCTAAAGGTCCAGTAAGATGTGCACTTAAGGAAGTGCGCACATAGCAAGGTGCGAATCTGGGCCAGTGCGCACTTGGCAGGATGTGCACTCAATAAGGTGCGCACCTGGCCAAATGAGCACCTAACAAAATGTGCACCTAGCACTGTGTAGGCAAGGGTCGAAACCCAATGGAGCTACAGCCCCAAACACAAAAATTTTGATGCCAGAAGATCAAAAAGGGGGCTCTTTTCCCTTTCTATGAGGTCTCGGGATGTTTGCAGGTGGGTTTTGACTTGGGTTTTCTCTTCTTCCTCCTCTCCTTTGTTAGATCGTGAAGAGATAGATGGAGAGAAAAGAAAAAAATTGCTCCTTTGTTGATCTTAACGGAAAATCCGTATTCCTTTCAATGGATTGGTGGTCAAAATCAATTTTGATTTTGAAAAGGAGGGATTTGTCTTGGATTTAATTGAAAAGAGAGAAGGGAGAAGGAGACCTTGAGAAAGAAAGCGGCACAAAACCCTAAATTTATTTTTGTGGGAATCAGGATGCTTTTTGAGTCACCGTGGGGGGCCTTTTATAAGCTACATCTTTGCACATAGCCCCATGTCTTTTACAAAAGTTGGCTTTTGCCTATTTAATTAAAAAACAAAAATTATATTTAACTTCTTTTTTTTCTTCTTCTCTTTTGGCTGGCCCCCTCTTCATGCTTAGGCTCGGGCTCGGGCCCACTTGGCTCGGGCTTGGGCTTGGGCCCATTTTGACTTTTTAACTTTGATTTTGAACTTGAATTTGATTTTTGATTTGGCAATTGGGTGTAATTTTTGACTCCAACAAAGTACCCTATCAATAAATGCACACCGCACATATGGGTTGTATGCATGAAATTGATAGATCTTGTGTTGTATAGAGATTGATTTGGTTTGGCTCCTTTTTGCGACGTGGACGGTCGGTGCTGCCATTTTTGCGACGTGGACGGTCGGTGCTGCCATTTTACGACTTGGACGGTCGGTGCTGTCATTTTTGCGGCTTGATTGGACTTGCTTCGCTTCTTGCGGTGTCAGGGTTGGGTTTGACTTTCTCCGCTTTCTGCGGTGTCGGAATTTAATTTGTCTTGGAGTTTCTTGTCATTCCGCCGGGCTTTTTGAGCTTGGAAGCACTGCCGAGTGCAACGTCGATTTGATTTGTTTGATTTCTGTCTTATTTGGCCGGACATTTGAATTTGAATGGAACTTGGAATTTGGATTTTGTTTTCGCATCAGCATCGCTGCACTGGAATAATGCCAGGAGCAACTCATCATTTTCCCTGGGAGGACTTGGGATTTGGGTTTTGGGTCGGCATCAGCACCGCTAACACTGAAGCGTAGCGTCAGGAGCGACTCATCATTTGTCGTTGCCCGTTGGGGAGCGATGGCTTAGGAGACTGGCTTAGGTCTATGTCGACTTTTTAATTTTATGAGCTGTAAGAGTATCATAAAAGTATTTTCTTCCTACGAGTCGAGAGAATCTCGTAAGTGTGTTTTCTCCTTAGGAATCATCGGGATTCCTAAGTGTATTGCTCCTTTATGAATCGTAAGAATCTCACACAGGGATATTCTCCTCACAAGGCCGAGCGGACTTTGCGAGTATATTTTCGTCTCTTTTTACGAGTTTGCGTCCTTTCGGGTTTTCACAAACTCGCCAGCAGTCCTGCTGTTTTTACTCACGGAGCCCTTTCGGGTTTTCATTCGTGCCCGTTTTGCTTGTGGACATACCTTTTTTTTTATTTTTTTGCCTCGTTGGTGGAGCTTCATTGCTGGTGGGACTTCAGATGTAGCTTCGCTGGTGGGACTTAAGAGAGATAAGGATCGTTTATACTTGTGGATTGTATACGGTTTTACGGGATGTATGATCCAGACCGTAGGGCTGACACGCTCAATTCGTCTGCGACTAGGAGCATTCATACGTAGTACTTCTTGAGATATCGGCCATTGATGGGTGCATGGGCCCTTTCCCCCCGGCACTTTTCAGTTGGTAGGATCCTCCGTCAAACACTTTCTCGATGATGTATGGTCCTTCCCAATTAGGCTCGAACTTTCCCCTGGCATGTCGATTGGGGATGATCAGTCTTTTGAGGACCAACACCAATTCGTCTTTCTTGAAGGCACGGAGACAGGTCATCTTGTCATAGGCCCGTGACATTTAGGTTCGGTACAGCTCCAAATTTTGCTGTACTGCAAGTATCTTTTCTTTGAGGGCGTCCAGCTCTTCGAGCCGAAGGAGAGCGTTTTCCTCCTCCGTCAAACCGTGTTGTACAACCATTCTTAAGTTTGGAACTTCGACTTCGAGAGGAAGGATCGCCTCCACTCCGAAGAATAGTATGGAGTGAACTGAGTTGGAGTGCGGTGTGTGGAACGATATGCCCACAACGCCTCGTGGAGTTTGAAATTCCAGTCTTTTTTGTTGGCTGAAGTATTTTTCCTCAGGAGCTTGCATAGTTTTATTGAAGGTTTCGGTTAGTCCATTGGCTCATGGAATATAGATGGAGGAATATCTCCAATCTATCTTGTGCTGTGTAGCGAATCTTGAGACTTTAAAGCTCTTGAAAGAAGGCCTGTTGTCGGAAATGATTTTTCTTGGTGTACCGAAGCGGTATAGAATATTATGCCGGAAGAATGCCAGAATATTTTCTGTCTTTTCTTCTTTTAGCGGGACAGTTTCAGCCGATATGGAGAACTAGTCAGTTGCGGACAATATGAACCGGCGACGTTTGGATGACGGAGGATCAATTGAGCCAACTATGTCGGTGTCCTAAATTTCAAAAGGCCATGATGCCACGGTAGGATGCAACGAATTGGGATGTTGTGGATGAAGTCACCGTTAATTTGGTAGAGATGACATTTCTTCGCATACTTTTCACAATCCTTTATTATGGTATGCTAGTAATACCCAAGCCGTTTGATTTGAGGCTGCGTTTTGGGGCCAGATTGGTGAGCTCCGTAGATGCTTGAATGAACTTCTTTCATGACTTTTTGGGCTTCGGCAAGGAACGTACACCTGAACCAAAGCTGTCATATGATCTACGGTATAACATATTATTTACGAACACATATCGGAGAGTTCTCTTTTTTAGCTGAAACCTCGTGGACTTTTCTTCCGACAAGTTGTCGTATCGGGTGTACTCTATGAAGGGTTCTCTCCAATTAGGCCCGTCTTGAATGATCAAAGCTTCCTCGGCTGAATTGTTCTCTTGTTCTATACTTCTTCTCGTAAAGAGACCAGAGGCAGAATTTGCCGGCTCCTGACTGTGATCAGAATTTCATCCATGCCGGGGTCAGCCAACTCGTTGGCTAGACGAGTGAGTACGTCGGATTTTCCGTTCAACGCCTTAGGAACTCTCATTAGTTAATGTGGGTGAACTGTTTCATGAGTTCCACCACCCAGCTTCTGTATCGAGCTAACTCGAGCTTATATATTTTGTAGTCGCTGCTCACTTGGTTGATGACAAACTGGGAATTACCGTAGACCCATAGCCAAAGGATCTCCATTTCTATGGCGAGCTCCAGGCCAACTATCAGAGCTTCATATTCGGCCTCATTGTTTGTGCGAGCCTCGATAAGAGCGAAAGAACGTTGTAGGGTTCCTCCCGATGGCGTGATAAACACCAACCCTATTCCTGCTTGTATCTGCGGGATGCTTGTATCAGAGATATTCTACGAAGGGTTCTCTCCAATCCGGCTCGTCCCTGATGACCTGAGCTTCTTCAGCATGGCCGTTCTCTTGTTCTACGATTTCTTCTTCTCGTAAAGAGACGGGAGGCAGGATTTGCCGGATTCTGACCGTGGTCAAAATTTCATCCATGTCAGGATCAACCAGCCCCTTGACTAGGTGAGCGGGTACGTCAGCTTTTCCGTTCAGCGTCCTGGGAACTCTCTTCAGTTCAATATGGGTGAAACGCTTCATGAGCTCCACCACTCGGCCTATGTATCGAGCTAACTCGGACTTATATATCTTGTATTCACCGCTTATTTAGTTGGCGACTAGCTCGGAATCGCCGCAGACACGTAGCTGAGGGATCTACATTTCTATGGCGAGCTCCAGGTCGGTTATCAGAGCTAAATACTAAGCCTCATTGTTTACGTGAGACTTGGTAAGAGTGAAATAACATCGCAGGGTTCCTCCCGATGGTGTGATGAACACCAACTCTATCCCTGCTTTTATCCGTGAGATGCTTGATTTGTTGGGGGTCCTTATTGATGAGGCTTCATCGAAGTAGGGCTCCCAGCATGGCTCGTTATTTTCGAGGTGCAGCACTTGTTCATCGGGTAACTCGCAATTTAGCAGCGATCCTTCAAATATGAGATGCGCAGCAAGGAAGTCGGCGAAGGTTTACCCTTTTACTGCTTTCTGAGAAGTATAAGCAATGTCAAATTCAAGCAGCATGACAGCCCGTCTGGCCATTCTATCAGTTAGATCCGTCTTGGTCATCAAATATTTCAGCAGGTCGATCATGGAGATCAACATAACCCGGTGAGCGAGCAGATAATGTCTCAATTTCTTTACGGCAAATATCAAGGCTAAACATTGCTTTTCAATTGGGAAGTATTTATGCTCTGCCCTAACTAATGTTCGGCTGAGATAACAGAGGGCATTTTCTTTTCCCTCCTCGTTGTTTTGGGCGAGGAGGGCGCCGAGTGATTCATCCAGCGCGGTGGTGTAGAGGATCATTGGTTTATTTGGAATGGGGGCTGCGAGCACTGGAGGGTGCAACAAGTGCCGCTTGATATTTTCGAATGCTTTTTGACATTCAGCGTCCCAGAGAAAAGGAGCGCCCTTCTTCATGAGCTTTGAAAAAGTTCGACATCTCTCTGACAGGTTTGAGATGAACCTTCTTATGTACGCGAGCCTGTCTTGGAAGGATCTTAGCTGCGTCAGATTCTTTGAAGGAGGCATCTCCACGATTGATTTTTATCTTCGATGGGTCGATCTCGGTCCCGGACTATGAAGCCCAAGAATTTCCCGATGCTACGCCAAAGGCGCACTTTAGAAAATTCATCTTCAGATTGTACTCTCTTGGTCTGGTGAAGACAGTTCGGAGATCTTGGATGTGATTGGCTTTGGTTTTAGTCTTGACAACCAAGTCATCGACATAGGATTCAACGACTTTGTGGATTAGGCCATCAAAGATCTGTCATTGCCCTTTGATATGTGGCGCCTGTATTCTTCAGTCCGAATGGCGTCACCTTATAGCAGTATATCCCGATCGGGGTTCGAAACGCTGTGTGCTTCTCATCCGCGGACGATATTTTTATCTGATTGTATCCAGACGGACCATCCATGAAAGTGAACAACTCGTAATTTAAGATATCGTCGACCATCATTTCCATGATCGGGAGTGGGGAATCGTCTTTAGGGCACGCATTGTTAAGGTCCCTAAAATCGACACAAACCTAGATTGCCCATCTTCTTCTTTATTGGGACGATGCCTGCGATCCAGTCCGCGTATTTCTTTCCTCTGATGAAGCCGACACCGATGAATTTCTTGATTTCCTCGATTACCTTTTCCTCCAACCCCCTTCTTATTCTTTAAGGAGCTTGCTTGACTGGCTTGGTATCAGGAGAAATAGTCAGCTTATACACGACCACTTCAAGGGAGAGGCCATGCAATTTATTGTACGTCAACGCGAAGCAGTCGACAAACTCGCACAGGGCGATTATCTGCTCTTTCATTTCCTCTGACAAGAGCGAGCTGATGTAGGTCGGTCTTGGATAATCGGGCATCCCCAAATCAATTTCGGTTAGCTCGTCAAATGTTGCCTGTCCGCCATCTTCGAGCTCTTAAGGGGCCTCTTCTGGCTCGTCGTCATCATTTAATTCTCCGCTGGCTTCACTAACACGGATCATGTAGCATGATTTGGTGTCGGGTTGCATAAAACCTAGGCCCCGTCTATCTGGGACCCGCCCATCGATGAGAGATCGGACCTGAGACGAGTGCTATAGCCTCTCATAAAACTTTCCTTCGGAGTCTGTTTAGTATAACCGACATCCGCACCTTTTAAAATATTCCCGCATTTCGGGCGTATAATATCTGGGGTTTAACGGCTCTTATGCCTCTCTCGTAGGGAAGGCACGTTGTGGACAAATCATCCGGGTGCACGATATGGCTCGAGCCATAAAACAGAATGCTCTTCTGTCCGTTGTTTCTTCCGGAGACGTAGAAAGTTGTCAGCTGGTCCATAGTGGAGATCGACAACACGTCAAGCTCTTTGCACATATATTCTGGAACATTGGTGATGGCTAGAGACCCCTTTATGACTTCGAAAGTTTCTCTTAGCTTTACTTTTTGCGTGAGAGTCCGACCTGTACAACTGTTGCAAGACGGGTCGTCCTTTGACTCTTCAGTATCGCTGCCGAGATGAGGGTGAACTTTGCTACTGAATGGGCCCTCAATATCAGACTCGTCCGTGCGTTACCGAAATGAGGACAAGTTTTATGGAAGGATGGACTTTCAGCGTCGGACTCATCAGTGTCACTGCCGAAACGCGGGTGCACTTGGGGATTTTTTCTTTTGAAAGTGACAACCGGCTCATATTGGCTTTTGAGACTCCGGGCCTTCTTGTGTTTAGTTGACCGCGGCTCAGGTTTGCCTTTGAGACTCTTGGCCCTCTTGTCTTTAGTCGACCATGGCTCAGCATTTTGGGATTTCATAAAATACCAAGAATCTTCATATCGAACTTCATGTATACCAAACGGCTGTACGTCTCCGTTAATGCGTCTTTCTTCGCCATTTTTGGTATACTTCATACATTGATGGAGTGTTGACGGAACGATGCCGTAATCGTGAAGCCACGGTCGTCCCAGGAGAATCTTATAGGACATGTCGGCGTCGATCATGTATATCTTAGCTTCGATTTGCAGGCCCCCAAACCTGATTGGCAAAGCTATGGACCCCAGAACTTGCTGGTGGTTTTGATTGAAGCCCTAAATGACCATCCTCTCCCTTGACGGGTGTCGGACGTCTATTGATAAACTCTTTAGAGTCCGTAAGTTCATGGTGTTCACTGAGAACCCCAGATCAATCAATATGCGATTAATCCGATCTCCGTCGCTATACCCTGTCATGTAAAGTGGCCGATTATACTCAGTTGTTCCCAGTAATAGGTCTTCATCTTTAAATGCAACCGCAGCTGTGTGCAGAGTATACTAGGCTTCTTTCATATTAATTTCTATGAAACGAACCTTGTACCGCTCGAGATTTTGTAGAGCGTGAATAAGGACATCTCTAAGCTCCTTGGATAGAACCAGAGCATCAAACATGCTTAAGAAGGACGAAAATTTTCAGAGGTGAGCCAAGACGTTATAGTCTACTGAGGAAGAGCTCGAGTCTGCATGAGTCGGCTCTCCGCCATTCTCCATTAGCAACCTGTTTTTTCTTATCCTTTGGGGCGTTTCCTTGTTTTGGCGCTAGAGACTTGCCGCTTCTAAGCTGGATTTGGTTGGCTTTCTGGCGGGTTCATCGTCCTCTTCGGAAAAACAGAGCTCCTTCTCAGAGTCACTGTCAAGATAGATGGCGTAGCAAGTCACAATAGGGACCCTATCATCGGCATTCTCTTTCAATTCTTCCAAAATTTCTGCGGTTTCTGTAGGGAAGAACTTTTTCAGTTGGATAAGGGCTCTTTCCTTTTGTATATAGTCTTCGAAGGAATTGACATATTTTTGAATAGTCGTTCTTCTCGCAGACTCTTCTTCGCGTCAGGCCGCATCTATCTTTTTCTTCTTTCTGAGCTTATTGGACTTCGAGCCCGCTCGGCTCGGATTGGTGGACGGGACAGTGGACTCTTTTTGCCCCTCCCGCTCGACTCTGGGCTCTTTCTGAAGCAGTTTTAGTATCTTCTCCGTCTTCTTGGATATGTATACATTACACGGAGGCTGCGACAGATTGTCCTCATTTCTTGGGGCAGACGGTTCAGCTGCATGCCTCCAGAACGCTTCAGCTTCTGCTTCTGTCTGTATGAAGTTGGTGGTTACGGCTTGTTCGTTTGCCAGCACGTTAGGGGACAATGAAATTTCTCCCGTCTTGTACTGTTTCTCGACCCAATCTTTGAATATGTAGCAATCCTCGATGACGTGACCCAACATTCTGTGGTATGGGCAATATAAAGAGTTATTGATCATGCTTGCTTCATGCGGTCTCTTTAGGTTCGGCAGTTGTAAACCATTTCTCAAGGCGTCCTTGAATATCTTTCGGACCTTGTCCCTTCTAAAGGAGCAGACCTTGCTTTTCCTCTCTTCCAGAGTCGGTCCTTGTCCTCCTAGTACTAGCTTTTGAGACCGGTCGGTTTTTTGTTCGCCCGCTTTTCGTTTGCCTTCATTGTCAGACGCATTGAAGGCGTTATTATTGTTGGAGTTCCTACCTTTACGATAGTCATCCTTTCGGCGCTTCTAAGGCTTTTCATTTTGAGAGTCCAAGGTAGACTTTTGCTTCGAACGTTCCAAAATCTGAACCTTCTTGGTCAGCTCTTGGAACGTTTTGAGCCCAGTGGTGCATAGAAACGGGACCATCCAATTGCTGAGGTTCCCAACGAGGAGTCTAAAGGATTGGTCCTGCTCTAACGACGGCTCGCACTTGACGGTGAGATTGCGTCATCGGGCAATGAAGTCCGTGTTGTTTTCGTTCTTCCCCGGCTTGGTCCTCACAAGGTCAACAATGGAGATTTTGTCGCTGATACTCATGAACCTTTGCCGAAATAAAGACTCTATTTAGGCGAAAGTAGTGATAGAGCCGTCCGGTATCTTCACGTACTAGTCGAAAGCGACACCGGTCAGGCTGTTGAAAAATTGACGGAGAAGAAGCGCATCGTTTTCCCTTGTGTTTCTGCATGACGCTTTAAAGTGGGCAACATGTTTCGCATTTCCCGTTCCGTCGAATCTCCTAAATTTAGGAATGACGTAACCAATGGGAAATTCGATCAGATCGTACTGTGCGGGACACAGCCTCCCGCTGCTGCTAATGTCTTTTTAAGCCTCGGCTTCGGCCACCAATGTTTTAACTTTGCTGGTGACCAAATCCATTATCCAATCTTGCGTCAGCGGAATGGCACCATTTGGGGTCAAGGCGTCCCCAGAAGTGGAATACGGTCGGCTTTCATGCAGCTTGCCCATATTAGGACCTGAAGGGACATGCATTGGTCGTTTCGGGTTGTTATCGCCTGGCTCATGAGTAGAGACTTGCACTTGATTGGAGGACGTCCGAGCAACTTGAGCCATGAGTTGCATCACGACGTTCGTCAAATCGTCAATTTTGGAGTACAGCTTGGCCATTTCCTTATCTTTGCTTTGAAGTTGTTTTCAGAGCTATTGGAGGAACTCCTGTTCTGAGTTCCGGGAGTGGAAAGTCGACTCTTCTTCGCTGTCCGAGCTTGATTCCACGTGGATTGAGGGGTCCTGTGTATCGACCTCATCGAGAAGGTTTTCATCATCCTGCGGAGGAGGCTGAACTTGGGAATGGGCGGCCACATTCAAGCCAGATTGGGCTTGGGATGTGGTGGTCCCATCTTTGCTTTTTCTGCGAAAGTTGTCACTGGGGCACGTACCCGCCATGTAGACCGTGTGGATACCATATTTGGCCATGTTTTTACTACCAGAGGCTGGTTTCATGGACCGCTGTCGTTGCCCTTCCACTTCGGGAAAGTACAATCGACTGAAGACGGTTGGCCTGACCGGGTTATTGAGTGGCACTGGTATTTCTTTTCTGGCCTTTTCTCGCTGCTTTCGCGCTGCACATAGTGCCTGGTAAACGCTTGAAGAGACGGTGTCAGGTTTTCTATGTTGGGGTTTGGACACGTCCCTTCGCAGTACTGTACAAATTGCCGTCGCTTTGATCTTCACAGTCATAGAATTTCTCTTGACCCGCCTCAGAGGTTCAAAAGAGTTGCGGATTTTTATGGCCGAGACGGTCGTCTTTGCAGGATAACTTGGCTCTTGGAACTTCACAAAATCTAGCTTGGCCGGAGCCCACGTCCTTTTGTTGGCTCCATACCTGAGCTGCTTCTACCTCAGCTTTTTTGTTTTGAGCGTCTGGCGGCCTTCTGCTCTTCGGGAAGCCGCCGTGGGTCGGCTGGTAGAGAGCCTTGGAAAGACATCCGCTTGTGCATTCGGCGCCTGGCGGGCTTCTGTTCTTCGGGAAGCCGCCGTGGGTCAGCTGGTAGAGAGCCTTGAAAAGATATCCGGTTGTGTACTCGTCGAAAGCATCGCCTGAGCTTGTCCGCGACGTTTGGCGACTTTTTTTTTTCTGACAGTTTTGCCTTCAGCTGGAGCCATGTGTAGGGTGTTTTTCGTCACCCCATTGAAATGAGAATATGCGCGCGTATTCCAGGTGCATTACAGATTCGCCCTGCCTAAGGTAGGCTGAGGTAAATTGATTGTGGGGATCCGAATCTCTGGCAGCCGCGGACTAAGCTGCCGTTAATTACCCCTCGTATTTGGAGCGGGAGAACCTCTGATTGACGGGTCAAACTAGTCATGCGAACTCAATGTGCGGTGTTGTGTTTTGAAAGGGGTTTGGGATATATCGGGGGCCCCGCAGAGTTTTTACGGGGGTCCCGCTACCCGGATAGCGGGCTGGGGGTCAAGGGGGCTAGCAGCCCCCTTGCGGGGTGCGGGGCAGCGCCCCGTTATAAATTTTTCCTAACGGGGGACAGTGTTGTAGAGTATGTGTGTGTGTATATAAAGAGGAAAGGGTATCCAAAGGATGCATGGGCGCTAGCGCTTTAGGCGCTAGCGCTTTAGGCGCTAGCGCCTCACATGCCAGGCACGTGGGCGCTCGGGCGCTAGCGCTTTGAGCGCAAGGATGCTAGCGCTCTGGGCGCTCGGGCGCTAGCGCCTCACGTGCCAGGCACGTAGGCGCTAGCGCTTTGAGCGCAAGGACGCTAGCGCCTCACGTGCCAGGCACATGGGCGCTCGCGAAGCAAAAGGGGCTTGGTCCCTACAATGGGAGTTGTACTCCCAGAAAGGAACACTTGTTATTTTGTGTGTGTGTATATGAGGAGTTAAACTCCTAAGATATTTTGAAGCTGATGAATGGGGCTTCTCCCCCTGGAGCCCTGGATCTTCCCCAAAGTGGGGTCTTTGGAGATGGGCCTCCTTCTTCCTCTTTTGTTGGCCGGCTCTTGGATAACAAGAGGGGTGAGATTTTAAAAATCTCTCCTTTTTAAGATTTGATGGAAGATCCAAGCTCCTCTTTGTGGGGTTTGTGGTGAAAAACTATTTAGTTTTGGAAAAGGAAGAGTAAAACTCTTGATTTAATTCAAAAGAAGGTTTAGAATCTTGAGGAAGGAGAAGATCACAGATCTTGATTCTTTTTTTGGAGAGAGAAAAAAGTTGAGATATTTTCATTATCTTTGCTTTTATAGGCTATACACTTTACATATAGCCCCTTGGGCTTTACAAAAATGGCATTTTGCCCATCCCATGCCTCATGTGCTATTTTTTTTGCACATAAGCTATGGGCTTTACAAAAATATGGCTTTATGCCCATTTTTCTTACATTTATTCATAAATAAAATAAAAGAAATACACAAAAATTATTTATTACAAAATTTTTATCTTGGCATGGGGGAGCCGGCGGCTTCATATTCGGGCTCGACTTGGGCATTGACCCATTTGACCTGGGCTTGGGCCCACTTGGCTTGGGGTTGACTTTGATTTTGACTTAGTCAACCGGGGTGTAAATTTCGACCCCAACAAAGTGCCCCACATCAATAAATGCACACAGCATATGTGGGTCGTGTGCATGAAATTGATGGATCTTTCACGTGGAGGCGACTTGATTCGGTTCCCGCTTTTTGGGAAGCTGGCACTGCCCTTTTTACGACATGGACGGTCGATACTGCCCTTTTAGCGACTTGGACGGTCGGTGCTGCCCTTTTTGCGACTTGGACGGTCGGTGCTGCCCTTTTAGCGACGTGGACGGTCGGTGCTGCCCTTTTAGCGACTTGGACAGTCGGTGCTGCCCTTTTAGCGACTTGGACGGCCGGTGCTGCCTTTTTAGCGACTTGGACGGCCGGTGCTGCCCTTTTAGCGACTTTGACGGCCGGTGTGCTGCCCTTTTAGCGACTTGGACGGTCGGTTCTGCCCTTTTTGCGACTTGGACGGTCGGTGCTGCCCTTTTTGCGACGTGGACGGTCGGTTCTGCCCTTTTTGCGACTTGGACGGTCGGTTCTGCCCTTTTTGCGACTTGGACGGTCGGTTCTGGATTTGACTTCCTCCGCTTCTTGCGGTGTCAGGGATGAAGTTGACTTGTTTCCGAGGTGGAATTTGATTCTGCCAAGGAGGTCATTGGTTGTTTTGCTGATTTGATGTGATTTGGATTGACATCAGCATCACAACGCTGGAATATGGTACCAGGAGCGAATCATCATTTGCCATGAGGAAATTTCCCTCGTTCCCAGTTTAACGACTTAGGGGTCATCTGTTCCCAGTTTAACGACTCAGAGGTCATCTATTCCCAGTTTAAAGACTTATGGGTCATCTGGATTGGAGTTTGGAGTTTTGGGGTTAGGGTAGGCATCAGCGTTGCTAACACTGAAGCACATGTGCCAGGAGCAATTCATCATTTACCTTTTCCTGTTGAGAACGATGGCTTAGGAGACAGGTTTAGGTCCCTATCACCTAAGGCTTATCAATTTTATGAGTCGTAAGGGTCCCATAAAAGCATTTTTTCCTTACGAGTCGTAAGGATCTCGTAGGGGTGCTTTCTCCTTAGAAGTCGTGGGGACTCCTAAGTGTGTTTTTCCTTTGTGAGTCGTAAGGATGCCACGAAGGTGTTTTCTTACGAGTCGTGAGGATCCCGTAAGTTTGTTCTCCTCAAGTATCGTGAGGACACATGAGCGGGTCTTCCCAAATGGAGCATAGTCCCATAGGCGGAGACCAGCCGCGTAATTGGTGATTGCGGTGGGGCATGGGTATGCTGAGAATTATTTGAGCCCGTGGATTGTATATGATAGTCAACTTGGGGACCAACCGTAGGGCCGGGGGAATTTTGGAAAATTTGGATTTTGGTTGGCGTCTGCATCGCTGCACTGGAATATGGTACCAGGAGCGACTCATCATTCGCCGTTTGGGGACTTGGAATTTGGATCTTGTTTGGCATCAGCATTGCTGCACTGGAATAATGCCAGGAGCAACTCATCATTTGCCCCGGGAGGACTTGAGGTTTGGTTTTTGGGTCGGCATCAGCACCGCTAACACTGAAGCGAAATGCCAGGAGCGACTCATCATTTGCCGTTGCCCGTTGGGGAGCGATGGCTCAGGAGACAGGTTTAGATCCCTATCACCTAAGGCTTTTCAATTTTATGAGCCGTAAGGGTCTCATAAAAGTACTTTCTCCCTACGAGTCGAGAGTATCTCGCAGGTGTATTTCCCCTAGGAATCGTGCGGATTCCTAAGTGTGTTGCTCCTTTGTGAGTCGTAAGGATCTCACGCGGGGATTTTCTCCTCACAAGGTCGAGAGGACTTTGCGAGTGTATTTCATCCCTTTTCACCAGTTTGCGCCCTTTCGGGTTTTCAAAAACTCGCCGGCAGTCCTGTTGTTTTTACTCATGGAGCCCTTTCGGGTTTTCATCTGTGCCCGTTTTTCTTGTGGACATACCGTTTTTTTTAGGCCGGTGGTGGGAGTTTAAAAGTAGTCTCACCGGCAGGACTTGGGAGAGATAGAGGTCGTTTATGCCCGTGGATTGTGTACGGTTTTACAGGATGTATGATCTAGACCGTAGGGCCGGTGTGCTCAATTCGCCTGCGACTTGGAGCATTTACGCGTAGTATTTCTTGAGATATCGGCCATTGATGGATGGCATGGGCCTTTCTCCCTCGGCACTTATTAGTTGGTAGGATCCTCCGTCGAACACTTTCTCGATAACGTATGGTCCTTCCCAGTTTGGCTCGAATTTTCACTTGGCATGTCGATTGGGGATGACCGGTCTTTTGAGGACCAACACCAATTCGCCTTTCTTGAAAGCGCGGAGACGAGTCATCTTGTCATAAGCCCATGACATTTGGGTTCGATACAGCTCCAGATTTTGCTGTACCGCGAGCCTCTTTTCTTCGAGGGCGTCGAGCTCTTCCAGCCGAAGGAGCACGTTTTCTTCTTCCGTCAATTCATGCTGGACGACCATTCTTAAGGTTGGAATTTCGACTTCGAGGGGGAGGACCGCCTCCACTCCGAAGAGCAATGAGTATGGAGTGGACTGAGTTGGAGTACGGTGCGTGGTACGATATGCCCACAACGTCTCGTGAAGCTAGAGATTCCAGTCCCTCTTGTTGGCTGAAGCATTTTTCCTCAGGAGCTTGCATAGAGTCTTATTGAAGGCTTCGGCTAGCCCATTGGCTCTTGGATTATAGATGGAGGAATATCTCCAGTCTATCTTGTGTTGAGTAGCGAATCTTGAGACTTTGAAGCTCTTGAAAGAAGGCCCGTTGTCAAAAATGATTCTTTTTAGTGTACCAAAGCGGTATAAAATATTATGCTGGAAGAATGTAAGAATATTTTCTTTCTTGACTTTTTTTAGCGGGACAGCTTCAGCCCATCTGGAGAAATAGTCAGTTGCGGCCAATATGAACCGGTGGCCTTTGAATGACGGAGGATCAATTGGGCCAACAATGTCGGTGCCCCAGACTTCGAAGGGCCACGACGCCACCGTAGGATGCAACGGATTCGGATTGGGATGCTTGTGAATGAAATCGCCGTGAATTTGGCAGATATGATATTTCTTTACATGCTCTCCGCAATCCCGTATCATGGTGGGCCAGTAATACCCAAGCCGTTTAATTTGAAGTCGCATCTTGGGGCCAGATTGGTGAGCACCGCAAACGCCCGAGTGAACTTCTTTCATAACTTTTTGGGCTTCGGCTGATGACAGGCACCTGAGCCAGAGTTGGTCATATGACCTGCGGTATAGCGTGTCATTTACAAACACGTATCGGAGAGCTCTCTTCTTCAGCTGAATCCTTGCAGATTTTCCTTCGGGCAGCTTGTCGTATCGGAGGTACTCTATGAAGGGTTCTCTCCAATCGGGCTCGTCTTGGATGGTCAAAGCTTCTTCGGCAGGACTGCTCTTCTGTTTCGCGCTTTCCTCTTCTCGTAGAGAGACTGGGGGTAGAATTTGCCGGCTCCTGACTGTGATCAGAATTTCGTCCATGTCAGGATCAGCCAGCTCCTTGGCTAAGCGAGCGAGTACGTCAGCCTTTCCATTCAACGCTCTAAGGACTCTCATTAGTTTAATATGAGTGAACCGTTTCATGAGTTCCACCACTCGGCTTCTGTGCCGAGCTAACTCGGGTTGTATATCTTATAGTCGCCGCTTACTTGGTTAACGTCAAGCTGGGAGTCACCGTAAACCCGTAGCCGAAGGATTTCCATTTCTATGGCGAGCTTCATACTCAGCCTCGTTGTTTGTGCGAGGCTCGGTGAGAGCAAAAGAACGTCGTAGGGTTCCCATCGATGGCGTGATGAACACCAATCCTATCTCTGCTTTTATCTCTGGGAAGCTTGATTTGCTGGAGGTCTTTATTGATGAGGCCCCATCGAAGTAGAGCTCCCAACATGGCTCGCTATCCTCGAGGTGCAATATTTGTTCATCGGATAACTCGCAATTGAGCGGTGACCCTTCCGGTATGGATGAGCAGCGAGAAATTCCGCAAGAGCTTGCCCTTTTACTGCTTTCTGAGGAGTATAAACTATGTCAAACTCAAGTAGCATGACAGCCCATCTCGACATTCTACCGGCTAGGCTTGCTTTTGTCATTAAGTGTTTGAGCGGGTCGACCCTAGAGATCAGCATAACCCGATGAGCGAGCAGATAGTGCCTCAGCTTCTTCACAGTGAACATCAGAGCCAGGCATTGCTTTTCGATCGGGGAATAGTTATGTTCCGCCCCGACTAAAGTTCGACTGAGGTAGTAGAGGGCATTCTCTTTTCCCTCCTCATTGTTCTGGGCAAGGAGCGCACCGAGTGACTCATCTAGCGCGGCAGTATAGAGAACCAGCGGTTTATTTGGAATGGGAGCGGGCCAGCATTGGAGGGTGCAACAAGTACTGTTTGATGCTTTCGAACGCTTCTTGACATTCGGCATCCCAGACAAAAGGAGCTCCTTTCTTCATGAGCTTTGAGAAGGGTCTACATCTCCCCGACAAATTTGAGATAAACCTTCGTATATAAGCAAGCTTGCCTTAAAAGGATCTTAGCTGCGTCAGACTCCTCGGAGAGGGCATCTCCATGATGGCCTTTATCTTTGATGGGTCAACTTCGATCCCTCGATGTCGGACTATGAAGTCCAGGAATTTTCCCGATGACACGCCGAAAGCGCACTTTAGAAAATTCATCTTCAGATCGTATTCCCTCAGCCTGGTGAGAATGGTCCTAAGATCTTGGATGTGGTCGGCTTTGGCTTTAGTCTTGACGACCAGATCATCAACATAGCATTCAACGACTTTATGGATTAGGTCATCAAAGATATTGGTCATTGCCCTTTGATATGTAGCATCTGCGTTCTTTAGTCCGAACGGCATCACTTTGTAGCAGTATATTCCGATCGGGGTTTGAAATGCCGTGTGTTTCTCATCCTCAGGCGACATCTTGATCTGATTATATCCAGACGAGCCATCCATAAAGGTGAACAGTTCGTAATTTGAGGTGTCATCGACCATCATTTCCATGAACGGTAGCGGGAAGTCGTCTTTAGGACATGCCTTGTTGAGGTCTCTGAAATCGACATAAACTCGGATCTGCCCATTTTTCTTCTTCACTGGGACTATGCATGCGATCCAGTCCGCATATTTCTCCTCCCTGATGAAGCCGGCATCGATGAGTTTCTTGGTTTCCTCGATGACCTTTTCTTCCAATTCCCTTCTCATTCTTCGAGGAGCTTGTTTGACTGGCTTAGTATCAGGAGATATAGCCAGCTTATGCACGGCCACTTCAGGGGAAAGGCCAGGCATCTCTTTGTACGTCCACGCGAAGCAGTCGACGAACTCATGCAATAGGGCGATTATCTGCTCTTTCATTTCCTCTGACAAGAGTGAGCTGATGTAGGTCGGTCTTGGATTATCGGGCGTTCTTAAGTCAATCTCGGTTAGCTCGTCAAACGTTGCTTGTCCGCCATCTTCGAGCTCTTGAGGAGCTTCTTCTGTCTCGGCTAGCTCGTCATCATCATTTGACCTTTCGCTGGCTTCACCAACATGGATCATGTAGCACGCTTTGGAATCAGGTTGAATGAAGCCTATGCCCCGTCTATCTGGAATTCGTCCATCGATGAGTGCTCAGACCTAAGGCGGATGCTATGGCCCTTCATAAAACTTTACTTCGGACTCCGTTTGATATAACTAGCATCCACATCTTTTGAAGTATTCCCGCATCTCAGGCGCATAATATCTGGGATTGAGGACGACCCTTATGCCTCTCTCGTATGGAAGGCATGCGACAGACAAATCGTCCGGGTGCACAACTGGATTTGACCCATAAAACAGGATGCCTTTCTGTCCACTTTTCCTTCCGGTAACGTAGAAAGTTTTCAGCTGGTCCACGGTGGAGACTGACAACGCATCGAGCTTTTTGCACATCTGCTCCGGTACCCTTGTGACGGCTAGAGACCCTTCTGCAATTTTGAAGATCTCTCGTAGTTTCGCTTGTTGCATGGGGGTCCAATCTGCACAGTTGTTGCAAGGCAGGTCCTTTTCCTCCGACTCTTCAGTGTCGCTGCCAAGATGAGGGCGGACTTTGCTGCTAGATGGGCCTTCAGTATCAGATTCGTCCGTATCGCTACCGAAACGAGGGCGAGTTTTACGGAAGGACGGACTTCCAGCATCGGACTCATCAGTGCCACTACCGAAACACGGGCGCACTTAGGCGTTTTTGCTTTTGAAAGTGCCAGCTGGCTCAGATTTGCTTTTGAGTCTTAGTGCCGCTCTGTCCTTAGTCGGTTGTGGCTTAGCATTTTGGTGGTTCATAAAGTACCGAGAACCCTCATATCGGACTTCATGCACACCGAACGGCTGGACGTCTCCGTCAATGCGTCTTTCTTCGCCATTTTTAGTATACTTCATGCATTGATGGAGAGTTGACGGAATGATGCTGTAATCGTGAAGCCACGGCCGCCCCAAGAGAATTTTATAAGACGTGTCAGCGTCGATCACGTATATCTTAGCTTCGGTCTGCAGATCCCCAAATTTGATTGGCAGAGTTATGGAACCCAGAATTTGCTGGCAATTTTGGTTGAAGCCTTGAATGACAATCCTTTTCCTTGACAGGTGTCGGACGTCCATTGACAAACTCTTCAGAGTTCGCAAGTTCATGATGTTCGCCGAGGACCCTGGATCAATCAATATGCGATTAATCCAGTCTCCGTCGCTGTACCCTGTCACGTAAAGCGGCCGATTATGCTCAGTCGTTCCCAGTAGCAAGTCTTCGTCCTTAAACGTGACTGCGGCGGCATGCAGAGAGTACTGGGCTTCTTTCATATTAATTTCCGCAAAGCGAGCCTGATACCGCTCGGGGTTCTGGAGAGCGTGAATGAGAACATCTCTAAACTCTTTAGATAGGACGAAGGCATCATAAATGCTTAGGAAAGACGGGAGCTTTCGGAGATGAGCCAATACATTATAGTCCACTGAGGAAGGACTTGAGTTTTCATTAGCCGGTTCTCTGCCATCTTCCTCATTAGCCACCTGTTTTTCCTTTCCTTTTGGGGCGTTTCCTTGATTTGGCGGTAGAGCTCTGCCGCTTCTGAGCTGGATTTGGTTGGCCTTTGTGGCGAGCTCCTCGTCCTCTTCGGGAAAACAGAGCTCCTCCTCGGAGTCGCTGCCAAGATGGATGGCGTAGCATGTCACTATAGGGATCTCTTCATTGGAGTCTTCTTCTAACTCCTCTAGAATTTCGGTCGCTTTTATAGGGAGGAACTCCTTCAATTGAATCAGAGTTCTTTCCTTCTGTTCATAGTCTTCGAGGGAATCGATATATTTTTTAATGGTCGATCTCCCTGCGGACTCTTTTTCGCGCCGAGCTGCACTTTTCTTCTTCTTGAGCTTCTTGGATTTTGAGCCTGATGGAGCCGCATTGGCAGCTGGAATGGTAGGCTTCTTCTGCCCTTCTCATTCCGTCCTGGGCTCTTTCTGAAGTAGCTTTAGCATCTTCTTCGTCTTATTAGATATATGTTTACTCCAAGAAGGCTGCGGTGAGTCGGTTTCATTTCTCGGGGCAGCGGGTTCGGCTGTCTGCTCCCAGAAGGCTTCAGTTTCTGTCTGTATAAAGTTGGTGGTTGCAACTTGATTATTCATCAAGACACTTTTGGACAGCTCGATCTCTCCAGCCTTGTACTGCTTCTCGACCCAGTCTTTGAAGATATAGCAATTCTCGATCGCATGGCTCACTACTCGGTGGTACGGGCAATACAGGGGATTGTCGGTCATTTTTGCTCCTTGAGGTCTTTTCGACTCTGGCAATTGTAGACCGTTGTTCAAGACATCTTTAAATATCTTTTGGACATTTTCCCTCCTGAAAGAGTAAACCTTGTTCCTTTTCTCCTCTAGGGAAGGCCCTTCTCCTCCCAGAACTGGCTTTCGAGATCGGTTGGTTTTGGATTCACCCGCCCTTCGCTTTTCTTCATTGTCGGACGCATTGAAGACATTGGTACTGCTGGGATTCCCGTTTCTACGGTTGTCGTCCCGCTTGCTTTTCCAAGTCTTGTCTCTCTGAGAGTTCGGGGTAGACTCTTGCTTCGAGCGTTCCAGCATTTGGACTTTCTTGGTTAGCTCTTGAAATGTCTTGAGGCCTGCTGTACACAAGAATGGGACCATCCAATTGCTGAGGTTCCCAATGAGAAGGCTGACGGACTGGTCCTGCTCCAGCGGCGGTTCGCACTTGACCGTGAGATTACGCCATCGGGTGATAAAGTCGGTGTTGCTTTCATTCTTCCCCGGCTTGGTCCTCACAAGGTCAGCAATGGAGATTTTATCACTGACACTAATGAACCTTTGCCGAAACAGAGACTCTATTTAAGCAAAGGTAATAACGGACCCGTCTGGTATACCCGCATACCAGTCAAAAGCGACACCTGTCAGGCTGTTGACAAACTGACGAAGAAGGAGCGCATCATTGCCCCATGTATTTCCGCACGATGCTTTAAAGTGGGCGACGTGCTGATTTGCATTTCCCGTCCCGTCAAATCTTCCGAACTTAGGAATGACGTAGCCGCTCGGGAACTCGATCAGATCGTACTGTGCGGGATATGGCCGCCCACTACTGCCAATTTCTTTCTGAGCTTCAGTTTCGGCCACCAATGTTTTAACCTTGCTGGTGACCAAATCCATTATCCGATCTTGTGTTAGCGGGATAATGTTATCTGGGGCTAAGGCGTCCCCAGAAGCGGAATGTGGCCGGCTTTCGTGCGGCTCGACGAATCTTGGACCCAAAGGGACAGGCATCGGCCGCTTCGGATTGTCATCATCGGGCTCATGAGTAGCGACTTGTGCTTGATTGGGAGGCGCTCGAGCAATTTGAGCCGTAAGCTGCATCACAACGTTCGTTAAGTCGTCAATTTTCCAATAGAGCTTGGCCATCTCTTTATCTTTGCTCCTGAGCTGTTTTCGAAGCTCTTGAAGCAGCTCTTGCTCCGCGGTCCTAGGGCGGAAAGTCGGCTCTTCCTCGCTGTCTGAGCTTGACTCTGCATGGACCGAGGGGTCTTTCTGCCTATCGTCCTCATCGAGAGGGTTTCCATCATCCAGCGGAGACGGCTGTTCTTGGGCAGCGGCAACCACACTCAAGCCAGATTGGGCTTGGGATGTGGTGGCCCCATCCTTGCTTTTGCTACGAAGGTTGTCGCTGGGGCGCCCGCCCGCCATATAGACCTTATAGATAATATATCCAGCCGTCTTTTTATTATCGGCGGCTGATTTCACAGATCGCTGTCTTGACCCCCCTGTTTTGGTAGCGGGCAGTTGATTGAAGACGGCTGGCCTGACCAGGTTCTTGAATGGTGCTAACGCTTCTTTTCTGGGTTTGCCCCGCTGCTTTCGTGCGGCACAGAGCGCCTGATAGACTCTTGAAGAGACAGTGTCATACTTTTTCTGTTGGGGCCGGGACACGTCTCTTTTTAGTGACGTTCGGACCGCTGTCTTCTTGATTCTGGCGGTCATGGCATTTTTCTGAACCCACTTCAGAGGTTCGAAGGAATTGCTGATTTTTACGGCCGATTCAGTCGTCGTCGCATGATGACTCTGCTCTTGGAATCTCACACGACTCCACCTGGCCGGAGTCCTGGTCCTCTTGTTGGCTCGATACCTGAGCCGCTTCTGTCTTAACTTTTTTGTTTTAAGCACTCGGCAAACTTCGGCTCTTCGGGAAGACGCCGTAGACCGATTGATAGAGAGACACTCGATCGTGCATTTGTTGGATTCATCGCCTGATCTCGCCCGCAACATTTGATGTTGCCCTTTGTACTGGAAGTCTTGCCCCTAGCTGGAACACCAGAGTCGTTCAGACATCGTCTTTAAGTTTCGGTTGTGGTGCCTTAGCGATCACAACATTCGGCGTCTTGCCCCTTGAGACCGGCTTGGCCACTTGTTTCGCCGGGATTTCTGCCAGATGAGCGCTTCCGGCAGGGTAAATGATGACGGAACCAAACTGGCGGGGCAGTTCCTCCCACTGTTGACTGAGGCTGGCGGGGAGAACCACACGAGTATTGATCTTGACCACGTACGGAATCGGGGTCACATCAGAAGTTGGATCCATCATAGGAGACATTGTCATTGAAAGTTGATTGCTGCACGGAAAAACATTATTTCAGTACAAACATCGGCATATATGTTAAATGAGTTCGCATGAACGTTTAACCCGAAATATGGGAGGAGAGATAGGTCCCACCGGGCATGCCGGAATCTGTAGGGTGTTTTTCGTCACCCCATTGAGATGGGAATACGCGCGCGTATTCCAGGCGCATTACAGATTCCCCCTGCCTAGGGTAGGCTGGGGTATATTGATTGTGGGGATCCGAATCTTCGGCAGCCGCGGACTAAGCTGCCGTTAATTACCCCTCGCATTTGGGGCGGGAGAACCTCCGATTGACGGGTCAAACTAGTCATGCGAACTCAATATGCGGTGTTGTGTTTTGAAAGGGGTTTGGGATATATCGGGGGCCCCGCAGAGTTTTTACGGGGGTCCCGCTATCCGGATAGCGGGCTGGGGTCAAGGGGGCTAGCAGCCCCCTTGCGGGGCAGCGCCCCATTAGAAATTTTTCCAAACGGGGGACAATGTTGTAGAGAGTGTGTGTGTGTATATAAAGGGGAAAGGGCATCCAAAGGATGTGTGGGAGAAAGCGCCAGGGCGCTAGCGCTTCACGTGCCAGGCACGTGGGCACTCGGGCGCTTTGAGCGCAAGGGCGCTAGCGCTTCACATGCCAGGCACGTGGGCGTTCGGGCGCTAGCGCTTCACATGCCAGGCACGTGGGCGTTCGGGCGCTAGCGCTTTGAGCGCAAGGACGCTAGCGCCTCACGTGCTCGGCACGTGGGCGCTCGCGAGACAAAAGGGACTTGGTCCTTGCAATCGGAGTTGTACTTCCAGAAAGGAACACTTGTTATTTTGTGTGTGTGTGTGTATGAGGAGTTAAACTCCTAGGATATTTTGAAACTGATAAAGGGGGCTTCTCCCCCTGGAGCCCTGGATCTTCCCCAAAGTGGGGTCTTTGGAGATGGGTCTCTTTCTCCTCCTTTGTTGGCCGGCTCTTGGATAACAAGAGGGGTGAGATTTTAAAAATCTCTCCTTTTTAAGATCCGATGGAAGATCCAAGCTCCTCTTTGTGGGTTTTGTGGTGTAAAACTATTTAGTTTTGGAAAAGAAAGAGTAAAACTCTTGATTTAATTCAAAAGAAGAAGAAGGTTTAGAACCTTGAGGAAGTAGAAGATCACAGATCTTGATTCTTTTTTGGAGAGAGAAAAAAGTTGTTGAGATATTTTCATTATCTTTGCCTTTATAGGCTATACACTTTACATATAGCCCCTTGGGCTTTACAAAAATGGCATTTTGCCCACCCCATACCATATGTGCTATTTCTTTTTGCACATAAGCCACTAGTTTTACAAAAATTTAGTTTTATGCCCATTTTTCTTACATTTATTCATAAAATAAAAGAAATACACCAAAATTATTTATTACAAAATTTTTATCTTGGTATGGGGGAGCCGGCGGCTTCATATTCGGGCTCGACTTGGGCATTGGCCCATTTGACCTGGGCTTGGGCCCACTTGGCTTGGGGTTGATTTTGATTTTGACTTGGTCAACCGGGGTGTAAATTTCGACCCCAGCACCATGGAAAGTCGTTCAAACACTGGCTTGCGCTTATGCTGTGGTGCCTCGAGATCACCACATTTGGCCTCCTGCCTTTCAAGCTCGGCTTATTTGTTACAGGGGCCTGAGGGGCCGGGATGGCGTTAGCTGGTACGAACAAAATAGAACCAAATGGCAGCAGCGGCTCCTTCCACTGTCACCTGAGACTGGCCGAAAGGATCGTCCTGGCGTCCATCTTCACAGTGTAGGAGATGTGAGTTGTGTTGAGAGCCGAGTTTGTCATTGGAGACATCTTTGTTGTGTCCGAAGATTGAGATTGAAAGTTGTTAATCTGCGTAACGGAACATAATTTCAGTACAATCAGTATATATTAATTGAGCTCGTATGAACACTTGATCCGAAACATAGGAGGAGAAAGAGGTCTCACCAGACGTGCCAGAATCTGTAGAGTGTTTTTCGTCACCCCATTAAGATGGGAATGCACGTGCTGGTCAGACATGTGCAGATTTCCTTTGCCTAGGATAGACTGGGGTTTATTAATTGTGGGGATCCGAATCTCCGGCTACTGCGGACTAAGCTGCCGTTAATTACCCATCGCCTTTGGAGCGAGAGAACTTTCGATTGACGGGTCAAACTGGTCATGCGAACTCAATGTGCAGTATGCGCGTGTTGTGTTTTGAAGGTATTTTGGACACATCGGGGGCCTTGCAGAGTTTACAGGGGTCCCTCTATCCGGACAACGGTCTGAGGGTCAAGGGGGCTAGCAGGCCCCTTGCGGGATGCGGGGCAGCGTCCCGTTACAAATTTTTTTCTGACGGGAGAAGTGTTTTTAGCGTGGAACGTGTGGGAAAAAGAGGGGTGAGCAGCGTCCTAAGGACGCGTCAGACCGTACGTGGACGGCGCGCGGTCGCTGGTCGCCAGCGGGTCACGTGCCCGGCGTGCGGCCGCTGGGCGCCGCGGGGCACGTGCCGGCTGGAAACACCATGGAAAGAAAATGGCTTAGTTCTTGGCTGGGAGTTAAACTCCCGAGGGACTTCGGAGTTGAACTCTTAGGAAAAGAGGGATTTTACTTGGAGTTAAACTCCCCCAAAAGGATTTTTTTAATTTGGAGTTTTACTCCCAAACAAAAAAATCTTGAATCTTGATGATGAAAATGGGACTCCTTTCTTCTTTTCTGAGCCTTGGATCCTCCCAAAAATGAAACTTTTGGAGATGGGGCTCCTCCTTCCTCCTCTCTTTTTCTTGGATCTTGGAAAAAGGTGTGGTGAGATTTAAAATCTCCATTTTGAGAGATTTGATGAGAGATTTGAACTTCCCTTCAAGGGTTTTATGGTGAAAAACTAGTTCTTTTTAGGAAAAGAAGAGTCAAACTCTTGATTTAATTCACAAAGAGAAGGAAGAAGGTTTAAAACATTAAAGAAGGCACAGAACCCTAAATTGATATCGGAAGAATCTTGTTGTTTGTTATCATTCATCATAATGCTTTATATAGGCTTTACATTTTACATACCTCCTTGGGCTTTTCAAAATGGCACATATGCCTTTCCCTTGCCACGTGCTTTCTTTTATTGCACATAAGCCATGGACTTTTACATAATTTGGGGTTTTTTGCCCATTTTTATTACATTTATTCATAGAAATTATATTAAACTTATTTATTGCTTTAACAATTATTCTTTTGGCATTCGGGGCCGGCCTCTTCATGCTTAGGCTCGACTTGGGTATTGGTCCACTTGCTTGGACTTGGGTTTGGGCTTGGGCCCACTTGACTTGGATTCAGGCTTGGGCCCGGGCCCACTTTTCGGGTCTTGACTTTAGCTTGTCGACTTAGACTGCTTGTTGATTTCGACTGTGGGGTGTAATTTTTGACCCCAACACTATCAACATTTTGATTTGATATTCTTTGCATGGTTTATTGTGGTGTGTTTATATGGTAATTTATAATTGTATGATGTGTGAGATATTGCATATGACCCCATAGATTGTTTGTGCGCAAATTATATAATATATATCGTACAAAATATATTATATGTTTGGTGGGACTCGAACCAACAATCTTCCTCATTTAATTTTATTCGGATGCTTTACCATTAGGCTATGAACATATTTAATATTTAATAGTTGCAAGCAAAGCTAAAATTTTCTTATAAATATGTATGCGTGCGCGTATATTTGTTTATGGCCGCATAATCCTCGTAAAACAATTAATCACCGTATAATCCGATTATACGTTACCCGCTCGCCGAACGAATAAAAAACGAGTATGTGTTTTACAATATTTAGCCTTGTCGTTTCTGAGTTGGATTTGGTTAGCTTTTGTGGCGAGCTCGCCGTCCTCTTTGGGAAAACAGAGCTTCTCTTCAGAGTCACTGCCAAGATAGATGACGTAGCAGGTCACAATAGGGACCTCATCATCAGAATCTTCTTCCAGCTCTTCCAGAATCTCAGCTACTTCTATGAGAAAGAGCCTCTTCAATTGAATTAGAGTTCTTTCCTTTTGTTCATATCTTCGAGAGAATCAATATATTTTTGAATGGTTGATTTCCCCGCGGACTCTGTTTTGCGTCGAGCCGCACTCTTCCTTCTATTTTCTTAAGCTCTTTAGACTTTGAGCCTCATCGAACCGAATTGGTAGCTGGAACGGTGGGCTCCTTCTACCCCTCCCATTCAGTTATGGGCTCTTTCTGAAGTAGTTTTAACTTCTTTTTCGTCTTTTTAGATATGTGCATGCTCCATGGAGGCCGCGGTGAGTCGGATTCATTTCTCGGGGTAGCTGATTCAGTTGTCTGTTCCCAGAAGGCTTCAGCTTCTATTTGTATAAAGTTGATGGTCGCAGCTTGATTGTTCACCAACACGCTTTTGGACAATTCGATCTCTTCGGTTGTGTATTGCTTCTCAACCCAATCTTTGAAAATATAGCAATCCTCGATTGCATGGCTCACTATTCTGTGGTACGGGCAATACAGGGGATTATCGGTCATTTTTGCTTCGTGGGGTCTCTTCGACTCCGGTAATTGTAGACCGTTCAGGCATCTTTGAATATTTTGCGGACCTTGTTCCTTCTAAAAGAGCAGACATTGTTCCTTTTCTCCTCTAGGGAAGGCCCTTCTCCTCCTAGCACTGGCTTTCGAGCCGGTCTGTTTTTGATTCGCCCGCCTTTCTCTTGTCTTCGTTGTCAGACATGTTGAAGGCGTTGGTATTATTGGCGCTCCCACTTTTACGGTTGTCGTCCTTTCTGCTCTTCCAAGGCTTGTCATTCTGAGAGTCCGGGGTAGACTCTTGCTTTGAGCGTTCTAACATTTGAACTCTCTTGGTTAGTTCCTAAAACGTTTTGAGGCCCGCGGTACATAAGAATGGTACCATCCAATTGCTGAGGTTCCTAATGAGGAGGCTGACGGATTGGTCCTGCTCTAGCGGCGGTTCACACCTGACAGTGAGATTGCGCCATCGGGCAATAAAATCCGTGTTACTTTTGTTCTTCCTCGGCTTGGTCCTCATAAGGTCAGCAATGGAGATCTTGTACCTGACGCTGAAGAATCTTTGCCGAAATAGAGACTCCGTCTGGCCGAAGGTAGTGACAGAACCGTCTGGTATGCTCGCGTATCAGTTGAAAGCGACACCGGCTAGGCTGTTAACAAACTGACGGAGAAGAAGCGCATCATTGCCCATGTATTTCTGCACGACCGTTTAAAGTGAGCAACGTGTTGATTCGCATTTCCCGTCCTGTCGAATCTTCCGAATTTATGAATGACGTAACTACCGGGGAATTCGATCAGATCGTACTGTGCGGGATACGACCTCCAGCTGCTGCCAACGTCTTTCTGAGCCTCGGCTTCAGCCACCAATGTTTTAACTTTGCTGGTGACCAAATCCATTATCCAATCTTATGTTAGCGGAATGGTGTCGTCCGGGGCCAAGGCGTCCCCAGAAGTGGAATGTGGCCAGCTGTCGTGCGACTTGCCCATACTTGGACCTAAAAGGACATGCATTGGTTGTTTCGGGTCATTATCGCCCGGCTCATCAGTAGAGACCTGCGCTTGATTGGAAGACGCCCGAGCAACTTGAGCCGTGAGCTGAATCACGACGTTCGCCAGATCATCAATTTTGAGTAATATTTGTCCATCTTTTTATCTTTGCTCCTGAGCTGGTTTTGGAGCTCTTGAAGCAGCTCATGTTCTGTGGTCCTGGGACGGAAAGTCGACTCATCTTCGCTGTCCGAGCTTTGATTCCACATGCACTGAGGGGTCTTTCTGCCTATCGGCCTCATCGAGAGGGTGCTCATCATCCTGCGAAGGAGGATGATCTTAGGAAGAGGCAGCTACATTCAAGCCAGATTGGGTTTGGGATGTGGTGACCCCATTTTTGCTTTTGCTGCGAAGGTTATCGCTGGGACGCGTGCCCGCCATGTAGACCTTGTCGATAACATATTCGGCCGTCTTTTTATCACTGGCAGCTGATTTCACGGACCGCTCTCGTGGCCCTTCCGCTTCAGGAGAGGACAATCGACTGAAGACGGTCGACCCGGCTCGGTTCTTGGGTAGCGCTGGTGCACCTTTTCCGACTCTTCCCTGTTGCTTACGTGCTACACAGAGCGCCTGATAGACTAAAGACGGTGTTATGCTTTCTGTGTTGGGGCTTGAACACGTCTCTTTGTAACATCGTTCGGATCGAGATCTTCTTGATTTTGGCAGACATCGCATTCTTCTGAACCCACTTTAAGGGTTCGAAAGAATTGCGGATTTTCACGGCTGACACGGCTGTCGTCGCGGGGTAACCCTGTTCTTGGAACCTCACAAAATTCAATTTGGCCGGAGCACTGGCCCTCTTGTTGGCTCTATATCTGAGTCACTTTTGTCTCAACTTTTCTATCTTGGGAGCTCGGCGGGTATCAACTTTCTTGGAAGCCGCCGTAGACCAATTGACAGAGAGTCCAGAGAAAACACACGATCGTGAAATTGTTAAGGGCGCCGTCTAAGCTTGACGGATACGCTTTGTAGCTTCATTGGTGTTGACGGCCTTGCCTCAATCGGGACAATGGAAAGCCGTTCAACTGCAGATTTGCGCTTGGGGTGGGGTGCCTTTGCAACTATGACGTTCGGCCTCCTGCCCCTTGAGGTCGGTTTGGCCACTTGGTTTGCCGGGTTTCCGCCAGACGAGCGCTTCCGGCAGGATAGATGATGACGGAACCAAATTGACGAGACGGTTCCTCCCATTGCCGACTGAGACTTGCGGGGAGGGTCACGTGCGTGTTTGTTTTTACCACATATGGGATCGGAGTAGCCTCACAGATCGAACTGATTCTTGGAGACATTCTCGCTAAGTTTGCAAATTGCTGTTGAAAGCTGTTATTCTGCAAAAAGAAGCATGATTTCAGTACAACCAATCGATACATATGTTGTTTGAGTTCGCATGAACGCTTGCCCCAAAATATGGGAGGAGAGAAAAGGTCCTATCGGACGTGCCAGAATCTGTAGAGTGTTTTTTGTCACTTTATTGAGATAGGAATACACGTCGCTTGTCAGGTGTATTACAGATTTCGTTTGCTTGGGATAGGCATGAGTTTATTGATCATGGGGATCCTAAATCTCTGGCAGCCGCGGACTAAACTACTGTTAATTACTCATTGCTTTTGGAGCGAAAAAACCTTCGATTAACATGTCAAACACATCATGCGAACTCAATGTGCGGTATGCGTATATGTGTGTCCTGAGGGTGTTTTAGGCATATCGGGAGCCTCGCAGAGTTTACGGGGGTCCAGCTATCCGGATAGTTGGCTGGGGGTCAAGGGGGCTAGCAGCCTCCTTACGGGGTGCGGGGCAGCGCTTTGTTGTTGGAGTAAAAAATTACACCCCGTTTGACTAAGTCAAAGTCAACCCTAAGCCAGGTAGGCCCAAGCCCAGGTCAAGTGAGCCTATACCCAAGTCGAGCCCCGCGGCTAGAATCCCTCATGCCAAAATGAAAATTATGTAATAAATAATTTTGATGTAATTTTTATGAATAACTGTAAGAAAAATGGGCATAAAGCTAAATTTTTGTAAAGCCCATGGCTCATGTGCAAAAGAAATAAGCACATCGGGCATGAGATGGGCAAAATGCCATTTTGTAAAGCCCAAGGGGCTATGTATAAATTTGTAAGCTTATATAAGGATACATGATGAAATGAAGAAGAAAAAAGAATTCATTCCCCTAAAAAATTAGGGTTTCTGTGCCTCCTTTTACTTCCTTAAGGTTTTAAAGCTTTTTCTCTTTTGTGAATTAAATCAAGAGTTTAACTCTTCTTTTCCCAAAAAGAAATAGTTTTTCACCATAAAACCCTTGAAGGGGAACTCAGATCTTCCATCAAATCTCTAAAAGGGAAGATTTTTAAATCTCACCCCCTTTCCTCCAAGATCTCTCCAACGGAGAGGAGGAAGAAGGAGACTCATCTCTAAAAATCCCATTTTGGGAAAAATCCAAGGCTCAAAAGAAGATCCAGAGCTCAAGGGAGAAGAAAGGGGTCCCCTTTAATCACCTCCAAAGATCTTCGAGGAGTTCAACTCCAAGATCTAAATTCTCAAAGGAGTTTAACTCCACATCCAGACCCTTTAGGAGTTTAACTCCAAATCCAAGCCTTTTAGGAGTTTAACTTCAGATCCACATCCAATTTATTACATATGAGTTTAACTCCAAATCCAAATCTTTTGGAAGTTTAACTCTAAATTTATACCTAATTCATATTTGGGAGTTTAACTCCAAAGCCCCTAAGGAGTTCAACTCCTAGCTCATGGGCTAAACCCCTTTCTCTGCTGGTGTTTCCAGCGGTCGCGTGCCGTCCACGCACCGGGCACATGACCCACGGGCGCCCGGCGCCCGTGTGCCTGGCACGTGACCCGCGGGTGCCTAGCGCCCACGCGCCACGCACGTGCCCTTAGGACGCTCCTCGCCCCTCTTTTCCCATGCACTCTACACTAAAAATACCCCTCGTTAGAAAAAATTTCTAACGGGGTGCTGCCTCGCACCCTGCAAAGGGGCCAGCAGACTCCTTTACTCCCAGCCAGCTATTCGGGTAGCGGGACCCCCGTAAACTCCGCGTGGCCCTCGAAATATCCAAGTCCCCTCCAAAACACAACACACGCACACGACACATTGAATTCACATGACCAGTTTGATCCGTCAATCGGAGGTTTCCTCGCTCCAAAAGCGAGGGGTAATTAACGACAGCTTTGTCCGCGGCTGCCGGAGATTCGGATCCCCACAATCAATAAACCCTAGCCTACCTCAGGCAGTGGAAATCTGTATACGCCTAACAAGCGCGCGCATTCCCATCTCAATGGGGTGGCGAAAAACACCCTACATGCTCTGGCTCGTCCGGTGGGACCTTTTCTCTCCTTCCATATTTCGGGTTAAACGTTCATGCGAACTCAATCAACATACATATCGATATTTATATTAAAATAATGCGTTTTAATGTAGGATTTCAAGCGATCAAGTCTCAACAATATCTCCAAAGATGAACTCAGCTCTTAACACTGCTCCTATCTCATATATGATGAAGATGGATGCCAGGACGATCCTCCCGGCCAATCTCAGGCGACAGTGGGAGGAACCGCTGCTACCATTTGGCTATATTTTGTTCATGCCAGTTAATGCCATCTCTGCTCCTCATGCCCCGGTGAGAGATAAACCGGCTTCAAAAGGGAAAAGGGAAAATGTTATGACCGCGAAGGTACCTCAGCCCAAGCATAAATCTATCTCCGAACAACTTTTTGTTGCTCCAGCTGGGGGCAAGGCCACCAATGCCAACAAAGCAATAAGGCGTCTCGGGCAAGCTCCAGCAGTGCCCCTGACAACTGCTCGATCGTGTATCTTCTCTAAGCTCCCCGTCAATCGACTCACAATGGCTTCCTGGATAACGGATGCCCGCCAAGCCCTCAAAATCGAGAAGCTAAGACAAAAAAGACTCAGATACAGAGTCAACAAAAGGGCTAGAGCTCCTGCTAGGCTGAACTTCATGAGTTTCCAAGGACAGAGTTATCCCGCAACAACAGCTGAACCTGCTGTGAAGTTCGCTAACTCTTTTGAACCGATAAAATTGGTTCAGAAGAATGCCATGACCACCACGTCGTTAAACCTGGAACAATGACCACCACGTCGTTAAACTGGGAACAGCCGACCACCACATCGTTAAACTGGGAACAGTCGACCCCTAAGTAGTTAAACCGGGGATGTAAAAAAATGTGTAAATAAATAAAAAATAAAAAAGGCCGAAATGATGGGGGCAACTCGCAATAAAAATCAGCGAGTAAAATAAAAATGAAAATAAAAAGTCGAAATGATGGGGCAACCGCGAATAAATAGCCGAAATGATAGGGCAATCGCGACCTTCACGATAAGAAAAACCGAAATGGTGGAGCAATCGCGGTAAAAAATCAAAAAAGGGAAAAAAAAACTTGTATACAAATAAATATCCCAAACCTTCAGAAGGTGAATGATGAGTCACTCCTGGTACCATATTCCAGTGCAGCGTTGCAGACGCCAACCAAATTCCAAATCCCCAAACCTCCAAATTAAATCCCCAGATCTCCAAACGGCGAATGATGAGTCGCTCCTGGTACCATATTCCAGTGCAGCGATGCAGACGCCAACCAAAATCCAATTTCCCAAAATTCTCCCAGCCCTACGGTTGATCTCTAAGTTGACTACCGTATACAATTCACGGGCTCGAATAATTTTTATCACACCTATACCCCACCGCAATCACCAGTCCAGCGGCCGGTCTTCGCCTTTGGAATTATGCTCCATTTGGGAAGACCTACTCATGTGTCCTCACTATATATGAGGAGAGCAAAACTTACGGGATGCTCACGACTGATAAGAAAACACCTTCGTGGGATCCTTACGATTCACAAAGGAAAAACACACTTGGGAGTCCCCACGACTCATAAGGAGAAAATACAACTACGAGATCCTTTCGACTTATAGGTAGAAAATGCTTTTATGAGACCCTTACGGCTCATAAAATTGAAAAGCTTTAGATGATAGAGACTTAAACTTGTCTCCTAAGTCATCGCTCCCCAACAGGCAAAGACAAATGATGAATTGCTCCTGACACCTGTGCTCCAGTGTTAGCAACGCTGATGCCGATCCCAACCCAAAAATTCCAAACTTTCGATCCAATAGACCCTAAGTGGTTAAACTGGGAACAGATGACCCCTAAGTCGTTAAACTGGAAATGAGCGAAATCCCCTTACGGGAAATGATGATTCGCTCCTGGTACCATATTCCAGTGTAGCGGTGCTGATACCAAACCAAAACTAAAATCCCTAAATCCTCTCATGGCAAATGATGGTTCGCTCCTGGCACCATATTCCAGTGTAGCGATGCTGATGTCAACCCAAATCACATCAGATCAGCAAGACAGCCAACGGCCTCCCTGACGGAATCAAACTCTACCTCGGAAACAAGTCGAATCCCGACACCGCAGAAAGCGGAGCAAGTCAACTTCAATCCTGACACCGCAAAAAGCGGAGCAAGTCAAATCCAATCCTTGACACCGCAAGAAGTGAAGCAAGTCAAATCAAGTATCGACCGTCCAAATCGCTAAAAAGGCAGTACCGATCGTCCAAGTCGTAAAAATGGTAGCACCGACCGTTAGGTCAAAAAAGGGCAGTATCGACCGTCTAAGTCACAAAAAGAGCAGCACCGACCTCTGCGTCGTCAAAACGGGAAACAAATCAAACCAACCAATTTCTACAACGGCCTCTACGTCAAACAGACACTCCGTGCCGGGGAAACGTCGACCAGCGACACTCCGTACCGGGGAAACGTCAAACAGACACTCTGTGTCGGGGACACGTCAAACAGCAGACACTCCGTGCCGGGAAAACGTCAAACAGACACTCCATGCCAGGGACACGTCAAACAGCTGACACTCCATGCTGGGAAAATGTCAAAAAGACACTCCGTGTCGGGGACACGTCAACCAGCGACACTTCGTGCCGGGGACACGTCAACCAGCGAAACAAAAGGGCCGGGGAAACGTCAAACAGACACTCCGTCTCGGGGACACGTCGACCAGCGACACTCCGTCTCGAGGAGAAGTCGACCAGCGACACTCCGTGCCGGGGACACGTCGACCAGCAGACACTCCGTTCCTGGGATACGTCGACAAGCGACACTCCATGCCGGGGACACGTCTACCAGCGACACTCCGTGCCGGGGAAACGTCAAACAGACACTCCGTGTCGGGGATACGTCATACACCGACACTCCATCTCGGAGACACGTCAAGTATCGACCGTCCATGTTGTAAAAAGGGCAGTGCCAACTTCCCAAAAGAGGGAACCAAATCAAGTCACACTACGCGAACGAGATTCATCAACTTCATGCACACAACACATACACGCGGTGTGCATTTATTAATGGGGGCATTTTGTTGGGGTCAAAAAATTATACCCCGGTTGACCAAGTCAAAGTCAAAGTCAACCCCAAGCCAGATGGGCCCAAGCCTAGGTCAAGTGGGCTCATGCCCAAGTCGAGCCCCGCGGCCAGCCTCCCCCATGCGAAAATGAAAATTATGTAATAAACAGGTTTGATGAATAAATGTAAGAAAAATGTGCATAAAACTAATTTTTTGTAAAGCCCGTGGCTCATGTGCATAAGAAATAAGCATATGGGACATGGGATAAGCAAAATGCCATTTTGTAAAGCCCAAAGAGCTATGTATAAATTTGTAAGCCTATATAAGACAACATGATGAAATGGGAAAAAAAAGAATTCATTCCCCTAAAAAATTAGGGTTTCTGTGCCTTCTTCTTCCTCCTCAAGGTTTTAAAGCTTCTCTTTTCTGAATTAAATCAAGAGTTTAACTCTTCCTTTCCCAAAAAGAAATAGTTTTTCACCATAAAACCTTTGAAGGGGAACTCAGATCTCCCATCAAATCTTTAAAATGGGAGATTTTTAAGTCTCGCCTCCTTTCCTTCAAGATCCAGCCAACAGAGAGGAGGAAGGAGACCCATCTCCAAAAATCCCACTTTAGGAAAAATCCAAGACTCAAGAGAAGATTCAGGGCTCAAGGGAGAAGAATGGGGTTCTCTTTGATCACCTCCGAAGATTTTCGAGGAGTTCAACTCCAAGATCCAAATTCTCAAAGGAGTTTAACTCCACATCTAGACCCTTTAGAAGTTTAACTCCAAATCCAAGCCTTTTAGGAGTTTAACTTCAGATCCACATCCAATTTATTACATAGGAGTTTAACTCCAAATCCAAATATTTTAGGAGTTTAACTCCAAATTTATACCTAATTCCTGTTTGGAAGCTCAACTCCAAAGCCCCCAGGGAGTTCAACTCCTAGATCAGGGGCTAAGCACCTTTCTCTGCTGGTGTTTCCAGCGGTCGCGTGTCGCGCACGTGACCCTCTGGCGTCCAGCACCCATGCGCCGGGCACGTGACCCGCGAGGGCCCAGCGCCCGTGTGCCTGGCACGTGACCCGCGGGTGCCCAGCGCTAACGCGCCACGCACGCGTCCTTAGGACGCTCGTCGCCCCTCTTTTTCCATGCACTCCACACTAAAAATACCTTCCCCGTTAGAAAAAATTTCTAACGGGGCGCTGCCCCGCACCCCGTAAAGGGGCTGCTGGCCCCCTTGACCCCTATCGAGTTATCCGGGTAGTAGGACCCCCGTAAACTCTGCGTGGCCCCCGATACATCCAAGTCCCCTCAAAAACACATCACACGCACACGACGCATTGAGTTCGCATGACCGGTTTGGCCCGTCAATCGGAGATTCTCTCGCTCCAAAAGCGAAGGGTAATTAACGGCAGCTTAGTCCGCGGCTGCCGGAGATTCGGATCCCCACAATCAATAAACCACAGTCTATCCCAGACAGGAAGAATCTGTATACGCCTGACTAGCGCGCGCATTCCCATCTCAATAGGGTGGCAAAAAACACCCTACACCCGTTAGAAATTTGTTTCTAACGGGAGAGGCGATAAGTGTATATGTGCCACGTGCGCACTTAGTAAAGTGAACACGTGGCAAGGTGCGCACCTACCGAGACGAGCACCTAGCGAGATGCGCACGTGGCAAGGCGCGTGCCTGGCGAGGTGCAAGAGAGTGAAGGAAGGGGCCAAAAGGTCCTGAATGGACCAAAAGGTCCAATAAGGTACGCACTTAGGAAAGTGAGCACTTATCGATACGAGAGTTAAGGGCCGAAGGGTCCCAAATGGGCCATAAGGTCCCAAATGGGCCATAAGGTCCAGTGAGATGCGCACTGAGGAAGGTGTGCGTGTATCGGGATGCGAGAGTTAGGACCGAAGGGTCCTAAATGGGTCAAAAGGTCCAGTAAGATGCGCACTTAGGGAAGTACGCACATAGCGAAGTGTTTACTTGGCAGGATGTGCACCCAACAGGTTGCGTATCTGCCCAAATGGGCACCTAGCGAGGTGCGCACCTAGCACGGTGTAGGCAAGTGTCGAAACCCAATGGAGCTGCAGCTCCAAACACACAAATTTTGATGCCAATAGATCAAAAAGGGAATCTTTTTCCCTTCTATGAGGCCTCGGGATTTGCGCAGGTGGGTTTTGATGTGGGTTTTCTGTTCTTTCTCCCCTCCTCTGTTAGATCGTGAAGAGATAGATGGAGAGAATAGGAAAAAAATAGTCCTTTGTTGATCTTAAGGGGAGATCCGTGTTCCTCTAGATGGATTGGTAGTCAAAATCAATTTTGTTTTTGAAAAAGGGAGGATTTGTCTTGGATTTAATTGAAAAGAAAGGAGGAAGAAGAAGACCGAGAGAGAGAGAGAGAGAGAGCGGCACAAAACCCTAAATTTATTCTTTTGAGAATCAGAGTGCTTTTTGAGTCACTATGGGAGGCCTTTTATAAGCCTACATCTTTGCATATAACCCCATGGCTTTTACAAAAATTGGTTTTTGCATATTTAATTACAAAAATCAAAAATTACATTACTTCTCTTTCGGCAGGCCCCCTCTGGGGCTCGGGCTCACTTGGCTTAGGCTTGGGCCCATTTTGACTTTTTGACTTTGATTTTGAACTTGAATTTGATTTGTGATTTTGGCAATTGGGTGTAATTTTTGACCCCAACAGCCTCCTTGTCTTTTTACTCGGTTTCCAGTTTGCACGCCAAGTAAATTAACTTCATTGCTAATGCTGTTACTGAAGCAAGGCCGTCTATAGAGATGTCCAGTTGTCTTATACTTGCCTCAAACCACAGGAATACAGGATGTTTTTAATTATGCAGTTATTCTAGTATGGAAGAGTCAATCGTGTGCACCTTCAAAAGATGGTGTCAAGGGTAGTGCCAGGCTTAATTGACTGCACAAAATTTTGCAATCTCCATATTAGACAGCTAAGAACATGTAACACAATGTTAAGCATTTAAAGAATCGTATTTCATGGGTGAACAAACAAGATACCTATGTGTTTGCTTGCTTAACAATTTGTCTGGGAGGAGTATTATTTTCCTTTAATTTTTCCTTTGCAACTTGATGCAAAAATACATTTCAAGGATATGCATATGCTTGCTTTTCGAACGGCAAGGAAACTTATATGCGTATATCATAATATATTTAGTTCTCATGAAAACAATAAATTGTAGGCTGGCAACGAGGTAGGCAGGTAATGCATTAATGCTGGTGAAGAATGTGACCTGCAAGCTGGTGAAGAATGTGACCTGCAAGCTGGTGAATAAGTATATATTAGAATGATCTAGAGAATATTCGTGACCACATTCTTCCATCAGAATGGACACGTCTAGGATGGCAACTCACCATGAGATTTGACAACATTGTATGACCAACAACCAAATTTATATCAATCCTACGGCTTGTTGCCAGGAGACAAGTCTAGTTACGCAATTTAAGTTCATGTTACCGAGTACTTTTTCTGGTTGACTGTCTACTGATGTAAACCGTATGTATAAATTTGCTCTGGGGAAATTGGAAAAGAATGATTTGCCAATGGAAGTTCAATTGATAAATTACCGAACATGGATACCATTGTGTTAAATTAGAAGTAGAATTCAATGAATAATGAAGAAGTGGTTTCTTAGTAACCATTAATGTGGAGTCTATAGAAACAATTTTTTTCTGTGTGCTTATCAGGCATTAGATTCCTACAGATTTACTGCTTGAGTCTTGCATGACAGAAGCAGAGTTTCTACCTCTACGAATCTCTGTCCTCGACAGTTAGGGGAGCCCTTAACTATGAATTATGAAATAATCTATAGCAGATATTGGTCCTTTTCCCATCGTCTCACAGGAAAGTCTCGCAATTCTTATTTTCTTTTTTTGTATATAGGAGAAATTCAAATGTGTAACAAAATAATTTACTTCATCGATTTGACAATATATCATGCCAACGAAGTTGTATCAAGAGCATCTTGGTGAGGCATGCTCATATAGTTGTTGTGAAAAAACGACTAATTTTATAATATACTGGAAATAGGGTCATGAATGTCGACATTCACATGCTAACATTGGGTCTGTAACATCAAGCTGAAATGGTCCTCTTAGTGTTGGAGGACAACGCATCAGTCTTGTAGCCTGACCTGCAAGTATATATCTGCATTTATCGACTGGGACGTCTTTCCGTTTTACTCTTTGGAAGATACAGTACCTTTGAAATGAGTGTGATTCCCTCTAAAAAATCTCGTCAGTTGTTTGATTGATTACTCACGTAGGATTTTGGGCATCAATGCTGAGAATTAACTATAAGTTGACAGGCTTTATTGCCTTATGTTTAATTTTTTTCGGAGGCTTCTCAATATGGAGAACAAAATTTCATTGTCTTTTTTTCCTTGTTATTTTGGTCAAGACAATGACCAAGACGCATGATATTTTGTATCATTAAACTTTCTTGATCCCTATTAATGGAAATTCAGTATCATGGGTTGTGAACTTTGTATTTGATTGTTAATAAGGGATGCAATATTGGGAATGTGTTTTTCCTTTTGTCAGTTTCTAATTGTTACATTTGTGGGTGCCATCATAGCAAGGGGTGAAGCTTCTTGCCGTCGAACAGGTATGGAGTTTAAACCTTGCATAAGTTTACGCCTTAATTCAACAAAAAACAAAAACAAAGAAAAAGAGGGTAAGGGTGGGGGTGGGGCGTGGGGGACACACTTTGCCTTTATTAGGTTGTATTCTTAAGCCTTTTTCCATCAGAATGGGGTTAGCTAGTAAGGAACAATGAAGCATTTTACAAAGTCTTTAATGACCAACTTTTTGACCGACCATCAACCATTTTAATTAATGCCAACGTCATGCCCTATGAAACTATAGGTGATTGACTTGCCATGGTCGTAAATAACCACTTAACGATCTCAAGATTCTCCTAAACTGTGGAAAAGTCTAGAAGACAGGGTAACTGTTATAGGGAATCATGTTCGGTTCGGTTCTAAGGCACATAAAAGGCAAGAACGGAATAGAATGTGTACTCACACATAAGCAACCCTTAGGATTTTTTTTTTTGGATACTTGGGATTAGACTCCCAAAAATTTCATTTGGGATGAAGATCTTTTTGAGTGCAGGAGGCACCAATGGTCCTTTAATTCTGCGATTTTCATCCCAAATTACATGTTTAAATAGTAGGGAATCAACCACTTGGAGCATTATAGTCACAAGGATGAAGTTGCTGAAAACATGTCCAAACAGACAAAATCCTAGGCTATCCAAACACGGCCTTATGCATCACTCTTTTTTCACACACTCGATGGACGATGTTGTGTGTATTGTACACTTGTGCATATTGTATATATTGTTAAACGATGTTACTTGTATCGTACACTTGTGCATATTGTATATATTGTTTAATAATGTTATATGTATTGTACAATTGTGCATATTGTATATATTATTTAACTTTTGTGTTAATAACAAGCTGTTTTGCTAAACTTTATGTCTTTCTCTAGGACACGAGGACACACTTCTTTTATTACATTTAGATTGGTCAAGAAGAAATTGTATGCATGAATCTAAAATTTGTAATCTGCTTACCCAATAACAATTTCTCTAATCTTAGATGTAAGCCGAACTGTCTTCTTACCCACTCCTTACCTCCGAATGCACTGTACATGCCCATCTCTCTACATTTTGAATGATAGGGAAAAAATGTATGTGATCAGTGGATAAAAAACTAAAAGGTATGTGAAACTAAACTGAATCTACTTTGTGCCTCTTAAGACGAGAGAAGAGTTTTGCGCCCGCCATGTATTGCTACACAGCTATTCTTGAGCATTGTTTGGGTAGCTGATGGTGTTTCACTTCGTACATTTTACATTCTGAAGTCCCAAGTTTTGATCCAATTCCCCTATTGTGCCTAACTCCCATGCTTGCTGTATTAGTAAAGTCTTGTGCACTTATAGTCCTTTTCTTCCAGTTTGTATATCCTTTAAACCAGCTTACCACACAGCGCATATGTACTATTTCCAGCTCTCTGTATCGTTTGCTTTCTGGTATTTGTCATTGCAGATAGCTAATATGCTAGCGAGTCCATCTTATATTTTCTCTGGAGCACATTGGTTGTTGTGCAATATGTATTAGTGGTTTCTATGCTGACAGCCTCAATGTATCAGAGCTATGTTTGATGGTCCTCATAAATCTTGTCAGTTTTTTTCTTTTCCGAAAGTTTAAATACGACTTTACTGAACAGCATCTAGATTTCCTGGCGTTCTTTCTCAAGCCATCTGCATAGTTTTGGCGACACGCTTTGTGTTGTTCCTACTGGCATAATACCCGTGATTCTTCTCAGTAAAATTCTCATGTGCTCTATGTTTTCATATATTTCTTTACTCTCTAAATGAAAATTAGAGTGTTAGAAAACCTCTGGGCAATTAGAGTACTGTACATAAACGATCATTTGCTGACAGCGTCTAGCACATTATACAATGCTATCTTTTCATCCATCCTCTTTTCTCATCCTCAACTATTATAACCTTTATCATGGAAGAATATTTGAATTAGGCAAGCCCAACAAAGTTCTTAACTCCATTAGAAACCTAGTCCAGTTTCCCCCATAAATTCCATAACTTGCGAGCCGATTGGTAATTAGTTTCATTCTAAATAATAGTACTGAGTCACCATGGGGTCAATAGTACCATGGTTTGGAATATTGGCCGACCCTGCTCCGATACGTCCGGTTCCGATCCCAAGAGTAACCGTCCGGTTTCTGAGCCCGAGATTGATCCTGAAATTTTAAACCTCGGCTGTGTATCCACCAATTGATTATTGGGGATTTGGTATTTAGTTTATTAATGGATTAGTAGATTTATTAACAGGTTAATTGATTTACTAATGGATTATTGGTTTAGGCGACATCATTAATTAGTCCAGAAAACATCATCAGTTACTAAAATGGATGTCAAATCGTTTCTTGTTATTTTTAATATCCAATCAACTATATATTAACTTTATAAATTCTTTAGTCAAGTAATAAAAAAATATTCCAATCCGAGATGGCCTAAACAGCCAATCGAGATGGCCGATTTCGATCCCAAAAATGATTGCCCGACACCGATACCGAAACCGAAAACGATATCTTAAATCTTGGATAATACCAACCAACTAAAACGAAAAATTCTTGTTCGATATTGATACTGATATCTTAAACCTTGACTTAGTACCGACCAACTAAAACGAATAAGATGTGCAAGTTCCAACCCGCCATCCCTTTTCCTTGCAAAATAGCTTTCTGATGAGTTGTCCAATGAGCATACCATGGATTGGATAATGACATGCATAGTTAGATCCATCATTGTTGGTTCATTGGCTTCCATGATGCAATATGCATATTCATGAAGATAGATTGGATTAATGAGGGGATTCGGGGAGAAGGAATGGAATAAAGGCCGCTATTGTTTTTCCTTTTATGAGTAAGTGGCATGTGCTTCCATAAGGAAGACACCCCACTCAATGGCCACTGTCTCCATTATTACTTGGGTCAGACTGCTCACAGAGAATTGAATAAGGTATCCTCTTGCTTTCATGATCATTTCGATGGTCCATGATTCCGTTGTCAATAGATATGCCTCGGCTTACAGTTTTTCATCATGTTCATAAGTGCTATAAGACTATGCTAAATATAGATAGTTTGGAATAGAAAGATATGACAAATCTAGTACACACATATTGTATGGTTGTCCAAGTGTCGGCTCTTGATGTTAGGTTGTCTTGTAACATGGCTGTAGAGAACAATCATAAGATGTTCAAATGGTTGGCAGACTCGAGTGAAATGATTATGTTGAACTTTGAGAAGGTGGGTCTATCGGTATCTTTAGATATGAACTAAAGTTATGTTTGGATGCATAAATTTTATATTAAATTGCCTTCTTAATTTTCATATTTTTGATCTCTCACTTGTTTTCGTGCGCACTCAGTTCTGCAGAACATGCTTTGAACCGAAATATAACATGCCAGGATCCGTAAAGAGATCATATAGCAAAATGTTGGTGGCATAACCTTCCCATTTATGAGAACTCATCAAGTATTGAGCTTAACTGGGCGTGAAGAGATCAAAGCTAACCAGTTTGCAGTCAGAAATTTGGAGTTACCCTACCAAACGTTCAGCTGATGTGTGGATATCCATAATGCACTGAAACAGATACAATAATGAATTTGGCGACTACAACCACAATCCTTGTCTCACAACTATCCAACCGACTGTATGATTGCATGGAATTTCCTTGAGGTGGGCAATGGAGACACCTTTTCCCTCGCTTGGTAGAGGGGCCGTGCAAAGCAAAAGTAAAGACATATGATGATTCAAAGGGGCCTGATTCAAGAAAAGCTGCTGGAGTGAAGGCTTTCATGATTTGTTGGAGGTGGCAAAGGGTCCACTCACTTGGTGGTTGTCGACATTTATGCATGATGATCGATGATGCTGGTTGTTATCTTCTCCTCCTTTATTATAGTTGGGGGATGCGACTGGATTGAGTTATGGCGATGTTGTTGCTACATTTAGAAGGAAAAAGCTTAATGTTTCTTATCTTTCAATTTCTCGGGCGATTATCTTTTGGTTTCGGCGGTTTTAGTTTTATGAAATGGCTGTAGAATTTCAATATACACTGCGTTGTTGTCTCGTTGTAGTCGTGTATTTGCCATCGAACTTTTTAAACTGATTGTATGTCATCCATTTGAGAATATTGGTTCAAATATTAATATTTGAACTTAGTGTTTGAATATTTGCATGTATGAATAGATTTTTCTAGTGTTATGGTATGAATTCGATATGATTGTTTGAGGCTGGGTCTCAGTAAAGGAGCAGCATCATACCCTGTGTTAGCGTGTCAGCCTCAAATTCAATTCAATATGCGGATTGGCATCGTCTCCTTGCTGCTTTCCCGTGTTATGATAATCCCGGCATGGCACGTCATCATAAATGAAAACTCTTCAAACCTCCTCGTCCTCTTATGTCCCACATTTTCAATATTTTGCATATAACGGCGTATGACATTAAACTGGATTTTGAGGAAATCAACAACGTATTTATCTGTAAGACACTAAGTTTATGATAGTCTATTTGCAAACAAGAAAGATCAGCATGTATATGATAAAGGTTTTTTTTACATAGGCCCTCTAGAACATTGGTATTTTGAAAAAAACCCTCTAAAACTTTAATTTTTTTAAATACAGCCCCTAAAACCTCTTCGTTAACTTAAAACACCCATCTCCATAAGTTAATTAAGAGTAATAATTGGATTATTGCTAATATCATGACTTGAGTGCCATCCTCATCTCTTTTCATGCAAGATACATCAATCTTACTCTTCCAAACTTTCATTTTCTAAACACACAAACTCTCTCCCTCCAAAGGGAAAAAAAAAAAAAAAAACTCCCCCTCCCAACTCTCATGCAAAACCCATTCTACTTCTTCGCGATTCTTCAATGCAAAACCCAAATTTTCTCCTTCCTTTTTTTTTCTTTCTTTTCAATATAAATATAAAGCCATTAGAAAAACAGAGTTGTCATTTTAGCTTCTTAACAAATATTTCTAACGGTGTTAGGAATGATAATTGAGCATGGGGTTCAATTTAGTTTAATCAAGTGTTTTAAGGGTGTAATTGAAAATATGAAGTTTTACGGGATGTTTTTCAAAATACCAATGTTTTGGGGGGCCTGTAGAAAAAACCATTACAAAAACGCTAAATATTCATTTAATTTATTGGGACAAGAATTATTTCAAAATTATCCACTGGATAACTGGGCCCCACTGAAAAGTTCAAGCCTCACTACGTGTGGTCCCCACATTAGAAGTGTGTGATGTAGGGTGAATTTTAAATGTAGAGCCAGCTTTTCGCGGTCCGAACATAGAATACCCGTGGCCCGTTTAATCTTCTTGATCCGATACGCTTCAAAACGGATCCCAAGATACAGATACGAAACTATGCTAATATCCGGATTTGCGTTGGGTGCTATTTACTCCATGCTATTTTGGTGTCATTCGTGTCTCACACACCCAACCTCCAAAAGAAAAAAAAACCCAAAAAAACACAACAACAACAACAACAAATAAAAAGAATTCATTAAAAAGATTTTAATGAATACTCCAACTCGTTTAGTTGCAAATGAGAAAAACATTAAAAGAGAAGGAATTACATGCTTATTCAATATTCTTCCCTACTGTTGAAATCTATGTGCTGTCAACTTGAGAAACCCTTTGTTGTTTTGCCTGTATCTTGGGTCCCATTTGACGTTGGTAACATCTAATTAATTAGCAATAGTAGCATATATGATAAAGGAAATGATTCAATACTGCCATGAGTGTTGTTAAAATTAAGATCGTTATGCTCTGTAACCATAGTCCCCCACAAAATTGTCATAGTTAGCTACCATATATATCCTTTATTTTAAACTGCACAGCGGTAAGTGACTCAGGGTCTATTCCTTCGGATATTTGTCGATGATATAAGTACCAGCAAGATAAATGTCAATAGGTAAAGTTTTCACCATTTTAATCATAAATACAGAGTGGTCAAGTCCCGACTTAAATGTACAAGCTACCTCCATTAAAATTAACATGACCCTTGCTTAGCTCTCACTTCTAAGTAATACAAAAGCAAAGCCATATTTATATGAGCTTAATGAAGCTGTGAATGGGGCTAGGAGCGTACACAGCCCCATTAACGGTGAATAGAGGATTAAAATATGAGGGAGGGTGGATCCCATGTTTAAGTTGTAGCGGGACCCACTTCACGGAACCGTGAGAGTATTCACGGCCAAGCTTGGATGCGGAGTACGCATTTTTCTCTATTTATATATAGGGATAAGATACAATCATGTAATATTGCATAAATTTAGTTTCTATATTACATGCCCATCATGTATTATTCATTTAGAGTTGCAGCTCCAAAGTAATATTAAAAACGAGAATTTCGACAGGATATGACCATTATTTTAATTAAAATTCTTTTGTATTCAAAATTCTTTTAGTCATTTTGAGTTCTAAATCCACAGGTTATTTGGAACAATGTATGATAATACATTGTTAGAGAAATGGCCATGGATGTGGGCCGTGTGGCCAGTGGGCAGCAACTAGTTGGTGTCGGTGAGCGGCGGTCAGGCGGTCAGGGGCAGGATAGGCGGTGCCGACTAGCCGGCAGAGTTGGCACAGACCGACGATGAGATGGTTGAGTCCAATGTTAATCTATTATATATGTACACTATGGTTTCTGTAAGGCACGGAGCAGAGGACAAGAACCCTCAAGGGATCATCACATCACTCCTTTTGGTATTATAATTAACTTGAATGATGCATTCTAAATGTAAAATAGAAAAATAGAAAAATAGAAAACTAAATATCAAGACATATTTGATCCAATATGATCAGGGACCAACTAATGAGTCATGATGAGCCCCACTTAAATGAGGGGTGGACCTTTACAAGCAATGAACATCCATGTTACCCTATGAGGCACTATATGTTCATTAATTCAAGCATCTAAAAGAGAAAAGTCTTATGATTTAAAATTGATTGAGGGTCCAATTAATCAAGCAGATCTATATGGAAGTGCGATGGATCCATTATCAAGCAACTTTAACAACTAACTTGGATTTTGAGACACTGATGTTCCTCCAAATCTCGATCTCTCCTTAATCCCCAAGTGATTGATTTATCCATGTTTAACTACTAAACATATGTTTCTCAGAAACCAAGCATTCTTTTCTTTTTTCTCAAAATTAGAAACTAAGCAACCAATTTGTATAGCGTGATTTATTTTCTTGATCTTATGAATGAATTTGACCATCGGAGCTTAGGTTTTCCAATAAGAATTAGAATAGCAACAAACTTTTTAATTTTTGAATCAGCTGCATGAATCAATTTTTTGGACCGTTCATCGTATTTAGATCTAGCATGAAGTCGATATTTTAGAGGAATCATTAGCAATGCATCTGCTCCATCGATACCACATGCATAAAATAAGTATTCCATGTGGCCATATACGAGTACATCATTGACAAACTATTATTAAAAGAGTGTGTATCGAAAATGCTAACAATGATATAGACCGAGTAATTAGGTTTTCCACATTATGCTTGTTAACAAATATTTTTATCAGATATTTTCCCCGAAAATGCCTAATGTACATAAGCTCAACATAATGTTTCCTTTGGCGTCTGAATGCATTGCATCGAAACATCAACTAATATTTACGCAAAATGGGTTGGCATGCCATGTAGAAAAATAAGTGAGTTAAAAATAGGGTGCAAGTGATTGTCCCTTTTTAGTATTATTTACTTTTATTCCCGAGAAACATGGAGGTGGAAGACCACATCTAGATTGGATTCTGGGGTCAATTATACAAATGGATCTTTGGTAGTTAATTTTCTGCCATCTTTGAGGGGAACAGATATAGGAAAGCATCAAAACACTTCTTTTATGCATTTACCCCGTTATTATTATATTGGTTTTACTTATCCATCTTATTCACTATTTACATTTGCATAGATGCCCATTTTACGTGTTTATAGAACGATATATTTCCTATCCGCCAATATCGCATCCGTCTCTCCATACATATATATGATAAGTAAATATTTCATACACTATATATTTGTTTGTGATATATAAGGCTCTACTTATATCTTAAATTGGAGAGTACATGTGTAGATTTAGTATTTATTTTTTATATGAAAGCCACCAAACTTTGTGATTTTGAATGCAAAAATTTCTGTTTCTTTTATTATGGACACATGCTAGGCACGCGCGGAAGGTAAGAGAGAGATGTGGATATTATGAAAACTTTGAACATGTTGGTCTCTTCCTCTTGCACATGACACACTGCAAGAAAATATGATACCGTTTTAAAAAAAAGTATTCTTGCCAAGCTTTGAAATATTATATTTCATCTTGAAAACCATCGACCAATTTTTTTATTATATATATTTTTTTATCAAATTATCAAATGGATAAATGGATCGCAGCATGCTTGATATATAAGAATATTCCTTTAAATATATTGGCCAACAATCGCAAGCTTGTGATCTTTTTAAACTAGTGACAATGCCATGCTAATATAAATACATAAAATATTAAAAGAACATTTTGGTGTATCAAAACAACTAATTTGATCACTCATGTACTCTGATATCGTACTTTTCCGTGCAGAGTTAAAGAAAACTATAATTCTAAGAACGCTCCGTTTCAAAATATTTTGGACCGTGATTTGCTTTCCTTATTTTTACTTTACAAAATAAATATGAAAAGCAATAATAAATTCAACCATGAACTATATATCTACGATTTCCAAAAAAAAATTCCTATTTAATTTTCATGATAATGATGAAATAATGAGTGATGTCAAATAAGGTAATAAAGAAGGTTGTTTCTGCATAAAACCTATACAAATAAAGACCGTTGGGGACTCCCGACCACAAGGATCGGAAGAGCCCTTTAGTCACCAAAAAAAAGAAACAAAAAAAAGAAAAAGAAAAAGAAAAAGAAAAAGAAAGAGAGAAGGCCAAAGAGCCATCATCATAACAAGAGAGGCTCAAAAGGGCCTCCTCTCTCTCTCTCTCTCTCTCTCTCTCTCGTAATGGTTGATCATTGATCACTTTCTTCTTCTTCATAGAGAGAGAAAAGAACCCATTAACAATTTCTATTTTCTTGTTGTGTGTTTTTTGGGTGGAATTTGGTTCATATTTGGCCTAGAAATTGCTGAAGCATTTGGCAATGGCGTCGCAAGAAATGCTTTCGATATCGGTGGCTTCGGTTGTGGAGGACGTGATCAAACAGCAAGGGACGAGGCTGAGTGACATTGATTTGGCTTCCAGGAGAGCAGAGGAAGCAGGTGAATTGAATTTTGATTTTTTATATATTTTTTTATTAATGAAGATTGCATCTTGATCATTATAATGATATGGGTCTCTTGTAGTTTTTACAACGATGCATTGTGGAGTGTGATTCATTGTTCTTTTGAAAAAAATTGTGCCATGATGTTTCTAAGATGTTTCCTTGATTGCCCTTTTGACATTTTTCTCAATTGATCAATGAAATATGTATTTCAGTGATTGTAACTATTCGGTTCCGTTTGATCTTCTAATGATGTATTGTAGAGAGTGGTTCACTATTCTGTTTAACTTTTAGGTCGACTCCTAGCCCTCATTGCGCCATTGTAGTTAATGGTGCAGCGAGAGGGATAGGGGTATTTCTAATTGAACATGGATAGAGTTAGCTAAAAACAATATGGTAACTGTCGATTGAACCGAGAAGACGTCCCTTTACATAGCAGAATGGAATAAAGAAATTCATATAGCAAGTCCGCAGAAAATTGGAATAAAGGCTCCTCGTCGTCGTTTTGAGAAAATTGCTGTAGTCTTAAAAATATGTATCCTGGTGTTGTAAGATATGTGGGTATTTGCTAGTTTTAGTAATGTTGTATATATATGTGTGCGGTAGTGGATGCGTTGGGTTGGTGATCTCTTTCTTGGGGACATTTTTAACGAAATAGTAATGGAGGATTTTCTGGATTTCCTTTGAATGAATTAATTTCTTGAAGGAGCGAGTTTAGGAAATTTGAAGTTTATATATTCAAGAGTTTAGTGTTTTAATATTTTTTGGGGAAAATAATTTGATCATGGGAAAGACATGTGTATTGAATTCTTATGGAAATAGTTGTGTATATGAATTGGTTTTGTGTCATGAAATGATCTGTTCATTATATGGATGCATTCATGAATTTTGTTCACAAACTAGTTTCCAATTGCTTAAATAGATTTTCTTAGCCTACTGCGGAGTAAGTTGATGAGTAGCGATATGGTGACATGGTGAGATGGGATTCTTAGATTGAGATGGTCAAATCCGACCATTGGATCGACGATCGAATTTTTGCAACATGTTCTACACATCAAAACGGGGACGGAGTAAGGGGCACGTGCAAAGGCGGCCGTGCCCGCCAGCTCGCAGAAAATCAAGGGACCATTACTAATTTTTTGTTCATGAAATTATTGATTTAACCTTCCAGCAATAAAAGTTGGTCAATAACCCAACTTAATTATAGCACTGAATAAGTAACTGCCCTAAACATATGCCACCATTTTCCCATATCACAACACACGGTTAAGTCAAATAAAATTAGAAAGAAGTCTAATTATGTCAAGAATTAAGAAAAACAACAATTATATAATAAAATTAGAAAGAAGTCTAACTATGTTGAGGAATAAAAACAACAATTATATATTCATAAATACTTTTATAGTATTGTATTTAATATTCTACTATTTTGACTAGGAAACTTAACGTGTATAATTATGCATTCCAACTTATTCAACTTGTAGAAAAAAACTATTTTGTGTGTATATATTTTGAAAGTAAATCCCATTTAAAGATCAAATTAGAAATATCTCTCAACCAAGAGGAACCCATCAGTTTTGCTCGTACAGGTTATTAATTATATGTCGATAGTTAGATTCGAAGTTTAAAATAAACTAAATCGTTAATTAATTTTCTTAAGACAAAAAGATTAGTTCAATAACTAGGCTTAATTAATTCATGTCCAATCGTTTTGCTATTTGGTAGGTGCTTGTATGACATATAAATCTTATTGTAATAGCATTTGACTATGGAAGTTAAGAGTAATTCATTGTTTTGAAAATATTCCTTTTTAATCCCGTCCTCATCGATCTTAAATCCTGGCTCCGTCCCTGCATCGAAATATGTATGTGTATAAAAAATTAGTTGATTTGGAGGCTTGTAAGTCATGCATCAAGAGTATGCAATGTATGCAACTTTTACGATGCTCTAACAGCCATCCATTTGCGACCATGATATCCAAACCTTTAAGGTGTCTAAATCATCTAAATTTTTGTACACGTATGTTGATTGACATGTATGCAATATGTATGGAGCCGATTGTCATTTTGATTGATGGATGATTGCTGGATTTAGCCATCTCACCTTAAAAATCCCATCTCACCATCTCACCATCTCGCTACTGGTAAGTTGATTATCCCAAATATATGGTATCGATCATTATTCTTTCCTTGTGTGGAAATATGGAAAATTAAATTTAGGGGTTTGTGAGATATTTGGGAAAAAATTGTATATTGTCACTAAAAATATGAGTAAATGGTCTTTCAAGATGAATTCCATCCAGCTAAACTACCAAAAAACTTAGGGGTTGTAACAAATAACTACCAATTGTTTTTGAAAATTACAGAAAACTACCAAATGTATGTAAACTTGTAAATTAATAGACAATAAACTACATTAGTAAATGTTTAATAAACTACCAAACTTATTTACTAAATTTTCAATAAGCTACTAAACTAGTTTAAGAAAGTTTAAGGATGTCCATGCACTTTGATAGTTTTCTATAATTTTCAAAGAATTTGGTAGTTAATTGTCACAACCCATAAGTTTTTGATAGTTTTTGGGAATTAAGCCTTATAAAAATGACTGTGTTTCTTATATTTCAGTTTAAAATTTCTTTCGGGACGGAATCCTCTGAATGAATGTTCTATTTTTTGCGCTTCGGGTTTAGATTCATTTCACATAAGGTTTTCTTTAATTTTGTGATTCTAAATTGTGTCTGGTCATACTTGTGATGGCAGCAACACGAAGGACTGATGCAGCAGGGTGGCTCAGAAGGACAGTTGGCGTAGTTTTTGGAAGAGATTTACCTGAGCAACCTTCTGAGGAAGAATTTAGGCTCGGGCTAAGAAACGGGATTATTCTCTGCAATGCATTCAACAAAGTTTACCCTGGTACAATTCCAAAGGTTATTCACTAGCTTTACTTCTTATTCTCTCTCCTCTTTTTTCCCCCTCTTCTTCTATTAGCCTTTGATATTTCTTTGTGATTCATTAGGTAGTAGAGGCTCCTGCAGATGCTTCTCTTGTCCCTGATGGAGCAGCATTGTCGGCATTTCAGTACTTTGAGAACGTAAGGAACTTCCTTGTTGCTTTGGAAGAAAAGGGTCTTCCCACGTTCGAGGCTTCGGATCTCGAGAAGGTGAGAGTTGCTAAGACTTCAGATAAGCAATTTTTTTCCACTTATTCCTTTTAATTCCTTAACAAATATTGTTTATGGTTTTTAAGTTGAAATATCAGGGCCATGACTTGCCTCTAAAATGGCCATATTTCTTTTTTTAAAAAAATATTTTCTTAGATTTCCATGAAATAATTTTTGTTGTTGGTGGTGTGGTTTAATTGTGTGAGATATCCATGGATCATTTGTTTCCTAAATTGCTGATGCTTTGGTATACTTTCAATATACGAAATATAGATAATAAACATACTGATACAAGTTGGGTTTGAAAGTTAGGTTTCATGGAATCGATAACCTAACAGTTGATTTTTTTCATTACTGCTCAAATGGTTTCCAACTATTTTTTTTAATTGGTACTTCAATGAATGGTTTCCAACTATTTTGTTGCCGTCTTGAACTACAGGGAGGCAAAGGCTCTAGAGTAGTGGATTCAGTTCTTGCTCTTAAATCCAATAGTGAATGTAAACAAATGGGCAAAAATGGTTCGACGAAATATGGTGGGGTTTCGAAACCTGCAAGCTCGGGGAAATATTTCTATAGGAGAAATACAGAAGCTTTCATGAATTCCTTGGTTAGAAGTCAATCATTGAATGATAAATTCCATGATGGCTTTTCTTTGGATAATAGCTTAAGTGAGGACTTTGAACCCAATGAAATGGTCGGTAAGCTTAATTTGCATGCTTCTTAAGAGACGTTATTCCTTTATGTCTGTAACTAAAAAAATATGTTATACATGTCTCACAGAAATCTTCAGATTCTCTGAATATGCTTGTCCGCTCAGTTCTCTCAGACAAGAAGCCTGAAGAAATTCCATTTGTGAGGCTATTTCTTTTGCTGTATGAGTTAATTAACTAAATAATAATTTCAGTGGATACAAAGGAAATCACATTTGTATGTTTGCAGCTTGTAGAGTCAATGCTAAGTAAAGTTATGCAAGAATTTGAGCGTCGAGTTGCAAATCAAAACGAGATGGTAAGCTATCTTTTATCAATCATAAATAAAGTAAAGAATTTCCACAGCTTGTTATTGCTTTATTAAGGGGATAGAAGATGTTATTTGGATATCGGATGCATTTTTCTTATTAGTCTTTACGCGATACAATTTATGGTGTACTTATTTGCATACTTTAATTTTGTCTTCTCCTACGGTCTCCTATTAGTTACTAGAGAAGGCGGTATGAGCATATTTTAGCTCTAGTTGTTTGCTAATTTAGTTAAACACTTTGTTTCCTCCTGAAAAGTATAGACATGGTGATGAAGGTCGTTTTCTCCTTCAGATGTTGTCCTCCATTGATTTTGCTGCCAGCGGGCTGAACGGTTGAGATTCGGTGTGAGGATTGAGTGTGTGGATCTCAATGAGTTGTTGTTGACATCGAGCTACCTGCAAGGGAAGTCCCGGGGTGGGAAACCACCGTAGGACCTTCCGAAGATCAAGTAAGTACCGAGGAGTAATTGGACAGAGTAGCGGTGTCTTGGAAATGAATTCAACGTATCTGAGTCGTCTGGAGGATGGTTTTATATAGGGGTCACATTGGAGCAAGCCAATACGAGATTCTCGCCGTTTGTTACGCCCCTGCGTCACGTTCGCGTTGATGGCGGGATACGCCCATTAATGGCGAGATACGTTAGCGTGGGATGCGAGACGTGGAGCTGCGGATATCTCGTCGTGGCGAGATACACGAAGCCGTTACGGGGGCGCTTGGGCTCCGTGCTCTCGGCCGGACAGGTAAGCCGAGGAATCTCAGCTCGGTGAATAGCTCAGAGTCGAGCGATGAGGCCGAGGAACCTCGGTTGTAGGATGGCTCGGAGGCTAGTTGTTGGCTGGTTGCCGGGCGACTAGGGAATTGTCACGCCCCGCTTCCCAGAGTACGCAAGATTGGGCACGTGACATAGCCAACCATGCTACCTGTGGGTAGGAAATATCCATCCACAGTCACATTACGGTTGTAGAGATATCAAGAACAAATAGTAAACTAATCTAATACATGTCCAAATTCATAATAACAAGAATCAATAAACAATAAGTGTGGAAGCGAATGATCCAATACAATGAATAAACAGTACGTCCCATAATGCGGGCTCACATCTGGAAATGAAATGAAATAAATAAACTAAACCCTAAGGAACTCACAGTTCAGCCTGCTGGCTGAAGTACTCCTGCTCGGTCGTCGACAGTGGTACGGAATCTGGGCCATGCAAAATCCAGACGTCAGCGCGTCATGACATCAAGTATATAGTATAAACATGGCAATAAGCAGTGCAGGTATGAACATGAATAAGCAGTACAATAACAGAGCAGGGTAAAGTGCACGGATGACTAAACTGTCCTATCAGGTTTCTACTCTATAGTCCTTGAAATCAATTGATGAATCGTCGATGTAACTCAATAGTATCCCGTGCGTGCCCGGGACCACGGTCAAGGTCCTCGGGGCTGAATCCGAGACGTGCCGCTAAGCAGTAATAGGTAGCAAGATGGACGAGTGATGTCAGCATCACCACTCCGGGGCTGGCCAAGCCCGTAAGACTGATCAGAACAAGTATCGATCTGTTGAGTTACAAGTCGGTTTCACCTTTGATTTCCCCATACCCACAAGCTATGTATGTCAGGTCAGGTATTCAGTAGTCAAGTACTAATGCCAACAGAAAATCCGGTAAAAGTAGGTCCGTCTGGATAGACAGCAGGGATGGTCAGGTTTGTCGGCATTAGGCATGCGATCATGAAACAAGTCATGTCATGGTACAACAGGATGAGTCGGTATGTATGTATATGTCATGTGTAGCAGGGTCAGGCCAATATGTAGTGCAATCGAGTATGTGCTCACAACAGGTATACAATCAAATAATGAACAGCAGCAGGAAACAGTAAATAACAATATTATTCCTTGTAAACACAGTGATGTTTTGTATTCTCTTATTAACAGGTTCAAGCACCCTTGGGTGCAGCAATCACAGGGTAAAACAATATTAATAACACGAAGCAATGAAACCATTAAAACTACAGCATAATAATAGTTACAAGGATGATCTAGGAATTTAAGCAAGGACGTTCTAATTGGGTTAATTAGTTAAAGTGTGGATTGATAGCAGACCGGTTAATTACAAGCAACTACTATATTGATTTAACGTTACGGATAATTGTGACTATCAATTCAAAGTTATAAAAGGATATCGATGTTACTAATAGCTGTGTGGTTATAATATGATGATTAAGTTTGTAGCAATACTTGATCTTGTGTACTAGCATGTTAAAGCAAGTATTCGGATACTTGTCTCGACGGTTTCGCAAACCGGAAAGCACGGATGCAAAGTCGGCAGAAAACACGAGACGGGTGCACGGGACACGGATCGAGTCCCAACAGAGAACAACGGGATCACACGGACCAGGGTATTTCGCTGGAGCGTCGGGTTCACAAGACGGCACGGTCGGGTTCCGGCAAAAGTCACGGCAACGAAGTTAGCAACACGATAAACGTAAAAGGATCAGCGGGGGGGGGGGGGGGGGAAAGTGCACAAAAGGAAGGATAAGGATGCTTACAGGGAGACACCCCGGGGCAACCACGGCGGGTTCGACGGCGCTGGAACGCCGGCGAGGCAGCGACGGCGGCTGCGAAGGCTTGAACAGCCTCGGGTTCGCTGGAGAGGGGGTGCGACGAGTTGAGGAGGGTGGTGGTCGGCCCTGGTGATCGAGGGGGAAAGGAGGTGGTCGGAGGTGGCGCGGGTGACGTCGACGAGGGTCGACGGCGCGTTCTCCGGCGACCCGGGGATTGGTGCAGGGTCGGCTCGGTCTGGTGGTGGTCCGGCGAGGGGAGGAGGGAAGCGACGACGAGGTCGGGACGAGGAGGGTGAGAGGGAGTCGCGGGCGTCGTCGGCGACGGGAGGCGGCGTCGACGGCGGGATCCGCGGCCGAGTGATGGCGTCGGGGGTTGGGTGCAGGCGCGGAAGATGAACGGAGGAAGGAGGAAGAGGGTGCGGCTGGGCTCGTGGTGGCGAGGGCGGCGACGGCGAGGTCGCGGGGAGGTCGACGGCGATGTCCGGAGGTGGCTAGGGTTTGGGTTCGGGGTTCGCGTGATCGAGAGGGAGAGGGGAGGTGGCTGCATGGAGGAGTTATATAGGAGGAGAGAGAAAGAGATTGGTTAGAGAGAGGGAGAGAGAGATTATTGGATGAGAGAGAGAGATAGGGAGAGAGGAGGCGGGGCCCACGAGAGACTTAAGTCTCTCGTGATTGGCTGCCTGGAGATTTTAAAAAAGATTTGAGAGGGTTTTGAAAGATTTAACAGTTAAGGAAATATATAATCGTATATATATAGTTTAATGATAATAAATTAAATGGGCCTTTTTGGCGCTAAATGAAACATTTCCAAATCGCGTCCGGGTTGCGCCCAAATGTTCCAAATTCAAATTATAGGATTTTAAGCGGGTTCCAAATTTTGAAAAGAGGTGTTTAATGATTAAAATGCATGCCCCCAAGTCGGACACTTGCACGCGCGCGTAGTCGTCCAAACTTGCCCGTTTAGCCGAACGGGACGAAATCTCGACACGCGGACGCTACCACACGACTAGTGACGACGAGTAGGCCAACATGGATATTTTAAATTTCATTTTAGGAGTTAAAATTTGTTATGTGCCAAAATGACTTAACCGGTTAAAATTTAGCAATAAACACCAGAAAATCAGAATAATTGGAAATGAGCAATATATGACACTCAACTAGAAATATGAATAGTATTATTGGGCTCGGGTGTTACATCATACCCAACTACAAAAAGAATTTCGTCCTCGAAATTCCAATAATACAAGATAGCTAACTACTGGAAAAGGTGAGGAAATTTCTGCCGGATCTCGTCTTCTCGCTCCCAAGTGGATTCTCCATGCGATCGATTACCCCAAGAAACTAGCACAAGAGGGATAACCTTGCTCTTAAGAACCTTTTCTCTTCGATCCTTGTTTTCAACTGGTCGCTCCTCAAAAGTTAGGTCCTTCCGCACAGTCAACTCCGAATGATCCAATACATGAGTCTCATCACGAACATACCTCCGTAGTCGAGACACATGGAACACATCGTGCACTCCTGCCAATGACTGTAGTAACGCCAGACGGTACGCTACCTCTCCAACACGCTCCAATATCTCGAAGGGTCCAACGAATCGAGGACTAAGCTTTCCCCGACTTCCAAAGCGAATCACCCCTCTAGTCGGTGATATCTTCAGGAATACCAAATCACCCACGGCGAACTCTAGAGGTCTTCTTGACGTGTCGGCCCAACTTTTCTGTCTGTCTTGAGCTGCCTTCATATGCTTCCTGATTGTATTCACCTTCTCGACTGTCTGTACCACCAAATCTGGTCCTAGTAACCTTCGTTCACCAACATCATCCCAACAAACAGGTGAACGGCACTTACGACCATACAGTGCTTCAAACGGAGCCAACTGAATTGTCGCTTGGAAGCTATTGTTGTACGAAAACTCCACCAGGTGTAGGTGATCCTCCCATGAACCTTTGAAGTCTAACATGCAAGCCCTCAACATATCTTCAAGGGTCTGGATCGTTCTCTCCGATTGTCCATCAGTTTGAGGATGATAAGCTGTGCTAAACTTCAATCGAGTCCCCAAACTTTCTTGTAAACTCTTCCAAAAGTGCGATAAGAACCGAGTGTCCCGGTCGGACACGATGCTTACCGGTACTCCATGCAATCTGACAATCTCTTGCATGTACCGCTCTGCCAAAGTCTCTGTCGATTGACCAACCCGAAACAGAATAAAGTGAGCTGCCTTGGTCAACCGATCGACAATCACCCATACTGCATTGTTGCCCTTTGGACTCCGCGGTAAAGCCGTCACGAAATCCATGGTTATATGTTCCCACTTCCACTGAGGAATCGGAAGTGGTTGCAACAAACCAGCAACCCTTTGGTGTTCAGCCTTGACTTGCTGACACACCAAGCACTTAGCCACGAAGCGAGCAATTTCCCGTTTCATACCTTCCCACCAGAAATGCTGTCGAATATCTCGGTACATCTTTGTCCCTCCTGGATGTACAGAGTAAGCCGAACTGTGTGCCTCCCTCATAAGCTCTTCACGCACATCTCTTTTTGGCGCACACACACGGCTACCATATCTCAACGAACCGTCTTCATGGATCAGTAAATCGGTTCGTAGTCCGGCTCCAACCTGCTCCCGAAACCTTTGCAGTCTAGGATCCTGCGATTGTGCCGCTTTAATCTTCTCAACTAAGGACGACTGTACTTGCAACTGCATCAACTGTCCTGTAGCATGTGGTAGCACAACCTCCAAGTCAAATCTCCGAAAATCCGCAATGATCTCTCTCTGTGCAGTCAATATCTGAATTGCTGGTAACCGACTCAGCGCATCCGGCACGACGTTGACTTTTCCCGGATGGTACTTAAGATCAAGGTCATAGTCGGCCATCAGCTCCAACCATCTGCGTTGCCTCATGTTCAACTCCTTCTGAGTGAACACATACTTTAAACTCTTGTGATCTGTGAAGACTTCGACTCTCTCGCCCAAAAGGTAGTATCTCCAAATCTTCAGGGCGAAGATCACGGCTGCAAGCTCCAAGTCATGAGTCGGATAGTTCTTCTCATGAGTCTTCAGTTGTCTCGATGCGTAAGCGACGACTTTCCCATTCTGCATTAAAACACATCCCAATCCTTTTCCAGATGCATCGTTGTGAATCACCAGTCTTCCTGAATCATCCGGTACGGTTAGGATAGGGGCGGTTATCAACTTCTGCTTCAACGTCTCGAAGGCCAATGCACATCCATCCGTCCAAACAAACGGTGCCTCCTTACGCGTAAGCTTGGTTAACGGCTCAGCTAAACGAGCGAAGTTCTCCACAAATCTTCTGTAGTAACCGGCGAGTCCAAGAAAACTTCTTATCTCCGCAACATTCTTTGGAATAGGCCAATCTCGAACTGCTGCAATCTTTTCGGGATCGACGGCGATTCCATCGCCCGACACGACATGCCCCAGAAACTTCACTTCTTCCAGCCAGAATTCACACTTACTCATCTTCGCAAATAACTTCTCTTGTCTCAGCGTCTGCAGTGCGATCCTTAAGTGCTCAGCATGCTCCTCCGGACTCTTCGAGTACACCAGAATATCGTCAATGAATACCACAATAAACTGGTCCAAGAACGGTGAAAAGATCCTGTTCATCAAATCCATAAATATTACTGGCGCATTAGTCACTCCGAAGGGCATCACTAGATACTCGAAGTGTCCATATCGAGTTCGAAACGCCGTCTTGCAAATGTCTTCTGCTTTCACTCGGACCTGATGATATCCTGATCGCAAGTCCAGTTTCGAGAATACCCTCGCGCCACTAAGCTGCTCAAAAAGTTCTCCAATGCGAGGGATCGGGTACTTGTTCTTAATAGTCACCCGGTTCAATTCTCGATAATCAATGCACATCCTTCTCGTGCCATCCTTCTTCTTTACTAAAAGAACTGGAGCTTCCCAAGGTGAGTTGCTGCTTCGAATCCATCCCTTCTCGAGTAATTCACCCACTTGTTTCTTAACTTCTTCCAATTCCACCGGTGCCATCGGATAATAAGATTTTGATACTGGCGCTGCACCAGGAATAAGGTCAATCGCAAACTCCACATTTCGCTTCGGCGGTAAGCCCGAAATATCTTCAAACACATCCATAAAGTCGCGGACAACTGCCGGCTCTTCATTACTATCCACTACCATAGCCGCAAGAACATTGTTCGTCGGCCTAGCCCTAAACTCGACTGGCCCGATGGAACTGCTTCCTCCAATGAAAGTAAACTCAGGGTGTCCGGGAATCTGGAAAATTACTTTCCTTGCCCTACAATCAATGTGGGCGTGGAAAGTGCCAAGAAAATCCATTCCCAAGACTACTTCATAACTGCCCGTATCTATCACCAAAAAAATTTGCAAAAGCTCCCGTCCGCAAACAACAACTGTACAATCTTTACATTCCTTACTAGCTATGATTTTCCCATCCCCAGTGTGTATGTCCCAAAACTAGACAGGGTCGTGCAGGTAATCGAGTGTGTAGTTATAAATTCGGATGATATAAAACAGTGGGATGCTCCGAAATTAAATAATGCCAATGCGGGAAAACCACGAACGAGTAAATTACCTGAAACCACTTCTCCTGATGCCTTAGCTTCCTCAGCTGTCAGCGTGAAAGCTCGAGCCTGGTTTGGTCCTTGAGTCAACTGTCTCTGCCCTTGGAACGGTCCCTGCGGAGGCTTCTGAATATCATCTCTCGTACGAAGCTTCGACGGACAAGCACCCACTGCGTGATCGGCTGCTCCACAAACCAGACAAAGTCCCAGTCTCCTTCGACACTCCTTCTGCACGTGCCCAGGTAATCGGCAGTAATCACAAGTCAAGCTCTTCCTTCGATCAACGATCACAGGCTTCTTCATTGGCGCTACACCTCGACGGTCCACTGGAATACCTCTGCGCCCATGATCTCGGTTAAGTACAAATGCAGGCTTCCTGGCCGCAACTGCTGTCTGGTGAAGGTTCCCTTTCGATCCTGATAAACTCTGTTGCTCTCTGGCTGCCGTAAGAACCTGTGAGAAAGTGGTCAAACCCAGGGAGACAATCTGCCTCTGGATTTCCACATCCAAACTGCGCAAGAACCTTCGCGCCCTGTCTGCCTCCTTGGCGACTAGGGGTCCAACGAAACGGCTGAGTCTCGTCCATTCCGCTGCATGTACATCCACAGCTGCTCCATTTTGTCTCAGCCCGATAAATTTCTCCTCCATTTCCTCCCGTGCAGTCCGCGGGAAGAACTTTTCCAAGAAACTTTTAGAGAAATCCGTCCAACTGATTGGCTTGGACAAGCGGGTCTCCTCCACAAGCCACCACTCTCGGGCGTAATCCACCAGCTGAATGCGCACCACATCTACTCTCTTGTCTTCTGGGATCTGTGCCGCAATCAGTAAATTCTCCGTGTCTACTAGCCACTGCTCGGCTGGTAACGGCTCCTCCAGACCAGTGAAGGTAGTAGGACCCAACCGTCTGAAATCTGCCACGGTCCCTACTCGGTCGACTGGCTTCGCTACAGCGGTGTTTACAGACTGCTGAATAGCCCGCAAACCCTCCTGAAATGAATCTGCTTGCTGCTGGATCAGCTCAGTTTGCCTCTTCTGATTTTCCAACATCCCACGTATCACTCCTAACATGGCGGCTTCATCCACACGCCTCTGATACGTCTTGAAATTCTTATCTGCCATGGTCCTGAAATCAAAACAACGACATTAGCATGATGATAGATTCAATATATAAACCAAAGCTAGAACTCCAAGATACTTAAATAGAGTGCTGCATTGTAGCTATGCCGCGGTATCATAGCCGCAATTACTTAACTCCACCCAAGTCGCCTAAGTCCTAGAGATAACAAGAAGTTAGGTTTTCGAGTTGATAATGCAAAGTAAGTTTGCATGTCGACATGATCCGGAAGAATGATTCAAGAGCGGTAAAATGGTCAAGGCGGCAGGACATGTTTCCTAATCACGGGTATTCTGATTCGCGTATAGGGTGCAATACCCAACTACAAAGAATCGACCCAATTAACCTATGTCTCTGATACCAAAAGAACCATGTCACGCCCCGCTTCCCAGAGTACGCAAGATTGGGCACGTGACATAGCCAACCATGCTACCTGTGGGTAGGAAATATCCATCCACAGTCACATTACGGTTGTAGAGATATCAAGAACAAATAGTAAACTAATCTAATACCTGTCCAAATCCATAATAACAAGAATCAATAAACATTAAGTGCGGAAGCGAATGATCCAATACAATGAATAAACAGTACGTCCCATAATGCGGGCTCACATCTGGAAATGAAATGAAATAAATAAACTAAATCCTAAGGAACTCACAGTTCAGCCTGCTGGCTGAAGTACTCCTGCTCGGTCGTCGACAGTGGTACGGAATCTGGGCCATGCAAAATCCAGACGTCAGCGCGTCATGACATCAAGTATATAGTATAAACATGGCAATAAGCAGTGCAGGTATGAACATGAATAAGCAGTACAATAACAGAGCAGGGTAAAGTGCACGGGTGACTAAACTGTCCTATCAGGTTTCTACTCTATAGTCCTTGAAATCAATTGATGAATCGTCGATGTAACTCAATAGTATCCCGTGCGTGCCCGGGACCACGGTCAAGGTCCTCGGGGCTGAATCCGAGACGTGCCGCTAAGCAGTAATAGGTAGCAAGATGGACGAGTGATGTCAGCATCACCACTCCGGGGCTGGCCAAGCCCGTAAGACTGATCAGAACAAGTATCGATCTGTTGAGTTACAAGTCGGTTTCACCTTTGATTTCCCCATATCCCCAAGCTATGTATGTCAGGTCAGGTATTTAGTAGTCAAGGACTAATGCCAACAGAAAATCCGGTAAAAGTAGGTCCGTCTGGATAGACAGCAGGGATGGTCAGGTTTGTCGGCATTAGGCATGAGATCATGAAACAAGTCATGTCATGGTACAACAGGATGAGTCAGTATGTATGTATATGTCATGTGTAGCAGGGTCAGGCCAATATGTAGTGCAATCGAGTATGTGCTCACAACAGGTATACAATCAAATAATGAACAGCAGCAGGAAACAGTAAATAACAATATTATTCCTTGTAAACACAGTGATGTTTTGTATTCTCTTATTAACAGGTTCAAGCACCCTTGGGTGCAGCAATCACAGGGTAAAACAATATTAATAACACGAAGCAATGAAACCATTAAAACTACAGCATAATAATAGTTACAAGGATGATCTAGGAATTTAAGCAAGGACGTTCTAATTGGGTTAATTAGTTAAAGTGTGGATTGATAGCAGACCGGTTAATTACAAGCAACTACTATATTGATTTAACGTTACGGATAATTGTGACTATCAATTCAAAGTTATAAAAGGATATCGATGTTACTAATAGCTGTGTGGTTATAATATGATGATTAAGTTTGTAGCAATACTTGATCTTGTGTACTAGCATGTTAAAGCAAGTATTCGGATACTTGCCTCGACGGTTTCGCAAACCGGAAAGCACGGATGCAAAGTCGGCAGAAAACACGAGACGGGTGCACGGGACACGGATCGAGTCCCAACAGAGAACAACGGGATCACACGGACCAGGGTATTTCGCTGGAGCGTCGGGTTCACAAGACGGCACGGTCGGGTTCCGGCAAAAGTCACGGCAACGAAGTTAGCAACACGATAAACGTAAAAGGATCAGCGGGGGGGGGGGAAAGTGCACAAAAGGAAGGATAAGGATGCTTACAGGGAGACACCCCGGGGCAACCACGGCGGTTCGACGGCGCTGGAACGCCGGCGAGGCAGCGACGGCGGCTGCGAAGGCTTGAACAGCCTCGGGTTCACTGGAGAGGGGGTGCGACGAGTCGAGGATGGTGGTGGTCGGTCCTGGTGATCGAGGGGGAAAGGAGGTGGTCGGAGGTGGCGTGGGTGACGTCGACGAGGGTCGACGGCGCGTTCTCCGGCGACCCGGGGATTGGTGCAGGGTCGGCTCGGTCTGGTGGTGGTCCGGCGAGGGGAGGAGGGAAGCGACGACGAGGTCGGGACGAGGAGGGTGAGAGGGAGTCGCGGGCGTCGTCGGCGACGGGAGGCGGCGTCGACGGCGGGATCCGCGGCCGAGTGATGGCGTCGGGGGTTGGGTGCAGGCGCGGAAGATGAACGGAGGAAGGAGGAAGAGGGTGCGGCTGGGCTCGTGGTGGCGAGGGCGGCGACGGCGAGGTCGCGGGGAGGTCGACGGCGATGTCCGGAGGTGGCTAGGGTTTGGGTTCGGGGTTCGCGTGATCGAGAGGGAGAGGGGAGGCGGCTGCATGGAGGAGTTATATAGGAGGAGAGAGAAAGAGATTGGTTAGAGAGAGGGAGAGAGATTATTGGATGAGAGAGAGAGAGAGAGATAGGGAGAGAGGAGGCGGCGCCCACGAGAGACTTAAGTCTCTCGTGATTGGCTGCCAGGAGATTTTAAAAAAGATTTGAGAGGGTTTTGAAAGATTTAACAGTTAAGGAAATATATAATCGTATATATATAGTTTAATGATAATAAATTAAATGGGTCTTTTTGGCGCTAAATGAAATATTTTCAAATCGCGCCCGGGTTGCGCCCAAATGTTCCAAATTCAAATTATAGGATTTTAAGCGGGTTCCAAATTTTGAAAAGAGGTGTTTAATGATTAAAATGCATGCCCCCAAGTCGGACACTTGCACGCGCGCGTAGTCGTCCAAACTTGCCCGTTTAGCCGAACGGGACGAAATCTCGACACGCGGACGCTACCACGCGACTAGTGACGACGAGTAGGCCAACATGGATATTTTAAATTTCATTTTAGGAGTTAAAATTTGTTATGTGCCAAAATGACTTAACCGGTTAAAATTTAGCAATAAACACCAGAAAATCAGAATAATTGAAAATGAGCAATATATGACACTCAACTAGAAATATGAATAGTATTATTGGGCTCGGGTGTTACAGGAATGTACTCATGGGAGCCCCCCGAAGGTCTTGGAGATGAGGTGCCGAGGAATGCCCCAATGCATCGTATTTACTCTATCTTCGTAGCCTCAAGGAATCTGGCGGGCTTACGTGGACGACACGTCACCTGCTACGTGTCGTAATCTGGGGAATTCCCACTTACGATCATCATCATTAGTCCCCCACTCTCGTTCTAACCTATTCATGGGTCGGGTCAAGAGTGGTTTGCTAGGTCTTCAATGTTCAGCTTGGAGCCGAGGATTCTTTGTAGGGGCTATTTGGAAACGACGTGGTGCTTGGCGGCTATACCTCTTCGATTCCTGGGTCCACGTGACGGTTCATGAAGCTCCTTAATTTCTACGCATATCCTCGATGACGTCAGCGGATCGGCGAAACGGTGGCACCATAAATTAGACGTCGCTTCGCTTGCTCAGACCGTTGATCTTTGAGCCACGTGGCTATAATGGAGTGGTGGACCGCGAGGCATCGTATCTGTTGGTTGGATCCACACGAGGGACGAAGCGTCCAATGATTGGTTGCCACGTGGAGTCCTTGTGGCCGTCGGGTGCGACGCTTCGTTGTGGCGGGAATGGATTTGGGTCGTTGGATGGTTTATGCCGAGTGTATAAATATGGGAGGCTATTCCTTGGCAGTCATTTTGCTTTAGTTGTTCCTGAAATCTGAAGATTGCCCGTCACACCATCGCTTCAGTCAGACTCTCAACCAAAAACCCTTCTTCGACCAATCTTTTCTTGAATCAGATTAGATGTATTCTTCCGAATTTTCAATTGAAGTAGTTGGGGTTGAGTCGGACGATGAGGCTTCAGCTTCTGAAGCCGAGTCCAGTGGGTCTTCTTCTTCCTCCTCGGCTTCCGATAACCAAGAAAGTTCCTCTTCCTTTTCCTTTTTGTCTTCTTCCTCTGCGTCGGGCTCGCCCCCAAGGGGTGGCGACGCCCTTGTGCTTCGTCGTCGGGCGGTGAAGAAGACCCCAAGGTGCATATCAGAAATACTCGCGATGGGCCCTCAATGTTGAATCGTCCGGACGAGCTTTCCGATATCCGGGCTCGCTTCCACATCCCTTGGCTATTCACTTCGTCTGGCCAAGAAAGGAGAGCGGACAGATCAGGTCTAGGGCAATGAAATTGTTCTGTACTCGGAAGCGTTCCGAGCAGGGATGCGTCTTCCCATCTCATCCGAGATTTATGACGTACTTCATTGCTTCCATCTTTCCCCGGGTCAGCTAGTGCCGAACTCGTGGGGAATCCTCCTCGGGTTTCTGGTCCGGTTGAAGATTGATCGGATCTCCTTCGACTTGAGTCTTCTTCTTTTCTTTCTTTGTTACAAAAATCACTATCGGTACCGGCAAGGATGAACCGAGCTGGATGGGACGGCCGGATCAGGGTAGTGGTCGTTCCTTCTTCCATCCATAAGTGGAATGGGAAGTTTGTTTTCGTCGGTCCTCCGGAAGGGGAGGATTGGCTGTTGCCCACCAAATGACACATGCTGGATTGCCCACGGTCAGGCAGTCTAACACTCTATAGGCCGCGTAGTGTCGCAATGGGAGCCGATCCAGCGGGTGGATGTCCTTTTCGAGCAGGCTTTAAGCTGGGCGGGATTCAGCCCTGCACGCTTCGGGGGTAAGTTAGGGTTTTGCCGATTAATTTAGGCTTGACATGATATTGTCGTTCCTGTTGCTGACATTTTTCTTCCATTTTCTTCTATAGAGCCAATGGATCGTTCGAAGATCATGGCTGCCATGGTTGCCAAGACGCAGGGGAGGAAGGGTGGCGGCGTTAGCTCGTCCAGACCTGCACTGAGCGCGGTGCCCCGACAAGCCCCTTTCGCCAAGGTCCTCGTAGCCCCTCCCATCTCGGAGGAACACCGTAGTGGAGGGCAGAAAGCATGCCCGGGATCCGACGCCCCAGGCCAGAACAGAAGTGTCGTCCTCTGCCAAGTCTCCGCTTAAGAGGCAGAAGAGAGTGGTTTCCCGGTCACCCTCGACTGGGATACAGGTGCAGGAGGGAGACTTCTGTATCGAGGTGTTTTCGGGGCTCTCTGTGGCCGACAACTTACTGGAAGACATGAAGAAGGCGGCGGGGGTCAAGATTCCCTTAGGTACCATAAAGGCTCAAGTGGCGGTAATAGCTCAGGAGGCCGTTCAGCTTGGTAATTTTCTAAAAATTCTCAAGTGTTTTTCCCTCTGTTTATCTCCTAAAACTGGTTTGTGTTTTTCCGCAGGTCCTCCGGCATTGTGCCCTTCTTGTGCTATGGAGGCTGAGGAGGTGGCCTCGGCGATAAAAAAAGGCCGGAGAGTCTTTCTCGCATGAGGAAGAGCTCCTTGCCAATCTGAAGAGGCGGAGGATAAGACGGCCTCCCTAGACTTGAGGTTGGTCGTAGAGGGCCTGACGGTCACAGAGCTGAAGGAGTCTCCTCGGCTTCTGACTGAATCCAATTGGCCTATTCAGGCCAAGATGGAGGAGATCAACGGGCTCTATAACGCCATGAAGAGATAGAGGGACTCGTTCAAGAGGGATGCCCGGACGGCCCACATGACGGCAAAGCATGCCGAGGGCAGGGCTGAAAAAACCATGGAGGAGTACAAGGCTTCCGACCAATTCTAGGTCGACTTTGCCGACTCTACGGCCGTCGGATGGCACAATACCCTCGACGCCGTCAAGGAAGCTATGCCTGGGTTCGACAACCAGGAGTTTCGTGCAAAGTATCCCCTTGCCGAGGAAGTGCCCCAGGGTGGCAGTGTCGAGTTTGCGGGAGGAGGAGAGGCCCCAGGCGGAAGTGCAGAGCTTGCGGTCGTAATCGAGGCTCCCGGTGGAGGCGTCGAACAGGGGTACGGCGGGGAGGACAGGGGGACGGTGGGGAGGTCCCGGCCGTGAAAGCGGTTTGAAGCCGCTGCCGGCCTCGTTCTCTATTTCCCCCCTTTTTTAGCCTCTGGGCATTTTGTAAAGCTGAGAAACTTACAATACCTTGTATATAATTTGAAATATCAATAAAGTATTTTTATCTTGTTTTTGATATGCCCGGCTGAAATGCTTCTGTTCTTGTTTATTTGAAATTGTGGGTAGATTGGTGTCCTTCCTCCTCTCGGAGTCGAGGTGACGTGGGACAAGCGAACACCAAATATGAACACAAGTATAAATAGATCGGTATCCCTTCTTCTCCTGGAGTCGAGGTGACGTGGGACAAGCGAACACCAAGTATTAATTCCAAGCACAAATAGATCGGTGTCCCTCCTCCCCCCGGAGTCGAGGTGACGTGGGACAAGCGGACACCAAATATGAACTCATATCAAGGTGTGGCTAGGGTTCGGGTCCACAGCGTAGTAAGCTACTCGGCCGCCTCGTGGTGAGGGCTTTGGATCCACAGCGTAGCCAGGCAGAAAGCTGCCCGTTGCGGATGGGCCGAGCAGGAAGCTACTCTGCCGCTTCGTGGTGAGGGCTTTGCGTTGAAACTAAAATAAATTTAGTAGACATAGAAAGAGTAATCTTATTATTCGAAAGAGAATAAGTTTACCTGTACAATTTAAACCTTTCAGCATTATATGGCCGTGGAAAATCACGACCCCAGGAATCCTGGAGGCGGTAGGCTCCGCCGGGCAGTGCCTCAGTCACGAGGAAGGGACCGTCCCACTTCGGGGAGAACTTGTGCAGCTTCCCTTGGTCTTCGAACTCGTTTCGGCGCAGGACTAAGTCTCCTGTCTTGAAAGCTCGATGTTTAACCCGGACGTAGTAATATTGGGCGGTCTGTAATTGATATGCGGCCATCCTTATTTGTGCCCGATCTCTCTTTTCCAATAAGATATCTAGGTTGCTTCGATGTGCCAACACATTGGCCTCGTCGTCGAAGTGTTCGACTCGATAGCTGGGAAGGCGATTTCCGCGGAGACTATTGTCTCGGTGCCGTAACAGAGGCTAAATAGGGTTTCCCCCGTGGGTGGTTTTCTCGATGTTTGCAACACCCATAACACCCGAGGCAGTTCCTCGACCCAGCTGCCTTGTCTTCTTCCAAGCGGTCTCTGAGGCCCCAGATGACACCTCGGTTTTGCTAGCTCGGCTTGCCCATTGCATTGGGGATGTGTGACCGTGGAGAACTTCACCAATATGCGATAGTCGCCGTAGAATTCTCTGACTGTCATTTTTGAAGTTGGTTCCGTGGTCGGTGACGATACACATCAGGATTCCAATTGGGAGATTATATTATTCTATGGAACTTCACCGTAGAGGTGGCATTCGGTTTCCTGATCGGCATGGCTTCTACCCACTTTGTAAAATAGTCTACGGCAACAAAGATGTATTTGTGTCCACCCGTGCCGGTAGGGAGTTGACCAACTATATCCATTCCCACCATGCGAATGGCCAAGGGGAACTTAGTGGCATTAACTCGATAGCGGATAGCCGAGGAATGCTGCCAAAGAGTGTCTTGCACATTCTGACCAGCTTTTCTGCGTCTTGGTGTATAGTCGGCCAGTAATACCCCTGCAACAGTGTCTTTTGAATTAGACTGTGGGCATCTTGATGCTCTCCTCCGACTCCTTCATGTATCTCTCAGAGAATGTAATCTGCTTCGTCGAGGTCGACGCATCGGAGTAGAGGTTGGGTGTACGACTTTTTGTACAGATTTCCTTTGCTCCATACGAAGTGGCGAGCTTTTATGCGGAGCCGGTATGCCTCAATCCGGACTTCGAAGAGTATTTCGTCCTTGAGGAACTCCATTATGGGTTTTCTCTAATCCGGGATACCCTCCTGAGTAGTGTAGACCCGGTTTACCATCTCTCTATCTTCGATACTGGGTCGTAGCAGGACTTCGAAAAAGATGTTTCTCTGGTGATTGGCCGAATAAGAAAAGACGAGTTTGCCTAGCGCGTCGGCCTCGGCGTTCATGCTCCTGGGAATCTGTTCTACTTGGACCTCGTCGAAATTTCTTCGAAGTCTTTTTACCTCCGATAGGTATTTCATCATCAGGGGCTCTCGGGCTTCGAAACGTCCGGTCACCTGACCGACGACCAACGTGGAATCGCTGTGGATCCTGATTGTCCTTAGCCCTACCCCGAAAGCGATTCGTAGCCCAGCCAACAAGGCTTAATATTCTGCGGCGTTGTTCGATGCCTTGAAGCGCTTCAGAGAGTGCTCCATCTCTGCTTCATTCGGACCACGGATGATCAACCCAGCCCCACTCTCTTTCTCTGTGGAGGAGCCTTCCACATAGAGTACCCAGTCCGGAATCGGGCCGAGTGTTTCCTCGACTGAGGGTCGTGGGACAGGGCCTCACGCCGACATTTCTTTATTGGGAATGGTGTATTCGACCAAGAAATCGGTTAGAACTTGTGCTTTGATAGCTTGTCTTGGTCGGTACCGGATGTCGAATTGGGACAACTCCCATTTCCATTAGGCCCGACGATTCGAGGGAACCGAGGATATTCCCCAAGGGTCATTCGGTGAGAACGATGATCGTGTGAGCCTGGAAATAGTGCCGGAGCTTCCTGCAGGTGACGACGAGTGTCAGAACTATTTTTTCTATAGCCGGGTATCTGGTCTCCGCGTCCTTGAAAACGTGGCTGATGTAGTAGACCGGTCTTTGTATCCCTTCGGATTCTCTGATGAGTACGGAGCCGACAGCCTGGTCGGAGACGGCTAGATACAGTAACAGCCCGTCCCCCTCAGCTGGTCTGGTGAGAAGCGGAGGGGTCGCCAGATGTGTCCAGAGCTGCTCGAAAGCGACTTGGCACTCTTTGGACCACTCGAACCCGGGGATCTTCCTTAAGCATTGAAGAAGGGCGGGCACTTTTCTCCGGATCTGGACATGAAGCGACTCAAAACGGCCATCCTGCCCGTGAGCCGCATGATATCAACATTGCTCTTAAGGGTTTCCATGTCAATGATGGCTCTAATCTTCTCCGGGTTTGCTTCGATTCCCCGGTGGGTGACCATGAATCCAAGGAATTTCCCGTCTGTGACGCCGAACACACACTTGGCTGGATTTAGTTTCATTTTGTATTTTCGCAGGACATCGAATGTCTCGCCGAGGTCCGTGGTGTGTTCGGCTGACATGGTGGATTTCACGAGAATGTCGTCGACTTAAACTTTCATATTTCTGCCAATCTGTGGTTTGAACAACTTATTGACCAGCCGCTGGTATGTTGTCCCCGAGTTTTTTAGGCCAAAGGGCATTACCCTGTAGCAGTAGATCTCTCGATCGGTGGTGAACGTGGTCAGTTCTTCATCGGCCGGATTCATCCGGATTTGATTATAACTGGAGAAGGCATCCATGAAACTTATCAGCTCGTGACCGGCCGAGCTGTCGACTAACTGATATATTCGAGAGTGGGTAGTTGTCTTTGGGGCATGCCTTGTTTAGATCGGTGAAATCAACGCATATGCGCCATTTCCCGTTTGCCTTCTTGACCATGACTATGTTTGCTAGCCAAGCCGAATAGTCCAGGTTTCTGATGAAGTCGATCGTGAGCTGTCGGTCTACCTCCGCCTCTATTGCTTTCTGTTTTACTGGCGCGAAACTCTTTTTCTTTTGTCGGACCGGCCGGGCTTTTGAGTCGACCCCAAGCTTGTAGGAGATCATCTTAGGGTTAATCCCGGGCATGTCCACGGGAGTCCAAGCGAACATGTCAGAGTTGCTCCGAAGGAACCGGATCAGGCTGTTCCGAGCATCCTCTGTTAAGAGAGCCAATCTGGACAGTTTGGCTGTCATCTCCTCCTTGAGAGGAACTTCTAACAAAACCTCCACCAGGGAGCCGCGAATCTTTTTTTTTGTCGTCGCGCGTATCCAGAGATTCCCGAGGATCGTACACATCTTCAAAATTATCAACCTCTTTCTCTTCGGGAGACGTCGAGACGAGCCAGACCCTGGCGGTTTGCTGGTCTCCGTAGGCCCGGCCTATCCCCCATTATCCAGAGGGAACTTGAGCACGAGGTGATAGGTCGAGATCTGAGCCTGGAGGACGTTTAAGAGGATGGTATAGGACGACGGGATCCTGGCAACGAGGAAATTCACCGATATGGTTCGCGTGGTTCCCGCTTCCCCAATGTTGAGAGGGAGGGTGATCGATCCTTCGGCTAAGACAGAATGGTTTGTAAATCCGGAGAGGACATGGGAGGTCGGTTGGAGGTCAGACGGGTTTAATCCCATACGCTAAAAACAGTTGTAAAACAGGATATCTGCCGAGCTCCCCGAGTCGACTAGGATTCTCCGGACTTCGTATCGGTTTACCCAGGCTGCTATCACAAGAGGATCATTGTACGGGGGTGATATGCCGTGAAGATCCTCGTCAGTGAAGGTGATTGGATCGCTCTTCTTGCACTTCTTGTAGGGGGATTACTTAAGGACATGACCGGCCGGAAATGGCTGGTGTTCTCATTGCTCGGAGTCAAGCCTACAGAGATGACCATGATCTGTCCGACCGTCGATTTTTTAGAAGGAGGTTGGTTCGCTTGCTCCCGATCTGCCTGTCGTTTGTCTCGGAGGTACTTTGCTAGGTGACCGGAGCGGATCAGCTCCTCGATGTAGTCACGGAGCTGTTTGCAGTTCTTGGTCGGGTGCCCCTGTGATCGATGGAAAGCACAGTACGGGTCGCGGAGTCGCTTGTCCGGCCTCTGAGTCGCTGGCGGGAGTTTGAAAAATCTCTCGCTCTTTGCCTCCTTCAGCAGCTTGGCCTGAGAGATGTTCAGGGGAGTGTACTCCTGAAACCTCGGAGAACAAGGTTTCGGGCGGTCAACTTTTTTCTTCTCTTCCATGTCCTATTTCTTTCGGTCCGTCTGGTCGCTGCAGGGTAGGTTAGCGTTTACTTCCGATTCGAGTTGGATTTCCCGCTCGGTCCAGACTTTTACCTCGGCCATAGTTTTAGGCTGCGCTACTGGAAAAGAACGGAGCCACTCTTTGTGCCTAAGACCCACCCTCAAGACGGTGATAACCGTTTCATCGCGATGCTCGGAGGCTTCCAGAAAGGTATTGTAGAAGCGAGTAATGTACCCCTTGAAAGATTCCCTGTCTTCACTCTTGATGGTAAACAAGTAGTTGACCGTCCTTTTCTGTCATCGGTTTCCGACGAAATGACCGAAGAACTGAGTCGCCGGCTCTTCAAAAGTCAAGATCGAGCGTGGCGCAAGACCGCGGAACCAATTTCAGCCGACCCGGATGAGGGTGGTGGGGAAGGCTCGGCACTGAGCCGTGTCTGAGTTGTCTTGGAAGCTCATGCCTGCCGTAAATGCATCCAAGTAGTCCTTTGGGTCAGACTTCCCGTCGAAGAGGGCTACCTTGGATGGTTTGTTCCGAGACGAGACCCGCTCGCCTAGTAACTGCTCTGTAAAGGGTCTCGTGAGCGATTCTGCGGAGTATTTTGCCACTCCACCGGCCGAACGGGTAGCGTGCCTCATGTCTTCAATTTTCTTCTAAAGGGCATCGATTCGTTAATGGTACTCCGAGGATTCTCTGAAATCGGAGAGCCTGCTGTCCCTGCTTTGGGCTTGCGCGATTGAGCGGTTTCGGCTTCGCTCTATCACGTTCCTCAGGTTCTCAGAAGAAACCCTTTGTGGTCGGTCCTGAGGTGAGTACGCATGCGGCCTCGATGGGTATGAGGACGTCGGTCTTCCCGAGAATCAGACGACCTGACCGATGTCTCCTCATAGGCGAGAGTGTGGTGGGCATTGAAGCGATAGCCTGGTCTCTCCTGAGATCTCGGTGTTGAACTGTCCGGCGTCCAATGAGTCATGGAATCATTCCTCGCATGGGGGTCGTGACCGCCAGAATCGGCACGCCGGTGTTCGGTGACATCGAGATGGGCGTGAGCGAGGTCGAAGGCGCCCCTCCATTGCCCCACGTGCACCGTCGTTCCGGGGAGCAGGGACGGCGGTTTGGCGAGAATGGCCGGCCGTTTGAACACAAGCGAGCACGTCCACTATCGCTGTGAGCCTGTCGATCCGTGCAGAGAAGGCGTCGATGGTATTGGGAGATGGAGTAGAACCGCCCCCGCCTCCGTTGCGGAAGACAGGACGGTTCGTGCTGTGATCATTACGATTATCGCTGGCCATTGAATCGAAGGCGGAAAATTAACTTTGTGGGCAGAAAAGCTTTAGCTTCCTACAGACGGCACCAACTGATGGAGGTTGGTTTTTCCCTCAGATGTTGTCCTCTGTTGATTTTGCTGCTAGCGGGCTGAACGATTGAGATTCGGTGTGAGGATTGAGTGTTTAGGTCTCAACGGATTGTTGCTGACACCGAGCTACCTACAAGGGAAGTCCAGGGATGGAAAACTACCATAGAACCCTCCAACGATCAAGTAAGTACCGAAGAGTAATTGGGCAGAGTAAGGTGTCTTGGAAATGAATTCGACGTACCTGAGTCGTCTGGAGGAGGGGTTTATACAGGGGTCGCATTAGAGCGAGCCGATGCGAGATTCTCACCGTCTGTTACGCCTCTGCTTCATGTTCGCGTTGATGGCGGGATACGTTGGCATAGGATGCGGGACGTGGAGCGGTGGAGATCTCGTCGTGGCGAGATACATAGAGCCGTTACGGGGGCGCTTGGGCTCCGTGCTCTCGGCCGGACAGGTAAGCCGAGGAATCTCAGCTCGGTGGATAGCTCGAAGTCGAGCGATGAGGCCGATGAATCTTGGCTGTAGGATAGCTCGGAGGCGAGCTGTTGTGTCACGACCCGCTTCCCAGAGTGCGCTAAGATAGGCACGTGACAGAGCCAATCATGCTACCTGTGGATAGGAAACGTCCCTCCTCAGTCACATTACGGCTGTCTAGGGATATCAAGAACAGTAGAAATAAAATAAACTATCTAGTACATGTCCATGAGCCAGAATAAACGAGTCAAGAAATAATATGAGGAAGCAATAGATCCAATAAACAATAACAATCTGGAATGTACGTCCCAAATACAGGCTCACATCAGGAATGAAAATGCTGAAAGAAAACTAAACTAAAATACCAACAGGTCCTCACTGCTCGGCCTGTTCACTGAAATATTCCTGATCGGCCTGCTGCAAAGGTAGAGTATCTGGGCCATGCAAAACCCAGACGTCAGTGCGTCATAATATCAACAATAATATAATCAGGAGTAGAAAAATATGCAGGCACGAGTATGAACAGTAATAAAGGTATAACAGTAACACGAATGTGGAACAGTGAAGGGTAAAAGCATATATGACGTGCAGTGGGTAATCTGAACTAAACTACTGGGTAACCACTCTCAATTCTGTGAAATCAATTTAATGAATCATCGATATAACTCAATAGTATCCCGTGTGTGCCCGGGACCACGGTCAAGACTCTCGGGCTGAATCCGAGACATGCCGCTAGGCAGTAAACGGGTAATATATACAGACGAATGATGTCAGCAGCATCATCCCGGGGCTGGCCTAGCCTGTAAAACTGATCAGTATAAGCATCGAACTGTCGAGTTACAAGTCAGGTTTCATCATTGATTTCCCTATACCCCCAAGTTATGTGTTCAAGTCAGGTATTGATAAACTGGAGCTAATGCCAACACAGGATCAAGCAGGAATATGTTTGTCTATTCAGACAACAGGATATGTCCATCGGGACAACATGTCAGGATGTCGGCATTAGAAACAGGATCAGGTAACATATCAAGTAATGATATATCAGGTCATGTCAGGTAGTGTACATGCATCAAGCGGGTGCCCAACAGTAAAATGTAGCAAGTATTGAATCAGGGTAGAATACGGATGTACGATGACAACATGGGTGTACAAATATCCACTAGGGGTTATACCATGACTAAGCAGGATGCGCGATATCAAGCATGGGGTACTAATGTATTAATAATATGAGTTAATGTAATATGGGGTGCAATTAGGTATGCAGAATTAATGGTATGTAGACACAATGAACATGAATGCTCAAATAACTATCAAGGGTTACAACTACAGTTCCATGATTATGTAGGATGCACACTATCGAACATGGAGTACTAATACAACAATAATATGAAATAATGTGACATGGCATGCAAATTGATATATAATTAATGGTATGGATGCACAAATATCGATTAGGGTTACATTTAGAGATCCAAAACTAAGTGGGATGTACATTATTAAGCATGGGGCGTTACTACAATAATAATATGGATTAATATGATCTATAGATACAGTTATATATATATATTAAATGATATGGATGCAAACGGGTATACGAAAACAGTAAAATGATAACAGAGGATGTACAATACACTAAACATTAAATATTATTATTAATATGGATGTAAAATATATCATAGCATGTAGCAAGATAAACTTGCCTCGATTGATCACGGGACGGATACGCACGGCACGCCCGACGTCGGTAAATCGTCGCAATGCACACGCGGCATGCGGGACGGGTCCGGGCAAGGCAAGAGGATAACCACGCAGGTAAGGTATGTCCACTGGGTCGTCTGGAACGGCAGCGATGGTCACGGCTTCGGCAGCGATCACCGGAATCAAGAACCAAGAAAAGAGAAGAAGAAGAAGTAGAAGGAAGGAAGAAGAGCGGTGGTGGTTTGGTGCTCAGGTGTTTGGCTCAGGGGTCAGAGAAAGGTGCGATGGGGTGACGACGAGGTTATGGGTCACCGGAGATGGTGTTTCACGGCCAAGGCATGGGTCACCGGAGATGGTGTTTCACGGCCAAGGCAGTAGGTTGCGGCAAGCAGCTGGGGTCGGGTTCAATGCAGGGAAGAGCAAAGGGTCGTGGCTAGTAGGGGGATAGGAGAGAGGAGAGAATGTGGTGGCGAAGGATGAAACCAAGGATCGGAACTCCGGCGGCTAGGGTGCAGGGTTCTTGCGGCGTCGGTTCTTGAGTTGCAGCGAGGTCGGGTTATCATGGTTGGTGGGGGTGTGAGGAGAAGGAGGAGAAGGAGACAAGAGAGGTGAGGATGAAGAAAGGCGATGTGGGTGGTGACGAGGCCGACGAGGGAGATCGGCGGCGAGGTCGGGGATGGAGGTGATGGGTGCGTGGGTAGCGACGATAGGATCTTTGCGGGGTTGTGGGTGCAGGCGGAGGAGGAGAGGAGGTCGTGGTGATGGGGATGGCGACAACGAAGGTCGAAGCTCCGGCGACGCGCAGGCGAGGGGCGCGAGTTCGCGAGAGCGGGAAAGGAAATTTTTGAGAAGAAGAAGAAGAACGTGGGGGGAGAATAGTGAAAAAGCCTGTGAAAGGAAAAAAAATAATATAATATTATATACGTATATGCAGCGGAGAGAGAGGGAGAGAGAGGAGAGAGAAAGTGTAACTGAAATGATTGAAACAAATCTTTAAGTTAAATTTTTAAATCGTTAGTTATATTCAGTAACAGTTAAGAATCTATTGGAATATAATATTGGTAAATTTTGAGTTTTCTGGTTAATACAAAAATAGTCCAAAACACGCCCGGATCGGATCTAAAAATCCAGTTTTAAAATACGGAAACTAAATGTGTCAACCAAAACCAAAATTGAATATCCGGGTAACGAAAATGCATATCCCCAAGAGCGGATGCACGTACGTGCGCGTAGCCATCCAAACAAGTTCGTTTCACTGAACAGGACAAGAACAAGATGCACGGATGCTACGACAGGGTTAGGGGTATCAAGCAGGCCATGCAATATATTTTTAAAATATTTTTCTTGACTTTAAATGTTATATTAAAAAAATGCAGATGCCAGATATAATGCCAGTATGCAATGTATAAAATAAAATGAAAGTGCACGGATCCATATAATAAGCCAGGATAAATCATAAACAGGAATCAAGACGGGTTTCCAGCAAGCGGGTCGGGTCAGATGCAAATACAGATGTCAAAACACTATTCGCACCCAAAACACAGTAAATCAAGAAACTACCATAAATAAAGAAATACTTGACTAGAACTGGTATAAATGAATTAGGGTGTTACATGTTAGCTGGTTGCCGGGCGACTAGGGAATGTACTCATGGGAGGCCCCCGAAGGTCGGATGATACATCGGAGATGAGGTGCCGAGAAATATCCCCAATGCATCGTACTTACTCCATCTCTGTAGCCCCTAGGAATCTGGCGGGCTTTTGTGGACGACACGTCACCTGCTACGTGTCGTAATCTGGGGAATTTCCACTTACGATCATCATCACATGGACTCCGCCCTAAACCGTGACGAGGACATGAGATTTCTTTGGAAATTTGGACACATAAACAAGGCTACATAAATTTTGATTAATAAGGGTGTGAGGGGAGCTTCACGATCTAAACGAGTTTACCTATTCTCTTATTAATTAAATGCAATCATTTTATGTAACATCAATTTAAATAAATAGAAACAAACCAATAGGATAGCGCCACATTGGCTCTAATGTAGGTATTCTAAGTACACTTATGAAACATCATGCATATATAGATATGCACGAGCATACAAATGAAGATACTCATATTTTATCAATGTAAATAGTATCTATATTCTTAAAATCAAATTCTCAATTTGTGAGATAGGCTTTATATATCACACTTCTTTTCTTGAAAACATATACTAAAATTTTTATCTTCTTTTTACAAGTCTGGTTTTGATTTACCTATCTCACCATGTATAGTCCTAATACATCATGAAACCAAGTACATATCAAAACCTATAGTGATCGGTATGAAAAAGTATGGAACACGTATAAAAAAGTATTTAAGAGGTGATTGCAACAGTATGGAATTGTTGAATGCGTTTCAGAAGTTTTGGTGTCCAGCTCGAGTAGGCAAAGAAATGACTATGTTACATAGTTCCTCTTTCTTCCTCACTTCCCCTCTTTCATTTTTCTCTTTTATGATGCTAAATATGCTTGGCTGTATGGTCCTATCCTGTAACCCAAATGATGTTAGCCTTGATAATTTATTGTTGATAATCAGCAGGTGGTAACAACTATAAATGATATATCGGTTGGCAAAAAACCAGTTCCTGCAGTGGATATTCAACCGGCTTCTACCGAAACCAAGGTATCTTACAAATTTTCCCCTAATACTGATTTCCTTGATCCCGGTTACTAGAAATCACTCTTTAATTTTATGTAATTGTTCAAGACATTTCTGGTAATGTTTATGTAGCAGAGAAAATATTTAACAAGTTTAATATAGTACATATGTTAATGTTATTTAAATCTTAGATGGAATTTAAAGAGGCTAATTCTGCAATGAATGAAGAAGAGGCCCATCAAGCGAACATGATACAACTAGAATCATCGAAGAAGAGGGTTCTAAAGAATAAAGAAGAGGACCATCAAGCGAACTTGATACAGCTAGAATCATCGAAGGAGAGGATTCTAAAGCAGCAATTAATATTTGATCAGCAACAAAGGGAGATTGAGGTAAATACTAATTTAAATCTTTTTTTTTGGGTATAAGAATATGCCTTAACAAAAACGCTTTCCTAGGAACTGAAGCATACACTACACACCACTAAAGCTGGTATGAATTTGATGAAGAGTCAGTACTGTGAAGAATTCAATAACCTCAGTAAGACTAAATAATTTTGTACAAGGTTTCGCCTCATTGAAGAAATTGTTGCAAACTGAATTCTCTTGCTTATTCATTTTTTCCCCTTTCGTTTAATAGGCAAGCACTTGAATGCCCTCTCTAGTAGTGCTGCTTCTGGCTACCATAAAGTTCTCGAGGAGAACAGAAAACTTTATAATCAAGTGCAGGACCTCAAAGGTATTACTATCTTCAGTTTTCAAATAAACTATTTGAGATTCTATTAACTTTTTATTCTTATTTATTTAGGAAATATTAGAGTTTACTGCCGAGTGCGACCATTTCTACCGGGGCAATTAAGTGGTACGACCACTCTCGGCCGTATCGATGATGGAAGTATTACAATCATCACCCCTTCAAAATATGGCAAAGATGGACGTAGATCTTTCAACTTTAATAAAGTTTTTGGTCCAAATGCAACTCAAGGTTTGTCCATGTTCATAATTTACCATCACTTGGTATTTCTCGATTTCATCGAATTTCAATTTGTGATGCAGAGGAAGTTTTTTTGGATACACAACCTCTAATCCGATCCGTTCTCGATGGCTATAATGTGTGTATCTTTGCTTATGGCCAAACCGGAACAGGAAAAACTTACACCATGGTAATTATAATGGAAACTATTCAGATGAATTTTTATAGGGCACAAAGAAATTGAAAACTTGTGTACTAATTTGATGTCATTGCAGACTGGACCTAATGAACTCAATGAACAAAGTATTGGTGTAAACTACAGGGCGCTAAATGACCTGTTTTACCTCTCAGAAAAAAGAAAGGACACATTTCATTATGAAATTTCTGTTCAAATGATTGAGATATACAATGAGCAAGTTAGAGATCTCCTTGATAGCGATGGCCTTAACAAGAGATATCCTTTAATGCATATCTTGTTTGTTGATTCTCTACTCCCTATTTCTTATGCCTATGAACAATTTCCTTTACTTATCATCACATTAGAAATCCGGAACAGCTCACAGAAAGGACCGAATGTGCCCGATGCCAATGTGGTACCTGTTGCGTCCCCATCTGATGTTATTGATCTGATGAATCTTGGGCAGAGAAATCGAGCAGTTAGTGCAACGGCCATGAACAATAGAAGCAGTCGATCTCATAGGTTTGATGTTCTAGTATCATTTTTTTATAAGTAGGCTTTGTTTGGTTGTTAGGAAATACAGTTGCATGCAACATTTGCTGCAAAAAGGGTATGTATTTGCCAAATTAGCTTCAACAAATGCTCCATGCAACATTTGTTGCGCCATAACCAACAGAAGTTGCATTTGCAAGCATCCAAACATAAATTTGGAGCTTATTTCCTGCAACAGAATGTTGCATTACCTTATTGCAACCGACCATATATCCAATTTATAGATGTGGTTATGCTAATATGTGTGAGATAGTTAATTCTTTTATATGTGGTATGCAGTTGTCTCACCATTCACGTTCAAGGAAAAGATATAACATCCGGTAACACACTTAGAGGGAGCATGCATCTTGTGGATTTGGCCGGTAGTGAACGAGTCGATAAATCTGAAGTTAAAGGAGATAGACTGAAGGAGGCACAACACATAAACAAATCTCTTTCAGCTCTAGGTGATGTGATATCCTCACTTGCTCAAAAGAACTCTCATGTTCCATATAGGAACAGTAAACTCACACAGTTACTTCAAGACTCTCTTGGTAAGCTACAACTTTTGCAAATTTCAATGAAGAGAAATGATCCTTTCTATTCATTTAAACGTGTATTGCTTGTTCATCAATACTTAGGAGGGCAAGCAAAAACACTGATGTTTGTCCACATAAGTCCTGAGGTGGATGCTATTGGCGAGACTCTCAGCACGCTTAAATTTGCGGAGCGAGTTGCGACGGTTGAGCTTGGTTCTGCAAAGCTAAACAAAGAAAGCGGAGAGGTTAAAGAACTTAAGGAGCAGGTTCTTTATAAAACCCTCCATTGAACTTATTGAAGTTTTTTTCCTAATCATCTTGAACCTCTTCTTCATTTGGTCAAAGTTAAATTAGCTTTATTTATTGTTTAATCCATGTCTAAATTAGGTTACCTTTTGGGTTAAGTGGTTCTTGACATGGTATCAGATGTCTAAAACTCATCGGTGACAAATTAAAATGAATTATTCATCCCTGCTCTTGTGCTTTCAATCCAATCATGTTTCTACTGGAGGTCTTTGCACTTAATAAAAAGGTTAAGCAAACATTGATATAACTTGTTAACATACACCAATGAGCAATAACTCAGTTGGTATGGACACTTTCTGTCACGACCCGAAAAAGGCACATGACCGACACTTAAATCACGTGAAGTATATAAGACTCCACCGTAACCCAAGTAAGCCAAAAACCAGAAATCTAAACTTTTTTAAAAGAATAACGGAGGTGAAGTTTTGAAAGTGGTTACTAAATGAAATCAAGTTATTTATGAAAATATAAGTAAAGTTTAATTGAAAATATTTTCGTCATTTAAAATCGGGATGCACCTCCTTTGTAAATTTTGAATAAAACCATATACAAAACATAAAATATAATAAGCATCCCAACGGGAGCTACCGTTCACATCCAAACAGCGGAGCAACCACACGCTGTAATATACGACGCTCAAGACGAAGGATATCAAGCGAAATATAAACATAACAAATCCAAAATCAAGTCGACTTCACTCGAGTACGACACCCAAATACATAAACATATAAGTCTCGCTTCTAAGTCACAAATATACAAGTTTTGCTCGATGGAGTTTTTAACTAGATCCAAAATAATATACATATACAAGATGTGGTTATATGACTGTGTAACCCACCTACCAAAAGCAACATCTGAAGAAGTGTGCCGACAAGCCGCTACTGATCCGAGCGGTCGGTCATGCAAGAAACTAAGGCACAACGAGATGAGTTGCCAACTCGTGAATAAAAATATATCGTAAAGTAGAAATCGAAATGCATAACGATCTACCTAGATCATAAAGTATAATACTATCATATTATGTGATAACGAATATATATACATATATATACATCACATCAGTATACATAAGCGCGTCATATCGGATCACGCAGAACAAGCATGATCTACAAGATCATTATCATCATTATCAAATGGGTGTCCACCGACACTCGAAATCATCATCAATGAGTGTCCAACCGGCTTCCGAAATCCCATATCGTCTTCGAACCCCGGGTAAATCCACCGTGTTCAAGACTATCACCGGTCGGTATCCTCCAGATATCCACCGTGATCCATACAACCATTAGTATCGATCATCCTCGCTAGGCTTTTCGTGCCTTCCTACGGCCTGGCAACCCCTCGGATGTCATATCGGGTCCACCATGTATCCTTAAATCGGTTAACCCCTCTTTCGATTTCGGATAATTAATCATCATATCATCAAGACCAAGAAAACTCATGGTAGACATCAAATCATCATATCAAGAGAAAACCACATTTTTAAAACATATGCTAGTTTTATAAATCACATCGCGGCTTCTCAAAACCATGGAAAATATCAAGTTCCGAAGAACACATACAAAATTAATCTTTACCACAATTGGCAATAATTATATTCGAATATCCATGGCAATGGTATTCGTATATCAAACATCAGCAGGTATCATGTATACTAGCATGGATAACTAAAACACGTAAAGCATGGCAGTTCTACTGTGTCATGGCAATACTAATAATGTGTAGTGTAACATATGCGTTTGTGATTTGCAGTTATGTCAATCATTAGTAGTTGTGCAAGTATCCTATACACGGATATATCAATCGATCATATATATATAACGAAGTTATAATAGAAAGTATTAATATCAACATGGGTATATTTTAGCATGACAATCCTACAGTGTCATGGCAGTACCAATGATGTGTAGTATAACATGCGAGTCTGTGATTTGTGCAACATAGCAATCATTGGTAGTTATGCAGTATTCTATCAGTGTATTCATAAAAGCCCGGCAATTCCAAACTAGCATACGAAGCAAATTACAACTAATGGTATAAACGTAACATATATAATAAAGTACTCGAAGCGCGAGCGTATACAGAATAAAATAATCACAACGTAAACAAGCGTTAAATAGATAATTACATATTAGCTATACGGTTTAGTTTAACATAGAAAGAAATATTGTTTTGGAAATAAGGAGGCTACAGTGTTTTTGAAATAGATATCCATTTAAAATTTGCAGCGGATCCTTGACAGTATCATTTAAAAGTAAGAAACAAATCATTGGTTTTTAAAAAGAGTACAGCTCTAGCATTTCGTAATATCCCAATCGGGATTTAGCAAGACTCCATGAGTCAATAAATATCGGCCGCATTCGGAAATCTATCCTCAGCACATCCCGTACGAAATATTCATTGTACGATATCAACCAATCATCCAATCGATATAGTACGAACATCTAGTCGCGTACGGTACATAACAATAATCATATATGCATACACACACATATATAGCCTAATAGTTATGACTTATAGATTAAGTATCTAGCTTACGAACTATCAACAACTTATAGTTATAGATTAGGTATATGAGTTCGTATACAAGTTTCCTAGTATATCGTTATAGACCAGGTATACGAGTTCAAATTATAAACTAGATAAATAATTATAAGTAAATGTAATACGGATTATATTGATTAATATGTGTTCTATTTAGTTTAGTTGCAGGGGTGTTATACATCATCCACCTGATTTTCCCCGTAGATATAAATTTACTCACCGACGCTCCTCGAGCTGGTCGAATCCTACGACCGGCTCACCCTTCCTCGCCGTCTCAAATGTTCTCGCGATCGAACCTACAATCGAAATCATAACGCAACCGCATAAAAATCCAAATCGAAAATGACGCAAACGAGTTACGCACACATATCTTAGAACCTATGGTTAACGTGTGCAAAATACGACAAAAATACCCCCGACATCGACATATGAACGTCGAACGATCGGGTCAAGATATAGAATTCCAAAACCCAAGTTTAAAAACCATAAAATATAGTCAAAAACCAACCAAAATATTTCTAGATTTTGTAATATGGAATCTGGGACGAAAATAAATATCAAAAGGTCTCAGTTTTCAATAGAATAATCCCCGGACCAAGACAAAAGCCCTAAATCATCAACTGGGCCGACCAAAAATTGCATTTAGCCGCCTGGGGCAGCCTGGGCATGGAGGTAGGGCTTGTGCTTCAGTGGTGGTCTTCTACTCGTCTAACTAGGTCAAAATGATACTTCTTTTATTTTACAGAGACCCCAAATAGCTCCAGAATATATTTGAACATCAAAACTCAATGAAATTATAGTTTTTAAAACTTAAATCACTTTGAAATCAACAATCCATGCATCTAAATACTCTCAACTATCCCAAACAAGATGTAAACACTAAGTAAACGATAATAACTTCACTACTGCAAGTGAATCACATAATACCCAAAATTTTCAAGACTTAAACCATCAAAAGTGTGACTTTTTGCATGAAACACAAAGATAACATGACATGGCATAACAAAACTTAGTAAAAACACGATATTTACCAAATTGGGTGGAGGAAAAGAGAGATCCAAACTCTATGGATGTCTTCTTGAAGATCCTTGAAGTTGTAGTGGCCTAAATTGATGTCTTGAGAGATCTAGGTGAAGAAATTTGCAAGATCCATAGGATTTTAGTGGAGGGAAGCTAGGGTTTTGGGTTATGGATGAGGAGTTGGGATATTTTCATATGAGATATTTTGTCAAGAAGATAACATAATATTAAATGATGAAAGAGAAGAGGGTTAGGTGTTGGGATAGGTGGTATAATAGATGTGACGGTGCTAACATGCTTAACATATTCCTCTCTTTCTTCTCTCTAAATAAATCATTAACTTATCACAAAATCCCATATCATTTTCAAAATATATGCTATGACAAATATCTCACATATACCAAATTCTAAAATAAATGTATATACATACTCCAATCTATGAAAACCCAAAATCCATACACGATATTATTTTTGTAAACTCATAATATCCATATTTAAATTATAAAATAATATTTAAAATTTTCAAAATGTTACAATATCCCCCACTTAAAGAAATTTGGTCCCCGAATTTAAATTTAACCCAAATCTTTAAAATATTTTGTCTAATCACATCAAATCAAATTAACGGGGCTCCAAAATCCCACACTAACTAGAAATACCATAGCGCAACGTGTGCGCATGAAAACAAAAGCGTGAAACTCAAATAACCGAAATTCTAACAAATGCTATAAGAATCACACAGGTCATGATGCAAAGTGCAAAGTGCGAAATTAACCGTCTAAATCAAGCACACGACTAAGCACAACTATAGTCAAGGCTATAATACATATATAGCACGCATCCATGTGAAATCATATAACATGGTGAAAAGATGTGTGTATGAAAAATCCTATCAAAATAGCCGTATGATATATATATCATGGCACATGTAGCAGACGTTGATTTATGAAGAAATATATATACTTTTCGTTTAAAATATACGTCTCACCTTTTGAAAACGATTTAGAAAGGTTTTTTTATAAAATTCTTGTGTCAGTCATAGACACGTGGAAAATAGTGAAACTATAGCTCCTTTGATAACCTCTTTAGTATATATCATTATATGAAAATAATATTTCAAGTACCGTCTCTTAGTCCTGTTCGGCTACTATATAACATAATATATCTTAAAATAATGCGATGCACGAAAACGAAATCAACCTCAACAGGTGTGCACAAAACCAAACCATGTGCAACGAGTGTGCACGAAAATGTAAATCGGGTGCAACGGATGTGCACGGAAGCGTAAATCGAGTGCGGCCGGTATGCACGAAAGCATATGTCAAGTGCAGACGGTGTGCATGAAAACATCAATCAAGTGCATCTGGTGTACATAAAAACATCAATCAAGTGCATCTGGTGTGCACGAAAACGTCAATCGAGGGTGGCTGGTATGCACGAAAACATCAATCAAGTGTAAGTGCATGAAAATCTCAATCATGTGCAACTGATGTGCATGAAAACATAAATCATGTGCAACTGGTGTGCACAAAATATCTATCGAGTGCAACTGGTGTGCATGAAAACATCAATCGAGTGCAGCTGGTGTGTACGAAAACGCCAATCGAGTGCAGCCGGTGTGCATGAAAATATCTATCGAGTGCACCTGTTGTACACGAAACCACCCATCAAGTGCAACTGTTGTGCATGGATCAATCATCAAAACACAATAGTCAAAACTACCGATATCGAAGTATATTTTCTTCAACATCGAAAGCGTGATACTCGGATCACCAAAACACAAATAAAAATAAATAACATTGAAGTACAATTTCTTCGATGTCGAAAGGTCGTTGTGCACCCGGAGCTGGCAGAGCAAGGACTCCCACTTGTTTTCTGCCTACTGTATCGCGTCCTCTGCCTTGGGGTCCTTTCTCTCTCTGCGAACCACTAAATCCACGGCCTCTCGATACAACCGCCTGGTGAGGAGTAGCGATGAAAACAGTCCCGCTCTGACTCCTCTCGGAACACCTCCTAACCAAGTGACCTGGCCTCCCGCAATATAACACGTCAACGGCGGTCTTTGGTCCTCGGGGTACGCGCCATACCACTAGCCCTGGGTCTAATCTCTAACACTTTCACATCCCGGAAAGAACCCGCCATGGCCTCTGCCTATATCACCTCTGCAGAACTGCTCGGAAACTGGCATACCATAACGAATCCGCTTCCATTTCGGAACAACTTCAATCTCATCAAATTGTTCCTCTATAAGTGTGGCCGCATCTAACACCTGGTATACGTATCAAACCTCTGGGCACCAACGGAGATGAACAACTACGCATCGAGACCTCGCACGAATCTCTTAATCTATTTCTTTTTAGTATCGACCAAGTAGGGAGCACATCACGATAGCTGCGTGAACTGCATGTCATACTCGGCTATGGTCATGTCCGGAGTCTTACACAAAGAATCAAAACTACAATCTCGGACATGTCTGACACTCTGTGGAAGAAATCTGACTAAGTAGATCTTCGAGAACTCGTCCCAAGTTATCGGATGAAGACCCACTCGACCTCTCTCGATCGACTCGCACCAGGTCTGAGCAAGACCCTTCAAACGGAAACTAGCCAACTCCAACGATCTCATATCGGAGCATCTCAACGAACAAAATATCATAGCCATCCTACCCAGTGTTGGGGTTAAAAATTACACGTCGGTTGACCAAGTCAAAGTCCAAGTCAACCCCAAGCCAAGTGGGCCCGAGCCCAAGCAGGCGGGCCCGAGCCCAAGCCAAAGCCAAGTGGGCTCGAGCCCAAGTCAAGACCAAGCATGGTAGAGGCCGGCTCCATGCCAAAAAGAAGGCAATAAATTAGTCTAAATGCAATTTTTAGAAATAAATGCATGTAAAATAAGCAAAAGCCAAAATTTTGTAAACCCCATGTTTATGTGCAAAAAGAAATAAGCACATAAGACATGGGTGGCACAAGTGCCATTTGGCAAAGCCCAAGAGACTATATGTAAAGTGTGTAGCCTATAAAAGCAAACATAATGAGAAAATCAAGAACAACTTTCATTTTCTTAAAAAATCTAGGATTTGTGCCTTCATCTTATCTTTCTCAAGTTTTTTCCTCTTCGTTTTCAATTAAATCAAGAGCTTGGCTTTCTTTTTCTTAAAACTAGATAAAGTTTCACCATAAAACCCTCGAAGTGGAGTTCAGATCTCTCATCAAATCCCTAAAACGGAGATTATTAATCTCACATCTCTTTTTCCCTAAGATTCAGCAAAAAGAGAGGAGGAAGAAGACCCACCTCCAAAAATCCTACTTTGGGAGGATCCAAGGCTCAAGTGAGAAAAAATGACTCCCCCTTGATCATCTCCGAAGATCTTTAGGGAGTTCAACTTCAAGATCCAAATTCTCAAAGGAGTTTAACTCCAGATCCAGAATTTTTAGGAGTTTTAACTCTAAATCCAAATCTTTTAGGAGTTTAACTCCAATCTACACCCAATTCCTGTTCGGGAGTTCAACTCCAGGTCCAAGGGCTTAGTCCCTTCTTCCGCTGGTGTTTCCAGCGGTCGCGTACCCGCTGGCGCCCGGCGGCCGCGCGCCGCGCACACGTCCTTAAGACACTCCTCACACCTCTTTTCTCACACGCTCCACACTCAAAACACGCCCAACGGGACCCCCGTAAACTCTGCGACACATTGAGTTCGCACAACTAGTTTTACCCGTCAATCGGAGGTTCTCTCGCTCCAAAAGCGAGGGGTAATTAACGGCAGTTTAGTCCGTGGCTGCCGGAGATTCGGATCCCTATAACCATTAAACCCCGGTTTACCTCAGGCAGGGGGAATCTGTAATACGCCTGACAAACAACGCGTATTCCTATCTCAATAGGGTGACGAAAAACACGCTACAGATTCCGGCACGCCTGATAGGACCTTTCTCTCCCCCCATTTCTCGGGTCAAGCGTTCATGCGAACCCATTTAACATATATACCGATATTTATACTAAAATAATGCTTTTCCGTGCAGCAATCAACTTTCAACGACCACGTCTTCTAAGATGAAGACGCAATCCCAATCCCGTACGTAGACAAGATTAATGCTCGCGTGGTTCTTCCCGCAAGCCTCAATTGGCAGTGGGAGGAACCGCCTCGCCAATTTGTTCCGTCATCATCTACCCTGCCGGAAGCACTCATCTGGCAGAGGTCCCGGCAAACCAAGCGGCTAAACCGATCTCAAGGGGCAGGAGGTCGAACATTGTGGTCGCTAAAGCATCCTACCCCAAATGCAAATCCATATTCGAACGGCTCTCTACTGTTCCGACTGGGCCGTCAACACCAATGAAGCTACAAGGTATCCCAGCAAGCTCAGACGGTGCCCCTGACAATCGCGCGAGCGGGTATCTTCTCTGGACTCTCTGTCAATCGGTCTACGGCGTCTTCCTGAAGAATCGAAGTCTCCCAAGTGCTCAAAATAGAAAGGCTGAGACAAAAGCAGCTCAGATATCGAGCCAACAAGAAGGTCAGGACTCCGGCCAAGTAGAATCTTGTGAGGTTCCAAGAGCAGGGTTACCCCGTGATGACAGCTGAGTTGGCCGTAAAAGTCAGCAATTCCTTCGAATCTCTGAAGTGGGTTTAGAAAAACGCCATGACCGTCAGAATCAAGAAGACAGCAGTCCGAACGATACTACAAAGAGACGTGTTCCAGCGCCAACAGAGAATGCATGACACCGTCTCTTCAAGAGTCTATCAGGCGCTTTGTGCCGCGCGAAAGCCGTGGGGCAAATCCAGAAAAGAGACGCTAGCACCATTCAAGAACAAAGGCCACGACAGCGGCCCGCGAAATCAGCTGCCAGTAATGAAAGGACGGCCGGATATGTTATCCACACGGTCTACATGGCGGGAACGCGTCCCGGTGACAACTTTTGCAGCAAAAGTAAGGATGAGGCTACCACATCTCAAGCCTAATCTGGACGATGAAAACCCTCTCGATGAGGCCGATAGGCAGAAAGACCCTTCAGTCCATATGGAGTCAAGCTCGGACAACGAAGAAGAGCCAACTTTCCGCTCCAGGACCGCAGAGCAGGAGCTGCTTCAAGAACTCCGAAATCAGCTCTGGAGCAAAGATAAAGAGATGACCAAGCTTTACTCAAAAATTGATGTCCTGGCGAACGTTGTGATGCAGCTCACGGCTCAAATTGCTCGGACGTCTTCCAATCAAGTACAAGTCTCTACTCATGAGCCGGGTGATAACAACCCGAAGCAACCGATGCATGTCCCCTTAGGTCCAAGTTTGGGCGAGCCGCACGAAAGCCGGCCATATTCCACTTCTGGGGACGCCTTGGCCCCGGATGGCACTATTCCGCTAACACAAGATTGGATAATGGATTTGGTCATTAGCAAGGTTAAAACATTGGTAGCCAAATCTGAAGCTCATAAAGAAATTGGCAGTAGTGGGCGGCCATATCCCGCACAGTACGATCTGATCGAGTTCCCCAGCGGCCACATCATTCCTAAGTTAAGAAGATTTGACGGGACGGGAAACGCAAATTAGCATGTCACCCACTTTAAAGCGTCATGCAGAAATACATGGGGCAATGATGCACTCCTTCTTCATCAATTTGTCAACAGGACCGGTGTCGCTTTCGACTGGTTCGCGAGCATACCAGACGGGTCCGTCACTATTTTTGCCCAAATGGAGTCTCTGTTTCGGCAAAAATTCATGAGTGTCAATAATAAGATCTCCATTACTGACCTTGTGAGGACCAAGTCAGGGAAGAACGAAAGCAACACAGACTTTATCGCCCGATAGCGTAATCTCACGGTCAAGTGCAAACCTCCGCTAGAGCAGGACCAGTCCGTTAGCCTTCTCATTAGAAGCTCAGCAATTGGATGGTCCCATTCTTATATACAGCAGGCCCCAAGACGTTTCAAGAGCTGACCAAGAGAGTTCAAATGTTAGAACGCTCGAAGCAAGAATCTGCTCCGGACTCTCAAAATGACAAGTCTTGGAAGAATTGAAAGGACGACAACCATAAAAGCGGGAATTCCAATAATACCGACGCCTTCAATGTGTCTAACAATGAAGTCAAGCGAAAGGCGAGCGGACAAAAAATGGACCGGTCCCGAAAGCCAGTGCCAGGAGTAGATGGGCCTTCCCTAGAGGAGAAGAAGAACAAGATTTACTCTTTCGGGAAGGACAAGATCCGCAAGATATTCAAGGATGCCCTGAACCAACGATCTACAATTGCCGGAGTCGAAGAGACTTCACGAAGCAAAAATGACCGACAATCCCCTGTATTATCCATACCACATAATGGTGAGCTATGCGATCGAGAATTGCTATATTTTCAAAGACTAGGTCGAAAAGCAATACAAGACTGGAGAGATTGAGCTGTGTAAGAGTGTGTTGGCGAACAATCAAGCTGCAACCACCAACTTTATACAGACAGAAGCTGAAGCCTTCTGGGAGCAGACGGCTGAATCCGCTGCCCCGAGAAATGAATCTGACTCGTCGCAGGCTCCGTAGAGTATGCACATATCTAATAAGATGAAGAAGATGCTAAAACTACTTCAGAAAGAGCCCAAAACAGAATGGGAGGGGCAGAAGGAGTCTACCGTTCCAGCTACCAATTCGATTCAATCGGGCTCAAAATCCAAAAGGCTAAAGAAGAAGAAAAGGAAAGATGCGGCTCGAAGTGAAAGGAAGTCGTCGGGGAAATCAACCATTCAAAGGCATATCGATTCCCTCGAAAACTATGAGCAAAAGGAAAGAACTCTAATTCAATTGAAGCAGTTCTTCCCCATAGAAGCAGCTGAGATTCTGGAAGAGCTGGAAGAAGACTCAAATGATGAGGTTCTTATCGTGGCCTGCGACGTCATCCACCTTGGTAGCGACTATGAGAAAGAACTTTGTTTTTCTGAAGAGAATGAGGAACTCGCCACGAAGGCCAACCAAATCCAGCTCAGAAGTGGCAAAGCTCTACCGCCAAATCAAGGCAACGCCTCAAAAGGGAAGGAAAAATAAGTCGCTAATGAAGAAGATGGCGGAGAGCTTACTCATGAAGACTCGAGTCCTTTCCCAGTAGACTATAATGTCTTGGCTCATCTTTGGAAGCTTCGGTCTCTCTTAAGCATCTATGATGCTCTGGTCCTATCCAAGAAGCTCAGAGATGTTCTCATTCATGCCCTGCAAAACCCCGAGCGGTATCAGGCTCGTTTCGCGGAAATTAGTATGAAAGAGGCCCAGTTCACTCTGTATATAGTCGCGGTCACATTTAAAGATTAAGACATGTTATTGAGAACAGCGGAGCACAACTGACCGTTTTACGTGACCGGGTACAGAGATGGAGACCGAATTAATCGTATATTGATTGATCCGGGGTCCTCAGTGAACATCATGAACTTGTGGACTCTGAAAAGTTTGTCAATGAACGTCCGACATCTGTCAAGGGAAAAGATTGTCGTTCAAGACTTCAATCAAAACTGCCAGCAAGTTCTAAGGTCTATAGCTCTGGCAATTAAATTTGGGGATTTGCAAACCGAAGCTAAAATATACATGATCGACCTCGACATGTCTTATAAGATTCTCTTGGGACGGCCGTGGCTCCACGATTACGGCATCGTTCCGTCAACTCTCTATCAATGCATGAAGTAAAGCAAAAACGGCGAAGAAAGACGCATTGACGGAGATATCCAGCCGTTTAGTGTGCATGAAGTCTGATATGAAGATTCCCGGTGCTTTGTGAAGCCCAAAATGCTAAGCCACAATTTACCGAGGACATAATAGCCCCGAAACTCAAAGACAAATCTGAGCTAACTATCACTTTCAAAAGCAAAAAACCCCAGGTGCGTCCGCATTTCGGCAGTGACTTTGATGAGTCTGCGCTGGAAGTCCGTCCTTCCGTAAAACTCGCCCTCATTTCGGTAGCGATACGGACGAGTCTGATATTGAAGGCCCATCCGGCAGCAAAATTCGCCCTCGTTTAGACAACAACACTGAAGAATCAGAGAAAGAGGACCTGCCTTGCAACAGTTATGCAGATTGGGCCTTCATGCAAAAAGTGAAGCTAAGAGAAACCTTTGAGATTACAGAAGGGTCCCTAGCTATCCCAAGGATGTCGGAGTAGATATTCAAGGAGCTAGATGCATTGGTCTCTACCATGGACCAACTGAAAACTTTCTACGTTCCCGGAAGAAACAGCAAACAAATAGGCATCATGTTTTATGGGTCAAACCCCATCGTGCACCCAAACGATTTTTCCATGACATGTCTTCCCTATGAGAGGCATAAGAGCCGTCCTCAATCCCAGATATTATGCACCTGAGATGCGGGAATATTTTAAAAAGTGTGGATGTCGGTTATATCAAACGGACTCCGAAGCGAAATTTTATGAGGGGCTATGGAATCCACCTTAGGTCCGAGCACTCATCGATGGACAAATCCCAGATAAACGAGACATAGGTTTTATTCAACTTGACGTCAAGGCATTCTACATGATCCATGTTAGCGAAGTCAACGTAAAGTCAAATGACGACGACGAGCTAGCCGAGCCAGAAGAGGTTTCTCGAGAGCTCGAAGATGGCGGACAAGCAACCTTTGACAAGCTAACCGAGATTGATTTGGGAACGCCCAATAATCTAAGGCCGACCTATATCAACTCACTTTTGTCAGAAGAAATGAAAAAACAGATAATTGCCCTGCTGCATGAGTTCGTCGACTGCTTCGCGTGGACGTACAAAGAAATGCATGGCCTCTCTCCTGAAGTGGTCGTACATAAGCTGGCTATATCTTCTGATACCAAGCTAGTCAAACAAGCTCCTCGAAGAATGAGAAGGGAGCTGGAAGAAAAGGTCATCGAGAAAACCAAGAAACTCATCGATACCGACTTCATTAGAGAAGAGAAATATACGGACTAGATCGCGTGAATCGTCCTAGTGAAAAAGAAGAATGGGAAGATCCGAGTTTGCGTTGATTCAGAGACCTCAATAAGACATGCCCTAAAGACGATTTTCCACTCCCGGTTATGGAAATGATGGTCGACGACATTTCAAATTATGAGTTGTTCACCTTCATGGATGGTTTGTCTAGATACAATCAGATAAAAATATCACCCGAGGATGAGAAGCACACAACATTTCGAACCCCGATCAGGATATACTGCTACAAGGTGATGCCGTTCGAACTGAAGAATGCGGGTGTTACATATCAAAGGGCGATGACAAAGATTTTTGATGACTTAATCCACAAAGTCGTCGAATGCTATGTCGATGACTCGGTCGTCAAGAGTAGAGCTAAAGTCAATCACATCCAAGATCTCCGAACTGTCTTCACCAGACTGAAAGAGTACAATCTGAAGATGAATCCTCTAAAGTGCACCTTTGGCGTATCATCGGGGAAATTCTTGGGCTTCATAGTCCGGCACCGAAGGATCGAGATTGACCCATCGAAGATAAAAGCAATCGTGGGGATGTCTCCTCCAAAGAATCTGACTCAGCTGAGATCCTTTCAAGTCAAACTCGCTTACATACGAAAGTTCATCTCGAACCTATCGAAAGATGCGGACCTTTCTCAAAGCTCATGAAGAAAGGAGCTCCTTTAGTCTCGGATGCCGAATGTCAAGATGCATTCGAAAACATCAAACAGTGTCTGTTGCACTCTCCAGTGCTCGCTGCCCCCATTCCAAATATACCACTGATCCTCTATACCGCCGCGCTAGATGAGTCACTCGGTGCGCTCCTTACCCAGAACAACGAGGAGGGAAAAGAAAATGCCCTCTACTACCTTAATCGAACGTTAATCGAGGCGGAACATAACTATTCTCCCATCAAAAAGTAGTACATGGCCCTGATATTCGCTGTAAAGAAGCTGAGGCACTATTTGCTCGCTCATCAGGTTATGTTGATCTCCAGGGTCGACCCGCTTAAATACTTAATGACCAAAGCAAGCCTAGCCGGCAGAATGGCAAAATGGGTTGTCATGCTTCTTGAGTTCGATATAGTCTATACTCCTCAGAAAGCAGTAAAAGGGCAAGCCCTCGCCGACTTCCTTACTGCTCATCCTATACCAGAAGGGTCACCGTTAAATTGCGAGTTACCCGACAAACAAGTGTTGCACCTCGAAGATAACGAGCCATATTGGGAGCTCTACTTCGATGGAGCCTTTTCAATAAAAACCTCCAGCAAATCAAGCGTCTTGGAAATAAAAGCAGGGATAGAATTGGTGTTCATCATGCCATCGGTAGGAACCCTACGACATTCTTTCGCTCTTATCGAACCCCGTATAAATAACGAGGCTGAGTATGAAGCTCTGATAGCGAGCCTAGAGCTCACTATAGAAATGGAAATACTTCGGCTATGGGTCTACGGTGATTCCCAGCTTGTCGTCAACCAAGTGAGCAGCGACTACAAGATATATAAGCCCGAATTAGCTCGATACAGAAGCCGGGTGGTGGAACTCATGAAACAGTGTACCCACATTGAATTAATGAGAGTTCCTAGAGCGTTGAACGAGAAAGGAGACGTACTCGCTTGCCTAGCCAAAGAGTTGGTTGATCCCGACATGGATGAAATTCTGATCACAGTCAGAAACCGGCAAATTCTGCCTCCAGTCTCTTTACGAGAAGAAGAAAGTATAGAACAAGAGAACAATCCTGCCGTAGAAACTCTGATCATTCAAGACAAGCCCGATTGGAGAGAGCCTTCATAGAGTACCTCCGATACGAAAAGCTGCCCGAGGAAAAATCCGTGAGGATTCAGCTGAAGAAGAGAGCTCTCCGATACGTGTTTGTAAATAATACGCTATACCGCAGATCATATGACCGACTCTGGCTCATGTGTCTGTCATCGGCCGAAGCCCAAAAAGTCATGAAAAAGGTTCATTCGGACGTCTGCGGTGCTCACCAATCTGGCCCTAAAATGCGGCTTTAAATCAAACGGCTTGGGTATTACTGGCCTACCATGATAAGAGATTGCAAAGAGCATGCGAAGAAATGTCGTCTCTGCCAAATTCACAGTGACTTCATTCACAAACATCCCAATCCGTTGCATCATACGGTGGTATCATGGCCCTTCAAATTTTGGGGCACCGACATAGTTGGCCTGATTGATCCTCCGCCATCCAAAAGCCACCGGTTTATATTGGCCGCAACTGACTACTTCTCCAGATGGGTTGAAACTGTCGCGCTAAAAGAAATCAAGACAGAAGATATTCTGATATTCTTCTAGCATAATATTCTATACCGCTTCGGTACATCTAGAAGAATCGTTTCTGACAACGGGCCTTCTTTCAAAAGTTTCAAAGTCTCAAGGTTCGCTCCAATGTACAAGATAGACTGGAGATATTTCTCCATCTACAATCCAAGAGCCAATAGGCTAGCTGAAGCCTTCAATAAAACTCTATGCAAGCTCCTGAGGAAAAATGCTTCAGCCAACAAGAGAAGCTGGAATCTCAAACTCCATGAGGCGTTGTGGGCATATCGTACCACGCATCGCACTCCAACTCAGTCCACTCCATACTCATTGCTCTTCGGAGTGGAGGCAATTCTCCCCCTCAAAGTCGAAGTTCCAAACCTAACGATGGCCGTCCAGCACGGTTTGACGGAGGAAGAAAATGTCCTCCTTTGGCTCAAAGAACTTGAAGCCCTCGAAGAAAAGAAACTCGCGGTACAACGAAATCTATAGCTGTACCGAGCCCAAATATCACGGGCCTATGATAAGATGACCCGTTTCCGTACTTTAAAGAAAGGCGAATTGGTGTTGGTCCTCAAAAGACCGATCATCCCTAATGCCAAGAGAAAATTCGAGCCAAAATGGAAAGGACCATACATCATCGAGAAAGTGTTTGATGGAGGATCCTACCAGCTGATATATGCCAAGGGTGAAAGCCCCATGCCACCCATCAATATCCGATATCTCAAGAAATACTATGCGGGAATGCTCCAAATCGCAGACGAATTGAGCACACCGGTCCTACGGTCTAGATCATACATCCAGTAAAACTGTATACAATCCACGGACGCAAGTGACCCCTATCTCTCCTAAGTTCTACCGGCGAGACTACATCTGAAGTCCTACCGGCGATGAAGCATAAAAAAAGAAGAAAAAAAAGAAAGAAAAAAGGTATGTTCACAAGCAAAACGGACACGGATGAAAACCCGAAAGGGCTCCGTAAGTAAAAACAGCAGGACTGTCGGCGAGTTTGTGAAAACCCGAAAGGGCGCAAACTCGTGAAAAGAGATAAAATACACTCGCAAAGTTCTCTCGACCTTGTGAGGAGAAAATCCCTGCGTGAGATCCTTACGACTCACAAAGGAGCAACACACTTAGGAATCCCCACGATTCCTAAGAGAAAATGCATCTGCGAGATTCTCACGACTTGTAGGGAGAAAATGCTTTTATGAGACCCTTACGGCTCATAAAATTGAAAAGGCTTAGGTGATAGGAATCTAAACCTATCTCCTAAACTATCGCTCCCCACGGGCAACGACAAATGATGAGTCACTCCTGACATTACGCTTCAGTGTTAGCAGTGATGATACCGACCCAAAACCTAAATCTCAAGTTTTCCTAGGGCAAATGATGAGTCGCCCCTGGCATTGCTTCAGTGTTAACGGTGTTGATGCCGACCCAAAACCCAAATCCTAAGTTTTCGCAGGGTAAATGATGAGTCGCTCCTGGCATTGCTTCAGTGTTAGCGGTGCTTATGTCGACCCAAAACTCAAATCCCAAGTTTTCCCAAAAGCAAATGTTGAGTCGCTCCTGGCACTACGCTTCAGTGTTAGCGGTGCTGATGTCGAGCCAAAAACCAAATCCCAAGTCCTTCCGGGGCAAATGATGAGTTGCTCCTGATATTATTCCAGTGCAGCAATGCTGATACTAAACAAAATCCAAATTTCAAATTCCTCTCAAATTCAAAAGTTCCGCTAAATAAGACAGAAATCAAACAGATCAGATCAACGTCCCATCCGGCAGCACTTCTAACCTCAAAAGTCCCGCTGGACGGATAGGGAACTCCCAAAACAAATCAAATCAAATAAGTCAACCAATCACCTCATCGGTGGAATCAAGCTCCACCTCGGAAACAAATCAATCCCGACACCGCAAGAAGCGGAGCAAGTCAACTTCAACCCCGGTACTGCAAGAAGCTGAGCAAGGCAAATCAAGTATCGACCGTCCAAGTCACAAAAATGGCAGCACCGACCGTCCAAGTCGCAAAAATGGCAGCACCGACCGTCTAAGTCGCAAAAATGGCAGCATCGGCCTTCCACGGGGAACCAAACCAAATCAATCTCCATATAGAACAAAATCCATCAATCCTATGCACAACCCATACACGCGGCATGCATTTATTGATGGGGGGACTTTGTTGGGATTAAAATTTACACCCGGTAGACTAAGTCAAAGTCCAAGTCAACCCCAAGCCAAGTGGACCCGAGCCCAAGTAGGTAGGCCTAAGCCCAAGCCAAGTGGGCCCAAGCCCAAGTTAAGACCAAGTATGGAAGGGGCCGGCTCCATGCCAAAAAGGAGGCAATAAATTAGTCTAAATGCAATTTTTAGAAATAAATGTATGTATAATAAAAAAATCAAAATTTTGTGAACTCCATGGCTTATGTGCAAAATGAAATAAGCATATAAGGTATGAGGTGGCATAAGTTCCATTTGGTAAAGCTCAAGGGGCTATATGTAAAGTGTGTAGCCTATCAAGGCAAACATGATGAGAAAATCAAGAACAACTTTCATTCTCTTAAAAATTCTAGGGTTAGTGCCCCCATCTTCTCTTTCTCAAGTTTTTTCCTCTTCCTCTCCATTTCCAATTAAATCAAGAGGTTAGCTCTCATTTTCTCAAAACTAAATAAAGTTTCATCATAAAACCCTTGAAAGGGAGTTCGGATCTCCCATCAAATCCCTAAAAGGGAGATTTTTAATCTCACGTCCCTTTTTTCTTAAGATCCAGCAAAAAGAGAGGAGGAGACAGAAGCCCACCTCCAAAAATCTCACTTTGGGAGGATTCAATGTTCAAGGGAGAAGAAATGACTCCCCTTTGATCATCTCCGAAGTTCTTTGAGGAGTTCAACTCCAAGATCCAAATTCTCAAAAGAGTTTAACTCCAAATCCAGAATTTTTAGGAGTTTAACTCCAAATCCAAATCTTTAAGGAGTTTAACTCCAAATTTACACCCAATTCTTGTTTGGGAGTTCAATTCCAGGCCCAAGGGATTAACCACTTCTTCCGCTGGTGTTTCCAGCGGTCTGCGTGCACGACCTTAGGATACTCCTCACCCTTTTTTTCTCACGCTCTACACTCAAAACACTTCCCCGTTAGAAAAAATTTCTAATGGGACGCTGTCCGGTACCCCGCAAGGGGGCTGCTAGCTCTCTTGACCCCAACCCGCTATCCAAGTAGCGGAACCCCCGTAAACTCTGTGAGGCCCTCGATACGTCCAAAACACAATATACACACATCACACATTGAGTTTGCACGACTAGTTTTACCCGTCAATCGGAGGTTCTCTCGCTCCAAAAGTGGGGTAATTAACAACATTTTAGTCCGCGGCTGCCGGAGATTCGAATCCCCACAACCAAAAAACCTAGCCTAGCTCAGGCAGGGGAAATCTGTAATACGCCTAACAAGCGACGCGTATTCCTATCTCAATAGGGTGACGAAAAACACGCTATACCCAGGAATGACTGAGGATCCTCTATCACATCCATGCCCGAAAACACCGATGGCTTTAGCTTCATGAACTGTGGAAACGATACCTTGATATCCCATCAGCGGCTGGTACAACTATCTAAACAGTAGACAACACAACAACCTCCGAAGTAAGCCGAACAATATCATGCCTCTGAGTCCAGCTGGTCTCAAGCAATGACCCAAACATCTAGTGCGGATCTAGAACACTCACCTCCAAATGAGAAATCCTATCATAAAACGGATGATCAATCTGTTCATGTGTCACCGGGATATCACCCCGGTCAATCCTCGTCTCAGACGAGTTCATCCTAACTGCATCTCTAGCCGCAACCCTTTTGGATCATGTAAACATGGCGACTGGAACCACAAAAAGTATCGATGAGGATAGATCAGCTGAAACGAATAGAAGAAAAAATCTCAAGATATATTCTAAAGTCGCTTAAGCGGAGTATCACATCGTAAATATGCCGCGGAACATATGTACGTTACGTCACTCTACTTAAGTTACATACTCCATCATACTAAGGTCAATCTACGAACGTTCGGGTCTAATACCCATAAAGTCAAGTCTAAGTTCCGAATGGTTAAGCCTAGGCTCGAAAAATATATGCCTTAGACTCCATATAGTTAAACCTAAACTCAACAAAGGTTAAATCTAGCGCTACGATACCAACTTTATCATCATCCGAAAAAAGCACGTGACCGGCACTTAAATCACGTGAAGTCTATAGGACTCCACCGTAACCCTAATAAGCCAAAAACTAGGAATCTAAACATTTTTAAAAAGTAACGGAGGTGAAGTTTTGAAAGTGGTTACTAAATGAAATCAAGTTATTTCTGAAAGTATATAAGTAAAGTTTAATTGAAAACATTTTCATCATTTAAAATCGGGCAGCACCTCTTTTGTAAATTTTGAATAAAACCACATACAAAGCATAAAATATGATAAGCATCCCCAACGGGACCTAACTTCCAAGACCAAATGGCGGAGTAACTACGCAGTAATATACAACGCTCAAGGTGAAGGATAGCAAGCGAAACATAAACATAACAAATCCAAAATCAAGTCGACTCCATACGAGTACGGCACCCAAATACATAAATATCTAAGTCTCGCTTCTTAGTCACAAATATACAAGTTTTGGTCGATGGAGTTTTTAACTAGATCCAAAAGAATATATACACACACACACACAAAAGGCGGTTATGATATGACTATGTAACCACTTACCAAAATCAATCACCCGAAGAAGAAGTGTGCCGGCAAGCTGCTACTGATCCGAGCGGTCGGTCCTACAAGAAACTAAGGCACAACGGGGAGTGAGTTGCCAACTCGCGAAAAAAATATCGCAAAATAGAAATCGAAATGCATAACGATCTACCTAGATTATAAAGTATAATACTATCATACTATGTGATAACGAATATATATATATATACACATCACATCAGTATCCATAAGCGCATCATATCGGATCCTGCATAACAAACATGATCTACAAGATCATCGTGATCATCGTGATCATCAAATGAGTGTCCATCATTGACACTCGAAATCATCATCAATGAGTGTCCATTACCGGCACTCGAAATCTCATCTCATCTTCGAACCCCAGCTAAATCCACCATGTTCAAGACCATCACCGGCCGGTGTCCTCCAGAGATCCACCGTGATCTATACAACCACCGGTATCGATCATTCTCGCTAGGTTTTCTGTACCTCCCTATGGCCTAGCAACCCCTCGGATGTCGTACCGGGTCTACCATGTATCCTGAAATCGGTTAACCCCTTCCTCGATTTCGGATAGTAATCATATCATCAAAATCAAGAAAATTCATGGTGGACGTCAAATCATCATATCAAAAGAAAACCACATTTTTAAAACATATGCTAGTTTTATAAATCACATTGCTGCTTATCAAATCCATGGAAAATATCAAGTCTAAAAAACATATACAAAATTCATTTTTGCCACAATTGGCAACAATCATATTTGAATATCTATGGCAATGGTATTCGTATATCAAACATCAGCAGGTATCATGCATACTAGCATGAATAACTAAAAACATAAAGCATGGCAGTTCTACTGTGTCACGGCAATATTAATGATGTGTAGTGTATACACGTCTGTGATCGTGCAACATAGCAATCATTAATAGTTGTGCAAGTATCCTATACACGGATATATCAATCAATCACATATATATAACGAAATTATAATAGGCAATACTAGCATCAACATGGGTATATTTTAGTATGGCAATTCTACAGTGTCATGGCAGTATCAATGATGTGTAGTATAACATGCGAGTCTGTGATTTGTGCAACATAGCAATCATTGGTAGTTGTGCAGTGTTCTATCAGTGTATTCATATAAGCTTGGCAATTGCAAACTAGCATACGAAGCTAATTACAACTAATGGTATAAACGTAGCATATATAATAAAGTACTCAAAGCGCGAGCGTATACAAAATAAAATAATCACAACATGAACAAGCGTTAAAACAGATAATTACATATGAGCTATACGGTTTAGTTGAACATAAAACGAAACGTTGTTTTGGAAATAAGGAGGCTACGACGTTTTTGAAATAGATATCCATTTGAAATTTGCAGCACATCCTTGGCATTATCATTTAAAAGTAAGAAATAAAACGTTTGTTTTTAAAAAAAAAAGTATAGTTCTAGCATTTCATATTATCTCAATCGGGATTTAGTAAGACTCCACGAGTTAATAAATGTTGGTCGTATTCGGCAATTTATCCCCATCATATCCCGTACGAAATCTCCATCGTACGATATCAACCAATCATCCAATCGATATCAGTATGGACATCTAGTCGCGTACGACAAATAACAATAATCATACACACACACATATATATATAGCTTAATAGTTATGACTTATAGATTAAGTATCTAGCTTACAAACTATCAACAACTTATAGTTATAGATTAGGATACGAGTTCGTATACAAGTTATATCGTTATAGACTAGGTATACGAGTTCAAATTATAAACTAGATATATAGTTATAGGCTAAGTATATGTAATGTGGATTATATTGATTAATATGTGTTCTATTTAGTTTAGTTGCCGGGGTGCTATACGCCATCCACCCGACTTCCTCCGTAAATATAAATCTACTCACCAACGCGTCTCGAGCTGGTCGAAGCTTACGACCGCCTCGCCCTTCCTCGTAGTCTCAGAAGTTCTCGTGATCGAACTTATAATCGAAACCATAACGTAACCGTATAAAAATCCAAATCGAAAATGACGCAAACGAGTTACACACACATAGGTTAGAACCTATGGTTAACGTGTGCTAAATACGACAAAAATACTCCCGACATCGACGTATGAACGTCGAAAGCTCAGGTCAAGATATAGAATTCCAAAACCCAAGTTTAAAAGCCGTAAAGTATCGTCAAAAACCAACCAAAATGCTTCCATATTTAGTAATATGGAATCTGGGACGAAAATAGATATCAAAAGGTCTCAGTTTTCAATAGAACAAGCTCCAGGCCAAGACAAAAACCCTAAATCATCAACTGGGCCGACCAAAAATTGCATTTAGCTACCTGGGGCAGCCTGAGCATGGAGCTAGGGCTTCGTGCTTCAGTGGTGGTCTCCTACTCGTCTAACTAGATCAAAATGATACTTCTTTTATTTTACAGAGACCCTAAATAGCTCTAGAATATATTTGAATATCAAAACTCAATGAAATTATAGTTTTTAAAACTTAAAACACTTTGAAATCAACAATCCATGCATCTAAATACCCTTAACTATCCCAAACAAGATGTAAACACTAAGCAAACTATAATAACTTCACTACTACAAGTGAATCATATAAAACCCAAAATTTTCAAGACTTAAACCATCAAAAGTGTGACTTTTTGCATGGAACACAAGATAACATGACATGGCATAACAAAACTCGGTAAAAATGGGACATTTACCAAATTAGGTAGAGGAAAAGAGAGATCCAAGCTCTATGGATGTCTTCTTAAAGATCCTTGAAGTTGTAGCGGCCTAACTTGATATCTTGAGAGATCTAGGTGAAGAAGTTTGCAAGATCCATGGGATTTAGTAGAGGGAAGCTAGGGTTTTGGGTTATGGATGTGGACTTGAGATATTTTCATATGAGATATTTTGTGGAGAAGATAACATAATATTAAGGATGAGAGAGAGAAGAGTGTTAGGTGTTGGGATAAGTGGTATAATTGATGTGAGGGTGCTAACATGCTTAACACATTCTCGTCTCTCTTCTCTCCAAATAAATCATTAACTTATCACAAAATCCCATATCATTTCCAAAATATATGCCATGACAAATACCTCACACATACCAAATTCTAAAATAAATGTATATACATACTCCAATCTATGAAAACCTAACATCCATACGTGATATTATTTCCGTAAACTCATAATATCCATATTTAAATTATAAAAGAATATTTAAAATTTTCAAAATGTTACACTTTCCCTTTTGGAGAGAGTGCCGGGTTCGAAACCCAAGAATCCTAGAAGGGGAACTGGCCATAAATTGACGCTTTTGGGACAAATTCGTGGGTCCTCTGGATGCATGTGTATTGTGTGCTTGTGTGTGATGTGTGCATGGGTGTGTGTGTATGTTGTATGCATAGGTTAGGACTTACGGGCCAGTGCCAAAAAAATTAAAAAAATCGTCAACATACAACTCATCAGCTTTCTTAGTAAAGAAGTTTATTGACATCAATTAAGTATGATTTGTAATCAATATCATCCTACTGATAGTAGAAAACATTCACATATCATCGCAGATTGCAAATCTTAGGGCGGAATTAGCAAGGAAAGAGGAAGAAATGGAGCCTACATATAGAATAGAGAGTGGTTTATCGCTCGATGGGGATAGACAGCCAATGGAGGATGTTGGAAACTTGGAGGTATGTTTACAATTGGAAGACTAGTGCATGCCGACACATTTATATTTGTTGTCAAGTATATTTCTAGTGTAGATGTACATGGACACGTTTTTGTATGTGTTAAAATATAAAATATATTCTTTCAACCCTCATGATAAGTTAGAAGTTTTGGTGTAGTGGAAGGAACATTTCACATGGTATCAGATCAACCCAGGTTCGATTCTCACCGGGTGCTTATCAAATGCGGTTCTATTAAATTAAAAATATTGCTACGCAAATGCCCATGTTTCGGACCTTCAATCTGCGGGACGTGCTAGAATATAAAATATATTTCCTCAACTCTCATCATGACTTTGAAGTTTTGGTGTAATGGAAGAGACATTTCAGAGTATGTATTGCAATTGGAAACTACAATGGAATGCTATGTTATACAGGAGTGAAATATTGGGACTGATGATATCAATTAGAAAATCACTTCGCTTGTCCTTGTCAATTTATTATTTAAAATTCTCAAAATTTTGGATTGTTTTTTTGTTTTTGTTTTATATATAATTTTTTTAAAACCCAGTGAAATGTATAAACCGATGATGTTAGTTAAAAACAGATTCCTTTAAATATAAAATTGCTTTACTCCAAAATTATATATTCGTTATCTCGAGATACTGTGATGAACAGTTCATCCAAGCAATGTGGTGCTACATATGTCTTACCTAAACAATTACCCTAACTATATCTTTTTTTTTTGCCAAAGGCTAGGGCAAGAAGCCCAAACTTTAAATATTAAAATCAAATAGTTATAAAAGATATTAAATACAAACAACAACATCAAGGCTATGACAAGTCAATAACTCAAGATCTACTCATATCCTTTAAAAAGGAAGGTAATGCATTCCAATTGCGAGCAATTGGTCCACTATTAAGATCCGTAGCATTAAAGAATTTAGCCACCCTAGTAGAACTATTGGAGACGACATCACAAAGAACTGATTATATCTGATTAGTTTGCTAGATATGTTAGCTACTTAATATCTTGGTGACCTCCTTTTTATCAGTTTTTATTCAAGTTTTAGAATACTGTACCTATTTCCCTGCTTTCCACAACTATTTGTGCCCAAATATGATATGGCCTTATATTATTAATGAAGTTATTATTAACTGAATAACAAACTTAGATACTATAATTTTTTTAAAGCATGCCATGTACAGGAATGGCTTATCATTTGGTTTTTTTGTTCTTGACCAAAGTGACAAGCATGCGTTTAAATTCTGATTACATTGCTTTATTTATATCCTTCTATGTAGTGTATAATATTCATCGACGCCATCTGGAAGTTTTAATCGAAGGCAGAGTATATAAAATTGATTTGTGATTTATAGAAATTATGGTATTTATCCATAACTCTGGAAAAAGTTCATGGTGTTTTTGGTGAAACTCGGCATTATTTCCAGAGGATTTAATATATGGTTTTGTAGGGGCGAAGCAATTCTGCACTAAGACAAGAGCTACTAGATTCTCCTTGGACTGACACTTCTCGGCTAAATCTTCACAGAATTGATGAGATGGAAACAGCTACAGGAAATTGGGTTGATAAGATCATGGTAAACAAGCTTGGATCAGGCCTCCTCAGAGACGATGACTCTATAAGAGATGATGAATCTCTGAAGGACGATTTCTTCTACCAAAGATATGTACCAGCTGATACAAGGAAACAAAGCCGAGATGACGCTGATATTATGCGAAGGAACCAGTATGATTCTGATTCAGACGACTCCGAGATAGCAACAAGCAATTCCTCTGAGCTCGATATGCATTATCAGTTTAGTCTTCCAAAGATGATTCCGATAAATGGTGATAGGTCTAATAAGGTCAAGAAGCCTAATTCAAAGATCATGAAGAGCCCGGATACTAGGTAATGTGCTTGCACCTCAAATTTGAACATTCTTTGTTGAATTTATGGTGCCTAAAAACTAAAATGATTAGGATTTGATATTCTCACATAGGCTTACGGTCTGCGTTCTTGTTTTCAATTCTCACAATAATAATACATGTACATTGAATAAAATGCTATTCTTTTAGTTGCATGCACAGGGGGATTTTAACCGTGTATGTTTCTGATATCATCTTATTGTCCCTGCCATTGCACTATTGCTTCAAAGCTAATGTATTGCTTCAAAGCTAATGTTAATGGTCGCGGGAAATATTTTTATCCCCTAATAAATTAATATCTACCACTCTGATTTATCACAAGATTCAATGCCCATATCATTTTCACGCAAGGAGAATGCTATTGATGCGGGTTTTTTGTGTGCCCTTCAATTTTCAGGAGTACGAGTTACGGGCACATCCCTTCTCCGTCGAAAAAAGTATCAAACGGTTCAACCCATACACCAAACCGAATGGTCCGGCCTGTTTCAGCTGGGGACATGAAACGATCCATGTCCAGCGGAGCAAAGATGAGAAATGGAAAATGAAGGCGAAGAAGGTACAGAGTGGTTTTTGTTTGGTTTTATTTTTCGGGTTTTGCTTGAGAGATTTGAATGGGCTCTAGCTCCTCTCTACCATATAGTTCTGGGTGCCAATAATTCCAGGTGCTTTGTTGTATTGTTTGTTATGTCATTTTTCTAAATTATTTATTTATTTGTTATTAATTTCCTTTTGTGTTTTGTCATGTTTATAATGAAAGAAAAAGTACAGGAAAGAAAGAGAGAGAAAAGGAAGAAATTGTAATAAAAAAAGGTATAGCCAAAATATTGGTTTGCTTGTTTTCTTATGTTTTCTTTTTTTGGAGCACAAGATGTATGTTAATGAGAACGATATATAAATATTCAGACTGCATTTTTCTAGAGTCTCATGAGTAATTGTTTTAAGTTGTATGTCGAGTATATAATTTCTTTCACCTCACTATATGCAAATGCTCAGTAGATTGGTTCAGTGCCACGCAAATGACCTCATTTATCTTCTCGGACTTGCTCGAACTTTTACCCTGGTGCCCTTATAGTGGGAGGAGAGCGGAACATGTGAACGATCGATTTATTATATGGTCACGCTATAGCGTTCCTACCGCTGCCTTATTGCTCAAAAGAAAGATTCAATTGGATGGGGGCATAAAATTATTAGCCTTGAAGCCTTGTTTGAACAGACAGGTAAGACATTTTGGTGGTAACCGATTTGGAAATGGGTTGTTGTGAGACACGAGTTACAAAGACGCGAATTCCAAAATGATGCTATATATGTGTGAGCGTCGAGTCCACAGTCACGTTATCATTCAATAGCTGAGTGCTAGAAATTGTTGGCATCTCATGTTGGCAACGGTGGGATCGTCATTGATCTTCATATTGTTGCAGATCTTATTTTGGCAAACAACGCTGAAGCAAGCACTTTTTAGTATGGATCCTAGCTGGATCGATTTGGACGAATCACATGAGTTGGAAGTTGATGGTCTGACTCCGACATCTGAGAAGGTTAAAGCAGAAGTTCTCTTTCTAGCTAAAGAATTTTGGTACCATGAACTAGGAAGTTATTCGACTTACCGATGGCTAACTGGTGTGACAGCAATGTCTTTTGGACATTCTCTCAATCTTTTTTCCTTTAATTTCAGTGGTTACACCCATATCGTAATGAACTCAAAGCTAAATTTGATTGTTCGGTCAAAGAATTCTCTTCATCAAAAGCGGGAGTGTTATGTCGGGATGAGCATATGGTTAAGTTCTTCAAGTTAAAGGATGGAGACTTGCATGCCCAATGGTTCCATTGATCGAACTCTCAGCTAACAAAGAGGTTGTTCGGCTTGCTGTCTTTGAGTCCGCATGCAACTAAGCTTAGGGTAGAGAGTGATTATTGTCCCGCTATAAGAGGCATTAATCATGAACATGCTTTTTCCGGCATTGCAAAGTTGATGTTGAGGATATTTTTGGAATATAGAAGGTTGCTGAAATTTTGATAGGTACTGATTTTCAGCCTAATGAAGGTCATTGGATAGTGTTGTGGGTTTTGATAAGACGAAACTCCCACTAGTGATGGTCTATAAGAGGGCTGCTTCTTTGTATGATCTAAAGATGGTTTTTGGTTTTTTTAAAAAAATGATTAGATCCAAAAAACTTCTAAAAACTTTAAAAATTACGAGAAACTACCTTGGTTTAAAAGTTTTATAGTAGTTTCTTGTAATTATTGTTGATGTGTGTAACACCCTAGTATGGTTATACAACATTAATTGGTATTTTAACACCTGCTTTATATTTCTTCTATTCTATCTATTGGGCCGCGAATGATTCGAGTAGTAGTAGTCGTTATCCGACCCGACCCGCAAGTTTAGAACCCAATATGGTGCAAGATTGTATCTAAGATTTTCCAGTAAAGTATATCTATGTGAATCTAGTATAATACTTACATTATATTTTTAGATCTTTATATATCATATATCTATATCATCATATATCTTTTAATAGCCACAAGTTAATAAGTTATATTTTGTTAACTGTCATCATATGGTTGCCATCCCATATTTTATTTTGCTTTTATCTTTTACGTTTAAATCTCAAGATATCTAATATCAAATATTTACTAAATCTAGACATATTTTTAGAATCCTTTTAAATCTTAAATTAGGGGTATGAATTATTTAAAATATATTTTTGCATTATGGTTGAGAAGTTTACATGTGTGAATTATTTTCCAAAATATATTTTTGATGAGATTTTGGTGGAGATTGGTTGTAATTTGATATTATCTATATACATTAAAACTAATATATATTTATAACCTAATTTAAACCATCCTATATATATTTATATTAAACACAAAACACACACACACACCCTCTCTCTTTCCACATAACATATTTCTCTCTCATCAATTTATATATTCTCCTTCTTTGTTCTTCAAGCCCACACCCATTCTCGCCGACGCAACTCCAGCCGCATCCTAGAATCTTAACCGAGCCATCAAAACTTGGTGTTGATTTGTATAGCGTCATGTTGCTTTCGTTCATTGCGTTTGTTTCGAGGCAACTTTATCTTGCAACATGCTATGCTACTATATCGATATCTATATGAATAAAAATAGTACATGTGTTTTATTATACAGCAAACGTTATAGATTTGCAGTTTTACGATATCCGTTTGTATCCGTACTGAGAATAGCATATCTAGTTGCATGCCGGAACATCCTGATATCTTTATACTACTATATTAGTATAACATGCCATCTAGTTTGTATCATACGTAGTCATGGACGTATAACATGTTATTACAGATGGATACATATGCATCCTAATATATGTCGTGCTTACCATGTTTAGATATTCGTTACAGTTTCACATTTGGATATCTATCTGATACATATGCATCACATAACATGTTCACGACACACTACTTGACTCATTACTTGGATCTAGTTACTAATGCTAACAATCTTGACTTGTTGTCCTGATGGACGTAACTTGCTATCTGCATGGACAAAACCTGTACTTGCTTGATCCTGTGTTGGTATTAGATCTATATTGGCAAAACCTGACTTGAACACAAATCTGGGGGTAAAGGGGAAATCAAGAATGTAACCGAAACGTAACTCAAAAGGCTATTATTACATATTTGTCGTTTTTCCGGGCGCTACGGAATAATCATGTTTGCCGTTTTTTCGGGCGTTACGGAATAATCATGTTTGCCGTTTTTCCGGGCGTTACGGAATAATTACATGTTTGCCGTTTTTCCGAGCGTTGCAGAATAATCCTGTTTGCCGTTTTTCCGGGCGTTACAGAATAAATCCTGTTACCGTGGTCCCGTGGGGAATCAACGGGACATAGACTGTTGGGTTACGATGAGAATTATATTAATTGATTTCAAAGAGTTTTAGAATAGATAACCTAGAAGCACAGTTTTAAATACACATCACACATCACTTTCATGCACATACCTCACTGTTTATATCTATATTATTTATCTATATTCATATTTACCTATCTCGTTACATCCTGATTATTAGTATTACTACTATTTTAATATTATGACATACTGACGTCTGGGTTTTGCATGATCTAGTTCCTCTATCTTTATTGCAGGCTGAACATGAGTATTTTAGCCGTCAAGCCGAACAGTGAGAAATTAAACGTGTGGTTTAGAGATATTTAGTTTAGTTTAGTTTCCACAGTTTTATTTCTTGATGTGAGCCCATATTGGGATGTGTTTTCAGATGTTGTTTATTGGATCTTGATTCGTTTCCGCTTATATATTTTCTGGACTATATTTACTGTAGCAAATGGACATATGCTAGCTAGTTTTTATATTTTACCGTTCTTGATGTTTTATAGACAGACGTAATATGACTGCGGAGGGATGGTTTCTATCTATAGTTAGTATGGATGGCTCTGTCACGTGCCGTACCTTGCGCATTCTGGGAAGCGGAGTGTGACAATGTGGCATCTCAATGATGATAGCTTTGCATAGTTTTTAAGGACCTGATTGGGGATGGAATTTAGTTTTCTAAACTAGAGTTTGATAAAGTTAGCAAAACTTAACTCTAAAATGCTAACTTCGCCTGTTTGTGTCACGTCCCGCTTCCCAAAATACGGAGTACGGGGGGTTGACAAGGCCAGCCATGCTCCAACGGTCAAGGAAACGTCCTGCCGTAGTTACACTTCGGCTTCTACCTTTACGTGGTAATCAGTAATCAATGTACAGGTAATGAGAAATGCAGTCACTAAATTAAAACAGATACAAAAACTAACCAGATAGAGATCAAGGAAAGATAGAGCTGAGTCGCTGATCTAGGTGTCCGCAATATCCTTAAGGTACGTCAGGTCCTGATCCAAGCTAAATCCATTTCTCACTCTGAGCATGCATACTCAGGTCGTCAGAGCGACACAATAGCAATAAATAGAAATACATATGTAACATGTGTAATAATGATGAATATGAAACAACAAGTATGAAGTGATGATATGATCATGAAGTAGCCAGTATAGGTAAACAGTAAAGCGGGTAAACAGTAAGGCAGGTGTCTCAGTCAGTAATCAATGCATGTCACTAAATCTATCAGTCTCTAAGTCTCACTGTCCAGATCGCTAAACCTATCGGCAGTCCAAGTGTGAGAGTCAACCACTCGTGAGTATCCCCATCCAAGGATAGGGCCCCAGGGGCAAGGGAACACGGGCCCGAGTTGCTAATAATCAGTAATATCATCCATATAAACCCCAGAGTCACTGTGTATGCCGGCAATGGGACTTCCGAGATTCCGTTGAACTCGCACTCAAACTACCCCACACCCCGTGGTCTACATCAAATACCAACCAAGAATCCAAATACTAGTCGGTCCATGACAAGTCTACGCGAGAACTGGAGACAGGATCTCCATCAAGCATGTCTCGACCGGTACCCAAGATAAATGGACGGTATTTGGTGCCTTATCTATGACACTAATATAAGTGCTTCCATAATCGTTCCATACCAATTATAGTCACACTTATACATGTCCCATAGACGTCGACAATGCAGTAAATTAACTGGGTCCGTTGATTGTGTACAAGTATGTGTCACTTTCGCTTATTCATTCACGCTTTAACGCTAACGTACTTGCCACAATCAAAACACTAATATCTAACGCTGGGTAATGTACACGACCACTAGGTTATCAATGTATATGAGCTCTACATGATATGATGAGAATGCAATAATTATGGTATGAATAAAATATTATCAACCGGTGTCCTACCACTTGCATAATTTACTATAAATCATACATGCATAATTAAGCAAAATAATGTAAAAGGTGTAAGCAGTATGTTCAATCGGGTTTCAGGTTTGCTAGATACGGTCATTTCAATTTAAGTGTTCCCTGCTGGAAATCTGGTTTCAGAACTGGAAGTCCGTTTCGTAACACATTTTACTCTCAGTTGGGATCGAAATTAGGCAATGTTATAGTTGAACAAAATTTAGTTTTACTAGTTAGGTTTCCAACGCACTAGACGGATAGATAATATCCATGGTGTGCTGGAATTTATGCCTTGTACAATAAAGGGGTATACGTTCTGTCCCTGTTTGGGACAGCTATGTGTTCTGTTGATTTAAAATATACTTTAAATAGTAAACGACAGTAAAAACGAACAAAACTACTTTCAACGGTTAGAAAACAGATTTATCTTCGCTATGGTATAGGATTACGCATCATAACATTTTCATACAGCAGAGTAAAAACATTACAAAACGAGACTCGACAGCCAGAGCTGCTCCGGACTGCAGTCCAGAGCCGCGCTCCGAACCAGTTTCCGTCACCTTTTTAGCATAGAAACAGATTAAAACTCTTATGGGGTTCTAGGTCGTCGAGTCGTCTTCGATATAATCCCTCGAACGCAACATTCCGATTTGTAATTAATTAACTGTGATTTTTACGAGTTTCAGATACGGGAAGATTTCAGTTTTACGGGTCTAAATGGGAAAGGCCTATCACGTCATTAAAGACCGTATTTTACAGCTAAATCGTGACACGACGCTCGTTATTAATCGGGCCATCCTATGTGACACGACGCTCGTTATTAATCGGGCCATCCGTTAAATTGACGGATCATTATAATGGAAAACCCATTATCGTGGGTCGAGGAGCGGGGACGTGGTCGCGAACGAGGAGTGGGGACGTGGGGCGAGCGGCGACGTGGGAGTGTAGGAAAAGAAGCGGGAAAAATATGACGGAGTGGGGAAGAAAGGAGGCGGGTTGGGTATGGGCATGAGGCCGGGTCGGGCATGGCATGGGATTGAGGTTGGGCTGGGCCGGGAAATAAAGGAAAAAGGGGTTTTGTTTTGGGCTGAGGGTTTGGAAGAAGAAAAAGAATGAGGAGAGTTGGGGTTTGGGCTTGGGTAAATTTTTTTTTAAAAAATAATAAAGAGTTAAGGTTTAATCAGGGTAAGGTTTAGAAAAATTAAAATTAGAATTATTTAAATTGAGAAAAATATTGGAAATATTTATTTATAAATACCGAAAAATACTTTTAAAGAAAACCGAGTATTACAGTTTGACATCCATTTTGAAGTCTAAATAACCACGGTTATCTCAACTCTAAAGTTGAGATAGCTACGATTATCTAAAGTCTATGATTTAAGTTTAGTAAACTTCATTTTCCCAAACACTTCTCTTAAAGCATAACCATAGTTTATTACAAAATCGAGTCCACTTAAAACTAAACTTTAGGTTTCCTAACTCCGCCTTTCAATCAAAGTTTTATGGTAGATTCTTCTATATTTAAAAATTATTTGGCTGTTGGATGGCAGGCGAAAAGTATTTGGTGAGCTTCTCTAAAAAGAGAACTAAAAAGGAAAGAAAAACTCTACCACTGTCTCTCTCTCTCTTCTCGAAACCCTAAATTCTCACCATGCGAACTCAATCGAGCATTTGCAGTGGAAGCAGCAACAGCTTGGGAAAAGCCGCAGCATTTGTTAAATCTGCTTCCTTCTGTAAGTTTATTACTCCATTCCCTTGATTTGCTTCAATTTGTTGGGGGTTTTCAATTTAATTTGATTTAGGGAAGGGATTGCATTATCTTTAACAATCTAGAACTATAATTCTTAATATTCTGAAAGAGCCAAATAAATCTTGCCATAGTTATTATAAATTTGATGCTTTTCATCGACGATATCAATTTGGAGGGCATGAGGAGGGAATGATCATGTAAACGTAATGAATTTGTTAGGCGCGATGAAGCTTATGTAATTGGGGGCTCCTACTTTGCTCCTTGTCAATTTTTCTGTACAGGTTGTATGCTAGCTTTTCTAATGCTCTAATGTTTTGAGTTTGGCATGTTTGAGGGCTAGGTTAAATTTTTGGAGCAATTTCTATTTTTTTTACTCAAAAGGATCTAAAGCTAGTTTATTCTATATTTGTTTCAAAGTTGAAATTTATATTGAAGGGCATGATGGCATGATTAAAAGTATAGTGAGGTTTCATCTTGTTGATGCTATATATTGTTCAATTCTCTCGATTAAATAAGCCATAATGTGTGTGTGTAGATAGATAGATAAGAGGCCATAGAAGGGAATTTCCTCCTATGGTGTCAACAAAAATCAATCATCCATCTTTTTATTCGACGATCGGCACCCATCATCTTCATCTTCATCATCTAAGATGTGGATACACCAAATTCCATGTGATTCCACCACTTTTTCATCGTTGATTTAGCAATGTAAAAAGTTCTATTGTCGACAAACCGTTAAGTTTGCACCCACTAAATCAACGGTGGAGAGCGGTAGAATCACATGAAATTTGGTGTGTCCACATTTTAGATGATACAAATGAAGATAATGAATGCCGATCGTCGAATAAAATGATGGACGATTGATTTTTGTTGCCGCCATAGGAGGAATTCCTGCCTATGGCCTCTTTCCTCTATTATTCCCATATGTGTGTGTGTGTGTGTGTGTGTGTGTGTAGTGAGTTTCATACCAGTTCATATAGTTGATGTGATTTATTGTAAGGCAAGTTAAAGCTATTTGCGAATTTTGCAACTTTTTTTGATGAGAATTAAATGAGTAACTTAAAGAAACAAAATTCTCCTATTCTCTACCAATGGCAACATTTCTTTCCTTTTTTCCCCTCCAATCTGTTCTTGATCATTTTTGGTTTTAGGTATCATCATTTGTTGCAAACATAGATAACTCATATGGAGAAAGCTTTGGTGATCCTGATCCCCTTTTCAACCTAATCCTTAGAAACCTCAGATTTTTTTGTGAGAGCATTTCCCATGAGTATTTCAGCTGAGAAAAAGGAAGCTCAGTTGAGTTAGAAGTTCAACCTGGCTTAGCTTTCCATGCAGTCCCATTAATTTTGTTTTTAAAAAATGTTCTATAACTTTTGAACTTCTATGTTGCATCTTCTGTCTAAAATTTAGCCATACTTCCATAGTGTTAATTCTGTGCTTCTTCTTTCCATTCCAGTCCTTCCCTAAACATTTCAAGTTTTTAATGTGTTAGGTAGTATAAAGATTGGATTTTTAATGTGTTTTAGAGCATGTATACAAGATGTCTGATACTGGGCGGTGCACTTCATTATTCCTTCCACTGAATTGGTAAAAACACAATGCATTTGATATAAAATGTTGATAGCTTTTTAAAATCGATATCTGTCCTATCTTTGTGATCATGTGATGTGTGATCATGCGATGCTTCTTTATCGACGTTGGATCTCTTAATCAATAACCTTTTATTTTTGTCAACTTCAGTTCGAGGTTGATCAATTCTCGACAATTATTTTCTATTATAAGTTTGCGAATTTTTTTTTATCTTCATGCTCCTTATTTGGGCAGCTTGATGAGTTTTATGGTTTGCAATTGTTGTTTACTTTTGTATGTTCATTGTGCATAATTTTCTGTAGTTGCTGCCCTTGAAATCTAACAAATTCAATGATGTTGTAAAGTCTTGTAAGTTTTGATTCTCTTTGGTTTCTTGTGATTATCATTTTTTACCATTTTTTACCCACTATGATTATCATCAGTCTAAGCTGTTTGCTTAGCCAGCTTACAATATATTGCTTTTGTGATATCATGAAACTAAAGTCTGCATCTCATTAAAAGTAACACGTTGAGTTCATGTGAAGTATTTTTCCTGCTTAACTTTCTCTACTTGTTCAAAACCTTTTAGACAAATATTTTTTAAAAATTTACCATTAGAGCATAACTAGCTCTTCCAGTACAACTTTCCTGTCCATAGTGAGAGGTCGCTTTCGATCCCAAAAGGGGTCCCATCTAAAAAATATGTAGCAATTTTTTCTAATGTGGCGGCTACACCATGTTAAATAACTCAGAACATATGAATGCCATTGCTTCGGCTCCTTTTTCATCTTATCAACTGTGTAGATACCCCATAATTGTAACCTAATTAATCAAGTTTTTTAATGGCTGGTCTCATGGTTATAATTATGAACAGAGAGCCGAATTCAGCAGATTTTGAGAAGCATTCTGAGAGGGAGGCTGCTGGAAAAATCGAAAAGGCCATTTGTGGGTCATAGTTAAAGGAGATGAGTTTATATACAGTGGTGTCTGTAATGTTGCATATAGCTTTGACCCATTGGGGGGGGGGGGGAGAAAATGGAGATACATGTATATTTTCCCCCCAGAATCCGAGCATTTGGGAATTTAATTTCTTTTAAAAAAATAAAAAGCTAGTAGCAGGACCTCCGTCAATATTGCTTCTTTGTACCGACCGACCTCTGTGGGTACTAGCACTATGCCGCTATCTATGGTGTTTATACCAGCGGACACACAACTGGAGACGAACAACACATATCTTCATATTTAAATGTAATCCTTTTGAATTAATAAATAAAGAACAAACTAGACATGTCATCAAATTTAACTTCGAGACGTTTGTGAATTTTCGAACTCCAAGCTCTTTATGTGATTGTACAAGGACTCATGTAAAGGCATAACCTTAACATGGTATTGGTTTTGGTCTCACAAAATTATGTCATGTCATCTATTTCAGTTGACAGCATGCAATTGCGCCGGTCTTCTGATTGCTGCCCAAGGTCCACCTCGAGCTCCAGCCGCGTGTCAGGTAAGATCTATTTTAATGTAATTGGCTAAATTGTTATATTCGTGTTTTCTTTTTCCTATTAGCTGATGCAAACTGTCTCCGACAGGAATAGGAAGAGAAGAAATAACTCTGCGAGTGCGGGGTAATACTGTTGGACAGGGACTTCTTACACCAGCTCCAGGAAGCAGGTTTCATGTTGATCAAAATGTGAAGGGACAACCTGTTGGGCCCGATCCCTTATATAATGACCTCCACACCCGTCTAGGAACCTTTGTTATGTAATGGGAATTACTTCCCTATCACATGCACAGACTGGAGACATCAAAAACAAGAAACTAAAGTTTATGTTTGGGAGATTTTAATGGTATTAGTTTGAGTAGATTTGATTAGTCTTTGTTTAGGTGCATTGCTTGCATTTGGGAAGGGAAATAAATTTCAATGATTTTTGTTTGGTGATGTAGGGCATATACGAGTTTGACACTCTTGAAGATGCCCATCAATGGTGGATGAAGTCTTTAGGTAAAAGATGGAAGGGCTTCAAAACTAGGTTAAAGAGAAACATCTACAACAAGCATAATACTGATGATTCAAGGCTTGCAGATCGTGATGATCGCTGTGACGAGGATCAACGGGCAAAGCTTTGTTCTTTAATGGAGCACGGATGGAGCAAAGGTAAACTTTACTTTCTTATATATTTTTTAATTAATACATCGTTGTCGTCAACTTTTTAACTTTTGTTTTTTAAATATTCAACATAGACCACTGCTGCCAAAAATAAAGCTAGCCGGGCAAAACAAGCCATTCTTCATTGTAAAGGAACAAAGAGCTTTGCTCGGGTAATTGAGGAAGAGGTAAGAATTGTTTGAATATTATATGACATTAATTAGGACTCAGTTGTTATTCGCTTAATATTCATTAGGATCTTGTGAGGTTTTACCTATAGACAAGTTGTGCAATTATGCCGGTTCTTTTTATCATCCTTACATACTTACAGTTCTTTGTCAATGACCTTGTAAATAAATCTATTGTAGATTTTATGCCTTGATAAGCATTTATACTGGGCATCTGCAACTAGCTAGTACACCTCCATGACTTTTGGCTGATCGGTCTGAAAACTCCTCAAAAAATGTTATCCCATCGATTATAGGAACATATAGAGCATATACAAATAATCTCTAAACTCAGTTTTGTTAGAAATTCAAGAAAGTTTGGTTTTGTGGTATTCGATTTTCTATGACTGAATATTGATGAGTTGTGACTGATTTTCTGACCAGTCAGCAGTACATTGTCCTTTTTTTGTGCCAAGAAAATTGTGTCCATGGTATTGAGTTCTGAGAAGCAGCACTCAATGACATGTTGACTGAACTATATATAATGTTTTGTTGAAGGGTTGGGACATTCATTCTGCTTCAAATGATCTTACAATTAGCCATTTCCATACATAAATTGCTAAAGAAATAAATGTCTTTATACTCTTGTTCTGATTGCCATTGCCATGCATAATCCCATTTGTTTTTGTTTTCATAGAAAAAGAAGAGAACCGATGGCAGTCTTCCGAGTCGTGACAACATTTTCATTGTTACCCACCAACGAAAAGATGGAACATTTACGGATTCAACCTCTGGAGAGGCTATTGTAAGTAATTTCTACCACTTTCCTATTCTTAATATATAGTACATATTTCCTAATGGCCTCCTATTATTACAGCCTAAGCTACGGAGTCTCTCTACCTCTCACCAATCTTGCCCATCAAAGTCGGATTGCTTTATGCAAGCGGCTGGTCCAGATGCTGTTAGGTCAAACCTTGAAGACAAATTTTCAAAGGTTTTAGGGCCGGACAAGCATGGTCATGTGCGTTGCGTGGGTCTGGGCATGAATCCGACACGCTATAAAGGCATCGGGATTCAGAGATCAATAATAGGGGCTTCTCAAAGAGAGATTGCACTGATGAAAGAGAATCAAGAGTTAAAAGAAAAGCTTGATGATGTTTCTTCACGTCAGGATATCTTGGAGTCCCAAATTGCCAATTTGAAAAACATGGTGGTGAATTTGCAAGGAAGAGAAAGGAAAGAATACACAGGTTGAAAAAGAGAAATGTGGCTAAAATGGAAGGTGATGATACCTGTTGATGAGAGGTATGCATACATTCCCACTCACCCCCCTTCATTCTCTTTATATAGCTAGGATTGTTTGTTAGATCATAGATAACATAGGATGTACTTATAGTTCCAACCATGGTTGGAAATCTCAGCCGATCCCGTTCCGAGAAGGATGATTCCGATCCCAAAAAATGACCGTCCAAGTTCCGATGCCAAGATATCTACCTTTGAACCTTTGTAATGTTGGAGCAAATGCACAAAAGAAGGGAAAAGTCCTAATTTCTCATGGTGGGTTTTAGTGCTACATTGCCCATACCAAGGAATGGGAAAGTGTTTATATAACACTTTTATCCCTCATTACATTGAGTCCAATGAAGGAGGATATGGTGAAACCACACGCGTGCGGCCGCCGTGCCGAGCGAGCGAGCCGCGTGTGCCTGCACTTGCGGACACGAATGCCGCTCTGATTCCAGTTCACAAAGTCAAACGGTTTTTGTGAATGGACTCGACCGTTGAAGATGTCAACAGTTGCCGGCGGTTGCGAACCGTTTTGGAAGGCTATAAAAGGCCATTCCCCAAAGGCTTCAACATTCCCCGAAAACCAAAAACCAGGGCACGCAAATTCTTTCTCTTCTTCTCCTTCACTGCATTCACAGCATCCAAGCATCTAACTGCGAATCAGAAAAGGGTACTAACACTACTCCAGCGACTTGTGCAAGCCAGAGTACTAGAAGGGCTGGGGAAGTTATCTTGGGATTGAATCGCCGCTGTAAACCTGCCAAGAGGGAGGCAGTATCTTTCTTAAGTTAGTGCGCTCAAGTGTATGCCTCTTTACCATAAACTTCATTTTTCAAATTTGTGAGCTATAAAGGTTAGATTTTTGTTTATTCAATTATTCAATTTTTTCTGATATAAAACGTATTAAATATCAAAATTTTCCAACAATCTAAGAAAGATATCCATCTGTTTAATACGTTGTAGTTTAATTCTAATCTGTTTAATATATTTAGTGCTAATTTACTTAATTAATTGCTATTGTGTGTATATATATATTGTAATTGCATTAGTATACTGACTGGTCTACTTTGTTGGGCCTGTTTCCTCAAAGATTACTTTACGGATACTGATTGCGTTATACCCATTGGTCTACTTTGTCGGGCCAGTTCCCTTCAAGCATTACCTTACGGATTTTTACTGTATTATTTATTGTTACTAGTAATTCTAAATTAATAGGGAATATTACTATTAAGAATTAGTTTGATTGTTAAAATCATACCAGATATTATTATTTATATTTTTAAATTCTAACACATTTTTATTATCTATCAGTTGATATATTATGAGAAAGAGCAACGACTTCAGTTTCATAAAACCCGAAAAGTTCAATGGTCAAAGTGACTTTAAGACTTAGCAAATCCAAGTCGAGTATTGGTTGACTATATTAGGATTAATCACTGCAATCAAAGAAAGTCCTATCCTTTCTGTATCTGTTGAATCTGTCCCTGAGAAAAGTCCAGCCGATGAGAATGAGAGTACTGATGCACCCACTCCTTCCGCGGAGAAAACCAAATCTAAATACTCTTCGCCTGAGGAGATAGATTACCATTGTAATTTCCGAATACTTAGTGCCTTGGAAGGTCCACTTTATCATACATTCCTTTATTTTAAAACGGCTAAGGAACTTTGGTTCGTATTAGAATAAATATATGGTAATGATAATGCTGGGATAAAGAGATTTAGCATATCGTCATTTAGGAATTTTATCTTTAAGGATAATGAGCCTATAAATAAACAACTTCATAACTTTCAGGGGTTGGTCACGAAAGTGATTAATTCTGGAACTATACTTTCAGATCAATTTCAAGTGACCGCATTGATTGATGTTCTTCCGCCATCTTGGGAAGCCTTTGCTGACCAACTTTGGATGAACCAAAATTCACTCACACTCCTTGATGCCATGAATTCCAACAAAATTGAGGAACAAAGAAGGGTTGTCCTTGATCCTAGTACCAAAAGTTACAATAAAGTCAACCTGACTGATAAAATTGTTCCTAAGGAAAACCAATTTAGACTTAAGAACAATAAATTAAAAAAGAAACAATTTAAGAAAGGTCTAAACCAGAACAAAAATCACAAGCCAACGAACAAAGAAAAATTATGTTTCGTATATGGAAGAACCAACCATATCTCAACCAGACGCTTCTTCAGGAAAACCGAACGTGTTCGAGAACCTGCAAGTACTAACAATGCAAATGTGAATGTGATGGAAATGGATGAAGATTCCTTTCTCAGGTATGTTTCCCACACTGTAAACCTTATCACATCATCTAATAATTGGTGGTAAGACAATGGTGCTAATGTGCATGTATGTTCTAACAATAAATGGTTTAATATGGGGGAAGTGCAGCACTTAGAAATGATCCGACATCACCAGTGAAGCGAAAGGGATCCATTAGGTTCTCTATAAGAAAATATTTACCGCTAAGTGATGTTTTGTATCTTTCTTGTGTAAGAAAGAATTTAATAAGTGCTTCTCTACTTTCTAAAAGAGGTTACAAAATTATATTAGAAAATAATCAAATTGTAATCTCCAAAAGAAGTATGTTTATTGGTAAGGGCTATGTGTGATGGATTGTATAAATTAAATGTTTGTAATAATAATAATAATGACGAAATAAATAAAACCAGTCCCATTGTTTTAACCTTGTCTTCTTGTGATATGTGGTATGATAGATTAGGACATGTTAATTATTAAACTTTAAATAGAATGATGTGTTTAAATATGATTTCTAAAAATTCTATTGACTTGAAATTTAAATGTGATATTTGTATCAAGGCTAAGCATGCTAGAGATACATTTAAATCTGTTGATCGCTGCACTCAAACATTAGGTTTAGTACATTATGATGTATGTGATTCTTGTAAACAACCAAATAGAGGTGAAAATAAATACTATGTTACATTCATTTATGACAATACAAGATATTGTTATGTATATTTACTTTCAACCAATGTTGAGATGTTTAATAGATTCAAAGTATATAAAACTGAAGTAGAAAACTATATTGAAAGAAAAATCAAAGTCTTTAGATCAGACCGTGGAGGGGAGTATACATGGAATTAAACATGAATATTCTCCTCTTTACACTCCTGAATCTAATGGTATAGCAGAACGTAAAAATGAAACATTAATGAATATGGTTAATTTCATGTTACTTAGTTCTGGTGCTCCTGAAAGTTTATGGGGTGAAGCTATACTATCGACATGCTTTATACTAAATAGAATATCTCATAAAACTACAAATAAATCTCCATTTGAATTATGGTTTGAAAGAACGTCTAGATTAGACTACCTTCGTGTTTGGGATTGCCTCACACTTGTATGTATTCCTTCTCACAAAAGAAACAAAATATGTCCTAAAGCAGTAGATGCATTATCCGTTGGATATTCTTTCGACAGTAATACTTATAGATTCATTGTTTTAAAATCTGATATTACTGATATTAAAGTTAATACCTTAATAGAATCTAAAGATACTATTTTCTTTGAAGATATATTTCCTTACATAACTCGAATTTCTAAACAAGTAGATGATTTATGTTTCTAACCCTGACATAGTAAGTACTTCTAGTAATAACAAATTAATTCAAAATGAATCTTTCCTCGGTTCCAACATCCAAACCAGAATTAAGAAGTTATAGAACTAAAAGAAGGAAAGTACTCACTGATGATACTTACTACTATTACCTACTAGAAGGAGATCCTTCTTCCTATTAAGAAACAATGTCGTTTTCTGATGTTAAGTATTAGAAAGAGGCTATTCAAAATGAGATTGACTCAATCCGGAATAATAATATATGGGTCCTAACAACCTTATCTCCTGGTAGTAAAAGCTATAGGATGCAAGTGGATCTTTAAAAAGAAACGAAAGGTTGATGGTAGCATTGACAAATATAAAGTCAGGCTAGTAGCTAAAGGTTTTTCTCAAAGAAAAGACAGATTATAATGATACTTATGCGCATGTAGCAAGAATTACAACCATGAGAACATTACTTGCCTTGGCCGCTATTCATAAGATATTAATACATCAAATGGATGTAAAATCCGTCTTTCTAAATGGCGATCTTGATGAAATTTATATGGAACAACCAGTAGCTTTCATAGAAAAGGGGAATGAAAATAAAGTCTGCAAACTTGTTAAATCCCTATATGGATTAAAGCAAGCCCCTAAACAATGACTTACTAAGTTCCATGAAGTAATTCTTAGCTATGGCTTTATAATTAATAATTTGATACATGTATATGTTAGTTAATTGTGCTCGCTCTACAATGAAAGTAGGGAGGCGGAATGCAAAAAAAAATCAAATTTTGAGCAAGCACAATCAACAAAAACCCAAGTGATCAAACCATAAGCTTAAACTAGCAACAAAAAGGAGTTTAACTACTATGAAAAGTGATTATACCAAAGGGATTCGTGTCCTTCGGTCTTCTAAACCTTCTTTAGCTCCTAGAAGCTCCGGGATCGAGCTTGTTCGCTGGTTTCCTTTAGTCGAAAATAGATCCACCCGAGAGATATGGTTCAAGGCTCTAGCTTCACACACAAAAATAAATGAAGCAACTAAAGACCTTAGGTTGCTAATCTAAGATACTTAGAGATGTAGTGATGTTCTAGTATTTTTCTATCTATTTCTCATTTTGATTCTCAACAACACATGAGAAGTCAAGTGTGGTAGGAGGAGCTAAAAATGATGAGAGAGGAAATGGTAAAAATGAATAAGTCTCAAAAATGAAATGGCTAGCATGGTTTTGTTCAAATATTTTCCAATAGAAAATAACAACCATACTTGAATAGTGCATTCAAATGCAATAAATAAATACTAAGCCATTTTCATCGCCATTCTTTCTCCATGTCTCACCTTTACACCCCATTTCTATTTTTAACCAAAATTAGAAAATCCATAATGTGGTGTCCACCTTCTAGAATATATACTTGCATACATACAAAAATACATCTACGTACATACACCTGTATTCGTATCGAAATACGAATACCTAAAAGATAGAATAATACAATAAACATAATACTAGAATATACATATCGAAATATATATATGTAAATTATTAAATTAATACTTGATTTAATAATCCGGCTTAATCCTACGCCGGCTAGTATTATCAACCGTCCGATCGAAAGTCCGTGTAGCTAGCACACTCATTTGATCGGAATCCTGCACGTATCAAAATACGGCCACTATATCATTTCGTCTGAACCAGAAAAACTTTCTGTATGGGATTCTAAAGACTTGACAGTATGCTGTCAGTGGGTACGTAACGGCTATCCAGGTACCTGTCGAAAAAACGCCGACGAGTAAACTCATCCGAACCCCGACTGAGCCTATCCATGACAATCTCCGTACAGTCCGGTCTCTTCGTATAAGAGTATCGCATACATTAGATCTCTAATAACTCGAAAAGTCGTGTCGATGTGGCTCAAGACAGATCCGAGAAATTACTGATCTAACCATCAGTAAATCTCATCTGCCTTGGCCAAAGTCTTATGGTGCTGGCTAACCGAACATAGTGCGACATCGACTCCCAACACCAGGAGAGACGGATCCCTGACAACCGCTTACTGCCTCCATGTGGTTTAGGATTGTATCCAACTAAAACCTATTTGCATGACTTAATAGAGATGTGGTAGGGTACTAATCTAAGTACGGTGGGAATTCACATGAGACAAATGATGATCTCATGTCTAAAGACTAACTTGTATTCATGTCACCTGAGAACTGCTATCTGACGATAGGTGTAATACCATCTAGAAGTTCTCGGCGAGTCCGTCCAGTGTACTCACCCCCAGTGAGCATCCATATACAATCTTAGGTGATCACACCAATGGTGTGGGACCAACCATCGTCTCTCGTCGGGGTCTCGAAATGTATATATGTCTACTCTAGAATATCGATGCCCAATCTCGATACTCCTGTGACTTTGGACATTTAAGGATGTGCTTATGGACTACCCAGCCCCCACAAGTATGATCGCCATCATAACGCTAGTAGTCAAGTAAAATCCTACGGGCTTTATCAACATATATCAGCCATATGTGATATCAAGTAAAACATATGCACATGTTAAGATAAAGACAAACCAAAATAGTATACTACTATATCGAGGCTTTATTAACATGTATAAGCAATACAAAGCAATAAGAAAAATAAACACATGTTTAGATAAAGACAACCCAAATAGTATATTATATAACTGAGCAAGATTGTCCTGTACATACATATCCCTAGCATCCTATACAATACAGGCTTCTAGGGCATATTTATCCAACAATCTTCCACTTGCACTAAGGCATGTAATTAACTTACTGAATACTCAACGTCTGCTTTAGGGCCAGCTTGTCACGACCCGAAAGTACGGAACGTGACTGGCACTTAGATTACGAGACGTCTAAAGGCGTTCTGTAACCTAAGTCAGCCAAAGCCCAGAAAAATCTAAACCAAAATCAAAAGAGAGTGAAGGAAAACCTTTAATGAAAACGATTTTTCAAATCAATTAAGTTGCATAGAATCCCTTTTTTAAAACATCATAAATTTCTGAAAATTTCGGCAGAGTCTCCTCTGTATTTTCTATCCCCCAAAATGGGTACAACAAGATAATAAACCTGTAATCATAAAAATGGCATCCCCAAGCGGGAGCTAGCTCTTCGCCCAAGGCGGATCACAACCACATGTAATATAATAGTAATATCAAGAAAAGAGCATAAAAGAAGTGCAAAATACCAGAAAACACACGTCGGCTCAAGTGAGCTCGACCCAAAAGAAACCACAAATATACAAATCTCTCAGTCTCATCATTAGGTCGCATATACAATATAAAGTGGTAGATGGAGAATACTAGATACAATGATAAAGCAAAAGAAATAAAGTGTGCTCGCAACCCACCTACGGGCGATGTCGCGAGTCTGAGCAAAAGGGATTGATGATAAGATAGCCCGCCGCTATAAGACTGACGGGTCTGACCTGCAAGACACTGTGGCACAACGGGGGTGAGTTGCCAGCTCGTGAGTAAATATAACATCTAATAAGGCAATCGTAAGAATGCACGCAATGCACCACAACATGTATGTCCATCTGTGATATAATATCTCTAGTATGCATGCACAGGTATGCAATGTCATTATTAAGTCTTTAAGTGTTTTAAATGCTAAGGGTATTGAATTCTTAACTTTAGAAAATGAATATCTGTATAATAGCTAAGTACCATCAAGAAATCATCTGAAAACCCGTGTCAAGCATCGACATCAAATAGGAATCATATCTGTCTCAATATCGGGCTCCGTCAGTCCGGATCGGCCCATATCATAAATCTCACGACAACGGTCGGTATCCTCCGGATATCCGCCGTGCCAGAGATCACCGGTAGGTAGTCTTCCCCTGCCAGGCTCATCGTCTACAACTCGATCTTCTTGCCCCGGGGTACCATACCGGGCCCACCATGTACCCGAGACGGTTCATCCACTCCTCGAATCGGGTCTCGAAATCCAACAGAAAACATGAAAACTCATGGTGGACGACACATACATCACGAGAAAACCGCAACTTTGTTTTGAAAATGATAAATATAAGGTTTTGTTAAATTCTTGCGGTTTTCCCCAAAATCCAGAAATCGCAGCAATACTGAAATCCTCAAGAAAATTATAATGTCCACATGTTATGTATGATAAATGTCTATGATATCAATGCATACGATGTGAATTTTGTTTAGAAATCTATATAAATATGATGATGATGCGAGGTATACGTATGCTATGCAATTTCATATATCAAGTATGAATGCAAGTGGCGATATTATGATAAACAGGTTCTATAGTGCACGTAGCATGGCATTTACCAAAGGCGTGTGTGTCACATGAATAGTGCGCGTGCAACAGATGCCAATGGTAAGGTGTTCGTGTCCTACGAAATGATATCGCATAAGTATAGATGAATGTCCATGCAATTTAATATACTGTTCGCTATAAGGCTATGCAGTGTACATGAATGGATAAGCTAGCTAACAAAATAAATCTTGCAAAAAGTAAGGTAATCCTAACTAGGGGGGCGCATCGCGCCATCCAGACGATTCCCCCATAGATGAATACATCTATTCACCTGAAATCCCCGCTAAACCGTTCCGGCCACCGCCTTGTCTTTACGTGCCGTGTCCGACGTTTTCCCGACCGATCCTATATTTGCACAATACCAAGCATAAGATTACAAAACCTAAAACGACACAAGTCACAATATACATTTATCGACGCTCTCGAATTAAACATAACACGCACTCGGTGCTCGGGAAAACGCACGAAAATCGCAAATTTTTAACTAGAATCGTCATTTCGGGGAAATCGGCAAAACTAAAACCCGACTAGACAAAACCCCGCATTCGCGCACTCTAATAGTCTTATACGAAGCTAATTATATCGCTAACATAACACAATTTGATCGCATTCTAATTTTTGTAAAAATCTAGTAAGCAATTCATACCGATTCAATACAATTATCACAATTTATCGATTTAGCGAGCATAACATCGTACAATTAACCACTCTAACCAATTAGATAACCAAACCCTAACTTAACTCCATCAACCATGCTTCAAACCCTAATTTAAAATCAAATCCCTCTCTTGATTTTCATGAGCAAGCAAATTAAACCAAATTTCACACTTAAACTACTAAATCTAGCAAATTTTAAACTACAATTAAACACTAGATTAGAAATATACCTTACTAGAGTTGATTCCTTTACACTAAACCTCCAAAGTGGCCTCTTTTCTCCTTGTTTTAATCCAATTTGGGCTTGAGAAGGGATGGCTTAAGGTTTTGGGTTGAATTAGAGAAGAATTTAGTGAATTTCGGTGGATTTTTGATGATTTTTGAAGGAATTATGAAGCAAGAAGTGAGGTGAAAAATGTGAACTGAAGCAAGGGAGCTCGGCCTGAGGTGGGAGGGGTGAGTGTGAGGGAATTGTGTAGAAAATTCTACACAAAAAGCAACCTTTAAACTCATTTAATGCATATCACATCAAATTTTACATAAAAAACCCCATTTTCATCATTTTTTCATAAAATTTCCAACCCTAAAACCAAAAGTTTGCAGTCATGATATAATTTTATTAACACCATATTTTAGCTTATAAAGACTTCTAATTATGAAATTTACCCAATTAAATTTGTATTTATCACTAATTTAATGTATTTAAAAAGGCTTAGAATAAAAAAAAAATAATTAATTACGAATTTTTTTTTATTTAACTAGAAAATTATAAGTGACATTTTAGTGACAAAATTATAGTAATATCTTATCTAAATTTTGTATAATTAGGTCTACAATGAAAAATATCTATTTTGACTTTTTACGGAAAAGGCCGAAAAATTAGCCGATTACCGAAAAACTGCCTAAACGATTTTCGAAGGGTTACACAGCTGTTGGCGTATCATATACCCAACATCTCGAAAAATCGCTCGAACTGCGCTTGAGGGGGCCTTTATGAATGGATCCGCCTTGTTCTCTTTCGTATCTACTTTCCGGAGCTCGATCTCTCTGATCAGGTGATACCGCTTCAAGACATGTCTAGATTTTTTATGGGACCGTGGTTCCTTCGCTAAAACCATAGGTTAATTGTTATCGTAATATAAAGATATTGATCAACAATGGAAGGAACCACCTCAAGTTCAGTAATGAACTTCTTCATCTAGACCGCTTCTTTTGCGGCATCGTTGGCAGCAATGTATTCAGTCTTCATCGTCGAGTCTGTGATGATGTTCTGTTTGGAGCTCTTCCAACAGACGGCTTCTCCGTTGAGGGTAAACACATAACCCGAGACAGACTTGCTGTCATCCATATCATTTTGGAAGCTTGAGTCGGTAAAGTACTCTACCTGGAGGTCTCCATTACCGTAAACCAAGAACATCTCCTTAGCCCTTTTCAGGTACTTCAGAATGTTCTTCATAGCTGTCCAATGGTTCTCATCTAGGTTCGACTGATACTGGCTCACCACGTTAAGCGCGTAAAGCTACATCTGGTCTGGTAAATAGTATCGCATACATTATAAATCCTACCGTCGAAACGTAGGATATAATGCTTATGCGAGCCCTCTCCTTATCAGTCTTGGAAGACGTCTCTTTGGAAAGGATGATTTCGTGCAAAGAGGGTATATTACCGAGTTTGGAATCTTCCATACTAAAGCTCTTTAGTATAGTGTCTATGTACCTGGACTATGAAAGTTCCAACTACCTCTTGGATCTATCTTTGTAGATCTTAATCCCCATAATATAGGGGGCATTACCCATGTCTTTCATGGAGAACTTTTGGGACAAAAACAGCTTGACCGATTTCAGCATAAGAATATCATTTCCTATCAGGAGAATGTCATCGACGTACAAGACGAGAAATACGACAGCTCTCCCTACAATTTTCTTGTAGATACAAGGTTCATCCTTGTTTTTGATGAAGTCAAATTCTTTGTCTGTCTCATCAAAACAGATATTCCAGCTCCGCGATGTCTGCTTTAATCCATAATAGATTTAGGTAACTTGCACACCTTCCCGCTGCTCCCACTGTCTTTGAATTCCTCCAGCTGACCCATATAAACGCACTTTTCTAAAATTCCATTTAGAAAAGCCATTTTTACGTCCATCTGCCAGATGTCATGCAATACCCTAGCACGTTCATACGACACTAATCGATATTGTAAATCTTGCTTTATATTTTATTTATTTATTTATTTGGGCTGCGATTGATTTGAGTAGTAGAAATGGTTATCCGACCCGACCCGCATGTGTGAAACCCATTATGGTTATATTTTATTAATATTTATCTGTAAACTAAATCCATGTGAATAAAAAAAATTAGTGCCTGATGCGGCTAGTATAATATATATATATATATATAATATCTATATCATATGCTTATATCTTCCGGTAGCCACACGTTAATGATAATTTATATTTGTTAACTGCCATCATATGGTTAAGCATCCCATGTTTTATTTTCACTTTTATCTATTACGCTTAAATCTAATAGAATCTGGATACCAAATATTTCTTAGATTCAAATATATTTAAATCTTTTTAAAATCTTAAATAAGGGGTATGAGATATTTAAATAATATTCTTGCATTATGGTTAAAAAGGTTGCATATATATATTATTTTTCCAAAATATATTTTTGTGAGATTTTGGTAGACGGAGTGTAATTTGATATTATCTTTAGTAGTATTAAACTATAATATATATTTATAACCTAATATAAACTATACTATATATATGCACACACTATTATATACTTTACATTTTATAAAACAGAAAACTCTCTCTCCACATAACATATCTCTTTCTCTCTCTCCTCTAACTAAATCTCTTCCTCATCAATTTATATATTCTCCTTCTTCGTTCTTCAAGCCCACATCCATCTTCGTCGACGCAACTCCAGCCGCATCTTAGAAGCTTAACCGAGTCATCAAAATTTGGTGTTGATTTGTATAGTGTCGTGTTACTTCCGTTCATCGCGTTTGTTTCGAGTTAAATTTACAGCTTGCTACATGCTATGATTTACGCAATTTACTTATATTTGTCGTGCTATTATTATTATTATTATCATACAACTATATCTATATAATTTATACACCGTAGTTATTTAACGTTAATCAGTTTTATAATATACAGTGTATGCAAGTTACAACTTGCGACATGCTAAAATTATATCTATAAATGTATATATCGTTGTAATATTTCTTATTACTATCATTATACCGTTTATATCTATATAATCTGTATATCATTAATTAGTTTATAATCTGTATTTTATAACGTTATGCAAAATATAGTTTGAAAATATTATAGTTTACACATGAAACGTCGTCGCCAAGTGGATACGACAAATCTGGAATTTACTGTACATCTTACCTTATAAAATTCAGTATAAATCATAGAAAAATCATTAGCACATGTTCTTTAGTTCGTTACGAAGCTAACTCAGAATACTATAACCTTCTGAAATATTTACTTGCAAAATAAATTGTTTAAATAACGTAAACCGTAAATGAAAGTATCTCTGAACTGCTGTCCTGGGATATTCCAGCAGCAAACTTTCAATTTCGAACGTTCATAACTTTTTGTAGGGACAATCTGAGATACTTTAATTTATAAAAATGAAAATTTTATTGAATTAGCTTTGTTTTGGTATATGACACGTTCCTTTTGGAGAACGTTTGTTATCTTTAAGCTATTTTACAAATCAGGGTGACTCTGAATTTCTGAACGGAACTTTCTTATGCATGGTTAATCACACCACTTTTATAGTTATTAATCGGATAGAATATGCTATCCCTGTTAATGCTATTATCTTGGTCTTGTACATGATATGATTACGTTATTCATGACTCGCTTGTTAACCTATATCCTTTGGTGTTTATCGATATTCGGTTATAACTGTATTGCCTGCTTTATACCATGATTTGATTGGAATATGTGATTGTGAAGTAGATACCTTACCTGACTGATTACATCATCCATGACATGCCTGTACACAAATTCATGACTGGTACTTTAACATCATGTTACTATTACCGTTATCATGCTAGTACCTATTGACTGTGATATTTACCGATACTAACAATCCTGACTAGTTGTCCTGATGGATGTGACATGTTGTCTAGATAGACATAACTTGTACCTGATTGGTCCTGTGTTGGCATTAGGTAGATATTCTATTGATACATGACTTGAACACGAAACCTGGGGGAAAGGGGAAATCAATAATGTAACCAAAACGCAACTCAAAAGGATATTATTGTTGTTTGCCATGATTCCGGACGTGAACGGAATAACCATTGTTTATTGTACCGTGGTCCCGTGGGGAATGAACGAGATATATTGTACCGTGGTCCCGTGGGGAATGAACGGGATATATACTATCGAGTTTTATCAAGAATTCCATTAATTGGTTTCAAATACCGTTAGGATAGATAACCTTGAAACACATACTTTAGGATACACGTGACATACCTATAGCATGATGTTATCACATCTGTGATTGTTTGTTTATATTTATACCTTATTTTGCATGTGACATCCTGTATAGCACACTGTTCTGGTTATTACTATTATCATGATATTTACGACGCACTAATGTCTGAGTTTTGCATGGCCCAGATATTTGACTTATCACGTAAGTACTTTGACAGGATCGCCGATTAGTGAGGACCATCTCACTGATATAGTTTTTATTGATGGTTAGTTATTCTTTGGATTTTTATTGCTTCCGCTATTATTTCCTGTTATCGTTTGTGGCTATTGGACATGATTAGAGATAGATAATTATATTATTGTTCTTGATTACCGATAGACATCCGTAACGTGACTATGGGAGGATATTTCCTTACCGTAGGTAGCATGACTGGTTTTGTTACGTTCCCAATTTTATGTATTTTGGGAAGCGGGGCGTGATATGTCATAGTCATGGAAGGCATCAATAGCAAGTATGATTTGAATGGATTTGAGCATAGCTACTGGAGAAAAAGTTTCGTCATAATACACACCTGGTTTTTGACGAAAACTTTCTGCAACAAGTCTAGTATTATAGGTTTCCACCTATCCATCTACAACAATCTTCTTCTTAAAGATTCATTTGCAGCCAACGGGTTTTATCCCTGCTGGTGCAATGTCCAAAGTCCAAACTTTGTTGATATATATAGACTCCATTTCGAATCGCATAGCATCCAGCCATTTCTCAGAATCCTTACTGGTAATGGCTTGCTCGAAACTACTAGGATCATCTTCTTCCAAGATGCAATCCTCTCGATTCCCGTCTATGAGAAAACTGTAGTATCTCTCGGAAGGACGAGAAATCTTACTAGATTTGCGGAGTAGCTGAGGTTCGTCCGGGATTATTAAATCTGGAGGTTCCACCAAATCTTCAGTTTCAATTTGTGGTTCCAGAATTTCTTTCAGTTCTATCGTGGTCCCACTAATTTCTTGTGCAAGAAATTCCTTTTCTAAAAAGACGGCGTGCTGAGCAACAAACACCTTCCGTTTCTCGGTGTGGTAGAATAGATATCCATAACCATTCTTTGGATATCTCACAAACTTACATAGAACTGACCGTGCCTCTAGTTTGTTCGGATTATGCTTTTAACATAAGCCGGACAACCCTATATCTTAACCCGTTTATGATATAGTCTCTTACCATTCCATAATTCGAATAGTGTCTTGGGCACGAATTTGGATAGAACATGATTCATAGATATGCCGCTGTCTGAAGCGCATATTCCCAGAATAAAAGAGGCATCTCAGTACTACTCATCATAGAACGGCTATATCCAAGAGGGTACGATTCCTCCACTTCGATACACCGTTATGATGTGGTGTATACGGAGGAATAAGCTGGTAGAGAATATCTTCCTCTTTTAGAAAATCAAGAAATTCCATACTCAAGTATTCTCCTCCTCGATCAGATCGAAGAATCTTGATACTTTTTCCAGTCTGGTTCTCTGCTTCGTTCTTATATTCTTTGAATTTCTTAAAAGTTTCAGATTTGTGTTTTATGATAAATACATATCGAAATCTAGAGAGATCATCAGTGAATGTAATGAAGTACGAGAATCCACCCCTTACATGTATAGACATTGGACCACATGCATCATCGTGTATGTGTCCTAAGGGTTCTATAGCTCTTTCTCCGTGAACGGTGAACGGAGATTTGGTCATGTTTCCTTTGGACAAAACTGAAAAGTTTCAAAAGATGAAAATTTGAACGGATTCAGATATCCATTTTTATGTAACTTACTCAGTCTTTTCTCATCAATATGACCAAGTCTACAATGCCATAAGTAGGTTTCGTTCGTATCTGAACTCTTTCTCTTGCGTGTGTTTTGTACATTAAGAACTGTGTTTTAATTAAGAATATAGATACCATTACACAATGTACCTTCTGCAACTAATGCCTGATTAAGATAAATGTTCATGGTATTTCTATCAAGAACAAAATTATATCCATTTTTATCAAGCAAAGAGACTGAAATTCTTATTATGGTTCATGTCATAGAATGTGACAGTTTTACGTTGGCTGTCACAAGCCTACCACAACCCTCACCCTTTCTCATCCGGACTTGGGACCGGCAACGGTGGGTTTATATGATATTTATTGATTTAGAAAAAGCGTACGACAAGATATCTAGAGAGGTATTATGGGGGACAATGATGAAGAAGGGGGTCTCCGTCAAATATATTGACATAATCAAGGATATGTACGATGGAGTGGTGGCAAATGTCAGAACCTGCGGCGGCTTAATGAGTGATTTTCCGATTACAATTGGTTTACATCAAGGATCTGCATTAAGTCCATTCATGTTTACCATCATGATGGATGAACTTACTAGAACTATCCAAGATGAGGTACCTTGGTGTATGCTATTCGCTGATGATATTGTTCTAGTAAATGAGACGAAAGCAGGGGTTAATGCCAAATTGGAATTATGGAGGCAAACATTGGAATCTCGGGGATTCAGATTGAGCGGCTCCAAGATAGCATATATGCATTGCAAATTTAGTAACCAGAGAAGTCAAAACTATATTGGTATAACATTGGAAGGGCAACAGATATCACCGAGCGACCAGTTTAGATATCTAGGTTCCATCATCCAAAAGAATGGGAAGATCGATAGTGATGTTAATCATATGATCCAAGCTGGTTGGTTGAAATGGAGGAGTGCAACAGGGGTTTTGTATGATCGTGACTTTCCGTTAAAATTGAAAGGGAAGTTTTATCGGAGCGCTATTCGGTCTGCCTTATTATATGATACAGAATGCTGGGCTCCTAAGAAGTATCATACACAGAAAATGCACGTAGCGGAGATGCGCATGCTTCGTTGGATGTGCGGCAACACTAGAAAAGATAAGGTGCGAAATGAGAATATTCGTGCAAAAGTTGGTGTAGCACCTGTGGAGGAGAAGATGCGGGAAAATCGGCTAAGATGGTTTGGTCATGTGCGATGCAGACCTATGGAAGCACCGGTTCGACGAATAGATACTCTAGATATGTGCAATGACAAAAAGGCAAAAGGAAGATCGAAGAAAACATGGATGGAGATGATACGAAACGATATAGTTGCCAAAGGACTCGATGAAAGTATATTGTTCGATAGGAGTGAGTGGAGGCGGAGGATTCATGTGCTGGACCCGGCGTGATTCTCATGTTGGTTCATGTAGCCTACCCCATATGCTTGGGATAAAAGGCTCAGTTGTTGTTGTTGTTGTGAAAGAGACTGAAATTATGTTGTAAAGTATGGAAGGTATATAGTAGCAGTTCAAAATCTTAGTATTGCCGTTTGGCAATACTATGTGATATTCACCGACGGCAGCAGCATCCTTGTGCTCCGTTCCTTACTCTGAGGGACATATCACCAGATCCAACCATCCTATTTTTTCTCACTCCCTGTAATAAATTACGGATATGAGATCCTGATGCAGTATTTAGTATCCAGGAGGTAGGACTAACCGAAAAACAGTTCTCAATAATAAATACACCTATAGAAGATGCATTATAATGCTTCTCCTTCATCAGGATCAAATGGAAGTCCATACAATCATTTCTCTTGCCCATATTCGTGATAGTTGTCACAAATTAGAGCCGAACCAACGTTCCACAGCCCAGTGTAATAAGCTGGTTCGGTCAAGTCATATATTTTATTATCTTCATTAGGACGTGACATTGTTGCTACCTGGAGAGAGAAAAGAAAGACTTAGCGTGCGCTCTTGTAAGATTAGATTGGTTATTAATTTATCTAATCAGGATGGCTTCCACTGTTTCCTTTAATTTTCCTTCAAACTTTAAAAGGAAAACTAGTCGGGATCATCCGCATCTTACAAGTTTGATAACCATTCAGCCAAGTGGGTGTTGGTACTCCGAGGGAGGTTTCCCGTGCTCTCGCACGAACCTAATTAAAATAAACCTCGTTTCTGCAAGAGACATAACCTCGTTAACACCTTTTTAGACACCTAATAGATTAGCTAATTATAAAGTGAAAAATATCTCCCAAAGAGTAACAAATGCTCACAGTGGGATCGAGACCCAACCATTATCATGTGATAACCTAGATGGAAGGCACTCTAGTCACCACACTCCAGAAGGTATGCATCACTAGCCAGTTTCCTGTACATTTAAAACTCCCGATGTGGTTTTTACCGCTAACGACCTATGACCTTGACAAGGTCAACAAATCATAAGTCGCTAGTCAAGTTCAACCCGTTTTTATCTTGATTACTCTAGATCTACCCGCATAAGCCCTTGACAAAGTCAACAAGACTATGTGACTGTCCTAGTTAATCACATCATATGCTATAAACAAGCACCACTTAGCTACCGTATATTACGTCTTGACAAGATCAACAAATGCAGCATGAATACTAAGTACTACTCGTAGGAAATGATGGAGGGTTACGACTGGTTTTTGGCAAAAAACCTTTAACGTAATGAACTTGATATCGTTGAAGGAATCCAATGATTTCAAAATTAGTGGTTCAAGCTTAATTTTAAAAATATTTGGTTTTGTAGAAAACCGAGTAGTTTTGAAAAGAACTAAGTGGTTTTTAAATTTGATTCCAACATCTTTTAGATTTATTTTTTTGCATTAATCAAAATTAATGTGGTCCCATCAATTAATTCCTATCACACCAGAAAAGAACGAAAATAGAATGTATGTATATGCTATCTGCATTCGCCACGGGGTCCGGGAACTTCACCGTAAGGTTATGTAACTTACGACAATGTATGGTCAGGGCTAGCGTGGATGCATATACAACATTTATTTATCTATATATATAGTCATCTCAGATATGATATAAGCAACATCACAGACAATCGATAAGCAATATGGAATAGCGAATAATTTAGGAGCCCCGCATTTCATTTGAGCCGCAAATGAAACTCGACGTTCCCTGGCCGTGTAGATAGCCTGTACAATGTCGAACCAAGACCTTTACAAGTGCGGCAAGTTACCCGCCAATTCAAGAAGTGAGGCAGCCCTCATTCAATGACATGAGTGGGCCACCCAACACTTCATGGAATCCGGTAACTTAAACACTCCACTGTAGGTCATTCTAAAACCCCTACAGGTGCGGCGAATAGCCCACCAATTCTAGAGTGAGGCGGCTCGAACTCACCACTGCGAGATGACCGCCTAGCGCACTTTAGAACCCGGCTATTCGAGCACTTCTCCGTGGGTTTATCCTAGTACGGAAATGAAATAATATACAATGGTGATATCGATCTCAACCCGGCCGTCCCAATAAAAGAATATACAAACAGGCAGAAACGATAGTCCATATGTCGGACGTTCGTCCTGCAATAATGAATATACAAATGACACAACTGGACCAATATTGCATGAGCGGCTACCCAACATGACAATCCATATAAACCATCACAGAGATATACATCGCAACAACAAGATGTGTGTAACCCCGTCTAATCGATATATAGCAATTAGACGACGTTCACAACACATATATACATAAACAAGAAAACCATGACCATAGAATTCATCGCCCGTGAAGTTAACATTTGAATTTTGCAAACGACAAAAATCAAGTGCACTCCGCCATAAAAAAATAAGTCATATTGCCAAAACTTGAATCCCGAAAGATCTCAAACTTGCCCGAAAGCCCGATGGGGGCATTCAAGCACATCCCGGAGATCCGCATGGGGGTCTAGGGGGAGCCCTCGATCCTTTTCGTGGGCTCTCGGTTCGAACCAAGAGCCCGCGGGGTCGAAACAATATGCCACTGTGTTTGGACAGCAACTAAAACCAGAAAACAGCCTTCAGAAAACAGCCGCTAAAGTTGTAAAAAGGTTTTGAAAATGGTTTTCCGAGACCCAACGGGTCATCCTCAATACCCTAGGGAGTCCCCGTTCTAAAACGAGAGCTCCGGGCATCGAGTACAAGGTTTAAAAGTCATTTTAACGACTGTCCCAAAACTGCGAGCGGGCTGAATTTTCTGGACAAAAATTTGCAATGTTCTGCAAACGTTTTGTGATGTAATTCTAAGGTCATGAAGCTAGTTTAAGCATATGGATTGGCTCTGATACCATGTTAGTTAATTGTGCTCACTCTATAATGAAAGTAGAGAGACGGAATGCACAAAAAATCAAATTTTGAGCAAGCATAGTCAATAAAAACCCACGTGATCAAACCATAACCTTAAACTAGCAACAAGGAGTTTAACTACTATGAAAAGCGATTATACCAAAGGGATTCATGTCCTTCGGTCTTCAAAATCTCTTCTTTAGCTCCTAGATGCTCAAGGATCGAGCTTGTCCGTCGGTCTCCTTTTGTCGAAGATGATCCACCCGAAAGATATGATTCAAAACTCTAGCTTCACACATAAAAACAAGTGAAGCAACTAAAAACCCTAGATTGCTAATCTAAGGTGCTTAGAGATGTAGTGATGTTCTAGTAGTTTTCTATCTCGTTCTCACTTTGATTTTCAACACATGAGAATGCAAGTGAGGAAGGAGCTAAAAACGAGGAGAGAGAAAGGAAATGGTGAAAATGAATCAAGTCTCTCAAAAATGAAATGGCCATCATAGTTTTGTTCAAAGTATTTTCCAAATAGAACAATTAATAAATACTAAGCCATTTCCATCACCATTCTTTTTTCATGCGTCACTTTTACACCTCATTTCTATTTTTTAACCAAAATAGAAAATTCATGATGAGGTGTCCACCTTCTAGAATGTATACTTGCATATATACAAGAATACATCTACGTATATACATACCCGTATTTGTATCGAAATACGAATACCTAAAGAGATAGAATAATACAATGAACATAATACCAGAATATGCATATCGAAATATATATGTAAATTATTAAATCAATACTTGATTTAATAATCCGGCTTAATCCAAAGCCGGCTAGTATTATCAATCGTCCGATCGAAAGTCCGTGTAGCTAGCACACTCATTTGATCGGAACCATGCACGTATCAAAATATGGCCACCACATCATTTTGCCTGAACCAGAGAAACCCTCTGTGTAGGACTCTAAAGACTCGACAATACGCTGGCAGTTGATTTAACCACAAGCACGTCGGCGACACTAGCTGTACGTAACTGCTATCCAGATACCTGTTGAAAAGAAGGCCGATGGGCAAACTCATTCGAACCCTTACTGAGCCTATCCGTGACAATCTCCGTACAGTCCGGTCTCTTCATCTAAAAGTACTGCCTACCGGGTCTAGGGGGTGGAAAACGTCAGACCCTAACCCGATAAGTCGTGTCGATGTGGCTCATGACCGATCCGAAAAACTACTGAACTAACCATCGGTAATTCTTATATGTCTTTGCCAAGGTCTTATGATGCTAGTCAACCGAATACAGTGCGACATCGACTCACAATACCGGGAGAGACGAATCCCTGACAATCGCTCATTGCCTTCATGTGGCTCGGGACTGTTCCCAACTAAAACATGTTTGCACGACTCAGTAGAGTCGTAGTAGGGTAGTAATCTAAGTACAATAGGAACTCACACAAGACAAATGATGATCTCAGATCTAAAAACTAACATGTACTCATGTCACCTGAGAACACCTATCTGACAATATGTGTAATACCATCTAGAAGTTCTCGGCGAGTCCGTCCAGTGTACTCATTCTCAGTGAGCACTTATATACAATCTTAGATGATCACACCAATAGCTGTGGGACTAACCACTGCCACTGGTCGGGATCTAGAAACGTATACACAAGTCTATTCTGGAATATCGATGCCCAATCTTGATACTCCTGTGACTTGGACATTTAAGGATGTGCTTATGGACTACCCAACCCCCACAAGTATGATCGATATCAAAACGCCCGTAGTCAAGTAAAATCCTACGGGCTTTATCAACATGTATCAGTCATATGTGATATCAAGTAAAACATATGCACATGTTAAAATAAAGACAAACCAAAATAGTATATTACTGTATCGAGACTTTATCAACATGTATAAGCAATACAAAGCAACAAGAAAAACACACACATGTTTAGATAAAGACAACCCAAATAGTATACTATATAATTGAGTAAGATTATCCTGTACATACATATCCCTAGTATCCTATACAATATAGTCATCTAGGGCATACATATCCAACAATATATACTACAAATTTTTTGGCAATGATTTTGTAGTTCTTTGTCTTTATGTTGATGACATTCTAATATTTGGTTCTTCTATTAATATCATAAATGATGTAAAGTCATATTTATCTAAGAACTTTGATATGAAGGATCTAGATGAGGCAGATTACATTCTGGACATGAAAATCAATAGATTAGAAAATGTATATTCAATTTCACTATCTCATGCCATAGAAAAATTATTAAAGAAGTATAATTACTTCAATATAAACCCTATCTTAACTCCCTTTGATCCAAATGTTCATGTCATTAATTATGAAGGAGAACATATATTACAAAATAGATATGCACAATTGATAGGGTCGCTAAACTATATAACTACTCGAACAAGACCGGATATTTCATATGCGGTTTCGAGACTTGGTAGATTTACATGCAACCCTAATCAACTACATTGGAATGCTTTGGAATGAGTGTTCAAGTATTTAAGAGGTACTATGGATTATTATCTTGTTTACTCTAATTTTCCAAATCAAATTGAAGAATACAGTGGCGCTAATTGGGTTACTGTTACTCTAGACGTAAAGTCTACCACAGGTTATGTTTTTGTACTTGGTGGTGGAGCAATTAATTAGGGATCATGTAAACAAACACTAATTGCCAGAAGTATCATGGATGCTGAAATGATTGCTTTGAATACTACCTATTTAGAAACAGAATGGTTAAGGAATTTATCCCTTTGTACCAAAGTCAATTACAGCAATAACAATTCATTGTGATAATAAATCTCTATTAGATTTATTAGAACATAAAAATTACAACAGGAAAACAAATAGATTCCTGCAATTAAGATCCGAGACTATAAAACAATACAACGAAAATTTTATAGTGTCTCTTATGTTTGTAAGTAGTCAACTAAACTTAGCTGATTACTTTACTAAGGGTCTTGCGAAAACCAAGATTTTAAATGCATCGAGAGGAATGAGACTTAGATCCGTATTGAATTCACCAACAGTGGATACACAATCTTAAAAGGTTTTGTAATGAGAAAAACACAGTCGTTGAATGTGAATATGGGAGCACTTTATTTAAGGATTTATATCCTAACCTATTCTTATGATATTGTTGTACTCTAGTTATTAATTAAGGTTGAGAATTTAACTCTTAATGATGTCAAATGTAAAATTATTTACGAGGTACTCTGACAACAAGTATCCTCTTGAAACACCACCTAAGTGAGATTGCTATGAGGCCGTGGCTTAAGGTGAGTGGGTGAAACTCTTATAACTCTCATAAGAATCAAGGTACCACGTATGGCCATAATCCATAACCCGTTTTGAATACCCAAATTTCTGTTTCATATTGTATGTGTTTTTTGACAAAGGATCGATCAACAAGATCTAGTTTTGTAAGGTCATTTAATGACTACTATATTCTTGCGTTCTGGAGTTTTCTACATAAAGTGTAAGTTCAAGTTTTTATGACACTTACGCCGATTTACAATATTGTTAGATGTTCATCTCATAGTAGTCATAGTCATTATAGTTTGCATCGAAGTTTGAATTTTGTGGGGGAGAATTGTTGCAGCAAATGCAAATAATAAGGGAAAAGTCCAAACTTCTCACGGTGGATTTTAGCCCCACATTACCCATACCAAGAAATGGGAAAGTGTTTATATAACATTTCTATCCTTCATTACATTGAGTCTAATGAAGGGGGATAAGATTAAACGACACGCGCCGTCGCCATGCTGAGCCGAACGAGCGAGCCGCGTGTGCTTGCACATGCGGACACGAATGCCGTGCCGATTCCAATTCACAAAGTCCCATGTATTCTTGTTGCAGAAAATTATATTAATATATATTTTTGTAAAATTTTTTATTTAAATATTATAACTATATTTTTTGAAATGTTTTATTTGACAAACGGTTTTTGCGAATGGACTCAACCGTTCACAAACGGTTATGACCGTTGAAGATGTCAACGGTTGCGATCATTGCAGTTGCTGGCGGTTGCGGATTGAAAGGTTGCGAACGAGCGGTTGCAATCGAAAGGTTGCGAACAAGCGGTTGCAGACTGTTTTGGGAGGCTATAAAAGGCCATTCCCTAAAGGCTTTGAAACATTCCCCGAAAACCACAAATCATAGTACACAAGTTCTCTCTTCTTCTCCTTCACTGCATTCACAACATCCGAGCATCTAACTGAGAAACAAAAAAGGGTACTGACACTATTCCGGTGACTTGTGCAAGCCGGAGTATCAGAAGGGCTGGAAGAGTTGTATCTTGGGATTGAATCGCCACTGTAAACCTGCCAAGAGAGAGGCGATATCTTTTTTAGATCAATGCACTCAAGTGCATGCCTCTTTCCCATAAACTTCATTTTTCAAATTTGCGATCTACAAAGGTTAGATTTTTGTTTATTCAATTATTCAACTTTTTCAGATATAAAACGTATTAAACAACAAAATTTTCCAACATGTAATGGGTTCATTAATTGGTTATTTCAGTTTTAGAGTTAAGTTTATTAATGGGTTATGGAGTTCATTAATAGACTATTGGTTTATTTGACATCATTATGTATAAAAAGCCAAAAAGTTTGCAATTACCTTTACAACATATGTAAAAACATTCTAGACATCATTAATTACTAAGAAACGTGTCAAATTGTTCATAGTTATTTTTACTATTTATTTATAAAATTATTAATTTTTATAAATTCGTTTGCTCAAACGATATAAAATCCGATTTTCCGATCCGAGATGGCCGATCCCGATCCTGAAAATGATCGTCCAATATCAGTTCTGATACCGAGATTTTATATCTTGGTTCCAGCTACAAAAATATTTGTTAGATTTTAAGTAGTTTCTTTTCCAACATGAAAGAGAGCCATGGAGGCTGAAGTGGGCTTCTGGGAAAAAAATGCATAGCCTTTCACTCATTGCACAAATTATTCGAAATTGTTTTTCTAACGCCCTACGTATTAGGCAATATCCATCTAATAAGTAATAACCATTAAATCTGAAGACTTTTGGAATTATTAACAATAAATGTTTACTGCTTTTCACATAATAACCACCAACTCTAATAATTATTCGCGATCTTTAATTACCACTATCCTTCCTAATTAATAACAACCTCTGACTTGGTTCTTATCCTTATATTATATAAAAATATATATTATAAGTCAGATGACCGAGGACTACAAAAATGAACATGAACATATACTACAATATCAACATTCCAAATTCTTTAATAAAATTACTCTAGTAAGTATATTGGTATACATTGATGAAAGAGTGAATCACCCCCCCCACCCCCAAAGGGAGAGTGAATTTAATAGGATAGAACAAACTACAGATACTTCATTTTCGCTTTTTGCAGTACTAAGGATAATGGTATTCTTGATATGTGTACAAAATATGTTGAAGAAAATAAAATAAATGATTTAATTAGAAAAGAAAATAAATGTTCATATTTTTGTTCTTATTTCTTTTTGGGGTTATTCCAATGCACCCCATTTAAAAGTTTTATAATTTTAAAAATAACACTCAAGACTTGGATATTTTTAAAAAAGAAACTCAAAAGTTTCACTTAATTAAATACACATTGTCTTCTTCTTCTTTCCTTTTTTGCCAACAGTCTGTCGGCTTTAGGGAGGGGGTTGGGCTCTCTAGGCCCATGAACTCCACATAATTGGTTGAGAATCCCCCTTACCACTGCAAGAGTGGTTTCGAACCCAAGACTTTCCACCAGTGTTATTGCCGCTCGAGCAAAGGCTTTTTGGCAATGCCCTACAATGTTAGTTGCATGTTACTTTAGTTAATTGGATAGAGATGCTAGTTTCATGTTAGTTTAGTTAATTGGATAGAGATCGCCAGGGTTAGTGAACCTGTTATATGACCTTACCTACCCCTCCCTCCAAAATCATTTCTCCTCTTCAATGTTCCAGCAACCGAGCTCCTCTCTCAACCTCTTCTCAAGCTCGCCGGCCACCTCTCACCCCCATCTCGCTAAACTTGTGTAGCCCTCAATTAAGCTGACATCCTCTCAACCCCATCTCCTCCCTCAATTAACCCCTCAACTAAATTTAGACCCATCTATCCTCTTAAGTTAGTTGCATTTGACTTCAATTAAGATCATTTCTCCATGTCTTCTTTCAGGATCTATACTTGTTAGATTTGCTGAATTAGTGTCTACCGCCGGTAAATTTCTCAGTTCAGGGTTTAGTGTTCTGTACCGTGATTCTTTGAATTTTGAGTTCATAGTTTGAAATTTTCCACCTTGTTTTATTACCAATTTAAAATTTTAGTGTTGGGGTTTCTGAAGTTTGGTTACATGGTTTGAAGTTTTACAATAGTTTGGTAGATTGGGTCTATTATTGGTAGATAGATCAAATCTATTGACTAACGCTAGGACTGTGGATATGTGAAGCAGTGAAATTTGAGAGAGACAGAGATAGAGGAGAGAGGAGAGAGCAGGGAAAAATCAGAAATGAGGGGGATATCAGGGCTGAAGCATTTTATAGCAATGATATAGCGGTTGGTTTGGTATTTTGGTCATTTAACCCTATTTGTGGTATTAATGAACGGATGCTCTTAAATTTGTTGATGAACAGACTGTAATGCTCATCTGTTGGTATCATTGACATTTTGAAATATCGTGGAGAGAATAAACTGTTGCTTCATAATTTGAGGTTAACTCGATTGTTATTGTTACATAATTTTTCTTTTAATCTGAAGGGTTAATTGGATTCAATTGTTCAGAATTTTACAATCTAATTTTTCTAGATTCTCTGTGATCTCTGCAATTGTTAATGCTAGAACTGTGAGCATGACGATTCTTATTGTTTGGTGGAAAATACTAGGTCTATACATTTCATTTTGTTGTTTGGGCCTTAAACTTGATCATCACATCTCTTCAGGTTTCAAGGTCAAGTAGATTAAGGTGGAAGAACTCCTTGCCGAAAGGGAGTATAGATGAAAGTTCTGCCTAGCTCTTTCTGACTTTGGTGAATGTTTTTTATGTTCTGCTATGTGAAATTTGGTACATGACGCTTACAGGTACTCTTATCTAACTTTTGGTGCTGTAACCTTGTACAACTCTTTGGTGTTGTATTCATGTATAACTCTTGTAAATATGTTACAGCCCGCCTGCTATGAAGATGCACGAAGATATGTACACCCTCCTGTATAACGATTTGGTAGCTAGTAGCATATATTACATGTTTGGTGTATGTCTATGTCAAATAATTGTTCATCGATGAAGGTTTAGTGCTGCCATAGATTCTAGTTTTTTTCTTCTCATTATATTGGAGTTATCTGTAGCGGTAGTCATGACTATCGTAATGGCATAGATAAAGTCTGTTGTGTGTTTCCTGTCTTCATCGGAACATTCTGAATTCTGTCCAGGCCTGCATAATGATTCATACGTCTCATGTAGCTTGTTCCCTCTTCAGTGTAGCTATTGAATTAATATCTGTCAGATCACTGCGCCGTCACCACTAGCACTGTGGTGCCATTGCAGTTTTGACGCTATCACTGCCATTGTCTAATATGTCTTGTTGCCTTGGCCGAGTTGGCCTCCGCTGTGGCATTATCAACGCCGCCGCCTCCCTTCACCTCTTCCTTCTTGCACTACAGTTCTGCAATATGAGTTTGGAGAAATATGCTCGAGTATATCACATGTTCCTTCCTTTTATGTGAAGGAGCAGGACTCAAAAGAGTGTCTCAAACTAGATGATATCATTCTTAATCTATCTGATGCTAGAATGTTGTACACTTCGGAAATTTTTACTTTATATTCACCTCGGTAATGCTACATTTCAGAAGAAAAGAAAAAAGAACTGATGCTCGAAAGTGCTCTTTCAACCCACCTGGAGATGGAAAATATTGGTTCAAATGCTACAAGAAATGCAACATTTTCTTATGGTATCAAATTCAGAAGAATGTAACTTTCTGATCAATTTGAACATTGTTGTTGCAATTTTATGGGCCGGTAGGGAAAGAACCTGGCCTCCTAGTGCTTTTTGTACTTGCCAACAGGGCTGGTACAAAAGTTATATTCATTTAATTTATAGATAATTTTTAACGCGATAAACAATTTCTTATCAGCATCACCGTATCTAAATTTTTAATTGCAAAATATGCAAAAATATCATGTGGGCATGGAATGGTTCCTAGGTTTTCATTGGCAGAAGCAACCTTTGTCCATATATAGGGCCAGTTCAGGAGAGCGGCCTTGGCCGCTCATCCGTTCCGGGGGCGAACGGCACCCACCACTCAGAACGAACAGTGGGAAAAGCATGGAAAGGGGGCTTTTCACATCGCTGGCTCCAGCCATGGGAAGGTGGTGGGACCCCCCAATTAAACAAAAAATTTATTTCTCCTTTGAAGGTGGTCGTGGGCCCCCTAATTAAAAAATTTATTTCTCCTCCTTTTAGTGTATATACGGAAGATGAGCCCCTCCCTCCCTCCCTTTAAAAGAATTTTAAATGGTGGGCCCCACTATACTTTATTAATATTTTTTAATTTATTAAAATTTTAAAATTTACACGGTTTCACTGAAAGGTCATCGGGACACATCCGGCCCCGAATATGATTTGGCTACAAATTTAAAAACACCGCTCACTTGCTAATCCACTGCGGAGACAGTTGCATGCGGCGGTCCATGGCTGAATTGATATTCGGCTTCTGTGGTGGCTTGATGGTACACTTGGTTGTTGGCACCTTGGGAAGCAACTCATGATGCCCCCCTAAATCCCCAATCCATAAATTTTATTTTTTGAGGATCCAAATGCAAATGTTGGAATACCTTTTTTCCAAGGGATGATTTTCGTACTGTCATTTTCCGACAGACATCCTAACCGAATAATGCCCGAAAGTCAATTTCCGAAGGGTGCGATTTTCTCACCAAAACACAAACATTTCTCTCTTTTTCTTCTTCTGGTACTCAAACGATCAAGTTTTTCCGGAACACGGAGAATTAAACATAAAAATGGGTTGTTGTATTCTAAATGCAAATTGTATCAGGCCAATGAGGAGCGAATATTGCTTTAAAAACAGCAATTAACATGTCTCAACCTACTTATTATGTATACAATGAGTATGAACACATAGATGGAGAAAGTAAACTCGGTATTTATACAATATTCTTATTTAACGCTTCGCTTTAATAAATTTGGGTTTATTTCATTGGAAATCGTGTAGAAATTTTGGGAAGCTGGAGCTAACTGCAACTTGGCCATTGCTGCTGCAAGGTTGGGGCTTCATGTGTTCTCCCTGGCTCATGTAGGAGACGAAGTCTACGGGCATTTTCTTCACGAAGTGTTGCAAAACGAGGGAAGCTGCTGATCAAAAATCATATGAAACCACTCTTTGCTGGGTTTTAGTGGACCCATTTCAAAACCATGATTTTTTGAGGTAAATGTGGGTTGATTTTGACAAAGATACTACAGATAGGATGTAAATTTCGGATCCCGCCATGTAAAAAATGCAGATGATTTGGACATTTTTTGTGAATCGATCGACACTTTATGAACTGAGCACTATTAAAATAGTGCATTTCTGTGTTCATTTTGTCAAGTATTGATCAATGCACAAAATGTCCTTAAATCATATTAATTTGCGTCATTTCGACTATTTGCGAATCATATATCATATCCAAATAATTTGATTACAAATGAAGATGCTCAAGCATCTACATTTTCAAGAGTATCCTACTCAAACTCATGTTCATTCAGTGCATGCAAACTTATTCTAAGCAAGCTCAGTTTTCTTATTTGTTAATGTTTCCTGTGATTTCAGTGGTACTGATTTTTGCGAGGAACCTTCGTCAGTCAGTTTGATGGCTATTTTATCCGAACCTGTGAAAGCGGCTGTTCAAAAATCGAAAATTCTTTTCTGTGACTGTTATGTATTTGACGAACTTCTCCCTGATCTACTTAATTTCATGCTTCATTGTGCTATTGATTCTGGAACAACTGTGTTCTTTGATCCTGGTCCAAGGGGAAAAGTTCTTGTTCATGGGACACCTGAACAGAAAAGGGTATTAGATTTGTTTCTGAAGCTTAGCGATGTTCTTCTCTTAACTTTGGATGAGGTTCGCTTTTTCTCACTAGCAACATTCTTGAATGTTTGAGTTGCCCCGATCATGTTTTTTGTTTCACATATTTCCGATTTCTTTTTTAACAAATTGTCGTGTTCTGTATCTGTTATTTCATTGTTGCTGTTTCTGATATGGATGCAGTGTCATTCCAGGCAGAGTTGTTAACGGGGATAAGCCACCCAGTTCTAGCAGGACAGGATCTGATCAGGAAAGGAGAACACACGAAATGGGTTATCATCAAAATGGGTTCTAAAGGATCAATTCTGATCACGCAATCCAGTATTTCATGTGCACCTGCACTCAAGGTATATAATGTCTATATGGAGATGTATGGGAATATTGGTATCATTTACTTATATCATTTCCCTTGCTTAATCATATTTGAAATTTCCAGAGTATAGATGAAATGAAAATAGACAGCGACTTAGCAAGAGAACGTATTTAGTACGAAGCACAGATACGATCATTAATGTGGATATGGGCATGGACACGAGACTCGGCAAAATTGTTAAAAGTAGGATACCTGAAATCGGCTATATTATTTTTTCAACTGTCATTTAAAGCCATAAGATTTCTTTTGAGTATACAGATAAATAGAACTTTCTGCAGCCAAAAGTAACACGGTAACTTATAATCCATAAAGGTAATAACAAGCAAAAAATCAAACAGTTCGAAATTGCATCCGGCTTCCACATACCTGACTTCACCATTTTTGCATCATTTTCAAACTTCACTCCTAATTCTAACATTCTCGCAACCTCAAAGATATTTAAGGTGCCCGCACCTATGTCTCATGTTCTGTCTCTCAACACAATGAACTACATATAAGCGCCAGACAGGTCCTACTTGGGTCAGTATAACCCAGACGTATCAGACATGGCGCAGTGTGCCGTGTCAAAGCTCGCATGTGTCTGATATATTTCATACATGGGTATATCGGACAAGGGATGTCTACTTCTTAGTCTACCATTATTGACATGTAAACCATTATATCAATGTAACACCCTAGTTCAGTTATACCATGTTCGATTTGTTTAATCTATTTATCTTGTGGTTTTTTCTTGACTTTATTTGTTTTTGGGTGTGGATAGTGTTTTGGTTCTTGTGCTTGGTATCCGACCCGATCCGCATGCTCGAAACCCGTCTTGGTCCTTGATTATGTCTTATCTCTGCTAGTCCCGAGGATCCGTGCTCACATATGTTTCGTTTACCTGCATCGTATATCTTGCATCTGCATATATAATTTTTATAATACAAATATAATTAAATAATATATTTTAAAAATATCTAGCATGACCTGCATCATACCCCTGACCCTGTGGTTGTATCCGTACATCGTGTTCTCGTCCCGTTTAGCGAAACGGACTCGTTTGGATCGCTACGTGCATACTACGTGTATCCGTTCTTGGGGGTATGCATTTTCTTTAATCGGACATTGCATTTTGGTTTTGTTTGACACCTATGTTATCCGTATTTTCAAACCATAATTTTAGACCCAATCCGTGTATATTTTGGAGTAATTTTGTATTAGCCAAAATACTCAAATTTTCCTAATATTATATTCTTATATATATAACTGTTTATATATACGTTTTAAACAAAAATATATTTCAAAATATTTTCTTTATTCTCTAAATCCTATCCTAACTTTCTCTCTCTCTCTCTCTTCTTTTTATATTTTATATATTCTTTTTAATCCCCATATATTATAACCCATACTCACGTTCTTCTCCTCTCTCTCTTCGTTCTTTTCCAGCCGAGCCCAAAACCCTAACCCTAGCCCGCGTCGCCGTCGCCGTTTCCCCTTCAACCTCACCTCCCTCCTCTCATCGTCGACCTCCCCTCCTCGACCTCCTCATCTCCCCGCTACAACCCATCGCCCCCGGACCCAACAACTCAAGAACCCATCCTCGCTGCACCCGTCGCCGCCCTCACCTCGCCGTCGTCCTCACCCGCTCACCACCACCTCCATCTTCTCCACCTTCTCCATCTTCTCTTCTTCCTCCTCTCTCTCTTCTTTCCCCCGACGAGATCCCCTCTCTGCAAATCATCACCACCTCTCCCCTGCGAACCCCGACGAACCCATCACCTGAACCCACCTCCCCGACCTCGTCTAAACCTCGCCGTCGTCGTCTACCAACCCAACACCCTCTCCTATTCTCTTCTTCCTCTACTCCTTTCCCGACTCATTTCCCTGCACAACCTGAGAACCCTGACTGCACACCCGAAACCCATCACCTGCAACCTTCCCCTGCATCCTCACCGGAGCTCCGACCCCCGTCGGCCTCACCCCGTCACAACCACCTCCATCTTCTCCCCATCTCTTCTTCTCCATCCATGCAAACCCCGAGCAGCTGCACACCCATTCCCGACCTTCTCTTCTTTCCCTGCACACCCACCGCAGCTACACCCCATCACTGGAAAACCCATCGCCGTCGTCACCCCTCGTCTCTCTGTCCCAGAACCCCAAACCCCAGAGCAACCCTCTTCTTCTTCTCCTTCTTCTTTCTTCTCTTTCCCTTCTTGGATTCTTGATTCTGGTGATCGCCGGAGCCGTGCTCGTAACCGACGATCCGGACGACCCAGTGGACGTCCCCAGCCAGCGTGGTCACCTTCTTTCTTTGCTTGGTTCTTCTATACGCGCGTATGTGCATTGCAATGTTTACCCGACGTCGGATGCAGCGTACTCATCTCGTCGTGAGATCCGATCAGGCAAGTTTCTCTTGCTGCATGCTATGTCGCTATATTTATATCCATATGAATACAAATATTACATGTTTATTTCATTGTGCATCCCATGTTACTATTTTACCTTTTTCCGATATCCGTTCGTATCTGTACTGTTTATTACATGTCTAGTTGCATGCCGGAACCTGATTATATCATGTTACTGTTATATAGTACAACATGCTTGTATGCGCATGTTTGGTTATATACAATTGTATATGGATAAATCAATCTAGATAGATTGTATAATTCTGATCCCATGTCGAACTTTAGCTGAGTTCGTGCCTCACATCTTCGTACATCGCTTTTCCGTGATCCTTATTCTCAATGCAAGTATTCTTGCTCTATCTTTGGTCGATGTACATCGGCATTCCTGTTAGAATAAAAGAGAAATGTGTTAATATCTATTTTTCGTTATATTATACAAGATGTATATGCAAACTTTTATGCTGCAAGTAAGAATAATTAGCAAGTGTGGTTTTAAAATGAGATTTATTTTTAACTACAAATAAAGTTCGAAAGTTGTTAACCTATCTCACATTTATATATTTCTAGCCAGATAGTGATTAGTATATTCATGTTAAGATTAACGGTAAAGATAACCATGACTAATACCAGCTTGTACATCACTTTCATGCAGTTACTAGTACCAGATGACAATTACTTTCGACATGTCTTGACTGTTCATTACTCTAGTCCATTTTACTAAGAACGAGATCTCTAATTAGAATGCTGAACTACATGACATGACACACCACTATTTACCAGTTTCATTTCTATACAATTCCCATATCACAAGTTAGTCTTGTCAGCATTCTTAATTAGTGCTCTAGTCATAACCATAGTAGCTATAAATACGTGGGTGTTGGGGGTAGTTTGAGTGTGCGTTCGTACAACAGGATCTCAGGAGTCCCATGCCGACAGCTCGTACCGGGCTTATCGGTCGCATGTTATTACAACTCGTACCGGGCTATATCGGTCGCATGTTTACAGCTCGTACCGGGCTATATCTGTCGCTTGTACATTCCACAGTTGGGCTCGTGTTTCCTAGCCCCTGGGGCACCACTCTTGGGTTAGGAATACTCCTGCAGAGGTTGACGCACACACTCGAACTCATGGGAGGATAGTTTACATTATAGTGACCAGTTAGGTTATGACTTGACCTCTTACATGTTTTTTTCAGAGTATCAATGCATTTATTTATATATCTGTTTTTCTTGCGCACACGGGCTTCACTACCTTAATATATTCATGTTATCATACCACACACACTTTATACGTTGAATACTTGCTGGGATGTTCTGACATCCCTGAGATTTGCCATCTCAGGTCCAGAGACATATTTTCAGGATAAGCAGGACCGCAGCGGCTATCAGGACTTTTGCCGAAGATCAGTAACCCGTAGGTTTATTTCTTTTCTGTTAGTATTTAGCATGTGCGCCATTCTGGGACATTAGGGCTTATATCTTTCAGATTTTGTTTTCTTTTCGAACCAATTGTATCGGATCTTTTTGCATCCATTATCTAGTGGACCCATTTTTAGTATTCGTTGTAGGATTCAGGGGACTGAGATAGAATTACGATATTGTACCCATGTACTGCGGCATGGTTACAATGCGTCATTCTGTTTGAGTAACTTAGAGTTCTACTTAATTTGTTTCCACTGATTTGATTTTCTTGCACACGCCGATTTTTCGAGCCAAGACCATGACTCTTCATACCCTCATTTGTTTCCTTAATCCTTTATTTTTCATACCCATTTATTTTCATTGATCCTTGTAATTAGTTCGCGACCTTGTATTTTCGTTCTTCAAATTTCGAGGACGAAATTTCTTGTAAGGTGGGTAGGATGTAACACCCTAGTTCAGTTATACCATGTTCGATTTGTTTATTCTATTTATCTTGTGGCTTTTTCTTGAATTTATTTGTTTTTGGGTGCGGATATTGTTTTGGTTCCTGTGCTTGGTATCCGACCCGACCCGCATGCTCGAAACCCGTCTTGGTCCTTGATTACGTCTTATTTCTGCTAGTCCCGAGGATCCGTGCTCACATATGTTCCGTTTACCTGCATCGTATATCTTGCTTCTGCATATATAATTTTTATAATACAAATATAATTAAATAATATATTTTAAAAATATTTAGCATGGTCTGCATCATGCCCTAACCCTGTGGTTGCATCCGTACATCGTGTTCTCGTCCCGTTTAGTGAAACGGACTCGTTTGGATCGTTACGTGCATACTACGTGTATCCGTTCTTGGGGATATGCATTTTCTTTAACCGGACATTGCATTTTGGTTTTGTTTGACACGTATGTTATCCGTATTTTTAAATCATAATTTTAGACCCAATCCGGGTATATTTTAGTAATTTTGTATTAGCCAGAAAACTCAAATTTTCCTAATATTATATTCTTATATATATATAACTGTTTATATATACGTCTTAAACAAAAATATATTTCAAAATATTTTCTTTATTCTTTAAATCCTATCCTAACTTTCTCTATCTGTCTCTCTCTCTCTCTTCTTTTTATATTTTATATATTCTTTTTAAACCCCATATATTATAACCCATACTCACGTTCTTCTCCTCTCTCTTCGTTCTTTTCCAGCCGAACCCAAAACCCTAACCCTAGCCTGCGTCGCCGTCGTCGTTTCCCCCTCGACCTCACCTCCCTCCTCTCATTATCGACCTCCCCTCCCCGACCTCCTCATCTCCCCGCTACAACTCATCGCCCTCGAACCCAACAACTGAAGAACCCATCCTCGCTGCACCCGTCGCCACCCTCGCCTCGCCGTCGTCCTCACCCGCTCACCACCACCTCCATCTTCTCCATCTTCTCTTCTTCCTCCTCTCTCTCTTCTTTCCCCCTACAAGATCCCCTCTCTGCAAATCATCACCACCTCTCTCCTGCGAACCCCGACGAACCCATCACCTGAACCCACCGTCCTGACCTCGCCTAAACCTCGCCGTCTTCGTCTACCAACCCAACGCCCCCTCCTCTTCTCTTCTTCCTCCGCTCCTTTCCCAACTCATTTCCCTATACAACCTGAGAACCCCGACTGCACACCCGAAACCCATCGCCTGCAACCCCCTGCACCCTCACCGGAGCTCCGACCCCCGTCGGCCTCACCCCGTTACAACCACCTCTATCTTCTCCCTATCTCTTCTTCTCCATCCATGCAAACCCCGAGCAGCTGCACACCCATTCCCGACCTTCTCTTCTTTCCCTGCACACCCATCGCAGCTACACCCCATCGCTGGAAAACCCATCGCCGTCGTCACCCCTCGCCTCTTTGTCCCAGAACCCCAAACCCCATAGCAACCCTCTTCTTCTTCTTCTCCTTCTTCTTTCTTCTCTTTCTCTTCTTGGATTCTTGATTCTGATGATCACCGGAGCCGTGCTCGTAGCCGACGATCCGGACGACCCAGTGGACGTCCCCAGCCAGCATGGTCACTTTCTTGCTTTGCTTGGTTCAGTTCTATACGCGCGTATGTGCATTGCAATGTTTACCCGACGTCGGACGCAGCGTACGCATCCCGTCGTGAGATCTGATCAGGCAAGTTTCTCTTGCTGCATACTATGTCGCTATATTTATATCCATATGAATAAAAATATTACATGTTTATTTCATTGTGCATCCCATGTTACTATTTTACCTTTTTCCGATATCTGTTCGTATATGTACTGTTTATTACATGTCTAGTTGCATGCCGGAACCTGATTATATCATGTTACTGTTATATAGTACAAGGTGCTTGTTAATGCGCATGTTTGGTTATATACAATTGTATATGGCTAAATCAATCTAGGCATATCATATAATTCTGATCCCATGTCGTACTTTAGCTGAGTTCGTGCCTCACATCTTTGTACATCGCTTTCCCGTGATCCTTATTCTCAATGCAAGTATTCTTGCTCTATCTTTGGTCGATGTACATCGGCATTCCTGTTAGAATAAAAGAGAAATGTGTTAATACCTATTTTTCGTTATATTATACAAGATATATGCAAACTTTAATGCTGCAAGTAAGAATAATTAACATGTGTGGTTTTAAAATGAGATTTATTTTTAACTACAAATAAAGTTTGAAAGTTAACCTATCTCACATTTATATATTTCTAGCCAGATTGTGATTAGTATATCCATGTTAAGATTAACGGTAAAGATAACAACCATGGCTAATACCAGCTTGTACATCACTTTCATGCAGTTACTAGTACCAGATGACAATTACTTTCGACATGTCTTGACTGTTCATTACTCTAGTCCATTTTACTAAGAACGAGATCTCTAATTAGATTGCTGAACTACATGACATGACACACCACTATTTACCAGTTTCATTTATATACAATTCCCATATCACAAGTTAGTCTTGTCAGCATTCTTAATTAGTGCTCTAGTCATAACCATAGTAGCTATAAATACGAGGGTGTTGGGGTAGTTTGAGTGTGCGTTCGTACAACAGGATCTCATGAGTCCCATGCCGGCAGCTCGCACCGGGCTATATCGGTCGCATGTTATTACAGCTCGTACCGGACTATATCGGTCGCATGCTATTACAGCTCGTACCGGGCTATATCGGTCGCTTGTTCATTCCACAGTTGGGCCCGTGTTTCCGAGTTCCTGGGGCACCACTCTTGGGTTAGGAATACTCCTGTAGAGTTTGACGCACACACTCGAACTCACGAGAGGATAGTTTACCTTTTAGTGACCAGTTAGATTATGACTTGACCTCTTACATGTTTGTTTCAGAGTATCAATGCATTTATTTATATATATGTTTTTCTTGCGCACACGGGCTTCACTATCTTAATATATTCATGTTATCATACCACACACACCTTATACGTTGAGTACTTGCTGGGATGTTCTGACATCCTTGAGATTTGACATCTCAGGTTCAGAGACATTTTCAAGATGAGCGGGACCGCAACGGCTACCAAGACTTTTGCCGAATATCAGTAACCCGTAGGTTTATTTCTTTTCTGTTAGTATTTAGCATGTGCGCCCTTCTGGGACATTAGGACTTATGTATCTTTCAGATTTTGTTTTCTTTTCGAACCTATTGTATCGGATCTTTTTGCATCCATTATCTAGTGGACCCATTTTTAGTATTCTTTATGGTTTTATTGCAGCATGATTATCAGTATTATTCCTTTTGGTATTGGATTTTATTTTTGACAGGTTAATCTAGACAGCCTTATGTGACTATGGAAGGATTTTTCCTTACCGTAGGTAGCACGTCTGGCTTTCGTCGCTCTCCGTATTCCGTATTTTGGAAAGCGGGGCGTGCCAATTGTCACGCCCCGCTTCCCAGAGTACGCAAACTTGGGCACGTGACATAGCCAACCATGCTACCTGCGGGTAGGACGCATCCGTCCACAATCACATTACGGTTGTAGAGATATCAAGAACAGTAAAATAAACTAAACTAGTACATGTCCAAATCCATAATAACAAGAATCAATAAACAATGAGTGCGGAAGCTAATGATCCAATACAATGAATAAACAGTACGTCCCATAATGCGGGCTCACATCTGGAAATGAAAAGCAATAAATAAACTAAATCCTAAGGATTCACTGTTCAGCCTGCTGGCTGAAGTACTCCTGCTCGGTCGACGACAAAGGTACGGAATCTGGGCCATGCAAAACCCAGACGTCAGCGCGTCATGATATCAAGTATATAGCATAAACATGGTAATAAACAATGCAAGCATGAACATGAATAAAGCAACAATAAGAAGTAATAAACAGGGTAATGTGCAGTGGTGACTAAACTGTCCTATCAGGTTTTCTACTCTATAGTCTTTGAAACCAATTGATGAATCGTCGATATAACTCAATAGTATCCCGTGCGTGCCCGGGACCACGGTCATGATCCTCGGGGCTGAATCCGAGACGTGCCGCTAAGCAGTAAAGGTAGTAGGATAGATGAGTGATGTCAGCAACAACACTCCGGAGCTGGCCAAGCCCGTAAGACTGATCAGAACAATGTATCGAACTGTTGAGTTACAAGTCGGTTTCACCTTTGATTTCCCCATACCCCCAAACTATGTATGTCAGTCAGGTATTTAGTAGTCAAGGACTAATGCCAACACAAGGTCAAGTAAAGGTAGGTCTGTCTGGATCGACAGCAGGAATGGTTAGGTTTGTCGGCATTAGGCACGAGATCAGGAAACAAGTAACGTCATGGTACAACAGGATGAGTCGGTATGTATGTATATGTCAGGTGTATCAGGGTCAGGCCAATATGTCGTGCAATCGGGTAAGTGCTCACAACAGGTACACAATCAATAATGAACAACAGCAGGAAACCGTATTTAACCACAATATTTCATATAACCACAGTGATGTTTATATTCTCTTATTAACATGTTCAATCATCTTAGGGTGCAATCGCCACAAGGTGAAGCAATATCCACGATTATAAATTAAGGAAACTACATGAAATTATACTAAATATAAGAGTTGTCTCATGAATGATTTAACAGTTTAAGCAGGTGTGATTCAGTCGTTTTATTTAGTTAAAGCATGGATTGATGTGGGTTAACTAATTACGAGGAACTGTTATAACGATTCCAATATACAGATAACAGCAATAATACGATATCAAATGCCATCATTGAGTTACGGTATTAAATAGTGTGAATTAAATTGCGTGGCAAGACTAGGTCTCGCACGCTAGCATGTTCAAGCAAGTATTCAGATACTTGCCTCGACGGTCTGCAAACGGGAACACGGATGCGATGTCGGCAGAAAACGCGATATGAAAGCACGGGCCACGGACCGAGTCCCAACAGAGGTCAACGGAATCGCACGGATCAGGGGCTTCGCTGGAGCGTCGGGTTCGCCAAGACGGCACGGTCGGATTCCGGCAAAATGTCATCGGTAACAAGTTAGCAACAAGATATGATACACGCAAAATACGACCAGCGAAGGGATTGTACCAGAAGGAAGCATAAGGAAAACTCACAGAGAAGAAACAGGGTGCGCACGATGGCTCGACGGCACTGGGACGCCGGCGAGGCAGCGACTGCGAAGAACGGTGGCTGGAAGAATCCGGAGTTTGCTGGAACGAGGGTGCTGCAGCGAGTGTGAGGGTGGTAGTCGACTCTGGTGGTCGAGGGGGAAGGGAGGTGGCGTCGAAGAGGTCGCCGGCTCGTTTCTCCGGCGAACAGCGGGATAGGCGAGGGGTTAGGGCTCGTGTTGGTGCTCCGGCGAGGGGAGGAGGGCAGCGACGACAAGGTCGGGACGAGGAGGGTGAGAGGGAGTCGCGGGAGTCGTCGACGACGATGGGTGGCGTCGACGGCGAGGTCTGCGAGGGTGGAGGCGAGGTCGGGAATGGGTGCAGGCGCAGGAGAGAGGAGGAAGGAGGGAGGAGGAAGGCGCGGCTAGGCTGAGGGTGCTGACGGCGACGGCGAGGTCGCGGGGGAGCTAGGGTTAGGGTTTGTTGGGTTCTCGTGGTGAAGGTGGGTTGAAGGAAGGGCGGCTGCATGGTTTAGGTTTATATAGAGGGAGAGAGAGAGAGGGATTGGAGAGAGAGATAGATTTGGTGAGATAGAGAGAGAGAGAGAAAGAGGAGAGAGACAGAGATTGGGAAAAGGAGGCGGGGCCCACGCGGTGAAAACTCATGCTCGCGATTGGCTGCAGGGGGTTAAAGAAATATTTGAGTAAGGATTTTGAAGAAATAAACTGTTGGGAAATATATTCGTAAATATATATTTTAGTTTTATATAATAAATTGAAACGGGTCCTTTTTGGCGCGAAATGAAACATTTCCAAATCGCGTCCGGGTTGCGCCCAAATGTTCCAAATTCAAATTATAGGATTTTAAGCGGGTTCGAAATTTTGAAAAGAGGTGTTTAGTGATTAAAATGCATGCCCCCAAGTCGGACACTTGCACGCGCGCGTAGTCGCCCAAACTGGCCCGTTTAGCCAAACGGAACGGAATCTCGACACGCGGACGCTACCACGCGACTAGTGGCGACGAGTAGGCCAACATGGACATCTCAAATTTCATTTTCGGAGTTAAAATTTGTTATGTGCCAAAATGACTTAACCGGGTAAAATTTAGCAATAAACACCAGAAAATCAGGAAAATTGGAATGAGCGATAAATAACCCTCAACTAGTAATTTAAATAGTATTATTGGGCTCGGGTGTTACACCAATCAACCCAACTGAAACACCCACACCCACCCACCCACCCACACACACACAAAATGCAGGTGCATTATTTGTGCGAAAAGGAGAGGATGTGTGCTTCACTATCTTATAAAGTGTGTTGGTTACACGTGTTAAACTTGTGACCTTGTTGTCATAATTCTCATATCCCAACTGCCCATCCACTTAGGACACATACAATGATACAAAGCAATTGTCCTTCACCAACAGTCAAAAATCAACTGTCCGCTACATTGTTGGATTATCGGACCAATTCATCTTGATTATATGGCCTAAATACCAAACAAATATCAGTCATGTGATCTAGGGGTTGAAAATGTTCTGCTATCATAAAACCATCAATTTTGCAACCATTAAAAAGCGTAGAAGCTACGTCATCATTGGCTGAAATTATTCAAAAATGTCATGGAGACTCGACTTTTGACCGATATCGGAGAAACTTACCTCTGATGGTTTTAGACCGGTATAGGGAAAAATGGATATCATGTGGCATAAAAGAAAATTTTCTTGTATTATTATTCGGGTATTGACTTCGTTCTGTGAGTTAAACCATGAATTTTATCAGGTGAGCGTTGTCGACACTGTTGGATGCGGAGACAGTTATACTGCAGCTATAGCTTTTGGCTACTTACACAATATGCCAATAGTTGATACATTAGCCCTGGCAAATGCTGTGGGTGCTGCAACTGCCACTGGCATTGGAGCTGGACGCAACGTTGCCACTCTTGACAAAGTCTTAGAACTGCTGAGGCTGTCAGATCTCAACCATGATGATGAGTATTGGATCAAGTTGTTTGATCAAAATTCAGAAGCACAAGAAATTTCACTTCTTTCAGAAACAATATGTATAAATGGATATGTTTCACTTAACTACCCTATATATGAGTGATATAAGGTAAACTACCTTAAAGTTTTTGTGTTTTTTACTACATAAGCTCCCTGAAAATGCTATAGTTGCAGCATTTTAGTTTTTTATTTTAATTTTTTTAATCCCATTTAAAACAAAAGTTAAAGGGAATATATGTACTTAATAAAATAAATTAAGGCAGTTAACTGAAAATAACTCATGATTAAGTGTAGTTATTGAAATTTAGCCTTCTTTTTATATGCAACAACATTCCTAGTTTCCTGCACATATATGTGCACATACAGTAAGATATTTTCCTGCACAATAAAATTAACTAATAAACTGTAAAATATTATGTGAGGCTGAAGTATTGGCATCAAAATAATTGTCCGCTTGCTTTGTATTATCAACTAGCAAGCGCCCCTGAGCAATGTGCTGATACAAAGTCTACAATCAAGAAAAATCATATAAATTATAAGTTCATTGTTATATAATTTGTAGGTTGTAATATCGCATCTATATGAAGTTCATATGTAAAATATATGATGATTAACTTTCAAATAGTTTATTCTTTTTGCAAAATTGCTGAAATCTCAAAAAAAAAATTGGTTTTTCAATATTTTACTTGCTATTACACAAGAAATATACAAAAAAAAACTCAAAATCTTCAATACTCTTCGTTTTTTTAATATTGCTTGCTATTTTTTAAAAAATCCCAATATTTTCTTTTTTACTCGGTTTTTCTATATTTTGTGTACTAACATACAAAGATCGCGAACTTTTCAAAAATAATAAAATTTTCTGTTTTCTTCCGTTTTCCAATCTTTTTTGCTTCTTATAATTTAAAAAATCTTTAAAAAACCCAGTTGTTTTCGGCAGTTTTGTAATTTTTTGTTTGCTATATAGAAACGAAAATTGCAAAATTTTCAAAAACCTCAAAATTTTGTTTTTATATTATTTTGTTTGCTATATAAAGCATGAAAATCGAATTATTTTTTAAAATCGCAAATTTTTTTGTTTCCTGCGGGTTTTTAAAAACATTTTTCTTGTTATAACAAAAGAAAATTGCAAAATTTTCAGAAATCCTAAAAACATTTTCTAGTTTCTTTGCTTTATCAATATTTTACATCATATAACACATGAAAATCGCAAAATATTCAAAAATCGCAAAAAAATCCGTTTTCCTCCTTTTCTCATTATTTTGCATACTGCACATGAAAATTTCAAAAATCTCAGAATTTTCGGTTCAAATATTTTACCTGCTCGTACTTTTGGAGAGCCTCCGGGTATCAAGAAGATAAAAAGCTAGATGAATAAAAAGAAGAAAAAGATCGTTGATTGCTACTGAGAACTTAATTAGCAGAACAAAAAAAATCCGGTCCGAGAACCCATGGCAACACATAGATTAAGAAACTTCAAAAGAAATATCATATTTTTTTGTTTTTGTCAAATTTCCAATATTCTCATGTTGGCACACGAAAATTGCGAAATTTTCGAAACTCTCAAGATTTTATTGTTTCTTTGGTTTTTTTTATTATTATGTTTATTATATCATACGAAAATCATAAAATCTTCAAAATTATCAAGATATAATTTCTTCGATCTTTCAAAATTTTAATATTTTCTATCTTCTTCTTTTTTCTATATCTTAAATGTAATATCATTAGAAAATCGCAAAAATTTCAAAATATCAAAATCTTCTATTGCCTTCCTTTTTTTCAATATTATGCATGCTATATAGCATGCGAAAATTGTGAAATTTTCGAAAATCAAATCTTTTTTTTATTTACTTCAAAATTTTATTGTGTTACATATGTATAGCACATGAAAATAGTGAAATTTTCAAAAATGTCATAATTTTTTTTCTTCGGTTTTCTACATATAAGTTTTTTTTGCAATACTAAACGAAAATCGCGAAATTTTTTACTTCCAAAATTTTCATCTTTTTCAATTTTTTTCAATATTTTGTATGCTGTATAGCATACTAAAATCATGAAAATTTTCAACCTCTTGCCAGTAAATTCTAAGTAATGAGAAAAAATAGAGATTTTAAAGAAGATGGTCGATCAAAACCTTTCCAACATATAATTCTAGGTGTATAAGATGAAAAAGTGATAAATATTAGGCTAAATATTTTTCTAGGAACAATATAAAAAATTCGATGACCAAAATATAGAAATAGAATTGAATAGGGGCTAAATAATAATTTTTCCACTAAAGTCTAAACTAGACAGGGAATATTCTCTCATACAGCTTTATATATTATACTAGCAAGCACTTCCTCGCAATGCGCGGATACGAAGTCTAATGTCAAGAAAAATTATATTAATTTATAAGTTTATTGTTATATAATTTACATGTTATAATATATCATATTTATGAGCTTCATATGTAAAATATATGAAGACATAACTTGCAAATACTGTGGCGATTTTGTTTCAGCTTTTTAATATTTTCCGTATTATATATAGTACATGAAAATCGCAAAAAATTTCAAATTTTCTTTTTCTTTTTGTTCCTCAATATTATGCTTATTATAACACAGGAAAATCAGAAATTTAAAAAAATCCCAAAATTCTTTTGTCTTCTTCAAATTTTCAAAATTTTACACGCTATACAGCATATGAAAACAGTAAAAAAAAAATTAAAATCACAAAAGCTTATGTTTTCTTTCTTTTTTCAATCTTTTGCATACTTTAGCATACGAAAGCATGAAAATTTTTAAAATCTCGAAAAAAATATTTTGCTTTTTAATATTTTGCACATGACAATCACGAAATTTACAAAAATTCCAAAATTATTTGTTTTCTTCAGATTTATAATATTTTGCATACTTTCACAAGAAACTTAAGTAATTTTTAAATAATTGCAAGTTTTCCGTTTTTTTAAATATTTTTCAATAATCTACTTTCTTGCACACAAGTATCTGGAAATTTGCAAAATAATATTTATTTTTCTTTGATTTTTCAACATTTTTGCATGTTATAACATACAATGTTATGAAATTATCAAAAATCTCAAAATTTTATGCACTCTTCGTTTTTCAATATTTTGCTTAGCATACGAAAAACACGAAATTTTTGAAAATTCAAAAACTAAATTTTTTTGTTTTCTTTAAATTTTCAAGACATTATATGCTATAGCAAACGAAAATAAAAAACTGTTAAAAAATCACAAAAATTTTGTGTTTTTTGTTTTTTAATATATTTCTTGAGCACACAAAGATCGTGAGCTTTTCAAAAATATTGAAATTTTCTGTTTTCTTCCGTTTTTAATATTTTACATCTACATAGCACACGAAGATCGTTAAATTTTAAAATAAATATCTTTTTTTTCGGTTTTACAATTTTTTGTTTGCAATATAAGCAGACAAAACTCGTGAAATTTTCTATTTTCTTTGGGTTTTTTTTTATTATTTTGCTTGCTATATAAAGCATGAAAATTGCAATATTTTCAAAAATTCGTATAATTCCCGTTTTCTTCGCTATTAAATTTTGCTTGTTATAACATATAGAACTCACAAAATTTTCAGAAATATTAAAATATTTCTATTTACATTTTTCCCCAATATTTTGCATGATATATATAGGACATGAGCATTGCAAAATTTTCAAAAATCTTTTTCAAAAAATTCTGTTTTGTTTCTTTGTTCATTATTTTGCATGTTATATAACACAAAAATCGTGAAATTTAAAAATCTCGGAAAATTTTGTTTTCTTTAATTTTCTAATATTTTATTTGCTCATATTTTTAGAGAACTTCCGCGTATCAAGAAGACAAAAAGCCGTGTGAAGTGAAGAAAGAAAAGGTCATTGAATGAAATTAATAACATAACATAATAAAAAAAAATTGGTCGAAGTGATTAAGACTTCAGGTGACTGGAAACCCCCTAGCAACACATTGCGTGTTATAAAGTTGTGTAAAGTGAAAAAAGAAAAGTTCGTTGCATGTTATATAACCCTGTTTTGTTTCTTTGTTTTGCATGTTTGCTTCAAATTTCCAATATTTTGCGTATTATTGCACACGAAAATCACGAAATTTGTAACAATCTCAAATTTATATGATTTTTTTTGGTTTTTTTTTGATATTTTGCTTGTTATAGCATACGAAAATCACAAAATCTTCAAAAATCTTAAGAATTATCTGTTTTCTTCGGTGTTTCAATATTTTTGTTTGCATAGCAAACAAAAATCGTAAAATTTTCAAATGTCTCAATATTTTCTGTTTTTCTATATTTTACATGATATAGCAAAAGATAATCGTGGAATTTTCTGTTTTCTTTCATTTTTCGTGCTATATACCTCACAAAAATCGCAAGATTTACAAATATCTCAAATTTTCTGTTTTATTTAAAATTTTAATAATTTACATGCCATGGCACATGAAAATAAACAATTTTCAGAACTATCGATTTTCTGTTTTCTTTGGTTTTTCTGTATTTTTTGCAATACCATACAATAGTCGCGAAATTTGTAACTATCGATCCGTTTTCTCAATATTTTAAATATTTTGCATGCATACAAAAATTGTAAATTTTTTCAATATTTTGATAGTACAACCTAAACAACGTGTGAAATAATAGAATTTTTTTTTTAAAAAGAGGCCGATCAGAAATTTTCACTATATAAGCATAATTGTATATAATAAAAGAGTGATAAAAATTAAGTAGGGAGCCTATAAAAAAATTTATGACCTAAACGTAATAAGGGATAACAATTTTTCCACTAAATCCAAGCTAGATCAGGGATCTGAAAAATATTCCTTTTAATATCTTTGAAGAGTAAAATTGAACCAAACAAATTAAATTAACATAAACTATCTCTTTAATTTAACAATTAATCGTCTTCTAATGCTTTAAATCGTTAACCAAAATAAAAAAGATACGCTTCGGCATGATAGATTAATGTGATCAAACTAACTCGAATTTGCGTCTAACTGAAAATTTAATTGTCACGCCTTGTTTCCCAGTGTACGGTAAGAAGACGCGACGGGTCACACGACATATTTACTCAGAAGTAAACATACTAAGTGTACCTAAGCAATATAAAGTAAAGAACACAAGAGACAGAAATATAAATGAACAACTTTATTTATTAAACATTCTTTTGCAGGTACAACGGAAATGTAAATATATGAATAGAAAGCGATGCCTAAACAATGGCATAACTGAAATAAAAATGTACAAGTGTCTACATCTCTGGGTCAAACGTTAACTGCTCCAAATCTTCAGTGCTGGGATTGATCTCTAGTGCGTCCAAATCACCTGACAACATTCCAAAGAAAGAAGAAAGTAATGTTGTCAACGAACAATCGCTCGGTAAGTCCCAAAGGTGAGTAGAGATAGAATAGATAGAAAGAATATAACTTATAATTTTTTATTATATTGTTAACATTGTTATTTGTAGCTTAGTACAAAAAATGCTAGTGTATACGAGAGAAATCTCACTATTCCGAAGACTAAGATATACGGAGCATAAGAAACTGTTCAGCCACGGTACAACGATAATGGATATTCAGGTCAGGTGTATTATGGTCACAGTCTCGTACCACTTCTAACACCTTCCGTACCAATCTACCCTTTTAAAACCCTGCGATATCTTTTGCATTGATTGTATTGGTTGTTATATAGATGGATGGATTGCCGAAACCATGATATCAGTAAATAGAATGGATATAAATGGAGAGTCATATAGACGGAGTATATCCATGGTTCGGTTCGGTCAATATAGATTGATATAGATTAAATAGACGGATTCATAGATTTATGTTGGATTGTAGTTTCATACTTGAATCATATTCAAGTCAGATCGATTAGATTGAGACTCAGTCTGAGTCAGACACTTTGAAAAGAAATTGAAATCCTGAATTAGTTTTGATATTATCGGTAACTGCTGCACATGGACGGCAGGATTTGTGTCTTTTTCCAAGACAATTACCGTGTTGATAACACCGTTTGTTAGATTGTCTATCTTAAATAGACAAGCGCCCATATTCTTCGTCTTCCTGAGGCTCAAGAGAATTGGTCCCGCTTAAACCTATGTTTACTAGGGTTCTTATTGTAATTTAGTATAACTTAAGGTGTTTTATATAAAAATAGTTTGATATATTTTCAAAATTCACCTCAAGCATTTAATTATCGTTTTTAGGGTTTTCATAGATGTATATTTTATAAATGTGAAAATTTCTAGTGAGTAGAACCTAGTTTTCATAATATATGGTATTTTATTGAAATATTGGAATTGTTTTGTATTTGGATAGTATTTTCATGTAATGGTGATTCCTATGATTTGAAAAACTTGGAATATTTATATAATATAATTAAAATAGATATTTTGATAATATTTATAAATTTTTTAAAAAATAAATTTTATTTATTCTTGTAGAAATATCATTTTCTAAAGAAAAATGCATTAAAAATTCCATCGAGATCGAATGCTCCTTTCGGAGGAATCAGGGAAGCCCTCTGTGTGGGACTCTAAAGACTCGACAGTACTCTGGCAGTGGGTTTAACCACAAGCACGTCAGCGGCACTAGCTGTACGTAACAGCTATCCAGGTACTTGTCGAAAAGAAGGCCGATGAGCAAACTCATCTGGATCTCCTACTGAGCTTATCCGTGACAATATCCGTACAGTCCGGTTTCTTCGTCAAAGAGTATCGCATACCGGGTCTAGGGGATGGTGAACGCCAGACCCTAACAACCGGATAAGTCGTGCTGATGTGGCTCAGGACCAATCCGGGAAACTACTGATCAACATATCAGTAAATCCCAAGTGCCTTGGCCAAGGTCTTATGGTCCTGACCAATCGAATCACAGTGCGATATCGACTCCCTATACCCGGAGAGACGAATTCCCGACAATCGCTCACTGCCTCCATGTGGCTCGGGATTGAACCCAACCCAAACCTGTTTGCACGACTCAGTAGAGCCGTGGTAGGGCAGTGATCAAAGTTCAGTAGGAACTCACACGAGACAAATGCCGATCTCGGGTCCAAAGACTAACATGTACACATGTCACTTGAGAACTTCCATCTGACGATAGGTATAGTACCATATGGAAGTTCTCGGCGAGTCCGTCCAGTGTACTCACACCCAGTGAGCACCTGCATACGATCTTAGGTGCATCAGACCAATGGCTGCGGGACCAACCATCCCCCGACGGGGGTAGAAACGTATACACCAGTATACTCTGGAGTATCAGTACCCTGTCTCGATACTCACGCGACTGAGGACCATTTAAGGATGTGCTTATGGACTACCCTGCTCCCACAAGTATGATCGCCATCACAACGCAGGTAGTCAAGCAAGATACTAGGGGCTTTATCAACATATAACCGCAATATGTAATAACGAGTATGACATATTCCATGTTAAGATAAAGACAAACCACAATAGTATACTACCGTATCGAGTCTTTATCAATATGTGCAAACCAGATAAAACAACAATACACATATCCCGATAAAGAAAAGTCAAATAATATACTATAAACTGAGCTAGATTGTTCTGTACATACATATCTCTAGTATCCATATGTATACATATACAATACTGGCCTCTAGAGCATATACATCCAACAATCTCCCACTTGCACTAAAGGCCAGTGATTGGCGTATCGAATACCCAACGTCTGCTCTAAGGCCAGCTGCTGGCGTACCGCATACCCAACATCCCCAAAAGTCGCTCGAACTGTGCTTGAGGGAGGGCCTTTGTAAATGGATCCGCCGTGTTGTCTTTCGTATCCACTCTCCGGACCTCGATCTCCTGGCGATTTACGATCTCCCTGATCAGGTGATACCGCCTTAAGATGTGCCTGGATTTCTGATGGGACCGTGGTTCCTTCGCTAAAACTATAGCCCCATTGTTATCATAATACACTGGTATCGGATCAACAATGGACGGAACCACCTGAAGTTGAGCTATGAGCTTCTTTATCCAGACCGTCTCTTTTGCGGCATCGCTTGCAGCAATGTATTCAGCCTCCATCGTCGAGTCTGCGACGGTATCCTGTTTGGAACTCTTCCAACATACCGCCCCTCCGTTGAGGGTAAACACAAAACCCGAGACAGACTTGCTGTCATCTTTGTCACTCTAGAAGCTTGAGTCGGTAAAGGACTCAACCCTGATGTCTCCATTACCGTAAATCAGGAACATCTCCTTAGTCCTTCTCAGGTACTTGAGAATGTTCTTTACTATTGTTCAGTGGTCCTCACCTGGGTCTGACTGATACCGGCTCACCACGCTTAGCGCATAAGCTACATCTGGTCTTGTACACAGCATCGCATACATTATAGATCCTACCGCCGAAGCGTAGGGTATAGTGCTCATGCGAATCCTCTCCTTGTCGGTCTTGGGAGACATTTCCTTGGAGAGGGTGATTCCGTACAATGCGGGTATGTTACCGCGCTTGGAATCTTCCATACTAAATCTCTTTAGTACGGTCTCTATGTACCTGGACTGTGAGAGTCCCAGTAATTTTTTGGATCTATCTCTGTAGATCTTGATCCCCAGAATGTACGAGGCATCACCTAGGTCTTTCATGGAGAACCTTTGTGATAAGAATAGCTTGACCGATTGTAGCATAGGAATGTCATTTCCTATCAAAAGAATGTCGTCCACGTACAAGACTAGGAACACGACAGTTTGTCCTACAATCTTCTTATAAATACAAGGCTCATCCTCGTTTTTGATGAAGTCAAAGTCCTTGACTGTCTCATCAAAACAGATGTTCCAGCTCCGCGATGCTTGCTTCAATCCATAAATGGATTTGAGCAACTTGCACACCTTTCCGCTTCTCCCACTGTCTACAAAACCTTCCGGCTGATCCATATAAACGCACTCTTCTAAACTTCCGTTTAGAAAAGCCGTTTTTACGTCTATCTGCCAGATCTCGTAGTCATGGAAGGCAGCAATGGTAAGAAGGATCCTAATGGATTTGAGCATAGCCATTGGAGAAAAAGTTTCGTCATAGTCCACTTCTGGTCTTTGACGAAAACCTTTTGCAACGAGTCTAGCCTTATAGGTTTCCACCTGCCCATCCACACCAAGTTTCTTCTTGTAAATCCATTTGCATCCAATGGGTTTTACCCCAGGTGGAGCAACTTCCAGGGTCCACACTTTATTGGTGTACATGGACTCCATTTCAGATTGCATGGCATCCAGCCACTTATCAAAGTCCCTACTGATAATGGCATGTCTGAAACTAGTAGGATCATCTTCTTCCATGATGCAATCCTCTCGATCCCCATCTATGATAAAACCGTGGTATCTCTCGGGCGGATAAGAAATCCTACTAGATCTGCGGAGTGGCTGAGGTTCGTCCGGGGTTATTGAATCCTGAGGTTCCACCAAATCTTCAGTTGCGGTTTGTCCCTCTGGAATTTCTTCAAGTTCTACCGTGCTCCCACTAATTTCTTTTGCAAGAAATTGCCATTCTAAAAAGGTGGCGTGCTGAGCAACAAACACTTTCTGTTCCTCGGTGTGGTAGAACTGATATCCATAACTGTTCTTAGGATATCCTACAAACTTACACAAAACTGACCGTGCCTCCAGTTTATCCGTATTGTGCTTTTTAACATAAGCCGGACAACCCCATATCTTAAATCTTTTAAGATACGGCATTTTTCCATTCCACATCTCGAATGGTGTCTTAGGCACGGATTTGGATGGAACGGCATTCAACAGATATGCCGCTGTTAAAAGCGCATGTCCCCAAAATGAAAGAGGCAACTCAGCACTACACATCATAGAGCAAACCATATCCAATAGGGTACGATTCCTCCGCTCTGATACACCGTTGTGCTGTGGTGTATACGGAGGAGTAAGCTAAGAGAGAATTCCATTCTCTTTTAGGTAATCTAGGAATTCCGTGCTTAAGTACTCTCCTTCTCTGTCAAATCGGAGGATCTTAATACTCTTGTCAGTCTGGTTCTCTACTTCGTTTCTATATTCTTTGAATTTCTCAAAATCTTCAGATTTGTGTTTCATAAGATACACATACCCGAATCTAGAGAGATCGTCAGTGAATGTGATGAAGTACGAGAACCCACCCCTTGCATGTATAGACATCGGACCACATACATCACTGTGTATGAGTCCCAAGAGCTCTGCTGCTCTTTCTCCATGTCCGGTGAACGGAGATTTGGTCATCTTTCCTTTGAGACAAGACTGACAAGTTTCATAAGATAAAAATTCGAACGTATTCAAGAGTCCATCTTTATGTAACTTACTCGGTCTTTTCTCTCCGATATGACCAAGTCTACAATGCCACAAGTAGGATTCGTTCGTATCTGAACTCTTCCTCTTGCGTGTGTTTTGTACATTGAGAACTGTATTCTGATTTAGAACATAGATACCATTACACAGTGTACCTTCTGCAACCAGTATCTTATCAAGGTAAATGTTCATGATATTTTTATCAAGAACAAAGTTATATCCATCTTTATCAAGTAAAGAAACTGATATGATGTTGCAAAGCATGGAAGGTACATAGTAGCAATTGTTCAAAATCATAGTATTGTCGTTTGGCAACACTAGGTGATATTCACCGACGGCTGCAGCATTAACTTATACTCCGTTCCCTACTCTGAGGGACATATCACCAGGTCCAACTATCCTACTTTTTCTCAGTCCCTGCAATAAATTACAGATATGAGATCCTGATCCGGTATCGAGTACCCAGGAGGTAGGATTGACCGAAAAACAGTTCTCAATAACAAGAACCCTGAAGAAGACGCAACAGTATGTTTCTTCTTCGATGGGGTTATCAAGGAATTAAAAACTTCCTCTTTCCCTTGCTCATACTTATGACAGTTGTCGTAAGTTAGAGCCGAACCGACGTTCCCCAGCCCCGAATAAGAATTCGGATCAGTCAAGCGATACATTTTATTATCTTGATTAGGGCGCGAAATGGTTGCTACCTGGAGAGAGGGGGGAAAACACTCAGCGTGTGCTCTTGCAAGATTAGATTGGTTTATTAATTTATCTAATCAGGATGGCTCTTACTGTTTCCTCAAATTCTTCTTCAAACCCTAAAAGAAGAACTAGTCAGGATTAATCGCACGTCACAATTCTTGGTTAACCTTTCAGCCAGGCTGGTGTTGGTACTTCGAGGGAGGTTTTCTAACGCTTTCGCAAAGTTCCTTAATTACATAAGCTCTTTTCCATAGAGGCGTAGCCCCGCTAACACCGTTCTAGACACCTACTTGGTTTATAGCATTGATTGTAAAGTGAAAAAATCTCCCGAGAGTAATCCTACTCAGCAGTGGGATCGGGATCCAACTATCATTGTGTGATGCACTAGATGGAATCCACTCTAGCCACCACACTCCAGAAGGTATGCTAAATCTGCAAGTTTCCTGTATATTTGAAACTCCCGATGTGGTTTTTACCCCTAGTGGTTTATGACCTTGACTAGGTCAACATATCATAAACCGCTAGTCAAGTTCAACCCGTCATTATCCTGGATTAACTTAGACCCATCCGTATATACCCTTGACTAGGTCAAAATGGTCATACGGTTTTCCTAAATAATCGCAATACATGCAACAAACAAGCATTACTTAGCTACCGAACACTACGCCTTGACTAGGTCAAAATACGCAGCACGAATACTAAGCAACACTTGTAAGAAATGACGGAGGGCTACGACTGGGTTTTTGGCGAAAAACCGTTAACGTAATGAACTTGATATCGTTGAAGGAACCTGAGTAGTTTTATAAATATATAGTGGCGAAAACTTTTGCTAAAGAGGTCACTCCCTGTGAAGAGATCTCGGCTCTTTCCTCGTCGAATGAGGTGCAGGATATTCCAAAATGAATACCACGATGCAAAGCAAAAATAATCGACTATAGTGAAGTTATTACCTGGACGCAAACTTTTACTCAAGGGGTCACTCCCGGTGAAGGGATCTCGGCCCTTGCCTCGTCGAATGAGGTGCTGGATATTCCAAACTGAATACCGCTGTGCAAAGTAAAAGAGAACGTCTGTAATATCAGTTTTTAAAGTTTGGTTCCAACAACATCTTTTAGGTTTATTATCTTGCATTAATCAAAATTAATGCGGTCCCATCAAATTTGTAACCTATCACATTAGAAAAGAACGAAAATAAAATATACGTATATGCCATCCGCATTCGCCACGAGGCCCCGTCATCACCCGTTAGGTTACTTAACTAACGACAGAGCGGGGGCTGGACTAGCGCGGGTGCAAAACATATACAATATCTACTAGTATATATATAAGTATATATAACATTCGTCCCAGGCATGATATTAAACAACATCACAGATAACATTACAGAATGGCAGATAATCTTGGAGCCCCGGGTTTCATTTGAGCCGCAAATAAAACCCGACATTCCGGTCGTGTGGATAGCATGTGCAATGAAAACCTGTACCCCCTACGAGCGCGGCGAATAGCCCGCCAATTCTAGAATGAAGCCCCCTCCGTCTCAACGCCATGAGAAAGAAGCCCCCTCCGTCTCTACGCCAAGAGATGCGGGCTCGTTGCCTTCTAGAATCCGGCTTCTCCGCGGGGTAATCCTAGTACAGAAATAATAAAATAATATGTACAAACGGTGACATCGACCTCAGCCTGGTCGTGCCCAAAAATAATATACAACCAGGCAAAGACGGCAGTCCACAAGTCGGACGCTCGCCCCGCAATAACAAATGTACAAATGAAATTATTAACTGTATTTCTAACATTGCACAACATACTATCCACCACGACAATCCAACCACAATCACAGCACAAGCACACAACATCAACGCGAATGTCACGTTCGCAAAACCCGTCTAAAAGAACGTATAGCAGTCAGACGAGATCGAGTGACATTCCCGGTCGCAGATAAAAGTGAATGTACTGAAAATAAAAATACGTATTTTAAAATTACGATCGACTAAACTTTCCAAGTAGGCCCCAAGTATTAAACCAACACTGTAACAAATCTAAGCCCAAAAAGTAATTATTCCATAAACCACAATTTCCAACAATAAGAGGCCCAGAAGAAATTTTGTTCACGTGGGCCCCAAAACGGCCGCGGAACCGCCGCCAATAGGGGGTTTGCGCGGCGGATCCGCAGCGGTTTGGAGGGAACACGTGACCAAATTTCTTCAGGGTTCTTAAAAAATCCTGCATGATTTTCTGGGACCATAAAATTGATTTTTAGAGCACATTTATAAATCGACAGAAAACTCATGATTTGAAATGCAGTTTTTGAAATTTTCGGTCGATCGTTATTCTAAACACGTTTAAACAAGCTAGTATAGGTGTTCCCCTCCGAATGGCGGCGCAGACTTTGCGTCTTGCCTGAGATTCGGGGCAGATGCTATGTGGTTTTATCCGTCTACCTCTCCGAAGGTGCCAAGTTGATTTATGGCACCGTGTATCGGAGGTTTAGACGGATGCGGCCGATGTAGCAGACTTCGTCAGATTCCCCCTCAGGGTGAGGGGTTTTTGATTGTGGGGACGCTCTTCCCTGCAGGCGCAAGCCCCTGCAGTTAATTACGCTACCGCATCGCGGTAACAACTTTCTCCTTCTCCAGAATTTCACTTCGTGTCGTGTGTGTTTGTTTTATTTGTGGTTTCCCGTGGATTGTATACGGAGACTGAGTAATGCCGTCGCCCGTAGGACGTGGATTAGTCCAAATCCGTGTTTGCTTAGATTTGGGTTTGGTGTTTTTAGTTTAAGGATGCATTAGTCGCGTTGCGGCTAAGATCAACTTAAACGTTCGTTAAGGATACGTTAGTCCTGTTTTAGACTAAGATCCACTTAACGTAGTGATTAATTTAATGTATGGCCATCGGGACTCGTCACCTCTTTGACGTCGTTGAGGAATTACAACGGCGGATGTCAAAGGAGTTCGGAGATGTACCCTCGAACCAGAGTTGATTAGGAGTTTTATAATCAATTTGAATGTTTAAGGATACGTTAGCCGTGTTTGGGGCTAAGATCAACTTAAACGGGACCGTTTAGATCCGGCAAAAAAGCGTTTGGAAGCTCTGTTGTTCCAGTTTAAGGACGTGGTGGTCCGTCGCCAGTTTAGGGACGTAGTGGTCCATATTCCAGTTTAGGGACGTGGTGGTCCAATATTAGTTTAGGGACGTTTCGGTCCGATATTAGTTTAAGGACGTTTCGGTCCGATATTAGTTTAAGGACGTTTCGGTCCACCATCGATGTGTGGTCGTTGGGACCCGTCACCTCTTTGACGTCGTTGAGGGATTACAACGATGGATGTCAAAGGAGTTCGGAGATGTACCCTCGAACCGGATGTAAATTGATTTAGGAGAGCCATTTTGCCCAATCAATTTAATTTAAGGACTTATAGCCACGATTGGGCTAAGTCAATTGCTTTTGCATTTCTTTTGCTTTTATTTGGGCTTTGCCCAAAAGGGATGCAGAGCATCAATTTTATTTGGGGCCCAGCCCTTTTATTGCTTTGCAGTTTATTTTGGCCTGCTAGGTCTTTTTTATTTGGGCCTGGTCCTTTAGGAAATGCATTGCATTTGTGCAGGGCACCAAGAATCTTTTAGATTCAAGAAAGGAAGTGCAGAGCACTTTTTAATTTCTTGATCTAAATTTAGATCAAAGAAAAAAAAAGAAAGAAATCTTTTCTTTCTTTCTGTTTCAGAGAACCGGAGGTTCATAGCAAGTGCAAGGCACTATTTCTGTTATTTATCTGAGAACCAGAGGTTCATAGCAAGTGCAAGGCACTATTTTTATTATTTTTATTTATTTATTTATCTATTGAAGATCACTGATCTTGTTTTCTAGATCAATGATCTATTTTTTTAAGAGAATTTTCTTTTATCTCAAAGGTTTTTACCTTCTTTTTGTGTTCTCCAGAAATTCTCAAGAGTTCTCTTCTCTTTTTTTTTAATCCAATTGTCTATATCTTTGAAATGGGGTCTGGGGTCCTTTTTATAGTGCTCAAAGATCAGTTAAATTTGTTAAAAAAAATCTTTTCTGAATGATTCGGGGAATTTTCCCCACCGTTGGATCTTTGATCCAAATGCCCCTTTTTTACAGAAGAAATCTTCTTGTTTTAACAAGAACAGAAAAGATTTCCTTGAATTTTCATTCTGTTGTTGCGCAACTCACCAGCGCGTGACACGTGTCGCGCAGCCATGCGCTTGCGCAGCAGCGATTGCGCAACTGCGCGGACACGTGTCGCGCAGCCGTGCGCTTGCGCAGCAGCGATTGCGCAACTGCGCGGACACGTGTCTCGCAGCCGTGCGCTTGCGCAGTTAAGTGTTACTTATGTTTTTAAAGAGCCTTGCTCTGATCGGTCGTGCCGCCTTGGGCGTTGCGCTGATGCGTCTGCGCCTGACACGTGGCGCATTGCGCACAGCGCAAAGAATCTGAAGCGTTGCTTCATTTATTAAAGTTTTAAATTTTCAAAGCAAAGCTTTGCTCTGATTGGGGGAAGATGAAGCGTTGCTTCATCTCCCGCCTTGGAATTTGAACAGAGCTTTGCTCTGATTGGGGTAAACAAATGCCCCCCCACCGTTGCGCTTACGTGGCCTCCAAACGCGAGCGCAACGGTGGCAGAATCCCAACTGTCGCGGCAGCTTTTGGAAGTTGGAAGGGCACTTGGTGCTTATAAATAGGACCTTTGGTCCTTCACAGATGATCATCATCTCCAAAACTTTTATTTTCAGAATCTCAGAGCCCCGCTCTTGTTTTTAAGAACTCTTAGATTTTCTTTAAAAGAAACTATTTAGGTAAGAATTAGTCTTGAATTAAATCAATTTTAATTAGTAGAGCCTTGCTCTTATAGATCTTTGATCTAAAGAAACCCTTTAGAGTTTTATCACCAAAGCCTTGCTCTCAAGAATTTGTTTCAAGGCTTCTTGACCCATGAACAGAACCTTGCATCTTTGTCAAAACATAGATCTCTTTGATCTGAAAATGATGAACTTTTAAGAGTTTGAATATGAATAATGAAAAAATGGAGTTTTGTATTTTAATGGACTATATCACCTTTTAATAATAGTGATCTCAGAATCTTGGGGGAGTTCTTTAAATTTCCCTTATTAGGATTTTGATAGTCACTCCTGTTCGCAGAGCATTGCTCTCGAGGAGTTTAACTGTCTGTGCTCGTTTTTTTTTTTTATAACAAGAATTCGTTTAATCAGTCGGTCTGCTAATTCTGTTGATCTTCTTTCACAGGAACAATGGATGCCCATATGTATGCTCTTAACGAGATCATCTCTTACGGGGACATCCGTCGACTTGGCCGCTCTCAGAATCGAGAGTTCACAAACGCGGAGTGTGCTGAAATTATGAGCCGCTTCGACGCATACAATGGTCCACTGCTCCCCCGGCGTTCCTCCCTCCTTAAGCTGATCGTGGGAGCCATCTGGAAAGCGCTTCCCCTATTCTGTTCCGGCGTGCCGCTTAGGGCGTTGGATGCCGCTGAGGACAAGGTGCACTCGGTGTACCTATTGAACTTCATCTCGAAGAGACGGCGAGACAGTCTTATCGATCTCTTACACGAGGTCTTTCAACAGTCTGCCATACTCGCTGCTTATCGGAGGGTGGAAGACATCAGGGGGGACCCTGACGCTTGTGCTCGCGAGAGAAAGCACACTAGGATGGTCCGCGAGGCCTGGAAAGTCATAGATAGGGTCGCTTTTGAATTCCTCAATCCATGTCCTGGGTCCGAGGTTATTCCCTTGTAATAATGTTTTTCGTTTATTGCTTTTATGATTGTAAGAACTTCTGGCAATACTAATGAAGATTTTTGTTTTTCCTAGCCTGTCTTATCTTTTGTTCTGAGTCTTTTGCTTATGCATGAATGAATGTGTCTCGAACGCTTGATCAAATGTAAATCGGATACTCTTTCTGTTACTCTCTTCTTTCCCTTATTATCAGCATGCTATCTGGATAAACATAATCGGCAGATAACTTGACTTCTCCAAGAGATAGCGATGGCTTAGGCCGCAGGTTCAGATCTGCTGCCTAAGACTTTTCAACTCTATAAGCCGTGAGGGTCTCATAGAGACTTTTCTCCCTACGGATCGAGAGGATCTCGTAGGTGGATTTTCTCCTTAGGAATCATGAGGATTCCTAAGCGTGATTTTCTCTCATAGGTCGTAAGGATCCTATAAGATAATTTTCCCTCTTACGAGTCGAGAGGACCCGTAAGTGGTTGTTTCCCTCCCCGTCGAAATTCGACTTTGGAGAGTGAGACCCGTGAATAGTATGCAAGAGACCAGTTTGGATTGACTTGCAGGGCCCCATTTCTCAGAAAGCAAGCTTTTCAATCCTTGCTGTCTGAGACTTCTTCTTACAAATTGAGACGAATCGGGGATCTGTCTGCAGTTGTAGCGGAATAGTCGACATGAGTTAAGAAGCTCTCATCACGGAGTGTTTGTATCCGTGAGTCGAGGAGTTTGCTAGGGATTATTTGTTTCCCAAGCACCAAGGATTATTTGTTTCCTTGGGGTTTGAAACGAGTCGAGGGTTCCCACGGGGGCTCTGGTGGCTCTGCGGGTCGACGCGGATCAGGAAGCTCTCGTCAAGGAGTGTTTGTATCCGTGAGTCGAGGAGTTTGCTGGGATTATTTGTTTCCCAAGCGCCAAGGATTATTTGTTTCCTTGGGGTTTGAAACGAGTCGAGGGTTCCTACGGAGGCACTGGTGGCTCTGCGGGTCGACGCGGATCAGAAAGCTCTCGTCAAGGAGTGTTTGTATCCGTGAGTCGAGGAGTTTGCTGGGATTATTTGTTTCCCAAGCGCCAAGGATTATTTGTTTCCTTGGGGTTTGAAACGAGTCGAGGGTTCCTACGGAGGCACTGGTGGCTCTGCGGGTCGACGCGGATCAGAAAGCTCTCGTCAAGGAGTGTTTGTATCCGTGAGTTGAGGAGTTTGCTGGGATTATTTGTTTCCCAATCGCCAAGGATTATTTGTTTCCTTGGGGTTTGAAACGAGTCGAGGATTCCTACGGAGGCACTGGTGGCTCTGGGGGTCGACGCGGATCAGGAAGCTCTCGTCAAGGAGTGTTTGTATCCGTGAGTTGAGGAGTTTGCTGGGATTATTTGTTTCCCAAGCGCCAAGGATTATTTGTTTCCTTGGGGTTTGAAACGAGTCGAGGGGATTATTTGTTTCCTTGGGGTTTGAAACGAGTCGAGGGTTCCTACGGAGGCACTGGTGGCTCTGCGGGTCGACGCGGATCAGAAGGCTCTCGTCAAGGAGTGTTTGTATCCGTAAGTTGAGGAGTTTTTTGTTGAAGTCACTGGCTTCTTCGGTTGAAATGAACCGTCGAGGTTTGGCTTCGTCATCTGACGGAGTCCGCTGGGAAAGTATGGTTCATTCTTTGTTTACGCCCTTGGATTGTGTACAGGGATCGATGTGATCTTAACTGTAGGACCAAAGTTTTATCATCTCTTCTTTTTATTTTATTTTATTTCCACGATGCTCTATCATTTCAGCTTTTATATCGCGAAGGTCGCGATTGCCCAATCATTTCGGCTATTTTTTCGCGGTGCCCAATCATTTCGGCTATTTTTTTTATTTTTACTCGCTGCTTTTTTTATTGCGAGTTGCCCAATCATTTCGGCTATTTTGCATGCATACATTTTTACTTGCTGATTTTGTTTGCAAGTTGCCCCATCATTTCGGCTATTTCGTATGCATGTGCGGCCTACTGGCTTTTCGCTGTAAACCTGAAATTGGACACCGATTTCGGCATCAGTACCGCTACAACTGGGATATTACCAGGAGCGAATCATCATTTGCCTCTGTCGTTGTCGAACAAAGGAGACTTAGCGACCAGGGTTAGGGTCCTGTCGACTAAGGCTTTTGACTTCATGAGCCGTAAGGGCCTCACGAAGTTATTTCTCCCTACAAGTCGTGAGGATCCTATAGGTGTATTTTTTCCTTAGGAATCGTGAGGGTTCCTAAGTGTTTTGTTCCTCTGTAAGTCGTAAGGATCTTACAGGAGGGTTTTCTCTTTGTGAATCGAGGGGATTTACAAAGGTTATGATAACATATCCCCAGTCACGGATGGACCTTGGTTAGGGAAATGTTTATTCACGCTCGTGGATTGTATACAAGGGTCAGTATAGAGCCACTTGTAGGGCAATATTAGAGGTTGTGGGGGGTTGCTTAAGCACAGGTTTAGGTCTCTGTAACTTAAGACTTTCAAATCTCATGGGCCGTGAGGGTCCCATAAGAGAGTTCTCCTTACGAGTCGTGAGGATCTCGCAAGTGTATTTTCTCTCTAGGAATCGTGAGGACTCCTAAGTGTATTGCTCCCTTGTGAGTCGTAAGGATCTCATGCAGGTGGCTTCTCCTTACAAGGTCGAGAGGACCCTATAAGTGTCTTTTAACGAGGTTGCGCCCTTTCGGGTTTTCACAAACGCTCGCCGGTAGTCCTGCTGTTTTTACTCACGGAGCCCTTTCAGGTTTTCATCCGTGCCCATTTTGCTTATGGACATACCGTTTTTTTTTTCTCTTTTTTTTCTCTTTTTTTTTACGAGGTCGCGCTCTTTCGGGTTTTCACGAACACTCGCCGGCAGCCTTGCTGTTCTTACTCACGGAGCCCTTTCGGGTTTTCATCCGTGCCCTTTTTGCTTATGGACATACCGTTTATTTTATTTTATTTTTATATGTTTTTTTTTATATCTCGTCAGCCTAAGTATGCTGCGGTATTAGTTTAAAGACGTTTCGGTCTGCTATTAGTTTAAGGACATTTCGGTCCATTATGGAGAAGCCCGGCTACCTGCTTTTAAAGTTCGAGCTTAGGAAGATAGCGAGAGGACATAGTCGCCGTCATCTATCCTTTACCTAGGCCGTGACTCATCAAGCGTAGTATTTCTTTAGGAAGCGACCATTTATCGGCCTGAAAGGCCTTTCACCGTGCATGTCCATGAGTAGATAGGCCCCACCCTGGTAGACTTTATCTATGATGTACGGGCCTTCATAGTTTGGCTCGAATTTTCCCCGCTTAGCGCGATTGGGGATCATGGGCCTTTTGACCACTAGCACGAGTTCGCCTTGGTGGAATGTTCTCGGTCGGGTCAATCTTTCGTATGAGCGCGTCATCTTTGCTTTATAAGCTTCCAGATTTTGTTGTGCTAGAAGCCGGATTTCATCAAGGGCGTCAAGCTCTTCAAACCGAAGGTGAGCATTTTCTTCGTCTGTCAGCTCGTAGTGGACTGCCACTCGTAGAGAGGGTAATTCTATCTCGAGAGGGAGTACTGCTTCAGTGCCGAACACCAACGCGTACGGCGTTGTGTTCGTGGCCGTCTTGAACGTAGTTCGATATGCCCAAAGTGCTTCTTGCAGTCTTTCGTGCCAGTCTCTCTTATTTCGTGACACTGTTTTCTTCATGATCTTCATCAAGGTCTTGTTGAAGGCCTCAGCTAGACCGTTAGCTCGCGGATTATAAACCGAGGAATATCTCCAGTCTATATTGTGCTGCTGTGCGAAGCGGCTAATTTTATGACTTCGGTAGGCTGGCCCATTATCAGAAATGATCCTTCTTGGGGTTCCAAACCGGTATATGACATGCGTTTTGAAGAAATGGAGGATGTTCTCCGTCTTCACTTCCCTCAACGGTACCGCCTCTGCCCATTTGAAGAAGTAATCAGTCGTCGCCAAGATGAAACGATGTCCCTTTGACGATGCTGGTTCGATGGGGCCGACTATGTCAGTTCCCCACATTTCGAATGGCCAACTAGCCACTGTTGGATGCAGTGGATTGGGATGCTGATGGATGAAGTCCCCATGAATTTGGCATGAATGACATTGCCTCGCGTATTCCAGGCAATCCTGCATCATCGTGGGCCAGTAGTAGCCCATCCATTTTATCTTCAACTTCATCTTAGGGCCTGCTTGGTGGGAACCGCAGAGTCCGTCGTGAACTTCTTGGACGACCCTTCTCGCTTCGTCAGGTCCTAAGCATCTCAGCCATAAAGAATCAAATAACCTCTTGTACAGGGTATCGTTGACGAAGGCGAAAGATAGAGCTCGTTTTACGAGCTGATGTCTTATGGACGCTTCTTCAGGCATTCGGTGGAACTTGAAGTAATCTATGAAGACTTCTCTCCAGTCTTCGGTCTTTTCATGGTCTTTTATTTGCAGGGTTGTCTCCTCGTTCGCTCCTTTTTCTTCAGATGATTCCGGAGACGCTTCTGCTGGGGCAAGCACTCGACGGCTTTGTACCACGATTCTAACGTCATCGAGGTTCTCGTCAGCCAATTCTTTAGCAAGTTTGGCTAGTGCGTCCGCTTTGCTGTTTTCCGCGCGCGGTATACTTTCCAACGTGTAGGAGGGAATTTGGGTTAGCAGTTGTTGCACCTTTTCACCGTATTTTATCAATTCTAGTTTGCATGTTTGGTAATCGCCGTTCACTTGACTGACGACCAGTTGGGAGTCCCCATATATGAGGAGGCTTTCAATTCCCATATCAATGGCGATCTCGAGGCCTGCTATCAAAGCTTCATATTCAGCTTCATTATTCGTTCTCGGCTCTGTTAAGGAGAAGGCGAAGCGCATTATTCCTCCTTGTGGAGTCACAAAGATGAGTCCTACCCCCGATTTGATCATTGTCGTACTTTGTTTGTGCTTTTTCATGGAAGATGCTCCATCGAAATAAAGCTCCCAACGGGTATCACCACTGTCGATTGCGTCAAACGCATGTCTGTCTGGCAAATCGCAATTTAAAGGAGAATCGGCAGGTATGGGATGCTCAGCAAGGAAGTCGGCGATGGCCTGGCCTTTTACTGCCCTGAGAGGTTGATATGTTATCGAAAATTCCATCAAGAGCAGGGCCCATTTAGCGAGTCGCCCTGTCAATGTGGCTTTTGACATTAGATATTTGAGAGGGTCCACTTTTGAAATAAGACGGACCTCGTGCGCCAACGCATAGTGCCTAAGCTTTGTTATTGCGAAGATCAACGCCAGGCAGTGTTTTTCAATGGGAGAGTAGTTGCTTTCTGCCCCCAGCAGAACTCGACTTAAGTAGTAGAGTGCTCTTTCTTTCCCTTGATCGTTCTCTTGTGCCCATAATGCGCCTAAGGAACCTTCGAGGGCGGTTGTATAAAGAATGAGAGGCTTCCCCTTAACCGGAGCCGCCAACACCGGCGGGTTCTGCAGGTATTGCTTGATCTCATCCAGTGCGCCTTGGCATTTTTGATCCCAAACGAATGGGGTTCCCTTCTTCATCAGGTGACTATAAGGACGGCACTTTCCTGAAAGGTTGGCTATAAATCGCCGTATGTATGCGAGTTTCCCTTGGAGAGACCGCAGTTGTTTGAGAGTCCTCGGCGGAGGCATTTCCATGATCGCTTTAATCTTTGACAGATCTTTTTCAATACCTCGGTGTCGAACAACGAATCCCAGGAATTTGCCCGAGGAAACCCCGAACGCACATTTAAGAGGATTCATCTTCAAGTTGTATTGCCGAAGGCGTTGAAATATAGTCTTCAGATGCTCGAGATATTCCTCGTATGATTTGCTTTTAACCACGAGATCGTCGATATAGCATTCAACGATTTCGTGTATAAGGTCGTCGAAGATCTTTGTCATGGCCATCTGATAAGTAGCACCAGCATTCTTCAAACCGAAGGGCATCACTTTATAACAAAATATACCAAGAGGAGTCCTGAAGGCTGTGTGCTTCTGGTCTTCTGGATGCATTTTTATTTGATTATACCCTGACGAGCCGTCCATGAAGGAGAAAACCTCATGAGTGGATGTATTGTCTATCATCAGTTCAGTGACTGGCACTGGGAAATCATCCTTCGGGCAGGCTTTATTAAGATCCCGGAAGTCTACGCATACGCGCACTGTCCCATTTTTCTTCATCACTGGGACAATGTTGGCGATCCATTCAGGGTACTGAACTTCTTGAATGAAGCAAGAGTCGATTAACTTTTTGACTTCGGTATTTATGCTCATCTCAAGCTCGAGCGCATTCTTCTCGGCGCCTGTTTGACTGGTTTGACGTTTGGGGATATTGCTAGTCTATGTACAGCGACTTCTGGATCTAGTCCTGGCATCTCGGAATAGTTCCATGCGAAGCAATCTTTATGCTGCACAAGGACGTCTTTTAACGCAGCCACCCTCTCTTCAGACAGCAGCTCGCTGACGAATGTCGGTCGCGGATCATTTACCGTCCCCAACTCAATTTTCTTGAGGTTATCTGCAGTAGTATGGATTCCATCTTCCAGCTCTTTTGGTGCTGGTGGAAATTCTGAGATTACCTCATCGCTGCTGTTTTCAAAGCACCAAGGAAGGCTGTTCATGTCCTCGGACTCTTCTTTTAATATTGTTGTCACATGGCAGGTGCGAATTTTCTGCCAATCCCAATGCGGAGTTGGTTCTATTCTTGTGTTTTCGGGTTCGTGCTTTTGCGGCGGCGCTACCCTCCAGCTGTCAGACAACGCGAATTTGCCAAGCTGATATTGGTCCTCAACCCAATTCTTAAAGGTGAAGCAATCTTCAAGCGGATGCCCTACTACTCGATGGTAAAAGCAATAATTTGGGTTGAACACCTCGCCTGCGTGCTCGGGGTGCTTGGACTCTGGCAACGTAAGCATTTGATGTTTTAGAGCGAGATCGAATATCTTCCTTGTTTTGTTCCGAGGAAATGAGTATGCTCGACCCATTTTCTTCCTGAGGGCTAAGTCAATAACGCTCGATTCTCGGATACGTGGTTTCTTAGCTCTGCTTTGTGGTTGTTGAGCACCTTTTCCGCCCTTTGACTCATTTCCGCCTCCGCGTCGAGCCCTTTTTGTATCAGGTTGACATGGGGCAGCATCTTCGTTCTTTACTGCCTGTTGAAGGAGACACTGTGTCTTGGCTTTCTCATAGATTGCCATTTCACGATCGTGATCATCTCGGGCTTTTTGACTCGCATCCCTTATAAGTTTGCTCATTTGGTCTTCAGACGATGGACTGGGCGGTTTTGTATCAAGAACTTTTGCTGGTTCAGGATTAGCGTCCTCCCATTGAGCGTCCGCCTCTTCATCGAAGTCATACATGACATAACAGCTGTTTACTAGCTCCCGTTTCTTTGAACGGATGTTCCCAAGCCCTTTTGTTTCTATTCTCCCGTTAGGCAGTTTGCATTGAGTCCCGGGAATGTTCCAGACCTTGTCATAGAATTTGGCTTTTCTAACGGCCTGTGTGAAGGATATCCCTTGGCGTTTCAGCAGTTTCTTCAAACCTTCGGTATAATATCTGGGAAGGCGGATAGGCTGAAGCTTGTCGAGCGTGGGATCTGCGCCATGCCAAATTTCTTTTTCCACCTTGTTTTCTTCAGAACGGTAGAATAGGATTGCCTTCTCGCCTTTTCGTCCGGGAGGGATATAGAATGTCTGCAATTCTTCTACACTGTTGGTGTCGAGTGCATCCAGTTTTTTGTAATGTTTAAGCGGCACCATGGTTACCTGCAGACTTCGCTCTTCATCAGCGGAAACCCGTATTGAAGGCCGAGCAGGGAATACAGCATGAACTTCATCCTCTGAATCACTGCCGAAGATCAATGAAGGAACGGATGGTCCTGGCCTGGTGGATTGGGATGGACCTGAATAAATTATATCCTCCTCCTCGGTGTCACTGCCGAAGACAGGGATGGTGGCGTTAGTTTTGTTCTCCGGTTTGTGACACCTTTCCGTGTCCTCGAAACTCGGCAAGAAGTATTTGGCATCTTCATACTTGCGAACTTCATTCACGGAAAACGGATTCAATTCTCCTGCCACAGTGTACTCGAGACCATCCTTACAATATTTCATACACTGATGTTGTATAAAAGGGATGATATTGTACTCGTGTAACCATGGTCGACCGAGCAGAGCATTGTAGCACGTCTTGGCGTCTATAACATGGAATTTGATGTCTGTGACGAGCAACCCGAAGCGTAGCGTCAATATCACAGATCCAAGAGTCTTTGAGGATTGAGAGTCGAAACCGGAGATAGTGATCTTGTCTCGGGCGAGGTGTTGGACACTCATGCAAATTTCCTTTAACACTCGCACATTGAGTAAATTAACAGACGATCCGTTATCGACCAAGATTTTACCTATCTTTATGTCATGGCAGTATCCTGAGACATAAAGGGGGCGATTGTGTTCACACGTCCCGAGAAGAAGGTCTTCATCACCAAAAGCAACGTCGGCTGTGTGCACCTCTTCCAATTCATCCTTCATCTTTTGTTCGGCCAGGAAAGCTTGGAATTGGTCCGGATCTTGTAGGGCCTTAATCAAAGAATCCCTCGCCTCTTTTGATAGTAATAGGGCATCGAGAATGCTGAGTTGTGAGGGTAGCTTTCTCAGATGCGCCAAGACATTGTAATCCACTTTATTCCTTTTTGGCGGGTTCTCGGCGTTTAGCTCTTCCAGAACTTGGTCATCTAAGACGATGTCTTCAGAGACCTTTTCTTTCCCTTTATCTTTTCTACTCGAGGGTCCGAGGTTCTTTTCAGACTGTGTCCGATTCCGCAGCCGGATATTTTCGCAAACCACTGGCTCCTCTTCTTTTCCCGAAGTTGACTCTTTAAAGAGAGGGGCAAGCTCTAGCTCCTCATCAGAGTCGCTCCCAAATGTAGGCACTTGTGACCTGGTAGCGTTAACCATGTGACAATTGCCGGCAGTTCTTTCAAGCTCTTTGGTCGCGTTTCTTTGCTCCCGACGAATCTTACGCTTTTCCCGTTTTAAGCGTTGTTGATTAGCGACGTATCCTTGCCACCATTTATCGAAAGCCTTGCACTCTTGAGTGGGATGCGAGACCTTCTGATGATATAAGCAATAAGAGGGGTGCATTTCCACCACACCCGTCATTTTTCCTTCAGAGGCCGGTAGCTTCATGCCCATCGATATTGCCTTAGCAAACCTCTTTTTTATCTTGAATTGGCTTTTGTCAGCGGTGGAGGCATTTTGCTCCAGCGGGATCATCTCAGCTCTTTCCTCAAGTCGCTGGCGCTTGGCCTTTTCGAATATAGCCGTCTCGCGTTCTCGATCAGCTTTGCTTTTCAATCGAGCTTCACTAAGAAACGCGTCAATCATTTCGATTGATAACTCCGGAACCCTTGACTCAGTATTTGCCCCCAGCGTTTTAGTGCCGGAAGTCCCTTCATCGTTCGTGGTCGAATGGGAGATCATATGACAGCTCGCCACATATTCCTCGGATTCATCCAATGAACTTTCTCCCTCATCTTCTTTTTGAAAGACGTGATCAAGAAAATCTTGGAGCGTGATGGGAGTCCGCGCCTTTTGGTTGTATTCATCCAGCACGTCAATTTGCTTTTGTAAGTCCGTGCGCTTGTCGCCAGGCTTCACGGGCTTCTTAGATTTCTTATTCTTCTTTTTCGAAGATTTTGACGGCTGGCTATGAACGCTTGAACTACCGCCATCGGTCTTCGGAGTCGGTCGTGGCTTCAACATCCCCTCAATAACCTGCGGTTCCAAGGGGTTCTTCCACTGGACCGCTGGACAGGTCTGAAGATCATTTAGCATTCTCCTCGTTTTGGCTGATAACACAACCTCTCAGGGAGCTTCTTCAATGACGGAGCATGTTGCCCCCGGCATATTTGTTCCCTTAGAGGTGTGGGGCCGCGGAGGATTCACCTTCCATTTGTCAGATAGCGCAAATTTGCCCTGACGGTACTGGTTCTCAAGCCAATTCTTGAAAACGTAGCAGTCCTCAATCGGATGGCCTGGCACTCGATGGTAAGGCAGTAATGGGGCTCGTTGACATCGTTCGGTTGCAACGGACGTTTTGGATCTGGAAGATTTATGAGTCTGTTGCGCAACGCCAGCTCGAATAGCCTCCTCGTTTTATCACGAGGGAAGGAGTAAGGACGTCCCATCCTGTCTTCAAGGGGTACGTACGGGCGCGTATTGTTTGGACGAGCAACCGGCTTTGAGTCGCTCGGTTGTTGTTGGGCATTAGCGACAATGACCGCTTTTCCCTTTCCTTTATCGTTTCGGGGGTCCGGCTTCGGGAGAGGGGGTTTATGGCCCATCTGGTCCATCTGTGCTAGTTTGTCAATCAAAGCCTGGAAGGAAGTCGGCTTGAAGAACATCATAAACTGTGAAATGGTTGCTTGTGGATCAAGGGTTCCAACAAACATTCCCACCGCTGGAGCTTCTTCTATGCGCTGTTCGCACTTCGACCATAGATTACGCCACCGTATAGCGTACTGAACCCACGTCTCTCCGGGTTTTACCCTGACATTAATCAGTGCCGTCATCGGGGTACGCTCACTGGCACTTGCAAAACGTTGGGTGAAGAGCAGCTCCATCTCCGCAAAGGTTTTAATAGAGTCGTTAGGGAGCTCAGAATACCATTCAAACGCCGTATCTGATAAGCTTCCAACAAACTGGCGAAGCAAAAGCTTGTCGTCGCCGCCGGTGTTACCACAAAGCGCCCTGAATTGGGCAACATGTTGATGGGGATTGCCGGTCCCTTTGTAGACATGAAACTTGGGAATTGTGTAATCCGGCGGGTATTTGATTTGGTCATACCAGCCTGGATACGGTCGCCCCGTTTTTACGACGTGGCCGGCTGCTTCGGCCGCGTGATGAACCTTTATTTGCTGGGCTATATATTCGTCCAGATCAGTTTTAGAGATTGTATCCTCTTTAGCCGTTGATAGGGCGGGCTGAGGGTTTGATGTCTCTCCCCTATCATCCCCAAGGACGATCGGTGGTTCTTCAGTCGGGGGATCTTGTTGTATCATCATCCCTATCATGTCCTGGAAGAGGAGGCCCATGCGCTGTATATTGGCTGCTTGTTCAGCAGTCTCTTTGTCTCTCTTTTCCAGTACTCGGCGGAGGAACTCGGCGTCGGTCTTTTCCTCTTGGCGTTCATCTAAGGACGTCTCAGGGTTCTCTTTTGACCCCGTGAGTGCAGCCATTGTAGTCATCATTTCCTGAAGCTTTTGTTGCTGCTCCTGAGCCTTGGTTACTGATCGGGTAAGTGGTCGGTGACCCGTAGAAGTACGACTTTCTTCCTTTCCAGAAGCCATTAAACCGTATGAACTGTTATGCCCCCTGACTTGGGGCGTTTAGGTTCACCGCTTTTAAACTTTGTCAGTGTCACATGAGCTTTCTCTGGCCTTTTTCTTTTGTGGACCGTTGAGGTTGAAGGAGCCGTTGAAGTGGGCATCCTAGCATTTGTTGCCCCTTGCTGTTTAATGGGGCGGTTTTTGTCCTTTTCCACCTTTGCCTTTTTCTGGCGATGAAAGTGGTCTGGGTCAATCACGGAGTCTTGAACCCTCCGCCAAACTTTATAAATTTTTGACGACAGCCGTTGAGGGGGCTGTTCCTGCTTTGTCTCCGGAGCTTTTTCCATAGGCGGAGGAGATCTTTTCAATGTAGCAATTGGAGAGTTCTTTCTCACCTTCCTCAGCAATTCAAAGTTGTTCCCAGTTAGAACAGCAGCGTTGACCTCCACCACTGGAGCAGGTGGGGTTAGCCCTGAGGGGGAGTTGCCCCCTGCTTTCCTTACTCGTTGCCAATGGCGACGTCGCGCACGACGAGCCGTTGGGACTGGCTCGGAAATCGAGATGGTTTCTTGTTGCCCCCTGTTTGAGTGTGGGGTAACTGCCGATGTCAGCCTATCGAAGACTGATGCCTTTTGACCAGCTGCGGGAGGAGTGGGAACCGTCAATCTTATGAAGACCGACTCTCTGATGGGAGAAGCCACTTTAATGACTTCCAAAGCAGCGGTCATTGCCCTCTTTGGGATGGCCACTTTATAGTTCTGACCTAGCCTGGTGAAAACGGAGGCTGTCGGTTTAGTAGCAGGCGACCCGTTGACAGGGGTCGTGGTAGCAGTGAGCCGGTCGAACACCGACTTTTTGTTCGCTTCCGGTGCGGATATCGGCATAGAGAAGCTTGTAGGTGGGACCATGGTCCCGAAAAACAGGCCGGTGGTGGCCTGGGTCACCTGTTCTACCGGCAAAGCGAGGAAAGAGGCCGCTTGGGGCCTATATGTTACACCTCTCGGTGAGGTGGAGCGTCCGTTGCAGTGGTGCTTCGCGCATTTGGTGCAGTTAGAATCCATGGATGCTTGAGTTCTGCGCCAGACAAAAGACCAAATCTTAGCAACTTGAAATCCAAAGGCAACCATTTAACAAACCGCGATTGGTTCGCGAAGACGACACACGAAGTATGGAGTGGAAAGAGGAAAAGGTCCCACCGGGCGTGCCAGAATCTGTTCCCCTCCGAATGGCGGCGCAGACTTTGCGTCTTGCCTGAGATTCGGGGCAGATGTTATGTGGTTTTATCCGTCTACCTCTCCGAAGGTGCCAAGTTGATTTATGGCACCGTGTATCGGAGGTTTAGACGGATGCGGCCGATGTAGCAGACTTCGTCAGATTCCCCCTCAGGGTGAGGGGTTTTTGATTGTGGGGACGCTCTTCCCTGCAGGCGCAAGCCCCTGCAGTTAATTACGCTACCGCATCGCGGTAACAACTTTCTCCTTCCCAGAATTTCACTTCGTGTCGTGTGTGTTTGTTTTATTTGTGGTTGCCCGTGGATTGTATACGGAGACTGAGTAATGCCGTCGCCCGTAGGACGTGGATTAGTCCAAATCCGTGTTTGCTTAGATTTGGATTTGGTGTTTTTAGTTTAAGGATGCATTAGTCGCGTTGCGGCTAAGATCAACTTAAACGTTCGTTAAGGATACGTTAGTCCTGATTTAGACTAAGATCCACTTAACGTAGTGATTAATTTAATGTATGGCCATCGGGACTCGTCACCTCTTTGACGTCGTTGAGGAATTACAACGGCGGATGTCAAAGGAGTTCGGAGATGTACCCTCGAACCAGAGTTGATTAGGAGTTTTATAATCGATTTGAATGTTTAAGGATACGTTAGCCGTGCTTGGGGCTAAGATCAACTTAAATGGGACCGTTTAGATCCGGCAAAAGAGCGTTTGGAAGCTCTGTTGTTCCAGTTTAAGGACGTGGTGGTCCGTCGCCAGTTTAGGGACGTGGTGGTCCATATTCCAGTTTAGGGACGTTTCGGTCCGATGTTAGTTTAGGGACGTTTCGGTCCGATGTTAGTTTAGGGACGTTTCGGTCCGATATTAGTTTAAGGACGTTTCGGTCCACCATCGATGTGTGGTCGTTGGGACCCGTCACCTCTTTGACGTCGTTGAGGGATTACAACGATGGATGTCAAAGGAGTTCGGAGATGTACCCTCGAACCGGATGTAAATTGATTTAGGAGAGCCATTTTGCCCAGTCAATTTAATTTAAGGACTTATGGCCACGATTGGGCTAAGTCCATTGCTTTTGCATTTCTTTTGCTTTTATTTGGGCTTTGCCCAAAAGGGATGCAGAGCATCAATTTTATTTGGGGCCCAGCCCTTTTATTGCTTTGCAGTTTATTTTGGCCTGCTAGGTCTTTTTGATTTGGGCCGGCCCTTCAGGAAATGCATTGCATTTGTGCAGGGCACCAAGAATCTTTTAGATTCAAGAAAGGAAGTGCAGAGCACTTTTTAATTTCTTGATCTAAATTTAGATCAAAGAAAAAAAAAGAAAGAAATCTTTTCTTTCTTTCTGTTTCAGAGAACCAGAGGTTCATAGCAAGTGCAAGGCACTATTTCTGTTATTTATCTGAGAACCAGAGGTTCATAGCAAGTGCAAGGCGCTATTTTTATTATTTTTATTTATTTATCTATTGAATATCACTGATCTTGTTTTCTAGATCAATGATCTATTTTTTTAAGAGAATTTTCTTTTATCTCAAAGGTTTTTACCTTCTTTTTGTGTTCTCCAGAAATTCTCAAGAGTTCTCTTCTCTTTTTTTTATCCAATTGTCTATATCTTTGAAATGGGGTTTGGGGTCCTTTTTATAGTGCTCAAAGATCAGTTAAATTTGTTAAAAAAAATCTTTTCTGAATGATTCGGGGAATTTTCCCCACCGTTGGATCTTTGATCCAAAGGCCTCTTTTTTACAGAAGAAATCTTCTTGTTTTAACAAGAACAGAAAAGATTTCCTTGAATTTTCATTCTGTTGTTGCGCAACTCACCAGCGCGTGACACGTGTCGAGCAGTAAGGCGCTTGCGCAACAGCGATTGCGCAACTGCGCAGACACGTGTCGCGCAGCCGTGCGCTTGCGCAGTTGCGATTGCGCAACTGCGCAGACACGTGTCTCGCAGCCGTGCGCTTGCGCAGTTAAGTGTTACTTATGTTTTTAAAGAGCCTTGCTCTGATCGGTCGTGCCGTCTTGGGCGTTGCGCTGATGCGTCTGCGCCTGACACGTGGCGCATTGCACACAGCGCAAAGAATCTGAAGCGTTGCTTCATTTATTAAAATTTTAAATTTTCAAAGCAAAGCTTTGCTCTGATTAGGGGAAGATGAAGCGTTGTTTCATCTCCCGCCTTAGAATTTGAACAGAGCTTTGCTCTGATTGGGGTAAACAATAGGTTTTATGGATGGCTCTGATACAATGAAGGGTTACCCTAGTGCCCCGGCCATCTTTCGTGGCCAAATACGGAACAAAAATTTCAAAACGAACAAAAACTTGGCACTAGACTAACTCTAAACCCGGATCTTTCCATAAAACTAACTAGCTACACTAGGAGAGCTATCTACTATGATGAGGAATTCTTACCAAACGAACCAAGTCCTTCGGTCTTCGTTCTTCATCCTTAGCTCCTACTAGCCATCTTGATCTTTCTTGATCTTCTTTCCTTGCTCTGTCGGTTCTCCGGGATCGAGATTGTTCTCCGGTCTTCCTTGGTCCTTGATGATCCACCCGGGGAGTATGATCCATGGCTCTAGCTCCTAACTATATAACAAAAAGGAGCAACTAGAAAACTTGGTTTGCTAAACCAAGTAGTTTAGGATGTAGTGAGGGTGTCTAAGTGTTTGCTATCTCTTTTCTAACCTCTTCACTTGTTTCTCAACTCATGAGAATGTTAGTGAAGAGAAAGAAGATGAAGGTGGAGCAAAGCAAGAGAAGGGAGGAGATGAAGAGCAAAAGAGAGCTCAAAAAAAATAATGAATCAAGCATGAAAGAGAAAATACACATCTAGATTTTGTGTATCAATTCTTTCATTAAACAATTAGCAACCATGCTTCAATAGTAACTCCAAAATGAATTATAAATTCATTTAACTACTATTGAAGCATGGTCACCTCTTTTCCTCTCATACCCTTTACTTTACACCTCATTTCCAATTATTAAATAAAAGGAAAATACATAATGAGATGACCATCTTCTAGAAGGAAATCTGTAGTAAATACGGATTTCAATCTACTGCACAAATATACCGGCAATCAGATAAAAATCCGAACGCCCAAAAGAGATAGAATAACACGAAGAACGTAATACTAGAATATATATCGAAATACATATACGTAAATTATTAAATCAATACCTGATTTAATAATCCGACTCAAACCCGAGCCGGCTAGTATTACAAACTGTCCGATCGAAAATCCGAGTAACAAGTACATCAATCGATCGAACTCTGCACGTATCCAATACGGCTACTACATCATTTCGCATGAATCGGGGAAACCCTCTGTGTGGGACTCTAAAGACTCGACAGTACTCTAGCGGTGGGTTTAACCACAAGCACATCAGCGGCACTAGCTGTACGTAACGGCTATCCAGGTACCTTTCGAAAAGAAGGCCGATGAGCAAACTCATCCGGATCTCCTACTGAGCCTATCCGTGACAATATCCGTACAGTCCGGTCTCTTCGTCAAAGAGTATCGCATACCGGGTCTAGGGGATGGTGAACGTCAGACCCTAACAACCTGATAAGTCGTGCCGATGTGGCTCAGGACCAATCCGGGAAACTACTGATCAACCTATCAGTAAATCCCAAGTGCCTTGGCCAAGGTCTTATAGTCCTGACCAATCGAATCACAGTGCGATATCGACTCCCTATACCGGGAGAGACGAATCCCCGACAATCGCTCACTGCCTCCATGTGGCTCGGGACTGAACCCAACCAAAACCTATTTGCACGACTCAGTAGACCGTGGTAGGGTAGTGATCAAAGTTCAGTAGGAACTCACACGAGACAAATGCCGATCTCGGGTCCAAAGACTAACCTGTACACATGTCACTTGAGAACTTCCATCTGACGATAGGTATAGTACCATATGGAAGTTCTCGGCGAGTCCGTCCAGTGTACTCACACCCAGTGAGCACCTGCATACGATCTTAGGTGCATCAGACCAATGGCTGCGGGACCAACCATCCCCCGACGGGGGTAGAAACGTACACATCAGTCTACTCTGGAGTATCAGTGCCCAGTCTCGATACTCACGCGACTGGGGACCATTTAAGGATGTGTTTATAGACTACCCTGCTCCCACAAGTATGATCGCCATCACAACGCAGGTAGTCAAGCAAGATCCTAGGGGCTTTATCAACATATAACCGCAATATGTAATAACGAGTATGACATATGCCATGTTAAGATAAAGACAAACCACAATAGTATACTACCGTATCGAGTCTTTATCAATATGTGCAAACCAGATAAAACAACAATACACATATCCCGATAAAGACAAGTCAAATAATAAACTATAAAACTGAGCTAGATTGTTCTGTACATACATATCTCTAGTATCCATATGTATACATATACAATACTGGCCTCTAGGGTATATACATCCAACAAATTCTCGTCACATAGACTACACGACGGTTGTTAGAAACCGAACGATACCGTCCAGTATTTAACAACCTTCATATAGTTTTATGTCACGACGAATATCGCACGTATGTTAATTGATAGACGGGAACTAAGTTGCGTTTTGATTTTCATATATTATTAGTGACGATAATATGAAAATTTCATATTTTCATTGAGTATCATACGCGCAAATTTAATATTTAATTTGAACTAGTTACGTTTGTGTTTCGATTTCAATGTATTTTTTAGCTTAGGGTAAAGTTTTTTAAAGTTAATGGTTTTCTTAATCAAGTTTAATTAAGATTTTAGATTTAGGGTTGTGGTTAGGGTTTTGGATTTGACAAGAGTTCAACGTCGAGGAGAATGATGATGACTTATAACTTGGTATTGTTTGTATGTGTGTGTATGTTTGCGTGTGTGTGTGCGCGCCCATGTGTGTCTGTGTCTGTGTCTATGTATATGTGTGTATGTGTGTGTATGCACATATATAGTAAAAATTTTACTATAAAACCCAATTTACTAAATCCCTATGCCCAAACCCCAACCCTAACCCTAACCATAACCCAAACCCCAACCCCAACCCTAACTCAAACTCTAACCACGCATACACACACACGATAAATTTTTTATTATAACCTTAACACTAATTTACCCTAATTAACCCTAATCCTATTCATAACCCTAATCCTAATTAATCCTAACCCCAACACTAATCATATCCCTAACCATAATTATCCCCTAACCTTAACCCTAATTAACACTAACCTTAATTAACACTAATCATATCCCTAATCCTAACCCTATTCATAACCCTAACCCCAAACCCTAACACTAACCATATCCCTAATCCTAATTAATCCCTAACCCTAACCCTAACAATAATTAACACTGACACTAATTAACCCTAACACTAATCCTATTCATAACCCTAACCCCAATGCTAATCCTACTTAACCCTAAGCCTAACCTAATAATTAACCCTAACCCTAACCCCTTACCTGGCCTAACCCCCTAACCCTAAACAAAGAAAATTAGGAATCGGGGCCAAATTGAAACTAAAATTTAGGAATCGGGGCAACAATACACAGAGTCTTGACCCTAACATAAAATTAAAATAATCAAAGACAAAATTTGGAGGAAATTAAAATTAAAATGGAAAAAACTTAGCTTATGCGGCTAATGAAGGAGGCAGAGGCAGGGAGCAAACTCTAGGCACGGTGGTGACGACGGACGCGGGCTGTGAGCGAGCTCCAGGCGGTGAGTGAGCGATCGACGGTGGCTCGAGGCGGTGAGCAGGCGAGTAGGCCAGGGGCGGCGATCGACGAGGCGATCGGTGGTGAAGGGCGGCGGCGATCTCGTGGCGAAGGGCGGGAGTTTTTTTTGTTTGGAAAAATTGGGGGGAAATTGGGGTTTATCACGAGTGGGTGTGGGGCCCACCACATTTTGCAGTTGGTCACGGTTCAAACCATGACCAAATCGTTTATGACCGTGACTCAATTTTAGTCACGGTTTGAACCGTGACCACATCCCCATGACCTAAAGTGGTTTCTGTAGTGGGAGTGTAGCTGCATCACAACTAATCCCACAAAAGGCGAGTTAACTTGTTTTTATAAATGTAAGTGTTCACTTTAAATTAAAATTTTAGCTATTAATCATAATTTATTCTTAATTTTGCAAAGGAAGCTGACACCAAAAGGGCTGCATATGGGAATTCATCAAAAGGAACTAAGTGATGAAAGTGCAGTTTTGAGTAGTTGTTTTTTATTAGGAAAAAAACACTATTAAATTTCCATATATCTAAGCTCTATGTTTTTCAAGTACTTGGTTATGTTTGCTTCTTAAATATGACTTGAGTTGGTTATGTAGAGAGGCAAGCATCTTTTATAGTTGTGTTGACTTGGTTATGTTATAATTTAGTGTTATGTGCAGCTTGAGAACTTGAGTTCTTTTAATGCTATTGCAATTTAGTTCAATGCATTTTATTGTTTCATTTAGTCCTGTTCAGGTTCCTGTTTCAAATAAGTTCAAAATTTGAGATTGTCATATTTCAGGGTTTTTTTTGTTGGTTTAGTTCAGAAACTATGTTTAGCACAGTGCTGCAGTTATCAATAAGCATTGGTTTTACTGAGTTATTTTGATCAGACATGCTTGTTTGTGCATTGTGGCTTGCACATTTTAATTTTTTATCCACTAACCACTTCAATTATTTCAATTTATTTTTCATATTCATATATGTTTTAGTTTTTCTGTTTCAGTATGAAACTATTGTTGTCACGGCGTAATTGTTTATTTGTTTCAAATCATATATTTTTATTTTAGTTTTCTCGGTTCATTTATCAAGTGATGTAAAATGTGAAGATTATGTGTTCGGTGTATCACATTCAATTGGTAGCATCTTGTTGTAAATAAACGAATTGAAGTTAATTCTTTGAGTTGAATATTTGTGTCTGGCACTTGTCCCAGGAAATGAACGTACACAAGGCAATTCAATAATGAGTCCCAACACAAGATTTGGTCTTGAAAATGATTTATGAGGATGTTCAGATGTTGATGCATAAAATGATTTCGGTCAAGCTCAGTAATGCTTAAACTCCATCCTTATCAATTCTATGTTTAGTTCAGTATTGTAGTTATGTGCTATTGATGCACCTCATCAAACTCTCATTCCAACTCACATCAACATTTCATCAAGCACTTGCACTACAAACATAGAAGCTCAAATCCCAATTCATAGAGGCATTTTATCAAACAATTAGTTCTTTAACACAAAAAAATCTCACGTACATAACATAGGTCAAGTAAGAATACAAGAAATGTAACATAGGTCCATTACAATAACAAAAAGATTGCAATCAAGATTGATACGGCTACATGACGGAAAATCAAGATTGCAATCAATATTATCAAAATTCTAAGCAAAGTTGCTTGATCTTGGCCAATGCCTTGCTTTGGCCTACCCTTCTCATATCAAGATCTACCCACCGAAAGAAACGACAAAGCCTTGGATAGTAATAGCATGCATAGAATCTCCAACCTAAATTTACTTCGTTTGCAGCTATAAAACAAGATTCTTTACACGATGAACACGGTTGGAGTTCTCTCCAACCCAGTGAGTAAACATATGCCGAGAATTTTCCATCATTTGAGCCACCTACCGTATAAAACACCAAAAGAAAAACATATCCCTTCAATTGTCTATTTTTTCATTCAAGAAATTTTTGGTATTTAGTTTCTATAATATTTATCTAAATAATGTTAAGATGGATATTTGAAGAAATTTAAATTGATTTTCTAAATATCCCTAAATAATGTTAAGATGGATATTTGAAGAAATTTAAATTGATTTTCTAAATATCCCGCAGGTGGCGTGGGAGTTTACCCCCAGTAAACCATGAAGTACATATAAAAAAACAATTGTAAATATGATTAAATTATACGATCACAAGGAAATCACCATCAAGAGTGGAATATTGCCATCACAAATATCACCACATAATATCTGCAATTTGAATAAATTAGTTCAAAAACCTAAAAATTGAAAATCAGAAAAATTACAACCACAAATGTTATCTACATCAGCTCCGACATAAGCGCCATCAATTTCCCTAAACATCCCAATAAAAGTATATAATTCAGAGTCTATTTCATACATATTGATCTATTCGCAAAGAATAGAACAAGCATACCTATAAGCATCAACAGCACTCCCTGATAATTAGGGCTATATAGAAAAAGCATGACTTGCTCATTCCTCATTCTGTTCCCAATGTTGTTCCCAATGCAATTGACCTGGTATCACTTCAATAAAAGCCTTACTAAACCTCACGTAAAATAATAGATTTAGTAGGCAAGCTTTGACAGTAAGATTTGAACCATTATATAGCATTTGCACTATGTTTACAAGTGAGTTGACCAAGTAGTTGACTTTTCGCTATAAACATTGATTCTCATGATAGTAAAATTTATTCATATATCAAAGTTTATACTCGCATTATATAAATTATATTACAACCATTTCATGGCCTCATCGTCCCATTCTGAATGATCCATATATTTGTTTACATATACACCATTTCGGCATTCACATAACAACTACACAGCAACATGCTGATCATCTGTCTTCAGGTTATCGATTGATTCCTGGCTTTATGTAGTCCCTCTTGCTTACCAAAGAACAGGTGAGTCCGCCGTTTCGGCTACCACAATAGTGTATTCCATTAGTAGTAACTACCTGAGCAACAGAAGATGCTTTTTGTTGGTCCCATTGTTCGAGACAAATAAAACATTAGATAGCAACTCATAAGATGTCATCAAATATTGCTTGCTTACCAAAGAACACTAGTAACTCATAAGATGTCATCAAATATTGTAGAGAGCACAAGCCCCTGTGTAAACTCACTCCTCCGAGATCTCTCCTCCTGATCTTTGTCAGAAAGAGCTGGTTGGATTCTGCGAGGTTGACACGTAATGGTTAGACAGATGGGAATTAATGGTTACAGAAAATAAATACATATACGAAATTTTGAAAATAAAACTCATGGCCATGTCTACAAAACAAATAATCAAAAACAATGCAATTGCAAATATCTAATCTTTCCAATATCAAAGGCCAAATTATGTATGACGTCCTCATTGGCTGAATCATAATAAGTAAGATAACACAAACAACTTATGGAGCACGAGTCTCATTTGATAACTTAAGTTGATTTCCATAGTTCCTTTTCTTTTTAATGTACTTTGAGAAACATCAAGTAACAGCATATGGCCATATGAACACTAACGCCATTGATATAATAATATTTTAGACTGATGAACTTGCTTCATGCATCCAAGGCAGCTTTATTCAGAAAAAGGGTAACTAGTTCCTCAAACCTATTACTAATATGATCAGCATAAATATTAACTAGACCAATTGAGCTCTGAGCTCATATATGATTTTAAGATAAGATAAATAAACAATCACAAACTAGATTGCAACTTATTTAATCACTTTAATGAAAAGGATAGTAAAAATAAATAAATTTGCATTAATTCTTACCTTTCTATTACTTTCTCCTCCAAAGCCTCATTAAATATATGTTCATCATCCAAGGATTTGGGTTGTTCGTCTGTTAACAGATCATCTACCGGCAAATTTGTAATAAATGATGATAGCAATGGATCAGGTGCTGAATTGGTCGGAGCAACAGCATAGGACAAACCCCCAAAAAGAGATTGCAAATTTCCTTCACGCGATTCCTTTCTCAATAGAGAGAGAGTAGAATGTGTCCCTGATGAACCTCTACGAGATCTTCTTTTACGTTGTATGTAAGATATTGTTAAGGAAATATTAAAGGTGAAGACGATAAACACATCACACAACCTTAAAAGATAAAAGTTTTATTAAAAAAGAAAGGAAAAAAAAAAGGGCATGCACTTGAGTAAAGATAAAAGGATATCTTAAAGAAATTTGCATGTTGAGAGGTTATGTGATTAACCATGTCCATCCCAACCCTAGCTGCACAAACAGGACACACCTACAAAAAACAGATCAATTGTCTTAGTAAGAAGTCATGATTTATATGTATAACGACAAACTCAGAGCATATCATAGTTCATTCAATAACAATATCTCTTAGAAGGCATTTAAATGACAGTTCAAGTGCAACAAAACCCTAAATGGAAAGATCAGGAGAAATCAATCAGTATAAAGAAAAGGGAAAAAATTTAGAAGGTAGAGGAGGGAGGGAGAACACAAACAAAAGAAGCGAGCCCCGACTTCAATGCTCTAACCCAATGTTCAGCTTCCATAAGGAAAGGTACTTGCTTAACGAAGTACTTTTAGACTTTTAGTATTAGGAAAACTTTACGTTGTGCTTCTAGTTTTCAATTATGAAAGAATGCATGCCTTGATAGCTACAATGTAGAAACTATGGGAGAAACAAGTTGGGTCATTCAGGTATGAGTATAAAATCGATGCATCTAGAGAAGTTACAGATTTTATATTACGCTCTTAATTGCTGCTCATAAACATATCTGTTTATCAGAATCATCAGGCGCTTGTAGATACAAGTAAGATTGTAATAAATAAACGGCGTATATCTCTCTTTAAAGAAGTCAGAACCCAATAAGAGATGAAACAGGGAGTTGCTCGACGACAAGTAATCCCAAAATATTATGTTTTCTACCAATAACAACACTAACTGTCATTGTTGCATTACTGATTAATGATTATGTACCATGTGAATGTCTTTTAACGTGAACTCTTACAAACATATAGTATACAAGACTCTTTTACTATATGACTATGCTTGTATACATGTATTTGATATATATTTTTCCTTTCGGCTCATTGTCTAGATTTTTCAACATTATTCACATCAATCCAGCATAACCACCTGATAATGAGACATTTGCGTCATGTCTTTTAGCGTGAACGCAGAAACTTGTATCTAGAAGAGTAATCAACTTTTATCAAAACATTCCCATGTATGAATCATTATATGTTTATTCATACATGGGAACATGACAGTGTATCAGATATATATCCCTCCAGTTCTGGAAATCTGACCTTTAACAAACGCGCCTAGGTCATCTTGTGTTACCCATATCTGCATATCATGTATGGAAGATTATAAAGATGGCTAAAAACGGGACAATAAAGTGTCAGATCACCATGCCTTGGCAATAAGAGCTACAAAGGACCGTTTATCATCCCAGGAAACGAATTAATAACCATGCCAGAGAAGTTGCATTCATTGACTAGTTGTATGATATGATGGTCCACACTAAGGCACTGCTGCAACTCCAAAGAATGAAATGCTCGTTTTATGTCAGAATGATGAACATTTGTTTCAAAAATATTATGGAGTACCGGTGCATCTATGAATATTTCTTGAACATCAGGAGTAAGCTGCATTGGCATTCCAGAACGTTTCTTGGATGGACTCAAGCAAGGATGACATTTGTTATCTTGATTATGGAATTACATGCATGTCAAACATCCATCCCACATGCACACTAAGCAGTTATATGATATCATATACATAAGCACGTACTGCGTGCACATACCATCTTTGTAAAGTGTAAGCTTGGTTCGGAAATTTGTCATATGTGTCATAATGTCACCCCACTTGTGTCAATGATAAATGTTTGAAATCAGGTAACTGAAACGAGAGGAAAGAGTACATGACATGCCATTAGTTCCATGGAAGAAATATAAATTAATGTATTCACCAAAAAATATTGCAAGGTTTTGGGGAGGAGGGCATAAAAACATTGGCAGGAGCATCATGTTCTTAAAAAAGTAACGAATATAAGTTACAACATTATTACCGAATCATGCAAGAATCTTAACCCATCTGCAGTGAGGTGTGTATCCCTGGCTATGCATTGGTTCTTAATTACTTCATAATGTGTGGTGTGATTTCAACAGAAGTTGTAAGCCATCCTTGGAAATTCTCTATTCTGAAGACCATGCCATGTTCTAGCTTCAGTTTAATTTTTGTTATAAGCTATTTGTTTACATGCTTAATCATAGATATTCTTACAGTTAAAAAGAAAAGTTTCTAGATAAAAAGGAATAAAATTTAGAAATTTAATCATCGTAGAAAATTGATAATTCCATTTAGGGAATTTTCGAATTTTGGCTACCATCCAAACAGCTAGCTAGGACAATCATGAGATTACTTCCAAATGACTAATTGTCCTATATATTTACTATTCCAAAAATCGGCTAATTTCGCAAAATGTCATGATTTATCTATTTCTAAGTCCTAACTATAGAACAGCTCTACGGAACCTCATCCTTTTCCGAAGCATGTTCAAGGTGGCAAACAAGGCGGGTAATGCCTTGTTTCCCCTAAACACTAATTATTTACAGCAACGCGCACACTGTCTCCAAGAATTGAACATCTCACTCCAGAGAAACTTAGTTTACAGATAATAATATAATTCCATTGCAAAAGCTTAAACAATATCCCATCAAGCAAAATATCATTTTTCACATAACAGACCACACATAAATTTAGATCTCCCATGCATCAAAATATTAGCTCTAAATATTCACTTAAGGAAGCAAACGAAAGAATCGTGATACAGGTCCAAATGACCAACTTTCTGTGGAGCACAGATATATACCCAAGGCGACACTGATTTCCAATCCATCAATCAAAATCCCATTTTGACACAGACCAAGAAAGCACCCTTTTTCGCCTAAACATAATGCCCCCGACGGCATCCAATTTGTCAAAGCAAAAAATGGGCCATTTCTTCCTGAAGAATACCAAATTTTAGTGATAATAATGAACCAATTCCTTCCCCAAATGATAAATAGCCAGTTGAGGGGTTCTAAGTGCTGAATGAGGCAAATAAAGGGGGTCATGCGAGAACAAAATCCCTAAAACACCAACCTTTAATTTAAAAAAATGATCAAAACTAAAATCAACCACGGTCGAACTTAAGCATCACCAAAAACTTCAACAAATAAATAAACAAAACAAAGAAAATACCCAATTTTTAGCTTCAACAGGATGCTCCTCATCAATATGACAACACAACCCAACAATATCAAAATCCTCGGCGCAGAAAGGGCAAGCGAACTCCGCGTGCGATTCTTCGTCGCCTCCATCGAAATCCTCAAACCCTAAATACAGATCTATCAACCCGCACAAATCGCCAATCAAACCCCGACCTCATCAAAAAATAAAAAGTTGCAACTTTTTTCAAAAGAAAGATCCAAAATTTGCTCGAGATGAGAGTACCGAATCGGGATTGGAGCGTAGACTGGTGGCGCTTGGATGCGACGGACATTCGGGTCCATGAATTGGCGGCCTCCATTAGCAAACCCTAGGTGCCGTGAAAACCCTAGAGTGGCAAAAATGATAGATTAGGACAATTTGTGTATGAGTGAGAGAGAGAGAGAGAGAGAGCAATTACTTCGATGTTAAGAGAGAAAATGTGTGCAATGGGAAGAAGGAAGACAACATATGTGAGAGGAGAGAGAGAGAGAGAGAACACGGTTCAGTGATGGGTACTAGTGTAGTGTGTAACCCGACCCGGAAAAATAGCTTGATCCGATCCGAAACCTTTAAAGACTAGGAATTGGAAACAAAGCCCTTCATTATATTGATCTTGATCATCAAAAATATACATACATCGATATTCATTCGATTTTGGTAACCGATGACAGCTGCTTTAAGGGAAGGAAAGAAAATGTTATGGAACTGATAAACGGTTAAGAAAATTGATGAAACTACCGGGCTTAAAGTTCTACCACAATCTACCAGGAGACAAACACCATGGTCCCACTTGTTGGCCTTAGTATCTATATGTTGTCGGTCCTACCATTTTGTCTCATGGGTAGATTGTGATAGGAATTCAGGTTGATAGCTAAGATAATCGGAAATGGAGTTAACTTTCTATGGCCATGTTCAGAAACGGAGTAAACTTTCTATTGAAGCCTCATATAATTAGCAAAAGCTACTTCCAAAATGCCAACTTTGGCTTGTTTGGTATCTTATTTGGAATTTACATGGCTTCATTTTTATCAAATTATAATATCAAAGGTTCTTTGTCTTTTTTGGTTGGCTGATCGATATCCCTCATTTTTGGCCGATTAGAGGCAACCTCCATTTGAGCTTTTATAGTTTGCAATGTTTCCTCACCGGCTCTAAAAATTTGTATGTTTTTAGAGAAAGCGAGAGAAGAATAGGCTATTCCAACTTTGGATTCATTTATCTTTAATTGCTTCTTTCAATCCATCCGTTTATTTTACAAATCCATGTGAATTGAATTCGGAACCGAATTCAATACTAACAGGGTTTGACCACATGAACCAGATCCCTTTTATGTTTATGCATGCTTGTGGAGAAATGCATAAGCAAAGAATAGTTCTCTTCTATATAGAAATATCATGAAAACATATTGGAATGTATTTAATCTTTTTCTGTTTAGCAGGGTGGTTTTCAACTCCGAATTGAACTTCACCTAAAATGAACCTTTTTTCTTTTGAAACGACATAAAAAGATTGTTGTATTTGTAGCTTTAGGTGGGTCAATCGAGATAGGCCGAACACGGGTATCCAAACATAATCAATTAATCAAATCATTCGAATGGTCTGGATTAGGTCTTGATAAGCGGGTCTCAAATCTATATCGATTCTATCTCTACTAACTGTTTCGGGTCCGATTCGGGTCTAGAGCCGACTCATTGACGGATCTATAAGGAACAAGAAAGAACATTGCACTAAAAATAACTAATAAAGATCACGGTTCGGTAAGATCCGGTGAGATACGAAGAATTTTAGATAAAATCTGAGAAGAAAAACAAGGTTTATTATATTTACTCTTGCTTTTTCCATTCAGAAAAGAAAAGGTAAAGATTAATAGAAAATATTTAATAATATTTTCTCTCATTTTCCCCTTCCTTCCTTCCTATTTTCGTTCTTATTTTTCCCTTTTCATTTTCTCTCTTGTAATATCTTGTCTTTTGCTTTTAAATACCATTCAGTCTGTTAGGGTTTGCATCTCATATTTGTTTGTGCATCTAAAGGCCATTTTGATTAGACCATCTATTGGTCAGACTATCGATAGGTGATGAATAGTAAAGGATCTTAACACTGTGTATATCTCTCAGTTAGGCGAGTAATATGGAGGACTAGAGAGATGTAGCTATAAAGCGTGAACTGTAAAGGTTGTGCTTACCCTAGCTCGCTTATTCAAAGAAAAAGATATGAGGGTCATGTGAAATCTTATAACTTTCTCGGTATTAATAAAATCCTCATGTCCATGTTTGCCTTGTGGATGCAAATCAAACCAAATAATCCAGATTTCCGGTCTTCTTTTATTAAGCGGCCGCTATTATTATTTTGTGAGCTTGATGGGAAGAGGAGATCAAAATCCCTAACACTCGTTGGTTCCAAAACCAACTCAAATTAATCTTTATAAAATATCTACAAAAAAGTTATTAGCAAAGAGTTTGTTCTTCTTTCCATAAAGACCGATCAACATTATTTTCAGTCATAAAACAAAATCAAAACTTGGTCTGATAGGGAATTCCCTTTTGATGAAGACAGTCTCAAACAACCTAAAGTTTCAATCAAGGGCACTAATAAATAAAACACATTATCTCGCATATATTGGACTATGAATCTATTTATGAACTTATCCGACACACGAGTGCTTTATGTACACATCAAGAGACTTTGCAAGTTAAAAGTACAAGCTTATAAAGATCCATCTCCATCTTTCCTGGAAAACCCTCATATTCAATAATCACAGAGCAAGGTACAAGAATATATTCCAAAACTTTGTTCTTTCAATCAGCATACCATTTTCTATTATGAAGTAGAATCAATGGAAAAGCATCATGGTGCTGATCATGGAGGTAAGCGGATCAGATATAGATCCAATCATATTGTCTCGTGTGGGTATTGACGGTTGCGAGTACGGATATAAATAACAAAAACCCCTATCCATATATAAAGAAATTCGGATATGGATACGGACATAAAACTTATATCGTAAAAATTGTATTCATATGTAGTATATAACATACATAAGGAATATATGTGTTACCACATTCATATCGAGTTATCGTTGGCGGATATGAATACGGATACGAATAGTCATCGAAAATGAAAATCAATATCTATATTTGAAAAAAATCGGATACGGATACGGATTCCATTTGGATTATCCATTTCCGTTTACATTTATCACAACCCTGATTCGATTTGCATATCAATTTCATTACTGAAAGCTAGCAAAAAAAAAAAAGAAATTAACATGGGATCTCTTCAACCATTTTGATTCAAAAGCAAAGAGTTCTCATGTATCCACTACTAGCATTAAGAGATCGGCGGTTCAAGATCGCATGGGAAAAAATTTGATAAATTACAATCCTCATCAAGCAAATACAAGAAATTTTCGAACAAAATTCACCATATATTGCACTTGGTAACAACATCTTATATATCTAACAACTTGCTTAGGAAAATGAAGAGAAAGAAAAAGAAGAAAGAAACTGAAGGCCCTTGTTAGCAAATAACCCAACCACCCCAAACCCCCATCAATAATTATTCATCATCTTTATTCTCATTTTACACTCATTCCATTTTCATATATCATCAAGCACAAAACAATCCAGTAGACAAAGCCATCAAGAGAACAGCGGCCTGCTCCTCTTCACCAAGCATCCTCTGCTTCCACTTCTTCTTCAGCCCCAACACCTTCATCTCTCTCCTCTTCTTCCTGTATCGGATCCCGCAAGCATTACAAAGCGACTGCCAAAAACACATCAAAAAAACAGATCCAATCATATCAAAATCAAAGATCCAACGCTTGCCCATTTCAAAAGATGAGAAATTTAAGAGACCCATCAATACCTTGGGTCCATTGGGGCCTCCTCTCCAAAGAGGGGTCTTTGTGGTCCTGCAGTCGTCGCAGCTCTTGAGCTCGCCGCTTCTTGAATCTGAAGCTGATGTCGAATCTGGGGATCTCAGATCTATAGATCCAGGGTCCTGTGATAAGAAAATCACAGATCGGAGAGTTTTTCAGAGATTGAGATGAAAGAGAGAGAGAGAGAGGATGAGATCTGATCAAGATCGCTTACCTTTTCATTGGAGAGATCCATTAGAGGCTCGGATCTATGGGAGCTTTTGAATTTGATCTCGGATTTTTTGGTTTCTCTCTAGATTTGAGAGATCAGAGATCTTGGAGTGGGATCGAGAGTGAGGGTTTTAGGGAGATGAGAGAAGCGTGGAGGGAAGAAAGGGAAATTTTTGGGGGGAGAGATGAAATAAGAGGAGGAAGTGAGAATAAACAATTGTATTAACAAGATGTCTTTTCTCAAGGAAGTCCTGCCTTATTTATGTTTTCCCAAAAATTGGCTGAATTTTTATGAACATTATTGCATGTGAAACAAGAAAGCAAAAAAAAAGGTAGGAAATTCCTTTGTTTTTTAAAATTTATACAGTGGATAAAGCCTAAGTTCGTTAAAAAAATCATAATGAAATGCCACGCAACTGACGGTTTAGATACACCGCTCTTTCAATGAAAGAGCGGAAAATGCGTTCGTTGTTTTACCATATCGTTTTCTTTTCCACTTCAGGTTTTTAGATTGACGTCCGGCTAAACTATGGATAATTCATATTATATATGGTTTTAGTAATATATTAAGGGATTGTTGCTTTTCTGGACACAATCATAACAATGTTAAATTATATTAGCAATTTTTATATCTCGTTGTCATGGAAAATAAACAAAAAATTCGAGGGAAATGTAAAGAATTATCTATCTTCTACTATTTGGCGTTTAAGAATGTGAAAGGAAACCAATTTGCATTTTCCTCGCAATATCATTCGCTTTCCGAAAACCGGGTTCTAAATTAAAATTAGAAAGTGGAATCAGATACCGAACGGGCAGCAATCGAAACTCCTTTCTTTACTCACTTTTTACTAATATTTTTTTTAATGTATAATCAAAATATGATTGTCTTGTCACTTTTCTATTTACGATTTCTATCTTCTATTTTTAACACAACCTCCAACTTATTAACCTTCCTATTTTGTAGGATCAAATACAGATATCTGTTGCTTTCTTTTCTTCATTATCGTTTTTCATGCCAAACAAAACTCAAACTCATCGACTTTTTTTCATCTTTTAACTTGTTTTTCCGATTTCGATTTCTATATTGAGAAAAAATACAAATGGCACAAGACTTCTCGGTGGAGCTCGTTAGAGGAAGGAAAGAAAATGGTATTATGAATTTGCTCGGTTGAGATTTAATTTTTTACAGCTGTGAGCAAAAAGCGTGGATATAAACCAAATATGCAAAACTAAAATGTTGATTGAAATTAAAGAATATTGGAAACATCAATACATACAGTATAAATCGGAAACAGTGAAAGATCACCGAAGAATAGTCAAGAGACGAAGAAAGTTTCTGTAAGGAGTGAAAAGTGATTTGTTTTGCAAAATCTGAATAGATGAGATTTTAAGTGCAAAACTCTCCAAGTAATATTAATTTATTGCGGAGGAATCATGATACAGTTTCGCTATCCTGCACCGCGCGTGTAACTTACCAAACAAACCGACATATTCCCCCAATTTGATTCTCCAATCAGCTGTTTATCCAAAACAGCAAACACCGATTCATTGCTGGCATGTGCATAACCACAAACATTCACACGTGTCGCAGTTCTAGTGGTTCGATGTAAGGCGCCGCCAACGAGAGCATCAGCAGCTGATCACGGCGCACGAAACCCTATGGCTTTCTGAAATTACGATTTTACCCATGAATCAGCAACCTTTCAGCGCCGCGCCACTGCTGCCACGTGGCCCGCGTGCTCGTTGGTGGCGTGGCGTGACGCGTACGAGGGTGTTTCCGACTTTTCGGAGGAGATGGATCGGTCAGAGCAGCCGTTGGATTTAGATCGGACGGATGGTAATGAGCTGGGATCTTGGTTGGAGCGAATGAAGGGAATGATTCGATACTCAAGAAGCAGACGACACATGTCCGGCACTTTTGGAAGCTGATGAAAATTGTTGTGTTGCAGAATCATGCCATAACTGGCTAATTATCGGGAAAAATTAAAAAAAAAGCGCAATTATATCATCTTGGGTCTTATTTCTGGGGGTATTTCTTTCGTTGCTTCCTTGCATGAGCTTCGTAAATCGTTCTACGGGAAGGAATTGACGTTTGTAGGTAGAGCCAATTATAAATGGGCACATGTCGGTCACCATAAGGTTTTATTTTTTACATGTACCTATTCTATCTTACAGGTACTTGGTAGGTAAATCATCACTCTCAATCAATCAAATCTATCTCTCCTCTATAAACAAGAGGTGGGACTTGTGGTAGATTCCATTCCGGATTAGGATCATCTGCTCTTGAATTTTCAAGAGCAGCTCTCGGCCGTTGAATCTCTTCTTGATCCCACACAAATCATGGACCACCAGTTAGACTGTAATTTCCCGTTGTCGGAGCTGCTTGCATGGCAATACAAGCGAAGGATCCGGATTCTTTAATTTCCAAGTCAAGATTTGCTATCTATGTTGCACCGAAGTATCCATAATATTTAGTAATTAAAATTTAATTAGTTATGATATGCTAATCTCTTGGCCTTAACAATTGTATTTTTCTTTGGAAACCTTTTTTTTGGTTCATTAACAGCTAATTAATGAATATCGGTGCCTGATGAGGCTCGATATCGTGACTCTGCAGATGCCGACACGTCAGAGATGACGTGTCCCAGAACCTACAAGACAAGACCATGAACTTCAGTTGGGATCACACCTCGGGCCTACGACCCGAGAATTCTCCCGACCTTCGGTAGCCTTCCAGACCACCCAGCTTGCCTCCCGCCGAGCCCATATTCATCGATCTCGCCAACACCGACCACAGGCGTCTCCGCCACGGCTCCGCGAATCTCGCCACGCGCGAGATATCTGCTGCCCACGACCCCGCGTTCCACGCCATCACGATCCCCCATTAATGGGCCTGTCTCGTCATTAATGCAAGACCCCGCCTATCACGCGAGGGGCGTAACGGCCGGTGGGATTCTCGCGCCCGCCTGTCCATTGCTGCCGCTAAATAAATCCCTCTCTCAGACGATCGAGATAAGTCATTTTTACTCCACTAGACCATTACTCTGCTAAAATATCCAGTCTAACTTGATCGTCGGAGGGTCCTCGGTGGCACAACCATCCCAGGACTTCTTTGCAAGTAGCTCGGCCACAACCACCCAAAACCCATTGAGATCCACACGCTCTAGGAGTTAACCCTCCAACTCAATCTCAGCCGTCCATCAGCGCTCGCAGCAAATCCACGGAAGATAATATCTGAAGGAGATCTTGAGATCCATCAGTTGGCGCCGTCTGTGGGAACCTTAGTTCCACTCAACCAAAGTTCATCTTCTGATTTGAACCTCATGGAAAGCAATCACCGCGACGATCCAAACGCTAGCCGCCGTCTCCCGCACAACGGAGGCGCGGACGAATCTCCTCCCCCGAACTGTAACATTTCAGAAAAAATAAAATATTATTTTTGGGAATTTTTATAATTAAATAATGAATATTATGAATATTTTATTATGCAGTATAATTAAATACCGATAAATTAGAAAATATTTGGGAAACTATAAGAATTACTGAAATGAGAGTGTTTTATATGATTTAAGCAAATTATAAATTCTTTATGATTAAATATATTCCATTTTAATGCTAATCGCGATTGAATATCACTAATCGTGCATTAAGCTTGTTTTGTGCACATGACATGCACAATGTCATATTTGGTTGATATAAATCACATGTTATGTTCACGACACACTACTTGACTTGTTGCTTGGATCTAATTACTAATACCAACAATACTGATTTGTTGTCCTAACGGACGTAATTTGTTGTCTACATAGATGAGAACTGTACATGTTTGATCTTGTGCTGGCATTATATTTATATTGGCAATACCTGACTTGAACACAAACTTGGGGAAAATGGGGAAATCAAGAATGTAACCAAAACGTAAGTCAAGAGGATATTATTACTTGTTTGCCGTTTTCCGGGTGTTACGGAATAAATACGTGTTTGCCGTTTTTCCAGGCGTTACGGAATAAATACCTGTTTGCCATTTTTCCCGGCGTTACGGAATAAATACTGTTACCGTGGTAGTGTGGGGAATGAACAGGATATATACTGCTAGGTTACGATGAGAATTACATTAATTGATTTCAAAGACTTCTAAAATAAATAACCTAGAAGCACAGATTTAGGATACACATTACACACTCATACATACGCATATCTCACTATTTCATATCTATATTATTTATTTATATTCATATTTACTTATATCGTTATATCATGGTCATTACTGTTATTTTGATATTATGACACACCGACGTCTGGGTTTAGCAATCAAGCCGAGCAATGAGGAGTTGAACGTGTATTATTAGAGATATTTAGTTTAGTTTAGTTTCGCCGTTTTTTTTTATGTGAGCCCATATTGGGACATTATTCAGATATTGTTTATTGGATCTTAATTCGTTTCCGCTTTATGTATTTTCTTAATTTTATTTACTGTGGCAAATGGAAATGTACTAGATAGATTATATATTTCTGTTCTTGATATCTGATAGACAGCTGTAATATGACTGTGGAGGGATGATTCCTAACCACAGGTAGCATGGTTGGCTTTGTCACGAACCGTAATGTGACTGTTATACTAACACCCCGTACTTGATAATGTGCATCCTACATAGTCGTGGAACGGTAGTTATAACCCCTGATAGTTAATTGAGCATCCATGTTTTATTGTGTATCCATACCATTAATTCTGCATACCTAGTTGCATGTCATATTACATTAACTCATATTATTGTTACATTAGTATCCCATGCTTGATAATGTGCATCCTACCTAGTCATGATGTAATCCTAATAGATATTTGTGCATCCATGTTTTTACCATACATCCGTACTTCTACAGTGATTCAATACTTGCTACATTCTACTGTTGGACACCTATATGTTACATGTACACTACCTGACATGACCTGATATATCACTACTTGACATGTTATCTGATTCTGTTTCTAATGCCGACAATCCTGACTCTACCTGAGAAGGGAGTGGGCTTTAGGCCGGTTTGGTGAAAATATTAAAAAAAAAAATAAAAAAGCAAGGAACGTGAGGGAGAATAGGGCTTTGTGCTGGGAAAAGGAAAAAGAAAAAAGAAAGAAAAGGAAAATAAGTTGGAAAAATTATGAAATGAAATTTTATTCAAATATGGAATTTGTATAAAAGGAACCGAGTATTATATCAGGATTATATTATATAGGCTAAATTTCAACTTGTTAACATGGACTTAATTTGGGCATTTTCCACGAATGGTATCTTGAACTTTTAAAATGATGGATTGCTACCATGAACTCTCAGAGCATCACAAAACTACCATAACGACGCTAATGAAATATTAAAACATGACTCTACTGCTCTTTTGTCTAAATTACAAATTAAAAAGGAATTAATTTTTTTCCAGGAATTTAATTTTCTTTTTTTAGTTAAAATATATGAATCAGAACATAAGGTTAACTATTTTTTTTTGGTTAATTTATAAAATAGACATCAACATCACCACTGTCCTCTCTTTTTTCAAAACCGAGAGGCCCTGCACTCGCAAGCTTCCATCAAAGCACCCATCACATCCAAGAACCTGAAGCTATCCCTTTTTTCTCCTCTCACGCCTTCACTCTAAAACCCTAACCCATCCCTTAACCGAGCTTCCCTTCTCTGCAATCGCCGACGACCGCGACCACCGCTTCTGTCACGTCCCGCTTTCCAAAATACGGAAAACGAGGGATGACTAGGCCAGCCATGCTCTTACGGTCAAGGAATAATCCCGCCGTAGTCACACTTCGGATTCTAACATTACATGGTAATTAGTAAACAAAGCACATAAGTAAAGGAAATACATCACTAAATTATTGCATCAAATTTCATTGTTCACAATTTACAAATAAACAAGAAAAGAACTACTAACCAAGTTCGAATACAAGGTCTCTTTTGGGAAAGCAGAAAAGATGAAAGAGGTACTCTCAACTAGATCTCCGCAAGCTCGAAGGGTAAGTCCGACTCCTACGCTGGTTCTTCCTCGAGGTCTGAGCATGCATACTCAGGTTGTCAAAGCGACGTAATGGCAATATAATAATAGTGACATGAAACAGGCAAATAAGGTAATAACAGTGGAAGTAAAATGCAGATAATCACTATGTCACTAAATGATGCAAAGTATGATCTGTGTCTGTTCCCTGATTAAAAATCAGGAAAAAGGTTCGGAAGAGGCATCACGTGCTCACACGTGACCAGTGGTCACGTGTTGGCACGTGATGGTTAAAGCAGCGGCAAAGAACAGAGCGTAGAAGAGGAGTCCATTCAGAAGGTCATTGTTCCCCTCCGAACGGCGGCCGAGACGCGTGGGGCGTCTAAGCCTGGGGTTCGGGGCAGATGCTAATTGGTGCTATCCGTCCACCTCTCCGAAGATGCCAAGTTGATTTATGGCACCGTGCATCGGAGGTTTAGACGGATGCGGCCGATGTAGCAGACTTCGTCAGATTCCCCCTCGTTTGAGGGGTTTTTGATTGTGGGGACGCTCTTCCCTGCAGGCGCAAGCCCCTGCAGTTAATTACGCTACCGCATCGCGGTAACAACTTTCTCCTTCTCCAGATGGTCACTTCGTGTCGTGTGTGTTTATTTTATGTTTTGTTGCCCGTGGATTGTTTACGGGGACCGAGTTATGTCGTCGCCCGTAGGGCGTGGACTAGTCCAAATCCGTGTTATCTTAGATTTGGGTTTGGGGGTTTGGTTTGAGGATACGTTAGCCATACTTGAGGCTAAGATCAACTCAAACGTTTATTAAGGATACGTTAGTCTAGTTTGAGACTAAGATCACTTAACGGGATCGTTTAGATCCGACAAAGGAGCGTTTGGGCTCCATTGTTCCAGTTTAGGGACATAGTGGTCCATCGTATGTATGGCCGTCGGGACCCGTCACCTCTCTGACGACGTTGAAGGATTACAACGACAGATGTCAGAGGAGTTCAGAGATGTACCCTCGAACCAAAGTTAATTGGGGGAGATTCATAGCCCAGTCTGTTTGAAGGTTTAAAGATGCGTTAGCCATCTTTGAAGCTAAGATCAACTTAAACGGGACTGTTTAGATCCGACAAAAGAGCATGCGGGGCTCTATTGTTCCAGTTTAGGGACGTGGTGGTCCATTGCTAGCTTAGGGACATTGCGGTCCATGGGTAGTTTAAGGACATTGCGGTCCAAGGGTAGTTTAAGGACATTGCGGTCCAATGTTAGTTTTAAGACATCTCGGTCGAGGTTAAGGACGTCGTAGTCCGTGGGTTTAAGGACCCCACAGTCCATTGTTAGTTTTAAGACATCTCGGTCAAGGTTAAGGACGTCGTAGTCCATGGGTTTAAGGACCCCACAGTCCATTGTTAGTTTTAAGACATCTCGGTCAAGGTTAAGGACGTCGTAGTCCATGGGTTTAAGGACCCCACAGTCCATTGTTAGTTTTAAGACATCTCGGTCAAGGTTAAGGACGTCATAATCCATGGGTTTAAGGACCCCACAGTCCATATCAATGCGTGGTCATCGGGACCCGTCACCTCTTTGAAGACATTGAGGGATTACAATGCCAAGTATCAAAGGAGTGAAGAGATGTACCCTGGAACCGGAGTGGATTAAATAGTCCTTGGCCCAATTTGGGATCAAGACTAATTAATTATGTTATGAACCCATTAGCCCAGTTAATTACGAATTGAGGACTTATGGCCAGCTTGGGCTAAGTCCAATCAGGTCTGGAATATTGGCTTCCTGTTGGTCCCTTGAAGGAGAGGCTTTGCCTCTATCCATTCGGCCAATTGGGCCAGTGTCTAGTGTTAAACACTAAAGACAAATCAGTGTTGAACACTGGGAATGAGATTGATAAGTTAGTATTTTAACACTAAAAGATAGTTGGTGTTAAACACCAGCAACCAGACTTTCAGATTAGTGTTGAACACTAAAACAAACCAATGTTAAACACTGGCAACGGAGATCTCCGATTAGTGTTAAACACTAAGGTAATCAGTGTTGAACACTGCAAATAAAGTTCTCTGATTAATGTTGAACACTAAGGCCCAACGGTGTTTTAACACTGGATTCGGGAATTCCAATTTAGTGTTAAACACTAAGGCAAGAGGGGTCACGTGGCAACACGTGAGAGCGCCCCCCCTTCATTTATTCTGCTGAGATTATCGCATCTTTCAGAGCATCACGTGCCATCACGTGACGGGCATTCAAATGCTTGTGTGATAAAGCTTCTGTCAAGGGTCACGTGGGTCACGTGGGGCACTGCCTCAAAGGGGCTTTCTGTAGATCTTTTGGGGGGTCACGTGGTGACACGTGACCCTGCCTCTATGTATGTTGTTTAGAGGATCTGTTAATATTTTCCAGGAATTAAATTCCTCGTAGGGTTGAACCCTGACAATAATTTCAGAGGAATTAAATTCCTACTTCCTTTCGAAGATTTATATTCTGGAATAGAGTTGGACTCTGAATTTTCTTTAGGAATTAAATTCCTCATATATATGAAGAACTGGATAGGGTTAAACCGTAATAAAAGCTTTTAAGGAATTGAACTCCCATTCTCTGTTAAATTATGATTAAGGGAATTAAATTCCCGCTGTTTCAACAGAACTAGGTTCTTAATTAGGGTTAAACCCTGTTTCTCTTTGTTCTGAAGGAATTAAATTCCCATGACACAGGGTCAAGCCCTAATTTTGTTTTAAAGGAATTAAATTCCAATAGTTCTGTGAGAATTAAATTCTCGTGCTTCCGTTCCCTCTCTATGTTTTGGATCTGCATGGCAGGATCTCGACCCATTGAGAATTAAATTCTCAACTTCAAGGGGAGATGTGCACTTTGCAGATCCTCTATCAAAGAGAGAAGAAATATGTTCTTCTGTTTTATATATCAGAGTTAAACTCTGTTGAGAATTAAATTCTCTTTTCTTTCAAGGAGCCTTCCCTTTCTTACCTAGGGTTTTCTTTTGCAGAAGATCCAAATTCCTCAAAGTATCAAGGCTCTCTCCCTTTTCTTCCCTCCGCGTATCTCTATTTTTGTATCTCTTGGCTCCTATTTATAGGAGAAGCAGCCGAGTCAATTAGTTTTTGACGAATCTTCATTGAGAGATTTGATTTGCATCCATCATTCGTTTTTGACCTTTGGATTATTAGGTGAATTTTATTCACCATTGGATTTCAAATCCAAGGATTCTCCTTTGTTATTTCGGTTAGATTTAAAGGGGAAATCTTTCCAAACCCGAGATTTTCCCATAGATAGATGATATTTAATCACCTCTGAATCTTCAATTCGATTGGTTCCAGATAATCGCTTTCCTTTGGAAAGATTTGAATCTCTTTCAGAATTTAATTCTGTTAACAAAATGGGCTTTGAAAGCCGGTCACGTGTGACCACGTGACCCATGGTCACGTGTGGGCACGTGACCCCCTTGGAACGAGCCTTCCTCTTTCTTTTTGCGCTCTGTCTTCTGGTTGCTGTTTAGCTGTCACGTGCCACCACGTGACCCCTGGTCACGTGTGAGCACGTGACCCTCGTCTGGAGTCTTTTTCTTGATTTAACCGAAGAATTGATGTGTCTTTGAATCCGCTTTTAAATGTCACGTGCCAACACGTGACCCTGGTCACGTGGGAGCACGTGACCCTTTCTGAAGCCCTTTTCTTTGATGTAGTCGGGAAGCTGAATCTGACTTGATGATGCTTTTAGGTGTCACGTGCCGACACGTGACCCAGGTCACGTGGGAGCACGTGACCCTTTCTGAAGCCTTTTCCGTGAGCCTTCCTGATTTTAAATCAGGAAACAAATGCCCCCACAGCGTTGTTCTCACGTGTTTGCACGTGAGTGCAACGCTGTCCCCTTTTGTGACCGTTAGATTCCTCTAGGGATCTGGGGAGATGAAACGTCTCCATCTCCTTCTATAAATACCCATGTTTCTCCAGATGAGCCTTCACTTTGCTTATCTTTTTCTTCTGAGAACTTTCCCTTGAGAATTTAATTCTCGCTTCCAGAGCTTAGTTCTCTGCCTTGAAACATTTTCAGAGTTTAACTCTGTTTAAAAGGACTCTTCTTCCTCAGGTAATGTTCTTGGACAAACAGCAAACTCCCACATTCCTTCGGATTTTAAATCCAAAACAAGGGTTTTTACTCTTTTTTAACAAGGAACCCATTTTTCTTCATGTTTTTCCATAAGAACATGAAACCGCCTAACCTTCGGACTGTAGATCTCTTGGGGTTTAGATGATCTTTGGGGAGGTGATGATGGCGTTTCATCTTCATGGAATTTAATTCCATCCAAAAAATGCTTTCTGGGAAATTATTTCCCTTTTCTCAATAAGGAATTTAATTCCAATGAAGAACTCGATTTCTTCACACGGAGGCTTCCTGGGGTCTCTTGGCCCGAGGTTGTTCTTCTGCAATTAATGAAATAGGGGTTTTGTAATGATGTTTTCTGTGGGAATTTAATTCCTTTGAACTTGTTGGATTCACTGTGGAGCCCGAGACAGATCCTGTTGGGGGGGATGTGCATGGTCATCATTCTTTATTAAATGAGGATATTCCCTTTGTCTTATTGTAACTATTTGGTCTCATTATTAATGAGCCGTCATCCGGATTCTGTGGGGCCCATGTGTTCTGTAGCCAATGGTCCCAGAAAACTCTGCTGTTGCTTTCTTTAACTAGTCTTCATGTTCATGCATGAATATATATATTGCTGACTTTTCTTTTTAACGGTCTTCCTTTATTGGATTTCAGGTGCGATGGCTTCTGTTCCACGCTTTCCCTTTTCTCGCTCGGAGGCTGCTTTTCCTCAGTCACCATCTGATGAGGAAGCGATGGCGATGATTCGGGCGCATGACCCGAACTGCACCAACCTTCTTCAATGGGGATCTTGGTATAGTCAGATTATTCAGGGTCGCCGGAGTTTTCTTTGCGTGGTGCCGACGGAGCCCACTTTCCCATTTTTACCGATGGATCCTCCGAGGACGGTTTTTGCTGTGGAAATGCCCAACTGGACTCCAACGGGGAGGCTCGAGCCTTCGACGACCGGTATTCCGAACCATCCGATCCCGGCCGTAGACATCTTGGGGCGGCGTATCTGCCAGGGTGAGGCCCACCCGTGGGGGCAAATTTATAAGATAGGGCTTACTCCCCGGCATCCTACGGGCTACCTTCTCTGGGCTCGCTACATCCTTTCTGCCCATCGTGCGCGGTTGCAGAAAGTCGGGCTTTATCAGGCCATATACGCGTCACTATTCCATTATAAGTCCCCGCATGTCTGGTGGGTTAAGGCGTTTTTAAACCAATGGAATCTTCCTACCAACACTTTCATCCTAGGAGATCGCGAGGTCTCGATCTCCCTAGCAGAATTCTATGATATTTCGGGGTTGCCAATCAGGGGTAGTTTGTATGAGGAGTTGTTGCCTCCTGACGAGTACGTTTTTGAACCCGAGCCCTCCCCGGTTGACGGACTGTCTGCTGAGAATGTTGTTCGCCACAAGCGCCCCAGTTTAATCAAGGCGCTAGGCATCTTCGACCGATTATTCACCGAGTCCGAGGAGCAGGGTGTTACTTTCAAGAGCTTCATTGCTCGTTTCCTTCGTGAGGACGCCATATCGAAGACAGCCCCGAAGTTTGCCAACATTGGGGACCCCTTTGGGTTCGGTCCGAAGAGGTTGCCGACCAACGAATCAGATTTACCTCAGTACTATATCCCTATTATATCGCCGATATCTTTTGAATCCATTGCTGTCCCAGGCATGGACGAGGAGACGTTCTTTGTGGGGTTTGTTAGTGTTTGGCTTAGTTGGTTCGTTATCCCCATGCATCGCCGCTTCATGAGAGCCTCGGTCATCTACCCGGCTCATCGTATTGCTGAGGGGATGCGGTTGGCCATCGGCATCCCGGCCTTGGCGCACCTCTATCATGGATTGGGCACCGCAGCTAATACCTCTACGCCTGGCGTGGATGTAGTGAACTTTTCGCTTCATTATTTCACGTCCTGGGTCGAAATGCATGTGCTGGGGTCTTTCGCTATGCATCAGAGGCCCGCCTTTTACGACGCCTATCCCTTCCCGCGACTTATGCGACTAGTGGGTGCTTCTACTGCCGACCCGACTCAATTTGGGGCTATTCGGGTGCTGATTTCTCCTCATGCCACCGCTGGCGGGTTGGTTTTTAATGATCGGGTCTTGTCTACTCCTTCGGGTCCCGTTCAACAACTCTGGGACCAGTCGAAAGACAACGCACCTTCTTTGAAGCCCCGGGAGGCCGCGCATTTGTATACAATTAGACCGGGCTACTTGGTGTTTCGCCAGGATAGTGCAGCTCTTTTTATGCGGTACAATCCGCATCGATTCGCCCGGCAGCTTGGATACGACCAGGGTGTTCCTTTCGAGGCTTTTATAGTCGCCCCGATCCCTTCGCTTGATGCTGTTCGCGATGCCGCTCATCATTTCATGAGGCTGAACACCGGCTCTCATTTCATGGTCCCTGAAGCCGAGTACATGCCCCGATGTGTAGGTGCATTTACGGGCTGGTATCTTCATCGGATCAGCCCAATTATTGTTGAAGAAAAAAGGGTGCTTCTTGGTCACGACGCCCCTCCTCAGGTTTCGGGAGCTAAGCTACGACCGAGGGTTCCAGTCCGCTTCCCTTTGAGGGAGATTGGCACCGCGCTCATTCCGGGGGAGTCAGGGGTAGACCTTACTCCAACAGCTGGTATGCCCTTGGGTTCCCGATCGCGGGGTAAACGGGCCCCAGTAGTAGCACCCCTGCCGATGGTGGCACCGCCCCCCGTGGCGTCGACAGTGGCGATGTCGTCCTCGGTTGTGGCACCGAGCGAGAGTAACAGGGATGAGGGCGCTGAGGGCGATGTGGGCCAGTGCCGCCCTAAGGCTTCGCGAGGGAGGAAACGGTCATCCTCAGCGACCGGCTATGGGTCTAAACGGCGGAGGAAAGCGGCTACCACCCCGCTTGATTCTGTAGCGGAGTCTGAGCATATGCTTGAAGACGAACCATTGGCCTTGCAAGAGTCAGACACTGGACTTCTCTTCCCGAGTTCGGCTGATGAGGAGGCCGCACAGTTGGCTGAGGCCATACGGCATTCAAAAGACGCGTCCCATAACGCCAAGGTTCCGAAGAAGTCTTATCCCGCTGTAATTTTTTACGAAGACCCTTCGTGGATTCGGCGGCGATTTATCGGCCCTTTGGAGGAATGGGGGGAAAGAGCTTTGAAGCAGGCCGCTTCAGAAGACACAGCTGATGCACTCTCTTTGTGGACCGGCGGTCATGAGTCTACCCTATTTACCCCAATCAGAGCAAAGCTCTGTTCAAATTCGGAAAAAGAAGCAATGGTTCTGTTCTTTCTCTAATCAGAGCAAATCTCAAAAAAAAAAAAAAAAAAAAAAAAGCGCGCAGCGCAGTTCTGCGCTGCGCGACACGTGTCAGCGCAGCGCAACTGCGCACTGCGCGACACGTGTCAGCGCAGCGCAACTGCGCTGCGCGGAAAACAAAAAAAAAAAAAAAAAGCGCAGTTGCGCGCTGCGCGACACGTGTCAGCGCAGCGCAACTGCGCGCTGCGCGACACGTGTCAGCGCAGCGCAACGGTGCTATAAAAAAAAAAAAAAAAAAATCGCTCAGCGCGCACCTGCGCTGCGCGACACGTGTCAGCGCAGCGCAACTGCGCTGCTTAAAAAAAAAAAAAAAAAAAAAAAAAAAAAAAAAAAACTGCGCGACACGTGTCACGCGCTGGGGCACTCTGCCAAACAGAATTAAAAGATTTAAGAAATCTTTTCTGTTCTTGTTAAACAAGAAGATTTTCTTCTGCAAAGCAGAGGCCCTTGGATCAAAGATCCAACGGTGGGGAAAATTCCCAAATCACTCAGAAAAAGATTTCTTTAACAAATTTAACTAATTTATGGGCACTATAAAAAGGACCCCAGACCTCAATTAAAAGGGAGGAACATTTTTCGAAAAGAAAAAAAGAGAGAGAGAGAACTCTGAGAAACTCCTCAAGAACAAAAAAGGTAAAAACCTTTAGAAAAAGAGAAAGTTCTCTTATGAACAGATCATAGATCTAAAAAACAAGATCAATGATCTTTAATAAAAATAAAATAAAATAAAATAGTGCTTTGCACTTTTATGAACCTTTGGTTCTCTGAGATAAGAAAAACAAGAAAAACTTGTTTTTTCTTAGAAATAAATCAAATAGTGCTTTGCACTTGTTTTATGAACCATCGGTTCTTGAACCTAAAAGGTTTTTAATTAATAGTGCTTTGCACTTCTTATGAACCACTGGCTCTCTAAAACAAGAAATAAAAAAAAAACAGAAATAAAAAAATAGTGCTTTGCACTTTTATGAACCTTCGGTTCTTGAAATAAAAAGAAAAACTTGTTCTTCTTTGATCTGAATTAGATCAGGAAATCAAATAGTGCTTTGCACTTCTTTTATGAACCATTGATTCTTGAATCTAAAAAAATTCTCAAATTAATAGTGCTTTGCACTTATGAATTTGCACTGTTGTGCTTTTTGATTGGCGCAATGCGCCTGACAAATGCAAGGCATTTCTTAAAGGGCCAGGCCCAAATCAAAAAAAAACCTAGTGGGCCTAATTAAATTGCAAGGCAATAAATGGGCAGAGCCCAAATAAATTGATGCTTTGCATCCTTTATACAAGGGCAGAGCCCAAATAAAATTGATGCCTTGCATCATTCCTAAAAGGGCAGAGCCTAAAACAAATTGATGCTCTGCATCATTTCTGGGCAAGGCCCAAATAAAAATAACAAAAAAGAAATGCAATGAAAAAGCAAATAAAATGTTGAACATTTCAACTGGACTTAGCCCAATTTTGGCCATAAGTCCTTAAATTAAATTGACTGAGCAAAATTGCTCTTCTAAATCAATTTACATCCGGTTCGAGGGTACATCTCTGAACTCCTTTGACATCCGTCGTTGTAATTTCTCAACGACGTCAAAGAGGTGACGGGTCCCAACGACCATACATCGATATGGACTGCGGGGTCCTTAAACTCGTGGACCGAAACGTCCCTAAACTAATATCGGACCGAAACGTCCCTAAACTAATATCGGACCGAAACGTCCCTAAACTAATGATGGACCGAAACGTCCCTAAACTAATATCGGACCGAAACGTCCCTAAACTAATATTGGACCACCACGTCCCTAAACTGGAATATGGACCACCACGTCCCTAAACTGGCACAATAGAGCCCAAATGCTCTTTTGTCGGACCTAAACGGTCCCGTTAAGTTGATCTTAGTCTCAAACTGGACTAACGTATCCTTAACAAACGTTTGAGTCGATCTTAGCCTCAAAAATGGCTAACGTATCCTCCAAACAGACTTTAGTCCCAAATTGGACTATGAATCTCCCAAACTGGAACAATAGAGCCCAAATGCTCTTTTGTCGGACCTAAATGGTCCCGTTAAGTTGATCTTAGTCTCAAACAGGACTAACGTATCCTTAACGAACGTTTAAGTTGATCTTAGCCGCAATGCGACTAACGTATCCTTAAACTAAAAACACCAAACCCAAATCTAAGTAAATACGGATTTGGACTAATCCACGTCCTACGGGCGACGGCATTACTCAGTCTCCGTATACAATCCACGGGCAACCACAAACAAAACAAACACACACGACACGAAGTGAAATTCTGGAGAAGGAGAAAGTTGTTACCGCGATGCGGTAGCGTAATTAACTGTAGGGGCTTGCGCCTACAGGGAAGAGCGTCCCCACAATCAAAAACCCCTCACCTTGAGGGGGAATCTGACGAAGTCTGCTACATCGGCCGCATCCGTCTAAACCTCCGATACACGGTGCCATAAATCAACTTGGCATCTTCGGAGAGATAGACGGATAAAACCAAATAGCATCTGCCCCGAACCTCAGGCACGGACGTCCTAACGTCTCGGCCGCCGTTCGGAGGGGAACAGATTCTGGCACGCCCGGTGGGACCTCTTCCTCTTTCCACTCCACACTTCGTGTGTCGTGTTCGCGAACAAATCGCGATTTGCTGTGATTGCCTGTGGATTCAAGGTACTAAGATTTGGTGTCTTGCTCCGTGCAGAAAACAGAAGATCAATGGCTTCGAACTGCATCGCTTGCAGCAACAACTCTCGCTCTGTCATTGCTGGAGGAGTGACTTATGGGCCCCAAGCGGCCTCCCTTTTCAAGATGCCAGTGGAGCAGGTAACTCAGGCCACCACTGGATTATTCTTCGGGACCATGCTCCCACCGTTAAGCTTCAATGCCACAATGACGTTGCAAGAAGCCCCAAAGAAGTTGGTCTTTGATCGGCTTACCACTGCCGCGACCCCTCTCAACGGGTCGCCCAGCTTCAATACCTCAGTTTTCAACAGACTGGGCCAGAACGTCCACAAACCTGCGATACCCGAAGCTGCCATCCCAAAGCGGATAGCCATCCCGACTCAAACGGACGAAATCATTGGAAAGGTTCCTCCTTCCGAGAAGTCAGGTTTTACAAGGCTGGCTATTCCGGTTGCTGCTCCAGGCGAGGTCCTCAGAGCTGCTTCCCCTACCCATGGCAGGGGGCATGAAGAAGCTTATCCAACAACGGAGGTGACTCCATCAGCACGACATGCCCGACGTCGCTACTGGCGCCGAGTGAGGAAGGCTGGGGGCAACTCCCCCTCTGGACTTACTCCTCCAACTCTAATGGTGGAGATCGATACTGCTGTTCCAACCAGGAACAGCTTTGAGTTGCTGAACTCGGTGCGCAGAAACTCTCCTACTGCGATGTTGAAACGAACTCCTTCACCTGTGGAGAATACTCCAGAGAAGAAGTTAGAGCAGCCCCCTCAACGGCTGTCCTCTAAAATTTACAAAGTCTGGCGACAGGTCCAAGAGTCGGTGATCGATCAAGACTGCCTCCGACGACAGAAAAAGATGAAGGTTCGGCAGGGGAAGGGTTACTCTGTCAAACCACAAAAAGCAAAAGCTACTTGGGTGCCCACTACAACGGCTCCCTTAACTCCAAAAAGGAGGCCACAAAAAGCCCCTGTGAACATGGCGAAGTATAAAAGCGCCGAACATAAACGTCCCAAGTCTGGGGGCATGGTGGTGCACACTGTTTATATGGCTTCTGGAAAGGAGGAAAGCCGCACTTCTACAGGCCACCGACCGCTCACCCGATCCGTGACGAAAGCCCAGGAGCAACAGCAAAAGCTTCAGGAAATGATGACTACAATGGCTGCACTCACTGAGCCAAAAGAAAGCTCTGAAACGTCTTCGGATGAGCGTCAAGAACAAGAAACTGACGCTGACTTTTTACGCAGAGTCCTCGAAAAGAGGGACAAAGAAGCTGCAGAGCAGGCGGCAAACATAAAACAGATGGCGCTCCTCTTCAAAGATATGGTAGGGATGATGTTACAGCCAGATCCTCCTGCCGAAGATCCTCCGATTGTCCTTGAAGATGACAAAGGAGAGACATCGAGTCCTCCTTCGGCTCTTTTAGCTGCCAAGGAAGATACCATTTCTAAGGCCGCACTGGATGACCATATAGCTTAGCAAATACGAGCTCACCAGGCAAATGAAGCGGCTGAGCAAATTGCTAGAACTGGACGACCCTACCCGGGCTGGTATGACCAAATTAGTTACCCGCCGGGATATACGATCCCTAAGTTCCATGTATATAAAGGGACAGGGAATCCGCATCAGCACGTCGCTCAATTCAGGGCCTTATGCGGCAATACTGGAGGCGATGACAAATTGTTATTACGACAATTCGTCGGCAGCTTAGCAGAAATAGCCTTTGAATGGTATTCGGAGCTGCCTAACGACTCTATCAAAACATTTGCAGAGATGGAGCTGCTGTTTGCACAAAGATTCGCGAGTGCTAGTGAACGCACCCCGATAACAGCACTGATAAATGCCAGGATAAGGCCAGGCGAAACGTGGGTCCAATACGCAACACGATGGCGAAACCTATGGTCGAAATGCGAACAACACATAGAAGAGGCACCTGCGGTAGGCATGTTTGTGGGCACTCTCGATCCGCAGGCGACCATCTCGCAATTCATGATGTTCTTCAGGCCGACCACCTTCCAGGCCTTGATCGACAAATTAGCCCAAATGGACCAGATGGGCCATAGACCGTCTCCTCCAAGACCCGATCCCCGAAATGAGAAAGGAAAAGCGATCATCGTCGCCAACGCTCAGCAACAGTCGAGCAACTCAAAGCCGGTCGCTCGCCAAAACAACGTGCGTCCACGCCCATCCCTCGAAGAGAGGCTGGGACGTCCTTACTCGTTTCCGCAGAATAAAACGAGAAGACTGTTCGAGCTGGCCGTGCGCAACAGACTCATTAATCTGCCGAGTCCAAAGCGTCCGTTGCAGCCAGGCGATCTTAATAATCCCAATTATTGCCCTTACCACCAAACGGTAAGTCACCCGATTGAGGATTGTTTCGTCTTTAAGGGATGGATCGAGGATCAATACCTGCAAGGCAAGTTCACGCTGTCTGAAAGCTGGAAGGTAAACCCCCCACAGCCGCACTCTCCAAAGAAGACGGACACGCCGGGGGCAAATTGTTCTTTCGTCGAGGATGAAAACAATGGAGAAAACTTATCGGATGAATCCGAAGACTACGTAGCGACTTGTCATGTGATTTCTCATTCACTGACGGATGATGAGGAGGACCCTTGCACTGAGGAATCAACGGCGGACCCTGAAACAGAAATTCCGCGGCCGTCAGACAAGTTGATCGATGCCTTCCTAAATGAAATTCGTCTGAAAGCAAAAGCCAATCAAGAGCATGAAATGGCCATACTGGAAATAACCAAGGCATTCCCGTCAAATCAAAAGCCATACACTGCGGGTAAAAACAAATTCAAGACGAGGAAACGGTTCGCCAAAGCTCTATCAGTAGGAATGAAGCTACCGCCCAATGAAGAAAATCCTTTCTCTGAGGTAGAGATGCACCCTAACTTCTGTTTATATCATCAGAAGATCATACATCCTACCGAAGAATGTGAATCCTTTAACTGCTGGTGGCAAGGGTACGTCGCTCAAAAGCGACACTCCGACAGGACAAAGTGTGAAGCTTGTGGACATCGGAAAAATGCGATAGATGAGCGCAAAAGTGCCACCGCCGACTGTCATATAGCCGACTTCAAGGGATCACAAATTATCACCTTTGGAAGCGACTCTGACGAAGAAGCTACCCCCAACTCTTCCCTCGGGGAATCTACTTCAAAAATAAAGGAATTGAGAAGCTGCGAGAACGTTCAGCCATGCAATCGCATGCTACTCGGAAAGAATCCCGGCCCCGTAAACAAAGGATCGAACAAAAAGGATAAAAGAAAAGGAAAAAAGGCCCTCGTCGCCAGCACTCATCAACAATCAGGTGACCCTAGACCGATTGCTTGCCAAAACAACAAGCGGCAATCCCTCCAGGAAAAGTTGGAACGCCCTTACTCTTTTCCGCAAGATAAAACAAGGGGACTGTTCGAGCTGGCAGTGCGCAACAGACTCATTAATCTGCCGAATCCAAAACGTCCGTTGTGGCCAGGCGATATTAATAATCCTAATTATTGTCCTTACCACCAAACGGTAGGTCATCTGATCGAGGATTGCTACGTCTTCAAGAACTGGGTTGAAGACCAATACCAACAGGGCAAGTTCGCGTTGTCCGAAATTTGGAAGGTGAACCCGCCACAACCGCATGCTCCGAAAAATATGGACACGCCGGGGGCATCATGCTCATTCATAGAGAAAGCCTAACGGACCACTACGTCTTAAAACTGGATAACGGACCGAAACGTCCTTAAACTAACAACGGACCGAAACGTCCTTAAACTAACGACGGACCGCAATGTCCTAAAACTTGCAAATGACCGAAACGTCGTTAAACTACTATCAACCCGCGGCATCCTCAGGTCGGCGTGGTAAAAAGAAAAAAAAAAAGAAAAAAAAAGAAAAAAAAAGAGAATAAAAAAAAACGGTATGTCCACAAGCAAAATGGGCACGGATGAAAACCCGAAAGGGCTCCGTGAGTAAAAACAGCAGGACTACCGGCGAGTGTTTGTGAAAACCCGAAAGGGCGCAACCTCGTTGAGAAACACTTATAGGGTCCTCTCGACCCTGTAAGGAGAAACCACCTGCGTGAGATCCTTACGACTCACAAAGGAACAACACACTTAGGGATCCCCACGATTCCTAAGGAGAAAATACACTTGCGAGATCCTCACGACTCGTAAGGAGAACTCTCTTGTGGGACCCTTACGGCTCATAAGATTTGAAAGTCTTAAGTTACAGAAGCCTAAATCTGTGCTTAAGCAACCCCCACAACTTTCGACATTGCCCTACAAGTAGTCCAACATTGACCCTTGTATACAATCCATGGGCGCAAATAAATATTTCCCCTAACAAGTCCCATCCGTGATTTGGGATATGCTTGTACAGCGAACAACACTTGTAAGTCCTCTCGACTTATAAGGAGAAAACCCTTTTGTAAGATCTTTACGACTTACAAGAGAACATGCACTTAGGAATCCTCACGATTCCCAAGGAGAAAACACACCTACAAGATCCTCACGACTTGTAGGGAGAAATACCTTTGTGAGACCCTTACGGCTCATGAAGTCAAAAGCCTTAGCCGACAGGACCCTTAACCCTGTTTACTAAGCCACCTTTGTTCAACATCGACAGAGGCAAATGATGATTCGCTCCTGGCAATATCCCAGTTGCAGCGATGCTGATGCCTAAACCGGTATCAAATTCCAAGTCCTTTTACGGCAAATGATGATTCGCTCCTGGCAATATTCCAGTTGCAGCGATGCTGATGCCTAAATCGGTATCAAATTCTAAGTCCTTTCATGGCAGATGATGATTCGCTCCTGGCAATATTCCAGTTGCAGCGATGCTGATGCCTAAATCGGTATCAAATTCCAAGTCCTTTCATGGCAGATGATGATTCGCTCCTGGCAATATTCCAGTTGTAGCGATGTTGATGTCTAAATTGGTATCAAATTCCAAGTCCTTTCATGGCAGATGATGGTTCGCTCCTGACAATATCCCAGTTGCAACGATGCTGATGCCTAGACCGGTATCAAATTCCGAGTCCTTTCACGGCAAATGATGATTCGCTCCTGGCAATATTCCAGTCGCAGCGATGCTGATGCCAAGATTGGTATCAGATCCCCAATCCCCTACTCGCAAAAAAAAAAAAAAAAAAAATCAGCGAGCCAAAAAAAATATGCATACGAAATAGCCAAAATGATAGGGCAACTTGCAATAAAAATCAGCAAGTAAAAATGTATGCACGAGTAAAAAGAAAAAACAGCCGAAATGATTGGGCACCGCGAAAAATAGCCGAAATGATTGGGCAATCGCGACCTTCGCGATATAAAAGCTGAAATGATAGAGCATCACAAAAAAAAAATGAAAGAATGAAACTTTTGCCCTACAGGTGAAATCACATCGATCCCTGTATACAATCCAGGGGCACAAATAAAAAGGGAACAATACCTTCCCAACAGGCTCCACCAGAAAGCGAAGCCAAATCTCGACGGTTCATAGATAACCTAGAGACCTTCTCGACATTTGTCGCAATATTACAGACACGATGTCAACAAATGAAGCGAATGAAGATCCCGAGCTTCAGGGTCTCGACGTCAACATCGACAACTTAGAGATCACCGACGGCGTTTCTCCTTACTCCAACCAGATGCAGACATGACGTCAACAACTGACCTCAGAATCGCAACGAAACGGAACCATGACAAAGTCCCTAGTTCCAAATCTCAATGGCCACATCTACATCCTGGAGACCAACAACGGTGTGCCTCTTCATTCCAACAGGACACAGATGTTACACCATCAAGCGGAGCGATGGCAAAAATCCCAGCTTCACCTCAGCATTCGTCTCGATACAGTAGACGCAATGTCAACAACGGCGTTCCTTCGCAGTCCAGCAGGATGCAGATGCAACGTCAACAAAAGACCCCATGGTCAGTAAAGCGGAGCGACGGCAAAACCCCAGCTTCACCTCAGCATTCGTCTCGATACAGCAGACGCAGTGTCAACAACGGCGTTCCTTCACAGTCCAGCAGGATGTAGAAGCAACGTCAACAAGAGACCCCATGGTCGAAACAAGCGGAGTGACGGCAAAATCCCAGCCCCACCTCAGCATTCGTCTCGATACAGCAGACGCAATGTCAACAATGGCGTTCCTTCGTGGTTCATCAGGATGCAGATGCAACATCAACATAAGACCCCATAGTCGAAACAAAGCGGAATGATGGCAAAATCCCAGCTCCACCTCAGCATTCGGATACAACGCCGACAAAAGACCCCACGGTCAAAACAAAGCAGAGCGGCGGCAAAATCCCAGCTCTACCTTGACGTTCATCTCAACACAGCAGATGAAATGTCACCCCAGCGTTCTTTCCCCAGCAGGATTCGGACGCGCCAAAGCAAATGAAGCGAAGGCCAAATTCCTAGCTTCATACGTCTTGATGGCAAGTCATAAAAAGCCTGAAAGACAATCGGAGATCATCTCGCACCAGCTTAGAGTGATCACCACCTCGACGTTCGTCTCGATACAGCAGACGAGAGGTCCTTCCTCCAACAGGATCCGAACACACCAAAGAAAACGAAGCGAAGGCCACATTCCTAGCTTCAACGTCTTTACGGTAACTCACATAAAACCGGAAAGACAATCGGAGATCATCTCTCATCAGCACAGAGTGGTCACCACCTTGACGTTCGTCTCGATACAGCAGACGAAATGTCAACCCCAGCGTTCTTCCCCCAACAGGATTCGGACGTGACAAAGCAAACGAAGCGAAGGCCACATTCCTAGCTTCAACGTCTTTACGGTAACTCACATAAAACCGGAAAGACAATCGGAGATCATCTCGCACCAGCACAGAGTGGTCACCACCTCGACGTCCGTCTCGATACAGCAGACGAGATGTCGACCCCAGCGTTCTTCCTCCAGCAGGGATTCGGACGTGACAAAGCAAACGAAGCGAAGGACACATTCCTAGGTTCAACGTCTTTACGGTAACTCACATAAAATCGGAAAGACAATCGGAGATCATCTCGCACCAACACAGAGTGGTCACCATCTCGACGTCCGTCTCGATACAGCAGACGAGATGTCGACCCCAGCGTTCTTCCTCCAGCAGGGATTCGGACGTGACAAAGCAAATGAAGCGAAGGCCACATTCCTAGCTTCAACGTCTTTACGGTAACTCACATAAAACCGGAAAGACAATCGGAGATCATCTCACAGAAAGTGGTCACCTCCTTGACGTTCGTCTCGATACAGTAGACGAAATATCAACCCCAGCGTTCTTCCTCCAACAGGATTTGGACACACCAAAGCAAACGAAGCGAAGACCACATTCCTAACTTCGACGTCTTAACGGTAACTCACATAAAACCGGAAAGACAATCGGAGACCATCTCACATGAAGTGGTCACCTCCATGACGTTCGTCTCGATACATTAGACGAAATGTCAACCTCAGCATTCTTCCTCCAGCAGGGATTCAGACACGACAAAGCAAACGAAGCGAATGCCACATTCCTAGTTTCAACGTCTTTACGGTAACTCACATAAAACCGGAAAGACAATCGGAGACCATCTCGCAGCAGCACAGAGTGGTCACCACCTTGATGTTCGTCTCGACACAGCAGGCGCAACGTCATCAAACAAACGGAGCCACGGAAAAATCCCTAGTTCCAAACCTCGGCGGTTCACCAGCAACCTAGAGACAACCTCGACGTCCGTCTCGATACAGCAGACGAGATGTCACCCCAACGTTCGTCTCGACACAGCAGACGCAACGTCATCAAACAAACGGAGCCACGGCAAAATCCCTAGTTCCCACCGCGACATTCGTCTCGATACAGAGGACGCAATGCCAGCAAACGAAGCGAAGGCTAAATTCCTAGCTTCAGGGTCTTAACGGCAAGTCATATAAAACCGGAAAGACAATCGGAGATCATCTCGCACCAGTGTGGAGTGGTCACCACTTCGACGTCCGTCTCGATACAGCAGACGAGATGTCACCCCAACGTTCGTCTCGACACATCAGACGTAACGTCATCAAACAAACGGAGCCACGGCAAAATCCCTAGTTCCAAACCTCGGCGGTTCACCAGTAACCTAGAGACAACCAGGACATTCGTCTCGATACAGAGGACGCAATGCCAGCAAACGAAGCGAAGGCTAAATTCCTAGCTTCAGGGTCTTAACGGCAAGTCATATAAAACCGGAAAGACAATCGGAGATCATCTCGCACCAGTGTGGAGTGGTCACCACTTCGACGTCCGTCTCGATACAGCAGACGAGATGTCACCCCAACGTTCGTCTCGACACAGCAGACGTAACGTCATCAAACAAACGAAGCCACGGCAAAATCCCTAGTTCCCACCGCAACATTCGTCTCGATACAGCAGACGCAATGCCAGCAAACGAAGCAAAGGCCAAATTCCTAGCTTCAGGGTCTTAACGGCAACTCATATAAAGCCCGAAAGACTATCGGAGATCATCCCCACACCAGCGCGGAGTGGTTATGACTCATCGGGGCTCTCCAAAATGAGCCTAACCTCAAGTAAAAAGCGGCATGGCAAATTCCTAGCGCTTGCTCTTCTGACGGTCAAACTGCCAAGGAGGATTGCTTGAAGACGTCTTGTCCAGCCCCCGAAGGGATCAGAGACACGGCAGTCGCAGGGCTACTCGAACAGCACGATTGCCTATCGAGGACTATATCAGCTTATGCGACGGTACGATGGCCAAAACCCTAAGTACCACCAACCTTAACGGGCTTCTGTCGTAAAGAGCAGAGGTTAAATGCGACGTTAAGATGTTCTTGCGAGATCTGCTCGATCCGTTTCGACTCGTGAGGAAATTGATATCTTTGCGAGATTTTCTCGATGCGTCTCGACTCGTGAGATAAAGCCTTAGGCAGTAGGGATTAAAAAACCTGTTTCCTAAGCACTGGGACCCTGCAAGTCGGCCCAAAACGGTCTCTTGCATACTATCCACGGGTCACACTCTCCAAAGTCGAATCTCGATAAGGAGGGAAACAACCGCTTACGGGTCCTCTCGACTCGTAAGAGGGAAAACTCTCTTATAGGATCCTTACGACTTATAAGAGAAAACACACTTAGGAATCCTCATGATTCTCAAGGAGAAAATACACCTACGAGATCCTCACGACTCGTAGGGAGAAAAGTCTCTATGAGACCCTCACGGCTCATAGAGTTGAAAAGTCTTAGGCAGCAGATCTGAACCTGCGGCCTAAGCCCTCGCTATCTCATGAAGAAATCAAGAAGCTTACTCTATTACCTGCTAATTGTGACGACATGCTGAGAAAGAGGAAAAGCAACAGAAAGAGCACCCGATTTACGTTTGATCAAGCGTCCAAGACGTATTCATTCATGCATGGGCAAAAAGACTCAGGACAAAGATATATAATAAAGACAAGCTGGGATAAAAAAAATTCCATTAATATTGCCCGAAGTTCTTACAGTCATAAAAACAATAAACGAAAGTTATAATGGAATAACCTCAGATCTAGGGCATGGATTGAGGAATTCAAAAGCGATCCTATCTATGACTTTCCAAGCCTCGCAGACCATCCTAGTGTGCTTCCTTTCGCGAGCACAAGCGTCAGGGTCCCTCCCGATGTCTTCCACCCTCCGATAAGCAGCGAGTATGGCAGACTGTTGAAAGATCTCGTACAAGAGGTCAATAAGACTGTCTCGCCGTCTCTTCGAGATAAAGTTCAATAGGTACACAGAGTGCACCTTTTCCTCAGCGGCATCTAACGCCTTAAGCGGCACACCGGAACAGAATAGGGGAAGCGCTTCCCAGATAGCTCCCACGATAAGTTTAAGAAGAAAGGAACGTCGGGGAAGCAGTGGACCGTTGTATGCGTTGAAGCGACTCATTATTTCAGCACACTCCTCGTTTGTGAATTCCCGATTTTGAGAGCGGCCAAGTTGGCGGATGCCCTTATGAGAGATGATCTCGTTAAGAGCATACATATGGGCGTCCATTGTTCCTATGAAAGAGGATAAACAGAATTATCAGAAAGACTGATTAAGCAAAACGATATAATGCACTGAGGAATAAAATACCATCTTTAAGTTCCAAGATCCATGAAGAATTCTTAAGAGTTCTTCTATATGATTTAGGAGGAGCAAAGCTCCATTAATGAATTAAGAAAATCTAAGGAAAATCTTTCAGAGAGCAGAGCTCTATGGAACCCTAATAGGGTCTCCTTTAGTTCTCTTTAGATCCCTTTAAGACCTGTAGAGCAAAGCTCTGCTAAGTGAAGCCCTAAATAGATTTCCTTTAGATCGGAGATCTATTGAGAGCGAGGCTCTATCAATGAAAATTAATTTAATTTAATTTAATCCAAATTAAAATTTTCACCTAAAAGTTTTAAGAGTTTAACTCTTAAAGTTCTTGAAAATAAAGAGCAGGGCTCTGAGTTCTGAAAGTAAAATTTTAGAGATAAGAATTATCTAAGGGACCAAAGGTACTATTTATAGACATTAAGTGCCCTTTCAGCTTCCAAGGGATGGCGTGACGGTTCGGAGTCTGCCACCGCTGCGCTCACGTTAGGAGGCCACGTAAGCGCAACGGTGGGGGGGGCATTTGTTTACCCCAATCAGAGCAAAGCTCTGTTCAAATTCGGAAAAAGAAGCAATGCTTCTGTTCTTTCTCTAATCAGAGCAAATCTCAAAAAAAAAAAAAAAAAAAAAAAGCGCGGCGCAGTTCTGCGCCGCGCGACACGTGTCAGCGCAGCGCAACTGCGCACTGCGCGACACGTGTCAGCGCAGCGCAACTGCGCTGCGCGGAAAACAAAAAAAAAAAAAAAGCGCAGTTGCGCGCTGCGCGACACGTGTCAGCGCAGCGCAACTGCGCGCTGCGCGACACGTGTCAGCGCAGCGCAACTGCGCTCAAAAAAAAAAAAAAAAAAAACGTGCGCGACAAAAAAAAAAAAAAAAAAAAAACGCCCAGCGCGCACCTGCGCTGCGCGACACGTGTCAGCGCAGCGCAACTGCGCTGCTTTAAAAAAAAAAAAATAAAAAAAAATAACTGCGCGACACGTGTCAGCACAGCGCGACACGTGTCACGCGCTGGGGCACTGCGCCAAACAGAATTAAAAGATTTAAGAAATCTTTTCTGTTCTTGTTAAACAAGAAGATTTTCTTCTGCAAAGCAGAGGCCCTTGGATCAAAGATCCAACGGTGGGGAAAATTCCCAAATCACTCAGAAAAAGATTTCTTTAACAAATTTAACTAATTTATGGGCACTATAAAAAGGACCCCAGACCTCAATTAAAAGGGAGGAACATTTTTCGAAAAGAAAAAAAGAGAGAGAGAGAACTCTGAGGAACTCCTCAAGAACAAAAAAGGTAAAAACCTTTAGAAAAAGAGAAAGTTCTCTTATGAACAGATCATAGATCTAAAAAACAAGATCAATGATCTTTAATAAAAATAAAATAAAATAAAATAGTGCTTTGCACTTTTATGAACCTTTGGTTCTCTGAGATAAGAAAACAAGAAAAACTTGTTTTTTCTTAGAAATAAATCAAATAGTGCTTTGCACTTGTTTTATGAACCATCGGTTCTTAAACCTAAAAGGTTTTTAAATTAATAGTGCTTTGCACTTCTTATGAACCACTGGCTCTCTAAAACAAGAAATAAAAAAAAACATAAATAAAAAAATAGTGCTTTGCACTTTTATGAACCTTCGGTTCTTGAAATAAAAAGAAAAACTTGTTCTTCTTTGATCTGAATTAGATCAGGAAATCAAATAGTGCTTTGCACTTCTTTTATGAACCATTGGTTCTTGAATCTAAAAAAATTCTCAAATTAATAGTGCTTTGCACTTATGAATTTGCACTGTTGTGCTTTTTGATTGGCGCAATGCGCCTGACAAATGCAAGGCATTTCTTAAAGGGCCAGGCCCAAATCAAAAAAAAACCTAGTGGGCCTAATTAAATTGCAAGGCAATAAATGGGCAGAGCCCAAATAAATTGATGCTTTGCATCCTTTATACAAGGGCAGAGCCCAAATAAAATTGATGCCTTGCATCATTCCTAAAAGGGCAGAGCCTAAAACAAATTGATGCTCTGCATCATTTCTGGGCAAGGCCCAAATAAAAATAACAAAAAAGAAATGCAATGAAAAAGCAAATAAAATGTTGAACATTTCAACTGGACTTAGCCCAATTTTGGCCATAAGTCCTTAAATTAAATTGACTGAGAAAAATTGCTCTTCTAAATCAATTTACATCCGGTTCGAGGGTACATCTCTGAACTCCTTTGACATCCGTCGTTGTAATTCCTCAACGACGTCAAAGAGGTGACGGGTCCCAACGACCATACATCGATATGGACTGCGGGGTCCTTAAACTCGTGGACCGAAACGTCCCTAAACTAACATCGGACCGAAACGTCCCTAAACTAACATCGGACCGAAACGTCCCTAAACTAATATCGGACCGAAACGTCCCTAAACTAATATTGGACCACCATGTCCCTAAACTGGAATATGGACCACCACGTCCCTAAACTGGCACAATAGAGCCCAAATGCTCTTTTGTCGGACCTAAACGGTCCCGTTAAGTTGATCTTAGTCTCAAACTGGACTAACGTATCCTTAACAAACGTTTGAGTCGATCTTAGCCTCAAAAATGGCTAACGTATCCTCCAAACAGACTTTAGTCCCAAATTGGACTATGAATCTCCCAAACTGGAACAATAGAGCCCAAATGCTCTTTTGTCGGACCTAAATGGTCCCGTTAAGTTGATCTTAGTCTCAAACAGGACTAACGTATCCTTAACGAACGTTTAAGTTGATCTTAGCCGCAATGCGACTAACGTATCCTTAAACTAAAAACACCAAACCCAAATCTAAGTAAATACGGATTTGGACTAATCCACGTCCTACGGGCGACGGCATTACTCAGTCTCCGTATACAATCCACGGGCAACCACAAACAAAACAAACACACACGACACGAAGTGAAATTCTGAAGAAGGAGAAAGTTGTTACCGCGATGCGGTAGCGTAATTAACTGTAGGGGCTTGCGCCTGCAGGGAAGAGCGTCCCCACAATCAAAAACCCCTCACCTTGAGGGGGAATCTGACGAAATCTGCTACATCGGCTGCATCCGTCTAAACCTCCGATACACGGTGCCATAAATCAACTTGGCATCTTCGGAGAGATAGACGGATAAAACCAAATAGCATCTGCCCCGAACCTCAGGCACGGACGTCCTAACGTCTCGGCCGCCGTTCGCCGGCGGTCATGAGTCTACCCTTGAACCCCGGCGAGCCTACCTCCTTGAGAAGGAGCGGCGGCTTGAAGAAGCCATATTGAGGGCTTCTTTGCGTATAGGTACGTTGTGCTTCTTTTGTAGTCTTTCCGATTATTTATGCCCGTGCATATGTATCATTATTCTTATTTGAATCGTGCAGAATCTTCGACGCTGGGGGAGCTCCCTACTGGCCCATTAAAGCTAAAGCCCGCCGAAATTCTCAATGAAGCCTTGCTTGATGTGGAGGGGGCTGATGATGCTGCTCCTCTCATGGTAGAACCTCCAGCGGTGGTTCTGGATCAGGGAGCGCTTGCCCCTTTGGGGGAGGCTCCTTTGGGGGCCGCCGCCCCAATGACTCTTACTGAGGGCGGTCCAGAGGCTGAAAGAGAGGTAGTCGGGACTACTCTTTCTTTGTTGGAGCCTGAGGTCGCGGCGGAGACCGTTGAAGCTGCTATCCCCCCGGCTCAGAATGGGAGGAGTGTTAAAGGTATCCCTCTGCATTTTAATTTAGCAACCCTTTCATAGTCTGAACTCTTTTATCTTTCCCAGAATTGGGCGGTTTGGCGGCCACGATCGCGGATCTGTCGCCTCGACGGTCATTTCAGCGTTTATTGGAGATGGAAGCTCCGCAGGCGATCTCCCCTCAGTGTATTGTCCTTTCCTCTGGGCAAGGTTAGTGTCATTCGCCATTTTTTACCATAGCATTGTTACTATTTTGCGAAATGACGTTGATGTCTCTTATAGTTTTGGAAGCCGACGATGAGGTCGAGGTCGTTGAAGGGCCAGGGGAACCTTCAGCTCCTACTTGCATCACTGTCGGTGAGTGACATTTTGTTATAGTCCCGTTCGTTCTGCGTTTAAGAGTTTTACTAACATTTGCCAAATTTGAACAGCCCTGCCAGTCTCCATGGCTTTGGAATCGCGCATTGTGATGCCGCCCGGCCCCTACGCTTTGCGGGCTTCAGAACGCTTGGCCCAATTGAGCCTTGTCTCCCTATCTTCTTTCGTCGAGGAGCTCCGTGCTGGTAGTGCGACCACAGCCGAAGCGTTTGCCGCTGAAGCTAACGGCTCCCTTCCTTTTCTCGCCACCTATCATAGCGAGGAGGTGGTGCGGGTCTGGGTGGAGTTCTGTAGGAAGGTGGAGGCTTGCTTGTACGCTCTCGAATGTTCTCGCCTCTTCTCGGAAGCCGTGGCTACAAAAGCGGAGTTGCGGGGTCTGATAGCACGATGTGCGGCCAACATGACGTCATGCGAGAAGAGGCTTGGCCGCCAGTTCTCGGAGAGGGAGCTGGCTTCTAAGGCGCTGAGCGAGCTTCATGCCAGCCTCACAGCCAAGGCCAACAAAGCATACGAACTCTGGCGGGTGCTTCAGGAGTCCATAAAAGAGGTGGTAGCTCTCGATAAAGCCGCCACGTTCACTCGTGAGAGGGTCGAGGCTCATAAAGCCACCGAGAAAGAGCTCGAAGCTCGGCTTGCTTCGTATCAGGCTCAGCAAGCTCAGACGGAGGCTCGTCTTCTGGAGATCTTGCGTCATGAAGCCGTGGCTCAGCAACAGAACGATGAGCTGGTAAAATTATTGCACCGCCCGCCGGCTTGAGGACTTGTATCTTTTCTCCCTTTTTTGTACATGCTCATGGATGAGAGTATCTTTCCTTTTGTTTCTTTCATGAATTGTACTTTGTATCCATTTTGGTTTATGAATAAAAGATACATTTTTCTTCTCAATGGTGTGTCCCCTTTTTATTGAGCGTATTCTGCGGATATTCTATCTTGATTTTCTTGCAGGACAGCGATGGCTCAGGATTCAGGGTTAAGATCTGCTTCCTAAGACTTTTGCATTTTATGAGCCACGAGGGTCTCATAAAGAGTTTTTCTCCCTACAGGCCGAGAGGATCCCATAGGTGTAAGTTCTTCTTAAGAATCGTGAGGATTCTTAAGCGGGTTTTCCCTTAAGAGTCGTAAGGATCTCACAAGAGATTTTTTTCTTCCTTACAGGTCGTGAGGACTCGTAAGTGCTGGATGTGGTCACCCTTGTCCGCGTTTTACGGAGTCAGGGGTTTCTTCAGGTATCGTAGTTTAAAGACGTCGCGGTCAAGGTTAAGGACCTCATAGTCCGTGGATTTAAGAACTCCACCGTCCGCTGTTAGTTTTAAGACATCACGGTCAAGGTTAAGGACCTCATAGTCCGTGGATTTAGGGACTCTACAGTCCGATGTTAGTTTTAAGACATCACGGTCAAGGTTAAGGACCTCATAGTCCGTGGATTTAAGGACTCCACCGTCCGCTGTTAGTTTTAAGACATCACGGTCAAGGTTAAGGACCTCATAGTCCGTGGATTTAGGGACTCCACAGTCCGATGTTAGTTTTAAGACATCACGGTCAAGGTTAAGGACCTCATAGTTCGTGGATTTAGGGACTCCACAGTCCGATGTTTGGTTGCAGGGAACCGTCACCTCTTTGAAGACGTTGAGGAATTACAACGCCAGGTATCAAAGGAGTGAAGAGATGTACCCTTAAACCAAGGCAGAATCTGTAGGGAACCGGGGTGGTTGATTGTTAGTTTTAAGACATCACGGTCGAGGTTAAGGACGTCATAGTCCGTGGATTTTAAGGACTCCACAGTCCGGTATTTGCTCTGGATGCTTCACACGGGTTCACTGCCGTGCTTGGCGAGGACCAGGCTTCGCTCTGGGCGTTTTCCGCGGGGTCAAAGAGTGACGTTATCCGCGTTCCACGTAACCAGGAATTTTGCACTAGATGCTTCACACGGGTTCACTGCCGTGCTCGGCGAGGACTAGGCTCCGCTCTGGACGTTTTCCACGGGGTAAAAGAGTGACGTTATCCGCGTTCCACGTAACCAGGAATTTTGCACTAGATGCTTCACACGGGTTCACTGCCGTGCTCGGCGAGGACTAGGCTCCGCTCTGGATGTTTTCCACGGGGTCAAAGAGTGACGTTATCCGCGTTCCACGTAACCAGGAATTTTGCACTAGATGCTTCACACGGGTTCACTGCCGTGCTCGGCGAGGACTAGGCTCCGCTCTGGATGTTTTCCACGGGGTCAAAGAGTGACGTTATCCGCGTTCCACGTAACCAGGAATTTTGCACTAGATGCTTCACACGGGTTCACTGCCGTGCTCGGCGAGGACTAGGCTCCGCTCTGGATGCTTCACACGGGTTCACTGCCGTGCTCTGCGAGGACCAGGATCCGCTCTGGACGTTTTCCATGGGGTCAAAGAGTGACGTTATCCGCGTTCCACGTAACCAGGAATTTTGCTGATTGTATCCGCATTTCACGGGATGGAGATTTGACTTTCGGTGATCTGTATATCGCCGAGTCATGGAACTGGGAGTTGTCGCTGTTCCTTTGGTGATGTTGTGTCCGTCGTTACGGGACGAATGTTGGGATGATCTCTAGGTCGCTTGTGGGCCGTCGAGACTTAGCTTCTTTCTTGGGTGAAACCTGGGGGGAAGGTATGTTCCCTTTTTGTTTACGCCATTGGATTGTGTACAGGGTGTGATGGAACATCATCTGTAGGGCATAAATTTTATTTTTATTTTATTTCTTTTTCCGCGATGCTCTATCGTTTCAGCTTTTATATCGCGAAGGTCGCGATTGCCCCATCATTTCGGCTATTTTTCGCGGTGCCCAATCATTTCGGCTATTTATTTATTTTCTACTCGCTACTTTTTATTGCGAGTTGCCCCATCATTTCGGCTATTTTTTATGCCTTCATTTTTACTTGCCGCTTTTTATTGCAAGTTGCCCCATCATTTCGGCTATTTCGTAGGCATGTGTGGCTTGCTAGCTTTTTCGTCGCAAGCTTGGATTTTAGACACCGATTTCGACATCAGCACCGCTACAACCGGAATGTTGCCAGGAGCGAATCATCATTTGCCTTTGTCGATGATGAACAAAGGTGGCTCAGCAAACAGGGTTAAGGGCCCTGTCGACCAAGGCTTTTGACTTCATGAGCCGTAAGGGTCTCACAAAGGTATTTCTCCCTACAAGTCGTGAGGATCTTGCAGGTGTATTTTCTCCTTAGGGATCGTGAGGATTCCTAAGTGTGTGTTCCTCTGTAAGTCGTAAGGATCCTACAAGAGGGCTTTCTCCTTATAGGTCGAGAGGACCTACAAGGGTTGGACTTTGCTGGGGAAATGTTTATTCGCGCCCGTGGATTGTATACAAGGGTCAGTATTGAGCCCCTTGTAGGGCAATATCGAAGGTTGTGGGGGATTTGCTTAAGAACAGGTTTAGGTTTCTGTAACTTAAGACTTTCAAGTCTTATGAGCCGTGAGGGTCCCATAAAAGAATTCTCCTTACGAGTCGTAAGGATCTCGCAAGTGCGTTTTCTCCTTAGGAATCGTGAGGATCCCTAAGTGTGTTGCTCCTTTGTGAGTCGTAAGGATCTCACGCAGGTGGTTTCTCCATACAAGGTCGAGAGGACCCTATAAGTGTCTTTTAACGAGGTTGCGCCCTATCGGGTTTTCACAGACACTCGCCGGTAGTCCTGCTGTTTTTACTCACGGAGCCCTTTCGGGTTTTCATCCGTGCCCATTTTGCTTATGGACATACCGTTTTTTTTCTTTTCTCTTCTTTTTTTTTCTTTTTTTTATCTCGTCAGCCTAAGGATGCTGTGGTGGTAGTTTTAGGGACGTTTCGGTCCGTCGTTAGTTTAAGGACGTTTCGGTCCGTCGATAGTTTAAGGACGTTTCGGTCCGTCGTTAGTTTAAGGACGTTTCGGTCCGTCGTTAGTTTAAGGACGTTTCGGTCAGTCGTTAGTTTAAGGACGTTTCGGTCAGTCGTTAGTTTAAGGACGTTTCGGTCCATTGTTATGGGAAGGCCGGCTGCTGCTTATAAAGTCTGAGCCTAGGAAGATAGCGAGCGGACATAGTCGTCGTCATCTATCATTGACCCAGGCTGTGGCTCATTAAGCATAGTTTTTCTTTAAGAAGCGGCCGTTTATTGGCCTGAAAGGCCTTTCACCGTGCATGTCCACGAGTAGATAGGCTCCATCCTGGTAGACCTTGTCTATGATGTACGGGCCTTCATAGTTTGGCTCAAATTTTCCCCGCTTGGCACGATTGGGGATCATAGGTCTTTTGACCACTAGTACGAGTTCATCTTGGCAGAATGTCCTCGGCATGGTCAATCTTTCGTACGAGCGCGTCATCTTTACTTTGTAGGCTTCTACATGTTGTTGCGCTATGAGCCGGGTTTCGTCGAGGGCATCAAGCTCCTCAAGCCGAAGGTGAGCATTTTCTTCGTCCGTCAGCTCGTGGTGGACTGCCACTCGTAGAGAGGGTAACTCTATCTCGAGGGGGAGCACTGCTTCCGTCCCAAATACCAACGCGTACGGCGTTGTGTTCGTGGCCGTCTTGAATGTAGTTCGATAAGCCCAAAGGGCTTCTTGCAGCCTTTCGTGCCAGTCTCTCTTATTCCGGGAAACGGTCTTTTTTATGATCTTCGTCAAGGTCTTATTGAAGGCCTCGGCCAGACCGTTAGCTCGTGGGTTGTAAACTGAAGAATATCTCCAGTCTATATTGTGCTGCTGCGCGAAGCGGCTAATCTTATGGCTTCTGTAGGCTGGCCCATTATCGGAGATAATCCGCCGTGGGGTTCCAAACCGATAGATGACGTGCGTCTTGAAGAAATGGAGGATATTCTCCGTCTTCACTTCCCTCAGTGGTACTACTTCTGCCCATTTGGAGAAGTAATCAGTTGTCGCCAGGATAAAACGATGTCCCCGGGATGATGCTGGCTCGATGGGGCCGACTATGTCAGTCCCCCACATTTTGAATGGCCAGCTATCCATCGTTGGGTGTAGTGGATTCGGATGTTGGTGGATAAAGTCTTCGTGAATCTGGCATGAGTGGCATTGCTTCGTATACTCGAGGCAGTCCTGGATCATCGTGGGCCAGTAGTAACCCATCCGTTTAATTTTTAACTTCATCTTTGGGCCTGCTTGGTGAGAACCGCAAAGTCCGTCGTGAACTTCCTGAATGACTCTTTTTGCTTCGTCAGGTCCTAAGCATCTCAGCCATAGAGAATCAAACGATCTCTTGTATAGAGTATCGTTGACGAAAGCGAAAGATAGAGCTCGTTTCATGAGCTGATGTCTTGAGGACGCTTCTTTGGGCATTCGGTGGGACTTGAAGTAGTCTATGAAGACTTCCCTCCAGTCCTCGGCCTTCTCATGGTCTTTTATTCGTAGGGTCGTCTGCTCAGTCGCTCCCTTTTCTTTATATAATTCCGGAGGTATTTCTGCCGGGGCAAGCACTCAACGGCTTTGTACCACGATTCTGACGTCATCGAGGTTCTCGTCAGCCAGTTCTTTAGCAAGTTTGGCCAACGCGTCTGCTTTGCTGTTTTCCGCGCACGGTATGTTCTCCAAAGTATAGGAGGGAATTTGGGTCAATAGTTGTTGCACCTTTTCGCCGTACTTCACCAACTCCGGCTTGCACGTTTGGTAGTCACCATTTACTTGACTAACGACCAGTTGAGAATCCCCGTATATAAGGAGGTCTTCAATTCCCATGTCGATGGCGATCTCGAGGCCTGCTATCAGAGCCTCATATTCAGCTTCATTGTTTGTCCTCGGCTCTGTTAAGGAGAAGGCGAAGCGCATTATCCCTCCTTGTGGAGTTGCAAAGACGAGGCCTATCCCCGATTTGATCATTGGGATACCTTGTTTCTGTTTCTTTACGGAGGACGCTCCATCGAAATAGAGTTCCCATCAGGTGCTTCCGCCGCTAATCGCATCAAATGCATGCTCGTCCGGCAAATCACAGTTCAGAGGAGAATCGGCCGGTATCAGGTGCTCAGCGAGGAAGTCGGCAATGGCATAGCCTTTCACTGCTTTGAGAGGTTGATACGTTATCGAGAACTCCATCAAGAGCAGGGCCCATTTAGCGAGTCGTCCCGTCAATATGGCTTTTGACATCAAGTATTTAAGGGGATCCACCTTTGAAATGAGACGGACTTCATGCGCCAACGCATAGTGCCTGAGCTTTGTTATCGCGAAGATTAACGCCAAGCAATGTTTTTCAATGGGAGAGTAGTTGCTTTCTGCCCCCAGTAGAACTCGACTTAAGTAGTAGAGTGCTCTCTCTTTCCCCTGATCGTTCTCTTGTGCCCATAATGCGCCTAAAGAACCTTCGAGGGCAGTTGTATAAAGAATGAGAGGTTTTCCCTTGACCGGCGCAGCCAACACCGGAGGGTTCTGCAGGTACTGCTTGATCTCGTCTAGTGCACCTTGGCATTTGTGATCCCAAACGAATGGAGTTCCCTTCTTCATCAGGTGGCTGTAAGGACGACATTTGCCTGAAAGATTGGCGATAAACCGCTGGATGTATGCGAGCTTCCCTTAGAGAGACCGCAACTGTTTGAGGGTTCTCGGCGGAGGCATTTCCATGATCGCTTTAATCTTTGACGGATCTATTTCAATACCTCGGTGTCGAACGATGAATCCCAGGAATTTGCCCGAGGAGACTCCAAACGCGCATTTGAGGGGATTCATTTTCAAATTATATTGCCGAAGGCGTCGAAATACAGTCTCTAGATGCTTTAAATGCTCTTCGTATGACATGCTCTTTACTACGAGGTCATCGATATAGCACTCGACGATGTCATGTATGAGGTCATCGAAGATCTTTGTCATGGCCCTTTGATAGGTAGCGCCAGCGTTCTTTAGACCAAAGGGCATAACCCTGTAGCAGAATATACCCAAAGGGGTCCGGAAAGCGGTGTGCTTCTGGTCTTCGGGATGCATCTTTATCTGATTGTATCCTGACGAACCGTCCATAAAGAAGAAAACCTCATGAGTGGACGTGTTATCTATCATTAGCTCGGTTACTGGTACTGGGAAATCGTCCTTTGGACAGGCTTTATTGAGATCCCTGAAATCCACGCATATGCGTACCGTCCCATTCTTCTTCATTACCGGGACGATATTGGCGATCCAATCGGGGTATTGGACTTCTTGGATAAATCCAGAATCGATCAGCTTCTTGACTTCGGCGTTGATGCTCATCTCAAGCTCGAGTCGCATCCTTCTTGGCGCCTGCTTGACTGGCTTGATATCTGGGGATATTGCTAATTTATGCACAGCAATCTCCGGATCTAATCCTGGCATCTCGGCGTAGTTCCACGCGAAGCAGTCTTTGTGCCGTAGAAGCACGTTCTTTAACGCAGCCACCCTTTCTTCAGATAGTAGCTCGCTGACAAATGTCGGTCGCGGGTCATCTGGCGATCCCAACTCGATCTTCTTGAGGTTATCTGCAGTAGTATGTATACCATCTTCCAGTTCTTTCGGAGCGGGCGGAAATTCTGAGATCACCTCATCATCGCTGTTCTCAAAGCACCGGGGAAGGTCATCTATGTTCTCGGGCTCTTCTTTTAATATCGTAATCGTATAACAGGTGCGAATCCGCTCCCAGGACTGAGGTGGATCCGGTTCTGCTCTTGCGGCCTTGGGTTCATGCTTTTGTGGCGGCGTTACCCTCCATCTGTTGGATAAAGTGAATCTGCTCTGTTGGTACTGGTCCTCAACCCAGTTCTTGAAGGTGAAGCAGTCTTCGATAGGGTGTCCTATGGCTCGGTGATAAGAGCAATAGCTCGGATGAGAAGCCTTATTAACTTGCTCAGGGTGCTTAAGCTCTGGAAGCGCGATCATTTGATGTTTTAAAGCTAGCTTGAGTTACCTCTCCGTCTTGTCTCGGGGGAAGGAGTACGCTCGACTCATCTTCTTCATGAGGGACAAATCCGAGCCGTGCAATACCCGATCACGTAACCCTCTAATCCTGCGTCGTTGTTGTCGGCTCCTCTTTCCGCTTCTTGATTTATTTCCGTCTCCGCATCGGGCCTTTCGTACAACGGGTTGACAAAGACGAATCTTTTGCAGCCTGTTGAAATAGGCGTTGCGTCCCGGCCTTCTCGTAGATGGCCATTTCGCGGTTGTGGTCTTCCCGAGCTTTCTGACCCACTTTCCTGATAGGCTTGTCCATTCGTTCTTCAAACGACGGACTCGGCGCTTCAATCGCGGGGTCTAGTTTTGATGAGGGGTTGGCATCTCCTGACAGGGCGTCCTCTTCTTCATCAAAGGTATATATAGCGTAGCTGCTGTGGGCCCGTTCCCGTTTTCCGGTTCTCACGTATCCAAGCCCAAGTGTTTCCATTTTCCCGTTGGGCAATTTGCGTTGAGTCCCAGGGACATCCCAAATCTTGTTGTAGAACCGAGCCTGCCGAACAGTCTGTTTTAAGGGTACTCCTTGGCGCTTCAATAGCCTCTTTAATCCATTTGTATAGTATCTGGGCAAACGGATGGGTTGGAGCCTGTCTAGTGTAGCATCCGCGCCATGCCAGATCTCTCTCTACTTTCGACTCTGAGGATCGGTAGAATAGGATCACCTTCTCACCCCTTTACCTGGGAAGGACGTAAAATGTTTGCAGGTCCTGCACATTGTGAGCTTGAAGTGTGTCGAGATCCTTGTAGTGTTCTCGCGGTACCATGGTGATTTGCAAACTATGATCATCGCTAGGGGGTGTTTGTATTGACAGCCGATTGGAGAACACGGCATTAACCTCATCTTCTGAATCACTTCCGAAGACCAACATGGGGGCGGACATCCCCAGGTTGTTGCGTTGAGATGGCCCGGCATAAACTATCTCTTCCTCTTCTTCGGTATCGCTCCCGAAAACAGGGATGGTGGCGGCGGTTTTGTTTTCCGGGTTGCGACACCTTTCTGTATCCTCGAAATCTGGCAAAAAGTACTTCACATCTTCGTATTTGCGGACTTCGTTCATGGAAAATGGGTTCAACTCACCTGTTACGGTATACTCGAAACCATCCTTGAAGTACTTCATACACTGATATTGCGTAGAAGGGATGATGTCGTACTCGTGTAGCCAAGGACGGCCGAGCAAGGCGTTGTAGCAGGTCTTGGCGTCAATGACATGGAATTTGATGTCTGTGACGAGAAGTCCGAAGCGTAATGTTAGTATCACAGATCCGAGAGTCCATGACGATTGTGAATCGAAACCGGAGATAGTAATTTTGTCACGAGCGAGGTGTTGCACACTCATGCAGATTTCCTTCAACACCCGAACATTAAGGAGATTGACGGAGGATCCATTATCCACCAGGATCTTGCCTATCTTGATATCATGGCAGTATCCGGAGACATATAGGGGACGGTTGTGGTCGCACGTCCCGAGAAGGAGGTCTTCATCACCGAAAGTGATGTCGACCGTATGCACTTCCTCCAGTTCATCCTTCATCTTTTCAGTGGCGAGGAAGGCTTGGAATTGCTCAGGTTCTTGTAACGCCTTTATTAGTGAGTCTCGCGCTTCTTTTGATAATAGGAGGGGCATCGAGAATGCTAAGCTGAGAAGGTAGCTTCCTTAGGTGCGCGAGGATGTTATAGTCCACCTTACCCTTCCTAGGAGGGTCTTTGGCAGCCAGCTCTCTCATGACTTGGTCATCTAAAGTGATATCTTTAGTGACCTTTTCCTTTCCCTTATCTTTTCTACTCACGGGCCCGAGATTCTTTTCTGGGAGTGTGCGATTGCGCAGCTGAATGTTCTCGCAGGCCTCCGATTTCTCCTCTTTCCCTAGAACGGATTCTTTAAAGAGAGGGCCCAGAGCCATTTCTTCATCAGAGTCGCTCCCAAAGGTGAGAACTTGTGATCCCCCGGCGTGAGCCATATAACAGTTGCCAGTAGTTCTGTTGTGCCCATCGATAGTACTTCTTCGCTCCCGACGGATCTTGCGTTTCATGCGCTTAACATGTTGCCGACGAGCAACATATCTTTGCCACCATATCTTAAAGGCGTCGCACTCCTCCGTGGGGTGTGAGATTTTCCGATGATATGCGCAATAATCAGGGTGCCTCTCCACCCCATCATGTGTGTTTCCTTCCGAGGGTGGTAGCTTCATCCCCATTGACATGGCTTTGGCAAACCTTTTCCTCGTCTTGAATATCCTCTTGTCTACTTCGGATGCCTTTCGCTCTGGCAGAGGTAGTTCAACTCTTTCGTTCAGTCGCCTGCATTTGGTTCCTTCTGACGCTGCCATCTCATGCTCCTGATCCGCTTTACTTTTTAGACAAATCTCGTCTAGAAAAGCATTGATCATTTCATTTGTCGGCCATGCACGCTCTGGTTCAGGCTCTGCCTCCAGCTTCTTAGTGCCAGGAGTTTTCTCATCATCGGTAGACGAGTGGGAGATTACGTTACAACTCGCCACATACCCTTCGGATTCATCCGACGAGCTCTCTCCATCATCTCTCTCTTGAAAGATGTGGTTGAGGAACTCTTGCAGTGTGACAGGAGTTCGCGCCTTTTGATTGTATTCTTTCAGCGCGTCGATTTGCTTTTGCAAGTTCGTGTGCTCGTTTCCAAGCTTCACGGGCTTCTTGGATTTCTTCTTTTTCTTCGAAGATTTTGACGGTTGGGCGTGAGTATTTGGGCCCTTATCGCGAGTCTTCGTAGTTGGGCGGGGCTTCAGCATCCCTTCGATAATTTGAGGTTCAAGAGGATCCTCCCATTCGATCGCATGGCACGCATGAAGGTCTCTCAGCATTCTTTTGGTTTTAGTTGATAGCACGACCTCCCATGGAGCTTCTTCAATAAAGGAGCAGGTTGCCCCCGATGTATCTGCTTTCTTAGGAGTATGCGGTTGTGGTGGGTTCACCTTCCACTTTTCGGACAGTACAAACTTCCCCTAGAGGTATTGATCTTCAATCCATCCTTTGAAGACGAAGCAATCTTCAATCGGATGACTTACCGTTTGATGGTAAGGGCAATAGTTAGGGTTATTCATCTCGGTGGGTTGCGGCGGTCGCCTTGGATTTGGTAGGTTTATAAGTCTGTTGCGTATTTCCAGCTCGAATAACCGTTTCGTTTTGTCTCGTGGGAACGAGTAGGGACGTTTCATCTTCTCATTATAATACCGGCGTCTTTCTTCCAGTTGATCTGCCGGCTTTGAGGCACTGGGTTGCTGCTGAGCATTCGCGACGAAGGTTGCCCTTCCTTTACCCTTGTCATTCCGAGGTTCCGACTTCGGGGGAGGTGGTCTATGACCCATCTGGTCCATCTGAACCAACTTGTCGATTAAAGCCTGGAATGTGGTTGGCTTAAAGAACATCATAAACTGGGAGATAGTTGCGTGGGGGTCAAGGGTCCCCACGAACATGCCCACTGCGGGTGCTTCCTCAATGCGTTGCTCGCATCTCGACCATAAATTCCGCCAGCGTATAGCATACTGGACCCAGGTTTCGCCTGGTTTTACCCTGGCGTTAATCAATGCAGTTATTGGAGTGCGTTCGCTGGCACTTGCGAATCGCTGAGTGAATAACAACTCCATTTCAGCGAACGTTTTGATAGAGTCGTTCGGGAGTTCCGAATACCATTCGAACGTTGTTTCTGATAAGCTGCCCACGAACTGGCGGAGCAACAGTTTATCATCACCGCCGGTGTTACCGCAGAGGGCCCGGAACTGGGCGACATGTTGATGGGGATTGCCGGTCCCCTTATACACGTGGAATTTTGGTATCGTATAGCCTTGCGGGTATTTGATTTGGTCGTACCAGCTTGGATACGGCCGTCCCGTTTTTACGACTTGACCAGCTGCCTCAGTCGCATGATGAACCCGGATTTGCTGGGCTATGTAGTCAACCAAGTCAGCCTTAGAGATTGCCTCCTCCTTGGCCGTTGAGAGGGCTGGTGGTGGATTTGACGTTTCTCCTCGGTCGTCTTCAAGAACGATTGGGGGATCCTCGGCGGGTAAGTTCTGCTGGATCATCATCCCTATCATATCTTGGAAGAGAAGGCTCATACGTTGTATGTTGGCCGCTTGTTCAGCAGCCACTTTGTCATTTTTCTCCAGTATCCGGCGAAGGAATTCAGCGTCGGTTTCTTCCTCCTGGCGTGCGTCTGAGGACGTTTCTGGGCTTTCTTTTGGCCCGGTAAGTGCGGCCATAGCATTCATCATTTCCTGAAGCTTTCGTTGCTGCTCCTGGGCTTTCGTCACGGATCGGGTTAGCGGTCGGTGGCCCGTAGAAGTGCGGCTTTCCTCCTTTCCAGAGGCCATGTAAACAGTGTGCACCACCATGCCCCCAGACTTAGGGCGTCTGGGCTCAGTGCTTTTAGCCGTCGTTGCATGCTGGGGGGTCTTCTCTGGCCTCCTCCTTTTATGAGCCATGGAGGTTGAGGAGACCGTTGAGGTGGGCGTCCAGACAGCCTTTTGGGGTTTAGCCTGGTGACCAGCTTCCAGTTGGATTTTCAGCTTCTTGTGCTGGCGGGAGAAGTTTGGATCGATGATCGAGTCTCGGGCCTGCCGCCAAACCTTATAGATTTTGGAAGACAGCCGTTGAGGGGATCGGGGCTGTTCTGATTTTATTTCCACAGCCTTTTTTAATGGGGGAGGAGACCTCTTTAGCACTGCAGTAGGGGAATTCTTTCGCACCTTATTTAGCATTTCGAAGCTGTTCCCAGTTGGAACAGCAGCATTAACTTCTGCCATCGGGGCTGATGGAGTCAACCCGGAGGGGGAGTTGCCCCCAGCTTTCCTTACTCGGCGCCAATGGCGACGTCGAGCGTGTCGAGCGGACGGCGTTGGGTCAGCGGTAAGAATGGTTTCATCTTGCCCCCTGTGTGGGTGGGGGGTCGCTGTTGGTGTTAGCATGTCAAAGACCGATGTCCTTTGGGCAGCAGGAGCGGGAGCTGAAGCCGTCAATCTTGTAAAGACCGACTTTTTGGCCGGAGAAGCCGCCTTGGCGACTTCGGGGGCGGAAGCGGCCACTTTCTTAGAAGCAGCCTCCTCTGAGATTGTAGGCCCCATGATGAGTTCGCAGGATTTCTGGCCCAATCTAGAGAAGACCGAGGCGTTGACGTTGGGCGACTCGTTGAGAGGAGCCGCGGCAGGGGTAAGACGATCAAAGACCGACTTCTTGAGAGCTTCCTTTGTCAGCACCGGCGCCGTGAAGCTTGTTGGCGGGAGTATAGTCCCAAAGAACAATCCGGTAGTGGCCTGAGTCACCTGATCCACCGGCATTGTGAATAACGAAGCAGCTTGGGGTCCGTAGGCTATACCTCCTGGCGAGGTAAAGCGTTGGTCGCAATTGCAGTCTGAGCGGTTGGAGGATTTCGCAGAAGTAGAAGCCATCGATCCTTTGCTTTCTGCAATAAGCAAGACGCCAATTCTTAGTATCTTGAAACCCAAGGGCAACCATTAGTGAACCGCGATTGGTTCGCGAATCACGACACACGAAGTGTGGAGTGGAAAGAGGAAAAGGTCCCACCGGGCGTGCCAGAATCTGTTCCCCTTCGAACGGCGGCCGAGACGCGTGGGGCGTCTAAGCCTGGGGTTCGGGGCAGATGCTAATTGGTGCTATCCGTCCACCTCTCCGAAGATACCAAGTTGATTTATGGCACCGTGCATCGGAGGTTTAGACGGATGCGGCCGATGTAGCAGACTTCGTCAGATTCCCCCTCGTTTGAGGGGGTTTTGATTGTGGGGACGCTCTTCCCTGCAAGCGCAAGCCCCTGCAGTTAATTACGCTACCGCATCGCGGTAACAACTTTCTCCTTCTCCAGATGGTCACTTCGTGTCGTGTGTGTTTATTTTATGTTTTGTTGCCCGTGGATTGTTTACGGAGACCGAGTTATGTCGTCGCCCGTAGGGCGTGGACTAGTCCAAATCCGTGTTATCTTAGATTTGGGTTTGGGGGTTTGGTTTGAGGATACGTTAGCCATACTTGAGGCTAAGATCAACTCAAACGTTTGTTAAGGATACGTTAGTCTAGTTTGAGACTAAGATCACTTAACGGGATCGTTTAGATCCGACAAAGGAGCGTTTGGGCTCCATTTTTCCAGTTTAGGGACATAGTGGTCCATTGTATGTATGGCCGTCGGGACCCGTCACCTCTCTGACAACGTTGAAGGATTACAACGACAGATGTCAGAGGAGTTCAGAGATGTACCCTCGAACCAAAGTTAATTGGGGGAGATTCATAGCCCAGTCTGTTTGAAGGTTTAAAGATGCGTTAGCCATCTTTGAAGCTAAGATCAACTTAAACGGGACCGTTTAGATCCGACAAAAGAGCATGCGGGGCTCTATTGTTCCAGTTTAGGGACGTGGTGGTCCATTGCTAGCTTAGAGACATTGCGGTCCATGGGTAGTTTAAGGACATTGAGGTCCAATGTTAGTTTTAAGACATCTCGGTCGAGGTTAAAGACGTCGTGGTCCGTGGGTTTAAGGACCGCACAGTCCATTGTTAGTTTTAAGACATCTCGGTCAAGGTTAAGGACGTCGTAGTCCATGGGTTTAAGGACCCCACAGTCCATTGTTAGTTTTAAGACATCTCGGTCAAGGTTAAGGACGTCGTAGTCCATGGGTTTAAGGACCCCACAGTCCATTGTTAGTTTTAAGACATCTCGGTCAAGGTTAAGGACGTCATAGTCCATGGGTTTAAGGACCCCACAGTCCATATCAATGCGTGGTCATCGGGACCCGTCACCTCTTTGAAGACATTGAGGGATTACAATGCCAAGTATCAAAGGAGTGAAGAGATGTACCCTGGAACCGGAGTGGATTAAATAGTCCTTGGCCCAATTTGGGATCAAGACTAATTAATTATGTTATGAGCCCATTAGCCCAGTTAATTACGAATTGAGGACTTATGGCCAGCTTGGGCTAAGTCCAATCAGGTCTGGAATATTGGCTTCCTGTTGGTCCCTTGAAGGAGAGGCTTTGCCTCTATCCATTCGGCCAATTGGGCCAGTGTCTAGTGTTAAACACTAAAGACAAATCAGTGTTGAACACTGGGAATGAGATTGATAAGTTAGTGTTTTAACACTAAAAGATAGTTGGTGTTAAACACCAGCAACCAGGCTTTCAGATTAGTGTTGAACACTAAAACAGACCAATGTTAAACACTGGCAACGGAGATCTCCGATTAGTGTTAAACACTAAGGTAATCAGTGTTGAACACTGCAAATAAAGTTCTCTGATTAATGTTGAACACTAAGGCCCAACGGTGTTTTAACACTGGATTCGGGAATTCCAATTTAGTGTTAAACACTAAGGCAAGAGGGGTCACGTGGCAATACGTGAGAGCGCCCTCCCTTCATTTATTCTGCTGATATTATCGCATCTTTCAGAGCATCACGTGCCATCACGTGACGGGCATTCAAATGCTTGTGTGTTAAAGCTTCTGTCAAGGGTCACGTGGGGCACTGCCTCAAAGGGGCTTTCTGTAGATCTTTTGGGGGGGTCACGTGGTGACACGTGACCCTGTCTCTATGTATGTTGTTTAGAGGATCTGTTAATCTTTTCCAGGAATTAAATTCCTCGTAGGGTTGAACCCTGACAATAATTTCAGAGGAATTAAATTCCTACTTCTTTTTCGAAGATTTATATTCTGGAATAGAGTTGGACTCTGAATTTTCTGTAGGAATTAAATTCCTCATATATATGAAGAACTGGATAGGGTTAAACCCTAATAAAAGCTTTTAAGGAATTGAACTCCCATTCTCTGTTAAATTATGATTAAGGGAATTAAATTCCCGCTGTTTCAACAGAACTAGGTTCTTAATTAGGGTTAAACCCTGTTTCTCTTTGTTCTGAAGGAATTAAATTCCCATGACACAGGGTCAAGCCCTAATTTTGTTTTAAAGGAATTAAATTCCTATAGTTCTGTGAGAATTAAATTCTCGTGCTTCCGTTCCCTCTCTATGTTTTGGATCTGCACGGCAGGATCTCGACCCATTGAGAATTAAATTCTCAACTTCAAGGAGAGATGTGCACTTTGCAGATCCTCTATCAAAGAGAGAAGAAATATGTTCTTCTGTTTTATATATCAGAGTTAAACTCTGTTGAGAATTAAATTCTCTTTTCTTTCAAGGAGCCTTCCCTTTCTTACCTAGGGTTTTCTTTTGCAGAAGATCCAAATTCCTCAAAGTATCAAGGCTCTCTCCCTTTTCTTCCCTCCGCGTATCTCTATTTTTGTATCTCTTGGCTCCTATTTATAGGAGAAGCAGCCGAGTCAATTAGTTTTTGACGAATCTTCATTGAGAGATTTGATTTGCATCCATCATTCGTTTTTGACCTTTGGATTATTAGGTGAATTTTATTCACCATTGGATTTTAAATCCAAGGATTCTCCTTTGTTATTTCGGTTAGATTTAAAGGGGAAATCTTTCCAAACCCGAGATTTTCCCATAGATAGATGATATTTAATCACCTCTGAATCTTCAATTCGATTGGTTCCAGATAATCGCTTTCCTTTGGAAAGATTTGAATCTCTTTCAGAATTTAATTCTGTTAACAAAATGGGCTTTGAAAGCCGGTCACGTGTGACCACGTGACCCATGGTCACGTGTGGGCACGTGACCCCCTTGGAACGAGCCTTCCTCTTTCTTTTTGCGCTCTGTCTTCTGGTTGCTGTTTAGCTGTCACGTGCCACCACGTGACCCCTGGTCACGTGTGAGCACGTGACCCTCGTCTGGAGTCTTTTTCTTGATTTAACCGGAGAATTGATGTGTCTTTGAATCCGCTTTTAAATGTCACGTGCCAACACGTGACCCTGGTCACGTGGGAGCACGTGACCCTTTCTGAAGCCCTTTTCTTTGATGTAGTCGGGAAGCTGAATCTGACTTGATGATGCTTTTAGGTGTCACGTGCCGACACGTGACCCAGGTCACGTGGGAGCACGTGACCCTTTTTGAAGCCTTTTCCGTGAGCCTTCCTGATTTTAAATCAAGAAACAGTCACGTGCTCACACGTGACCAGGGGTCACGTGCTCACACGTGACCAAAGGTCACGTGGTCACACGTGACTGGCTTTAAAAGCCTTACTGTTCTACAGAATTAAATTCTGAAAAAGATCATTTAAATCTTTCCAAAATAGAGAAGAATTATGGAGAACCGCTGGATTAAGAATCCCGGGGTTATTAAATATCACCAATTTATGGAAAAATCTTGGACGAGAAAAGATTTCCCTTAAATCTCACCGAAATAATAAAGGAATATTTTTAGATTTAAAATCCAACGGTGAATAAAATTCACCTAATAATCTAAAGGCCCGAATGAATGATGAAAATAAATCAAATCTTTCAATGAAAGATTTACCAAACAGATTGATTCTTTTCCTCCTCCTATAAATAGGAGCCAAAAGAAGGGAGAGAGGGAGAGAGTTTTGAAGATATAGAGTTTCTGAATCTTGAAATTTCAGAGAGAAAAGAGAGGAGAATTTAATTCTCTACAAAAGAAAAACCCTAGATAAAAAAAGAAAGGAGATCAAAACTTCAAAAAAAAAAGAATTTAATTCTCAATCTAAGAGTTTAACTCTTTTATGAAAAAAACTTAGTTCTTCCTCTAGTTGAAAATCTGCAAAGTGCACATCTCCCCATAGGTTGAGAATTTAATTCTCATCGGGTTGAGATCCTGCCATGCAGATCTAAAACATAGAGGACTGTAGGTGTACATCATTTAATCCCCAATGGACTCATAATATAATTAATTGGTCTTGGTTCCAAATTGGGCTACAGATCATTTAATCTACCTTGGTTCAAGGGTACATTTCTTCACTCCTTTGATATTTGTCGTTGTAATTCCTCAACGTCTTCAAAGAGGTGACGGGTCCCAACAATCATACATTTCACGGACTGTGGGGTCCTTAAACTCATAGACTATGATATCCTTAACCTTGACCGGGATGTCTTAAAACTAACAACGGACTATGACGTCCTTAACCTTGACCGTGATGTCTTAAAACTAACGCCGGACTGTGGAGTCCTTAAACAGCGGTAATAGCCCTGAGTCCCTCGGTGAGTAGGTCTGTCTTTCTCTCCTGAGCTTCTGCGTGAGAAGTCAGTGCACTAAGTATTCTCTCCGTGCGATCCTGAGAACTTGAGTCCGAGGAGTGGTCGTTCGGGGACGTCATATCGCTGGAAGATATTTAAAGGGATACGATTAGATACAAGGATGAAAGTCAAGAATAGTGAAGCAAAAATAACGTAATAAAGTGTAGTTAATGTTATCCCTTACTACTAAACGCGGCTCTGATACCAACAAAACCATGTCACGCCCCGCTTCCCAAAATACGGAAAACGAAGGATGACTAGGCCAGCCATGCTCCTACGGTCAAGGAATAATCCCGCCGTAGTCACACTTCGGCTTCTAGCATTACATGGTAATCAGTAAACAAAGCACAGAAATAAAGGAAATAAATTACTAAATTATTACATCAAATTTCATTGTTCACAATTTACAAATAAACAAGAAAAGAACTACTAACCAAGTTCGAATACAAGGTCTCTTTTGGGAAAGCAGAAAAGATGAAAGAGGTACTTTCAACTAGATCTCCGCAAGCTCGAAGGGTAAGTCTGACTCCTGCGCTGGTTCTTTCTCGATGTCTGAGCATGCATACTCAGGTTGTCAGAGCGACGTAATGGCAATATAATAATAGTGACTTGAAACAGGCAAATAAGGTAATAACAGTGGAAGTAAAATGCAGATAATCACTATGTCACTAAATGATGCAAAGTATGATCTGTGTCCCTATCAGTCTCTAAGTCATGTTTGAAATCGAGTTGTGGAAAGGAGGATTATGTTTAACGAGGGTCTCGTACATACCCGAGACTACGGCCCACACGCCCGGGACATAACCTTGTCAGCCGGATCGCTAGATCCTACCTAATATATATAAGAGTCGATGTTCGAATGATCATCCTCTAGATCACTGTCCTCGCTAAATACGATGCTCTTTCCACTTCGATTTCCTCTTTTTCCCCAGGTTTACACTATTGATAAGTATGGTCTAGTCGTGTACAAGTATGCACCAATAACACGGTTTTGTCACTGTTCACTGCATTATTCACTGTCACGAATCATTCACTGTCACGAATCATTCACTTTTCCATTGACGTACTTGACACTCCTAAACCAATACCATTCACGCACGATGATGCATTGTACACTGAATAATAACGCGCACTATTACTAGGTATATGTCAATCGGGTAAGATATGTGCATTTATGCAGTTAACAGGTCATGTGTAATATGAACTAATATGCACCTTATGAGCTTATAAAAATTGCAGTAAATCATGCGTTTAAAATTCAGCGAAACGATACACAGACGGCAACAAGTAAACTCAGTCGGCGGTTCAGAAAAATTTATTTCAGTGCAATCGGATTTCGGGTTTTCAAGTTACAGCCGTTTCAATTTAAGTGTTCGCTGCAGGAAATTCAGTTTCTGAACCGAACGTCCGTTTCGCGACCCGATTTTCACCCTGTTGGGATCAGAATTTAGCGACGCTACAGTTGAATAAAATTTAGGTTTTTCAATAGGGTTTCCAAAGAAATAGACGGATTCTCAATCGCGCCTCTACGTCAGAAGTTATGCACTGTTCAACATTAGGGTATCAGTTCTGTTTCTGTGTGGGACTGCTATGCGTCCTGTTCTTTTAAATTACAGTTTAAATAGTAAATGACGGTATAAAGGGCTGAAATCACTTTCATTATTTATCTAACTGGTTCATCTTCACTAAAGTATAGGGTTCCGCAATATAAAAGTTCAAACAGCAAAGGGGTAAGCATTACGAGATAGAAATCAACAGCCAGAGCTGCTCTGGACAGCAGTCCAGAGCCGCTCTGGACAGCAGTCCAGAGCCGCTCTCCGAATCAGTTTCCGTCGTATTTTCAGTATAGAAACAGTTTAAAACTTTTATGTGGTTCCAGGTCGTCGAGTCGGCTTCGATTTGAGCCCTCGAACGCATCATTTAAATTTGTAGACAATTAACTATGATTTTTACAAGTTTCAGACGCGCGGAATTTTCAGTTTTAACGGGTGTAATTGGGGGTGATCGTTCAAGCCAGTAACGATTATATTTTCCAGTAAAATTTTAACACAATGTTCATTGCCACACGGGCCAGCATATACGATCAAGTTTCGTCAGTTTAGTTGGAGGTTTTTGTTCGGGTTTTGCATCAAGCACTTGTGTCATATAAATTTTCACGAATTATAAACATGGAATTAATAGGATTTAGATTTGTAACAGAATAATCTAGCATGTAGCAAGTAGGGTACTTGTCTGGAGACGCGTTGACGACGCACGGCAACGGCAACGACACGAACGCGCAACGAACGACACGATTTGGATTCACGGCCTCGGCTCGAGTTTGGATTCGTCGTCGGAGTTGCCCGGGGGATGGCTCGTGATCGCTGGAAGCGGAGTGGGGTGCTGTGAATCTCCTGGGAGTGTGCTGGGGTCGACGGTGGTCAGCGGAGGTAGCTCCGGTGATGGTGCAGCAGGGGGTGAGGTTGCAGGGTTCGAAGCTTGGTGGTTTGGAGAGAGGGAGGAAACAGTGGTGGTGCTCGGGTTCTGGAGAGAGGAGCGAAGGATTTGGTCGTCTTCGTCGTCGTCGTGGGGCCCAGAGGGGTGTTCGTCGGTGACGAGAAGGCGTACACGGGAGGCTCTGCGGTGGCCTGAAGATGGTGGATGGGTTTAGGATGCTAGGTAGAGAGGGGAGATGGGATCGGCTGTGAGATGAGGAGTCGACTGAGGTGTGACGAGGTGATAGTCGCCGTCGTCATCGTCGGGGGTGAGGCAGGGGGTTTGGAGAGAGGAGAGAAGAGAAGGGAGAACGAGAGTGAGGAGAAGAGAGTTAGAGATGAGGTGGTGCTTGAGGAGTGCGCGCGGGCACGCGCGAACGTGGGTCGGGGTCATGGGTTCGTGAGCGACGTGGCGGCGACGTGGGGAGCGCATAGAGAAAGAGCGGGAGAATGAAGCGAGGTGGGGAAGATGGAAGCTAACGGGTCGGGTTTGGGTTGCCTTGGGTGTTTGGGCTGGGCCGGTGGGGATTTAATTAATTTTGTTTTTATTTTGGTTTTTATACTGTTGGGCTGAGGAGGTGTTGGGCTTGGAGAATTTTAGTTTAATTTATTTAGTTTTTGTTTGTTTGGACTAGGGTTTTAGTATATATATTTTGTTTTGGAAAATTTAAATATTGAAACCTAAGCAACTAATTTTCATACAAAATAATACGCGAAAAAAATAGGATAACATTCGAGGAACTAGGAAAATAGAGAAAGATTTTATTAAAGGAAATGGGGATTTACATCTTCCATCTTCTCCCTCTCTACAGCCAATGACAAGAGCCCACTAAGCCGAGCCCCTCTATAGTTGCCGAGTCCAAGCCAGCACGCATCCACCTCGCCGGCGTTTTCTGAGTATGCTGAATTCGCCGTGTCGGTTTTTAGGAGCTCGCGAACTATACTCGCTAGCGTCTTTGAAATTTACCGTGTTCGCCGAGTTGGCCCTTCGCCTTTTCTGAGTTCGCCGTGTCAGTGTTTTAGGAGCTCGCGAACTATACTCGCTAGCGTTCCGACTTCTTTAAGTTCACAGCTTTCGCTTCCTTACCTCGGCAGCGTTTTTGAGCCGCGGTTCTTGCTTCCCGAGCTTGCCGCTAAAAGTTTGCTGCTTTTGCCGCCTTAGTTTGCCGGCGAAGTCCGTTGCCTAAGCTCGCGGCGTTTTTCAAGCTTATCATCCTCTCTCACCCATTCTAGTCGACAACCTCCGTGACCTCAAACCGTGGGTCTCTGTCAACTCTCTCGTCATCGATCAACGCCGTAATGATTTAAAAAAAGTTTAATTTTTCTTAAAAAAAATAAAGACTCCATAAAGTAATATTTGAATGATTGAAAGTTTGTTTTAAAATTTTAATGATTTACAACTATTTTAGATGACTAGAGTTTGATATCTGCTTCAATAATCAATGTAATTACCTTGACTCTACAAAGAAGGAGAAACTGTACAAAGAAGAAAAGAAGAAGAGTGAATGTACCATTTTGCTTTAAGAAATAGAAGTAGGCTTCCAGGCCCTAAGGTCAAGGAGAGTTATGAAAATATAGGTTTTAACTGACACGTGGCTGGAGCCCATTGGCCCAACCGGATATCGAACCATTTCATGAAAAGCACGTTTTTGGAGACAGTTATTTGGAAGCACCGAAGAAATCCCTATTTCGGGTAACAGAGTTGTGTAGCTAATTGAATAAAATAGGATATAGTCACATTGGGATTTGAGTGGCCTACAACCGAGACCATTGAGGCTAGGTGTCACGAGTGTGGGTAGCTTTCAAGTACGGCCACCTCAAAGTTCTTTTATAAATAAAAGCTTCAAAAATAATGTTTTGCTTTGGATGTGTTAGTGAAATTATCCGAACCCAAATGGAAAATCTTGATAAATAGGGGTTGGTTATTAATAATTTACATGTAACCTAAAGATCAATCAAGCTTTTGATATGTTTGATTGTGTATCTAAACTTGATTCACCTAGAGCATTTCCTGCAAAACTCTCATTCGTATTTTTAGTCACAAACAATTATACACTATACGTGATGTGATACATATGCAGTTAAGATTTGGAAAAAAAAAAGAAGGTCTTTTAAAATAGTATGTGATTTTTCTTTCAAACTTAGCTCATCAACATATCACATCATGGACGGTGGATTACCTGCTTCTACGGAAAAATATCAAATGACAATACTTCAGGATCCTCACACATGTTGAATGTATATAACATAATATTCAAAAAAGAATTAATATTAGGATAAATGTATTGTATGAAAGATTCAAAATAGATATGCCAGCATAGCAAGATACTAAATCAGTATTAATGATTAATACATAGAAACCGTCCGTCTCCATCCTACTAATTGTTATAAAAAATGCTTGACAAGAACATTAAAAATATGATACCAATATGTGTAGAACAATTTGTGCTAACTTTTCTCAATCAAAATCTTGCATGAATGTGGTTCCATCTCAGGTTCTTAATCTTACCATGAACTTTGAATGTGGGTTTCAAAAAGAATGATATGAAACAAAGAAATATTGTGCGAGTAACTAATTCTTAATACCTTTTCAATTAAAACTAAAAGACACAATAGGGAGGAGGCAACTACAAAGAAAGGGACGGTCCGGCCCCTAGGGGGACAGGTTTCTTTGTTCTTCTGCTCTCTTTCTCTCTCTCATCCCAATCAAGAAGATAATAGCCTAATAAAACCAAACAAAAATATAATGGAGTTGGTCTTTTTTAGGGAAGTGTCATGAAAATGTACACCCTGTGTTTTATTCGACAATCGACATCGGCCATTTTAATATTTATCGTTTAATATATCGATACACTAAATTTTATGTGATTCTGACACTTTTTCACCGTTGATTTAACAATGTTAAAAGTTTTATTGTTAATAAATTGTTAATTTTGCAATCGCTAAATCTACGGTGAAAAGAAGTCAGAATCACGTGAAATTTGATGTATTGACATATTAGACGATGAAGATCAAAATGACATGTGCCGATCATCGAATAAAACGATGGCGGGTGTAAATTTTAACGCCATCTAACGAAAAAAGTCTTTTAGGACCTCTTTCCTTCATTATTCTCATTTTGATATATAAACAAATCATCTGATACAACCACCAAAGACAATGGGAGAATTTAGTAAAATTAGCCTTTCTTAATGTAAACTCATCTAAACCCTTTCTAAATGAGAAATCCTGTAAACCATCATACGCCTTGTGAACGAATGTATATCTAATCCCTTCAAAGATTATCCCATAGTCCAACTCAACAGCACACTACTTTCACAAAAGAGGGGCAAAGTGCAGTTCAAAAACTTCTGTTTATAATCAGAAATATCTAGACGGTTCAAGCATCACAGCAGGCGTAATAACAGAATATCGTAAACATACAAATATCAGATTTTTGAGCAACAGAAGAATTAGATGAAGCACACTCATGTGACACTAGATAATATTACTTCATTCCCTTTCTTCAAATGTCTGAAGCTGTATCTTATCACAACATAACAAACTACCATATACTTACATATGGTTCAAAAACCCTTTCTGAAAAGATACATAAAACCTTATCCCGCCTCACAAAAAAAAAATATATGAAACCTGTACTCAAAAATCACCTGCAACATATTAATGTATTGTATATTGTCCCTTCACCTCTTAAATTCCGAATCAAGATGCATAGCAGCAGTTGATGTCTTCCAGAAATTTGACTTCCACTTTTATTGATACCAACCCGAACCCTGACCCCGACCTGACCCAACACCTGTGAGACTGGACTGGACCAAACAGGACCCACACCGACACGACTCGACTCTTCCCGACTCCTTCGACTGACCCTCGACACGGCCCCACCATCACCAGTGAGGCAACACCCTTCGCCATCTTGATAACAAAAGCCCCTGCAAGTTGACCCACCATAAAAACCTTCAAAATTATTAGAAGATGCCTTAATTTTGATAGCAGGCAAAAAGAGTGGGTATGAGGCTAGGCTACATCCAAGGTTTGACATAGATTCACCACAGAATTTTCCCAGACATCAATCTAATTTTTTTTAATTAGTGTCATATTCTAAAACACAAACTACGAAAAAGAATGGGTCATCAGTCATGCCATAAATTCATGACAACCAGCCCACGGCCTCCAAATTGACAATGTACAACAAGGAAGTCTAGAAGAATGAAAGATAACAAATTTGTAATAGGAAATTATGTTCAAGGTGAAATTTGAACCTAATGTGCTGTTGTTCATTGCTGTGAAGCATAGATCCACGAAAAATTGACACGTTTCAATATCTGGAATCGACTTAGTGCCCATTTTCTATTAATTGTACCAGAGTTTGAACAGCGGTAACTATAGAGAAGAGATGGTCATATCATAATTCTTAATGAACATGCATCCTGATTCTCAAGAAACACAGGAAAGTCTAGAAGATGACAACTTTGTAATATGAAAATATGTTCAATGTGATACTTTCATTAATAAATTCCATGTGTTAATTCTCAGTTGGGCTCACAAGAGCAGCATCAGCTACCAAGCAAAGTTGTAGAACAGCTTGGGTTTTTTAGAGACGTAAACAGATACGGATTTTAATAAATGCTCATAGTAAATTTCATTTCCGATGTCTAATTGTATCCGCATCCACCAATAGCCATTGAGTTCAGATAGGCTAACGCCTATATCCATTCACTATACGTATCTGTATCTGATATTAAAAATAGGAATGTTCGATTATACTGGGTATAATTTTTTTACAATAATCATGTCATATCCGTATAATGTGATTTTCATTTCCGATAACTGTATGTATCCGTATTCGAATCCGTCTACGACTACATTATGGTATCACCTATATCCGATCCGTATCCAATTCGTTTACATCATTTTTCCCCACTCCCAAACTTTCTATAGAATTCCATGCCATGTTAAATCATTTTTAATTAGTAAAAAATATCTGACCTAAGAAATATGAAGGGCTAGGACTTGCACAATCTCCTAAATCTCCAAATTGGCAGCCTCTGAATTCTAATGGCTGCAGGGGAACTCTAGAACGACAGGAAACGATGATAGACTTCGATGTAACAATTTTACACCATGTGTCTTTCAGCCAAGCTGTTCGACACAAATGGGTTCCAGAAGCAGTATGACTCCAGTAGATTTACTTAAATAACCTGCAACTTGTGTGTGAAATTACTTCGAGTAATTGAATCAATTTAAGATATGTAGAATCGTTTTTGATTAGTGACAAATATGTGACCTTAGGAAATAAGGACTAGGGCTTTTCCGTAATCCTAAATGAACAAATTCGTGGCCTCTGCTTTCTAATGAACTGCAGGGGAACTTTAGAAGAAAGAGAAGTTGACGACTTCAAATATGAAATCATGTTCGATGTAACATTCTTTGTACGATTTGTTTTTTCAGTTGAGTTGTTGAGCACAAAAGGGTTTCAGCAGCAGGTACGACTCAACTAGATTTACTTATATAACCCACAGCTTGAGTGTGAAATTAATTGACTAGCTGAATCAATTTCAGATGTCTCACCATTCAACCGAAGTTGAACCCGCCAGAAGGGACGGGAAGCTGCTCGTTGCCACCAAAGCGGAACCCAGTCTGGGCAGTATCATCTGCAGGCATGGCTTCGTCTTCCTCCTCCAACCAATAGGTTTCGAGAATCTTAACAGCTTTCTCGTAGATTTCGGTGTTATCATGGCTCTGGAGATTCTCAATCTTCTCTAAACCCTCAGCTTCATCAATCATCTGGGCATAGAGGTTTGTGTTTCCAGTGTTCCCTTGGTTTTTCTCAACTTCACCCACCTTCAGAATGTTTTCGAGCCCTTCAAGACAAACAGTGACAATCCTTGGGTCGGGGCAAACAAGGAGATCGCACAAGGGCTTGATGCAACCTTGGCTCACAAGATATCTGTAGACATGGTATAATAACAAGAGAAGTTAAAGTAAATAGATATATCTGTCACTCTCCTTGTTGACATAAAAAGTTAGCTGTTGTACATACTTTATTTGATCATGGGTGCCACCAGATGTAGCATTAGAGATTGCCCATGCAGCTTCTTTCTTAATATCAAATTCCGCAGTTTGCAACAGTTGGACAAGAGGACCAATAATATTGGCATCAATTACAGCCTGATGATTAGTCACAAGGTAATAAATTAAAGCATCACACCAAATATGAATTGAATAAAGTTAAATAATTATTAAACTCAGAATTTGGAAGAAGCCATAAAATTCCATTCCTCAAATGTTATAGGACGGCTCTTTTATCACAGAGTCTCACCTGTATCTGTCTGATAGATGTCACTGACAATTCATGAGCACCCCATGGATGCAATACTCACAAGTGTTCTTTATCTTTATAATATATTTGTATTATTTGACACAGTGACATATTCTACTGTCCCCCCCCACCTTCTCTTTGCATTCTAATATAGATCAATTATGTATTTAATTTTTACACCGTATTGAAACTATTTGGCGAAAAAGGGGCACTGATTTCATCAAAATGGACTTGTAAAATAAGTACAGCAATCTCTAAGTATGTTTTATAAAGGATGTGAGCTACCATAAGCATGTTGCACATAAGTTTGAAGGCTTAGCCAGTGTACATATGTAAAGAAAATATGTAACAATAGTTTTGAGTCTTTTGATTGGTTATGTAAGCATCATATGTGATTACATTATGAGAGTGCATATTTATGTAAGTGAATGTCTATGCAAGCATGTACGCAATCATTCTCAAATAGAGTAATTATTTATAGTTTATTTGAATTATATATAACCATACTTATGTAACTGTGTGCCCTAGTGTCACTGCGCCTGTCCCCAAGTCAGTGATCCATGTCTGTTTATGCATCTTAGAACCAAATAAGTATCAAGTACCTGTATCTGTTCTTTATTTCCAGCTGTGATGTTTGAAATGGTCCAGCAAGCTTCCTTCTTGATGCTTTTCTTGTGATTGTGAGACAAGAGTTGCCACAGACAAGGAAGTGCTTGATGATGGATAATGAGCTGAATAAAGAACATATGAACAGTGTCAGCATAGAACAACTGAGTAACTATAGGGAAAATCCTACAGCTATATATCAATACAAATCATGTGAAGGATTAATCACATAACTAAAGTGTCCATAGTCTCTGTCGGAGCCAATAATTAGCTACACATTGACTAGCAAATGTCTAAAAAAGACAAGCAATAATACCAATTACAACTGTTTCCACTTCTAAAACGTTTAAAAGATTAAAGATCAATCAGTTGCCAAAAGCTTCTCAAAGTTATTTAATTCAGAATCAACGTCCAATGCTCAAATACATTAACTTATGGATAATCGCAACAAAAATACTATCATATGCTTCATAAAGCCACAAAAGGAATCCATCGACATGCAGACATACAGCACTGATTGTTTATTTTGAACTACCATATCATAGACAAATTTAGTTGAGATATAAACCGCCGAAAACTTTAATTTGAGCCTAAGAAATTAAGGGTAAATTTAGCGACATCTCTCATACCTGTGTCTGCACATCATCCCCAGTAACTATATTTCCAACCGTACGAAGGGCGGGAATAAGCACCGAAGGTGAAGGGTGCCTAAAATCAATCCACCATTTACAGCATAAGGACTCAAAAAAGGAGAAACTATATAGTTTAATTAGAAATGTTAATACTGTAAGTTACAGAGACTAATACATACAAAAGAAGCTCCACAAGTCGCGGGCAGACACCAGCTTCAATCACAGCTTGGATTTTGTCATTTGTGCCATCAGACAGGTAAGAAAGTGCCCAACAAGCATCAGTAAGCACTTCTTCATCATTTGAATGAATAAGACGCTCAAGTGCAGGAAGTGCTGGGCGTGTCTGCCCATAAAAAAAAATCAGACTCTGATATATATAATTTACATCTCTAGAATAAGATTTTAACAAACAAATTATATTACTAATAACCCAAACCTGCTCAAAAGCTGGTTGAGGCTTCCCTCTGCAGAAGTTTGACAAGGTCCAGGTAGCATTCCGTAGCATCGAGAGCTTAGCATGCTCGTTCAACTGGGCCAGAAGCGGAATCAATGCCCCATTGGAAAGAACAAGGTCTCTGCATCTCGGAGAATCACCGGCAACATTTCCCAACGCCCATACTGCCTGCAATGTTGCAATAGGAGAAAAAATTGGAACCAAGGAAACCACATTAAAGCAAAAGCATATCTAATTTTACTTCTAAAGAAAATAGTATCAACTGCATCAATGACAATTTATAAATTAAAAAGAGCATGGCCCAATGGCAGAACCCCCCCCCCCCCCAAAAAAAAATACATCAACTTCAACAAACCCATACATTAACCAAAATCATTTTGCAAGAAAATAAAACATTGTAAAATAGATTACATATTGTCAACATAGGCAGACACCATCCAAATAGCTGGGAGTGTTTGTTAAGGCATGAGAATTGCGATAACAAGATACAAATTCAAGGTTTAATTTAGCACTATAAAAGGGGAGGCCAATCTTGTTTACAAGGGAAGGGGCTAGGTCCTGCATGAATCCAATATCTGTGACTCAAAACATAGATGGACACCTACACTGCAACAGCATGGCTAGCTAACTACATCACCTTAAAATTGTAGGTATACCTATAAATGAAAAAGATCAATAAGTTCCCAATGAAACCACTATATTCCATTAGCTTCTCAAGAAAAATCGGATAAAAGGCATCCCACCTTTTCCGTTAAAACGACAAAACATTCTCGGAAAACTAACACATGATTAACAATAAATTAATAATTGGTTAGGACATCCAAAATGTTATGTTCTCTCAAGATTTAATAGAGCTGTGTTACATCAGTGTCGGGAGTAAATACGAACATAACATTAATTGGGATATATGCAATATGTGCCTTATTTCGGTGAAGTAGTAAATATGGTACACATACCTGTTCCCTGACATCATCACTGTGGGAGCCGAGCAGCTTCACAAATATTGGAACAGCCCCATGATCAATCACAACCCTGGTATTCTCTGATGTACCAGAGGCTATATTGGTAAGTGCCCAAGCAGCTTCAAACTGATCAAATATTCAAACGTTAATTTTTAAAAAGGTATGAAGAGGACCAAATTCACAATAACATAATCAAATCGGACCTGGAGTTGGGGGAAGTCCTCCCTTGTAAGAAACTCTACAAAACGGGGAACAACACCAGTCTGTATAACCTCCTCAATTGGAGGGCTTCTTTCTGATATAATAAAAATGCAAAAACAAGAATAAATGCCACTGATTAAACCAGCTTTGATACACCTCTATTTGCTATATAGAATTCCTACCCCGGCCCTTTATTCTCCACTATGATTTTAAAGACATATACAAACAAGGGATAAAACAAAGAATGGTATCATGTCATGCGGTGAAATTGTGTTGTAAAGCTTTTTCTTTAAAAAAGAAAAACTTTTGCAATTAGAGAGAATGAGTTTTGGAGAAGACATGAGAAAAAAATCTCCCTAATTTCAAGCAAGTTATCTTCTTCAACGAATTTCTATTAGTTGCTTTGTACCGTGTCTTAATATTAATTTCGGTCCCATCATATTAAAGTTTTACCCAATAATTTATTATCGCTGTCGTAGAAATAGGCATAATGATACATAACTACTGACTATTTATTCAATTCTAATAGATATGACAACAAAGGCCATCAATAACTAATCGGTATGTATGTTTTAAAATGGACTTGTACAATCATGTATGGATATTGTCTTCATTCCGGCACTTTTAAAATCATACAGCACAAAAACCAGCTTATAAAATAAATGTCATGAGAATTCAGAATGAGGCCAATTTTTTTTTGAGGATACAGAGCATAAAGTACTAACAGAAACTTTTGAATGAAGATAACTCACTTGAAATTATAAATAATTCCCATGTAAAATATTAAATTATAAACAATAACTCAAAACTCACCAGTTATTCTGCTTATTACACAAGTTTTATCTATAAAAAAAATCTAGCTCTCAACAGCTCAAGCTCCGCAAAGTCGCAAGGCTATAACACAATTCTTTCTCATCCCTCCTTATTTCATATGAATGTTTTAAGAACTAATAAAGGGTGTAGTTAGTAATCTATACTGGAGAACAAAGGGAACCTGTGAATTATTAAGAATTGCAATTCATGTTCAACTCATATCTATAGCACACTAGTGAAAATCAGCTAAACTATTGTCCCTAATCCCAGTCGATTTACATAATTTGCTATCTAATGTCCATGAGTAGTAATTTGACATGTAAAACACTGGCAAAAACTTATTTCAAGTAAAGCAAACCAATTTGACGTGGTACACAATCAAACTTTACATGTAGTACACAATCAGAGCTAACAGCACATAACGAAAAGGGAACCTGTCACTATTTTATCTAATGATAACCAAATCTTAATACAAGAAAAAAGAGCAGTAAAAGACAGGTTCGAACGATCATATACCTATCGACAGCAATTTCCTGAACTGAGTCGTTGACTCAAGCTGCACGTTGCCATCATCGGAATAAACCCCTGCCACCATCGCCGGCAAGCTCTCCAACTGCAATAAAAAACAAGAAAAAACACAAATAAAAAGCATCAAATCCCAAACCCTAACCCTAGAAAAAGCCCTAAAACTGCCAAATCAAAGATCCGATCTACGAATCGAAACCCTAAACGACCAGATCTACCTTCTTCTCGATCGCCGAAGCCTGGATCGACTGCGGAAACGCCTGCGCTTGCATTCCCTCCCTCCTCTTCTTCTGCAAGTTCTCCTCTCGCTTGCTCTTGCGGATCTCCACCATGTTGTCCTCTCGCCGCCGCCGGCCCTCCTCGGCGTCGACGGCAACCTTGTACTTGTTGCGGCGGACCTCCGTCCTCTGGCTCGGCCGGAGAGACATCGCTGATGATGATCGCTGCTTGAAATCCTAGAGATTTGATCGAACGAAGTAGAAACCCTAGCTCTTTGATCTATGAAACCCTAGAAAATGTTCCTGTTTCGAGGAAACCTTAAAATAGGAGGAGAGATGGATTTGAACGAGCGGGATTTGTCTGTTTTGCACCCGCTTTTGCACCTTAAGGTTAGCTGGTGGGGTCCGGTTGCATATGTATGGGTGTATGTTTGGGTCGGTTTGGGTGCGTGGGGCTTTATACGAATTGGGACGTGGGGTGAGAAAAAGGGCGTGGATTGAGACTCAACGGTCGATCGATAGGGGAGTGGTTGATGGTTATTAAGTGCCATTAGATCAGGGGGTTAATTACTTGTTTGCCACTGGATTTGTGGAAATTTTGGACATTACTTAGTGCTGAATGCATGTGAATTGCCTTGCGTGCAAAATTTTCAAGGACAAATATAGAATTAGATTTTAATTTTTTTTTGTACCGGAGAAAATAAATTTATTTATTCTTCACATGATAAAATTCCAAGTACATCATGACATACATTTAGCAACCAGCTCGGTATATTATCAATCAAGTCTGTTGTACATTTTGAAGTAAGGGAATATTTGGCTATTGAATGAGCCGTCCAATTACACGAAAGCTTACAAAATTTTCACACACATGAGTTTAAGCTGCATGCATGACATGCAGCATCATTAATATAGATCTCAGCCTACTTATCAATAGAAGAATTCCGCTGAAAAAACCCCACTATGTATTTTGCTCTACTACAGTAATGGCTCGTCTTGCATTCATCATATAAGCAAATTGGCTCGCTCTTCACGCTGCGATTGCTTCGATTGCTTTAGCAGAATTTGCAGAGTTAACATATAAGCCTTCTGCACCAAGTATCCTACCATAAAAATCTCTTGCAATCAAACCAATAGCACCTCTACCTTCATCCGGTTAAGTGCTCAGCCGAGCTTTTTTTGATAATTCCTTGAGACGGTGGACCTCTTGAACAATTCTTTTCATCATTTCTCTTCCCTATAGAAATGGAACCCGATTCATGTTCTTGGTACGTTTTTTTTGGGACGGTGGTGCATAAATGGCTGTGTCTAAAATTGAGGTAAGGTTTATATGTTTCTACGAGATTCCACTAATATGAAATCCACGGTTTATAGCACTTAATATTTATTTTCGATGAAAATTTAAAATGGGCTCTGCTATCTTAAATATTTTTTCATGATTACTATGATGCATGGAATGGTCAGAAGGGGAGAGAGGTCGGGAGATCGAAGATAGTGTGAACACGACATATATCTTGGTTCGGAGTTGTATGCTTCGTTTGATTTCAGGACTAATAATCGGCGTCTTTTGAGGAAAAGGATGGTGATGATGCTCGTAAGAAGGAATTCCCCAGATCACGACATGTAGCCGGTGACGTGTCATCCACTAAGCCCGCTAGATTCCTGAGGTCTACGGAGCTGGAATTAATATGATGCGTTGGGGGCATTTCTCGGCGCCCCGCCTCCGAGACTGCACCAGACCTTCTAAAAAGATCTTCCCGGAGTACTTTCCCCCTTCGGTTGACCGTCAGGTAATAGCTCGTCTCCGAACTATCCTATAACCGAGACTCCTCAACTCACCTGCTCGTCTCCGAGCTAGCCTATATCTGAGATTCCTCAGCGCCCCTGTTTGGCCGGGAGCACGGAGCCTAAGCGCCTCTCGTAACGGCTCTGTGTATCTCACCACGACGAGATCTTCGCCGTTCCACGTCCCGCATGCCATGCCAGCATATCTCGCCATTAATAGGCGTATCCCGCCATCAACGCGAACGTGACGCGGGGGCGTAACGGACGGCGAGAAACTCGCATCGGCTCACTTCATGCGACCGCTATATAAACCCCTCTTCCAGACAATTCAGGTATCTCGAACTAATTCCAATACGCCGCCGCCCTGCCATTATTCCTCGGTACTTACTTGATTGTCGGAGGGTCCTACGGTAGTTTCTCACCTTGGGACTTCCCTTGCAGATAGCCAGGCGTCAACAACAACCAACAACTCATTAAGATCCACACGCTCAGCCCTCATCTCAAATCTCAACCGTTCGATACTGCTGGCCCCAAGATCGATGGATGACAACATCTGAGGGAGAAACCGACCTCCATCAGCTGGCGCTGTCTGTGGGAAACCTTCCTTCCACCCAATAAAGTTGATCTTCCACCCTCGTCCAACGATCCTCACCATGAAGATCCCAGCACGAACCGCCCCGCCCTCCACAACGGAAGCAGAAGCGGTCCTGCTCCACCTCCCAACGTCGTCGACGCCTTATCAGCACGGATCGACAGGCTCACGGCGATAGTGGACACGCTCGCTCGTGTTCAAACGGCCGGCCATGCCCGCCAAACCGCTTTCCCCGCTGTTAGATATGTATGCCCTAGAGGCCTGTATTATATAGGATGCTAGGGATATGTATGTACATGACAATCTTGCTCAACTATATATAATATATTATTTGAGATATTGATTGATGCGAAAAAGTGTGTTTGTAGTTTAACCGCAATCAGAACGGTGTCGCGTGCAGCTAGACCGAGGTGAGTACGGGTCGTCCTTAGGGAAACGTTGAACCTTTTACTCTTACTTTAGATGTGTTGAAAGAGAGAGGAGGAATAAAGAGTTTTGTGAATGGTTTCTAGATCTACGTTAAGCACTGATGCAGAATATAGATCTAGATTATTTAGGGATGTAGTTAATATAATAAGAGAGCTTATAGGGTTCGTTAGGATTTAGTAGTTATGGACGATTAATTAAAAGTTACCCTTTTTATTCTTTAATAGATTTAAAACTAAAACGACGGTAATGCGTGTAGATTAGAGTTTCTGGAGGGAAAGGGAATCCCACTCTTAACCCTTATCTCGACACGGAACTCCGTTCATATCTAGCATTTACCAAAACAATCATTAATCTAATCTCTAATCGCGGTCGAGGCTAACAAAGAATTGGTAGCGTGCCCGATTAGGATGTTAATAATTCTTTTGATAAAGTTTATAAACTTTATAGGACGTAAAAAGAGTTTAGGTATTTTAATCATCCATTAACCTATCCTAATCCTACGAACCCTAACAAGCGGAGAATTACTCGCGCATGTTGGGAGAAAAAGATATGGAGAGAAATTGCATAATTAAACTACGAAGAAATAGAATAAGAAAAAGAAATCTACCTTTATTAATCAACAATATTCATTACACTTTGATTCCTTAGAAAATGATTACAAAGACTAGTTTGCTTCTCGATCTCTTCCAAGGAGGTAGACGAACAGTTGATGATCAGTCTGGATGCGTGAGCCGTCTTGGACTTCGTGATCTCGTCGGCTTAATGATTTTTCCAAGAGGCTCTCGGTCCTTATTTATAGTCACAGAGCCAGAACCCTAGTTTCCTAATATGGAAACTAGTTGTTAGGATCCTAACCACCACAATCCCATATCTCAACTCTTCAAATCCGCGGCGGAACCGCGGTCATTGGATAGGTTTGGCCGCGGATCTGCCCCCTTTTGGTGAGATCATGGCCTCTAATTTTTGTAGCTTCATATCTGTAACACTTGGTAATCTTTTGAGTATGTAGACTTTGAAAATCTTTTCTACATTTCTACCAGAATTAGTTTCTTGAATATCTTTGGTAGATTTGATTTGCCAACTTTGATTTCCTTGATTTTAGCCCTGAAAATTCTGCACAGTAACTCAACAAACAATATTAGTAGAGTTTGTTTTATTGAGATATTAACTTAACCATTAAGAATTGGTCAAAGGTATTAATAAGGTAAGCATATTTAAATGGGCCAAATGTTACATGGATATTATATGCTTACATTTTCCTACAAAATGTTATTCATAATATATAAACACATGAAAATAGTATTTTTACAGATAAACCCTCATATGTATCATATATTATAATAAACACCTTTTATTATATGGAAATAGTAGGAAAAATGTCATATTAAATATGCAGTTTTATCAACTGAACAAATACCCCCAAACTTATTTTTGATCGTCCCGAGCAAACTAGTTTATTCAAGAGAAGGAGAAAAAGAAAGGAGAAAACTAAGCACACTTTCGTAGGCAAACACGATTGCACTGAGCACGTGCAACAAGCCGTTAAACCTCTAGGTGTTCCTAGTAGGAGGAGTGTTGTCTCCTGAGGGTTTTCAGCGGATTACACCCACAAAATCCTATAATAAAAGAGAGATAGTGAAATTTACGTATAAAGATAAGAACCATAAATGAAAGACTTTGAAAATGAGAGTTTCCAACTATACTAGCTTTTCAGTTGTCATGAGCCCTATCTTAATAGTCATGAAAAATGTTAGAAATCACATCATCCCTCAATAAAACATCGTCTTTATTCTTCATTCCTACCTTTCGTCCAAACATTGATCATATAACCCTACGTGTGTGTAATGAACATCCCTACACTCGGAGAATTCAATTCAAGCTATCATACTCTTGTCCATCTACCTCAGTATTTTTTAACTTGATGACTATTTAGATTGGCTCACACATTTTCATGCGACCGTTAATACTTCTTGAGGTACTAACCGACCGATTACTTATGTGCTTGCTGATTAGGTGATAGTATTTTCCTCGTCTTGCACCACCTAAGGCTTAGCAGTGACTCCCAAACCAGTTGGTCTAAGGCACTAGGTGATGAAGCACCCTCGCTATATTTTTTTTATTGTTGCCTTGGCGATAACAAAACCAGTGTTCATTTTTTTCTTTTCACCATTTTTATATTTTCTTCATTTTTTTATTTCCTTCAAACTTTGGCTTTTAGACAAGAGCATTTCAAGGTATGCTCTACTATCCCGAGTTTCAAGACGTGTGTAAGTGCATATAGTAGGGTATCAACATTTAAATGTTTGGCTTGCAGAATAGAAACTATTTTTCAGACTTATTTTTATCATCAGATTAGTGACTTCCTTCATCTTACTAACCCTTGGGACAACAGCTCATAACTACTTATTACCAGTTCGTTTAAGAAAACTTCTAATTTTCTTGGTTTTCTTAAACTATTCCTATCTTTCATATATAATTTTTCACTTTCTACTCTTTTGTTATAAAGAAAACATTTAAAAATTTTGAAAATATTGTGCTTATGCAAAGTATGATGCAAATTGATGTGTAAATAAGCACAAACCTCCCCCAAACCTGTTTACAGCAGTGTCCTCACTGATGTCATCAGCTCAAAAACCTGTAGACTTGGGAGGAAATTATTAATGGGGGAAAGAATATATAAAAGTGAAAATCTTCCCCCAAACTTATTTTAGGCTCATAATTTTGTAAAAATCATTTTCTTTCAAGAGCCAAAATATCCCCCCCCCCCCAAACATGAGTTAAACAATTTTAATCTTTTTTTAAAATCACACGAGGGGGTCAAGGTTATTGGTCAAAGTAAAGCCTTACAAAGACCAAAAGTCAACACCAACCATTCAAAAATTTTATCGATGAAGCACCAAGGTTGGTGGAAGAACATGTCACCTTTCGACGTGAAGAAGTGGGGATGTGATAAGAGGTGTAATGGAAAAGGATTGCGTCTCAATTTGGAGAGACGACACAATGATAGTGATGATGGATTACTCGCATTATCGCGATTGTCAAGAAGAAGGGGTGGAGGTTCAATTTCTTTATCTTGGAGTTGATTCATCTCAACACCCGTGTCTTTTAAATATGCGAGTTCATCAGCGAAAATTTCCTCAAAGCTTTCATCGATACCCCGAAGAATAATGTCATCAGGAAAAACAGGGTGATCGTCAGACTCTATAAAAAGTTCCTCATCAGCGTTAGATGTTGACCCGGACAACCCGGTGGAAGAGTACATGGTTGGGTCAAACAACAACATATGAAAAGAGTCAGTATCATGAGGTTGATCAAATTCGCTGCTGTCGACATCCATTAATTCGACAGAACACACATGAGCATAGGGTTCGGAGGGTTCACTTCCCAACTTGTAAATATTAAGCTCAATTGACTTCTTTCCAAAGGATAGGGTCATAGAGCCGTTTCTACAATTGATCACTGCGTTGGAAGTGGCCAAAAAGGGTCGACCGAGTATCACCGGGATTTGATTGCGTGGGTTTGCCACAGGTTGTGTATCTATAGCGATAAAGTCCACAGGGAATATGAATTCCCCGACTTTGATTAACACATCCTCTAGCTCACCCCTTGGTTGGGTGATAGATCGATCGGCCATCTGAAGAGTGCAATGCGCAGGTTTTAACTCTCCGATCCCTAATTGCTCATAAACAGAATACGGAAGCAAGCTAACACTAGCGCCTAAATCGAGTAGAGCACGATTGATATTTTTACCCCCAATGGAAATAGAAATTGTAGGACTTCCGGGGTCTTTTCGTTTCTTGGGTAGTTGTTGTGTAAAAGCAGTGCTCACATTACTCGCAAGGAAAACTTTTTTAGGTACTTGAACTTTTCTCTTCCTAGTGCACAATTCCTTTAGGATTTTCGCATATGACGGAACTTGTTGAATAGCATCTAGGAGAGGAATGTTTATGTTAACTTGCTTAAAAATTTCCACAATCTTCTCCATTTGTGGACTTGGTCTGTTGCCCCTTAACCTGTTTGGATAAGGTGCTTTATCTATAAGGGTTTGGTCCAACATTGGAGAAGTTTGTGGAGATGGAATGGATCCCAGAATTGGAGTAGGGATCGTTTAAGGTAGATTCGAGGAAATGGGCGAAGGGTTCGAGCCTTGGGGAAAACGGAGAATAGGCTCGGGTGAAGGTGGGAGACTAGACGAATTATGGGAAGAAGAAGAAGCTGGGGTATCATTGGTGTCACTATCATCACATTGCTCACCCACTCGGTTATTCAGCACTTTTCCCGATCTCAACGTGGTAACAGCACTCACATTATAACTTTGTGAGTGGCCAGGATTAGGTATGGGTTGAGATAGGAGTTTCCCTTTCTCTCTCGCACTCATTGCGACGTTCAACTGTGCAAGTTGGTTTTCTATTGATTTAATACTCTCGCCGTGGGAGGCGGAGTCTTTCTGTATGGTATCGATAGAAGACTTCATCTCAGCCGACAATTGCATGGAATGTTTCATGAACATATCCAAAGTTTGTGCGAGTGAAGAGTTGTCAGTACCGGCCGCTTGTGGTGAAGTGTTGGCCGGATTTTGAAAATTCTGTGACTGAAAGGAGAGCTGATTCTGTGGTTGTGGTTGCTGTGGAGGAGGTCTTTGATAATTGCTTTGTTGGTTTTGGTTCCAAGCAAAGTTAGGATGATTCCTCCATCCTTGATTGTAAGTAGAAGAATAAGGATCGTTTCTAGGTCGCTGCTGAAAAGCAGCATTAGTTTGAAATGATGCATTCATAGGACATTCTTTCGTTAAGTGTGAAGGATCCGAACAGCAATCACAGACGGTCTTAGGAAGCGTGACCTGATTTAGGGAGACTGATGAAAGTTTGTTCTCAATAGCATCGAGTTTCTTCTGTATCGCTGCCATTTTGGCTTTCACTGCGATTGAAACATCGAGCTGGTAAATACCTCCCTTAGATGAAAGTGGTCTTACGCTTTCCCACTGCAAAGTGTTTTCTGCGAGATCTTCCAGATATTTCCATGCTTCACCGTCATCTTTAGACATGAAATTGCATTGACACATTGTTTCAAGCATCTGCTTTGTCGCTGGATTAATGCCCTCATATATAATCCGACATAAATCCCATCTTTGTATTCCGTGATGGGGGCATTGGACAAGCAGATCTTTGAAACGTTCAAAGCACTTCCAAAATGGTTCATTGGGAAGCTGGGTGAACTGGTTAATCTCGCTCCTAATATGGGCAGTCTTATGGTTTGGGTAAAACTTCTTAAGAAATGCTATGACGAATTCATCCCAATTAGTGATAGAGTGTGCGACAGTATTGTAAAGCTATTTTTCTGCCAAGTCGCACAGTGTGAATGGGAGAAGACGCAAGCGCATAGTATCGACAGTCAATTGTGAAGTACCCATCATTGCGCATACGTTTTTGAATTTGGTGATGAAAACGTACGCGTCTTCCAACTCAAGCCCGTGAAATTTGGGCAGCAGATTGATGTAGTGGGGTTTAATTTCAAAATTATCCCCGTTAGGTGGTGGAAGAGATAGACAAGTGGGAAGAGGACCATGGATAGGATAACATCTCTCTTGGAGAGAGATGCGCGGTGGATTCTGCGCACCTACGGGCGGTGGCAGCGTGGTGTTATAATCTGATGGAGCGCCGTCCATCACGGTCGATATGGGTGGTGGGGGAAAAGAAGATGAAGAAGTACCGACTTCGGCGTCGATAGCAGGAAGGCGGACAAGACGGGCACTAGGATCCCGTGTCCAGCCGAGCATGCACTAAGCGGGTTTAGTGCAAGTGGCAGCGTGTGTGTGATTTAAAATTGGTTTGTTTTGAAAAAAGTGGGACTCAAGACAAATCACTCTAAAATGCACAAGCAACCCTAGAACTAAGGTCACCTAGGTCCAGTCTCTAGACCGCTCCTAGACTTCCAAAGGACAAGCCGCAGGATCAATCCTCTACCGCCTCTGTACTACTTTTGTAGCCAGGTAAGTGCCAGGTAAGTGGGAAGGAACCACAGTAGTGGGCCTAATTAAAAACCACTAGCCTTTGACACACTTGCCTAGGCACTACAAAAGTAATGCAGATAAGCGATAGATTACCCACGACCTTCCTCTGTCCTTATTGAGCGCGACAGTCCTTAGAGTCTGGTCTAGATATTTTTTAAATTAATGAAGGGTTGATCTATATGTTCGGTTTGTGATTTGTGGGGCTTAGGAAGGGTGATGAAATCCCCACCTAATCTTGATTTGGTCTTTGCCCCTTCAAGTCCGTATTAAATATGCAAAACAAAACCAATCATAAAACTTTTGCAAAAAGATTTTTGAGCGGCGCTATTTTGCAAAGAATTCTGCAGAAAATAGATTTTATTGGATTTGAGAGGAGAGAGAAGGAGTTGAGAAAGATACCAGAGAAGACTGAAGCCCTAACTCCTCTGTTGTACCGCGTTTCCGCCGCCCCAAGGGTATTTTTGCCGCGGTTCCGCCGCGTGGCAGAGGGATTGCTTGATGAAATTTTTTGTATATCCTTCTGTGCTCCTCTGGATCTCTAAAAATGTCTCTGTTTCCAGTTTTCCTTAATTCTGTGACTCCAGATCTCCTTGCAAAAAATTCACGCACAAATCGTTAAATATGCAATTTGCACTTTTGTTTTAATAATGATATGAATCGTCTAAGAATTCAACACAAATAGTAAGAATAAAAATTACGCACGTATCCCCGGCAACGGCGCCGTTTGATTGGTATCGAAAATTTGTTTTTGTAGTTTAACCGCAATCAGAACGGTGTCGCGTGTAGCTTGACCGAGGTGAGTACGGGTCGTCCTTAGGGAAACGTTGAACCTTTTACTCTTACTTTAGATGTGTTGAAAGAGAGAGGAGGAATAAAGAGTTTTGTGAATGGTTTCTAGATCTACGTTAAGCACTAATGCAGAATATAGATCTAGATTATTTAGGGATGTAGTTAATATAATAAGAGGGCTTGTAGGGTTCGTTAGGATTTAGTAGTTATGGACGATTAATTAAAAGTTACCATTTTTATCCTTTAATAGATTTAAAACTAGAACGACGGTAATGCGTGTAGATTAGGGTTTCTGGAGGGAAAGGGAATCCCACTCTTAACCCTTATCTCGACATGGAACTCCGTTCATATCTAGCATTTACCAAAACAATCATTAATCTAATCTCTAATCGCGGTCGAGGCTAACAAAGAATTGGTAGCGTGCCCGATTAGGATGTTAATAATTCTTTTGATAAAGTTTATAAACTTTATAGGACGTAAAAAGAGTTTAGGTATTTTAATCATCCATTAACCTACCATAATCCTACGAACCCTAACAAGCGGAGAATTACTCGCGCATGTTGGGAGAAAAAGAGATGGAGAGAAATTGCATAATTAAACTACGAAGAAATAGAATAAGAAAAAGAAAGCTACCTTTATTAATCAACAATATTCATTACACTTTGATTCCTTAGAAAATGATTACAAAGACTAGTTTGCTTCTCGATCTATTCCAAGGAGGTAGACGAACAGTTGATGATCAGTCTGGATGCGTGAGCCGTCTTGGACTTCGTGATCTCGTCGGCTTGATGATTTTTCCAAGAGGCTCTCGGTCCTTATTTATAGTCATAGAGCCAGAACTCTAGTTTCCTAATATGAAAACTAGTTGTTAGGATCCTAACCACCACAATCCCATATCTCAACTCTTCAAATCCGCGGCGGAACCGCGGCCATTGGATAGGTTTGGCCGCGGATCTGCCCCCTTTTGGTGAGATCATGGCCTCTAATTTTTGTAGCTTCATATCTGTAACACTTGGTAATCTTTTGAGTATATAGACTTTGAAAATCTTTTCTACATTTCTACCAGAATTAGTTTCTTGAATATCTTTGGTAGATTTGATTTGCCAACTTTGATTTCCTTGATTTTAGCCCTGAAAATTCTGCACAATAACTCAACAAACAATATTAGTAGAGTTTGTTTTAATAAGATATTAACTTAACCATTAAGAATTGGTCAAAGGTATTAATAAGGTAAGCATATTTAAATGGGCCAAATGTTACATGGATATTATATGCTTACATTTTCCTACAAAATGTTATTTATAATATATAAACACATGAAAATAGTATTTTTACAAATAAACCCTCATATGTATCATATATTATAATAAACACTTTTTATTATATAGAAATAGTAGGAAAAATGTCATATTAAATATGCAGTTTTATCAACTGAACAGATATCTTTGTTTTAATATGTGTATTTCTTTCTCTTATTACCTTTTATTGCTTACACATATTGATAAAGACTCGATACAGTAGTATACCATTATGGTTTGACTTTATCTTAACATGTTCATATGTTATACTCGATATCACATATATCGAATACATGTTGATAAAGCCCGTAGGATTTTGCTTAACTACAAGTGTTATGATGGCGATCATACTTGTGGGAGCTGGGTAGTCCATAAGCACGTCCTTAAAGGTCCCAAGTCGTAGAAATATCGAGACCGAGTATCGATATTCCAGAGTAGACTTGTGTATACGTCTCTAAACCCCGACGAGGGGCGGTGGTTGGTCCCACAGCCATTGGTGTGATCACCTAAGATTGTATATAGGTGCTCATCAGGGGTGAGTACACTGGACGGACTCGCCAAGAACCTCTAGATGGTATTATACCTATCGTCAGATAGCGGTTCTCAGGTGACATGAGTACAGATTAGTCTTTAGACCTGAGATCATCATTTGTTTTGGGTGAGTTCTCACTGTGCTTTGATCACTACCTTACCACGGCTCTACTGAGTCGTGCAAACAGGTTTTGGTTGGGTACAGTCCCGAGCCACATGGAGGCAGTGAGTGATTGTCAGGGATTCGTCTCTCCCGGTATTAGGAGTCGATATCGCACTGTGCCCGGTTGGCCAGAACCATAAGACCTTGGCCAAGGCAGTTGAGATTTACTGATGGTTAGATTAGTAGTCTCTCGGATTGGTCCTGAGCCAAATCGACACGACTTATCAGGTCTGTAGGGGTCCGATGTTTACCACCCCCTAGACCTGGTATGTAATACTCTCAGACGAAGAGATCGGACTGTACGAAATTGTCACGGATAGGCTCAGTAGGGGTCCGGATGAGCTTGCTCGTGGGTCTTCTTTTCGACAGGTATCTAGATAGCCGTTACGTACAGCTAGTGCCGCTGACGTTCTTGTGATTAAACCCACTGCCAGCGTACTATTGGGTCTTTAGAGTCCCACACAGAGGTTTTTCTGATCCAGGTGAAACGATGTGGTGGCCGTATATTTATACGTGCAGGGTTTTGATCGAATGATAACACTAGCCGGTTTAGGATTAAGCCGGATTATTAAATCAGGTATTGATTTAATAATATACATATACACATTTCGATATGTATGTTCTAGTGTCATCCAGATTTTCGATCGAGCAGGTTTTCGATCGAACGATGATACTAGCCGGCTTAGGATTAAGTCGGATTATTAAATTAGGTATTGATTTAATAATTTGCATATACACATTTCGATATGTATATTCTAGTGTTATCCAGGTTTTCGATCGGACGGTTGATAATACTAGCGGGCTTAGAATTAAACCGGTTTGTTAAATCAGATATTGATTTAATGCTAGTATTATATTAGTAGTAGTATTCTATCTCTTGGGTATTCGTATTTTGGTACGAATACGGGTATGTATATACGGTAGAATGTATTTTGTATTTATACAAAATACCTTCTAGAAGATGACATCTTATCATGCATTTTTTCTATTTTCTTGAAAATGGAAAATGAGGTGGAAATAGGAGGCATGGATGAAGCATGGATTTGTATTTATTGAAAACACTATTGGAGTATGGTTGTATTTTTAAAAGGGAAAAGAAAAATTCTTTATAGAAAATGAGTGAGCCATTCTTCACATAGTTTTTTCTTGTTAGCCATTCTTCATGAGACGGTTTCTTCACCTGCTCTCTTCTCTTCATCTTCTTGAGTTCATTATCTTGTAAATACTTATCATTCTTATGTGTTGAGAACCAAAGGATTTGAGATAGAAAACTATTACTAAACACTCACCACATCTCCTTGGTAACCTAGATTAGCAAACTAGGTTACTAAGTTGCTTTCATTAGTGAAGCTAAGCTTGGATTATAAACTCTCGGGTGGATCATCTAGGATCAAGAAGGTCATCAAGCAAGCTTGATCTACGAGACCTCGAAGAGCTTAAGAAGAGGAGTGAAGATCCGAAGGACACGTGTCTATCGGTATAAGCTTCTCTCATAATAGATAGATCTCTTGAAACTTGCTAGTTAGGGTTATGGTTTGATCACTTGGGTTAAGTTGGTTGTGCTTGCTTAAAAATTTAATTTTTGTACATTCCACATCTCTATTTCAATGTAGAATGAGCACAACTCACCAACACCCACTCCCTGGAATGACAGCGTGCGTGGGACGGCGGAAGGGTGCATTCAGGCACTCGACCTCGCTCATGCCTATCTCGATGTCACCGAACACCGGCGTGCCGATTTTGGTAGTCACGACCCTCATACGAGGAATAATTCCATGACTCGTTGGGCGCCGGATAGTTCGAAACCGAGATCTCAGGGGAGACCGGGTCGTCGCTTCAACGCCCGCTGCGTTCTCTCGCCCCATGAGGAGACGTCGGTCAGGTCGCCTGATTCCAAGGGAGACCGACGTCCCCGCATCCATCGAGACCGTGCACATGGCTCACCTCGGAACCAACCACAAAGGATTCCCTCCGAGGACCTGAGGAACGTGATAGAGAGAAGCCGAAACCGCTCCATCGCGCAAGCCCAAAGTAGAGACAGCAGGCACTCCGAGTGCTAGGAATCCTCGGGGTACCATCAGCGAATCGAGGCCCTCGAGATGAAAATCGAAGACATGCGGCACGCCACCCGTTCGACCGGAGGAACGACGAAGTACTCCGCAGATTCGCTCATGAGGCCTGTAACGACCGTGTTTTCTAATACCTAATAAAATATCTCTTATCTAATTTTCCAGCATCAAGTAATTATTTACGTGTTTCGTTAATAGAAAAATATTTTATTTTAATGATTCAAAGTAAGGTTAGTAAAGCATTTAAATATAATTAAAGGAATTTTCTAAAAGCTATTTATATATTTCTGGGTTTAAAATATTTTAATGGAATCTTATAATGTCTTAAAATAATTTAAATATTTTTATTATTAATTAAAATGATTATTTCGAAATTAAAATATTTTCAAGGATAAACTAGATTTTTAAAATAATTATAATAATTAACAAATATCATATATATGAGAATATTATTTAGTTTTAGCCCAAAATCATTTTTATACTGAAGATAACAATAAAATATATTTTTCTGAAATTTTTCCATAATTTTCCCATATTTTAAACTATTTTTGAAAACAAATTCAGTTTTATAAAAAAACAGTTTTAGATTTAATATATATTTATATATAAAAAATAATTAAACCTTCCTTAACCTGGACAATTGGATCTCGAATCCAACGGCCCAGGATCATGCGTGTCTGCCCAGGAGGGTGGGGACCACGCGCTTGCGCCAAGAAGCGCGTGAACCTTTTCCTCGCGGCCACGTGGCCAGCGGCGGCGGCTCGTGGACCGTTGGATTTAGATCCAACAGCCACGATTCGATGGCAGCGGTGGCAAATCATCAAGCGTTGATTTGCAATCATTGTAGGCGCGGAATTTTGTGGGATTTGATCGGATTTTTGGATTTTATTGTGGGAAGAAAGATCCTATAAATAGATACCTTCAAACTCTATTTTCTCACACCATAGAGCTCCGAAAATTCTGGAAAAAATATCCCGTCCTTCGTATCGACGAAGCCTACGCTGTGGTTTCACCTAATCACCGAGGAAAAATCTGAGTGCGGAGTTATTGAGGTTTTAGTACAAGTCTACGTTTTCGATCCGTCAACCTTCATCTCAAAACAAAGGTAGGATCCGTCTCTCACCACTTGATATATCACCTCCTTCAATTAGGATTTCTTAGACATGATAATAATCTTGCAACCCATTTTAATACGTTGTTAAACCCTTCAAGCATATTATGTTACGGTATTATTGTAATGAAAAATCCTTGACTTGATATTGACATTATAGGATAACGACCTATCCCTCATGCTCACACACATACTTACAATAAAAAATTCATGATGTTGTTTATCAGTTGAGTTGGCACATCATACATATCTTCTAATATCATATTGGTTATTTTTGATAACATATCGCATATACTGCACGATCTCAAAATGGGTTACTTCCTGTTGGGGTAAAAATTTACACCCCGGTTGACCAAGTCAAAACCAAAGTCAACCCCAAGCCAGGTGGGCCCAAGCCCAGGTCAAGCGGGCCCATGCCCAAGTCGAGCTCGCAGCCAGCCTCCCCATGCCAACAACAAAATCATGTAATAAATATTTTTTATGTAATTGTTTATGCATGAATGTAAACAAAATGGGCATAAAGCCAATATTTTGTAAGCTCATGGCTTATGTGCAAAAATGAAATGGCACATGAGCCATGGGATGGCTAAAATACCATTTTTGTAAAGCCCAATGGGCTATATGTAAATATGTAAGCCTATATAAGGCAACATGATGATGAATAAAGCATACACTTTTCATTCTCACAAAAAAACCTAGGGTTTGTATCTCTTTTCCTTTTCTGAAGGTCTCAAACCTTCTTCTTTCTTTTGAATTAAATCAAGAGTTTTACTCTTCCTTTTCAAAAACAAAATAGTTTTTCACCACGAAACCCACAAAGGGGAACTTGGATCTGTCATCAGATCTCAAAAAGGAGAGATTTTGAGATCTCACATCTCTTGATCTTCAAGATCCAGCTAACAGAGGAGGAAGAAGAAGAACCCCTTCCATTAACCCCAAAAACACACTTAGGAGTCTAACTCCACTCTGATTTCTCCTCCGAGAATCTTTTTAGGCTAAAAGCCTCTTTTCCTCACCGGCGCTCAAGCGCAGAGCGCCCACGTGCCGACACGTGGCGCGCTTGCGCCCAAGCGCTCAAGCGCAAAGCGCCCACGTGCCGACACGTGGCGCGCTTGCACAACAGCGCAAGCGCTCGAGCGCAAAGCGCCCCAGTGCCGACACGTGGCGCGCTTGCGCTCAAGCGCAAGCGCTCTAGTGCAAGTCGCCCCAGTGCCGACACGTAGCGCGCTTGCGCTCAAGCGCAAGCGCTCGAGCGCAAGTCGCCCCAGTGCCGATATGTGGCGTGCTTGTGCTCAAGCGCACAGCGCTCTGGCGCAAGTCGCCCCCGTGCCGACACGTGGCGCACTTGCGCTCAGGAGCCTAGCGCTCAAGCGCAAGTCGCCCCCGTGCCGACACGTGGCGCACTTGCGCTCGAGCGTCAGGCGCTGAAGCGCAAAGCGCCCACGTGCAGACACGTGGCGCGCTTGCGCTACAGCGCCCTGCGCTCAAGCGCAGAGCGCCCACGTGCCGACACGTGGCACGCTAGCGTCTGAGCGCACAGCACCTGTGCGCACAACGCCCAAGGCGCTGGCCCCACGCATCCTTTGGATGCCTTTTCCCCCTCTTTCTTTTATATATATATATACATACATACATATATGTACATACATACATATGTATACTTATGTACATACACACATACTCCACGGCACTGCCCCCGTTGAAAAAAATTTCTAACGGGGCGATGCCCCGCACCCCGCAAGGAGGCTGCTAGCCCCCTTGACCCCCAGCCTGCTATCCGGGTAGCGGGACCCCCGTAAAAACTCTACGTGGCTTTCGATATATCCAAAAACCCCCTTTCAAAACACAACACACGTACACTGCACATTGAGTTCGCATGACCAGTTTAACCCGTCAATCGGAGATTCCCTCGCTCCAAAGGCGAGGGGTAATTAACGGCAGCTTAGTTCGCGGCTGCCGGAGATTCGGATCCCCACAATCATTAAACCCCGCCCCTACCCTAGGCAGGGGGAATCTGTAGTACGCTTGACAAGCGCACGCGTATTCCCATCTCAATGGGGTGACGAAAAACACTCTACAGATTCTAGCACGCCCGGTGGGACCAATCTCTCCTCCCATATTTCGGGTTAAGCGTTCATGCGAACTCAATCAATATACATACCTGTATTTATACTAAAAATAATGCTTTTTCATGCAGATTTTCAAGCAATCGCCTTCCGACGATGTCTTCGATGATGAACTCAGCTCCCGTCTCCTACACGATGAGGATAGACTTTAGGACGGTCCTTCCGGCCAGTCTCGGGCGACAATAGGAGGAGCCGCTGCTACCATTCGGCTCTATCATGTTCATGCCAGTTGACGCCATCCCAGCTCCTCAAGCCCCGGTGGCAGACAAACCGGTCTCGAAAGGCAAGAGGCCAAATGTGGTGATCTCAAGGACGCCCCAACCCAAACACAAGTCGGTGTCTGAACGACTTTCCTTGGCCCCAGCTGGGGGCAAGGCCATCAACACCAACAAAGCTACAACGCGTCCCGAGCAAGCTCCAGTGGTGCCCTTGACCACTGCTCGATCGGGTGTCTTCTCTAAGCTCCCCGCCAGTGAGAAAGAGACGACTGGATATGAGATCCACACTGTCTACATGGTGGGCACGCGTAGCAAGAGCAAGGACGGGGCCACTACATCCCAAATCCAATCTGGCTTGAATATGGTGGCCGCTTCCCAAGAACAGCCGCCTCTGCTGGGTGATGAAGACCCTCTCGATGAGGATGATGGGCAGAAAGACCCTTCGGTCCATGAGGAGTCGGGCTCGGAAAGCGAAGAAGAGCCGACTTTCCGCCCCAGAACCGCGGAGCAAGAGCTGCTTCAAGAGCTCCGAAAGCAGCTCAGAAACAAAGACAAGGAGATGGCCAAGCTCTACTCAAAAATTGACGACTTGATAAATGTCGTCCTACAGCTCACGACCCAACTTTCCTCTCAGCCGCCCAATCAAGCGGAGGGCTCTGCTCGTGAACCGGGAAGTGGTGTCCCAAAGCAGTCGACGCCTATTCCCTCAAATCCAAAAGTGGGCGAACTACATGAAAATCGGTCGCATCCTATCTCGGGAAATGTCTTGGCTACCGATGACAGTAGCCCGCTAACTCAAGATCAAATCATGGGTTTGGTTGCCAGCAAAGTCAAAACATTGGTGGCCGAAGCCGGAGCGCAAAAAGATATCAGCAGTAGTGGGAGACCATATCCTGCTCAGCATGATCTAGTGGAATTCCCTAGCGGCTATGTCATCCCCAAATTCGGAAGATTCGATGGGACGGGAAACGCGAATCAGCACATCGCCCACTTCAAAGCCTCATGCGGGAATACTGGGGGTAATGATGCGCTTCTCCTCCGCCAGTTCGTTAATTGCCTGACCGATGTTGCTTTCGACTGGTACGCGAGCATACCGGATGGCTCCGTCACAACTTTTGTCTAAATGGAGTCTCTGTTTCGGCAGAGGTTCATGAGCGTCAGCGATAAGATTACCATTGCCGAGCTCGTAAGGACCAAGCCCAAGAGCGACGAAAGCAGCACGGATTTTATAACCCGATGGCGTAATCTCTCCGTCAAATGCGAACCGTCGATAGAGCATGACCAATCTGTCAGTCTCCTTGTCGGAAATCTCAACAACTGGATGGCCCCGTTTCTATGTACCGCGGGTCTCAAAACATTCCAAGAGCTGACCAAAAAGGTCCAAACGTTGGAACGCTCAAAGCCCGAGTCCGCTCAGGATCTTCAGTTCACAAACAGACCGAAACCTTGGAGGGACGACAACCGAAAAGGCGGAAGTTCTAACATCACCGATTCTCCAAATAAGCAGAGAACGGGCGGAGCAAAAACTGACCAGTCTCGAGAGCCAACTTTGGAGGAAAGAAGAAATAAGGTCTACTCATTCCGAAGGGACAAGGTCCACAAATTTTTTAAAGATGCTCTGAAGAATGGTCTGCGGCTACCAGAACCGAAAAGGCTAAGTGAAGCAAACAAGACTGATCATCCCAACTTTTGCCCATACCACCGAGTGCTGGGGCACACTATTGAAGACTGTTGCATCTTCAAGGATTGGGTCGAGAAACAATACAAGACGGGAGAAATATCATTGTCCCCTGGCGTGTTAACAAACAATCAAGCTGCGATCGCCAATTTCATACACACGGGGACCGAAGTCCTTCAGGGATCTGATTCTCTCAAACACCCGCCTTTCTCTGGGAACAATCGACCACCACGTCATTAAACTGGGAACAATCGACCTCTAAGTCGTTAAACTGGGAATGTAAAAAATTGTAAAAAAAAAGTGTAAATAAAAGAAAAAAAATAAAAGCCGAAATGATGGGGCAACTCGCAATAAAAATCAGCGAGTAAAATAAAGATGAAATAAAAGCCGAAATGATGGGGCAACCGCGAATAAAAGCCGAAATGATAGGGCAATCACGACCTTCGCGATAAGAAAAGCTGAAATGATAGAGCAATTGCGGTAAAACAAAAACAAAAACAAAAACAAGGGCGGATGATGAGTTGCTCCTGGAATTATTCCAGTGCAGCAAAGCAGACGCCAACAAAAATCCGATTTTCCAAAATTCCCCCGGCCCTACGGTTAGTCCCCAAATTGACTGCTGTATACAATCCACGGGCTCAAATAATTCTCAGCATATCCATGCTCCACCGCAACCACCAGCTACGCGGCTGGTCTCCGCCTTTGGAATTATGCTCCATTGGGAAGACCCACTCATGTGTCCTGGCGCATGTGCTTCAGTGTTAACAACGTTGAGGCCGGCCCCTATCCCGAAATTCCAAATCAATCCAATAGACCACTACGTCGTTAAACTGGAAACAGATGACCACTACGTCGTTAAACTGGAAACAGTAGACCTCTAAGTCTTTAAACTGGAAACAAATGACCTCTAAGTCTATAAACTGGAAACAGATGACCTCTAAGTCGTTAAACTGGAAACAATCGACCTCCACGTCTTTAAAACTGGAAACAGATTACCACCACATCGTTAAACTAGAAACAGATGACCTCTAAGTCGTTAAACTGGAAACAATCGACCTCCACGTCTTTAAAACTGGAAACAGATGACCACCACGTCGTTAAACTGGAAACAGATGACCTCTAAGTCGTTAAACTGGAAACAAATGACCTCCACGTCTTTAAAACTAGAAACGGATGACCTCTAAGTCATTAAACTGGAAACAGATGACCACCACGTCGTTAAACTGGAAACAGATGACCTCTAACTCGTTAAACTGGAAACAGTCGACCTCTAAGTCATTAAACCGGGAACGAGGGAAATCCACTCATGTGTCCTCACGATACATGAGGAGAACAAACCTTTGTGGGATCCTTACGACTCACAAAGGAAAAACACCTTAGGAATCCTCACGACTCCTAAGGAGAAAATACACCTGCGGGATCCTTACGACTCGCAGGGAGAAAATGCTTTTATGGGACCCTCACGGCCCATAAATTTGAAAAGTCTTAGGTGACAGGGATCTAAACCTGTCTCCTAAGCCATCTCTCCCCAACCCCAAAGTGGCGAATGATGAGTCGCTCCTGGTACCATATTCCAGTGTAGCGATGCAGACGCCAACCAAATTCCAAATCCCATACCCCAACGGCGAATGATGAGTCGCTCCTGGTACCACATTCCAGTGCAGCGATGCAGACGCCAACAAAGTTCTGAAATTTTTCCGGCCCTACGGTCTGGATCATACATCCTGCAAAACCGTATACAATGCACGGGCGTAAAACAATCCCGATCTCTCCACACAAAAAAAAGAAAAAAAAGAACGGTATGTCCACAAGTAAAATGGGCACGGATGAAAACCCGAAAGGTCTCCGTGAGTAAAAACATCAGGACTGCCGGCGAGTTTTTGAAAACCCGAAAGGGCGCAAACTCGTAAAAAAAAAAGAAATGAAATGCACTCGCAAAGTCCTCTCGACTTTGTGAGGAGAAAATTCCCGCGTGAGATCCCTACGACTCACAAAGGAGCAACACACTTAGGAGTCCCCACGACTCCTAAGGAGAAAATACACCTACGGGATCCTTATGACCCGTAGGGAGAAAATGATTTGTGAGACCCTTACGGCTCACAAAATGGAAAAGCCTTAGGTGACAGGGATCTAAACCTGTCTCCTAAGCCACCAATTCCCAAATCCTCTCGGGGCACATGATGAGTTGCTCATGGCATTATTCCAGTGCAGCAATGCAGATGCCAAACAAACCAAATCCAAATCCTCTCGGGGCATATGATGAGTTGCTCCTGGCATTATTCCAGTACAGCAATGCAGATGCCAAACGAAAAAAACCAAATCCAAATCCTCCCGGGGCAAATGATGAGTTGCTCCTGGCATTATTCCAGTGCAGCAATGCAGATGCCGACAAAAATACCAATCCCAAAATTCTCTCATGACAAATGATGATTCGCTCTTGGTACCATATTCCAGTGTAGCGATGCTGATGTCGAATCAAATCAAACAAATCAAACCAACCAATTCCAATATCGACCTCTGCGTCAACAGTGACACTCTGCATCGGGGAAACGTCCAACACAGACACTCCGCATCAGGGAAACGTCCAACAGCGACACTCCGTAACGGGGAAACGTCGAGCAGACACTCCTTCTCGGGGACACGTCAATCAGCAACACTCAATGCTGGGGAAACGTCAAGCAGACACTCCGTGCCGGGGACACGTCAACAAGCGACACTCTGCATCGGGGAAACGTCCAACACAGACACTCCGCATCAGGGAAACGTCCAACAACGACACTCTGCATCGGGGAAATGCCCAACAGCAGACACTCCGTCTCGGGGAAACGTCAACCAGCGACACTCCGCAGCGGGGAAACGTCCAACACAGACACTCCGTACCGGGGAAACGTCCAACAGCAGACACTCCGCAGCGGAGAAACGTCCAATACAGACACTCCGTACCGGGGAAACGTCCAACAGCAGACACTCCGTCTTGGGGACACGTCAACCAGCGACACTCCGTCTCGGGGAAACGTCAACCGGCGACACTCCGTACCGGGGAAACGTCCAACAGCAGACACTCCGTCTCGGGGAAACGTCAACCAGCGACACTCCGCAGCGGGGAAACGTCCAACAGCAGACACTCCGTCTCGGGGATACGTCAACCAGCAGATACTCCGCACTGGGGACACGTCGAACAGCGACACTCCGTCTCGGGGACACGTCAACCAGCCGATACTCCGCCTCGGGAAAACGTCGACCAGAGACACTCCGCGCCGGGGGCACGTCAACGAAATCACTCCGGGCTAGGGAAACGTCTACCACGGACACTCTATCTCGGAGATGCGTCAAGCGTCGACCGTCCATGTCGTAAAAAGGGCAGTGCATCCCAAAAAGTGGGAACCAAAGCAAGTCGCCTCCACGCAAAAGAAGATCCATCAATTTCATGCACACGACCCACATATGCTGCGTGCATTTATTGATGTGGGGCAATTTGTTGGGGTAAAAATTTACACCCCGGTTGACCAAGTCAAAACCAAAGTCAACCCCAAGCCAGGTGGGCCCAAGCCCAGGTCAAGCGGGCCCATGCCCAAGTCGAGCCCGCAGGCAGCCTCCCCATGCCAACAACAAAATCATGTAATAAATAATTTTTATGTAATTGTTTATGCATGAATGCAAACAAAATGGGCATAAAGCCAATATTTTGTAAGCCCATGGCTTATGTGCAAAAATGAAATGGCACATGAGCCATGGGATGGCTAAAATGCCATTTTTGTAAAGCCCAAGGGGCTATATGTAAATATGTAAGCCTATATAAGGCAACATGATGATGAATAAAGCATACACTTTTCATTCTCACAAAAAAACCTAGGGTTTGTATCTCTTTCCCTTTTCTGAAGGTCTCAAACCTTCTTCTTTCTTTTGAATTAAATCAAGAGTTTTACTCTTCCTTTTCAAAAACAAAATAGTTTTTCACCACGAAACCCACAAAGGGGAACTTGGATCTGTCATCAGATCTCAAAAAGGAGATATTTTGAGATCTCACATCTCTTGATCTTCAAGATCCAGCTAACAGAGAAGGAAGAAGAAGAACCCCTTCCATTGACCCCAAAAACACACTTAGGAGTCTAACTCCACTCTGATTTCTCCTCCGAGAATCTCTTTAGGCTAAAAGCCTCTTTTTCTCGCCGGCACTCAAGCGCAGAGCGCCCACGTGCCGACACGTGGCGCGCTTACGCCCAAGCGCTCAAGCGCAAAGCGCCCACGTGCCGACACGTGGCGTGCTTGCACAACAGCGCCCTGCGCTCGAGCGCAAAGCGCCCATGTGCCGACACGTGGCGCGCTTGCGCTCAAGCGCAAGTCGCCCCAGTGCCGATACGTGGCGCGCTTGCGCTCAAGCGCTCAACGCTCTGGCGCAAGTCGCCCCCGTGCCGACACGTGGCGCACTTGCGCTCAGGCGCCTAGCGCTCAAGCGCAAGTCGCCCCCGTGCCGACACGTGGCGCACTTGCGCTCGAGCGTCAGGCGCTGAAGCGCAAAGCGCCCACGTGCAGACACGTGGCGCGCTTGCGCTACAGCGCCCTGCGCTCAAGCGCAGAGCGCCCACGTACCGACACGTGGCACGCTAGCGCCTGAGCGCACAGCTCCTGGGCACACAACGCCCAAGGCGCTGTCCCCATGCATCCTTTGGATGCCTTTTCCCCCTCTTTCTTTTATATATACATATACATACATACATATATGTATATACATACATATGTATACTTATGTACATACACACATACTCTACGACACTGCCCCCGTTGAAAAAAATTTCTAACGGGGCGCTGCCCCGCACCCCGCAAGGGGGTTGACCCCCAGCCCGCTATCCGGATAGCAGGCCCCCCGTAAAAACTCTGCGTGGCTCCCAATATATCCAAAAACCCTCTTTCAAAACACAACACACGTACACTGCACATTGAGTTCGCATGACCAGTTTAACCCGTCAATCGGAGGTTCCCTCGCTCCAAAGGCGAGGGGTAATTAACGGCAGCTTAGTTCGCGGCTGCCGGAGATTCGGATCCCTACAATCATTAAACCCCGGCCTACCCTAGGCAGGGGGAATCTGTAATACGCCTGACAAGCGCGCGTATTCCCATCTCAATGGGGTAACGAAAAACACCCTACACTTTCATAAAAATACCATCATTTTATTAATACGTTATATTTAAATTAAAGTACCCATATGATTTAGGACTTTGGGAATAAAATACCTTGGACACATTAAAACGATATTTTATTTTTACCCTTATCATTAAATTACTTTAGTTTTATTAAAATCCTTTTGCCTTTTAAAAAGGGGTAATACCAATCTAAATAATTAGATTATGGTTTCCAACTTAACCCCTTTTCACTCAGAGAGAATATTTTTTTCCAAATTCTTAATTAAGATTTAATAAGATATTCTAATAGGGTAATATTTTACTCGAAACACCCCATGGCTACTAGACAATCATCATTGAAAAGTACACAAATACTACTGTCCATGCGCAGCGATTGTCAACGCGGAGTTATTCTTGTAAAATATCACCTTTAATAAAATACCCTAATTCTATACGATAATCTTTTACGTGAATATCTCGTGGTTGATAGGCAATTTTCCCTGAAAAGGACACAAATCCTGCCGTCCATGTGCAGTGGTTGCCAACACGGACGTATTTCTAAAATGTTACCTCTAAATAAACACCATAACTTTATGAAATTATTATTTACAATAAAATATCTTAATCCATCCTAAAAGGATATAATTTCATTTAAATGCCTTGATCTTTACTAAAAGGCTATTTTCAGCAAAAACCATAATCTTTATAAATGATATTTTCCAAAAAGAATACATAGATCTTTATTGAAAGATAATTTCAAATAAATACCATAATTTTTCATTAAAAAGATGTTTTCATTAAAATACCATGGGTTTCCTAAAATTATAATTACTCTAAAATATCATGGTTTTCTTATAAACAATAACTACAATTAAATGCCATGATCTTTATTAACTAAGGGTTCTATAAAATATTATGATACACCTTACAGACTTTAAAAGCTAACAAGATAAAATGAGTGGTTGTGAAAGACCATATTAAATGAGATCAACTATTTAAATACGAACTTACGACATACCTGACACATGATACGGTTATGGTTAGAATGCGCGAACCTAGGTATGGAATACTTTATAAATGAAGATCCTTGCAGGCAGGGTGAACAGTCCAATATGTGGACAACTACTAACCCGATATTCGGGCGAATACTAACCCGGTCTTCGGGCAAATACTAGCCCGGTCTTCGGGTGAATGCTAATCCGATATTCAGGCGAATACTAACCCTACTTTGAGGGTGAATAATCCAATATGTGGATGACATACAATGTGGAAATTCCATGCCTAGATGATATACGCACTAACTCTAATTCGTCAAAACTTTTACACTGAATAACGGGGATGGATAGTTTGATTAGGCAAGGAGATGCGGAGCTCGGATTTCCCTGCTACTCGATCATGATCCCGAGAGGTGAAACTGTACATTTCACTTCCACGGTTGTTGTTCCGTGGCCACAACGGAATAATCGCGAGTATCCGGACCCCTGTTTAACAAACTAATGCGAACTTTTGCCTAACAGATACCTCATACAACATACTCTTATTCACATATACCTCATACAACATACTCTTATTCATATATATCTCATTCAATGTGCCCTTATTTCCATACACCTAATATCCTCATACCCATATACATCATATCTGTACACACACATCATACCTATATACATTTGCTCGCTTTTGTACCTTTACTTCCTTATAAGGCAATCCTACCCGAGTGTAACTCACTGACAGACTTTCCTTTTCTCTTCTCTATCTCTGGAATGTCCGTTAGATAAGGATGAGTATTATGATGAGGATCAGGGTGTGGAGCCTACTAATGAAGATTATGCGGACTTAACGACGGAAGATTAGCTAGTTATATTTTTATTTGTTGCACACATGTTTAGGGCTTTTGCTTCTTTCTTCGATATAATTAAACTATTTAGTTTATTTTACTCATTCTTTTGGAATGTAATAAAGTTTGGTTAATGGAAATAAATGCCTTCCGCTTTTATTATTTTGTTTGGGTACATATCCTGCAAATTATAGATACTCATACGCTTAACGTAACTGTATTGAATAGACCACCTTCAATACAGTTAGGTTGCGGACCATGGTACGTTACCTCTTCATATTCTTTTGGAAAGCGGGGCATGACAAGGCCCTTCATAGAGCAGTTACTAGGTGAGCGGGTCTCGTCCCGGAATAAACTGCCTAAAGTGACCCTCTTCGACAGGAAATCTGACCCGAAGGACCACTTGGACACGTTTACGGCAGGCATGAGCTTCTAAGACAACTCGGACGCAGCTCAGTGCCGAGCCTTCCCCACCACCCTCATCCGGGCCGGCCGGGATTGGTTCCGCGGACTTGCGCCACGCTCGATCTTGACCTTTGACGAGCTGGAAACTCAGTTCCTCGGTCATTTCGTCGGTAACCGACGATAGAAAAGGACGGTCGACTACCTGTTTACCATCGAGAGTGAAGACATGGAATCTTTCAAGGTTTACATCACCTGCTTCTATAATGCCCTTCTGGAAGTCTCCGAGTACCACGACAAAACGGTTATCACCACCTTGAGGTCGGGTCTTAGGCACAAAGAGTGGCTCTGCTCTTTTGCATTGGCGCAATCTAAGACCACGGACGAAGTAAAAGTCTGGACTGAGCGAGAAATCCAACTCGAGTCGGAAGTAAACGCCAACTTACCCCACGCGACCGAACGGACCGAAAGAAACGGGACAGAGAAGAGAAGAAAAAGGCTGACCATCCAACACCTTATTCTCCAAGGTTTCATGAGTACACTCCCCTGAACGTCTTCTAGGCCAAGCTACTAGAGGAGGCTAAGGGCGAGGGGTTTTTCAAACTCCCGCCAGCTACTCAGAGGCCAGGCAAGCGACTCCGTGGCCTGTACTGTGCCTTCCATCGATCACACGACCGAGAACTGCAAACAACTCCATGACTATATTGAGGAGCTGATCCGCTCCGGTTGTTTACTGCCGAAAACCGGGAAGACAAACATCTTGCCTGAATTTGGGGGCAGATGCTATTTAGGTTTATCCGTCCACCTCTCCGGAGATGCCAAGTTGATTTATGACACTATGTATCGGAGGTTTGGACGGATGCGGCCGTTGTAGCAGACTTCGTCAGATTCCCCCTCGTTTGCGAGGGGTTTTTGATTGTGGGGACGCTCTTCCCTACAGGCGCAAGCCCCTGCAGTTAATTACGTTACCGCGTCGCGGTAACCACTTTCTCCTGCTCCAGAAGGTCAATTTGTGTCGTGTGTGTTTGTTTTATTTTTGGTTGCCCGTGGATTGTATACGGAGACTAATTTATATTGTCGCCCGTAGGGCGTGTATTAGTTCAAATTCGCATATTCTTAGATTTGGGTTTGGGTTGATTTAAGGATCGTTAATCTTGTTTGAGATTAAGATCAACTTAAATGGTTGTTAAGGATACGTTAGTCCAATTTTAGACTAAGATCTACTTAACAAGGGTTTAAGATCATCTTGATCCAACAAAAGAGCGTTTGGGCTCTATCATTTTAGTTTAAGGACGTTTCAGTCCACAGTGGGATGTGCCCGTCAATTTGGGAGTGCACCGAAGAGTTGTTGGTTATCGGGACCCACCACCTCTCTGAAGACGCTGAAGAATTACACCGACATGTATCAGAGGTGTGAGGAGATGTACCCTTGAACCAATGTCCGTTGGGAGATCTGTAGTCGTGTTTGGGACAAAGACCAATTTAGAAAATGATGAGCACATGGGCTCGGTTGATCTGAATTGGGAGATTTGGTCAACTTAGACTCAACCCACTTAGTCTTTGAATAAAATGTTAAACACTTACTTGGGTTCAGTCCCTTTTTTGTGCAAATGATGCTTTGCTTTACTTTCCCTTTTTTTGTTCCTTTATTTTTTTATGGAGTGTTAAACACTCTTTATGGCACCTACGTGCGGAGCACGTGGAGCGTTTAGCGCTGAGCGCCAACCACTGAATGCTAGGTACTTGGCCCTGAGCGCCAAGTATTGGGTGCTAAGCACTCTTATTAAGCAGCGTCCATGTGAATGACACATGAGGCATTTGGCGCTGAGCGCCAAGTATCGAGTGCTAAGCACTCTTTATTGAGCAGCGCCCACATGAGAGACACGTCAAGCGCTTGGCGCTCAGCGCCAAGCATCGAGTGCTAAGCACTCTTTTTTGAGCAGCACCCACGTGAGGGACACATGAGGCGTTGAGCGCCAAGCATCGAGTGCTAAGCACTCTTTATTGAGCAGCGTCCATGTGAGGGACACGTGAGGCGCTTGGCGCTGAGCGCCAAGTATCGAGTGCTAAGCACTCTTTATTGAGCAGCGCCCACGTGAGGGGCACGTGAGGCGCTTGGTGCTGGGTTTTTCTTTGGGTGTTTTGTTCTGAAGAGTTCAATTCTTCGTTCTTTTCTGGATCTTTGATCCCCAAGAACAAGTTCATCCCCATGAGAATTAAATTCTCATTTGTGGGAGACTTGTCTCACGGACCTCGGATCCAGAAAAAAACTATGTTCTTTAAGAAGAGTTAAACTCTTGGATATGCAGATGAGATGCTCTGATCTCTATATATTTTTTTATTTACCTCGAAGAAAGGTGTTCTTCTAATTTTCTTCTTAAAGCTTTCTTTTTTCTTTTTCTCAAAGCTTATGGGGGAGGGGGGGTTTCTCTCTACAAGACTTGAAGTCTTGGGGTCTTTATATAGTGGAGGCAAGTTTGTTGATTTAGTTAAAGAAATCTCTTATTGAGAGATCTTTAATTGATTTTGGGATCTTATCCACCGTTGGATCTTTGATCCAAGGACTTCTGTTTTACAGAAGATATTTTTCTTGTTTTTTAACAAGATTGGAGAAATATTTCCGCATACATAATCTTTCTGTATATGTAGGTGATTTTTAATCACCATTGGATTTTTTAATCCAACGGTGCTCTGTTTTACAGAGAGTAATTTTTCTTGTTCAGAAAGATTTGAGGAATATTTCATCAACAAAATTTAATTCTATACTCTGATGATTTATCATCTCCGTTGGATCTTTGATCCAACGGCTCTGTTTAACAGAGAGATCTGGTTCTGGCGCTGGCGCCCTCGTGCGAAGTACGTGAGGCGCTGCCTCAGAGTTTTTAACTCTTGGCGCAGACGCCCTCGTGCAAGGAACGTGAGGCGCCGCCTCAGAGATTTTAACTCTTGGCGTTGGCGCTCTTGTGCAACGCACGTGAGGCGCTGCCTTAGAGTTTTTAACTCTTGGCGCTGCCTTTCAAATTTTGAACAGAGCTTTGCTCTTTTATCGGGGAAACAAATGTCCCCCACCGTTGCGCTCACGTGGCTCACACGTGAGTGCAGCGGTGACAGCTTTTCCATCGTTGGATTTTCTTGGAAGTTGAATCGACTTCCTCTGTCTATAAGTAGGGCCTTTGGCTCTTGAGATGACTGCTGTTCATCTTCTCTTGTTCTTCTTTCTTTTCTGAGAATTTAATTCTCCTTTCAGAGCTTAGATCTCTGCCCAAAGAAATCCCTTCTAGAGTTAGAACTCTGCCCAAAAATTTGGTAAGGATCATAATCGAACCCCTCAACAGAGCTTTGCACTTCTCAGATCGTAGATCTTCAGATGTATTTTAGGATTTCTTAACCCATTAATCAGAGCTTTGCTCATTTTCCATGAAGAACTCTTAGAATTTGTTTTGCAGATCTTAAAGATCTTGGGGTTTTACCCTGTTAAAAAGCTTTGCTTTTGAGGGTTTTGATAGATTATACCATTATTTTTACAGAGCATAGCTCTTTAGAAATTTTTGGGGGAATTTTATTCCTTCTTAATTAGAGTTGACAGATGTGGAATCTGTTTGCAGAGCACAGCTCTAGAGGGAGTTTAATCCCTTGGCCCAATGAGATTTCTCATTAAATGAAAATCCTTTTAGGATTTCATTCTTAATAAGTGACTGCCCCATCAATGATGGTGTTCTCCGCCGAAAGACGCGACCGAGACGTTCGGACGTCCGGCCTGAATTTTAGGGGGCAGATGCTATTTGGTGCTATCCGTCCACCTCTCCGAAGATGCCAAGTTGATTTATGACACCATGTATAGAAGGTTTAAACGGATGCGGCTGATGTAGCAGACTTCGTCAGATTCCCCCTCGTTGAGGGGTTTTTGATTGTGGGGACGCTCTTCCCTGCAGGCGCAAGCCCCTGAAATTAATTACGCTACCGCATCGCAGTAACCACTTTCTCCCTCTCCAGATGGTCACTTCGTGTCGTGTGTGTTTGTTTTGTTTTTGATTGCCCGTGGATTGTATATGGAGACTAATTTATGTTGTCGCCCGTAGGGCGTGGATTAGTCCAAATCCGTATTTTCTTAGATTTGGGTTTTGGTTTGGGTTTAAGGATCGTTGATCTCATTGAGATCAAGATCAACTTAAACGTTTTTTAAGAATACGTTAGTCTAATTTTAGACTAAGATCTACTTAACAGGATAATTTAGATCCAACAAAAGAGCATTTGGACTCTATTATTTAGTTTAGGGACATTGCGGTCCATAAGTTTAAGGGCATCATAGTCCATGGAGTTTAAAGACATCATAGTCTGTAAAGTTTAAAGACATCATAGTCTATGAGTCTAAGGACCTCACAGTCCATGGTAGTTTAGAGACATCATAGTCTGTAAAGTTTAAGGACCTCATAGTCCATGAGTTTAAGGACCCCACAGTCCGTAAAGTTTAAGTACATCATAGTACATGAGTTTAAGGACCCCACAGTCCGTGAAATGTCTGGTTGTCGGGACCCGTCACCTCTCTAAAGACGTTGAAGGATTACAACGACACATATCAGAGGAGTGAAGAGATGTACCCTTGAACCAATATTGGTTGGGAGATCTGTAGTCCAATTTGGGACTAAGATCAAAGATTTGTGAGCCTATGGGCTCAATTGATCTGAATTAGGGATCTGTGGCCAACTTGGGCTCGGCCCATTCAATTAAAATGCTGAGCATTGGTTTGGTTTCTGACAATTGTTTTTGTCTTTTATTGAGTGCTGAGCATTCATTATAGCTCTGGGGCTTTTATTTATAGAACAATTTATGTTCTCTCAACGCACACGTGAGGAGAACGTGGCGTGCTTGGCGCTGAGTGCCAGTCAATGAGCGCAGAGCGCTTCTGTTAAGTAGCGCACACGTGAGGAGCACGTGCCACGCTTGGCGCTGTGCGCCAGTCAATGAGCGCAGAGCGCTTCTGTTAAGTAGCGCACACGTGAGGAGCACGAGGCGCGCTTGGCGCTGAGCGCCAGTCAATGAGCGCGGAGCACTTCTGTTAAGTAGAGCACACGTGAGGAGCACGTGGCGCGCTTGGCGTTGAGCGTCAGTCAATGAGCGCAAAATGCTTCTTTAAATTTGGAGCGCTAAGGCTCTGCAGCGCTGTGCGCTAGATTTGGAGCACTGAAGCGCTTCGTTTAATTGGAGCGCTGAAGCGCTTCGTTTAATTGGAGAGCTAGGGCTCTTTTTAGGCAGCTTTGTGCTCTGAGAATTAAATTCTCTCTTATAAGAGACTTTGTCTCATGGATCTAAGAACAAAGTTCTTATTTTATAGGAGATATTTCAATCTCTTATATTTTTGGTGAAAGACTTTGCCTTTTTGGATCTATGATCCTTAGAGAATTGAATTATTCTCCCCCTTTTATAATAAGATGTTATGATCTTTTTTGTGAAAGACAATTTGTCTTAAAGATCTATTATCTAGCATAAGAACTAAGTTCTTTTTCTGATGAGATGCTTTGATCTCTTTATTGTACCTTGAAGAAATTCTTCTTCTGTTAAGAGCTTGCTCTTCTCTCTGAACTTTCTCAAAGTTTGGGGGGGGGGGTTGTTACCGCCAAAAATTTCTGCACAAAAGAGCCCAAGGCATCAAATGGCAGCGATACGCTTAAGAAAATGTGAACCTGTATTTTCCGGGCTGTATTTTGACAAACTCCCCAATGAGAAACAGCTAAATTCTGATGGTATTGAAAGCATCTCGAAAAAACCTTCGATTTGATATATTATGGGCCTCATAATTCATCCGGGATCAAAAGTTATGAGCAAATGTCTATGCACATGTGATCTAAGGAAGAAAATGCGAACCAGTATTTTCCGAGCTGTATTTTGACAAACTCCGGAATGAGAAATAGCTAAATTCTAATGGTATCGAAAGTATCTCAAAAAATCCTTCGATTTGATATATTATGGGCCTCATAATTCATCCGAGATCAAAAGTTATGAGCAAATGTGCTATGCACGTGTAATATAAAGTAATGCTCTACTACATGGGGAATGCATTTTTAGTCCCACATCGGGAAAATGAGAGATAACTTCTCTACCACTCCCATATAAATAAGAGGGGATACCTCTTAGAAAGGGAAGAGTTCAATCCTCAAAGAATTCAATACTCAAAGGAGCTTAGTTCTCCATAGGGGCTTAGTTCTCCAAGATAGGAGCATGCTCCTCCCCATAATGCGCATATGCGCAAGCGCCATGTGCGCTACGTGCAACGCACGTGTGCCCGTCATGCGCGCACCACGTGCAACGCACGTGCGCACCACATGAGAACATTTAATAATATTTAAAGGAGATACGTTCTCTATAGGAGTTTAGTTCTCCAAGATAGGAGCATGCTCCTCCCCATAATGCGCATATGCGCAAGCGCCACGTGCGCTACGTGCAACGCACGTGTGCCCGCCATGCGCGCACCACGTGCAACGCACGTGCGCACCATATGAGAATATTTAATAATATTAAAAGAAGATACGTTCTCTATAGGAGCTTAGTTCTCCAAGATAGGAGCATGCTCCTCCCCATAATGCGCATATGCGCAAGCGCTACGTGCAACGCACGTGTGACCACCATGCGCGCACCATGTGCAACGCACGTGCGCACCACATGAGAATATTCAATAATATTAAAAGGAGCTTAGTTCTCCAAGTTAGGAGCCTGCTCCTCCCCATAATGCGTATATGCGCAAGCGCCATGTGCGCTACGTGTAACGCACGTATGCCCGCCATGCGCGCACCACGTGCAATACACGTGCGCACTACATGAGAACATTTAATAATATTAAAAGGAGATACGTTCTCCATAGGAGCTTGCTCCCCCCATAATGCGCATATGCGCAAGCTCCATGTGCGCTATGTGCAAATATGTGCGCCCAACACGTGCGACGTACGTACGCGAACGCAAAAAAGCCTTTTTCAGCAGCGAGAAGCTTAAGCTCCAGCCTGTTCTTTCCCCCTAATGAGTGGGACATGGTTCAAAGGGTACATCCCTCCACACCTTCGATATATGGCGCTGTAATCTCTCAGTGTCGTCGGAGAGGTGGTGGGTCCCAACGACCAATGATCCTTCTTTTCAATAAAAAAAAGTAAAAGAAACAGATATACAAAAACAAAATAGAGAAAAAAACCCTCTGTAAAACTTTGAAAAAAACTCAAAGAAAAAGAAAGGCAATCCCTTAGCAAAAGAAGATCATTTTTTCAAGGTAAAGAATTAATTCTTGAACAACAGAGATGAAACCATCTCGTAAAAAGAAGAAGTATCTTCTAAAAAGATCTTAGATCTATAAAAAGACTAAGGTCTTTGATTAAAAAGAAAAGATCAAAAGATCTAATCATAAAAATATAAGAAGAAGTATTTTACTTCATTCATAGATCTTTTGATCTATAAAGGCAGAGCCTTTTATAAAAACAAGAACTTTTGTTCTTGGATCTTGAGGCAAAGCCTCCTTTGAAGAACATAAATTTGTTCTTTGATCTTAAAATTGATCAAAATGCGCTTTGCGCTATTAGACAGTGCCTTGCACTCATGAACTGCGCCCTTGCGCTCCTTGGACCGGCGTTCAGCGCCAAAACATGCCACGTGTCAACCATAGACATGATCTGCGCTTTGCGCTCCTGAAAACAGCACCGCGCTCAGTACGCCACGTGTCACTCACTTACGCACCCATAAAATAGCGCAGCGCGCTCATAAATTAAAAGCGTAATGCGCTAACAAACTAGCGCTTAGCGCTAAGCGCGACACGTGTTCTCCTCGTGTGCGCTAACCGACAGAAGCGCAATGCGCTTTTTTACTGGTGCAAAGCGCCTAGTGCGCCACGTGGCGCACTGTCAGAACATACTTTGTTCCGATAAATGCTATGCATTCAATATAAGAAAAAAGATGTCAGAGCCCAATGCTCAGCATTATTAAAAGGGCAGAGCCCAAATAAAGGCCTAACATGCAGAACAAAAATAAAATGTTAAACATTTTTAACTGGACTTAGCCCAATTCTGGCCATAAGTCCTCAATTTAATTTGAACCGAGCTCATCTGTTCTTCCAATCAATTTACACCCGGTTCAAGGGCACATCTCTTTACTCCTCTGATATCTGTCGTTGTAATCCTTCGTCAGAGAGGTAACGGGTCCCGACAACCGCACATTACTACGGACTGTGGGGTCCTTAAACTCATGGACTATGATGTCCTTAATCTCGACCGTAATGTCTTATAACTAACGTCGGATTGTGGAGTCCTTAAATCCACGGACTATGATGTCCTTAACCTCGACCGTGATGTCTTAAAACTAACACCGGACTGTGAGATCCCTAAACTCACGGACTATGATGTCCTTAACCTCGACTGTGATGTCTTAAAACTAACATCGGACTGTGGGGTCCTTAAACTCATGGACTATGATGTCCTTAACCTCGACCGTGATGTCTTAAAACTAACAACGGACCGTAATGTCCTTAAACTAATTATCGACCGCAATATCCCTAAACTAAACAATATAGCCCAAATGCTCTCTTGTTGGATCTAAACGATCCCGTTAAGTCGATCTTAGTCTAAAATTATGGATGAACTCCCCTGGTGCTTCGAAAACAATGATGACGGGGTAATCTCAGAATTTCCACCGGCACCGAAAGAGCTGGAGGATGGAATACATACCACTGCAGATAACCTCAAGAAAATTGATTTGGGGACGGCGAGTGACCCGCGGCCGACATTCGTCAGTAAGCTATTGTCTGAAGAGAGGGTGGCTACGCTAAAGGACGTGCTCATGCAGCATAAAGATTGCTTCGCATGGAACTATTCCGAAATGCCAGGATTAGATCCAGAGATTGTTGTGCACAAGTTGGCAATATCTCCAGACGTTAAGCCGATCAAACAAGCGCCGAGAAGAATGCGGCTCGAGCTTGAGATGAGCATCAACGCCGAGATCAAGAAGCCGATCGACTCTGGCTTCATCCAAGAGGTTCAGTACCCTGATTGGATCGCCAACATCGTCCCGGTGATGAAGAAAAATGGGACGGTGCGCATATGTGTGGATTTTCGGGACCTCAACAAAGCATGCCAAAAGACGACTTTCCAGTACCAGTCACTGAGCTGATGATAGACAATACGTCCATCAACGAAGTCTTCTCCTTCATGGACGGATCGTCGGGATACAATCAGATAAAGATGCATCCCGAAGACCAGAAGCACACCGCTTTCCGGACCCCTTTGGGTATGTTCTGCTACAAGGTGATGCCCTTCGGTCTAAAGAACGCCGGTGCCACCTATCAGAGGGCCATGACGAAGATCTTCGATGAACTCATACATGAAATCGTCGAATGCTATATCGACGACCTCGTGGTTAAAAGCAAATCATACGAGGAACATCTCGAACATCTGAAGATCGTATTTCAACGCCTTCGGCAATACAACTTGAAGATGAACCCTCTCAAACGCGCGTTCGGGGTGTCCTCAGGTAAATTCCTAGGATTCATCGTCCAACACCGAGGTATCGAGATAGATCCGTCAAAGATCAAGGCGATCATGGAAATGCCTCCGCCAAGGACTCTCAAACAATTGTGGTATCTCCAAGGGAAGCTCGCGTATATCCGGCGATTTATAGATAATCTCTCTGGTAAGTGTCGTCCTTATAGTCACCTGATGAAGAAGGGAACCCCGTTCGTCTGGGATCACCAATGCCAAGGCGCACTGGACGAAATCAAGCAGTATCTGTAGAATCCGCCGGTGCTGACCGCTCCAGTCAAGGGAAGGCCTCTCATTCTGTATACAACAGTTCTCGAAGGTTCTTTAGGCGCGTTATGGGCGCAAGAGAACGACCAAGGGAAAGAGAGAGCCCTCTACTATTTGAGTCGAGTTCTACTGGGGGCAGAAAGCAATTATTCTCCCATCGAAAAGCACTGCCTGGCATTGATCTTCGCGATAACGAAGCTCAGGCATTATGCGTTAGCACATGAGGTCCATCTCGTATCAAAAGTGGATCCTCTCAAATATTTGATGTCGAAAGCCATATTGACGGGGCAGCTCGCTAAATGGGCCCTGCTCTTGATGGAATTCTCGATAACCTATCGTCCCCTCAAGACAGTGAAAGGCCAGGCTATCGCCGACTTCCTCGCTGAACATCCGATACCTGCCGATTCTCCTTTGAACTGCGACTTGCCAGACGAGCATGCGTTTGACACGATCGACTGTGAAAGAAGAGAGAGTGACACCCGATGGGAGCTCTACTTCGATGGAGCATCTTCCATGAAGAAGCGCAAACAAAGCACCCCTATAATCAAGTCAGAGGTAGGCCTCATCTTCGTGACTCCACAAGGAGGGATAATGCGCTTTGCCTTCTCCTTAACAGAGCCGAGGACAAACAATGAAGCCGAATATGAAGCTTTGATAGTAGGTCTCGAAATCGCTATCGACATGGGAATTGAAAACCTGCTTATATACGGAGACTCCCAACTAGTCGTTAGTCAGGTAAACAGCGACTATCAAACGTGCAAGCCAGAGTTGGTAAAGTACGGCAAGAAAGTACAGCAGCTGTTGACCCAAATTCCTTCCTACACTTTGGAAAACATACCGCGTGCGGAAAATAGCAAAGCATATGCATTAGCCAAGCTCGCTAAGGAACTGGCTGATGAGAACCTCGATGACGTAAGAATCGTGGTACAAAGCCGTCGGGTTCTTGCACCGGCAGAAATATCTCAGGAGTCGTCCGTGGAAAAGGGAGCGACCGAGCAAATAGCTCTACAGGCAAAAGACCAGGAAAAGGTCGAGGATTGGAGATAAGTCTTTATAGACTACTTCAAATCCCGTCGAACACCAGAAGATGCGTCCTCAAAACATCAGCTCATGAAGCGAGCCCTATCTTTTGCCTTCGTCAATGATACTCTGTACAAGAGATCATTTGATTCTCTATGGTTAAGATGCCTGGGACCTAAAGAGGCGAAGAGAGTCGTTCAGGAAACTCACGACGGACTCTGTGGTTCTCACCAAGCCAGCCCTAAGCTGAAGCTGAAGATCAAAAGGATGGGCTACTATTGGCCCACGATGATTCAGGACTGTCTCGAATATGCGAAGCGATGCCACTCATGTCAGATCCATGGGGACTTTATCCATCAACATCCAAATCCACTACATCCGACAGTGGCTAGTCGGCCGTTTGAAATGTGGGGGACTGACATAATCGGCCCCATCAAACCAGCATCGTCTAGAGGACATCGATTCATTTTGGCGACAACTGATTACTTCTCCAAATGGGCAGAAGCAGTACCGCTGAGGGAAGTGAAGATGGAGAATATCCTCCATTTCTTCAAGACACACGTCATTTATTGGTTTGGAACTCCGAGACGGATCATCTCCGATAACGGGCCAGCCTACAGAAGCCACAAGATCAGCCGCTTCACACAACAACATAACATAGACTGGAGGTACTCCTCAGTCTATAATCCCCGAGCTAACGGTCTAGCTGAGGCTTTTAACAAGACCCTGACAAAGATCGTAAAAAAGACAGTGTCCCGAAATAAGAAGGACTGGCATGAGAGACTGCATGAAGCTCTCTGGGCGTACCGAACGACGTTCAAAACAGCCACGAACACAACACCGTACGCATTGGTATTCGGTACAGAGGCGGTACTCCCCCTCGAGATAGAGCTATCCTCTCTACGAGTGGCAGTTCATTACGAGCTAACAGACGAAGAGAATGCTCACTTTCGCCTTGAAGAGCTCGACGCCCTCGATGAAACCCGGCTCATAGCGCAACAAAATCTGGAGGCTTATAAAGCAAAGATGACGCGCTCATACGAAAGATTGACTAGGCCGAGGACATTCCGCCAAGGCGAACTCGTGCTAGTAGTCAAAAGACCTATGATCCCTAATCATGCCAAACGAGGGAAATTCGAGCCGAACTATGAAGACCCGTATATTATAGACAAAGTTTACCAGGGTGGAGCCTATCTACTCATGGACATGCATGGCGAAAGGCCCTTCAGGCCAATAAACGGTCGCTTCCTGAAGAAATACTACGCTTGACGAGTCATGGCCTAGGTCAATGATAGATGACGACGACTATGTCCACTCTCTATCTTCCTAAGCCCAAACTCTATAAGTAGTAACCAGCTTACTTTACAGCGGACCGAAACGTCCTTAAACTAACAACGGACCGGAACGTCCTTAAACTAACAACGGACCGGAACGCCCTTAAACTAACAACGGACCGAAACGTTCCTAAACTAATGATGGACCACTATGTCCTAAGACTAGCTGTTGACCGAGACGTCGATAAACTACGATGGATTGCAGCGTCCCAAAGCTGATAAAAAAAAGAGAATAAAAAAAAGAGAATAAAAAAAAGAGAAAAAATAAAACGGTACGTCCATAAGCAAAATGGGCACGGATGAAAACCCGAAAGGGCTCCGTGAGTAAAAACAGCAGGGCTATCGGCGAGTTTTGTGAAAACCCGAAAGGGCGCAGCCTCGTTAAAATAAAAAAAAAGAGAAAAGAAAAAGAAAACGGTACGTCCATAAGCAAAATGGGCACGGATGAAAACCCGAGAGGGCTCCGTGAGTAAAAACAGCAGGGCTACGGGCGAGTTTTGTGAAAACCCAAAAGGGCGCAATCTCGTTAAAAGTCACTTGCAAGGTCCTCTCGACTTTGTAAGGAGAAACCACCTGCGTGAGATCCTTACGACTCACAAGGGAGCAACACACTTAGGGATCCCCACGATTCTTAAGGAGAAATTACACTTGCGAGATTCTCACGACTCGTAAGGAGAACCCTTTTATGGGACTCTCACGGCTCATAAGATTCAAAAGTCTTAACCTACAGGGATTTAAACCTGTTCTTAAGCAGCCCCCACAACTTCCGATACTGCCCTACAAGCGGCTCAATACTGACCCTTGTATACAATCCACGGGCGCGAATAAACATTTCCCTAACCAAGTCTCATCCGTGACTAGGGATATGTCTACATGGTGAACAACCCTTGTAAGTCCTCTCGACTTATAAAGAGAAAACACTCTTGTAAGATCCTTACGACTTACAAGAGATCATACACTTGGGAGTCCTCACGACTCCTAAGGAGAAAATGCATCTACGAGATCCTCACGACTCGCAGGGAGAAATACCTTTATGAGACCCTTACGGCTCATGAAGTCAAAAGCCTTAGTCGACAGGATCTTAACCCTGATCGCTAAGCCACCTTTGTTCGACATCGACAGAGGCAAATGATGATTCGCTCCTGGTAATATCCCAGTTGTAGCGGTGCTGTTGCCGAAATCGGTGTCCAATTCCAAGCCTGCAGCAAAGAAATTAGCGAGCCTCACATGCATACGAAATAGCCGAAATGATAGGGCAACTTGCAATAAAATCAGCAAGTAAAAATGTATGCATGCGAAATAGCCGAAATGATTGGGCACCGCGAAAAATAGCCGAAATGATTGGGCAATCGCGATATAAAAGCTGAAATGATAGAGCATCGCGGAATGAAATAAAAAAAAATATATAAATGAAATGAATGAAATTGATGCCCTACAGGTGATATCACAGCAATCCCTGTATACAATCCAGGGGCGCAAACAAAGAAGGGATCGCACCTTCCCCCCAGATCTCATCAGAAGAGGAAGGGGATCTCAACGGTTCACAGATAGCCTGGAGATAATCTCAACATTCGTCTCATTACAACAGACACAACATCAAGCAAAGCGGAACAGTGGTGACTCCCAGTTCCATGACTCGGCGGTGTACAGATGACCGAGAGTCAAACTCCGACTCCGAGAAATGCGGATAAAGTCAACCCTTCCTGGCTATGTGGAACGCGGCTTATGTCAATCCTGACCCCGTGGGAAACGTCCAGAGCGGATCCTGGTCCTCGCAGAGCACGGCAATGACCCCGTGTGAAGCATCCAGAGCGGAGCCTGGTCCTCGCCGAACACGGCAGTGAACCCGTGGGAAGCATCCAGAGCAAAATTCCTGGCTACCTGGAACGCGACTTATGTCAATCCTGACCCCGTGGGAAACGTCCAGAGCGGATCCTGGTCTTCGCAGAGCATGACAATGACCCCGTGTGAAGCATCCAGAGCGGATCCTGGTCTTCGCAGAGTACGACAATGACCCCGTGTGAAGCATCCGGAGCGGAGCCTGGTCCTCGCCGAACACGGCAGTGAACCCGTGGGAAGCATCCAGAGCAAAATTCCTGGCTATGTGGAACGCGACTTATGTCAATCCTGACCCAGTGGAAAACGTCCAGAGCGGATCCTGGTCCTCGCAGAGCACGGCAATGACCCCGTGTGAAGCATCCAGAGCGGAGCCTGGTCCTCGCCGAATACGGCAGTGAACCCGTGGGAAGCATCCAGAGCAAAAATTCCTGGTCACGTGGAACGCGGATAATGTCAATCCTGACCCCGTGGGAAACGTCCAGAGCGGAGCCTGGTCCTCGCAGAACACGACAGTGAACCCGTGGGAAGTATCCAGAGCAAAATTCCTGGTCACGTGGAACGCGGATAATGTCAATTCTGACCCCGTGGGAAACGTCCGGAGCGGATCCTGGTCCTCGCAGAGCACGGCAATGACCCCGTGTGAAGCATCCAGAGCGGAGCCTAGTCCTCGCCGAACACGGCAGTGAACCCGTGGGAAGCATCTAGAGCAAAATTCCTGGTCACGTGGAACGCGGATAATGTCAACTCTGACCCCGTAGGAAACGTCCAGAGCGGAGCCTGGTCCTCGCAGAACACGGCAATGAACCCGTGGGAAGCTTCCAGAGCAACTCCTGACTCCGTGAAATGAGGATAAAGGCAACTTCATCCATCACTTGCGGGTCCTCGCGACTCGTAAGGGAGAAAATTCTCGTGTGAGATCCTTACGGCTTTCAAGGGAAAATACACTTAGGAATCCTCACGATTCTTAAGGAGAAATTACACCTACGGGATCCTCTCGACCGGTAGGGAGAAAATTCTTTATGAGACCCCCACGGCTCATAAAGTTGAAAAGTCTTAGGTGAAAGATCTTACCCCTGTCTCCTAAGCCATCACTATCTTATAAAGAGTTCGAGATTAACTGTTATCTACCATATATGGGCCACACTTGCCAAAGCTACATGCCACTGAAATGGAGAAGTTACTCATGAGCATATAAACTACTTCACGCCAGAGTAAAACATAAAGGAATAGAATGGTACGGCTCATGGAGCTGAGGGTTTGAGACTATATCGCTTAAGACTCGAGATTTGAGTCAATGATAAATGACGACGCTTGTGTCCGCTCGTTTTCTTCTCAGATCAAGATTCTGAAAATTATATACCAACCCGAAACTGGTCATACACTATGAATTATTCTGCACTACTTCACCCACGTATATACTTACGTAGGCAAAGTAGTAGGGGGCATTTGTTCCCGCCAAAAATTTCTGCACAAAAGAGCCCAAGGCATCAAATGGTAGCGATACGCTTAAGAAAATGTGAACCTGTATTTTCCGGGCTGTATTTTGACAAACTCCTGAATGCGAAACAGCTAAATTCTTATGGTGTTGAAAGCATATCGAAAAAACCTTCGATTTGATATATTATGGGCCTCATAATTTATCCGGGATCAAAAGTTATGAGCAAATGTCTATGCACATGTGATCTAAGGAAGAAGATGCGAACCAGTATTTTCCGAGCTGTATTTTGACAAATTCCGGAATGAGAAACAGCTAAATTCTAATGGTATCGAAAGTATCTCGAAAAATCCTTCGATTTGATATATTATGGGCCTCATAATTCATCCGAGATCAAAAGTTATGAGCAAACGTGCTATGCACGTGTAATCTAAAGTAATGCTCTACTACATGGAAAATGCATTTTTAGTCCCACATCGAGAAAATGAGAGATGACTTCTCTACCCCATATAAATAAGAGGGGATACCTCTTAGAAAGGGAAGAGTTCAATCCTCAAAGGAGCTTAGTTCTCCATAGGGGCTTAGTTCTCCAAGATAGGAGCATGCCCCTCCCCATAATGCGCATATGCGCAAGCGCCATGTGCGCTACGTGCAACGCACGTGTGCCCGCCATGCACGCACCACGTGCAACGCACGTGCGCACCATATAAGAACATTAAATAATATTAAAAGGAGATACGTTCTCCATAGGAGCTTAGTTCTCCAAGATAGGAGCATGCTCCTCCCCATAATGCGCATATGCGCAAGCGCCACGTGCGCTACGTGCAACGCACGTGTGCCCGCCATGCGCGCACCACGTGCAACGCACGTGCGCACCACATGAGAATATTTAATAATATTAAAAGGAGTACGTTCTTCATAGGAGCTTAGTTCTCCAAGATAGGAGCATGCTCCTCCCCATAATGTGCATATGCGCAAGCGCCACGTGCAACGAACGTGTACCCGCCATACGCACACCATGTGCAACGCACGTGCGCACCACATGAGAATATTCAATAATATTAAAAGGAGCTTAGTTCTCCATAGGACGCACCACATGAGAATATTCAATAATATTAAAAGGAGCTTAGTTCTCCAAGTTAGGAGCCTGCTCCTCCCCATAATGCGCATATGCGCAAGCGCCATGTGCGCTACGTGCAACGCACGTATGCCCGCCATGCGCGCACCACGTGCAATGCACGTGCGCACTACATGAGAACATTTAATAATATTAAAAGGAGATACGTTCTCCACAGGAGCTTGCTCCCCCTATAATGCGCATATGCGCAAGCTCCATGTGCGCTACGTGCAAATATATGCGCCCAACACGTGCGACGCACGTGCGCCCAACACGTGCGACGCACGTGCGCGAACGCAAAGAAGCCTTTTTCAGCAGCGAGAAGCTTAAGCTCCAGCCTGTTCTTTCCCCCTAATGAGTGGGACATGGTTCAAAGGGTACATCCCTCCACACCTTCGATATATGGCGCTATAATCTTTCAGTGTCGTCGGAGAGGTGGTGGGTCCCAACGACCAATGATCCTTCTTTTCAATAAAAAAAGGAAAAGAAACAGATATACAAAAACAAAATAGAGAAAAAAAAACTCTCTGTAAAACTTTGAAAAAAACTCAAAGAAAAAGAAAGGAAAGCCCTTAGCAAAAGAAGATCATTTGTTCAAGGTAAAGAATTAATTCTTGAACAACAGAGATGAAACCATCTCGTAAAAAGAAGAAGCATCTTCTAAAAAGATCTTAGATCTATAAAAAGACCAAGGTCTTTGATTAAAAAGAAAAGATCAAAAGATCTAATCATAAAAATATAAGAAGAAGTATTTTACTTCATTCATAGATCTTTTGATCTATAAAGGCAGAGCCTTTTATAAAAACAAGAACTTTTGTTCTTGGATCTTGAGGCAAAGCCTCCTTTGAAGAACATAAATTTGTTCTTTGATCTTAAAATTGATCAAAATGTGCTTTGCGCTATTAGACAGTGCCTTGCATTCATGAACTGCGCCCTTGCGCTCCTTGGACCGGCGCTCAGCGCCAAAACATGCCACGTGTCAACCATAGACATGATCTGCGCTTTGCGCTCCTGAAAACAGCGCACTGCGCTCTTGGGTTGGCGCTCAGCGCCAAGTGTGCCACGTGTCACTCACTGGTGCACCCATAAATTAGAGCAGCGCGCTCATAAATTAAAAGCGTAATGCGCTAACAAACTATCGCTTAGCGCTAAGCGCGACACGTGTCCTCCTCGTGTGCGCTAATCGACAGAAGCGCAATAAGCTTTTTGACTGGCGCAAAGCGCCTAGTGCGCCACGTGGCGCACTGTCAGAACATGCTTTGTTCTGATAAATGCTATGCATTTAATATAAGAAAAAAAATGTCAGAGCCCAATGCTTAGCATTATTAAAAGGGCAGAGCCCAAATAAAGGCCTAACAGGCAGAACAAAAATAAAATGTTAAACATTTTTAACTGGACTTAGCCCAATTCTGGCCATAAGTCCTCAATTTAAATTGAACTGAGCTCATCTGTTCTTCCAATCAATTTACACCCGGTTCAAGGGCACATCTCTTTACTCCTCTGATATCTGTCGTTGTAATCCTTCAACGTCGTCAGAGAGGTAACGGGTCCCGACAACCGCACATTACTACGGACTGTGGGGTCTTTAAACTCATGGACTATGATGTCTTTAACCTCGACCGTGATGTCTTAAAACTAACGTCGGATTGTGGAGTCCTTAAATCCACGGACTATGATGTCCTTAACCTCGACCGTGATGTCTTAAAACTAACACCGGACTGTGAGGTCCCTAAACTCACGGACTATGATGTCCTTAACCTCGACCGTGATGTCTTAAAACTAACATCGGACTGTGGGGTCCTTAAACTCATAGACTATGATGTACTTAACCTCGATCGTGATGTCTTAAAACTAACAACGGACCGTAATGTCCTTAAACTAATTATCGACCGCAATGTCACTAAACAAAACAATAGAGTCCAAATGCTCTCTTGTTGGATCTAAACGATCCCGTTAAGTCGATCTTAGTCTAAAATTAGAATAACGTATCCTTAATAAACGTTTAAGTTGATCTTAGTCTCAAATGAGGCTAACGTATCTTTAAACACAACCCCCCAAACCGAAATCTAAGAGAGATACGGATTTGGACTAGTCCACGCCCTACGGGCGACAACATAAATTAGTCTCCGTATACAATCCACGGGCAACCAAACATAAAACAAACACCCACGACACGAAGTGACCATATGGAGAAGGAGAAAGTTGTTACCGCAATGCGGTAGCGTAATTAACTGCAGGGGCTTGCGCCTGCAGGGAAGAGCGTTCCCACATCTGTATAATCTTGACGAGATTATCTCTTATGAAGACATTCGCGTCCAAGGCCGCTGCCAGAACCAGGAGTTTACGGATGCCCAATGCGCTGAGGTGATGCATCACTTTGATGAACATAACGGTCGACTACTCCCCCGTCGCTCCGCTCTTTTGAAAATTATCGTGGGGGCGATTTGGGAGGCACTTCCTGAATTTAACGAGGCCATGCCGCTTGAGGCGCTTGATGATGCCGAAGACAAGGTGCGCTCAGTATATCTGATGGGTCTGATCTCGAAGAGGCGGCGAGATGATTGATTGTTCGCGTTTTTGCGTGTGCGTTTTAAATTTAAGAATACCGTAATCAAGACGGTGTCGCTTGGTAGCTAGCCGGTTGAGTACGGGTCGATCCACAGGGAGAAGGAGTTCTTTTCCTTATGTTCTAACGAGTTAATCCGATTAAGTCGGGTTTTGTTTTAAGATCTACGAATGAGATAAAAAGTGATAAAATACTTGCTAGGGTTATGATTAAGTTAGTTCGAAATAGGGATTCTTCTCACTGCTTTCAAAGCCCTAGTTGTGAATAGAGGTGTTAGGGTAATCAGCAACAACGGGGATTAGCACGACTGGGAAGAAACTTAGTTTCTACCTTTTAGTCCTTGTCCGTCCGTTCTTGGATTTTAGCCCTAACCTCCGGTTAATTCAACCACAACCGATCTAACTAGGGAATCACCGCTATCATGTAGGATATGGTGCTGTAGTGAGCGGAGTGTGGTTGATTTAAAGGGAGTCCGTATTTAAAATTATTTGGGCAAAGAAAGGAGTGAGAGAGATTTCCTTCTCTCAAACCTTCCCTATCCTACCCCTAACAAGTGAGGAATTACTCACTCATTAGGAAGGTGACAATAAAATTCATTTTTTTAATTTTAATTTATGACCTAATTTGCAGATAAATAAAGAACAAATAAAAGTGCAGATAATAAATTGCAGATAAGAAGAATGCGAGATAAAATAAAATAAAAGATTTACTTTATTGATGACCTCAAGAACGCATTACAATTGAATTAAGATCTAGAAAAAAGGCAAAGAGATGCATCCTAAGAAAGGCACCCTAAAAGAGGCACACCTTATTTGGCTTTGAGCCCTCCTATTTATAGATAGGAAAAACCCTAGGTTTACATTCTGATCCATACATGAAATTACAAAACAACCCCAAAGACCGAGACAAAGCACCGACACCCCACCGACACGTGCATTGTACGGCCGCGGAACCGCGGCAGAAAGGCCTGTTTGGCCGCGGTTCCGCGGCCATTTGGTGGGTTCTTGGGCCCATTTCTTCAGGATTTCTCCGTGTTGCTTTTATCTTCTGTTTTCTTTACTTGGTTTCTCAGAATTTCTTCTATTTCCTTCCAGATTTCCAACAGTGCAGAATGGTGTGGACTTTTGGCTTGATCTCCGCTTGAACTGGTATGCGGCATCATGCGGATCAGTATTCATCCGTTATTGGTCGTAGGCCCACATTTGTAGCGACTTTACATGAATTTCACTGTAACGAGCTGAGAACCTGTAACCTGCAACTATTTAGCAGACATGGGTCAAAAGTACCTATTTATATGCAATGTGATTAAGAATGGGTGATATAATAATGCAAAAATCTGATATGAACAAATACCCCCAAACTTATCTTTTGATCGTCCCGAGCAAAACTAATTTTTATTCTCAATAATTCCTAAGCTCACTTTCGCAGGAAATGCGATTGCACTAAGCTCGTGCAACAATCCGTTAAACCTCTAGGTGTCCCTAGTAGGAGGAGTGTTGTCTCCTGAGGGTTTTCAGCGTATACTACCCACAAAGTCCGATCAATTTGGGCTGTTGACTTTCATTCTTCAATTCGGTATTCTAGCAAGAAATTCTATTATCTTTAACTTAGAAATCATCAACCCGTATTTTTCACACTCACTTTTCATTTAACTTAAGATCGTATATGTCCTGCAAATTTATTAAGCTTTCAGCATCTTTTGAATTTTCCATCTAAGGTGCAATCTCAACTCAAGAATTTTTATCATCTTTATTGAAGATATAAGGCCTATCTTTCATTCCTATCTCTCATCCAAACCCCAATCATATACCCCTACATGTGTGTAATTATCACCCCTACACTTGGAAATTCAATTCAAGCTATCATACTCTTATCCATCGTCCAAAGTACTTTTAGTTGGTAAATTTTAGATGAAATTGCTCACACATCCTTCATGCGACCGTTAATACTTCTTGAGGTACTAAACGACTGATTACAAAATGTGCTTGCGCATTTAGGCGTAATTCCTCGTCTTGTAATACCTAAGGCTTAGCAGTGACTCCCAAACCAGTTGGTCTAAGGCACTAGGTGATAAAGCACCCTCGCTATATTTTTTTTATGCTTCCTTAAGCAATTACAAAACCAGTGTTCATTTTTTTTATCTCTTTATTCACCACTTATACTTTTTATTTATATTTTCCTTCATACTAAAGATTTTAGACAAGAGCATTTCAAGGTATTCTCTACTATCCCAAGTTTCAAGGTGCGTGTATGTGCATGTTGTAGGGCATATATTTTCATAATTTAGACTTAAGGTTCAAAATTATTTTTCAGACTTATACTTCAAATAAAGCTTTCAATAATCTTCCCTTATTTCGACTTAGCCCAAGAACTGAACTCAAAATTTGCCTATTTCTAAATAAACTATAAGGACGTATATTTTCTACAGTTAAACTTTAAGAAAGGTTATTTTTAGGGTTTTTAATTTACTAAGTTTAGGATCTAGTTTTTCCTAACTAGTCAACCGTCATGTTGAACTTAAATCAAATATGGCCAAAATTGAATTTTTCAATTTTTATAATTTACAAAATTTTTCAATTTTTATGAGTTTTAAAATAAGTATGCAAATGCAAAAATATACATATGAATGCGAAGGAAGAAAGCTTACCGAGCACACCCCCAAACTTAAACTTGACAGTGCCCTCACTGTCAGGCTACACCAAGAGGGTCAAAATTGTCGGCACTCCCCAGTTTGTTTATTTATTATTTATTATTTTTATTATTTTTTTATTATTAAATAAAAAGAAAACATAATATATACACAAAAAGGTCCCCCCAAACTTAAGTGAAACAGTGTTTCCACTGTTGCCATCTGTTAAATCTCATAAACCTGTAAACTTGGGAGAAAAAATTTATTAACAGAACATGAAATATGATTGTGAAAATCTCCCCCAAACTTATTTTTGGCTCACCACTTTGAGTTAGAAAAATTATTTTCAAGAGCCAAATTATACCCCCTCCCAAACTTGAGTTAAACAATGTTAAGCTTTTAAAGAGGGGGTTCAAAGTTATTGGTAAATGCCAAGCTTTGCAAAGACCAAAAGTCAACCCAACCATTTGAAGAATTTATCAATGTAACGTATAGGTTGGTGGAAGAACATGTTATATAGAGCCAAGAAGAAGTGGGGAAGAGATAAGTGGTGGTATAGAAAGGGTTTGCGGGAACGTGAATGTGAGGAGATAAGAGGTGATGATAAATAAAAACGAGAATATGAATGATCAGAAATGAGTGGAATATTGGCATTTTCGTATTTTATAAGAAGAAAGGGTGGTGCTTCAACTTCTATAGGTGGAGGTTGATTAATCACAAAATCCATGTTGTTTAGGAATGCAAGTTCGTCAGCAAAAAGTTCTTCAAAACTCTCATCGATGTAATTGAACATTTTGCTGTCAGTAAGTTTTGTGCCAGAATTTATCATACTTGATTTGTCAAAAATTATGGAGGTAGGAGACTCGAAAAACTCATCTACCTCATTTTCAAAAGTATCCAAATCAAGTTGGCTTTCTGGAATGATCAAACTTGAATTATTGGATTGTGATTCATCAACACTCACTGAAATTATAGGAAGAATAGAAGAGGAACCCGAGAAAGTGGGAGAAAGAAGTTGAATACGAACTTGAGGGTGGAGATGGAGTGTATAAATTAGTACAATTTGAAATGACCGATGTGTAAAAAGCGATTGTGTTAATCTATCAACTCACTGAGAAATGATATCAAATCCCTCAAGATTCGTGAGAAAACATGGGTATATCGAACTTGGTAAACCAGACATTGAAAATGAAAGTGTAACGGTTTCTTGTGCGGTTGGAACGATGGAAAGGATGAAGGGGAGTGATTTAGGAAGGGTAACAGTTAATGGTTCAGGAGGGTGTACACAGTCAGTGGAAGGGACATGATGAATTGGAAAATCCGACTCATCAAGTAAAACTGGTTCATCCTCAATACTATCCTCAAAATTCCCTTCAAAAGTTATCTCATCCATGCATTTATCATCAAAATCCAGACGCATATGAAGTTCGGGAAAAACAGTTAATGACTCGGGATGATCAATTGGAGAGAGAAACTCATCCAAATCTGTGGGTTCATCATCCGAAATGTTCCCAGCGTCGATATCCCCAATCAAGTGAAAATCAATTTTTTCAGACACCTCATCAAAAGCATAGATATTAATCAATTCAGGTTCTAGAGTGGAGGTGTAGTGGTCAAAAGGATTGGTGATGGTTTCACTCGAAAGGGACACAATCAGGTAAATCAAACACTATAAAGTCGCACAACTCATTAAACGTTCTATTTTCAACTGGTGAATCATTTGGGACACTTGATAGACATTCAAAACCAGAGATGTGGGATTCAATTGGGGATGGGTAGGTTTGATTTGGAAGGGTGCACAGCTCACTCTCTCCACTCAAATTCTTAATCCGTCCAACCGCCTCATCATACATTGGAAAATTTGGAGCTAGTTGGAAACTAGCTACCGGGTCACTAGGTTGTATAAGGGCGGCCATGGACGCATTCAAATCCCTCATCTGTTGGCATGACGTTACCATAAAGTCTTCCAACGACTGTTCCAGACTAGACATGGGTTGTGATGGGGTTTCAGTAAAAGATTCAAAATTGTTTGGATACGTGAAACTCCCAAATGGCTGTGTAGAAGCAATGTTTAGGGAAGGTGCAAAAGTCGGGTAGGACTGGTAGGAATTGAATGGTTGGACAGGAGTAGGATCAATATTTGGATAAGAAGGTGAATGGAATTGTTGATCCAAAGAATTCGCAGTGGTGAAAGGAGTGCAAGATCGTTTACGAGATTGTTCAATATGTTCAGCAATAGACATGGGTTTCGGAGTTACAACAGGACTCGAAAAAGGAGTATCAACGTAAGAAGGCGGTGAAGGTTGAAATTGTTGATATAAGGTGGATTGTGGAGTCCAACTGGTTGTCCTAGACGCGTTTATTCGATCTTTCAAAGAAATTTTAGGTATGGAGGGGTCGTTCGAAATTCGACCAAAACAAGAAGCGTAAGAAGTAATGTCTGGTTGAGGGTACCAAAGTTCGACAAGAGTTTTGCGAGATGGGGTACCCATGATGTGATGAGAGAAATGAAAAGAATGTGAATTTTTTTTTTATTTTTATTTTTATTATTTAATTTTTATTTTTTTATATATATATTTTTTAAAAAATTGTTTGTTTTTGGAGTTTTGAAATTTTTGAAAATGTTTTTTTAGAAAGAGTTTTGCAAAAATTTGTACGGAACTACGATACAATTTCAAACAACCACAGTTTAAATATGCACAATCAAACCTAGAGCTAGGGTCTCCTAAGTCAACTAGACTGCTCCTAACTGTTCCAAAGTGAGAAGTTGTGAGATATCCCTCAAATCGCCTCTTCACCGCCAATTGTGGCCAGGTAAGCACAAATGAAGAAAGGAGGGTTCCGCTCACGAATCACCGTGAGACGGGCCTTTTAAAGTTACCTTTCTCACTTGTCTAGTCTAGACACCACAAAGTCAAGTTTAGATAAACGATTGAATGCCCGCAACCTTCCTCTGTCCTAATGAGCACGGCAGTCCTTAGTTGGCCGAGTCTAGATATTTTTTAATTAACTCAAAAGTAATGCATATGCTTTTAGTGATTTTTGGGGTCTTAGGAAGGGTAATGAAATCCCCACCTAATCTGAATTGGTGTTATAGCCCCTTAAAAGTCCGTATTAATTATGCAAAGCAGTTAACACACCAAAAATCTAAAACACTTGCAATTTTTTTTTTATTTGGCAGCGCAAAGAATCCTGCACAAAAACAATTTATTGGATAGGAGAAAGATTCTGTGCAAAGAACCCGCAGGAATTTTTTTTCAGTGGAGCTTAGGGGGTAGAAGAGAAGAAAAAAGATACTTACAGAGATTTTCAGTTCCTGACGTCACCTTTTGACCGCGGTTCCGCGGTCAAATGCCTACTTCTGCCGTGGTTCCGCGGCGGATCTGTAGGTTCAGATGTTCAAAAATTTTCTCTGTGCTGATTTGGTTCTCCTCTGTCTGTTCAGATCCTCTGTTTCTGGATTTGTTCACTGAGCTTGCTCCAGATCTGAATCAGTCCGTCTTCCTTTCCCGCACAATTCGCACAAAAACCTTTCAAAAATAACAAGATGATTTTTATTTTTATTTTTTTGTTTTAAAATTTTTAAATTTTTAAAAGTTTTAATTTTGTTTTATTAACCCGAAATTAGACAAAGAAAGAGACTACCATCTCCTCGGCAACGGTGCAATTTGATTGTTCGCTTTTTTGCGTGTGCGTTTTAAATTTAAGAATAACGCAATCAAGACGGTGTCGCTTGGTAGCTAGCTAGTTGAGTACGGGTCGATCCACAGGGAGAAGGAGTTATTTTCCTTATGTTCTAACGAATTAATCCGATTAAGTCGGGTTTTGTTTTAAGATCTACGAATGAGATAAAAAGTGATAAAATACTTGCTAGGGTTAGGATTAGGTTAGTTCGAAATAGGGATTCTTCTCACTGCTTTCAAAGCCCTAGTTGTGAATAGAGGTGTTAGGGTAATCGGCAACTGATTGGTTGAATTTTCTGCGTGTGCGTGCGTTTTGAAATCAAAAATTTATGAATTACCGCAATCAAGACGGTGTCGCTTGGTACCTAGCCGGTTGAGTACGGGTCGGTCTACAGGGAGATGGATTCCTTTTCTTTATGTTCTAACGAGTTAATCTGATCAAATCGGATTTTGTTTTAGATCTAAGAATGAGAATAAGTTGATAAAAAGGCTTGCTAGGGCCAGGGTTAGATCAGTTCAAAATATGGATTCTTCTCACTGCTCTTAATGCCCTAGTTAGGATTTTAGGTGTTAGGGTAATAGTCAACAAAGGGGATTAGTACGACTAGAAAGAAACTTAGTTTCTTCCTTTTTGTCCTTGTCCGTCCTTTCTTAACTCTTAGCCCTAATCTCTATATAAATCAACCACAACCGGTCTTAACTAGGGAATCACCGCTATTTCGTAGGATAGGGTGCCGTAGTGAGCGGTGTGTGTTTGATTCAAATAGAGTCCTAATTAAAAATTATGGAGGCAAGAAAAGGAGGGAGAGAGATTTCCTTCTCTCAAACCTTCCCTCTCCTAACCCTAACAAGTGAGGAATTACTCACTCATTAGGGTATTAACAATGGAATTCATTTTTTATAAATTTTTATATTAGAAAACTAAATTGCAAATATTAAAAGAACAGATAAGAAAAAAATGCAAGAATTAAATTCAGAAAAGGAATGCGAGATAAAAATAAAAATACCTTTCTTTATTGATGCACTCTTGAACGATTACAAAGGAATTAAAATTTTAAAACTAGAAAATAAAAAGAGGCATCTCAAAAGAGGCACCCCAAAGAGGCACAATTTATTTGGCTTTGAGCCCTCCTATTTATAGATAAGAAAAACCATAGGTTTACATTCTGATTCATACATGAAATTACAAAACAACCCCAAAGACCGAGTCAAAGCACCGACACCCCACCGACACGTGCGTTGCACGGCCGCGGAACCGCGGCAGAATAGCCTGTTTGGCCGTAGATCTGCGGCCATTTGGTGGGATTATGGGCCCAATTCTTTAGGGTTTCTTCAAGTTGCTTTTATCTTCTGTTTTCTTCACTTGGTTCCTCAGAATCTCTTCTACTTTCTTCCAGATTTCCAACAGTGCAGAATTATGTGGACTTTTACCGTGAGCTTCGCGTTGAAGTCTTGAATCTTGTGCTACCCTTGTGCTTTGTGCATTGAACCGTCTTATGATTTTCATTTGTTTCTTTAACTGGTAGGCGGCATCATACGGATTCATCTATTGTTGGTCGCAGTCTCACATTTGTAGTGTCTTTTCATGAATTTCACTGTATTGTTCTGAGAACCTGTAACCTGCAACTATTTAGCAGACATGGATCAAAAGCACCTATTTATATGTAATATGATTAAAAATGGGCGATATAATAATGCAAAATTTTGATATGAACAAATACCCCTAAACTTATCTTTTGCTCGTCCCGAGCAAAGCCAATTTATTCTCGAAAAAACCTAACCTCACTTTCGCAGGGAATCGCGATTGCACTGAGCTCGTGCAACAAGCCGTTAAACCTCTAGGTATCCCTAGCAGGAGGAGTGTTGTCTCCTGAGGGTTTTCAGCGGATATTACCCACAAAATCTGATCAATTTGGCCTGTTGACTTTCATTCTACAATTCGGTATTCTAGCAAGAAATTCTATTATCTTTAACTTAGAAATCATCAACCCATATTGTTCACACTCACTTATCATTTAACTTAAGATTGTATATGTTCTGCAAATTTATTAAGCTTTCAGCATCTTTTGAATTTTCCTTCTAAGGTTTTATCTCAACTTAGGAATTTTTATCATCTCTATTGAAGGTATAAGCCCTATCTTTCATTCCTATATCTCATCCAAACCACAATCATATACCCCTACGTGTGTGTAATATTTACCCCTACACTTGGAAATTCAATTCAAACTATCATACTCTTGTCCATATCCAAAGTACTTTTAGTTGGTGAATTTTAGATAAAATTTGCTCACACACCCTTCATGCGACCGTCAATACTTCTTGAGGTACTAACGACCGATTACAAAATGTGTTCGCGCATTAAGTCGTAATTCCTCATCTTGTAATACCTAAGGCTTTAGCAGTGACTCCCAAACCAGTTGGTCTAAGGCACTAGGTGATAAAGCACCCTCGCTATATATATATTTTTATTTATGCAGCCTCAAGTAATTACAAAACCAGTGTTCATTTTTTTATATCTCTTTATTCACACTTTTACTTTTTATTTTATTTTTCTTCATACTAAGGATTTTAGACAAGAGTATTTCAAGGTATCCTCTACTATTCCAAGTTTCAAGGTGCGTGTTTGTGCAAGTTGTAGGGTATATATTTTCAGAATTTAGATTTAAGGTTCAGAATTATTTTTCAAAGTTACACTTCAAATAAAAATTCAATACTCTTCCCTTATTTTGACTTAACCCTAAAACTGAACTCAAAATTTGCCTGTTTCTAAATAATCTACAGGGGCATTATTTTCTAAGGTTAAACTTTAAGAAAAGGTTATTTTTAGGGTTTTTAATTTACTAAGTTTAGGATCTAGTTTTTCCCTACTATTCAACCGTCATGTTGAACTTAAGTCAAATATGGCCAAAATTGAACGTTTCAATTTTTATAATTTTGAACTTTTCAATTTTTATAATTTTTAAAATTTTCAATCTTTATGGGTTTTTAAAATAAGTATGCAAATGCAAAAATATACATATGAATGCGAAGGAAGAAGGCTTACCGAGCACACCCCCAAACTTAAACTTGACAGTGCCCTCACTGTCAGGCTACACCAAGAGGGTCAAAATTGCCGGCACTCCCCTGTTATTATTATTATTATTATTAATAACAGAAAAAGAAAACAAAATATATAAACACAAAGAGGCCTCCCCAAACTTAAGTGAAACAGTGTTTCCACTGTTGAATCATTAAAGTTCAGAGTTAGGGAGGAGAAAACACAGTATTAAGCTATACAAGGCCTTACACAGGCCAAAGGTTAGCTCCAACCATTCAAATTTTTTATCGTTATAATGGTGTGGTTGGTGAAAGAATGGAGTGTAGAGAAAAGAAATGAGAAACACACGAGACCGTGTGGAGATAAAGGCAGTATACGGTCTTGGTGGAGGAGAAGAATGGCGGAAGGGAAAAAGAAATGGTGGTGGTTCGACTTCTTCAGGTGGAGATTGATTAATCACAAAATCCGTGTCGTTTAGGAATGCAAGGTCGTCAGCAAAAAGTTCTTCAAAACTCTCATCGATGTAATTGAACATTTTGCTGTCAGTAAGTTTTGTGCCAGAATTTATCATACTTGATTTGTCAAAAATTATGGAGGTAGGAGACTCGAAAAACTCATCTACCTCATTTTCAAAAGTATCCAAATCAAGTTGGCTTTCTAAAATGATCAAACTTGAATTATCGGATTGTGATTCATCAACACTCACTGAAATTATAGGAAGAATATAAGAGGAACCTGAGAAAGTGGGAGAAAGAAGTTGAATACGAACTTGAGGGTGGAGATGGAGTGTATAAATTAGCACAATTTGTAATGACCGATGTGTAAAAAGCGATTGTGCTAATCTATCAACCCACTGAGAAATGAGGTCAAATCCCTCAAGATTCGTGAGAAAACATGGGTACGTCGAACTTGGTAAAGCAGACATTGAAAATGAAAGGGATACGGTTTCTTGCGCGGTCGGAACGACAGAAAGGATGAAGGGGATTGATTGAGGAAGGGTATCGGTTAAAGATTCAGGATGGTGTGCGCAGTCAATGAAAGGGATAGAATGAATTGGAAAATCTGACTCCTCAATTAAAACTGCTTCATCCTCTATAATTTCCTCAATATTCTCCTCAAAATTTATCTTATCCATGCCATTCTCATCAAAATCAAGACGCATATGAAGTTCGGGAAAAACATTTAATGACTCGGGATGATGAATTGGAGAGAAAAACTCGGCCAAATCTACGGGTTCATCATCCAAAATATTCCCTGCGTCAATATCCTCGATCAAGTGAAAATTAAATTTCTCTGACACCTCATCAAAAGCATGGATATCAATCAATTCAGGTTCTAGAGTGGAGGTGTAGAGGTCAAAAGGATTGGTGGTGATTTCACTCGAAAGGGACCCTTCACAATCGGGTAAATCAAACACTACAAAGTTGCACAACTCATTAGACGTTTTATATTTAACTGGTGAATCTTTTGGAACACCTGATAGAAATTCAAAACCGGAATTGTGGGATTCAATTGGGGATGGGTAGGTTTGATTTGGAAGGGTGTACAACTCACTCTCACCACTCAAATTCTCAATTTGTCCAACCGCCTCATCATACATTGGAAAATTTGGAGCTAGTTGGAAACTAGCTACCGGGTTACTAGGTTGTATAAGGGCGGCCATGGACGCATTCAACTCCATTATCTGTTGTCTTGACACTACCATAAAATCATCCAGCGACTGTTCCAGACTAGACATGGGTTGTGAATTGGTGTCAGTAAAAGATTCAAAGTTATTTGGTTTCAGTAAAAGATTCAAAAGCACCTATTTATATGTAATATGATTAAAAATGGGCGATATAATAATGCAAAATTCTGATATGAACAACAACAACGGGGATTAGCACGACTGGGAAGAAACTTAGTTTCTACCTTTTAGTCCTTGTCCGTCCGTTCTTGGCTCTTAGCCCTAACCTCCGGTTAATTCAACCACAACAGGTCTAACTAGGGAATCACCGCTATCATGTAGGATAGGGTGCCGCAGTGAGCGGAGTGTGGTTGATTTAAAGGGAGTCCGTATTTAAAATTATTTGGGAAAAGAAAGGAGTGAGAGGGATTTTCTTCTCTCAAACTGTAATGACCACAAAAATCCTATACCTTCGTATTATTTTTTTCTTTAATAAAATACTGTAATTATTTGATTGGGAGTATTCTTCGAATATTTTTTTATATATTATTTATTTTTGTCTATTTTATCATTTCATCTATATTTATTATCATATTATTTTTTCAAGGCCCAAATTCTCTTCTCATTTTCATTTTTCTTTTACTATTTAACCCAAGCCCAAAACCTATACCAAAACGAATTCCCTTTTTAAACAAAACTCATAACTCAAAATCACTTATCTAATTCTCATTTTTCCCTCCCTTAAAACCCAGCCAGTCTCTTTTCCCTTCTCCATTCCTTTCCACTTCATTCTAAATGAAACCTCCCCCACTGTTCAATTTCCACACATTTCTTTTAACTCTTAACCCTATATTGAACCCCCCCACATTCAATTAAACCTCATATTCAATTCCATTACTCACCTCTCCCCTCCCATCTCCGATCCGATCCCACTCTCTCTCTCTCTCTTCAATTCCCATTAATTCCCTCCTTAATTATAATCAATTCCCTCATCAACCCTCTCTCTCCTTCTCCTTAAAAAACCAATAACCTCATTCTTTATATCTCTTCAACCATCGCACCCAACATCAAACTTCCCTATAGCCGACCACCACCTCCTTTGGCCGAGCACCCTTTTTCCCTCGATCGTCATCACCAGCAGCAACTACAGCAGCCGTAGCATCAAACGAGCAACGCACCATCGATTTTCAATCTCTTTCCCGGCGTATTCTAGACCATTAACCGAGACTCCTTGGCAAATCCCAAGTCCGTGTGAGTGCCAGGATCGTTTCCACACCTCCGTTTCTTTGTTCCGACGACGTTTGAAATTGAGCTCGGGGTGTTCGATGAAATGACTCAATGAAAAGTTCCGTCGTTTCCCTGCGTTCTAACTATCTGTAAATCCCCTTCCATTGTTCTACTTTTAATTGTTTGATCCCATTCCTTTTCCTTTAATAATCTCTTTAGCTTTTAGTTTTCTTTTGATCGCGTGAAAACCCTTTTCTGAAAAAAAAATAATAATTCTGAAAACATTAGAAATTCTACTTCTAATTAACATTGGGCGTTAATTAAAGATTTCTGCATTTGGATGTAAGAATTGCTCAATACTAGATTGTTTAGTATGCATGTCTTGCTGGATATCAGGATTTTTGTTGTTGCTTAGTTTTGGGTATGATTTGTAATTTATGTTCACTCATTTGCAATTGTTGCCATTTATATGGGACGCATATTGATTTTGGCATACCATTGTGTGTCTTTGTTGTATGGTGCTTGGCATTGCATGATAGCATGGTTTGAAAACCTCAGTGTTTTTAAATCTCTGGCACAAACATATGCATAAGATCATATTTAAAAATAAAAATAGAAATCAAAGTAGGTTTTTGGATACCGAGTTCTTACTTAAAAAAAATGGTCATTTTAACTTTTGTTTTGTTTCATAAAAGCCTTCTTTGAGTTTAAATTTTCTTGAATGAAAATTAACTTAGCAAGTGCTTTCTGTTTATACTAAAAATAACTTCATGTTTGAATTTTACCAATAATTCCTGTGTTCTGATTGTTTTCTATGCTAGTCTTGCACTTTGCAGAGAATTGTACTTTGCATCAATTACTGCAATTCTCAGCAAAGTTGTCAAATTGTGGGTGTTATAGAAATCAACTTGCCTCAAATTCTAACAAAATTTTACACTTCCTATCAAATGTTGCTGTAACATGTAGCTTGTATTTTAAATTATTTTCATTAGGGCTTTAGTCATATATAGATTACATATAGTCACTTAACTTCTTTAACCTATATTCTTAACTTGAACATTTTAAAGATTGTAAACATTATTGTTAGTTGATAGTGCACGGGGTAACGACCTACCCCCCACACGTATGAATTCTAAACTATTGAAAATTTAGTTTGTAAATCCTAAAGGTAATAGTTTTCATTAAAATACCATGCAATACAAACAAGTTAAATATATATCAACAAAATACCATATACTTTGAAAATTAGCTTATTCTCAGTAGGAATGCCACAAATATAAAATCTACAATTATTACAACTCTAAAGACGACAATTAAACACTTGGGGTGTATTTTGAAAATTATACAAAAGTATTTTTTTATAAACCCCCCTCAAGTTTTATAAATTACAATAATGACCCTAACAATTATATAACTTCGATTTACATTTCTTGTGGTCTGACTCGGGTTTGAGTCTGATTATTTCTGACTTGAATATGATTCAAGTCAATCTACATTCTTTAATATTCCAACTCAATATGAACACATGAATCCCAGAATCCAGTTAACAATCTACACAACTTGACTGAATCAAACCATGGATATACATCCATTATTCCGTTATTCCATTTACCTGATTATCCAGTTACAATCTGTTTACTGATATCATGGTTTTGGTCGGTCATCTAACTTACACAATACAATACAACAATGCTATCAAAACACTACGGGGTTTAAGGGGTAGATTGGTACGGAAGGTGTTAAAGGTGGCACGAGGTGGTCAGATTAAGACACCTAACCTATATTCCGTTGCTGTTGTACCGTGGCTTAACGGTTCCTTGTACATTCCGTTTGCCCTGGTCTCTAGCATATAGAGACCCCTCTCGTATACACTGGCATTCTTCTGTACCAAGCTACAAACAACAACGTTAATACAACATTACAACAAATAGTATACAACTTTAGAAGATACTTCTTATTCTGTCTTTCTAATTCCTTCTTATCTTTGGGACTTACCGAGCGACCTGTTCGCTGACGACATTCTATTTCTTTCTTCTTTGAATGTCGTCAGGTGCTTTGGACCCAGCAGAGATCGAGCCCACCGGTGAAGACTATGAGCAGTTTCACGAAGATCCCGAGCTCTAGATATTGTACCTTGTTCTTTTCAGTATTTTCATTTCCTGTTATGCCACTGTTTAAGCATTGCTTTTCATTTCAGTTGTATTTACTTTTCATGCATTGTACAAAAGAATGTTATTAATAAAGTTGCTGTTATTTCTATATCTTTTGTGATTTATTTTTATATTGCTTAGATACGCTTAGCGTATTTACTTCACAGTAAATACGTAGCGGACCTCGTCGCGTCCACTTCGCCGTACACCGGGAAGCGGGGCGTGACAGGTTTTGTTGGTGGCCCATGCAGGTCAGAGCTGTATGAATCCCTATCATGCAGTTCTGGTCTGCGTGAACAATCTAAGCAATATAACACAAGAACCAGCAACTAAAACATTCTTTACAATCATGTTCCTTGAGTCTTACAATTTCATGTTCCTTGAATCTTATCATTTCATAAACTTTGAATCTGTCCTAACACAAAATTCCCTCACCTCTTCTACAATCTTACCAAAACCTTCACATTCTTTAGTTCCTTCACATATTTTTCATACACTATCAGTATTTCAGTCACCAAACTTTTCTTGAATTTATTACACTTTCCTTATAAAAATTTCGAGGAGGAGGGTAGAATGTAATGACCCCAAAAATCCTATACCTTCGTATTATTTTTTTCTTTAATAAAATACTGTAATTATTTGATTGGGAGTATTCTTCGAATATTTTTTTATATATTATTTATTTTTGTCTATTTTATCATTTCATCTATATTTATTATCATATTATTTTTTCAAGGCCCAAATTCTCTTCTCATTCTCATTTTTCTTTTACTATTTAACCCAAGCCCAAAACCTATACTAAAACGAATTCCCTTTTTAAACAAAACTCATAACTCAAAATCACTTATCTAATTCTCATTTTTCCCTCCCTTAAAACCCAGCCAGTCTCTTTTCCCTTCTCTATTCCTTTCCACTTCATTCTAAATGAAACCTCCCTCACTGTTCAATTTCCACACATTTCTTTTAACTCTTAACCCTATATTAAAACCCCCACATTCAATTAAACCTCATATTCAATTCCATTACTCACCTCTCCCCTCCCATCTCCGATCCGATCCCACTCTCTCTCTCTCTCTCTCTTCAATTCCCATTAATTCCCTCCTTAATTATAATCAATTCCCTCATCAACCCTCTCTCTCCTTCTCCTCAAAAAACCAATAACCTCATTCTTTACATCTCTTCAACCATCGCACCCAACATCAAACTTCCCTATGGCCGACCACCACCTCCTTTGGCCGAGCACCCTTTTTCCCTCGATCGTCATCACCAGCAGCAACTACAGCAGCCGCAGCATCAAACGAGCAACGCACCATCGATTTTCAATCTCTTTCCCGGCGCGTTCCAGACCATTAACCGAGACTCCTTGGCAGATCCCAAGTCCGTGTGAGTGCCAGGATCGTTTCCACACCTCCGTTTCTTCGTTCCGACGACGTTTGAAATTGAGCTCGGGGTGTTCGCTGAAATGACTCAATGAAAACTTCCGTCGTTTCCTTGCGTTCTAACTACTTGTAAGTCCCCCTCCATTGTTCTACTTTTAATTGTTTGATCCCATTCCTTTTCCTTTAATAATCTCTTTAGCTTTTAGTTTTCTTTTGATCGCGTGAAAACCCTTTTCTGAAAAAAAAAATAATAATAATTCTGAAAACATTAGAAATTCTACTTCTAATTAACATAGGGCGTTAATTAAAGATTTCTGCATTTGGATGTAAGTATTGCTCAATACTAGATTGTTTAGTATGCATGTCTTGCTGGATATCAGGATTTTTGTTGTTGCTTAGTTTTGGGTATGATTTGTAATTTATGTTCACTCATTTGCAATTGTTGCCATTTATATGGGACGCATATTGATTTTGGCATACCATTGTGTGTCTTTGTTGTATGGTGCTTGGCATTGCATGATAGCATGGTTTGAAAACCTCAGTGTTTTTAAATCTCTGGCACAAACATATGCATAAGATCATATTTAAAAATAAAAATAGAAATCAAAGTAGGTTTTTGGATACCGAGTTCTTACTTAAAAAAAATGGTCATTTTAACTTTTGTTTTGTTTCATAAAAGCCTTCTTTGAGTTTAAATTTTCTTGAATGAAAATTAACTTAGCAAGTGCTTTCTGTTTATACTAAAAATAACTTCATGTTTGAATTTTACCAATAATTCCTGTGTTCTGATTGTTTTCTATGCTAGTCTTGCACTTTGCATCAATTACTGCAATTCTCTGCAAAGTTGTCAAATTGTGGGTGTTAAAGAAATCAACTTGCCTCAAATTCTAACAAAATTTTACACTTCCTATCAAATGTTGCTGTAACATGTCGCTTGTATTTTAAATTATTTTCATTAGGGCTTTAGTCATATATAGATTACATATAGTCACTTAACTTCTTTAACCTATATTCTTAACTTGAACATTTTAAAGATTGTAAACATTATTGTTAGTTGATAGTGCACGGGGTAACGACCTACCCCCACACGTATGAATTCTAAACTATTGAAAATTTAGTTTGTAAATCCTAAAGGTAATAGTTTTCATTAAAATACCATGCAATACAAACAAGTTAAATATATATCAACAAAATACCATATACTTTGAAAATTAGCTTATTCTCAGTAGGAATGCCACAAATATAAAATCTACAATTATTACAACTCTAAAGACGACAATTAAACACTTGGGGTGTATTTTGAAAATTATACAAAAGTATTTTTTCATAAAACCCCCTCAAGTTTTATAAATTACAATAATGACCATAACAATTATATAACTTCGATTTACATTTCTTGTGGTCTGACTCGGGTTTGAGTCTGATTATTTCTGACTTGAATATGATTCAAGTCAATCTACATTCTTTAATATTCCAACTCAATATGAACACATGAATTCCAGAATCCAGTTAACAATCTACACAACTTGACTGAATCAAACCATGGATATACATCCATTATTCCGTTATTCCATTTACCTGATTATCCAGTTACAATCTGTTTACTGATATCATGGTTTTGGTCGGTCATCTAACTTACACAATACAATACAACAATGCTATCAAAACACTACGGGGTTTAAGGGGTAGATTGGTACGGAAGGTGTTAAAGGTGGCACGAGGTGGTCAGATTAAGACACCTAACCTATATTCCGTTGCTGTTGTACCGTGGCTTAACGGTTCCTTGTACATTCCGTTTGCTCTGGTCTCTAGCATATAGAGACCCCTCTCGTATATACTGGCATTCTTCTGTACCAAGCTACAAACAACAACGTTAATACAACATTATAACAAATAGTATACAACTTTAGAAGATACTTCTTATTCTGTCTTTCTAATTCCTTCTTATCTTTGGGACTTACCGAGCGACCTGTTCGCTGACGACATTCTATTTCTTTCTTCTTTGAATGTCGTCAGGTGCTTTGGACCCAGCAGAGATCGAGCCCACCGGTGAAGACTATGAGCAGTTTCACGAAGATCCCGAGCTCTAGATATTGTACCTTGTTCTTTTCAGTATTTTCGTTTCCTGTTATGCCACTGTTTAGGCATTGCTTTTCATTTCAGTTGTATTTACTTTTCATGCATTGTACAAAAGAATGTTATTAATAAAGTTGCTGTTATTTCTATATCTCTTGTCTCTTGTGATTTATTTTTATATTGCTTAGATACGCTTAGCGTATTTACTTCACAGTAAATACGTAGCGGACCTCGTCGCGTCCACTTCGCCGTACACCGGGAAGCGGGGCGTGACACAAACCTTCCCTATCCTACCCCTAACAAGTGAGGAATTACTCACTCATTAGGAAGGTGACAGTAAAATTCATTTTTTTAATTTTAATTTATGACCTAATTTGCAGATAAATAAAGAATAAATAAAAGTGCAGATAATAAATTGCAGATAAGAAGAATGCGAGATAAAATAAAATAAAAGACTTACTTTATTGATGACCTCAAGAACACAATACGATTGAATTTAGATCTAGAAAAAAGAAAGAGAGGCATCCTAAGAAAGGCACCCTAAAAGAGGCATACCTTATTTGGCTTTGAGCCCTCCAATTTATAGATAGGAAAAACCCTAGGTTTACATTCTGATCCATACTTGAAATTACAAAACAACCCCAAAGACCGAGTCAAAGCACCGACACCCCACCGACACGTGCATTGTACGGCCGCGGAACCGCGGCAGAAAGGCATGTTTGGCCGCGGTTCCACGGCCATTTGGTGGGTTCTTGGGCCCATCTCTTCACGGTTTCTCTGTGTTGCTTTTATCTTCTGTTTTCTTTACTTGGTTTCTCAGAATTTCTTCTATTTCCTTCCAGATTTCCAACAGTGCAGAACGATGTGGACTTTTGCCTTGATCTCCGCTTGAACTGGTATGCGGCATCATGCAGATCAGTATTCATCTGTTATTGGTAGTAGGCCCACATTTGTAGCGACTTTGCATGAATTTCACTATAACAAGCTGAGAACCTGTAACCTGCAACTATTTAGCAGACATGGATCAAAAGTACCTACTTATATGCAATGTGATTAAGAATGGGTGATATAATAATACAAAAATCTGATATGAACAATGATCTTGTCGATATCTTGCATCAGGTCTTCCAACAGACGGCGATAATCTCCGCCTACCAGAGGACGGACGATATCAACGGGAATCCTGACGCTTGCATTCGTGAGAAAATGCATAAGAAAATGGTCAGAGAAGCCAGAAACATTTTGCTCAGACTTGCTTCTGAATTCTTAAATCCATGCCCAAGATTCAGTGTCTTGCCATTGTAAACATTTTGATGATATTTTGTTTTGTTGTTACCGCTGATGTATAAATTTTCTCAAGTATGAATGGCAAAATTTCCCTTTCTTCTATACCACTGCTCATAGGCGCCTCATGTGAAGTAGTATTTACTCGGATATAAAATGCCGGGGCCCCGTATTATACCTGCGAGTCACGTGAGGCGCTACCTCAGAGTTTTTAACTCTCGGCGCTGGTGCCCTCGTGCAAGGCACGTGAGGCGCTGTCTCATTACTGCAAGGCACGTGAGGCGCTGCCTCATCACTGAAGGTGTCTTTTCACCTTCTTTCTCTGTTTCCTATGGGTCAACTATCTTGTTCCCCATTCCCCCTTTTCCGGCCTTGGAAATAGTTCCACTGTGCACAAAATTTTCCGTGCGTTGATTTGAACATTTCTCTTTATAACCCGAAGCTATGTCTTTCTTCTTCTTTTCAAAGAGAAACTCATTTTTATTAACAGAACTCAAACAAACTAAGAGCTATGGCCTGCAATCGTCCTCATGCTTGTCGGCAACCATGGGAGGTGCCCATCGAGGAAATGATTCCTTGCTTTGTTGCACGACTAGTAAACCCTCTTCTTACCGATGCTCAATATGACGCGGTGATGCATGAGCTCCTGACTCGTAGTGGCTCTCCCCTTCCTATAGGCTCCATTTGGTTCCGGATGATCTTTCTATCCGTGCTTGCCGACATCCCTCCTCATCCGGCAGAGATGACTCCGGCGATTCTCGATACGGCGGAGGATAAGATCGAGTGCTTTCACGAGGCACGTTTGATTACCCCGTCTTTGAGGGACTGATCAGTTCAGCTGCTAAGCCAAATACGGGCTCAACGGGCTATTATGTTTGCCTTCGCTGATGAGCACGGTGCTAATCGATGGGGAGCAACTTCTCGCGAAGACTGCCGCTTCAACATGGTGGAGACGGCAGAGAGGGAATTGGAGAACTTTGCATTTTGTTGTGTCAACCCCTGTATATCTGATCCCATATTTGGCGATCTCTTCCCCGTAGAGTAGTATGTTTACATCAATGTATTTCTCATATTATTGACTGTTGAATGTTTATTGTTGAATGCTTCCTTTTCATCGCATATTCATACATGTATCTCACCTCTATGCATGAGCTTTATACTTTACCCTCAGGTATTTTCGCTAAGTGCGAATGCCATTGTAGTGTCGTACATAAATCAACACGTTTTGGACACCATTCCTATTGAAGCAGGCACGCAGTCATGAATGAATGCTTAGTGAGGCGTGACCCAAAGACCCTCCTTACTGCCTTGCACAGTACATGATTGGTGGTCGTGGGTTGCGCCTTTCTGTCTTGACTGGAGATGAAATAATCTGCTCCAGTTCCTCTTGAGTCTCGTATTCTAATGCCCACAGGGACTTTCGCTAAACGCCTATCTTCCAGGGGCGCCGCAAATAGCCGGCGAATGTTGAGTGAATTTATTTAAGATCTTGATGCCAAGGCCCTCAGTTCCGCTACGGATTTTGCCGTTGAAGTCAATCCAATGCTGGCGACGCTTGTGAACTCCCATGATGAAGATCTCGTCGGCTCTTGGGTTGATTGATGCAGAAAGATCGAGGCTTGCCTGCACGAGATTGAGCTTAAGCGTCTCATTCCTAAGGTGTAGGCTTCGAACTCCCAGTGGGATGCGTGGGTTGAGCATAGTGTTCCTTTCATCCGCCATTTTGAACAAGAGGCGATCTTAAGACGAAAGAAGCATGAGGTGGCTTCCAGCGAATGTGTCCGGTTGCGCGCCCAGGTTGAAGCGAATGCTGCGCAGTTAAAAGCTATTTTCGACAACCTCCGGCGATGTATCTCAGATGGGTTGACATTTAGGCGGACGCTTGACTTCACCGAGCGGGTCATGCAAGACTGCGAAGCTGCTATGGTAGCAACCGATGAAAAGCCTTCGTCCTATTTGCGGCAACGGAATCAAATTGAAGCGGAGTTGGCCGCGGTAGCTGACCTTGAGAAAGGGTTGAGAGGGACGCGCGAGCGGCTGGCTGATTTGTTGAAGACGCCTCCTCCTTGATAACTGTCTTTGTACCCCCCTTTTTTGTATTGACTGTGAACTTGTGATTTATGAATAACATGTATTCATTTTGATTCCTTTATGAAATGTATCTTGTATTCACTTGAATTCACGAATAAAAGACATTTTATTTCATATTGGCATGTAGCTCTGGCAAATGTGGCCCGTAGATAGTCCATCTTGACTTTCTTGTAGGGCAACGATGGCTTAGGAAATAGGTTCAGATATGCCGCCTAAGACTTTTCAACTTTATGAGCCGTGAGGGTCTCATAAAAACTTTTCTCCCTACGAGTCGTGAGGATTTCGCAGGTGTATTTTCTCCTTAGGAGTCGTGAGGACTCTTAAGTGTGTTTTCTCTTTAGAGTCGTAAAGATCTCCCAAGAGAATTTTCCCCCTTACAAGTCGAAAGGACTCGTAAGTGGTTTTTTCCCTCCTTGTCGATATTTGACTTTGGAGAGTGTAGCCCATGGATAGTACACAATAGTCCATCTTGGACTTACTTGCAGGGCCCCAGTGCTTAGGAAACAGGTTGATGTCCCTATAGCGTAAGGCTTTTCCCTACGAGTCGAGACGAGTCGAGAAGTTCTCGCAGGAACATTGTTTTCCCTACGAGTCGAGACGAATCGAGAAGTTCTCGCAAGGATGTCCTAACGTCACAGTTAACCTCTGCTGATAGAAGTCCGTTAGGGTCTGTGGTACTAGGGCTTTTGTCCATCGTACCGTCGCATTGGCCGATGTATTCCCCGATATGTAATCTTGCTGTTCGAGTAGCCCCGCGACTGTCGTGTCTCTGATCCCTTCGGGGGTTGGACAAGACGTCTTCAAGTAACCTTCCAGGTGATATTACCGTCAGAAGGGCAAGTGTTAGGGATATTCCATGCCACTTTTTACTTGAGGTTAGGCTCAGTTTGGGAGCCTTGATGAGTTATGATCACTCCGCGCTGGTGTGGGATGATCTCCGATAGCCTTTCAGTCATCATTTGAGTTGCCGTCAAGACCCTGAAGATAGGGATCTTCCTTTGCTTCGTTTATTGACATTGCGTCTGCAATATTGCGACGAATGTCGAGATTGTCTCTAGGTTGTCTATGAATCGTCGAGTCTTGGAACTGGGGACTTTGCCGTGGCTCTATCGTTTTGACCCTGGAGTTGGTTGTTGACGTGCATCTGCATCCTGCTGGAGTGAGAAGGAACGCCGTTGTTGATCTCTAGGCTGTAGATGTCGCCGCCGAGACCCTGAAGCTAGGGATCTTCCTTCGCTTCGTTTGTTGACATTGTATCAGCTATATTGCGACGAATGTCGAGGTTATCTCTAGGTTGTCTATGAACCGTCGAGTCTTGGAACTGGGGACTTTACCGTGGCTCTATCGTTTTGATCCTGGGGTTGGTTGTTGACGTTGCAACTGCATCCTGCTGGAGTGAGAAGGAACACTGTTGTTGATCTCTAGGCTGCAGATGTCGCCGCCGAGACCCTGAAGCTAGGGATCTTCCTTCGCTTCGTTTGTTGACATTGTATCGGCTATATTGCGACGAATGTCGAGATTATCTCTAGGTTGTCTATGAACCGTCAAGTCTTGGAACTAGGGACTTTGCCATGGCTCCATTGTTTTGACCCTGGGGTCGGTTGTTGACGTTGTGTTTGCATCCTGCTGGAGTGAGGAGAAACGTCGTTGTTGATCTCTAGGCTACAGATGTTGCCGTCGAGACCTAGCTCTCCTTCTGATGGAGCCTGATGGGAAAACGTGGTTCCCTTTTTCGTTTGCGCCTATGGATTGTATACATGGGTCGATGTGGACTCGCCTGCAGGGCAGAAGTATCATTTTCATTTTTTTGTTTCTATTCCGCGATGCTCTATCATTCAGCTTTTATATCGCGAAAGTTGTGATTGCCCAATCATTTCGGTTGTTTTTTCTTTTTACTCGCTGCTTTTTTATTGCGAGTTGCCCAAACATTTCGGCTGCTTTTATATGCATATATTTTGCTCGCTGATTTTTATTGCGAGTTGCCCAAACATTTCGGCAATTTCATATGTATTTTTTGCTCGCTGATTTTTTTTATTGTGAGTATGGAACTCAAGATCTGATACCAATCTTAGCATTAGCATCGCTGCGACTGGAATATTGCCAGGAGCGAATCATGATTTGTCGTGAAAGGGCTTGGAATTTGATACCGATTTAGGCATCAGCATCGCTACTACTGGGATATTGCCCGGAGCGAATCATCATTTGCCTTTGTCGATTTGAACAAAAGTGGCTTAGCAAATAGGGTTAGGATCCTGTTGACTAAGGCTTTTCGACTTTACGAGCCGTAAGGGTTTCATAAAGTTGTTTTTCCCTATGAGTCGTGAGGATCTCGTAGGTGTATTTTCTCCTTAGGAGCCGTAAGGATTCATAAGTGATATCTTCTCTTGTAAGTCGTAAGGATCTCACAAGAGTATTTCCTCCTTGCGAGTCGAGAGGACCTACAAGTGTTGTTCACCAAATGGGGAAATTTCGCACCATTGGTGGAACTAGGTGAGGGAACGTTTATTTGTGCCCGTGGATTGTATACAAGGGTCAATATTGGACCGCTTTATAGGGAAACTTGAGCAATGTGATGGCTTAAGAACAGGTTCAGGTCCCTGTAACTTAAGGCTTTTGAATCCTATGAGCCGTGAGGGTCTCATAGGTGTATTTTCTCCTTACGAGTCGTGAAGATCTCATAAGTGTAATTTCTCCTTAGGAATGGTGGAGATCCCTAAGTGGGTTGCTCCCTTATGAGTCGTAAGGATCTCACGCAGGCGTTTTCTCCTCACAAGGTCGAGAGGACCTTGCAGGTGTCTTTATTTTAACGAGATTGCGCCCTTTCGGGTTTTCACAAACTCGCTGGTAGCCCTGCTGTTTTTACTCACGGCGCCCTTTCGAGTTTTCATCCATGCCCATTTCACTTGTGGGTGTACCTTTTTTTTACTCCGTGGGAACTTTGATTGCAACACAGATCCCAGAAAAGGATATCGCCATATTTGGGGCGAAGAGTACTAGTTTAGGGACATTTCGGTCCAATGTTAGTTTAAGGACATCTCGGTCCACTGTTAGTTTATGGACTTCCCGGTCCGTTGTTAGTTTAGGGACTTCCCGGTCCGTTGCAGCTTCGAGGCGAAGTTTTGTCGGATACTAGTTATAAAGTTTAGACTCAGAAAGACAGCGAGCGGACACGAGCGTCGTCATCCATCATTAATCTGAGCCGTGACTTGTCAAGCGCAGTATTTCTTAAGGAACCGGCCGTTTATTGGCCGGAAGTATCTTTCGCCATGCATGTTCATGAGCAAGTAGGCCCCACCTTGGTAGACCTTGTCTATGATGTGCGGGCCCTCGTAGTTTGGCTCGAAGTTCCTCCGTTTTTCATGGTTGGGGATCATAGGTCTTTTTACGACTAACACGAGCTCGCCTTAGCGGAATGTTCTCAGCCTAGTCAGTCTTTCGTATGAGCGCATCATCCTTGCTTTGTAAGCTTCTAGGTTTTGCTGCGCCATGAGACGAGTTTCATCGAGGGCATCGAGCTATTCAAGCCGAAGATGGGCATTTTCTTCATCCGTCAGCTCATATCGAACTGCTACTCGTAGTGAGGGTAGCTCTATCTCCAAGGGAAGTACCACTTCTGTGCCGAACACTAGCACGAATGGCGTTGTGTTCGTGGCCGTTTTGAACGTGGTTCGATACGCCCAAAGAGCTTCATACAGCCTCTCGTGCCAGTCCTTTTTATTCCTGGACACCGTTTTTTTATGATCTTCGTCAAGGTCTTGTTGAAAGCCTTAGCTAGACCGTTAGCTCGGGGATTATAGACTGAAGAGTATCTCCAATCTATATTATGCTACTGTGCGAAGCGGCTGATCTTATGGCTCCTGTAGGCTGGCCCATTATCCGAGATGATTCGTCGCGGGATGCCGAACCGGTAGATGACATGTGTCCTGAAGAAATGGAGGATGTTCTCTGTCTTCACTTCTCTTAGCGGTACTGCTTCTGCCCACTTGGAGAAGTAATCGGTCGTTGCCAATATGAACTGATGTCCCCTGGATGATTCTGGCTCTATAGGCCCGATTATATCGGTCCCCCACATTTCGAATGGCCAACTAGCCAATGTTGGGTGTAGCGGATTTGGATGCTGGTGGATGAAGTCCTCATGAATTTGGCACGGGTGACACTGCTTCGCATATTCGAGGCATTCCTGAATCATTGTGGGCCAATAGTAACCCATTCTTTTGATCTTCAGCTTCATCTTTGGCCCGGCCTGATGAGAACCACAGAGTCCATCGTGAGTTTCTTGGACGACCCTTTTTGCTTCTTCTAGTCCTAGGCATCTCAGCCACAGACAGTCGAACGATCTCTTATATAGAGTATCATTGATGAAGGCGAAGGACAGGGCTCGCTTCATGAGCTGATGTCTTGACGACGCGTCTTCGGGCGTTTGATGAGATTTGAAATAGTCTATGAAGACTTCTCTCCAATCCCTAGCCTTTTCTTCGCCTTCTACTTGACAGGCTGCTTGTTTGGTCGCTTCCTTTCCTTCAAACGACTCCGGAGATATTTTTGCTGGCGCGAGAATCCGGCGGCTTTGCACAATGATCCTTACGTCATCGAGATTTTCGTCGGCTAGTTCTTTAGCAAGTTTGGCTAACGCATATGCCTTGCTGTTTTCCGCCCGCGGTATGCTTTCCAGGACATAGGATGGAATTCGAGTTAGCAGTTGCTGCACCCTTTCGCCATATTTTACCAACTCTGGCTTGCACGTCTGATAGTCTCCATTTACTTGGCTAACGACCAGCTGGGAGTCTCCATATATGAGGAGGTTTTCGATTCCCATGTCAACAGCGATCTCAAGACCCGCTATCAAAGCTTCATATTCCCCTTCGTTGTTTGTTCTTGGCTCCGTTAAGGATAGGGCAAAACGCATTATCCCTCCTTGCGGAGTCACAAAGATAAGGCCCACCCAGCTTTGATTATGTGGGTGTTTTGCTTTTGCTTCTTCATAGAAGATGTTCCATCGAAGTAGAGTTTCCATTGGACATTATTTTCCCCCGTCTTCCCTTCGATTGCATCGAACGCATGTTCATCCGGCAACTCGCAATTTAAGGGAGAGTCGGCTGGTATTGGATGTTCAGCAAGAAAGTCGGCAATAGCCTGGCCTTTTACTGCCTTGAGGGGTCGATATATTATCGAGAACCCCATCAAGAGGAGGGCCCATTTGGCAAGCCTTCCTGTTAGTATGGCTCTTGATATCAAATATTTGAGAGGATCCACCTTTGATATGAGATGGACCTTATGTTCCAAGGCATAGTGCCTGAGTTTCGTTATCGCGAAGATTAGTGCCAGGCAATGCTTTTCAATGGGGGAGTAGTTGTTTTCTGCTCCCAGAAGGACTCGACTCAAATAATAGAGAGCTCTCTTTTTCCCCTGGTCGTTCTCCTATGCCCATAGCGCGCCTAGAGAACCTTTAAGGGCTGTCGTGTACAGGATGAGGGGCTTTCCTTTGACCAGAGTGGTCAGTACTGGCGGGTTCTGCAGATATTGCTTGATTTCGTCCAGTGCACTTTGGCATTTACGATCCCAAATGAACGGGGTCCCCTTCTTCATTAGATGGCTGTAGGGACGGCATTTGCCGGAGAGGTTAGCTATGAACCGCCAGATATGCGCGAGCTTTCCTTGGAGAGACCACAGTTGCTTGAGAGTTCTTAGCGAAGGCATTTCCATAATCGCCTTGATTTTTGATGGGTCTATTTCGATGCCCCGATGTCGTACGATGAATCCCAGGAATTTGCCTGAGGAGACTCCAAACGCGCATTTCAGAGGGTTCATCTTCAGATTATATTTCCGAAGACGCTGGAACACTACCTTCAAATGCTCCCAGTGCTCCTCGTACGATTTGCTTTTCATCACGTGGTCGTCAATGTAACATTCGACAATCTCGTGTATGAGGTTATTAAAGATCCTCGTCATGGTCCTCTGGTAGGTAGCGCCAGCATTCTTTAAGCCGAAGGGCATCACCTTATAGCAGAATATGCCTAGCGGAGTCTGGAAGGCGGTGTGCTTTTGGTCTTCAGGATGCATTTTTATTTGATTATACCCTGAAGATCCATCCATGAAGGAGAAGACTTCATGAGTGAACGTGTTATCTATCATCAGCTCGGTAACCGGTACTGGGAAGTCATCCTTCGGGCAAGCTTTGTTGAGGTTCCGGAAGTCCGCGCAGATGCGTACTGTCCTATTTTTCTTCATCACCGGGACAATGTTGGCGATCCAGTCGGGGTATTGAACTTCTTAGATGAAGCCGAAGTCAATTAGCTTCTTGACTTCGGCGTTTATACTCATCTCAAGTTTGAGCCGCATTCTTCTTGGCGCTTGCTTGACTGGCTTAACGTCCGGCGATATAGCCAGTTTATGCACCGCTATTTCTGGATCTAGTCCCGGCATCTCGGAATACATCCATGCGAAGCAGTCTTTATACTGCATAAGGACGCCCTTTAGCATGGCTACCTATTTTTCAGACAGCAGCTCACTGACGAACGTTGGCCTTGGTTCATTTGTCGTCCCTAAGTTGATTTTCTTCAGATTGTCTGCTGTGGTGTGTATCCCGTCTTCCGGCTCTTTTGGCGCCGGTGGAAATTCTGAGATCATCTCGTCTTCATCTTCATTTACAAAGCACTGGGAGAGGTCATCCACATTCTCATGCTCTCCCTCCTTTGAGAATGTTATCATGTGGCAGGTACGAGCTCGTTTCCAAGCTCGATGTTGATCTGGACTTTCCTTCGCAGTGTAGGTTACTCTTGGCTCATGCTTTCGTGGTGGGGCTACCCTCTAATTGTTGGACAGAGCGAACCTGCCTTGCTGATACTGGTCTTTGACCCAGTCTTTGAAGGTGAAGCAATCTTCAAGAGGATGTCCTATTGCTCAGTGGTAGATGCAATAAGCCAGATGATAGACCTCGTTTATTTTCTCAGGGTGCCGAGACTCCGGGAGCATCATCATTTGATACTTCATGACAAGGTTGAATATTTTTCTTGTCTTGTTTTGGGGGAACGAGTACTCTCGATTCATCTTCTTCATAAAAGACGGATTCCAGCTTACTTTTTTTCGATCGCGTGGTTTCTTGAATCCGCTTCACTGTTTTCGAGCGTCATTCTCATTCTTCACCTTATTGTTGCTTCTATGTCGGGCTTTCTTCTTGCCATGAGAGCGCACAGCGGACTGAGGGTGAAGGGCATCGTCATCCTCCGTAGCCTGCTGAATGATACGTTGCGTCCTGGCTTTCTCGTAAATGGTCATTTCGCGGCTATGGTCATCTCGAACCTTTTGGCCCGCTTCCCTTATTAGCTTGTCAATTTGTTCTTCGAATGACGGGCTTGGCATTTTTACTGCGGAATCCCTCTTTGGCTTGATATCGGCGCTATCTGGAAATACATTCACTTCTCCACCGGAGTTATTTATGACATGGCAACCATGGAATCGCTCCCGTTTCTTAGACCGAACGTATCCAAGCTCCGTCGTCTCTATCCTCTCGTTGGGCATTTTTCGCTGAGTCTCGGGAATGTCCCAAATCTTGTTGTAGAATTGGGCTTGTCGAGCGGTTTATTTGAAGGGTACACCTTGGCATTGTTCTCCGCCGAAAGACGCGACCAGGACGTTAGGATGTCTGGCCTGAATTTTGGGGGCAGATGCTATTTGGATTTATCCGTCCACCTCTCCGAAGATGCCAAGTTGATTTATGGCACCGTGTATTGAAGGTTTAGACAGATGCGACCATTGTTGCAGACTTTGTCAGATTCCCCCTCATTGTGAGGGGTTTTTGATTGTGGGGACGCTCTTCCCTGCAGGCGCAAGCCCCTGCAGTTAATTATGTTACCGCATCGTGGTAACCACTTTCTCCGGCTCCAGAAGGTCACTTCGTGTCAAGTGTGTTTGTTTTGTTTTTGGTTGCCCGTGGATTGTATACGGAGACTAATTTATGTTGTCGCCCGTAGGGCGTGGATTAGTCCAAATCCATATTTTCTTATATTTGGGGTTGGGTTGGTTTAAGGATCGTTAGTCTTGTTTTAGACTAAGATCAACTCAAACGTTTGTTGATGATACGTTAGTCTAATTTTAGACTAAGATCTACTCAACAGGATTTTGGGATCATTTATATCCAACGAAAGAGGATTTGGACTCTATCGTTTTAGTTTAGGGACATTGCGGTCCATTGGGTTTAAAGACATCATAGTCCGTGGCAGTTTAGAGACATCAAAGTCTGTAAAGTTTAAAGACATCATAGTCTATGAGTTTAAGGACCTCATAGTCCATAAAGTTTAAGGACATCATAGTCCATGAGTTTAAGGACATGGAGTGTCTGGTTGTCGGGACCCGTCACCTCTCTGAAGATGTTGAATAATTACAACGACACATATCAGAGGAATGAAGAGATGTACCTTTGAACCAAGGTTGATTAGGAGATCTGTAGTCAGACTTGGGACTAAGACCAATTGTGAGCACATGGGCTCAGCTGGTATGAGCTAGGGACTTGTGGCCAACTTGGGCTCAGCCCATTTAGTTCTGATTAAAGTGTTATACACTTGTTTGGGCTCGGTCCCTTTTTGTTCAATAATGCTGAGCATTAATTTGGGTTCTGACACCCCTTTTCTTTTGTCTTTTATTGAGTGTTGAACACTTTTTATGGCGCTTGGTTTTATTTACAGAACACCATGTGTTCCCTCAGCGCACACGCGAGGAGCACGTGGTGCGCTTGGCGCTGAGCGCCAGACCTGAAGCGCTAAGGCGCTTCTTGTAAAATAGAGCACACGTGAGGAGCACGTGGTGCGCTTGGCGCCAGACCTGGAGCGCTAAGGCGCTTCTTATGAAGTAGCGTACACGTGAGGAGCATGTGATGCACTTGGCGCTGAACGCCAGACTTGGAGCGCTGAAGCGCTTCTTATGAAATAGCGCACACATGAGGAGCACGTGGCGCTGGGCGCTAGCCAATGAGTGCAGAGCGCTCTTGATCGATTCTGTGCTCTGAGAATTAAGTTCTCGTTTATAAGAGACTTTGTCTCGTGGATCTAAGAACTAAGTTCTTATTTTAATAGGAGATGTTACAATCTCTTCTGTTTTTTGTGAAAGACTTTATCTTTGTCTTATAGATCTGTGATCTAAAGAGAACTAAGTTCTTCTCCCTCCCTTTTTATGATGAGATGCTCCAATCTCTTTTACTTTTATGAAAGACTTCTGTCTTTGTAGATCTATGATCTAGAAAAAGAACTAAGTTCTTCTTTTTTGATGAGATGCTTTGATCTCTCTATTTTATTTACTTTGAAGAAATTCTTCTTCCCAGAGCTTTCTCTTCTCTTTTTCTTTTTTTTAAGAACTCGAAGTTTTTAGGGGGGTTCTTCTCTATGAAACTTATGTGGGGTTTCTTCTTCTATGAAACTTATAGGGAGTTTCCTCTGTATGAAATTTATGGGGAGTTTCTTCTGTTTGAAACTTATGGGGAGTTTCTTCGATGCAAGACTTGAAGTCTTGGGGCCTTTATATAGTGGAGGCTGATTTGTTGAATCAGTTAAGGAAATCTTTCTCTGATTGATTTGGGGATATTTCCTCACCATTGGATCTTTAATCCCGAGGCTTCTGTTTTACAGAAGACAATCTTCTTGTTTTTAACAAGATTGGGAAAATATTTTCCCATACAGAACTTATTCTGTATCTTGGTGATTTTTAATCACCATTGGATTTTTGATCGGTGCTCTGATTTACAGAGCACAATCTTTCCTGTTTGGAAAAATTTAAGGAGTATTCCCTCAACAGAATTTAATTTGATGACTTATCATCTTCGTTGGATCTTTAATCCAACGGTGGAGAACATTTAGTTCTATCGCTTGGCGCTCTCGTGCCTTGCACGTGAGCGTTGCTTCAGAGTCTTTGACTCTCAGCGCTGGCACACTTGGCGCAGCGCTCTCGTGCTTTGCACGTAAACGCTACCTCAGAGTCTTTGACTCTTAGCGCTGGCGCTTCTGGCGCGAGCGATCTCGTGCTATGCACGTGAGTGCTGCCTCAGAGTCTTTGACTCTTAGCGCTGGCGCTCTTGGCGCAAGCGCTCTTGTGCTTTGCACGTGAGGCGCTGCCTCAATTCCAATTTCAAATTTTGAACAGAGCTTTGCTCTCTTATTGGGGGGGAAAAGTCCCTTTATGCTTTGCATGCGGAGCTTTTCCCTTTATTTTTATTTTTATTTTATTGTTATTATTTTATAATGGAGCAAGTTTTGCGCCAAAATTTTGGCGGGAACAAATGCTCCCCACTACTTTTCCCACGTAAGTATGTACGTGGGTGAAGTAGTGCGATGTTATGTGTGACCAGAGAATTGATGGCTTAGGAGACAAGTTTAGGGTCCTTGTAGCCTAGGATTTTTTCCATCTTCACGAACCGTAAGGGTCTCAAAAAGGACGTTTCTCCCTGCGAGTCGAGAGGATCTCGTAGGTGTATTTTCTCCTTAGAAATCGTGAGGATTTCTAAGTGTTCATCGCTTCCGTGAGTCGTAAGGATCTCACTCGGGTATTTTTCCTTACGAATCGTGAGGATCCATAAGTAGCTTCTTTATTTCATTGGCGAATGTGGCTTTGGCTAATACGGCCCGTAGATAGTCCATCATGACCTCCTTGTAGGGTAGCGATAGCTTAGGAAACAGGTTCAGGTCTGCTGCCTAAGACTTTTCAACTTTATGAGCCGTGAGGGTCTCATAAAGACTTTTCTCCCTACGAGTCGAGAGGATCTCGTAGGTGTAATTTCTCTTTAGGGGCCGTGAGGACTCCTAAGTGCGTTTTCTTTTGAGATTCGTAAGGATCTCACAAGAGAATTTTCCCCCCTTACAAGTTGAGAGGGCTCGTAAGTGGTTGTTTTCCTCCTTGTCGATATTCGACTTAGGAGAGTATGACACGTGGATAGTCCATCTTGATCTCCTTGCAGGGCAGTGATGGCTTAGGAGACAGGGTTAGGATCTGCCAACTAAGACTTTCCAACTTTATGAGCCATGAGGGTCTCATAAAGACTTTTCTCCCTACGAGTCGAGAGGATCTCGTAGGTGTATTTTCTCCTTAGGGGTCGTGAGGACTCCTAAGTGCGTTTTCTCTTGAGAATCGTAAGGATCTCATAAAAGAATTTTCTTTTGATGTGCGGGGACACTAATTTCCCTGCCGGTCGAGACGAATCGAGAGATTCTCGTCAAGGACACTGATTTCCCTGAATCGAGAGGTTTTTTCCAAGGACACTGATTTCCTTGGAGGTCGAGACGAATCGAGAGATTCCTGCAAAGACACTAATTTCCTTTCGGGTCGAAACGAATCGAGAGGTTCTCGCCAAGGACACTGATTTCCCTGAATTGAGAGGTTTTGCCAAGGACACTGATTTCCCTGGGGTTGAGACGAATCGAGAGATTCCTACAAAGACACTGATTTCCTTGCGGGTCGACGCGAATCGAGAGGTTCTCGTCAAGGACGCTGATTTTCCTGAATCGAGATATTTTGCCAAGGACACTGATTTCCCTGGGGTTGAGACGAATCGAGAGATTCCTGCAAAAACACTGATTTCCTTGCGGGTCGACGCGAATCGAGAGGTTCTCGTCAAGAACGCAGATTTCTCTGAATCGAGATATTTTTCCAAGGACACTGATTTCCCTGGGGTTGAGACGAATCGAGAGATTCCTGCAAAGACACTGATTTCCTTGCGGGTCGACGTGAATCGAGAGGTTCTCGTCAAGGACGCTGATTTCCCTGAATCGAGATATTTTGCCATTGTAAACATTTTAATGATGCTTTTGTTTACCGTTTTCATCAATGTAAGATCTTTCTGAGGTATGAATAGAAAATTTTTCCTTTCCATGCGTTTATTTTATCCTTTTCGCACATACATGAGTGGGTACGCTTCGGACGCCCAATTGGAATCAAATGTTCTCCTTATTGCCTTGCATAATATGTGATTGATGTCCGTGGGTTATGCCTTTTTGTTTTGACTTGGCACAAATCAGTTTACGTACTCTTGAGTAGCATCTCGATTTCGATGGCATGTAATTTTGGCAAGTGTGGCTTGTAGATAAGAACAGTTCATCTTGAACTCTTTTGTGGGGGTGGCGATGGCTTAAGAAACGGGTTCAGGTCTGTCGCCTATGACTTTTCAACTTTATGAGCCGTAAGGGTCTCATAATGATTTTTCTCTCTACGAGTCGTGAGGATCTTGTAGGTGTAATTTCTCCTTAGGAATCGTGAGGATTTCTAAATGCGTGTTTTCTCTCGAGAGTCGTAATGATCTCACAAGAGAATTTTCTCCCTTACAAGTCGAGAGAACTCGTAAGTGATTGTTTCCCTCATTGTCGATGTTCGACTTTGGAGAGTGTGGCCTGTGAATAGTATGCAATAGTCCATCTTAGACTAACTTGCAGGGCCTCAGTGCCTAGGAAACAGGTCCTTATTTCCATTGCCTAAGGCTTTTCCCTACGAGTCGAGACGAATCGAGAAGTTCTCGCAAGGGTGTCCTAACGTCACAGTTAACTCCTGCTAATAGAAGTCCGTTAGGGTTGTGGTACTTGGGTTTTTTACCCGTCGCACCATCGCGTTGGCCGATATATTCCCCGATATGCAATTTTGCTGTTCGGGTAGCCTCGCGACTGTCGTGTCTCTGATCCCTTCGGGGGCTGGACAAGACGTCTTCAAGTAATCTTCCAGGTAATATTACCGTCGAAAGAGCAAGCGTTAGGGGTATTTCATTTCGCTTTTTACTTGAGGTTAGGCTCAGTTTGGGAGCCCCGATGAGTCATGACCACTCCGCGCTGGTGTAGGATGATCTCCGATAGTCTTTTCAGGTCTCATTTGAGTTGCCGTCAAGACCCTGAAGCGAGGGATTTTCCTTGGCTTCGTTTGTTGACATTGTGTCTGCAATATTGTGACGAATGTCGAGATTGTCTCTGGGCTGTCTGTGAACCGTCGAGGTTTAGAACTAGGGGACTTTGCCATGGCTCCGTTTGTTGATGTCACGTCTGCATCCTGCTGGAAGGGGAACGCTGTTGTTGATCTCTAGGCTGTAGATGTTGCCGTCGAGACTTGTAACTAGGGACTCTGCCATGGCTCCGAGGTAGTCTCTAGGTTGTCTGTGAACCGTCGAGATTTGGAACTAGGGGACTTTGCCGTGGCTCCGTTTGTTGATGTCGCGTCTGCATCCTGCTGGAGGGAGAACGCTGTTGTTGATTTCTAGGCTGTAGATGTTGCTGTCGAGATCTGACTCTTTCTTTGACAGAGTCTGGTGGGAAAATGTGGTTCCCTTTTTTTTCTATGTCCATGGATTGTATACAGGTGTCAGTATGGACTCGCCTGTAGGGAAAAAGTTTCATCATCATCATTATTTTTTATTATTTTTTATTTCTGTCCGCGATGCTCTATCATTTCAGCTTTTTACATCGCGAAAGACGTGATTGCCCAATCATTTCGGCTATATTTTTTTTGCGGTGCCCAATCATTTCGGCTATTTTTCTTTTTACTCGCTGCTTTTTATTGCGAGTTGCCCAATCATTTCGGCTGTTTTTGTATGCATATATTTTACTTGCTGATTTTGTTGCAAGTTGCCCTATCATTTCGGCTATTTATATGCATTTATGGCTCGCTGATTTTTATCGCGAGTTTAAACTTGGAATTCGATACCGATTTAGGCATCAGTATCGCTACAACTGGGATATGGCCAGGAGCGAATCATCATTTGCCTTTGTCGGTTGGAACAAAGGTGGCTTAGCAAACATGGTTAAGATCCTTTCGACTAAGGCTTTTGACTTCATGAGCCGTAGGGGTCTCATAAAGGTATTTCTCCCTACGAGTCGTGAGGATCTCGCAGACGCGTTTTCTCCTTAAGAATCGTGAGGATTCCTAAGTGTATGTTCCTTTGTAAGTCGTAAGGATCTTATAAGAGTGCTTCCTCCTTATAAGTCGAGAGGACTTACAAGTGTTTTTCTCCTCATGAGGATATCCCTTGTTGCTGGTAGGACTCTGTTGGGGAAATGTTTATTCGTGCCCGTAGATTGTATACAAGGGTCAATATTGAAACGCTTGTAGGGCAATCGGGGGATATGACGGCTTAAGAACAGGTTCAGATCCTTGTAGCTTCAGGCTTTTGAATCCTATGAGCCGTGAGGGTCTCATAGGGGAATTCTCCTTACAAGTCGTGAGGATCTCATAAGTGTAATTTCTCCTTAAGAATCGTGAGGATTCTTAAGTGTGTTTCTCCCTTGTGAGTCGTAAGGATCTCACGCAGGTATTTGCTCCTTTCAAGGTCGAGAGGACCTTGCAAGTGTCTTTTAACGAGATTGCGCCCTTTCGGGTCACAAACTCGCCGGTAGCCCTGCTGTTTTTACTCACGGAGCCCTTTCGGGTTTTCATCCGTGCCCATTTCGCTTATGGGCGTACCGTTTTTTTTGCCGCGCCAGCCTAAGGATGATGCAGTCCGTAGTAACTTAAGGACGTTACGGTCCGTAGTTAGTTTTAGGACATTTCGGTCCTTTGTTAGTTTTAGGACATCTCGGTCCGTAGTTAGTTTAGGGACATTGCGGTCCACTATTAGTTTAGGGACGTTTCGGTCCATAACACGTTTTCGAGGTGAGATTTCGCCGGATACCACTTATAGAGTTTGGGCTTGGGAAGATAGCGAGCGGACATAGGCGTCGTCACTTCGCTCAGCAGCCTGTCAATCAATTCTTCTGATGGCTCCAGGGATTTTGGTTCCGGTTCTGCCACCAGTCTCTCTGCATCAGGAGCTTCTTTACCATCTATTAACGAGTGAGAGATCATGTGGCAGCTCGCCACATAATCCTCGGGCTCTTCTGAAGAATCGTCTCCTTCATCAGCGTTATCGGCTTCATGCTTAAAGAATTCGTCCAACGTGATTGGGGTCCGTGCCTTCTGGTTATATTCTTTCAGTGCATTGATGTATTTCTGCAGACCTGTACGGCTGTCTTCGGGTTGGACGGGCTTCTTGGCCTCCTTCTTTTTCTTTAAAGACTTCGGAGGCTTGGCCCGAAGGTCCTGTCCACCATCACCAACTTTCAGCGTTGGGCGCGGCTTCAACATCCCCTCAATAATCTCAGACTCCAGCGGGCTCTTCCACCTAATCGCCGGACATGCTTGAAGGTCCTTCAGCATTCTTTTAGTCTTAGCTGAAAGGGCCACCTCCCATGGAGCTTCTTCTATAAAAGAGCGCGATGCCCCCAGCGTGTCCACCTTTTTAGGAGCGTGTGACTGGGGCGGGCTTACCTTCCAATTCTCAGACAGCGCGAATTTGCCCTGTTGGTATTGGTCCTCAATCCAGCCTTTGAAGACGAAGCAATTTTCGATTGGATGGTCTACTGCTCGGTGGTAGGGGCAGTAATTAGGATTGTTGGCGTCGCCCAGCTGCAGTGGACGTCTTGGATCTGGCAGATTGATGAGCCTGTTACGCACTGTCAGTTCGAATAGTCTCCTCGTTTTATCCCGGGGAAACGAATAAGGGCGTTTTAGCTTCTCATTGAAGAATCACTGTCTATTGTTTTGGCGATCAGCTGGTTTTGGACCGCTGGACTGCTGCTGAGCATTTGTCATGCCCCGCTTCCCGGTGTACGGCGAAGGGGACGCGACGAGGCCGCTACTTATTCACTCAGAAGTAAATACGCTAAGCGTAACTAAGTAATATAAAAGAAATATACACAAGAGACAAATGTAATGAAACAACAACTTTATTTATTAACATTCTTTTGTACAATGCATGGAAAAGTAAATACATCTGAATGAAAGCAATGCCTAAACAGTGGCATAACAGAAAAGGAAATACATAATGTAAAAGAAAAAGTACAAGTGAAACTACAGCTCGGGATCTTCAGTAAACTGGTCCAAGTCTTCAGCGCTGGGCTCGATCTCTTGAAGGTCCGAATCACCTGACGACATTCAAAGAAGAAGAAAGAGAATGTTGTCAGCGAACAAATCGCTCGGTAAGTCCCAAAGATAAGGGAGAAATAGAATAGACAGAGAGTGAGAGAGAGAGAGAGAGTAGCTTTTAAAGTTATATTATATTGTTATAAAGTTGTAATTAGTGTTAACGCTGTTGTTTGTAGCTTGGTACAGAAGAATGCCAGTGTATACAAGAGGAGTCTCTATATGCCAGAGACTAAAGGTAAATGGAAGTACAAGGCTCCGTTAGAATGCCAGGAACAACGGCGATTGTATTCAGGTTCGGTGTCTTAAATCTTGCAGTCTCGTGCCACTTCTAACACCTTCCGTACCAATCTACCCCTTAAACCCCGCGATGTCTTGATTGCATTGTTTGTATTGTATTGCAACTTGTATTGTCTTGTAATATAGATTGTGTAATTGGATGACTTGCCGAAACCATGATATCAGTAAATGGATGTAACTGGAGAATCATGGATGTAACTGGAGAATCATGTAAATGGAAGTATATCCATGGTTCGGTTCGGTCAATACAGATTGAATAGATTGAGCATGTTGAATATATGGATTCATGGATTCATATTGAATTGTAGTTTGTAGATTGTACTTGAATCATATTCAAGTCAGATTGATTATAATGAGACTCAGTCTGAGTCAGAACAATTAGAAAAGAAATTGAAGTCCTGAATTAGGTTTTGATGTTATCGATAACCGCTGCACATGGACGGCAGGATTTGTGTCTTTTTCAAAGGCGATTACCGTGTTAATAACACCGTTTGTTAAGTTGCTACCTTAAATAGGTAAGCACCCACTTCTCCGGCTCCCTGAGGCTCAAGAGATTGGTCCCGCTTAAACCTATATTTACTAGGGTCTTTATTGTAATTTATAAAACTTGAGGGGGGTTTATGTAAAAATACTTTTGTATAATTTTCAAAATACACCTCAAGTATTTTATTATCGTCTTTAGAGTTTTCATAGATGTAAATTTTATATATGTGACATTTCTAATGCTTAAAGCCTAATTTCATAATATATGGTATTTAATTGTAAAGTATTAAACTTGTATGGAATTGCATGGTATTTTCATGTGAAGTGATTCTTTTTGATTTAGAAAGTTGGAATATTTATACTATATCAAAATAGATATTTTGATGATACTTATATATATATATTTATATGAAAATAGTTTTAATTTATTATATTTCTAGAAATCTCATTTTCTTAAGATATTTGTATTTTTAAATCTCTCGAGACCGAATGCTCCTTGCGGAGGTCTGCATCTCGCACTACTACGCCCGAGGATGTGCGATAATCCGCACCATCCTGAACGGGTTCCCCAACTGGGTTGTAGCGGCGCTTTGCAAAGATTTATGTAAAATACATAATCTTGTAGAAAACGGTTTTAATAGTAAATGGTATTTATATGTAAAGTTTCGTTTTCCCGTATTCTATGTTCCCGAAAGGTATTGTGCTATGTTGCATATGAGTGTTGTGAGGAGGTAGGTCATTACCTCATGATCTATCTAAAGGTATAGCAAGATTAATGATGTTTTAAAGTCGAAACTAAACTACATGGTATTTTACTGAAAAAGTACTATAAAAATTGCAATATGAAATATTTTGCTATGAAACTTGTTCATGATATTTTGTTAATGATTAATAGTCAAGATGTAAGAGTTTTGTACGGTTATGTTAAGGAAAATTGAACTTTTTAGAGAAAACCGAATCGGAAGTCGAATTTAACTCTGCTTCCGTCGGGTTTTAGTAAAAGAAGTTTTAAGAATAGATTAGAGAAGAGGGAGATGATACTTATGGGTTTAGAGTCAAGAGAAGAGGGAGAGGAAGTGGTAGGAGGCGCCGGTGCGTCGTTTCATCGCCGGGAGCTCCTAGGGTCGTCGTCGGAAGATCGCCGGAGTTTCGCCCTCTGCTAACTCCACTTGTACAAAAAAATTCTATAGAGTTTTCTTGAGAGTTTTGGACATAATTTGTGAGTGAGGGGTGTGTGTTTAGGGGTGGTATTTATAGGGTAAAACTAGGGTTAGGGTAGGTGAAAGGGTGTGAAAGAAAAATGTATTAAATTTTGTATTAAAAAGAATTTTAGTGGGATTTTTTAATTCTCTGTAATAATTCAGAAAAATTAAACATGACAGGAGTTTCAAGAAGACAAAGAGACACAAGTTCACAGAAGACCAACTCGGGTTTGGAGGTGAATCGGTCGGCGGCGGCGGGCCGAGTCAGCCGCGCGCCCGCCCGAGTCGACCGAGTCGCGCTGATTCTTCATGCCACGTGTCCTATGTCTGTTGGTGTAGCTCCTGGGCCAGTTTGTTTTATTTGTGACGTGGGGTTTTTACAAGTTATGCATGTGTAGACTCTTGGGATTCTAAAAATTTAAAAAGAAATCAATATAAAAAACTAATGTGGATGATGGGATTTGAACTCTGGTGCTTTGATTCAGCAGTGCAAGGTCTTAATAATGAGCTACAAGCTCCTTCTTACTATTAAAAAGCAAAACAAACTTATAACTTGTGCTCAGGCAAAAGTACCCCTTTCTGTATTTTTTGAAAAAAATTGTACAGAAAGTTAGTACAGAAAGTTAGGGTTGTTACAGTATTGGCGACGAAGGTCGCTTTCCCTTTCCCCGTTTCGTTTCGAGGCTCCATTTTCGAGAAGGACGGTCTATGGCCCATCTGATCCATTTGGGCTAGCTTGTCAATCAAGGCCTGGAAGGTAGTCGGCTTGAAAAATATCATGAACTGGGATATGGTCGCCTGCGGATTGAGGGTACCCACGAACATGCCTACTGCAGGAGCTTCTTCGATGCGTTGCTCGCATTTCGAACATAGGTTCCGCCACCGGATTGCATACTGAACCCATGTTTCTCCCGGATTCACCCTGGCATTGATCAATGCCATGATTAGGGTGCGTTCGCTGGCACTTGCGAACCTTTGTGTAAACAGTAGCTCCATTTCTGCAAATGTCTTAACGGAGTCATTCGGGAGCTCGGAGTACCATTCGAATGCTGTCTCCGACAAGCTGCCAACAAACTGGCGAAGCAGCAGTTTGTCATCATCCCCGGTATTACCACACAGGGATCTGAATTGAGCAACGTGCTAGTGTGGATTACCCGTCCCTTTATACACATGGAACTTATGGATCGTGTATCCCGGCGGGTACTTTATTTGGTCGTACCAACCCGGATAGGGTTGTCCAGGCTTGACGATTTGGCCAGCCTCTTCGCTCGCCTGATGAGCTCGTATCTGTTGAGCTATATAGTCGTCAAGGGAGACTTTGGAGATGGTCTCTTCCTTGGCTGCCGAACAAGCAGGAAGAGGGTTTGATGTCTCCCCTCTGTCGTCTTCAAGGATAATCGGAGGGTCTTCAGCTGGAGGATCCGGCTGTATCATCTTCCCGACCATATCTTGGAATAAAAGCGCCATTTGTTTTATGTTGGCCGTTTGTTCCGCGGTCTCTTTGTATTTCTTCTCGAGGATTCTGCGGAGGAACTCGGCATCGGTTTCCTGCTCCTGACGCTGCTCCGACGATGTTTCCGGTCTTTCTTTTGGCCCAGTGAGTGCGGCCATCTTTGTTAGCATCTATTGGAGCTTTTGCTGTTGTTGCTCCTGAGCCTTTGTTACTGATCAGATGAGTGGTCGATGGCCCATGGAGATACGGCTATCCTCTTTTCCGGAAGCCATGTAAATGGTGTGCACCACCATGCCCCCAGACTTGGGGCATTTGGATTCAGTTCCTTTGAGCTTTGTCGTGGACACGAGGATTTTCTCCGGCCTCCTTCTTTTGTAGGAGGTCGAAGTTGAGGGGGCCGTTGCAGCGGGCACCCAAGTAGATGACACCTTCTGTGGTTCAACAGGGTGGTCCTTCTCTTGCCGAACCTTCATTTCCTTCGGTCGGCGGGAGTAATATTGGTTAATCACAGAGTCTTGGACCCTTCGCCAAACTCTATGGATTTTGGAGGATAGCCGCTGAGGGGGCTGCTCCAGTTTCTCCTTTGTGATCTTTTCAGCAGGCGGAGGAGACTTTTTTACCACGGCAGTTGGCGAATTCCTGCGTACCCTGTTAAGTGGTTCAAAGCTGTTCCCAGTTGGAACAGCAGCATCAACTTCCACCGTTGGAGCTGGTGGGGTGAGTCCGGAAAGGGAACCGCCCTCAGCTTTCCTCACTCGGCGCCAGTGGAGACGTCGAGCACGTCTTGCAGATGGGGTCACCTCCGTTGTCGGGATAGCTTCATCATGCCCCTTGTTCTGGTGAAGGGTTGCTGCCGGTGCCAGCCTATCGAAGACTGACGTCCGTTGAGAAGGGATGGCCAACTTGTCGAAGGCAGACTTTTGAGCAGGGGTAGCAGCCTTGGTGACTTCGCCTGGAGTGGGAGTTAGAACGGCCAGTCTTGTGAAGACCGACCCCTTAGTAGGAGAAGCCTCTCCGACGATTTCCTCTACTTGAGCCGGAATGGCTATCCGTTTTGGGATAACCCCTTCGGGTATTGCAGGCTTTTTCATGGGCCCACCTGAGCTTTGGCCCAATCTGTTGAAAATCGAGGCGCTGGATTTGGGCGACCCGTTGAGAGGGGCCGCGGTAGTTGCAAGCCGATCAAAGACCGACTTCTTCGGAGCTTCTTGCAACGGCAGTGGGGCGTTGAAGCTCATTGGTGGGAGCATGGTCCCAACCCAGTGGTGGGTTGCGTCACCTGTTCCACTGGTATCGTGAAAATGGAGGCCGCTTGAGGCCCGTAGGTCACTCCTCCTGCGAGGACGGAGCGGGAGTTGTTGCAATTGTTGCAGCTGGAGCAGTTAGAAGCCATTGATCTTCTTTTTCTTGACGGAGAAAAACACCAAATCTTAGTACCTCGAATCCATGGGCAACCATATTAAACCGCGATTTGTTCGTGAACACGACACACGAAGTGTGGAGTGGAAAGAGGAAAAGGTCCCACCGGGCGTGCCAAAATCTGTTCTCCGCCGAAAGACGCGACCGGAACGTTAGGACGTCTGGCCTGAATTTTGGGGGCAGATGCTATTTGGATTTATCCATCCACCTCTCCGAAGATGCCAAGTTGATTTATGGTACCGTGCATCGAAGGTTTAGACAGATGCGACCCCTGTAGCAGACTTCGTCAGATTCCCCCTCATTGTGAGGTTTTTTTTATTGTGGGGACGCTCTTCCCTGCAGGCGCAAGCCCCTGCAGTTAATTACGTTACCGCATCGTGGTGACCACTTTCTCCTGCTCCAGAAGGTCACTTCGTGTCGTGTGTGTTTGTTTTGTTTTCGGTTGCCCGTGGATTGTATACAGAGACTAATTTATGTTGTTGCCCGTAGGGCATGGATTAGTCCAAATCCGTATTTTCTTATATTTGGGTTTGGGTTGGTTTAAGGATCGTTAGTCTTGTTTTAGACTAAGATCAACTCAAACGTTTGTTGAGGATACGTTAGTCAAATATTAGACTAAGATCTACTCAACAAGATCATTTAGATCCAACGAAAGAGAATTTGGACTCTATCGTTTTAGTTTAGGGACATTGCGGTCCATTGGGTTTAAGGAAATCATAGTCCGTGGCAGTTTAGAGACATCATAGTCTGTAAAGTTTAAAGACATCATAGTCTATGAGTTTAAGGACCTCATAGTCCATAAAGTTTAAGGACATCATAGTCCATGAGTTTAAGGACATCATAGTCCATGGAGTGTCTGGTTGTCAGGACCCGTCACCTCTCTGAAGACGTTGAATAATTACAACGACACATATCAGAGGAATGAAGAGATGTACCCTTGAACCAAGGTTGGTTGGGAGATCTGTAGTCAGACTTGGGACCAAGACCAATTGTGAGCACATGGGCTCAGCTGGTCTGAGCTAGGGACTTGTGGCCAACTTGGGCTCAGCCCATTCAGTTCTGATTAAAGTGTTGTACACTTGTTTGGGCCCGGTCCCTTTTTGTTCAATAATGCTGAGCATTAATTTGGGTTCTGACACCCCTTTTCTTTTGTCTTTTATTGAGTGTTGAACACTTTTTATGGCGCTGGGCTTTATTTAAAGAACACTATGTGTTCCCTCAGCGCACACGTGAGGAGTACGTGGTGCGCTTGGCGCTGAGCGCCAGACCTGGAGCGCTAAGGCGCTTCTTATGAAATAGCGCACACGTGAGGGGCGCGTGGTGCGCTTGACGCTGAGCGCCAGACCTGGAGCGCTAAGGCGCTTCTTATGAAGTAGCGCACACGTTAGGAGCACGTGGTGCGCTTGGCGCTGAACGCTAGACTTGGAGCGCTGAAGCGCTTCTTATGAAATAGCGCACACGTGAGGAGAACGTGGCGCGCTTGGCGCTGAGCGCTAGCCAATGAGTGCAGAGCGCTCTTGATCAATTCTGTGCTCTGAGAATTAAGTTCTCGTTTATAAGAGACTTTGTCTCGTGGATCTAAGAACTAAGTTCTTATTTTAATAAGAGATGTTACAATCTCTTCTGTTTTTTTTGAAAAACTTTGTCTTTGTCTTATAGATCTGTGATCTAAAGAGAACTAAGTTCTTCTCCCTCCCTTTTTTATGATGAGATGTTCCAATCTCTTCTACTTTTGTGAAAGACTTCTGTCTTTGTAGATCTATGATCCTGAAAAAGAACTAAGTTCTTCTTTTTTGATGAGATGCTTTGATCTCTCTGTTTTATTTACCTTGAAGAAATTCTTCTTCCCAGAGCTTGCTCTTCTCATTTTCTTTTTTTTGAGAACTCGAAGTTTTTAGGGGGGGTTCTTCTCTATGAAACTTATGGGGGGTTTCTTCTTCTATGAAACTTATGGGGAGTTTCCCCTGTATGAAACTTATGGGGAGTTTCTTCGATGCAAGACTTGAAGTCTTGGGGCTTTTATATAGTGGAGGCTGATTTGTTGAATCACTTAAGGAAATCTTTCTCTGATTGATTTGGGGATGTTTCCCCACCATTAGATCTTTAATCCTGAGGCTTCTGTTTTTACAGAAGACAATCTTCTTGTTTTTAACAAGATTGGGAAAATATTTTCCCATACAAAACTTATTCTGTATCTTGGTGATTTTTAATCACCATTGGATCTTTGATCCAACGGTGCTCTGATTTACAGAGCACAATCTTTCCTGTTTGGAAAGATTTGAGAAGTATTCCCTCAACAGAATTTAATTTGATGACTTATCATCTTCGTTGGATTTTTGATCCAACGGTGGAGAACATTTAGTTCTAGCGCTTGGCGCTCTCGTGCCTTGCACGTGAGCGCTGCTTCAGAGTCTTTGACTCTGAGCACTGGCGCACTAGGCGCCAGCGCTCTCTTGCTTTGCACGTGAGCGCTGCCTCAGAGTCTTTGACTCTTAGCGCTGGCGCTCCTGTCGCAAGTGCTCTCGTGCTTTGCACGTGAGCGCTGCCTCAGAGTCTTTGACTTTTAGCGCTGGCGCTCCTGGCGTGAGCGCTCTTGTGCTTTGCACGTGAGGCACTGCCTCAATTCCAATTTCAAATTTTGAACAGAGCTTTGCTCTCTTATTGGGGGGAAACAAGTCCCTTCATGCTTTGCATGCGGAGCTTTTCCTTTTATTTTTATTTTTATTTTTATTTTATTGTTATTATTTTATAATGGAGCAAGTTTTGCGCCAAAATTTTGGCGGGAACATGCATCTTAACAGCCTTTTCAATCCCTCTGCGTAATATCTCGGCAGACAGATTGGTTGGAGCTTGTCGAGCGCAAAATCGGCGCCATGCCAGACTTCTTTTTCCACCTTAGTCTCCGTAGATTGGTAGAAGAGGATCACCTTTTCACTTTTTCGCCTAGGAGGAACGTAGAAGGTCTGCAGCTCTTGCACGCCGTATGTGTCGAGCGCGTCGAGTTCTCTTTAATGGTGCTGCGGAACCATGGCGATTTGCAAGCTCTGATCAGCTCCAATGAAGATTTGTATTGATGGACGAACAGAGAATACTATGTTGACTTCATCTTCGGAGTCCCTGCCAAAGACCAAAATAGGCGTAGATGGTCCTGGCCCGCTGCCTTGGGGTTGCCCCGAGAAGACCATCTCTTCATCATCTTCCGTATCACTCCCAAAGATCCGGATGGTGGCGACGACTTTTTGTTTCTTCTCCGGTTTACGACATCTTTCCGTGTCTTCGAAGTCTGGTAAGAAGTACTTGGCGTCTTCATATTTGCAGACTTCATTTATGGAGAATGGGTTTAGTTCCCCTGTAACTGTGTACTCAAGGCCATCTTTGAAGTACTTCATACACTGATGTTGTGTAGAAGGGATGATGTTGTACTCGTGTAACCAAGGTCGGCCGAGCAGAGCGTTATAGCAAGTTTTGGCGTCGATGACATGAAACTCGATGTCAGTGATGAGCATATCAAAGCGTAACGTCAGTATTACAGACCCGAGCGTCTGTGATGACTGTGAGTCAAACCCAGAGATGATAATTTTGTCCCGAGCTAGGTGCTGCACGTTCATGCAGATCTCCTTCAACACTCTCATATTGAGAAGGTTGACGGACGACCCGTTGTCAACCAGGATCTTCCCTATCTTGATGTCGTGGCAGTACCCGGTGACATACAGATGACGGTTGTGCTCGCACGTTCCGAGGAGGAGATCTTCATCGCCGAATATGATGTCAGCTGATGAACCTCTGCCATCTCGTCCTTCATCTTTTCTTCCGCAAAGAAAGCTTGGAACTGATCAGGCTCTTGCTGCGCCTTGATCAGAGAATCTCATGCCTCTTTGGACAGGAGGAGAGCATCCAGTATGCTCAGTTGTGAAGGTATCTTCCTCAGGTATGCCAGGACATTGTAATCCATCTTGTTTTTCTTAGGCGGGTCTTTGGCTTTAAGCTCCTTGACGACTCCATCATCGAGGGCAATTTCCTCAGGGACTTTTTCCTTCCCCTTGTCTCTTTTGCTTGAACCTTTGTTTGCAGGACCGAAATTCTTTTCAGGCAACGTACGATTACGCAGCTGAATGTTCTCGCAGTTCTTCACCTCTTCTTCTTTTCCAGAGGTGAATTCCTTGAAGAGAGGGCCAAGGGCTATTTCTTCTTCAGAATCACTCCCGAATGTGAGAACTTGAGTTTTCGCTTTTGTCGAAATGGTATCAACCATCTGATAGTTACCGGCTGTTCCTTTATGCTCATCTGTCGTGCTTCTCTGTTCCCGACGAGCTTTGCGCTTCATTCGCTTGAAGTGTTGTCGGTGGGCAACGTATCCCTGCCACCACTTCTTGAAAGCATTGCACTCTTTGGTGGGGTGTATGACCTTCCGATGGTATAAACAGTAGTTCAGATATTCATCTGCTTCATCGATGCACGTACTCCCGGGAGCATTTCCTTTGACAGGTGGCAGCTTCATCCCCATTGACAGGGCATTGGCGAACCGCTTTCCCGTCTTAAACATGCTTTTGTCTGTTGTGGGTGTACTTCGATCCAGTTGGAGTACTTTGTGACTCTTCCTTGCCCCAGCTTCCTCATCCTGACGCCGACGCTTGGCCTTTTCGTATACGGCTGTTTCACGCTCTCGGTTAGCTTTGCTCTTTTGAAGGGCTTCATTTAGCAGCCTGTCAATCAAGTCGTCAGACGGCTCCAGGGTTTTTTGCACCGGTCTTGCCCCCATCTCCTCTGCGTTGCTTTCCGACGCCGAGGGAGCTTCTTCGTCTTTTAACGACAGGTGAGAGATCATGTGGCAACTCGCTACATAATCCTCGGGTTCTTCTGACGAGCCGTCTCCTTCATCAATGTCACTGTTTCTGTTCTCAAGAATATGCTTGAGGAACTCTTCGAGAGTGACTGGGGTCCACGCCTTTTGGTTGTATTCTTCCAGCGCGTCAATATACTTTTGCAGGTCCGTGCGCTTGTCGTCAGGCTGCACAGGCTTCTTGGTCTTTTTCTTTCCCTTCGAAGACTTGACCTGGGTGTCTTGCCCCTTGTTACCGGCATTCGGCGTCGAGCGCGGTTTAAGCATCCCCTCAATGATCTCAGGCTCCAGCGGGCTTTTCCATCTGATCGACGAGCATGCTTGAAGATCCTTCAGCATTCTTTTAGTTTTAGCCGAAAGGACAATTTCCCATGGAGCTTCTTCTATAAATGAGCATGATGCCCCCGGCGTGTCCACCTTTTTAGGTGCGTGCTGCTGTGGCGGGTTTACCTTCCAGTTTTCGGACAGCGCGAACTTGCCTTGCTGGTACTGGTTCTCAACCCAGTTTTTGAAGATATAGCAATCTTCGATTGGGTGGCCCATTACTCTATGGTAGGGGAAGTAGTTGGGACTGTTTACGTCACCAGGCTGCAGTGGACGTCTTGGATCCGGAAGAGTGATGAGCCTGTTGCACACCGCTAGTTCGAACAGTCTCCTTATTTTATCCCGGGAAAACGAGTAAGGACGTCTCAACTTCTCTTCCAGGGATCGTGATTTGTTGCTTTGGCGAGCAACCGGTTTCGGGTCACTCGGTGGTTGTTGAGCGTTGGCAACGAATGTCGCTTTCCCTTTACCCTTTTCATTCCGGAGATCCGTTTTGGAAGAGGACGGCCTACGACCCATCTGGTCCATTTGAGCCAGCTTGTCAATCAAGGCCTGGAAGGTGGTCGGTTTGAAGAACATCATAAATTGGGATATAGTCGCCTGAGGATCAAGGGTCCCCACGAACATACCCACAGCAGGAGCTTCTTCTATGCGCTGTTCGCATTTTGACCATAGGTTCCACCACCGAATTGCGTATTGAACCCAGGTTTCTCCCGGCTTCACCGTGGCATTGATTAATGCGGTGATCGGGGTGCGCTCGCTTGCGCTTGCGAAACGTTTCGTGAACAGTAACTCCATTTCTGTAAATTTTTTGATGGAGTCATTCGGAAGCTCCGAGTACCATTCAAATGCTGTCTCCGCCAAGCTGCCGACGAATTGGCAAAGCAGCATTTTGTCGTCGCCTCCAGTATTGCCGCATAGAGCTCTAAACTGAGCGACGTGTTGATGGGGATTGCCTGTCCCCTTATACACGTGGAATTTAGGGATCGTATACCCCAGCGGGTACTTGATTTGATCGTATAAGCCTGGATAAGGTCGCCCCAGTTCTGATGACTTGGCCAGCCGCTTCGCTTGCTTGATGAGCTTGTATTTGTTGAGCTATGTAGTTGTCAAGGGCAGCCTTGGGGATCGTTTCTTCTTTGGCTGCTGAAAAAGCCGGAGGAGGATTTGACGTTTCCCCTCTGCCGTCTTGAATGATTATTGGAGGGTCTTCGGCTGGAGGATCTGGCTGGTTCATCATCCCCACCATGTCTTGGAACAGAAGCGCCATTTGTTTTATATTAGCCTCTTTTTCCGCGACCTCTTTATCTTTCTTTTCAAGCACCCTTCGTAGGAATTCAGTGTCGGTCTCCTGCTCCTGGCGTTGTTCCGACGATGCTTCCGGGTTTTCTTTCTGCCCAGTGAGTGCGGCCATCCTTGTCAACATCTCCTGGAGCTTTTGTTGTTGCTCCTGAGCTTTTGTCACCGATCGTGTGAGTGGTCGATGACCCATGGAAGTAAGGCTTTCCTCTTTTCCGAAAGCCATGTACACCGTGTGTACTACCATGCCCCCAAACTTGGGGCGTTTGGGTCCACTGCCTTTGAAATTTGCCGCAGGCATGGG